>OY856411.1:848412368-849842368 GCA_963693085.1 Alisma plantago-aquatica
AATAACTGTCACACTATGGTTTTCTTGCAATCTGATTGGCCGATTTTACTTAATTCATAGTAAATCGATCCATGGTCAGAAAAATGCAAATAAATAGTCGATGGAAAGGATTTTTCATGTAGAATCTGAATTTATGGTAGTTGAATCATGATTCTATTTCCTTTTTCAATGTTTGCTTTGGATGCTAGTTTGATCATATATAATGTTCTAAAAATGATAATTAATTCATTTTAACTTCAATTTGTAAAATAAGATATGTTTTTCTAATCAGTGAAACCTAAGTGAGCTTTTGGTCCTAGTTTTGAGTCCAAAATTAGTGACTTTTGAACAAGGTCTAAAATGAGTAGCTTTTATACACCTTATGCCTTAATACATACTAATACATGTGAAAATGTTTATAACTAGGATAAAGTGGAATTGGTCACAATTAATTTGGTGAAAGTGATGTTATGAATCTTCAATAAGGTATGTGAGCCCTATTTCAGTATGTGAAGCCTATTTCAGTATGTGACCCCTATTTATGTATGTTTTGCCTATTTATGAATGAATAATAATGCGTGTGTAAGAATGTGCAATTAACCTATTCCTCAGTTGGGCTCTTATCCAACCCTACAATCACAACATGCTAGCCTTCATATCCTTCTATTGCATTTATTGGCTCTTTATTTACTTGAATATTATATTGCCATTGCGGCCCATTTATTTGGATTATTTGAATAATGCTATGGCCAATGTTGGCCCATTAATTTACTTGATTTAATTCATGGGTTTATTCCCCAATACTATGATGCAAATGTTATTTATACTTTTCCTACTGCCAAGTGGACTATTAAGCATGATGTATTTTTGGCCAAATGACAATGTAGTGTACATATGTACAACCACCCATAGTGGGCCTGTGTAAATTTGCCCAGGGGGACGTGATAATTCTCCCCCAAAGGATGTGACAAATCCTTCGTATTATAAATATATTTGAGGTTTGGGATGTGTAAACTCCCCTCTCCTCTTAGTGAGGGTCCGGTAGGTGCCCTTACCCTGCATTGGTATGATTTTGTGTCATAATATCATTCATGCTTTGTGATTATTGTTGTGGATTGATCTATGACAGTCTTCTATTTCTTATTTGATCATTTGTTTCATTCTATTGAAATCTCTTTTTATAATGAATCATTTTATTTATGCGATGTTGCACTTCATATTTGACCTTATTCCTTTTGATTAACACATACTTTTATCTCTCTCTTGCTGGGTGATCCCAACCACCCAGGTATAGGATCAGAGTGCGCATTAGAAGCTTGGTGAACCTGCCTAAGAATAAGGATAGGGATTAAAGAGTTCAACCTTGTAGCATGGATTCAGCTAGATACATATTAAGTTGTCTTTGTTTGGAGACAAGTTGATTTTGTTTTAGTCTTCCTCTACCTAGATCCTATTGTTGTGTATAAAGTTGTACACCCTTTTGGGAAATTTTGTAAAGTACTCTTTATACAATTGAATATTGTCAAAGTTTAAAATTCCATTGCGACACAATTGATGTTTTTGTATGCCATGATTATTTAGTAAAGATTTTGTGGTCTTTACACAATATCCGTGCGGGTAGCTACTCGCCCCCTCTTTTAGTTACTTCTTTTGGAGTTTATTACTTTACACATGTAGAGGGTTACTTTACCTTGCAAATTGTTACTTTTCATGCATAAACAGTTACATTTGTAACAACTATAACAAATATACAATTATATATACAATTATATATATATATATCGTATATTCTGCCCATTTTTACTTTTTTTAGTCATATAGTTACTTTTTTTTCCAGATAGTTACTTTTCTGACCATATAGTTACTTTTTTGGGATGCACAAGTAGCAAAAATCTAGGCTACCCATCGGGCAACGAATGAACAATATATATATATATATGTTTATATTTATATACCCACACATACATATTCTCATATTAATTGCAAATTATGTATACAAGTAGAAAAGAATCACAAATACAAAAGAAATGAAAATTTAGCATACATCGGTATAGATAACTCTCACTTTGGGTCATGCAACCACATTGCCTTCTGCATCACCTATGGTCTCGTGCTCAGGGTGGCCATGTGGTAGTGATGTCTATTTCTAAGCATCAGAGACAAGCCTGATAGACACACGAACCACATTTTATAGGCATTAAAACACCATGAATCATGTCACCTGGAAGGGGTGGGTAACCGTCACCCAGTGCAATGAAATAGTGCTATAATAAAAGATGACATGACCTCAACCCCTACAAATTTGTAAATAACACCATATACATAAATACAAACATATTATAAGTTCACCTGAAAGACTGTTATATCACTAAAAGACTTACATCGGACGTGCCAACTGGTGGGTCTATAGGATTACTCCCATCCACCTCTGTCGTAGTGGGGTCCTCCTTCTCTAAAGAGTGTGGCAACACAAGTATTGTCTGAGTAGGTTGAGACTAAGAAGTATGATATTGCCTCATTGCATCCTCTATTCCCTTTGCAATCATGTCTTGCACCTTCTCATTATGTATTCTCTTGTTAGACTTGTCCTATAATTCCTTAATATACTCCCACGACATTACATCACATTTTTATGATGTCATTTTTCATCAAGGTCAAAGATGCTCTGCAAGATTTTATATACTTAATGAATGGAATATTTTTAAAAATATAATTGTGAAAATCTTTAAAAATCACAATATCTCATACATGAGTCCTTCCATGTGTAGTCTTTCGTAATAGCATCAACTTTATGCCAAAATTCTATTGTTATCTCCACTTTGTTGTGAGTAATAACCCCTAGATATTGCATAAAAGTACTGTGATTCTTCCCATAGGATTTCCTACACCACTCAAAGTCAACAAACAACTTTGGCCCTTTACCCCTTTGTGCTAGTAACTTGTTCATTAAGGTGATGCCTCTTTTATGTCCACGATCATGCTATTCCTCTACAAAGCCAACAAGATCCTCAGGGTGCACATCCTCAGGATGCTCATCCTAAAATTGTCAATCAACGTATATAAGTGATAGAGAATGTAAATTGCACATTTATGTAATAACTATGATGGAGAATGTAAAATTCACACCTATGTAATAAAACAATATATCTTACACCATCATGCTGCTCATCCTCATGGTCAGACTCCATATAAAAATGTCATATTAAAAATAGTCAAAGAATGAAATATAAGTGATAAAGAATGTAATTTTTACATGTAGCATATGAAACATATATAACTGTAATAAAGAATCTAAAATGCACATATAACATTTAAAAAGTAAAATACATGCATATAGTATTGGTTGGATCTTTGACCAATTAATATTCCTTTTGTGCGATCTCCACACGTATATCAGTCAATGTTAGCTTCAAAATTTGGTATTGTCAAGCCAACTGAGAATGGACTGGAGTCATCATACTTGTCATAGTACTCTTCTTCATCTATAAAATCTACAATGAACTGCCTTTTCCCATGAAGAACGATAGACCATTTTTCATATGTAGGATCATCGATGTACAATACTTGCTTTTCCTATGATTCCATTTTGCCAATCTTTTCAAAATTTACTAATGTGAAACCCAATTCATCCACTACAACTCCTTTGGTGTTATCAACTAAATTACACCTAAAGACGAGATCTCTGAAATATGTGTAGTCAAACTCTCAGATGTCTTCAATGACACCGTAGTAAGGCATTTCAGCTGCACGTGGACTCTTATTCTTCACACTAGAAATTTACAATGAAGATGCTTGAAAGGTGACCCCACTATTTTGGACGACATTCTTATCATCTTGACATTTTGTGTAATATGAAAATCTATTTATGTCAAACCCTTTGTAAGACATAACATTCATTTTTGGTTTAAATGTGAGTCATTTGATATTTTCAGCAACATTATTTGGTGTTTGAGATAGTTGATGGAAGAATTTATCTTCAAACCACCTAATAAATGTCCTATTATGCTCTCTAGCAAGCCACATTGAACAAGATTGGGGATATTTTGTCTTAACAAAATTGGTGTGTTTGGTTATATAAATACCCACTTTGTTGATGTTGTGTAAAAGATACAAGTGTGCTTGTTCCCAGAGCTTTATTACAACTCAAAAAGTAATTGCAAAGTTTCATAACCTCCCTAGCCACATAACCCTCAATAATACTCCCTTCAAGCCAATAATAGTTTGGAACGTCACCTTTAAAAACACTCATGTATAGTTCAAAAGGACACATTCAATGCAAGAAAATCGGACCCAATATTTTCACTTCCCTAGTCAAATAGACAACAAGATGTACCATGATTATGCAACAATCATGAGAATTAAGACGTATCAAATTCAGATCCTTTATTGATACCAATATATGGATATTGGAAGAGTATCTTTGTGGTGCCTTAACATTAAGCAAACACTCACAAAAAGTTCTCTTCTCATGTCTAGACAACGTGTAACATGTTGGATCAATGGGCTTTTGAAGGGGATGGTTGAATAGACCTAAAACACTTAAACCAAATTCAGTAAACCTTCAAATTACTTCAAGAGATAAGATTGCAAATATGGAATTTGAGAGCAACTAGACATACATAGCAAGGATGAGAGAGATTGAATAAGATTAAGAACAAACTATGTACAGTGGTTCCAAACTCCATATTAGGAGAGTATACATCCTCTACCTGGATAGGTCAACCTCCAGTATTTTGCAACCATTGCACATTCCTTATATTCCATTATAAGAGATACAATAAGACCTTCTTTTTCTAGGGAAAGTATACCTAGCCTTCCTTTTTAAGGATCAAAATGAGCCAATAAACCTTACCAAGACTTACCTATCCTAGATAAAGAGTCTTCAACCACTACAAGTGCTTACTAACTTTTGCAATAAGCTAGACACCTTCACCAAGGAGCTCTTCTCTTGCAACAAGTCTTCCGCCTTGAAGGAATTACCCACTCTTCTCTTGGATCTTCAACCTTCAACTTCACCTTCACCAAGAAGAAGCTTTCGCCAACACAACTTGAGAGAATGGATTGGGAAAGGGAAGATTGAGAGCTTCACAAGGAGTACAATGAAGTATCTCTCTGACAAATAACCTATCTCACTCAAATTGATGTTGATCTGTAGTAAGCTAGAGAGAGAAAGAGGCTCTTAGTTGACAAATCCAATCAACTATAGCTAGGAGCATAAGAAGCAAACTTGGGATGAAGCACAAGGGTCCCTATTTATAGTTGGGGGTGTCTATTAGTCAGTTGAAGCACTTGGGAATGAATTCTAGTCGTTTGGGAGTTTTAAAACACTCCAATGACTAGAAACACTTTTGCTGCACATTCCATATAGTGCGGTCATTCGAGTTTCAATAAAGGTAACTCGACCGACAACACTATATTGAAAAGCAAATTTGAGTCGTCGGTCAACCTTATCCTGGATGAAACTTGACCGATAGCTTAAATTTGATTTGCCTGTGTAGAGGTTTTAGTTGAGTTTATCTTGGGGAAATTCATTCGACCCTTGCAGTTCCCAAAATCCATCAAGGGTGTCAGTCGAGTTTATCAAAGATGAAACTCGATCGACAAAAGTCCCTGTAATGAATTTAAAAAATTTCCATTAGAGTGCTTAAATATTTATTTTCAGTGATCCTTATTTTTTCTCAGCTTAATTACAAGTCATAGCATCAGTACAAATTATTACAAAAATTGTCCTAAGGGTTTTAGGACATTTTCTATAAAAGTGCATTTGTATTGACTTTGGCTTGTATTTGTTCAAGCTAGGGCTTGACTGAATTCATCTTTTTCATGTACCTAATACCTAAAATCAATATCAAATAGACATATTAGATACACGTGAATGGAACAGTTAAGTCATCATCAAAATATGGACAATGCATTATTGTCAGGTCAACATAACAAGTAGGAAGTAAATATGTTTTTCAATCACTGCTAATTCTATAATTAATTCTTTCCTTATATCCATTTCATGTAGGTCCATTTTGAATTTGATTCCATCTTTAGTATTATGTGGTATATTAAATAGAATACCAATGACACTATCACATACATTTTTCTCAACACGAATGACATCGAACAATGCTAACTATAAAAAAACTCTAATAAGGAAGATCCCAAAATATTAACTTCTTCTTGAATAAATATTTGTCACTCCCTGTGGAAATAGTACATTATGGTCTCTTGCCAAATGTATTCATAAAGTCATTTACTCTTTCATAAAACAACCACCCATGGTATGGGTTTAGGGGCACCTTGTTCCTCAGTTGATCCATTTAATGATTTGTGTAACCTTTGGTAAGGATGCACTTTTGGAAGAGACCTTTAACGATCAAGATGTACAATCTTTCTACTATATTTTAGTTGTATTAAATCAATATTCTCCTCACATATAGGGCAATGCTTTGGATCCTTTTTATGCTATATAGAGACGGACTCCCATATGATGTAAAGTCATTAACAGTGTGAAACAACATAGCATGCAAATGAAATGTTTCTATACGTGAAGCATCATAGGTCATCACACCTTCTCCCCAGAGTTTTTAAGTCACCAATCAAAGGTTCAAGAAAACATCAATATCATTTCTAGGTTGTTTGGGGCCCGATATCAATAAGGACAACACCACATACTTATTTTCATACACAACTAGGGAGGAAGATTGTATATATCAATCATAACAAGCCAAGTTCTATGCTGGTTTATGAATGTGCTTTATGGATTTATCTCATCAATAAAAGCCCAAGTCTTAGATTCTCGACTTCTTCACCAAATTCAGGGCACAATAAATCAACTTTTTTCCTTTATGAGGAATTAGACACATGTCGTAGGATCCCATCATTGTGTTTTTTGCTCTGCATGCCAAGAAAAATTTTGTGCATCCATGGTATTGATAAACAAGCATTGAAATCATGGTATTGTAGGTATATACAACATCACCTTGGAAAGGGAGCTAGTTTTGGACTGAGCTAAAGTCATCATTTTGTACCTTGATGCCCCACATTTTGGACAATCTTATAAATCGATACAATCATTTTAAAATAACACACAATCATTCATACATGCATGCATCTTCTTAGCCTCCACTCCCATTGGGCACAACATTTTCTTTAATTCATATGTTTAGATTGGAAACTCACTTCCTTCAAGTTGAATTTCTTTCAACAAAGACAACAGAGATGTGAACCTTTTGTCACTCCATCTATTTTTAGCCTTCAGAGTACATAATCTCAACACAACACTCAACTTCGTAAAATTAGTACAATCTAAGTATAACAATATCTCAACATCATGCACAATGTTTCAAAATAAGGAAGGTAGACCAATAAGGTTTACCCCACAACTATTTAGCATCACATCAACCATGTACATCAGAATTAGTCTGTTCACATTTACATCATTGTTAGTAGTTTCTTCTTCAAAATACAAGTACTATCAACGTCTACTGATCTCATAGTAGGAATCTCTCCATGCCAGTACCATTATGTATAGCCATATACAATACCATAGCACATGACATGACTTTTGATTTCATCAACAGTGTTGACTTACAAGTTGTTACTGCAATTCCTACATGAATAATAGAACCTACCTCTAGGTTGTTTCCTATGTTCCTATGCAAATCTTATAAACTAATCAAGACTAATAATAAACTCCAGAGTGCAACAATTTGAAATGGACATCCATGATCGATCCACTCTATGATAATAGATAAAATGAGTATTAAATTATCAATTTAGAGATTAGGATCTAGAGATTAGGGTTTAGAATTTTGGGTTTATCATTTAAGGTTTAGGGTTTATAGAATAGGATTTAAGGTTTAGGATTACATACTAGGGTTTAGGGTATAGTAATGAATGTGTACCGCTTATTCCATTCTTGAACACCTAACCTCACTAGTAAGTGTATAATATGTATCCTAAGTGAGAAACACCTAACCTCACTAGTAATGAATGTGTACCACTTATTCCATTCTTGAACACCTAACCTCACTAGTAAGTGAGAACAAATGGGAAAGTGCTGAAGAAACATCTTGAAAACCAAATACACATTATACACTTATATTCTAAGTGAGATTAATTGTTCAAGAACAGTCCCAAAATGGGGACTGTATAAGATTTACTCTTAATGAGTAAATCTCAAATGAGTTTCTAGGCCAATGCCATGACTTAGAAATTAGGTTTTACATATTAAGGTCGGTCTCCATGCCACACATCTATCAATCATTTATCAACATTTATATCGTCATTAAATTAGATTGAGGGTTGGTCTCATAAACATTGCTAGACATGCATAACTTACATACCAACTATACATAATGATACCAAACATAATATTCAAAATTTACATGAAAAAATCTAAACAAACTAAATAAACAACTATACATGTATTTTGAAATTATGTCTAATTAAATAGATTTAAGAATCAAAGAAACAACAAATATTAAAAAAAATGAAACAAATAAAATAGGACACTTTAAGAAGTAGCAGCAAAGGAGACGGGGACGATACTCATAGCAGCAACAACGATGGTGATAGGAATGCTAGCAGCAACAACGGCAGCAACTCAAGCACCAAAAATATCAGCGATGGCAGCGATCGTAGTAACAACAACAATGGTGTTTAGTGTAGCAATAATGGAGGAGAAGCGGCAACAACGATGGAAGAGAGATGTGACTTGATCGATAGAGCACAAACAAATCATGGAATGAAACTGAGAGTGGGGAAATGAAAGTTTCACATGTGATATTAATTAGAACTTAGTCATTGGTTGCTAAAAAAACTGATGACAGAGGTCTTTTTCGTCAACTGCCCACCAAAAAACTGATGCCATAGTTCAATCTCAACGTTGGTTACCCACCAAAAAATTGACACTACATGTACTTATCCCTAATAAAAAATACTAACCTCGCTAAGATTTTAGTTCTTGGTTTCTACCAATAAACCAAGAACATAACCCAATTTGGGGGGAAATATTGTTTGGGGGCACATGACAAGAACCCTTTGTAGTCGGTTCTTTTAGAAAAAAATCAACAATACATGATTTTTGGAAGTAAAACTTTTCACGATGGATGTGACCTACAACTTCGTATGAAGAGCAACCAACAACATAGTCTTTTTGGAGGTAAAATTTATTTCACAAGAAAGACTTTGTCTTCAATTTCTTACAACCTACATAATAGTTCTATATCAATTTTTTCCACTAAAATTTTGAATTTTGTGGGCTATCTTAGACATGAGTTCTTCACAAAAAATGAACGTTATAGTAAAAGAAATACCCATATTTTCTCTTAATTAGTAAGACTTTACCAACAATGACATTTGTGTTTTACCAACCGAAACTATAGGCATGTAGTGTCAGTTTTATTTATAAATTGATGTTAAGAAAAGTGACACCAGAGGTAAAAAATGTACTAGTGTTGCATTCATCAACTATAAGTATTGGATGAGTGGCCCCGAGAGAGATAGATCTATCAACATGCACTCCACATCAACCAACTGACCTCGAAAGATATAGATTGATCGAATTGTGCTCCACCTCGACGAATTGACCTCAAAAGAGACATATCAATCAACCTACACTCCATATTGACCGATCAACATCAAAAGAGATAGATTGATTGACCATGACTGCTCTTCTTCTCAATCAACCACCTTCAAAAGAGATAGGTCAATCAGTCAACCCCCTTACGTTCATCGCCCACCTCGATAGAGTCAGTTCAACCTACCAGCATTGTACCATAGATCGTCTAACTTCCCTCATTTTCTATCTCAGTTGACATCCATTAAGCAATGATTGACCTCCACTATCTAATCGATTGTTGTGCTATTGTTCTCCTACTCAATACATCCTTAAACAAGATGAAAATCATATGCATGTTATGGGTGCCCATCCATTTGATTTTGTAACTATGGTATATTGTTCTCTATATATTATTTATCTTATTGCTTCCATGAGGAGAGAGTATTCCCCTCACTATGGTACATAGATTATCCTTGCTATCTAAGTTTTGTTTGTTATTTGTATCTAAACTAGTGCAAACTATATTACAAATTGAACTTTCATTTATTGCTTTTTTGTGTTTGGCTGACATATATTAGGTAGATTCTAGTTTACTTTTGATGAGAATTTTAGATAGATGTTTGCTGAAGTGATATATACATGATATATAGGTAACAACGAGCTTAGAGTGATATATGTCTAATTTTAAGCTCAATTATGAAAAGATAGATTTACTCGGTATTAATGTAATATGTTCATGCGTGTTGTAATAATGGGATACCAAACAATTGGTAGATTTGGTGAAATTCATTAACTCTAGTGTTCCCATCATCAGGTAAATCTAGAACCTTTATCCAACCTCTAAATTACTATAAACTTAGCTTAATAAAAAAATCCAACATTTGTTGTAAATACTAGTTCTGCTAGGTTAAGTTGATTAGATAATTCTTGAATACATAGTTCTTTAGGCTCAATCATGAACTACAGTATAATAAGATCCATCCTCTTTTTGTTTAGATTTTCATACATTCAATTACTGTAAAACCTAGAGATTTCAACCCTAGAGAATATGCATGTGCCGACATCGTATTTTGGCATTGTTCTGGGGAAAACAAATTTTCCAATTAGTTTAACTAACTTGGATTAGTTAGGGTTTTTTCTTTAAAGATTGATAATATTACACATCTTACTGAGTTCAACTCCACTTCAGTCATCTTATTCATGGCAGTCTGCCTTTCTTAAGAATCATCTCTAGTGCATGCAACACGCTTCTAGTTCCAGTTCCAAATTAGACTTTGACCATGAGATCTAATGAACCTACCATCGGCTACTGCATGAATGCTGAGATCAGATGAGGGATGAGGAGATCAATCTTAGAGTGGAGGTAGTAGTCACAAAACATAGAGATAGACTCATGGATGACTCCAGAGCTATTGTGCAAGAAGAACTATGAGCAACTAAAAAACATGAAAGATAAAGAGAGCTATGAGAGTTCTCTATTCTGAAAGCTCTAAACTTTTGCTGCCCTATCATCCAGGCACTGAGGAATCAATCTATGAAATCAAGACACAATGAATGATAATGGAGAGATAACCAAAATTCAATTTTGAATTTATTATCTTAAAATTTGATGATAGAATCCTTGTAAACTTGAAAACTTATTTTGGAATTGAAGGGTCTTTTGATGTTCCAACATATGTGACCTAATGGATCATTCATCCACATGTGCATACTTCATAACTAAAATAGACAGTCAATCTAAATAACTCAATAAGTTTGATTGTTTGAGGATGAATGGTGATAATTAGAGTTAAGAAGGAACAAATTACCCTAAATATTGTTTCTTGGAAACCCTAGTTCTCGAATACCTATCCTACTATGTGATCTACTCAACCCTTGACCAGGACCTGATTTGTGCCTTTGAGCTACTCCACACTTGAATCTTGTGACTAAGAAATCTAGTAAAAGGTATGTGAATTATATCCCCTGACTTGTTTGATGTATGGTTTTATACCTTTATGTACTCTTATTGGAAAACATGGCTATTTATTTAAATGAGCTACTCCATTTTCTATTATCAGAGATTTGATTTTATATACAAAATTTGTTTTATGCTTTTCAAACATAATCAAGATTGACAATGTACTCCTCTCGTTCCTTATTGTCATTTATTTGAGCCTTTTCCATATCTCTAATATGGGTCAAGTGGCAATTTTTATTTTAGCCTTTCTCTTTGGGTCAAGTGACACTTCACGCTTTCCCTTAGGGTTAAGTGGCATCCTTTTAGTCTCATCACCCACTCTCATAAAATGTGAGTTGAATGATCGATCCTCATTCAGACTACACTACAAATAGAATTGAAATAAATTTGTTGAGAAATTGAAGTCTTTAATATATTGTTATTATTTCTTCTCATAAGTCCTACCAAGTTGTCACTTATTTTTCCAATATATATAAACTATTTCATGTTTTTATTAAATTGTACAAAATGATTGTGCATTGATTTTGGGTCTTGATTCCTTATTTAGGTAATGGAAAACACTAAAGGACTCTACTCATGTTCACTTTGATATCACTGTTATATTGTCTGTTAGACTCAAGTAAAAGCTACACCAAATGAATCCTCATAATGAGAAACATTATTGTAATGGTTTTGTACTTGTTAGCTAGATAGTTATAGCTACTTTTCTTTCATGTCTTTACTTGGGCCCTCATGTAAAGCTTTTGGTTCAATTCTATGAAATGAGATGCTATTTCTTAATGCATATGCTTTTGTGTCATTCCTTATTGAAGCCTAAGGACAAACATTTCCATCCCTTTGACACTATCCATTTAGGCAGTGAGACCGGGATTGGGGTAAAATCATATTTGTGACAAGATCTCCATGAATAATTTTTTTGTCTATAGAGATTCTTTTAATGCATGCCTACATCATCTTTACTTGGTCCTACAACATTATAAAGAAACACATTTGGTACTTAAATGAAAAAATGCCACTCCATGGTGAAGGAAGGCATCATTCTAGGGCGTTGTGTCAGCACTAGAGGCATAGATGCTGACAAGGTGAAGATAGAAGTGATTGCCAAATTATCTCCTCCGACTACTGTCTAAGAAGTCTAGACATTTTTAGACACATTGGCTTATACACAAAGTACATTTGTGACTATAGCAAGATCACTAAACCTCTTTCAACTCTTTTCCAAGAAGGATATGTACTTCATATTTGACTCCGACTGCATGAACAACTTCACCATCCTAAAGGAAGTTCTCATATCTACCCCCATTTGTAAGACCTCTGACCTTGCTTTTTGGTTGAACATGCTTGCTTATTATATTATATGTTTAAAACCCTAATCAAACTTGTGATGTTCTTTGATATCATGTGACAGGCTTATGTTTCAAGTTTGTTCCAGTTTGTAAATTATTTAAGCTAGTTATGCATATATGTGCTTATTTTGGACCTAATTGCAATTTACCCATATCTAGGATTTTTCTTGCAATTTGTCACATGCTTGTTATGCTTCACATGTTTTCACATCATGTTTTATATGGTTGTGCTTTGGGGAGCCTTGTTACACCTTGGTTTTAGTGGTGGCATCTCTAGTGTTGAGTTTAGGGTTTGCATGGATGCCCTAAGCTTATGGTTGACATTGAGTGTTGAGCCCTAGTTTTGGCGATTGCCAAGTTTTCCTATGGTCTTAAGTTTTGGCGGTCAATGAAGTTATTTTGAGCTCCTAACTCATCTTGGTCACCAAGTTTTCCTAGGGTTAGCGGCCGTTTGGATTTCTGATCAGTTGGTCGCCAAAGTTCTTAGTGATCATTTGCTTTTTCTAGACAAGTTTGGTCATTTTATTTTCTTTTTTTGGTCTCCCTAGTTGCATGGATGAGTGAGGTGCTTTCATGAATGAGATCTCTTGGACACATGGAAAGATTGGCTTGACACCTAGCCCCTCTCTCTTTCCTCTCACCCATAGCCATACATACCTCCCTCCTTGCATGCAAACAACCTCTTTACACACCTAGCTTCCTCTCTCTTCTTCCTTTTTTGCTTGGAACTCGTCCCCCTTGTTTGTTGGAGAAGGAGGAGCCAAGGTTGAAGGAGAACTTGGTCGATCTTCCTTACATGTTGATGTAGGGTTCGGATCTACCCTCTCCTTGTGCTTGTGAAGCTTCCTTAGTTTGCTTCTTGGTTTTCATAAGTGACATCTCCTTCTTTCTCTTCCTTTTCCTTGTTTTTCTAACCTCTTCTTTATCTTCTTGGACGAACCTATGGTGTTCCATGGTAGAGCTTGAGTCAGAGCTTGAAAAACATCTCTTTCTTGCTTCCTTTACCTAGGGTTTGCTTCCTTATTGGAGGTGGAGCAAGCTTAATCGAAAGGAGTGCTCAAGCTAGGGTTGCTACCTTTATTATTCAAGATACCTTACTATTTGGAGTTTGTACATCATTTCTAAGGTGAGTTATATAATTTTTTCCAAGATTATTTCTTACACTCATCTTGCATGTGCATAATCTTACCCTAAAATGTTGTTACAAGTATAAAGATAATATCTTTTATCCAAGGTTTTTGTTTACATGGTGATCTTGAATAAATAAATTCTCTTATATGAACCCTAATCCTTATGCACAAACCTTGATTGATGATGGAAGTTTTAGTGCATGCATTCTTTTGGAAATGATGGTTTTTCTCTCTCTCAAAAGGAGCAGCTAAATTAGGGTTTTGAGTTGACCTTCTCTCTAGTGATGCAACTAGATGATCTTTTGGATTCTTAGTGATAACCAACCTATTTGGTTTCATGTGGTCGATGGCATTTTGGTGTCTCATGATTACTAAGATTTCTATCTCTTGATGGGTCGCTAAGTTTTGATGTATGTGGTCACTAAGAATGTTACATCTTATGTGGTCGACAATAATTTTTTGTATCTCAAAGTGATTGATGAGATTTTGTACCTTATGTGGTCACTAAGAATTTTGATGTTAATGGTCGCCAATTCTTTATGTTTTGATCGATTGCCAATGTTACTCAACCTTAGCGGTCGTTGATGTAACACTAACCCTAGCAGTCACTAAAGTCTCTAGACCCTAGTGGTCACTGAGATGGTTAACCCTAGTGGTCACGAAGATGGTTAACCCTAGTGGTCAGTGAGATGGTTAACCCTAGTGGTCGTTGAAGGGGGCTAACCTCAACGATCACCAAAGTTGTGAACCATGATTTCAGTGGTTGCCAAAGTGGGTCCTACCTTGTGTGGTCAATGAGGAATTATGCTCATGGATGCTATGTTTTGTAGTTTATAATTAATGGTGTTTTGAATTATTAACACTAATTCGTCAGCGCTTGGTTAAACATGATCTTATAGTATTACCTTTGACCTCAAATGAATACAAACCTAAGGTTTTTGTAAAGTGCTAACTGTTAATGTTAATTCAACTATCCTCATTGAACCTAACCCTAATACTAGTAAGTGATGGTACTACATAGGTCCTTATGTGATTAGCATGATGATGAAATACTTTCTCTCTCTCTCTCTATGTTGTTGTAACCCTATTTTCTATCTTATGAACATCATAGTTCCTAATCGCAAAGCTACTTTGAACCTATGCGTGCCACTTGTATGGTTATGGTATGATGAGCCTTTATGAGGCATGTAAAGATAATGATGTTCTTATAGGGAATGATGTGATGGTCTTAATGATCTTTGAGCATGGATGATCCTTAGTGAGGTGTTATCCTCTGTACGATGTGACAATGATTTGTATCATGTGATGGTATGATGATGAGTATGGCCACATGTATGGCAATGAAATAATACCATGTGGTGATGTGGTAAACATCATGTTTCATACATTTTATACATTCTGAAGTTGCAATCTACCCCTGATTTGTAGAATTCTTTTAAGTTTTTTGTAACTTGATTGCTGTAGTTAAAACATACCCAATTGGCATTGAATAATCAAATGAAACTGTAATGACCCTAACCTAGGTTCTGAGGTAACCCTATTTTTTTAGCTAAGTAAGTTGCTAAGAAGTTTATTATAATCCTCTAAGGAGTTTTGTTATCATGTGACACACTTATGTTTCAAGTTTGGTCCTGTATGAATAATGTTTGAGCAATGTTCCTTTGTTTTGGACCAAAGTGCAACCTAAGATTGTAACACCCTTGACCTGGGCTATGGTTTAACCCTAGGAGTTTTACTTAAGTAAGTTACTTACAAACTTATTCTAATCTTTTGAAAAGTAATTAAGGCTTCTTGTGAAGTTTATTTTCAAGTCTAAGCTTAATTGCAAACTATTAGTGCATTAATTGATAGTCTGAGTGAAATGTACAATTTACCCAAGACGAGGGGTTGCATTGCAAAATGTCACATGTTGAATTTTTTCTAAGTGTTTTAGTATCATAAAAGAGAGAGAATGATGCTAAGTGGTGGCTTGTGGAAAGCCTAAATTTTAAGTGAGAACTTGTTTGAATAATGCCAAGTGCTTTGTGTATCAAATTGGAAATTATCCAAAATAGAGGGTTGATATGTAAATTACCACTTCTAGTGTGTCCCTACTCCCTCTATGTATCATTTAGAGGAGAGATAAAGAAGGGGGCACCATGATTAAACCATATTTGAGGGATGGTACTCTTAGTGATGAAAAGACTAAGAAAGAATTAAAGGTGAAGCCCTTACTTGAGCTATATCGAGTTGTAGACTTAGAATGGGAGTCCCTATCGGCCAAGGGGCCATGGAGGAAGTCTCCTATCGATTTGTTGAGCTTTAGCTTTGCCCATTATGGACAAGATACTTCAATAAAGTGATATGCATTGACTTGAAACTTGTCTTAGAAAAAGTTGGAGTTGAATATGTATAATAATAAAAGTGAGTGGAAGAAGACTTGTCATAGAAGATAACCAAAGGAGCCCAACCGTTATCCTTTGCATTATCCAAAAACTCTAATTTTTGCATGGCAAGATAATGATGGGATGCATGTAAATAATATGTGTCGACCATGCATGGCTAGGTGGCATGTAGTAGCTTAAGATGATGACACCTCTTACACTCCTTTCCATAAAACTCAAGTATAAATACCTTGCCCTTCACTTGTTAGGAGAATTTCCAAAATCTTGTTAGAATCCTTCTCTTACATATCGTGCAAACCCCCCTTGTATCATGCATGAGTAAGAGGAGTTGAGTAGAAAGCTTGGTATCGGCCAAAGACAAAGGATATCAGCCAAATAGGTCATAGCAACCAAGTAAGGTGATATCAACCTTTGGGATTGGAGGTATCGTGCAAAAAGTTAGGAGCTCAAGTCTTGGATCTTGGAGAAGCTCATCTTCAACCTTGGTAACTTGAAGAGTTGGAGTTTGATTCTTGGAAGTTGCTTTAGATGCGGGTTATATAACTTGAACCAATCCATATTATTATCTATTTCTTTTCAATATTGTTCAACTTGTTGATTATTTTCAAATTTGGGTTTCCTTTGATTAATTGATATATTTATGAGTTCTAAAAAGTAGTTAGGACTGTTATCCATGGTTTTGAATATAAAAAACAAAGGTCTTAAGGTTGATGATGATGACATCATCATGAAACAAACTGATATGGGATGAAGAACCTTGAAATTCGATATGGAACCCAAGATGGTGGTTCACTCGATATCAAAGTAGGTGATATCCCATATACGATATAAGACATGTCCTATGGGTGATATGGAGGAACCTATTTGTACCTGATACACGATATAAGGTTAAAATTAGACCTCTTACACGATATGGGCAAAACCCTAAGTGGAAAAAGTGGAAACTCGATATGCTTTGAAATCTGATTGCTTTTGAAACCCGATATAACCTACTACCTTGTGATGAGTTGATGAGTAAACCAAGTGTCTCTCTTGTCATGTATTTATAGTGAAAGATTTGATCCTTGAAAGTATAAAAAGGGTTACAAGTTCAAAGGTTTATCTATTATACATAAATTGATATGATACCCAAGATAAGGAAACCGATATGATATTCAACACGTAAACCGATATGATATACAACACATAAACCGATATGATATCCAATATGGGATCACGATATGGCAAATCCAATATAGGAACATGATATGGTAATCCAAGACAAGAAACCCATATGGTGTTATTTGTATACATTTAAATAATACATAGTGAGGTAACTCATACTATGCCCGATATGGCACATCCTTGTCCATGATATAAGAACACCCTATGCCCAATATAAGGTTAATAGTCTCACCCATACACGATATGAGGATGACTTGAAATGATAAGAGCTAGGTGATAGCCAACCCGACATGGATACATGATATGGTGTTAGGAACTACACCTTACATGATATAATGAAGTGGTTATACCACATGTTTGATATGGATCCATAATAGGATATGAAGATTGAGTCTCAAACACAATATGATAGTACATATGTATACCACGATGTCTGATATGGTTGGTATGCTTCAATCCAATTTGACTAAGCGGTATATGTTGTGGGAAATGATAAATACTATATTAATAAGTAATAAGTATTAGTGAAATTTGATAATTGTGAGTTAATGTACCTTCAAGAGGAGGATTAAGTTAAAACTTAATAAAGTAAGGTTTGGGCAATACCCTTGAGAGAGGTAAGGATGTACACCCATATATGAACAAGGTGATACACCATATGACTAGTAAGATTAAATACCTTAATGATTAAGTGATGGGAGATATGATGATGCCTAGCTTGATATACAATACATGTGCTCAACCTCAGATACATGATTCAACCCAATACACCATGTAAAGGTTAGGGCAAAACACTCTTATTAGTGATGAGTGTAATACCAAGTAGTGATATGGCTAATACTTGGTTAGGTGGAATACCTGAAGTATTTGATAATGTTCAACTCTATATCAATAATGCCTTAACCCGAGATGAGTTCATACCACTTGATGATAGATGAGTAATTCAACTGTGTGACTTATGACCAATACACTATAGGGAGAATGTGATGAGTTAGTGCATAAAGTATTAGGATGGGAAATACCCTAGTACAAGATAAGTTGATGAACTTAAGTAAGTTAAAAAGTGATGAGGGACGTGATGGACCAAGGCATGTCAAATATCATATCCAGCACCTTAGGGTTAATACACCTTCGTGCACCTCAAATCCAATATACTTGGATAAGTAAAACATGAAGTGTGGCATGTCAATTGTTACATTAAGATGTAATAAGTTTAAAGCACTTTGATAAGTATAGGCTAACCTACCATGAGAAAAGGGATGAAGCCAAGTTAATAAAATAGGATGAAATCAATATCCTAGTAAGGATGAGAGAGAAACTCATACTTTGTGTTGAAAACCAGTTAATGATAAATTGATGAGAATAAATAAGTATGATTGAATACTTATGATATCAATGCATGCTCCTAGATGTGTGGAGCAATGAATTAGGGTTTGGATTGATAATATGAATTTGAAACACCTATTCATCTATGAAGGAAAACCCTAACCCTAATAAAGGGAAGGTTGTATGTCTGAGCTAAGTGAATAGTCGTTGCCTAATAAGAGGTGATAAGTTATTTAAATGGGATTTGTGACCTATGAGAATTATTTATACAAAAAGTATATATAATCTAATGTTTTGAAAGTTAGTTGTTGCTTAGTGAATGGTTGCTAGATATTCAATGAGCTATGTGGATAAATACCCTGGTCTGATGACCTAGAGGTAATTGTTTCTTGCTAAGTGGTGACCATACTCAGTGATGAATTAAGGGTTCGAATACCCAAGTATGATGATGATAAGAGATTGAGATTCTAAGTGAACTATGTGTTTTAGAGAAATGAAAGTACCTGATAAATACATTTATGCTTTTCTTTGTAGCTTTTGATATAATTCTTATTTGTAACTTGATTCATGCTAAAAGATACAGTAATGCATTTAATTAAGCAAGATAAATGTTATCATATAGTTGCCCAGACCATAGATCCATTCAGTGTCAGCATTTACTGAATGGTGAAACAAGTTTTACTCAGAATTCATATTTTTGATTATGTGATAATTATATAAGGGTGCTTAGTGGACTCTCAAACTAAATAAGGGTACTCAGTGGACTCCCCAAATACATCGGGTTGCTCAGTAGACTTCCTGATGAAATTAAACCAGGAACGCTCAGTGGTCATCCTGATAATCCTGGAAAGCTTAGTGGTCTTTTCCCGAAGAGAGTACACACTACGGCTATAACTCTATAGCGAAGATGCCGATATACCCCAACATAGCTAATAAATAGCAAACATAAGATATAATGCTAAATCTAAGTGGTCTTGTATTGACCGAGACAAGGTGAGGTCTTGACAGTCGGCTCTGCCATTGACCTTGTATGGTACTGATTTCGACTTACTAGTGGTCAGTTGGAGTATGAGCGATATATCTCATATCCTCTGGGCATAAGTCTGAATGTAAACATGTAATCAACCATGTAGTGTATTTGTTTAAGGATCGAATACAGGAAAACATTGGTTGATACTTTATTACTTTTATACATCTTAGAAGATAGATGTTATACATGTTCTTCATATTCCTTATAAAGAAAATAGATGATTTATTGCTCCATCATTTATAGATGCATTACTTTAAGAGGAGAGATTATTCAATTCTGCTTATAATAGTGATTAATCCTGCTTATTAATGTAAAAGAATCCTCTGCTCAACTTTATACTATCTATCTGTGATAATAAAATTGTTGGCGGAGAGTTATATCTCTCGCTGGGACAATTGTCTCACCCCGTGAGATCCATAATTTTTAGGTGGATGTGCAAGAGGAGGTAGAGACCGTTCTGTAGAGGAAGGACAATAAATAGTAGGGAAGTAGTAATAGTATAAGTTGAGTGTACTGTCTGTCGCGTCTTGTAGATATAAGTCCTATGTGCCATCTCTGTACTCTCAGGTCCTTGAAGTCGGTTCGTAATGGTTTCATGTGCAATCTGAGATTTTGGCTTGTTTTCCTTGAGGTTTTATGTTGCTACAGTACATGTGTTGATAGAGCAACTGTTATATGTTGTCCTCAAGATGAAATGAAATAGTGTTGTACAATGTAAATCATGTTATGTATAAGATTTGGATCCTTCAGTAAGAGTTTTCTGGTAGAGGATCTCCTTGCAAAATGCTTTTTAATTTTAGTGATTTTTGTTAATCCACTGTTTATGGTAATTCCGATTCCACATATTAGTAATGATTTGGCTGTCAGTTTGATGGCAGTCACTACGAGTTTGGTATCAGAGCCTAAGGTTTGCTGAGTCTATAGAGACATAGGACTAAGGTGTTGATTCTGTTCTAGTGTCCTCCAATATATCTTATAGTCACTTCTGCTTATGCAAAAGATAGGGTGAAGTTTAAAAATAGACTGGAGAACACGAGGAACACATTGCTGAGAGCAATGTTGTTGCACTAAGAGAAGGTGAAAGGGATCAAGCAAGAGGAGAACGAGTGCCTGAGAATTCCCATATTGACCTAATCAGGATAGAAAGTCCTACTTTTTATGCTCTTATTGGACAGGTTACGACAACAGTGATGCATATAGTAGGCTGGATACTAGCAATACAATCTAGATTACCAGTCCTCAATGCAGAAACTTTGGGTTCTGAAAGGGTTCCTGAATGACATAGTCATGTGGGAACAGTGGACAATGTGGAAATGATTAACATATGGCAAGAAGATAGACTCTTCCATAAGTATAAATAGATAGTACATCTGTGATGGAAGTGCCCAAGAAGGGGCAATAAGTTGAGAATTAAGGAAATGTCTCTACAATTCTAGAAACATTTGCCTAGTTGTTTCGAAAGGCAAAGTTCTTAGTGCCACCAGTGCAATAAATGCCTAGTGTACCCGGGCAATAGTCGCTAAGTAAAGGTAAAGGTCCTAACCTTCCACCTGTAAGAACTTCTGACTTAGCTTTTACATCAGTAATAAGACCGATAAGACCGTGGTACGAGGACCAGACATGTTATAAATATGGACATGTTGAGCATATAAACTCTTTTGTTTAAAAAGAAGGGAGGAAATGACCCAACAACCGAGGTAGACTCGGCATGGCTTACGAAAGTTATAGTCCAATAGAGTAAAAAGACAAAAGTAACAACATGAAACAACTAGACTCTATATGTTAAGTCAACCTAAAGTGGTAGATGACCGTGAGCGGTAACAGTCAGATAGAGCTTTTCCATTTTGATATACCTTCTATTGATTTTTATCTGATAATCATAAGAAAGTGTAACATCCCAGGATTTGAGGCCTCGGATAAAAAGATCTTATAAGGAATGACTGGACTACCCATATCACCAAGGTGCACCTCCTTTTCCAGGAGCCCATCACTAAAGAACTCCATAGTTAAGCGTGCTCAGCTTGGAGTAGTACTAGGATGGGTGACCAGTCGGGAAGTTGACCCCGGCTTGCGCGTGAGTGAGGACAAAGCGCGCCACTAAGGCTAGTGGTGGTCTGTGGGGCCAGTCATCATTCCTGAAACTCTACTAGAGCCTTGGGCAGTGGGCCCGGGCGTGAAAAATGGTATCAGAGCCAATTCCCCTCCAGTAGGTGGGGCACACATGGGCATGGCATGCCAGTCTTGAGCCGTGCAGTCCAAGCATGTAGGAAAGGGCTGTCCATGGTTGACGTAGCCACCCTTGCGCTGGTAATCTGTGATCGGGAGCTGGGTGTCCATGGGCCATTATGGGTCTACACTGAAATGGGGAAGAGATTATGAGGCCTTATAGTTGAGCCTTGACGAGGACGTCAAGAGTCTAAGTGGGGGAGATTGTAACATCCCAGGATTTGAGGCCTCGGATAAAAAGATCTTATAAGGAATGATTGGACTACCCATATCACCAAGGTGCACCTCCTTTTCCGGGAGCCCATCACTAAAGAACTCCATAGTTAAGCGTGCTCAACTTGGAGTAGTACTAGGATGGGTGACCAGTCGGGAAGTTGACCCCGGCTTGTGCGTGAGTGAGGACAAAGCGCGCAACTAAGGCTAGTGGTGGTCTGTGGGGCCAATCATCATTCCTGAAACTCTACTAGAGCCTTGGGCAGTGGGCCCGGGCATGACAAAAAGATTGTTGTTATTGACTTCCCTATTGATTTCCCTATGGGAACATAGGGAAGAAATTATGAGAACTAGAATTTATATTTTGTTTAATATTCTTTTAAATGCATACTGCCTAATCTTAGTACTTGTATACCCTGGCCATGTATTCAACTATTGAAGATAAGGTAAGTATGGAACTCTTAGATTGTTATCTTTCTGACTACTCTGATCAAGTAGTCATTTTGAGACAATCTAGTGAGCCTAATTAGACTGGAAATATGGCATGGGTATTTTTATCACATATTAAGTATAATAAATTGGAATCTAAAATGATCTCAGATCAATCTGTGTGTATGAGGAAGTAAAAAGTATAATCCTTATGATAAGAGAAAGAGAACGAGGGAGATGATCCCTATTCGATAAAGTCTATGTGAATAGTAAGGATCTTTTCCATAATGTGGAAATGGGAAATATGATAAAATTATAGAATGTTCATAAACATGTTAGACAATAACAAAGAAAGGAATGATGATATGAGGGGTTGTTAAGTGGACTTCCCCAATTAAATAGGGATTGCTAAGTGGACTTTCCCAACTAAATAGGGATTGCTAAGTGGACTTTCCCAACTAAATAGGGATTTCTAAGTGGACTTTACCAACCAAATAGGGATTGCTAAGTGGACTTTCCCAACTAAATAGGGATTGCTAAGTGGACTTTCCCAATTAAATAGGGATTGCTAGGTGGACTTCCCCAATTAAATCGGGGTTGCTAAGTGGACTTCCCCAACTAAATACATGTCTCCTCTTTGATGAACAACCCCGGGTAATGATGTGGTGATAATAGGAATATGTTCCTTTATGTTCTTTCCTTTCAGGGATATGGAAATCAAGTGAGTCTTATGACACTTGATGTGCATGAGTTAGAAGTGTTCAATTGATGGATACTTAGAAAAGTATCAGTTTGTCTGGGACTTTGGTTCCAAGATAAAGATATGTGTAATCTATTATGTCCCAAGATGAAAAAGAAATATCCTTTTGTATGTTTGACTTTGGCATTAACAATAGAGAAATGGAAATGATGAGGATGTGATGTGTTTTTGTCACATGTGAAGGATACCAAGGTAAGGGATTCTGGTATACAAGATGTGCCAGGTGGTATGGGAAAGTGAGGATATGACTCCCGATAAGATGAATAATGTTTGGTTATCTAAAAGGGCCACCCTTGAGATAACTCAAATATGGAGATCATATGTTAGGGGTTTATGCTCTACATAAACATAAACATTGATAGGATGTATTAATTGAAGGAAAAATTGTAGAATCATTTTGAGAGGAAGCTTATCAAGATAAAAATAATTCCTTAGAGTATCCTTATCTAGATCTATTGAGGTAAATTATTCCTAACCTCTAGATATACCTCTGAGATAAGTTCTTCTTTAGTAAGTGACCTTTCCTTATGACAAGAGAATATACAATTAGGAAGATAGTTGATACAAGTTGTAAGAAAGTTTTGTGTTGTGTCAACAAATGGGAGTGGTATTAAGGATGTATGATAAGACTTGTAGTACCAAGTGGGTGACAAAATGTAATCCTGGTCCTTCCTTGAAAGTAAAATGCTAAGCTAAGTGAAGAGTATGAAAGACTCCCTAGAATTTAAGAATATTATCACATAAAAGATGTGAGTCAATGAGGTTTGACACCTGAATTATTCAAAGTATGAATAGTATTTCTCTGACTTAGAAAGTGTTACCTGACACAAAGTTGACTCCGTAGTCAGTAATGAATAGGACATCTGAGTATGTGTCATATGTGACAGATCTTATGATGATCTTTAATGGAAGGACTTTTGTGCTGGTCAAAGTTTTATGGCATCTCCATAACATCAAGATGTTATGTGGAGACTTGATGATATGATTCATGAACAACAATTGTCTTCCTTCATCTGGGATTTCGGGGATGAAATCCTTGTTAGGGGTTTATAATTGTAACACCCCTGACCTGGGTTACGGTTTAACCCTAGGAGTTTTTCTTAAGTAAGTTACTTACAAACTGATTCTAATCTTTTGAAAAGTAATTAAGGCTTCTTGTGAAGTTTATTTTCAAGTCTGAGCTTAATTGCAAACTATTTGTGCATTAATTGATAATATGAGTGAAATGTGCAATTTACCAAAGACGAGAGTTTACATTGCAAAATGTCACATGTTGAATGTGTTCTAAGTGTTTTAATATCATAAAACAGAGAGAATTATGCTAAGTGGTGGCTTGTGGAAAGCCTAATTTCTAAGTGAGAACTTGTTTGAATAATGCTAAGTGCTTTGTCTATCAAATCAGAAATTATCCAAAATGGAGGGTTGATATATAAATTACCACTTCTAGGGTGTCCCTACTCCCTCTATGTATCATTTAGAGGAGAGAGAAAGAAGGGGGCGCCATGATTAAACCATATTTAAGGGATGGTACTCTTAGTGATGAAAAGACTAAGACAGAATTAAAGGTGAAGCCCTTACTTGAGCTATATCGAGTTGTAGACTTAGAATGGGAGTCCCTATCGGCCAAGGGGCCATGGAGGGAGTCTCCTATCAGTTTGTTGAGCTTTAGCTTTTCCCATTATAGGCAAGATACCTCAATAAAGTGATATGTATCGGCTTGCAACTTGTCTTAGAAAAAGATGGATTTGAATATAATAATAAAAGTGAGTGGAAGAAGACTTGTCCTAGAAGATAACCAAAGGATCCCAACCCTTATCCTTTGCATTATCTTCAAACTCTTATTTTTGCATGGCAAGATAATGATGGGATGCATGTAAATAATATGTGTAAACCATGCATGGCTAGGTGGCATGTAGTAGCTTAAGATGATGACACCTCTTACATTCCTTTCCATAAAACTCAAGTATAAATACCTTGCCCTTCACTTGTTAGGAGAATTTCTAAAATCTTGTTAGCATCCTTCTCTTACATATCATGCATACCCCTCTTGTATCGTGCATGAGTAAGAGGAGTTGAGTAGAAATCTTGGTATCGGCCAAAGACAAAGGATATTGGCTAAATAGGTCATAGCAACCAAGTAAGGTGATATCGACCTTTGGGATTGGAGGTATTGTGCAAAACATTAGGAGCTCAAGTCTATGATCTTGGAGAAGCTCATCTTCAACCTTGGGAACTTGAAGAGTTGGAATTTGAAGCTTGGAAGTTGCTTTAGAGGTGGGTTATATAACTTGAACCGGTCCATATTATTATCTATTTTCTTTTCAATATTGTTCAACTTGTTGATTATTTTAAAATTCGGATTTCCATTGATTAATTGATGTTATTATGAGTTCTAAAAAGTAGTTAGGACTGTTATTGATATGACCCACACCAAAGTTAACTAGTAAGTATCATGATAACAACATCATTAAGTTAATTGAAGTGATCATGTGGTGATTAGTGCTTTGATATAGTGTTACAGTCTAATTACATGCTTTCTTGCCTTGAGAAGGTAGAGGATTTCTTGCTTGAAGCTTTGCAAAAGAAATCACACAAATTGGACTTTTGAGGCAAAAGTTATGGTGTTTTTATGTTCTTTGGACCTATAGTGCAATTTATCCATTAATTGGATATCATTTCTTTTCTCTTTTCCCCTTCTCCCTTATCCTTTCTTCTTCACGTGATAGAACATCAAATGCCTAAGCGGCGCTCTGCTGCTCGACTGAACAATAGCAAAGGGAGCAAGAGCGGGCAATTTCTTGGCTCCTTAGCTCCGATCCACAGGAGCCCTACTTCCCTTCTCCTTCCTCCTTCCTTTCTTCACCCTATCCTCACCCTAGCGCCACCCTACCTAGTAGTAATGCTGACCGACCAGCAGCAGGTGCTGCATCGACTAAGCAGCAACGACGACGACTGATTAGGGCTTTGGGAGGGCCGTTTCAGTGGCGCCGAGCTTCACATCTCCTTCCTCTACCTTTCCTTCACCTTCTTCACCCCAATTGTGCCCAAGGGGCGGTGCCCCAGCAAGCACCAACAACTACTGTGAGAAGCAACGGCCAGAGGGCATTTTGGGTGCAAGTTGCAGCACTAAGCAACACCATCGAGCTCAGCCAAGGGTCCAGATCTCGAATCCGTAGCCATCTAGCTCGTGAGCAGCACCCAGCCAAGGTTCCTCTCCACCTGTGCGTGTGTGTGAGCCATTTGTTTGCAATAGGTCTGAATCCAGGCTGAACCAAGGAAGAAGATGACCCCGGTGACACCTGAAAACTCTGGATGGATTTTGGTTGAATTTTGGCCATCTTGGACCACTGTGAGTAGAATTTCACTCCCTAAGCATGTGTAACTCCAATAATCGGGTGTTTTTTTATTGAATCCGTTTTATTTGCAGGTAACAATGTTTACCCAGGTGCCGGGCAGTGCCGATGCCGCTCGATTTCCAAATTTGCACGTTTTACTTACTAACATTGCATGACGCTAATTAGATAATTGATATGTATGATTTGGATTAGTGCAAATACATGATTGATCGAAACTTAAATTGCTCGAGTAAATGTTGAACTTAGTAATACATGACCAATAACAATACAGTTTGGGTATAAACCCTAGCTGTACATTTTTAGTAAGTTAATAGATGCTCGATTTCAAAGAAATGACAATGACATGAAAGGGTTCAATAGAAACCTAGTTGCACACTCCCGGTCATATTTAATGTGAATTTATTAATAATTATACGAATCGACACATTTCTCAAGGATATCATAAGAAATTCTCAGTTATTATCAATAATTTGTGTCATGATAAGTAATTAACTCTTAATTGGGTTAAGTGATGCACAACTCAGGATTAGGGTTGATGTGCACGTTTTTCTAGGAATTTCAGATAATTTACAAGTGCTACTGATGATTTCTCATATTTTGAGTAATCAAACCTTATTAGTATACTAAGATGTTTAATTGCATGACTTTAGTATGTATGTGCCAAGTTCATAAGTATTCTATTTATTTAAATCTACCTGCAAGTACAATATGTTGATTTCTCAGTAAATTACCGTGTTTGAGCATATTGCACTGCCAAGTTAGAAATGATATACATGTTGTATTTATAAGTTTCAGATAAATAGACTCGGTACCATAGAGATACCAAAGCCAAGAATAAGTAAGAGAGAGATGTAACGTAGTAAGAGCTTTTCTAGAATAATAAAACAATAGATTTAAGGGCCCTGACACCGTAGAATCCCTATGAGAGGTTTGCGCCTTAGGGATGAAATGACCTACCCTGGCGATGCGTCCAGTATACATGGGTCAAAACGCATCCATAGAGTGTGCGGGGAGAAGGAGCCCTTGAGGAAGTCTCCTAAGAGAAGATAGGTTACCCAACATGAATCAAAGATCCCGGTGGTAACCCGGAGGTACCCACAGAGTGTACCAAGATGAGGCCCACAGAGTGTCTCAGACTCTCTGCCTGTGTGCTCAGGTTAGTGGAGGAGTCCAGTTTACAACACCATAGGAGTGTCGAGGCCAGAGAGCCAATTTTCCTATTGTAGACCTGGATAGTATTTAGACTTAGCTATCCTGGGGTGTAGGCTAAGTCTTATACGGTGGGACCGTAGTTCTCTATGATTCTTCATATGTAGGGTACACTGCATATGATCAAGGCATAAGATAAAATATGTTCATATAAGTTCAAAAAGTTTCTATAAGTTAAAGAGTTAAGAAAGATTTGAGTTAGTTTCACATCAGTTGTCCTTTAAATGAAATTAAAGTATTCTTTGTTATTTAATCGTATCTACAGACTTGCAGCAGTTGTTTTCTTAATGAAATGTTGACATCTCCTGTCGTTTAAATTATATTGTTTAGATCTGCTCAGTATAGTATTATCTTGAATTTTATTCCAATTAATAAACATAAATGAGTTGTCTGCGATGGTTGGGTGAAATTATATTCACTGAGCTAGTAGCTCACCAACCTACTAAAACATTTTTTAGGTCAGCGTCAGCACAAGGAAGCTGAAGGATCATATCACCCAAGTTCTTAGAAGGTAGTTCGTAGTTAGACAGAGGTCTCTTAGTCCTTTCCCCTCAGTCCTTGAGTATAAGGTGTGGTAGTGAGAGAATATAATGTAATATGTAGTTTGGATTTCAGTTATCTATTGTGCTTTATATTCCGCATGAAAAATGTAATAAGAGGTGTAAATTCTACTTTACCTATCTAGTAATGTAATTAGTAGTTGCTTCCGCAGTTTAGTAAGATTTCAGTGTATTCCAAATTATATCTACTTTACCTATCTAGTAATGCAATTAGTAGTTGCTTCCATAATTTAGTAAGATTTCAATGTATTCCAAATTATAAGATTTACCTTTAGGTAAATTTTAAGTGATTAAGAAAAGAAAACGTTAAGGGTGTATTTATATTACGTTAAATCCTCTTGTTATGCCCTAATATCATGATTAGTGGATATTGTGAGATCGGGGTGTGACAATAATTTGGTATCAGAGCATAGGGTTGAGTACTTAGTTACTCTAAGTCAATGTCAGGGGATGATAAGAGACCAATAGGATTAGGATTAGGGTGTTTTCCTTCTAACTAAAATTTTCTAACAGGAAGTATTCTGTTATACTATTGTAGATGGCAGGAAGAGGACGTGGTCATGAGGACCAAGCTGAAAGCCACATTGGACCTGATCCTTAGGTGATGGGTCCAGGTGGTTGATATGATGTGGATGAGGCATCAAGGATGTATAAGATGTTTCTTGAGACCAAGGAAAAGTATAAGATGGAGAGGCGAGCTTCTACCTCGAGCAGCAAGGAGATGATGAGATCCTATGAGCTGGTTAAGAACCTTGGAGGTACTGAGTTCAATGGAACTATGGACCCTGTAGTGGCAGATGAATGGCTGAGACAGTTAGAGAAAGTGTTCCGTCTGATGGAGCTATCAGAGGAAAGACAAATCAATCACGCAATTTATTTTCTTAAAAGTGATACAGAGCTCTGGTGGCGTGGAGTGGAAGATAAAAGGAGGAACACTGTATTGACTTGGAAGGATTTCTTTGATGAATTCCATCTTAAGTACTACCCACCTACCTTTCTAAGTGATAAGATAAGATAGCTGCAATATATCAGACAAAGAAGTATGACAATTGGTGAATACGAGGCACATTTCACAAGGTTGGCAAATTTCTATCCACAACTTGTTCCTAATGATGTAGAAAAGTGCATAAGATTTCAAGAAGGATTAAGGTCAGAGATTAGACACACTGTTTCAGCCATTGGTTGAAGAGATAGAGAAAAATTTGGGGAATTTGTGGAAGCAGCGAGACATGTAGAAGAGTTAGTTAATGCTGATAAGCAATCTGAGAGTAAGAAAAGATCTGGAGACTTTATTAGAAGGGGACAAAGTAGTGGTGGATACAGATGAGGTGGTGGTTTCTTTTCAAAGATAGGATGAGGACTTGGCTGTTTTGGTATACAAGGATCTAGTTTTTCATCAAGTGGAGGAAGTCCTAATTCCGAAATATGGAGTACACAGTCTACATGGACACCTCCAACTAGGTCTTCAGGATCTTTAGTGTTAGTGACATGACCGCATAAATGTGATGCATCCATGTGTGATATCTATGGAAGACCACACTTAGGATAGTGTTGGGGAACAAGGTTTCAAGGATGTCATCAATGTGGATAGATGGGACATATCAAGAGGAATTGCCCCCAGTTGCAACAGTCAGCATCACAGGGTTCTCAGTCACAATATCAGAATGTTCCAAGACATGCTCCAACTGGAGGACCCAGTTCCTCTTTAGCTTCAGGTTACTGAGGTGGTGCAGCACCCAGTGCTAGGGAAGGACAACGAGGACATCATGGGAGAGGAAGAGCTTCAGGGTGCTTCTTTTCTTTGACACCACAGAAGGTATTGTTTCTTCTCGAGTAATTACAAGAGAAATGCTTTTCTTTAACAACATTTCAGTTACAGTTTTGATATATCCGGGTGCTACTCACTCATTTATAGAACGTTCTTTAGCTTGTGAGGTTAACCTATTAACCCAGGAGTTATCGGTTGAGTTATTGTTGAGGGTTCCTTTAGGTGAACCGACAATGTTGATAGAGTTTTGTCCCAGATGTTTGTTAACCTTTGGTGGTTATACCATTGCAGTTAATCTTATACCCCTGGATATTAAATCTTTTCAAGTTATCTTGGGTATGGATTGCCTAGAGACGTATTGAGTTTAGCTCGACTATTGGAAGGAGGCTATCTTTCAACAGGGTGGATTTTCTTGTATCTTTTCTAGAGACAGGAAAGTTTTGCCTACATGTATCATATCATCTGCTATAGCTGATAAGATGTTGCAGAAAGGTTGTGAGGCATTCTTGGCACATGTAGTAGATACTAGAGCAGAAAAGAGCATAGTCAGCCTATGGGATGTGCCAGTGGTCTGTGAGTTCCCAGATGTTTTCCCAAATGAGTTTCCAGGTCTACCTCCAGAAATAGAGATAGACTTTGAGATCCAAGTGTTGCTAGGTAGTCAACCTATAGCGCTACCAACCTATAGAATGGTACATGCAGAGTTGAAGGAACTCAAGATTCAGTTACATGAATTACTAGATAAGGGATTCATTCAACCTAGTTCTTCGCCTTGGGGAGCTCCAGTCTTGTTTGTGAAAAAGAAAGATGGTACTATGTGGTTATGCATAGACTACATACAGTTGAATAAGATCACCATCAAGAATAAGTACCCGTTGCCAAGGATAGATGATTTGTTTGATCAGTTGCATGGAGCGACGATCTTTTCTAAGATAGACTTGAGATCTGGATATCATCAGTTGAGGATAAAGGCTTCAGATATTCCTAAGTCAGATTTCAAAATAAGATATGGGCATTATGAGTTTCTGGTCATGTCGTTTGGACTGACTAATGCCCCAACAACTTTCATGGATATGATGAACCGGATTTTCAATCCGTTCTTGGATCAGTTCATAGTGGTTTTCATAGATGACATTTTGATTTATTCCAGAGATGATGAGCAGCATGAGCAACATCTGAGGATATCATTATAGTTGTTGAGATAACACCAGTTATATGCTAAGTTCAATAAGTGCGAGTTTTGGTTAGCTGAGGTGTATTTTCTTGGACATGTCATCTCAGGAGATGGAGTAAGTATTGACCCTAAGAAAGTCAAGTCTATTCTACAGTGGGAGGAGCCTAAGACTCCTACTGAGATCAGAAGCTTCTTAGGATTGGCAGGTTACTACAGGAGGTTCATCCAGAACTCTAGTGTTGTAGCATCACCTCTGACACACTTAACGAGAAAGGGTGCACTGTTTGTCTGGTCAGACAACCGTGAGAAGAGTTTTCAGATCTTGAAGAAGAGGTTGACTACAACACCAGTGTTGATCCTGCCCGAGACAGGTAAAGGTTACACAATGTTTTGTGATGCTTCAAGGAGAGGCTTAGGTTGTGCTGATGCAGGAAGGCAAGGTAGTAGCTTATGCATCTAGACAACTTAAGAAGAATGAGGAGAATTACCCGACACATGATTTGGAGTTAGCTACAATAGTTCATGCTCTTAAGACTTGGCGTCACTATCTTTATGGTGAGGTGTGTCAGGCGTTTACAGATCATAAGAGTTTGAAATATATCTTCACCTAGAAGGATCTGAATCTTAGACATCGGAGATGGTTAGAATTGATCGAAGATTATGAAGTGATGATAAATTATCATCCTAGAAAGGCGAATGTGGTAGAAGATGCCCTGAGTAGAAAGTCAAGTTCAACAACTGATGTATTCTCTATGGCATGCTTCAAGAGAGACCTTCTAGTAGAGATGCAGAAGTTGAACTTCGACTTAGGGGTGACAGAGCATAGTGGTTTGATTACACAGATGCAAGTCAAGCCTACCTTTTATGATCAGATCAAGGAACTTCAGTAGAGTGACAGTGAGTTACAACATATCATGTAGAATATGACAGAGGGAAAGAGACCAGAGTTTAGGTTTTCAGATGATGGTTTGTTGTATCAGCATGATAGGTTGTGTGTACTTGGAGACAGTGATTTGAAAGAACATATTCTTGAGGAAGCGCATGCATCGATGTACGCTATGCATCCAGGAAACACTAAGATGTACAGGAATCTCAAGGAGTTGTACTGGTGGTCAGGTATGAAGAAGGATGTAGCTGAGTACGTGGCTAGATGTAGTGTGTGTCAGCAGGTTAAGGCTGAACACCAGAAACCTACAAGTACTTTTCAATCTCTTCCTATACCAGAGTGGAAGTGGGAACATATTACAATGGATTTTGTGGTAGGGTTGCCTAAGACACCTAGAGGTTGTGACTCAATATGGGTGATTGTGGATAGACTGACTAAGTCTGCTCACTTTCTTCCTGTTAAGTCAACCTTTGATGTCCCGAAGTTGGCTAAGATATACGTGGATGAGATAGTCAGGCTGCATGGTATCCCAATTTCAATTATATCAGATAGAGATCCTAAGTTCACATCTAGGTTTTAGAATCAGTTGCATCATACTTTGGGCACAAAGTTGAGGTTCAGTACACCTTTTCACCCCCAGACGGATGGTCAGTCATAGAGGACCATTCATACTCTTGAGGACATGCTGAGAGCATGTGTCTTGTATTTCAGTGGAAGTCGGGAAGAACACTAGCCTTATAGAGTTTTCATACAACAATAGTGACCATTCTAGTCTTGGAATGGCCCCGTATGAAGCTCTGTATGGCAGAAAGTATAGATCACCCGTATGTTGGTATGAGGTGGGTGAAAAGGAGATTTTTGGACCAGAGATAGTGGATTTGACTATAGAAAATATTACAATGATCAAAGAATAGTTGAAAGCTGCATAGGATAGGCAGAAGAGTTACGCTGAGAAGAGACGTAGACCTCTTGAGTTTGAGGTTGGTGATGAAGTGTATTTGAAAGTTTCACCATGGAAAGGAGTGTTGAGGTTTGGCAAGAGAGGCAAACTGACTCCTAGGTTTATGGGCCCATATCCTGTCATTGAGAGGATTGGACCTGTAGCCTACAGGTTGGATTTGCCATCCGAATTGGCTAATCTACATGATGCGTTTCATGTATCGATGATGAAGAAGTGTTACCCTAGTACAAAGAAGATGGTGGACCCAGAACATGTACATCTCAGATCAGATGTGTCCTATGTGGAAGGACCAGTACAAATAGTTGATCGGAGGATCAAGAAACACAAGAAGCATGAGATACCATTAGAAAAGTTTTGTGGAGGAACCACAACCTAGAGGAAGCCATGTGGGAGCTTGAGTCTGAGATGCGTAACAAGTTTCCTTTTCTCTTTTAGGAATTTTGGGATGAAATTCTTATAAGGGAGGGAGATTGTTATGACCCACACCAATGTTAACTAGTAAGTATCATGATAACAACATCATTAAGTTAATTGAGATAAGTTAAGTGCTCATGTGGTGATTAGTGCTTTGATCTAGTGTTACAGTCTAATTAGCATTCTTTCTTGCCTTGAGAAGGTAGAGGATTTCGTTCTTGAAACTTTGCAAAAGAAATCACACAAATTGGACTTTCGAGGCAAAAATTATGATGTTTTTATGTTCTTTGGACCTATAGTGCAATTTATCCATTAATTGGCTATAATTTCTTTTCTCTTTTCCCTTTCTCCATTATCCTTTCTTCTTCACTCGATAGAACAACAACTGCCTAAGCGGCGCCCTACTGCTCAACTGAACAACATCAAAGGGAGCAAGAGTGGGCGATTTCTTGGCTCCTTAGCTCCAATCCGCAGGCGCCCTACTTCCCTTCTCCTTCCTCCTTCCTTTCTTCACCCTATCCTCACCCTAGTAGCACCCTAGCACCACCCTACCTAGCAGCAATGCCGACCGAGCAGTAGCAGGTGCTGCGTCGACCAAGTAGCAGCGGCGACGGCCGATTATGGCTTTGGGAGGGCCATTTCAGTGGCGCCCAGCTTCGCATCTCCTTCCTCTACCTTTCCTTCACCTTCTTCACCCCAATCGTGCCCAAGGGGTGGTGCCCTAGCAAGCAGCAGCAACTGCTGCAAGAAGCAATGGCCAGAGGGCATTTTGGGCATGAGCTGTAGCACCAAGCAACACCATCGAGCTTGGCCAAGGGTCCAGATCTTGAATCTGTAGCCATTTAGCTCGTGAGCGACACCCAGTCAAGGTTCCTCTCCACCTGTGCGTGTGTGTGAGCTGTTTGTTTGCAACAAGTCTGAATCCAGGCTGAACCAAGGAAGAAGATGACCCCGCTAACACTTGGAAACAGGACTTTGGACAGATTTTGGTTGAATTTCGGTCATCTTGGACCACTGTGAGTAGAATTTCACTCACTAAGCACGTATAACTCCAAAAATTAGGTGTTTTTGATTGAATCAGTGTTATTTGTGGGTAACAACATTTACCCAGGTGCCGGGCAGTGTCGACGCCGCTCGATTTCCAAATTTGCACGTTTATTTACTAACGTTACACGACGCTAATTAGATAATTGATATGTGTGATTTGGATTAGTGCAAATACACGATTGATCGAAACTTAAATTGCTCGAGTAAATGTTGAACTCAGTAGCACATGACCAGTAATGGTATAGTTTGGGTATAAACCCAGGCTGTACATTTTTAGTAAGTTAATAGATGCTCAATTTCAAAGAAATGATAATGACATGAAAGGGTTCAATAGAAACCTAGTTGCACACTCCCGATCATATTTCATGTGAATTTATTAATAATTATACGATTCGACACGTTTCTCATAGATATCATAAGAAATTCTCAGTTATTATCAATAATTCATGTCATGATAAGTAATTAACTCTTAATTGGGTTAAGTGATGCACAACTCAGGATTAGGGTTGATGTGCACATTTTTCTAGGAATTTTAGATAATTTACAAGTGCTACTGATAAAATTTCATATGTTGAGTAATCAACCCTTATCAGTATACTAAGATGTTTAATTGAATGACTTTAGTATGTATGTGCCAAGTTGACAAGTATTCTATTTATTTAAATCTTCCTGCAAGTACAATATGTTGATTTCTCAGTAAATTACCGTGTTTGAGAATATTACACTTCCAAGTTAGAAATGATATACATATTGTATTTATAAGTTTCAGATAAATAGACTTGTTACCATAGAGATACCAAAGCCAATAATACATAAGGGAGAGATGTAATGTAGTAAGCTTTTCTAGAATAATAAAATAATAGATTTAAGGGCCCTAACACCGTAGAATCCCTATGAGAGGTCTGTGCCTTAGGGATGAAACGACCTACCCTGGCGGTGTGTCCAATATACGTGGGTCAAAACACACCCACAGAGCGTGCGGGGAGACGAAGCCCTTGAGGAAGTCTCCTAAGAGAAGATAGGTTACCCAACGTGAACCGAAGATCCCGGTGGTAACCCAGAGGGACCCACAGAGCATACCAAGATGAGGCCCACAGAGTGTCTCATACTCTACGCCTGTGTGCTCAGGTTAGAGGAGGAGTCCAGTTTACGTCACTAAAGGAGTGTTGAGGCTAGAGAGCCTGTTTTCCTATTGCAGACCAGGAGAGTAGTCGAACTTAGGTATCCTGGGTTGTCAGCTAAGTCTTATACAGTGGGATCGTAGTTTGCTACGAGTCTTCTTATGTAGAGTACACTGCATATGATCAGGGCATACGATAAAATATGTTCATATAGGTTCACAAAGTTTCTGTAAGTTAAAGAGTTAAGAAACATTTGAGTTAGTTTCACAGCAGTTGTCCTTTAAATGAAATTTTAGTATTCTTTGTTATTTAATCATATCTACAGCCTTACAACAGTTGTTTTCTCAATGAAATGTTGACATCTCATGTCATTTAAATTATATTGTTTAGATCTGCTCTGTATAGTATTATCTTGAATTTTATTCCAATTAATAAACATAAATGAGTTATCTATGATGGTTGGGTGAAATTCTATTCACTGAGCCAGTAGCTCACCAACCTACTGAAACATTTTTCAGGTCAGCGTTATCACGAGGAAGCCGAAGATTCATATCACCCAAGTTCTTAGAAGGTAGTTCGTAGTTAGATAGAGGTCTCTTAGTCCTTTCCCCTCAGTCCTTGGGCACAAGGTGTGGTAGTGAGAGAATATAATGTAATATGTAGTTTAGATTTCAGTTATCTATTGTGCTTTATATTCCACATGAAAAATGTAATAAGAGGTGTAAATCTACTTTACCTATCTAGTAATGTAATTAGTAGTTGCTTTCACAGTTTAGTAAGATTTCAGTGTATTCCAAATTATATTTGCTTTACTTATCAAGTAATGTAATCAGTAGTTGCTTCCGCAGTTTAGTAAGATTTCAGTGTATTCCAAATTATAAGATTTACCTTTAGGTAAATTTTAAGTGATTAAGAAAAGAAAAAGTTAAGGGTGTATTTGTATTATGTTAAATCCTCTTGTTTTGCCCTAATCTCATGATTATTGGATATTGTGATATCGGGGTGTGACAGTTATCCATGGTTTTGAATAGCAAAAACAAAGGTCTTAAGGTTGATGATGATGACATCATCATGAAACAACCCGATATGGGTTGAAGAACCTTGAAATTCGATATGGAACCCAAGATGGTGGTTCACCCGATGTCAAAGTAGGTGATATCCAATACACGATATAAGACATGTCCTATGGATGATATGGAGGAACCTATTTGTACCTGATACACGATACAAGGTTAAAATTAGACCTCTTACACAATATGGGCAAAACCCTAAGTAGAAAAAGTGGAAACTCGATATGCTTTGAAATCTGATTGCTTTTGAAACTCGATATAACCTACTACTTTGTGATGAGTTTATGAGTAAACCAAGTGTCTATCTTGTCGTGTATTTATAGTGAAACATCTGAACCTTGAAAGTATAAAAAGGGTTATGAGTTCAAAGGTTTATCTATTATACATAAACTGATATGATACCCAAGATAAGGAAACTGATATGATATCCAACACATAAACCGATATGATATCCAACATATAAACTGATATGATATCCAATATGGAATCACGATATGGAAAATCCAATATAGGAACATGATATGGTAATGTAAGACAAGAAACCTGTAATGACCATCATCAAACCGATAACCAAATCATTACTAATTATGCGGAATCATCATAAACATCAGATTCACAAAAATCACAAATATTTAAAACCATTTTTTGCAAAGAGATCCACCTCCAGGAAACTCTTACTGAAATATCCAAAGCTCATACATATCATGATTCATATTGTACATACATTGTTTCATCTTATCTCGAGGATAATATATAACTGTTGCTCTATCAAAACACATATTAGAGAAACATAAAACCTTGAGGCTTAAAAGCCAAAATCTTAGATCGTTCATGAAACTATATGAACTGACTCCAAGGACCTGAGAGTACAAAGATAACACATAGGACTTCTATCTATAAGACATGATAGATAGTACACACTCAACCTGAGCTGTTACTGCTGCCCCAACTGTTGTTCCTCCTCTGCAGAAAGGTCTCCACCGCCTCGTGTACATCCACCTAAAAATTATGGATCCCACGGGGTGAGACAATTGTCTAAGAAAGAGATATAACTCTCTGCCAACCATATTATTATCACAGATAAACATTATAAAACTGAGCAGAGGTTCTTTTATATTAACATACAAGATTAATCATTGTATGAATATAACAAAGTAATCTCTTTACTTAAGGAGAATCATGCATCTACCCATGGTTGAGTAATAAGCCATCTATCTACTTCACAAGGAATGTAAAGAAACATAAATAACATCTATCAAGCTAAGATGTATAACTGAATTGCACATCAAACAATGTTTTTAGTATTCGATCCTTAAGCAAATATGCTACACGGCTGATCATATTTTACAATCACACTTATACCTTGAGGAGATGAAGTATACCACATTCATCTCCAACCGACCACAAACTTCTCACAAGTCGGTACCGTACAAGGTCAATGGGAGAGCTGGTTGCCATGACCTCAGCTGTCTCGGTCAGCACGAGATCACACATGTTCAACAGGACATCTCGCGTCATCTGCTGGTAGGACATCTTGTGTCGCTGCAAAAAGAGCGTGCCAGGGTAGTGGGCATATCTGCTTAGAGTACTACGTCAACATGTACTCTCTTAGGGGAACATCTACTAACAACCATCCCCAGTTATCAAATTACTGAGTCATGGCACATAACCATACTCTGAGCCATGGGCCAGTTCTTTGTGCTCAACATAGAGTCTATGACTGAAGTCACACTCGATCCAGGATATGGTTTCACACAGCCAAATCCCCATTTATTTCAAGTTCGTAAGGGGACCGTCTCACACATGGCCGTTCAAGCTTACGCCCCCACATATTTAAAATATGCATTCCGGATTATATGCGGGGAACCTGTTTCACCATTCAGCAAATTCTGACACTGATGGATCTATGGTCAAGGCAACATTTTATGGTTTCTAGTGATATATTAAGTGCATTACAATATTCTTATAGCGTTAAACAAGTTATAAGCATCAAACAATAAACAAATGCTACAAAGAAAGATGTAATACATTTATCGAGTACTTTTCAAATATTAGGAACACATTTAGATGCATAACACTTGGGATCTCAGTCCCTTATCACATTACTGGGAATTCTCATCCCTTCACATCCTCATCATCATGATTACTAGATCTGGGTATTCAAACCCTTATATCACCACACAACATTGTTACCTTTATAATAGGTAACCATTACCTCTAGGTCCTCAGACCAAGGTATTCATTTCACTTGTTGTACAAGTATTTCACATAGTTCACATGGTTTGGTTAAGCATCTTGTCACCTCTCACTAGGCAACAACCATTCACATGGCTCACAAGGCCCATTAAACATCTTGTCACCTCTCACTAGGCAACAAATATCTATTAGGTCATCAGACCACATAAACATTATACTTGTTTATACAAGTATTTAACATGCCTCTTAAGGATTATTCAATAAGAGAAGTACAACCTTCCCATTATTAGGGTTAGGGTTTCCCTTTATAGCTGAATAGGGTTTCAAGTTCATATTATCAATCCAAACCCTAATTCATTGCTCCACACATCTAGGAGCATACATTGATATCATAAGTATTCAATCATACTTATTTATTCTCATCATTTATCATTAAATGATTATCAACACAAAGTATGAGTTTCTCTCTCATCCTTACTAGGATATTGATTACATCATACTTTTGGTTCAATCCTCCTTTTGAGGGATATTGGTTCATCATTAATAATTCACACCATCTTTTATACTATAATTAACACAACCTACAACAAATGTCACTTAATCAATCACATATGATTGAAGTGCATCTTCCATGTCGGGCATCAAGATGTATGTATGGTAACATATTATGTTTTAAGATACATTCTTATTTCATGTAATGTATCCATATCGGGCATATGGTATAACCACATCACCATGTCATGTTTTAGGGTGTATCCCCTAATCATCATATCGTGTACCCATATCAAATTGACTATCACTTAGTTCTTATCAACTCAAGATAACTTCATATCGGGTATGAGCTAGGTGCTTGACCCCATGTTGGGTATAAGATATGTGCTTGATGCCATATCATGCACAAGGTGTGCACCATATCGGGCATAGAGTGTATGCCTCATCATATATCATTTAAGTGGCATATATACAAGATACCATATCGGTTTCCCATTCAGAATTATCATATCGAGTCTCCATGTTGGGTAACATATGGGGTTACCATGTTAGGTAGACCCTTATACTCATAACCCCTTCATTCCTTTAAGGATCAACCTTATCATATAGTTACTTGACAAGCTAGGTGTCTTATTGAATTCTCATACCACAATCCATTATACAAATGGTACTTAGGGTTTTCCACCAAATTGGGTTAATTATGCCATATCATGCATGAAGTATAAATTGAACCTCATATCATTCACAATATAGGAGTAGGTGCTCTTCCTATCAATCAAGGGATATCATTATATCGTCCATGTGGTATCACTCACCACTTGTATCGGCTTACCCATCACCTAGGGTTATCCAACTCTATATTATTTAGAGTATTCACTATCTCTCTATCATGTAAGAGGTGTAGTCTTAGACTTGTATCGTGTATAAGAGGTAAGTGGGTATCTCCCATATCATGCAAAGGTCATGGCTCATATCGTGTATGAGCTATCATCTTTCCCCATATCGGGTTAACCCCCATCTTGGGTTTCATATCGGGTTGAAGTATTTCCACCATATCTGCTATACCTTGTATTTGAATCGATATCTTATATTGTGCATAAGTGTATACTCAATCATTCATATCATGCACCAGATGTGTGCTTCAAGATATAATGTACCAGGTGTGTACTACATGATCATATAGTGAAAGGAGCACTTGCTATTCTCATTCATATTGGGTTACCCAAACTAGGGTTTCATATCGACTTACAAGTATGCCCTTATTCCTATATTGTGCATGGAGTCTATATTGCTCAATAGGTATTATGGTTAACACCATATTGTGTTCCAAGGTATGAACTTCATCTCCATATTGTGCAAGGAGATATAATCTCACAAGCATATCGTGCAAGTGATACATGTATATCACCATATCGGGTATGAACTACTTGTTTGTATGCTTGAACCCGATATCACTTTATAAAGTGATACCATCTTCTTCAAGCTCTAGAACTTCGTTCTATCTGTTCTAGTTTATGAATAACAGGTCTAGGAAATTCTTAGAACTCATGGAATCATCAAGTACTCAATAAAAACTCGGAATTGAAACTAATCATCTAGTGTAACAAGTTAAGTAGTAAATAATAACATGATTGGGTTCAAGTTATATAACCCGCCTTATGAACACTTCAAAGCTACAAGCTCCAAAGCTTCATGTTCTAAGGTTGAATATGAACTTCTCCAAGGTCCAAGTCTTGTTCACAACTCCTCCATAGACAAGAAATCACCATAGTTAAGCACTTGGTGAAGAAGGAAAGAAAGAAATATCCATAACCCGATATCCTACTTCAACTAAGGTTGAAGATGACCAAAGACTTACCCTAAGCTTGGTGCTCGATATATCCTTGATCTTGAGATACTTTGCATGATACCTAAGGGGCTTTGCATGATATCTCCAAAGGATATGGTTGTGGGGTTCGTAAACTTCCATAAGTTGGTGGAAGGTGAAGTATATATACTTGGGTTCATGAGATAAAGTGTATAAGAGGTGTCTTCACCTCAAGCTACTAGATGACACGTGGCCATTCATGGTTTGATATGTGGCCATGAGTGCACACATAAATATATTTCTATGCAAGAGTCTTGAGGATAAGCTAGAGATAATATCTCGGCCATCCTTTATCTTGTTGGATAAGTTTCCCCATCTCTATCTCATCAAATAAGCAACCCGATACACTTTTTGCAAGGGGCTTTGCAACCCATCATGGACCACCTCCTTGAGGTTCTCTGCCCATCATGGCCTTTTTCAGGGTTCAACAAACCAATAGGAGACTTCTACTATGGCTCCTTGACCGATAGGACTCCTATATCAAGTCCACAGCTCGATACAACACATAAAAAGCTTTACCTTCAATTCTTTCTTGGTCTATTCTTCACCAAGAGTGTCATCATTCAAATATGACTCAAACATGTATACCCCTTATTTATCTCTCCTCTAAATGATGCATAGAGGAAGTAGGGACACTCTAGAGGTGATAATTTTTCATTTCAACCCCATATATTGGATAAATTACAAATTGTACCAAAATTGGTGCACACAGTACTAGCATTGTTCAAACAAGTTATAACTTGGGATTTAGGCTTTCCACAAGCCACCACTTAGCATCATACTCTCTCTCTTATGATACTAAAACACTTATAACACATTCCACATGTGACACTTTTCAATATAACCCCTCATCTTGGGTAAATTGCACTTTTGGTCCAAAACAAAGAAACATTGCTCAAACAACATTCAATCATGACCAAATTTGAAACATAAATGTGTCATATGATAAAAAAACTCCTTAGAGCATTATATTAAATCTCTAAGCAACTTACTTAGCCAAAACAAATAGGGTTACCTCATAACCCAGGTCAGGGTCATTACAAGTTATACACCCCTAACAATGAAGGAAGACAATTGTCATTCATGCATCATATCATCAAGTCTTCACATATCATCTTGATGTCATGGAGATTCCATAGAACTTTGACCAACACAAAGTCCTTCCATACTCCTTACTCACTTTAGCATTTCTCTTTCAAGGAAAGACCAGGGTTACGTTCCGTCACCCACTTGGGATTACAAGTCTTATCATACATTTATAGTGTCATTCTAATCTGTTGTCATAACTCAAAACTTTCTTATGACTCGTACCAATTATCTTCCTAGTTGTACAATCTCTTGTCATAAGGAAAGGTCACTTACTAAAGAAGAACTTATCTCAGAGATATCTCTAGATGTTATGAATAGTCTGCCTCAATAGATCTAGATAGGGATACATTAAGGAATTATTTTTAACTTTAATAGGATTATTCTCAAAATGATTCTACAACTGTTCCTTCAATAATGCATCCTTATCAAAGTTATGTTTAACATATGATTTCCCTACTAGAGTTATCTCAAGGTTGGTCCTTCTAGGTAACCAAACATTATTCCTCTTGTCAGGAGTCATATTCTTACTTTCCTATACCACCCAACACATCTTGGATACCAGAGTCCCTCACCTTGATATCCTTCACATGTGTCGAAAACACATTACATCTCCATCATTTCCATCTCTCTATTGTTAATACCAAAGTCAAGCAATGCTAGCATTGGTATCACCATCGTGGAGAAGGAGGAGCCAAGGTTAAAGGAGAACTTGGTTGATATTCCTTTCATGTTGATGTAAGGTTCGGATCTACCATCTCCTTGTGCTTGTGAAGCTTCCTTAGTTTGCTTCTTAGTCTTCATAAGTGACATCTCCTTCTTTCACTTCCTTTTTCTTGCAATCTTAACATCTTCTTTATCTTCTTGAATGAACCTATGGTGTTCCATGGTAGAGCTTGAGTTAGAGATTACTGAACATCTCTTTCTTGCTTCCTTTACCTAGGGTTTTCTTCTTTATTGGAGGTGGAGCTAGCTTGATTGAAAGGAGTGCTCAAGATAGGGTTCCTACCTTTCTTCTTCAAGCTACCTTGCTGTTTGGTGTTTCTACATCATCTCTAAGGTGAGTTATATAACTTTTTATAAGATTATTTCTTACACTTATCTTGCATGTGCATAATCTTAACCTAAAATATTGTTACAAGTATAAATATAATATCTTTTATCCAAGGTTTGTGTTTACATGGTGATCTTTAATAAATAACTTCTCTTATATGAACCCTAATCCTTGTGCACGAACCTTGCTTGATGATGGAAGTTTTGGTGCATGCATTCTTGTGGAAATGATGGTTTTTATCTCTCTCAAAATGAGTAGCTAAATTAGGGTTTTGAGTTAACCTTCTCTCGAGTGATGTAACTAGATGATCTTTTAGATTCTTAGTGATAACCAACCTATTTGGTTTCATGTGGTCGACGACATTTTGGTGTCTCATGATTACTAAGATTTCTATCTCTTGATGGGTCACTAAGTTTTGATGTATGTGGTCACTAAGAATGTTACATCTTATGTGGGTGACAATAATTTTTTGTATCTCAAAGTGGTCGATGAGAATTTGTACCTTATGTGGTCACTAAGAATTTTGATGTTAATGGTCACCAATTCTTTATGTTTTCATCGATTACCAATGTTACTCAACCTTTGCGGTCGTTGATGTAATGCTAACCCTAGCAGTCGCCAAAGTCTATAGACCCTAGTGGTCACTGAGATGGTTAACCCTAGTGGCCACGAAGATGGTTAACCCTAGTGGTCGCTGAGATGGTTAACCCTAGTGGTCACTGAAGGGGGCTAACCTCAACGGTCACCAAAGTGGTGAACCATGATTTCATCGGTTGCCAAAGTGGGTCCTACCTTGTGTGGTCGGTGAGGAATTATGCTCATGGCTGCTATGTTTCCTAGTTTATAATTAATGGTGTTTTGAATTATTAACCCTAATTCGTTGGTGCTTGGTTAAACATGATCTAATAGTATTACCTTTGACCTCAAATGAATACAAACCTAAGGTTTTTGTAAAGTGCTGATTGTTAATGTTAATTCAACTATCCTCATTGAACCTAACCCTAATACTAGTAAGTGATGGTACTACATAACTCCTTATGTGATTAGCATGATGATGGAATACTTTCTCTCTCTCTCTATGTTGTTGTAACACTATTTTCTATCTTATGAACATCATAGTTCCTAATCGCAAAGCTATTTTGAACCTATGCGTGCCACTTGTATGGTGATGGTATGATGAGCCTTGATGAGGCATGTAAAGATAATAATGTTCTTATAGGGAATGATGTGATGGTCTTAATGATCTTTGAGCATGGTTGATCCTTAGTGAGGTGTTATCCTCTGTACGATGTGACTATGATTTGTATCATGTGATGGTATGATGATGAGTATGGCCACATGTATGGCAATGAAATAATACCATGTGGTGATGTGGAAACATTATGTTTCATACGTTTTATATATTCTAAAGTTGCAATCTACCCATGATTTGTAGAATTCTCTTAAGTTTTTTGTAACTTGATTGATGTAGTTAAAACATACCCAATTGGCATTGAATAATCAAATGAAACTGTAATGACCCTGACCTGGGTTATGAGGTAACCCTATTTTTTGGCTAAGTAAGTTTCTTAGAAGTTTATTATAATCCTCTAAGGTGTTTTGTTATCATGTGACACAGTTATGTTTCAAGTTTGGTCCTATTTGTATAATGTTTGAGCAATGTTCTGTTGTTTTGGACCAAAGTGCAACCTAAGATTGTAACACCCTTAACCTGGGTTATGGTTTAACCCTAGGAGTTTTGCTTAAGTAAGTTACTTAAAAACTGATTCTGATCTTTTGAAAAGTAATTAAGGCTTCTTGTGAAGTTTATTTTCAAGTCTGAGCTTAATTGCAAACTATTTGTGCATTAATTGATAGTCTGAGTGAAATGTGTAATTCACCCAAGACATGGGGTTAAATTGCAAAATGTCACATGTTTAATGTGTTATAAGTATTTTAATATCATAAAAATGAGAGAATGATGCTAAGTGATGGCTTGTGGAAAGCCTAAATTGTAAGTGAGAACTTGTTTGAATAATGCTAAGTGCTTTGTGTATCAAATTGGAAATTATCCAAAATGGAGGGTTGATATGTAAATTACCACTTCTAGTGTGTCCCTACTCCCTCTATGTTAGAGGATATAGAAATAAGGGGGTGCCATGATTAAACCATCTTCGAGGGATGGTACTCTTAGTGATGAAAAGACTAAGAAAGAATTAAAGGTGAAGCCCTTACTTGAGCTATATCGAGTTGTAGACTTAGAATGGGAGTCCCTATCAGCCAAGGGGCCATGGAGGGAGTCTCCTATCGGTTTTTTGAGGTTTATATTTGCCATTATGGGCAAGATAGTTCAATAAAGTGATATGTATCATATGGAGTTGAATATAATAATAAAAGTGAGTGGAAGAAGACTTGTCCTAGAAGATAACCAAAGGAGCCCAACCCTTTTCCTTTGCATTATCCTCAAACTCTTATTTTTTCATGGCAAGATAATGATGGGATGCATGTAAATAATATGTGTCAACCATGCATGGCTATGTGGCATGTAGTAGCTTAAGATGATGAAACCTCTTACACTCCTTTCCATAAAACGCAAGTATAAATACCTTGCCCTTCACTTGTTAGGAGAATTTCTGAAATCTTGTTAGCATCCTTCTCTTACATATCATGCATACCCCTCTTGTATCGTGCATGAGTAAGAGGATTTGAGTAAAAATCTTGGTATTGGCCAAAGACAAAGGATATCGGCCAAATAGGTCATAGCAACCAAGTAAGGTGATATCAGCCTTTGGGATTGGATGTATCGTGCAAAAAGTTAGGAGCTCAAGTTTTGGATCTTGGAGAAGCTCATCTTCAACCTTGGGAACTTGAAGAGTTGGAATTTGAATCTTGGAAGTTGCTTTATAGGCGGGTTATATAACTTGAACCCATCCATATTATTATCTATTTCTTTTCAATATTGTTCAACTTGTTGATTATTTTCAAATTCGGATTTTCTTTGATTAATTGATATATTTATGAGTTCTAAAAAGTACTGAGGACTGTTATCCATGATTTTGAATAGCAAAAAAAAGGTCTTAAGGTTGATGATTATGAAATCATCATGAAACAACCCAATATGGGTTGAAGAACCTTGAAATTCGATATGGAACCCAAGATGGTGGTTCACCCAATATCAAAGTAGGTGATATCCCATACACGATATAATACATGTCCTATGGACGATATGGAGGAACCTATTTGTACATGATACACGATACAAGGTTAAAATTATACCTCTTATAGGATATGGGCAAAACCCTTAGTGGAAAAAGTGGAAACTCGATATGCTTTGAAATCTGATTGCTTTTGAAACCCGATATAACCTACTACCTTGTGATGAGTTGATAAGTAAACCAAGTGTCTATCTTGTCATGTATTTATAGTGAAAGATCTGAACCTTGAAAGTATAAAAAGGGTTATGAGTTCAAAGGTTTATCTATTATACATAAACTGATATGATACCCAAGATAAGGAAACCAATATGATATCCAACACATAAACTGATATGATATCCAACACATAAACCAATATGATATCCAATATGGGATCACGATATGGCAAATCCAATATAGGAACACCATATGGTAATCCAAGACAAGAAACCCATATGGTGTTATTTGTGTACATTTGAATAATACATAGTGAGGCAACTCATACTATGCATGATATGACACATCCTTGTCCATGATATAAGAACACCCTATGCCCGAAATAAGGTTAATAGTCTCACCCATACACGATATGATGAAGACTTGAGATGATAAGAGCTAGGTGATAGCCAACCCGACATGGCTACACGATATGGTGTTAGGAACTACACCTCACATGATATAATGAAGTGGTTATACCACAAGTTTGATATGGATCCATAATAGGATATGAAGATTGTGTCTCAAACACAATATGATAGTACATATGTATACCATGATGCCTGATATGGTAGGTATGCTTCAATCCAATTTGACTAAGCGGTATATGTTGTGGGAAATGATAAATACTATATTAAGAAGTAATAAGTATTAGTGCAATTTGATAATTGTGAGTTAATGTACCTTCAAGAGGAGGATTAAGTTTAAACTTAATAAGGTAAGGTGTGGGCAATACCCTTGAGAGAGGTAAGGATGTACACCCTTATATGAACAAGGCGATACACCATATGACTGGTAATACAAATACCTTAATGATTAAGTGATGGGAGATATGATGATGCCTAGCTTGATATACATTACATGTGTTCAACCTCAGATACATGATTCAACCGAATACACCATGTATAGGTGAGGGAAAAACACTCTTATTAGTGATGAGTGTAATACCAAGTAGTGATATGGATAATACTTGGTTAGGTGGAATACCTGAAGTATTTGATAATGCTCAACTATATATCAATAATGCCTTAACCTGAGATGAATTCATACCACTTGATGATAGATGAGTAATTCAACCGTGTGACTTATGACCAATACACTATAGGGAAAATGTGATGAATTAGTGCATAAAGTATTAGGATGGGAAATAACCTAGTAGAAGATAAGTTGATGAACTTAAGTAAGGTAAAAAGGGATGAGGGAAGTGATGAACCAAGGCATGTCAAATATCATATCTAACACCTTAGGGTTATTACACCTTGGTGCACCTCAAATCCAATATACTCGGATAAGTAAAACATGAAGTGTGGCATGTCAATTGTTACATTAAGATGTAATAAGTTTAAAGCACTTTGATAAGTGTAGGCTAACCTACTATGAGAAAAGGGGTTAAGCTAAGTTAATAAAATAGGATGAAATCAATATTCTAGTAAGGATGAGAGAGAAACACATACTTTGTGTTGAAAATCAGTTAATGATAAAATGATGATAATAAATAAGTATGATTGAATACTTATGATATCATGTATGCTCCTAGATGTGTGGAGCAATGAATTAGGGTTTGGATTGATAATATGAATTTGAAAAACCTATTCGGCTATGAAGGTAAACCCTAACCCTAATAAAGGGAAGGTTGTATATCTCTTATTACATAAGCTGTGTGAGCTAAGTGAATAGTCATTGCCTAATAAGAGGTGATAAGTTATTTAAATGGGATTTGTGAGCTATGAGAATTATTTATACAACAAGTATATATAATCTAACGTTTTAAAAGGTAGTTGTTGCTTGGTGAAAGGTTACTAGATATTCAATGAGCTATGTGAACTATGTGGATAAATACCCTGGTCTGATGACCTAGAGGTAATTGTTTCTTGCTAAGTGGTGACCATACTTAGTGATGAATTAAGGGTTCGAATACCCAAGTATGATGATGATAAGAGATTGAGATTCTAAGTGAACTATGTGTTTTAGAGAACATGAAAGTACCTGATAAATACATTTATGCTTTTCTTTGTAGCTTTTGATATAATTCTTGTTTGTAACTTGATTGATGCTAAAAGATATAGTAATGCATTTAATTAAGCAAGATAAATGTTATCATATAGTTTCCCAGACCATAGATCCATTCAGTGTCAGCATTTTCTGAATGGTGAAATAAGTTTTACTCGGAATGCATATTTTTGATTATGTGATAATTATATAAGGGTGCTTAGTGGACTCTCAAACTAAATAAGGGTGCTCAGTGGACTCCCCAAATAAACCAGGTTGCTCAGTGGATTTCCTGATGAAATTAAACCAGGATCGCTCAGTGGTCTTCTTGATAATCTGGGAAATCTTATTGGTCTTCTCCCAAAGTGAGTACATGCTACGACTGTAACTCTATAGCAAAGATGCTGATATACCCCAACATAGCTAATAAACAATAGACACAAGATGTAATGCTAAATTTATGTGGTCTCATACTGACCGAGACAAGGTGAGGTCTTGAAATCTGGCCCTGCCATTGACCTTGTATGGTACCGATTTCGACTTACTAGTGGTCGGTTGGAGTATGAGCGGTATATCTCATCTCCTCTGGGCATAAGTGTGAATGTAAACATGTAATCAACGATGTAGTGTATTTGTTTAAGGATCGAATATGGGAAAACATTGGTTGATACTTTATTACTTTTATACATCTTAGTAGATAGATGTTATACATGTTATTCATATTCCTTATAAAGCAAATAGATGATTTATTGCTCCATCATTTATAGCTGCATTACTTTAAAAAGAGAGATTATTCAGTTTTGCTTATAATAATGATTAATCCTGCTTATTGATGTAAAAGTATCCTCTTCTCAGCTTTATACTATCTATCTGTGATAATAATATTATTGGTGGAGAGTTATATCTCTCACTGGGACAATTGTCTCACCCTGTGGGATCCACAATTTTTAGGTGGACGTGCAAGAGGAGGTAGAGACCATTCTGTAGAGGAAGGACAATAAATAGTAGGACAACAATAATAGTTTAAGTTGAGTGTGCTGTCTATCGTGTCTTGTAGATAGAAGTCCTATGTGTCGTCTCTGTACTCTCAGATCCTTGGAGTCAGTTCATAATGGTTTCATGAGCAATCTGAGATTTTGGCTTGTTTGCCTTGAGGTTTTATGTTGCTACAGTACATGTGTTGATAGAGCAACTGTTATATGTTGTCTTCAAGATGAAATGAAATAGTGTTGTACAATGTAATTCATGTTATGTATATGATTTGAATCATTCAGTAAGAGTTTTCTGGTAGAGTATCTCCTTGCTAAATGGTTTTTAATTTTAGTGATTTTTGTTAATCCGATGTTTCTGGTAATTCCGCATGTTAGTAACAATTTGGATGTCGGTTTGATGGCGGTCACTATAAAGATGAGGGGTTATATTGCAATATGTCACATGTTGAACGTGCCCTAAGTGTTTTAGCATTATAAGAAAGAGAATGATGCTACATGGTGTCTTGTGGAAAGCCTAAATACCAAGTTTGAACTTGTTTGAATAATGCTAGTACCTTGTGCACCAATTTTGGTACAAATTGTAATTTACCCAAGATGTAGGGTTGATATGCAAATTACCACCTCTAGAGTGTTCCTACTTCCTCTATGTATAATTTAGATGAGAGATAATGAATGATACACCATGTTTGAATCATTTATGAGTGGTAGTATTCTTGGTGGCGAAAAGACCAAGAAAGGGGTTGAATGGAAACCCTAATTTGAGCCAAAGAGGAGACCCCCATATCATGTTTTTAACTCTTTTACTTTGCAAAAACGAGCTAAGACCTCAATAAAGCAATGGATACTGGCTTGCAACTTTCCTTGGGAAAGGTTACATTGAATTGTGAATATAATAATAATGTGAGTGGAAGTGGCTTGTCCTAGAAGATAACCAAAGGGGGCCGACCCTTATCCCTTGCATTATCCTCAAGTTTTTATATTGCATGGAAAGATAAAGATGGAATGCATGCAAGTACATTTGTCAATCCATGCTTGGCCATGTGGAACCTACTAGTAGTAAGGTGATGACACCTCTTCCACTCTCTCCCATGAACCTCAAGTATATATACCCTTCCTTTCACCCCTTAGTGAAAATTTTCGAATCCTACCACCTCCTTGCTCTTATATATCGTGCATAGAGTCTTGGTATCATGCATAGGTGAAGTGGTATCGTGCATAGGGCTTGGGTATCAGTCATAGCAAGGGATATCGGCCATAGCATGTTGATATCGACCATAGCAAGTTGATATCAGCCAAGTGAAGTGATATTGGCCACAAGTGAAGGGGATATCGGCCACAAGTGAGGACATATCGTGCATGAGTAGTGAGGTATCATGCAAGGTGCTAAGGAGCAAGAAGGATCTCGAATCTTAACCCTAAGGTAAGGCCATGATCATCTTCAACCTTGGATTGAAGCATGGATCTAGGGTTATGATCTTCCTTTCTTTTATTCTTCACCAAGTTCTTAACTATGGTGATTCCTTGTATATGAAGGAGTTGTGAACAAGACTTGGACTTTTGATAAGTCATATTCAACCTTAGGAACGTGGAGCTTTGGATCTTGGAGATTTGAAGTTGTTCTTGAGGCAGGTTATATAACTTGAACACAAGCATGTTATTATTCACCATCTTTCTTGCTATATTTGATGATCTACTTTCAATTCTGAAATTTTCTTGAATACTTGATATATATATGAGTTCTAGTAGTTTCTTATACCTGTTATACTTGTACTAGAACAAGTATAATGAAGGTCTAGAGCTTGAAGATGATGGTAACACCTTATAAACCGATATCGGGTTCAATCACTTAAGTAAGCACCTCTAACCTGATATGGTGATGCACCTACACCACTAAAACGATGTGGATATGAGTTTATACTTCCGTGCATGATATGGTAATGTAGTATACACCTCTTGGACGATATGAGGTCAAGCATACACCTCTTTTCCCGATATGGTGTAAAGCACACACACACCTCTTTGCCCGATATGGTGTGAAGCACACACAGCTTTTTCCCAATATGGTGTGAAGCACATACACACCTCTAAAGTGATATGGAAGCAAGCATACACCTCTTTTCCTGATATGGTGTGAAGCACACACACACCTCTTTGCCCGATATGGTGTGAAGCACACACACACACACCTCTAAAGTGATATGGAAGCAAGCATACACCTCTTTGACCGATATGGTGTGAAGCACACACACACACCACTTTGCTCGATATGGTGTGAAGCACACACACACCTCTTTGCCTGATATGGTGTGAAGCACACATACACCTCTAAGGTGATATGGTAAGCACACATACACCTCTAAAGTGATATGGTGAGCAAGCACACACCTCTTACCCGATATGGTAAGCACACATACACCTCTTGAGTGATATGGTAAGCAAGTATACACCTCTAAACTGATACTGGGTCAAGCATACACCTCTTGGATGATATGGTGTTGAGCATACATCACTAAAATAATATGGTGGGTAACCCAATACACTAGATGACAAAAGTGGTAAGGTGGTTAATACCCTAGAACTTGTAATGGCCAATACACTAAAGAATGGTATGGCCAATATCTTTAAGTGAGGTGAGGATGTTACACCCATGTATGGTAAAGGTGATACACCATATGATTGGTAAGATACCTTGATGCGTAAGGGTATGAGGGATATGATGATGTCTAGAACAATATACACCTAACCCAATACATGTGTTCAACTTGACATACATGATTCAACCCGATACACCTTGTAAAGGTGAGGGCAAAACACTCTTAGGATGATGAGTATAACACCAAGTAATGGTGTAGATAATACCTTGATAGGTGAAATACCTAAAGTGGTTAATAATGGTCAACCCTATATAAATAATGCCTTAAACTAAGATGAGTCCATATCACTTGATGATAGTTGGGTAATTCAAGTATGTGACTTATGGCCAATACACTACATGATAAATGTGATGAGTTAGTGCATCAAGTATTAGGATGGGAAATACCCTAATACAAGGTAAGTTGATGAACTTAAGTAAGATAAAAGTGATGAGGGAAGTGATACATCAAGGCATGATAAATATTATATCCAACACCTCAAGGTTGATACACCTTAATGCACCTCAAATCCAACATACTTGGATGAGTAACACTTGAAGTGTGTCATGTCAATTGTTACATTAAGATGTAATGAGTTTAGTGCACTTTGATAAGTGTAGGCTAATATACCTTGAGAGAGGGTTAAGGTAAGATAATAAAGTATGATGTAATAAATATCCTAGTAAGGATGAGAGAGAAACTCATACTTTGTGTTGATAATCATTTAATGATAAACGATGAGAATAAATAAGTATGATTGAATACTTATGATATCAATGTATGCTCCTAGATGTGTGGAGAAATGAATTAGGGTTTGGATTGATAATATGAATTTGAAACCCTATTTGGCTATAAAGGGAAAACCTAACCCTAATAATGGGCCTTGTAAGTAATGTGAATAATTGTTGCCTAGTGAGAGGTGACAAGATGTTTAATGGCCTTGTGAGCCATGTGAATAGTTGTTGCCTAATGAGAGGTGACAAGATGTTTAATGTCCGTGTGAGCCATGTGAATAGTTGTTGCCTAGTGAGAGGTGACAAGATGTTTAATGGCCTTGTAAGCTTTGTGAATAGTTGTTGCCTAGTGAGAGGTGACAAGATGTTTAATGGCCTTGTGAGCCATGTGAATAATTGTTGCCTAGTGAGAGGTGACAAGATGTTGATCCAGAGATTGATGTCCTATAATGAAAGTGAAAGGGACACATAAAGATATTTCAACTACTATGGAATCCTTAGAAATATGGCCATGATCTCACAAGATTGGTATAATCCAATACCTAGCTGTACTCTCAAAGTGATCTCACATGATTGGAGCAATCCAATACCTGGATGTAATATCATTGGATTGACATAGTCCAATACCTGACTATGATCTCACAGGATTGGTACAATCTAATACTTGGCTAAACTCTCACAGGATTGAGATAACCCAATACCTGGCTGAAATCTCATAGGATTGGGATAACCCAATACCTAGCTATGATCTCACATGATTGGCATAATCCAATACCTGGCTGTAATATCACAAGATTGGTACAATCAAATACCTGGCTATAATATCATAGGATTGGCATAGTCCAATACCTGGCTGTGATCTCATAGAATTGGTACAATCCAATACCTGGATGAACTCTCACATGATTGGGATAACCCAATACCTGGCTAAACTGTCACATGATTGGGATAACCCAATACCTGGTTATGATCTCGTAGGATTGGTACAATCTAATACCTGACTGTAATATCACAGGATTGGTACAATCCAATAATTGGCTGTAATATCACAGGATTGGTACAATCCAAAACCTGGCTGTAATATCATAGGATTGGTACAATCCAATACTTGGCTATAATATCACAAGATTGGTACAATCCAATACCTAGTTGTAATATCACAAGATTGGTACAATCCAATACCTGGCTGTAATATCATAGGATTGGTACAATCTAATACCTGGTTATAATATCATAGGATTGGTATAATCCAATACCTTACTGTACTCTTGCAAGATTGGTATAAAGCTAGAACATGATGATATTATCACATGATAAGCTTGAGATGTTGGTATAATATGATGGGTAAATGATACACATGTTCTTAATATTCCTTATAAAGTGAATAGATGATTTACTTCTCTATCATAAATAGTTGCAATGCTTTTAAAAGATGAGAATGTTCTAATCTTCCTATCTACAATGATTAACCTTGCTTATTAGTATAAACGAACCTCTGCTCAATTTTATACGGTTTACCTATGATAATAACATTGTTGGTAGAGAGTTATGTCTCTTGTTGGGACAGTTGTCTCACCCTGTGGGATCCACAATTTTTAGGTGGATGTACACGAGGAGGTAGAGACTGTTCTACAGAGGAAGGACAACGGCAACAGGGACAACAGTAATAGCTCAGCTTGAGTGTACTGTCTATCGTGTCTTATAGATAGAAGTCCTATGTGTCGTCTCTGTACTCTCAGTTCTTTGTATTTAGTGCGTGATGGTTTTATGAACAAACTGAGATTTTGGCTTGTATGCCTTGAGGTTTTATGTTGCTTTAGTACATGTTTTGATAAAGTAATTATTATATGTTAACCTCAAGATGAGATGGTACAGTGTATGTACAATGTGAACCCTGATGTATATAAAGTTTTGGTTCTTTCATTAAGAGTTTTCCAGGAAATGGATCTCTTTGCAAAAATGGTTTTAATTTTTAGTGACTTTTGTTAATCCGTTGTTTATGGTTATTCCGCATTATTAGTGATGATTTAGCTATCGGTTTGGTGGCGGTCATTACAGAAACCCTAATCATGTAGTGCACTGCGTCGTAGATCCATTCCAATGTCAGGTTTTGATGGATGGTGAAATGAGTATTCCTAAGGGAAACTTAGAGTGCATACTATTGAGTATGTAGGGTGCTTGAGGCATGGCAAAATTCTCCATCCGAACCGAACCCAAACCGAACCGAACCGAACCCAACCGAAAAATTTGGTTTCCGGAGCTATTTTTGGGTTTCGGTTCGGTTCGGGTGACAAACCAAAAGCCCTTAGTTTTTTTCGGTTCGGTTGATCAAACCCGAACAAACCTACGGATATCCGCAAGGTTCAGCACGCCCAACATCATTCGGTCATTCCTCATCCCGTCATCCGTGAGTTTGGGCAAGAGAGTTTCTCAAAACCCTATCTGCCGCCCACCAGTGCTTTCCCTCTCCTCACTCTGGGCTTCTTCATCTGGAATCTCGCCGCCCTCTCCTCTCTCTCGGCTTCTTCTGATTTGGGTGCTCGCTATCATCCCTAACTTCGAGGTCTCGAGGCCATTGATGACTCGTCGACACCAGACGTTTGCAGTCGTTCTGGGCTGGACTCTGAAGATCAAAACAAGGTCATCGTGAGGCGAGGAGGGGATTCCGGAGGCCACCACACCGTGTGTGCAACGTGAGAGGAGGAGATTTGGCTGTGTGACTAGTGTTATTGCAGGATGCTCTTCTCCAAGCTTCAGGTACACTAGTTTCATCCTACTGCCGTCTCCTACTCTCCTTAAGTGGTCGACCTTCTACTTCTCGACCCAAATGACATCCCACCAGAACCTCGACTCCTTAAATGGCTTGTTTGCTGCGTTTCGATCTCCCATTACTGCATATATCTCTGATCTGGATCCATAAGACGACATCGTGTTACAGAGGCTCTATCTCTGCAAGTACCCCCCTTATCCCTTGCCCTTCGGTTCTGTGGCCAAGTTTTGGGGTCCTGGGGTAGCCTTATCTGATCTGGACAAGAGGCAGACGACTACAACCGTGTCTTCAGATGAGTGGCGCTGTTCTACTGGTTCGCGCCAGGTTGGGCGTTTGCTTGGTGTTTGTGGCATTGGTGGGCACTGAACTGCTGATTGGGAAATGCATGTATGACGTTGGACACTTGGACGAGGACCTAGAAGGGAAGTCCGGCGTCACCATCAAGTTTTGCCTACTTGCTGTAGGTTGCAGAGCTGGAATTCACACCCACACCACCCAACTTGTTCCAAGAGATTGAAAGGGAGGGACAACATTTTTTCCTATTAACTGTTATATATGATTTAACTGTTATATATGGTTCGAAAAACAAAATGTAAGTTTTTCCTATTATACACAATAATGTAGCTCGATTATTATTGTTGTTGTAGGAATTTGACGATTATTGTTGTTGTCTAATCATCTATTGTTTGTATTGTTGTTGTATGAATTTGACGATTATTGGAGCTCGATTCCTGGTGGAGCTACCATCACTTACCCAAGTTGTATGCCTTAATTGTTCTTTGCTCGATCAGGCTTAAGAGTGAATCCTGTTACAATTTTGCACAGAATTTGTAATGCAATTTTGTTGTGTAAGTAGATGAGTTCTGGGTCATTCTGTAATGACAAATTGAGTGAAGTTTGTGTGATGAAGTTGCTATGAATGGAATATTGTAATGTCATACAAAAATTGATGATTTGAATGGTTCGTTTTGGACAATTAAGAATTGAGTTTGGCTGCTCTAAATGGTTATAAGAGGTGTTTGCTCAATTACTGATTGTCTGCTTGTCTAGATTCAATTTGCAAGATATCAGTGCGGAATCTCTTAGTACATAGATGTGAGTGCTTAGTGCAGTAACAGTTTTTACTGCTTTGACTTGATTTCTGAAAAGTTTAATGTTTTGTCCGTTACTCAATTAGTGAAATCGAATGTCACTTTTGGTCTGGTATTGTTTTCAAATATAATTCTTTTTGACTCATCAACGTGGATCATCCATGATACTTTTCAGTTGTAAATTATAAAAGAAAAATTCTTTCTAAATACAAAATCAGCAGTGTGAACACAAAAAGAAGTGGTTATAATAAGTCCTAATATATTTGAATTGACAAATAAGAGTTGATCAAACAAAAATCTCAACTTTTAGTCCAATTCTGTAAATTTTAGTCGGTGTGCTCAGTTTTGTGTTCGGGTTCGAGTATTTCGGGTTCGGTTTAACTTTGGGTTCGGTTTTGAGTTATAGTTCGGTTTCGGGTTTAGTTCGGTTTTTATATTTTCGGTTTGGTTCGGGTTCGGTTTGGGTTGAGAAAAAACCCGCCCATTGCCATCCCTACTTAAGACTATGTGTCCTTATCATCCTGATCCCAAGGTTATGGAGGATGGAAGAAGTCATACCTCAGAAGGAGAACGACTGTGGTTGTATCTCAGGTTTTTTTATATATGATGAGATTGAGGACAATTTTGACTGTATCTCGGATGATAGGGTTTTGTATACCTTGGTTACTTGTGTCGTGACCTATATACCAAGGACATACTAGGTTGTTTAGTAGTTGGACTATATATGTTGTTGCGGCTGACTCGTACTGACCGACGGTGTATGAGATCATAGGAGTACTACTCTCCTAGATCTTTTATGGCACTAGTTTCGACTTAGCAGTGGTCATTTGGAGTTTGATTGGTATACTTTAGACTCCTCAATGCTTAATAAAAGACGTAACCAACCGTGTAGTATATCTGGTTAGGGTTAAATACGATTCACATTGGTTGTTAACCATTACCTTGTTTCTTATACTTCTTAGTTGTTATGTAACATGGTAAGAGAAATTAACTATTTAGTAAATTATAGTCTTACATGTTGCTATGCCTATCTGTTTAACCGACTTAGTGTGTTTAATATGCTCAATCCGTGAAACGTGTTTGATTAGTTTAATATGCTTTATATGTTTAATATGCTTATCATGTTTAATAATTATACTTGCTATAACCAGTAACCATTGGTTGAGAGTTGTATCTCTCACTGGGATATGAGTCTCACCTCATGGGTCACCACATCTTTTTAGGTGGTCGTTAGTGACGTGGTTAGGACCGTGGTGCTGAAGAGGAGCAACTTGGAGAGCAATAGAAGTAAAAGGTTGGATAGTAGTAGTAGTAGTAGTAGCAGTAGAGTCCTAGAGTCGTCCCTGTACTCTCAGGTCTGGGCAAGGGATGTTTTGTAGATGACATGTGTATGTTGACTTGAGTTTTTGGCAATATGTTGATGTTTGTATATGTCATGTATATGTGGAACATCTCTTTTGTATACATGTTGTGGTTGATGTCACTGGACATGCATGGAAATCCCTGATATGGTATGTGATGTGATACACGTTGTTGGACCTTTATGTAATGTTTTCTAAACATCATGGTAATGTTGAAACCAGTTTGAATTTATCCACTTTTCTAGTAATGCATGGTTAGTTAGTAGTGATCACATGTTTTGGTTTGAGTAATCTCATTTAGCATGGGGGGTTGCCACACCATCCTTATTGCCCCAATTGGTCTCTTCCTTTTGAAACCACATGAGATGAGTTACTATGTTGTAGGTGCATTTCTAGGGAAGCGTGTCGACAAGAAGAACCATTTCATCTACTAAGCTAGAAAGACGTTGAATGACACACAAAGGAACTACACAACCAGTGAAAAGGAGCTTCTTGGTATTGTCCATGCCTTAATAAAAATTCACTCCTATCTAACATACTCGTAATTGATTATCTACAATGATCATGATGCTATCAAGTACTTAATGTCAAAGAAGGACACAAAGCTTAGACTAATTAGGTTGATCTTATTGCTACAATTATTTGATCTAGAAATCTAGGACAAAAGGATTTGAAAACAATGTTCATCTCAATAGATTACACATCCAAGATGGTGACAAAGCCCCTATTAGTGGCTCAATACCTGATTGACCACTTATTGAAGGCAACCATGTTCACCTTGTGTCATGTTGACTTGGTGAATTAGATAGCTATAAGAGTCCTCCATCCAGATTGTACTAGAAACAAAAATAAGAAGTTCATGTCAAACATGTTGGCTAAATGGACATCTAAAAATCCCTTTGTTTCGATGATGACAAACATTTCATTCTTATTAATCTAACAAGCTACTTGAGTGTGCAGGACTAAGCAGGATGACAAAGTAGCAAGGGAAAATCCAAGAGCTTACTTAGTTATATTTTCATGCAATGTAATCAATGTTGTAAAACTTGTACAAATATATAATGTACAAGTACTTAGAATTGCATGTAAATCAAGCGTTAGATTTTCCCTAGCCAAACACTATAGTTAGACATGTCATCCCATTTAATTAGGATCACCTTTGCACACTCACACATATAATTAGTGCCTAAATTGAAACCTTGAAACAGGATCATTCTCGGTCGACAAACTCCTCGATCGAGACACTCTCGGTCGACAAACCTCTCGACCGAGAAAGATCCAAAGTAGCCGTTAGACACAACAGACAAAGTAGTTGGCAGTTGCAAATGAACGTTGATCCAGAGAGCCTGTCGGTCGACAACACTTCGACCGAGTAGGTGTCTCGGTCGACCAATTGTCGACCGAGATGGTCTCTGACAGCAACTGCAGAATAAATTAAATAGCCGTTGTTAAAGCAACAACTTTGTACCTAACGGCTAGTTAAGCACTTAGAAACCCCTAGAAGTTGTCTAGAACGTCCTTAAGCATACTTAGGCCATTCCTATAAATAGGACAAGCCATAGGACACTAGAATTCACTTGTTACACTTGAGAATACACTTGAGCATACTTGAGCAATCTTTTGCAAGCAATTTGAGCACTGTGATCATTGGCCTACTTTCTCCTTAGCTCAAACTCGTGTCCTATAGGCTAGATTCTCCTATCCACAGCAATTACAAGTTCACATACTTGGCTAGGAGATCTTACGCTTGATCTAGGCATATCAAGCCTCGGGCTTAAAGGATAAGTTGTAATTTCTTTTTCCTTTCTTGTTCCTATTTATCTTTTGTACTCTCCTTGCTACTCCTAGGGTTGGAGGCTGCAGATTGGAGAGGGTTGACTTCTCAGGTGGAGAAGGGGACTTCAAGCTACTTCAAGAAGGCTATCGCAAGGGAAGCTACTTCAGAAGGCTGGTGCAACGGGAGTTGGTGCATCTACTTCAAGGGAAGGCTGCTTCAAGGTTGGTGATTACTTCTAGGTGAAGGCTGCTTGAAGGGTTTAGGAAAAGAGATTGTATTTTATGTAAATTCCTTGAGAGGTAATAAAATAAATTTCTTTTCAAATCCCGGTTGGGTAAGCAACCGGGTAGTGGACTGACGGCTATAGTATTTGCTATAGTTGGAACCACTCTAAACCTTGTGTCTCCTTGTCCAATATTTTCATTGTGGTTGTTTGATTTCAATAATTGTTAAATTATCTATAAAACTCTATTCACCCCCCCTCTAGTAGTTTTCAATTGGTATCAGAGCGAGGCTTCAAGGAACCCTAACAAGGTCTTGAAGAAATGGGTGATGGAATGCTCAACAACCTCAACATTGAAGGGACTCTTGTTGCTAGGCCACCGGCGTTCGATGGAACAAACTACCAATACTGGAAAAGAAGGATGCAGTTTTACTTCCAAGGCGTCAACTGGGATCTATGGAGAATGGTATCTACTCCTTATCAATTCCCTCAAAATGACTTTGCGGAATGGGATGCAAACACGGTAAAACAAGCCCAAATGAACGCAAAAGCCGTAAGCATTTTATATTGTTCTATTTCTGTAGGAGAATTTAATAGAATTTCAAATTGTGATACAGCGTATGATATTTGGAATAGATTGTCTATCACTTATGAGGGTACAGCCCAAGTTAAAAATTCCAAAATTAGCCTGCTTAAAACAAAGCTTGAACATTTTCGTATGGATCCTAATGAAACTATTAGTGAAATGTATTCAAAATTCTCTACTATTGTTAATGGTTTGAGTGCCTTAGGAAAACCTGTTCTTGAGGAAGATCAAGTATCAAAAATTCTTCGATCACTTCCTCCAAAGTACAAGCCAAAGGTGACAGCCATTGCAGAAGCAAACGACCTCACTCGCCTCAAAATGGAACAACTCATTGGTAATTTAAAAGCTCATGAAGCAGATCTAGAAGAGGAAGAAAGAAGAGAACGTGAACACCAAAGTGGGAAGAAGAAGGATGTGGCTCTCAAAGCCTCAAGAGTTGTCACACAAGAAAGTGAGGAGTCAAGTGAAGAAGAAGAAGAAGCCTTAATCGTCAACGGTAAGAAGTACAAAAGGTTTAAATCTAACAAAATTTCTAGTTCCTCTATTCCCAGGTGCTTTGAATGTGGGAAGAAAGGGCATTTCAAAAATGAATGCCCCAAAGCAAAGAAGGGAAAGAAAAGCTCACATAAGAAGAAAGAAGAAAAAGCCTATAAAGCTGCCTGGGATGAGTCAAGTGACAGTGAAAGCGGAGAAGAGGTGGAATGTCTAATGGCAAGAGAAGAAAATGAAGATTCTCAAGAGGTAAGCCTTGTTGATCTTCCTAAAGAAGAGTTAATTACTAGTTTACAAGAAACTCATGATAAGTATGTTGATGCCAAGAAGAAACTAAAGAAAGCCATAAAATCAAATAATGAGCTCATTGCTAAATTAGATGAACTTTCTTGTGAAAAGAACAACATTGATCTTGAAAATGTATCTTTAAAAACATCTTTAGATGATTGCACTAGAAAGCTACTCAATTTTGAAACCAATGTTGATCTTCTATCAAAAGAAAAGACTGATTTGCTAGCTAAACTACAAGATTATCAAACTCAACCTATCTTGTGCAACCATTCGGACTATGATAATATTGTAAAAGAAAAGGATTCATTGTTTTCTGATTTAGACCAAGCAAGAAAAGATATACATAAGAAGATGAATGACATTGCTATGTTACAAAGAGAACTTTATAAGTTAAGAAGAAAATATATTCTTGATAACATATTGAAAGTTGGTAATGTTTTCAATGGAAGAAAAGGTTTGGGATATGTGCCAAAGAAAAACCAACCCAAAAAGACCCAAACTATGTTTGTACCCAAGAACACAATGACTAGAAAGAGAAATGAAATTGACTCTATTACTTGTAATTTCTGCTTACGTCTTGGACATTATTGTTTTTCATGCCCCTACAAAACTAAGGAGTCCGATTTAGTTTGGATCCCAAAACCCCAAACTTAGAAGAATGGAATGTAGTTGAGATATGACCAAATGCTTAATTTTGCTATTTATATTGTCTTATCTCAACAAAAGGTGCTATGCTTATTGTTATCATTTTTCTGCAATTTCTGAAACAGTAATTCTGTCGGTTGAAGTATTGTCGACCGAGCTCTGGGTCGGTCGAAGTATTGTCGACCGACTGGATGTCTTTAACAAATCAAAAATTTACATCACCTATTTCGGTCGAAAATTGGTCAACCGAGAAATTTTCTGTGTCTTTGCTTGTGATACAGTAACCTGCTCGATCGACAAATTGTCGACCGAGACAAATATCGGTCGAACAATTGTCGACCGACTGGTTTTCTGTATCAGAACTTTTATATACATAAGCACTTAAAAGGTTTCTAACCATATCGGACCATCACATGGGTACCAAAATCTACACTCTAATGCAGGAATGGGTAGTTGACAGTGGCTGTTCCAAACACATGACCGGGAACAAGGACGCATTTCAAACTTTTGAAGAAAAGAAAAGTGGAACGGTCACCTTTGGAGACAATGGTAAGGGCAAAATCGTTGGAATAGGTAATGTTGGAACAAATCTCGAAATTAAAAATGTTCTACTTGTTGATGGATTGCATCATAATCTAATAAGTGTAAGTCAACTATGTGATAGTGGTTATGATGTGTTATTTAACAAAACCTGCTGCAAACAATTGATAGAAAACACTACAAATGTCGTTTATGAAGGAAATAGAGTTGGAAATCTTTATATCCTTAAACCAAACTCTATGAAATCAGTAGTAGGTAAATGCTTGCTTGCAAATGAAAATACCTTACAACTATGGCATAAAAAGCTAGGACATGCTAGTTCACATGCTATTAAAAAGTTAGTGAAATATGATCTTGTTCGTGGATTACCTACTTTGTCTTTTGATCAAGTTGAAAACTGTGAACCCTGCACAATGGGAAAGCAAACCAAAACCTCTTTTAAATCAAAACATGTACTTAGCACCAGTAGATCCTTAGAATTAATTCATATGGACTTATTTGGACCAATGAGGACACAATCTATTGGTGGTAAACGATACTGTTTTGTTATTGTTGATGATTATAGTAGATATACATGGGTACATTTTATTGCAACTAAGGATGATACTATTCATGTCTTTATGCAATTTTGTTCCAAGATTGAAAATCTTTTACAACATAAAATATGTACCATTAGAAGTGATCATGGTGGTGAATTTGAGAATCATACATTTGAGACCTTTTGTACATCTCAAGGGTATACTCATAATTTTTCTGCTCCACGTACCCCACAACAAAATGGTATAGTTGAACGGAAAAATCGATCTCTACAGGAAATGGCTAGGACCATGATGCTTGAACACAATACACCTAAAACCTTTTGGGCTGAAGCTGTAAACACTGCTTGTTATGTGCTTAATAGAGTAACTGTTCACTCTCATTTGCAGAAAACTCCATATGAAATATTACACTCTAAGAAACCTAGAGTTGACTACTTTCATACTTTTGGCTCCACATGTTACATTTTAAATACCAAAGATGATAGAGACAAGTTTGATTCTAAATCACACAAAGCATTCTTCTTGGGATATTCCACTTCTAGCAAAGCCTTTAGAGTATATAACACTATCTCTAGAAAAGTTGAGGAATCCATTCATGTTTCTTTTCATGAAGAATCAAAATCTGAAAATCTAGATATCATTGATCTCACTAATCAATTCGACAATATAACTATTTCCAATGATTGTGAGAAAACTCCTATATCCGATCCCCAAGTTGAACCACAACCCACACCTAGGCTTATCAAGGATCATCCCCAAGAACTAATTATAGGAGATCCAAATGATAAAGTCAAAACTCGGTCTTCCTTCAAAGATGTTGCAAACATGGCTTTCGTTTCTATCATTGAACCTAAGAAGGTATCCGAAGCTCTTAAGGATGATTACTGGATAATAGCCATGCAAGAGGAGTTAAATCAATTCACTAAAAATGATGTATGGGATTTAGTTCCTAAACCACAAGACAAAACTATCATAGGAACTAAATGGGTTTTTAGGAATAAGCTCAATGAGGCAGGAGAGGTCATAAGGAATAAAGCTCGATTAGTAGCACAAGGATATAATCAACAAGAAGGAATAGATTTTGATGAAACATATGCACCCGTAGCTAGACTTGAAGCTATAAGGATGTTACTAGCTATTGCTGCCCATAAAAACATTAAGCTATATCAAATGGATGTCAAAAGTGCATTTCTCAATGGCATCATACAAGAAGAAGTATATGTTGCTCAACCACCTGGCTTTGAAATACCAGAAAAAGGTGACCATGTTTATAAACTTAAAAAGGCACTTTATGGTCTAAAACAAGCACCTAGGAATTGGTATGAACGGCTCAAGACATATCTTTTTGATAATGGTTTTTCTATTGGAAATTCAGATTCTACTTTATTCTTCAAAACATATGCATCTGATTTCTTAGTTGTGCAAATATATGTTGATGACATTATTTTTGGAGCTTCTAATGATTCATTATGCACACAATTCAGTGACATTATGCAAAAAGAATTTGAAATGAGCCTCATGGGTGAACTAACATTCTTTCTTGGTTTTCAAATTAAGCAAACACCTGCAGGAATTTTCATAAGCCAAGAAAAATATACTAAAGAACTTTTAAAACATTTTGGGATGGATCAATGCAAACGTGCTACTACTCCTATGGCTACTTCTATCAAAATTGATAAGGATGAAAATGGGGAACCTATTGATGATTCCTTATATAGAGCCATGATTGGTAGTTTGCTATACTTAACGGCTTCTAGACCGGACATTATGTTTTCCGTTGGTCTTTGTGCTCGATTTCAATCCCAACCTATGCAATCTCATTTTTTAGCGGTTAAACGAATTCTTCGATATCTAGCTGGTACTACTTGTTTCGGTTTATGGTATCCAAAAGGACAATCTTTGGATTTTAAAGCATATACTGATGCAGATTATGCTGGTTGTCGACTTGATCGCAAAAGCACTAGTGGAGGCTGTTTCTTATTAGGGAGAGCCTTAGTATCTTGGTTTAGCAAGAAACAAAATACGGTTGCCCTATCCACAACTGAAGCTGAATATATGGCAGCCGGGTCTTGTTGTGCTCAAGTGCTTTACATGCAACAAGTATTAAGCGATTATGGTTTTAATTTTTCATCTACACCTATTTTTTGTGACAACACGAGCGCCATAAACTTAGCACACAATCCTATTTTACACAGCCGGGCAAAACACATTGAAATCCGTCATCACTTCTTAAGGGATCACATCTCAAAGAATCATGTTTCCCTTCATCATGTTGATACGGAAAATCAATTGGCTGATATTTTTACAAAACCACTTCCACTAGATCAATTTAATAACATTAGGAAGAAATTGCTTATTACTCCTTTGGAAGATGTTTTCTTTGATATCTGCGGTTCTTAAAACAAATACGTTTACTTGGTTCATTTTGGCTTTTCAATGGACATCTTTTTCATTCGATTTGACAAGATATCTAATTAAGGGGGAGTTTTTATCAAAACGGTTATCTAATTAAGGGGGAGTTTTTATCAAAACAGGTTATCTAATTAAGGGGGAGTTTTCATTAAAACGGTTATCTTTTTGAAATGACAAAGGGGGAGAGATATATAAAACTATAACTTAGTATTTATGAAAAACTCAATCAATGAGTTTCATAAATATACTCTTGGCTTTACATTGAAAGTTGCTACATTCCCAAATGAACTGGATTTCATGTTCCATAATTCATTGGGAATAATAAGCACACATTTTATAAACAAGAGGAAAAGATACATAAGGCAATCTAAAGGTATGAAATTCATATGTTTTATATTCATATTGGAAATGTTTGTCATCTTCAAAAAGGGGGAGATTGTTGGCTAAATGGACATCTAAAAATCCCTTTGTTTCGATGATGACAAACATTTCATTCTTATTAATCTAACAAGCTACTTGAGTGTGCAGGACTAAGCAGGATGACAAAGTAGCAAGGGAAAATCCAAGAGCTTACTTAGTTATATTTTCATGCAATGTAATCAATGTTGTAAAACTTGTACAAATATATAATGTACAAGTACTTAGAATTGCATGTAAATCAAGCGTTAGATTTTCCCTAGCCAAACACTATAGTTAGACATGTCATCCCATTTAATTAGGATCACCTTTGCACACTCACACATATAATTAGTGCCTAAATTGAAACCTTGAAACAAGATCATTCTCGGTCGACAAACTCCTCGACCGAGACACTCTCGGTCGACAAACCTCTCGACCGAGAAAGATCCAAAGTAGCCGTTAGACACAACAGACAAAGTAGTTGGCAGTTGCAAATGAACGTTGATCCAGAGAGCCTGTCGGTCGACAACACTTCGACCGAGTAGGTGTCTCGGTCGACCAATTGTCGACCGAGATGGTCTCTGACAGCAACTGCAGAATAAATTAAATAGCCGTTGTTAAAGCAACAACTTTGTACCTAACGGCTAGTTAAGCACTTAGAAACCCCTAGAAGTTGTCTAGAACGTCCTTAAGCATACTTAGGCCATTCCTATAAATAGGACAAGCCATAGGACACTAGAATTCACTTGTTACACTTGAGAATACACTTGAGCATACTTGAGCAATCTTTTGCAAGCAATTTGAGCACTGTGATCATTGGCCTACTTTCTCCTTAGCTCAAACTCGTGTCCTATAGGCTAGATTCTCCTATCCACAGCAATTACAAGTTCACATACTTGGCTAGGAGATCTTACGCTTGATCTAGGCATATCAAGCCTCGGGCTTAAAGGATAAGTTGTAATTTCTTTTTCCTTTCTTGTTCTTGTTTATCTTTTGTACTCTCCTTGCTACTCCTAGGGTTGGAGGCTGCGGATTGGAGAGGGTTGACTTCTCAGGTGGAGAAGGGGACTTCAAGCTACTTCAAGAAGGCTATCGCAAGGGAAGCTACTTCAGAAGGCTGGTGCAACGGGAGTTGGTGCATCTACTTCAAGGGAAGGCTGCTTCAAGGTTGGCGATTACTTCTAGGTGAAGGCTGCTTGAAGGGTTTAGGAAAAGAGATTGTATTTTATGTAAATTCCTTGAGAGGTAATAAAATAAATTTCTTTTCAAATCCCGGTTGGGTAAGAAACCGGGTAGTGGACTGACGGCTATAGTATTTGCTATAGTTGGAACCACTCTAAACCTTGTGTCTCCTTGTCCAATATTTTCATTGTGGTTGTTTGATTTCAATAATTGTTAAATTATCTATAAAACTCTATTCACCCCCCCTCTAGTAGTTTTCAAAACATCTGTAATTACTATTAGAATGAACCTTATCTATTTGGGTTGTGCTCAGACAAACTCTACAATTGTTGCATTTATGAGGAGAACTACAACAAATGTGCTCATTAGTGGCATTTCATTTACATGCATTTATTATAAATGGCACTTAACATTTCCTCATAGGGGGCATTTTTTATTCTAATGCCTATGATTACCCCGTTACAACGGGTCTCAATGAAACATAATAAAACTAGTGGTTATAAATTTCAATATGGGCAATTCATTAATGTCAATTAAGATAATAGTTTATATACCAATTAATAACAACTTGCAATCAAGTTTTATGTTCCCAATGTCAACTTACATTACCCCACATTACTTAAGGTTTCATTTCCCTCTTAAGTTTTTCCACTGACTCTTAGCATAGGAACCTCAAATTTGAACCTTGTCTTATCCAACTATTCACGCTATCGATTTCCACCACCATCACCTCCTACGTTTCTAGGAGATCATAGTGAAACAACTTAGAATTGTGGTGCACCGAAGGTAGATAAAGACCCATACTTGTAGACATGTTCTACTAGAATTAGAGTAATAGGGGATTGTGGAGTTGAATCATTTGTGAGGTACAAGCCAGATTCCTTTATTTTTTGGGTTTCCCATTGCCTAAACAACAATGTAATGGCCCATTCAACTTTCTTGGTTTCTTTGTCATTGGAATCTCCTCGACATTGAGCGGAAAATGCTGATGAGGAAACCTAGCCACCAAATTTTGGTAATACCTTCTGGCCATTGTGCCACCTTCGGGTCTCAAACATTCAATCGTCCCCTTCTGACTTCCCTTGGCACTTTTTGGGTGGTTGTTTCTTGCACAGGAAAGGAGATGTCAATAATACCAAAGAACCAATGTTTTCAAGGCGGAGTCATGGTAGTCTGACCATACACTAGTGTAGATATCGATAATGTTTAGAAGGCCACTAATTGACTCATCATCAAGAGACCCACAAATGTTTTCCCAGTAAGATGTATACCAAAGCAATACCCATTATATACTCGTCCACTAGCTGATGGTCAAAACCCACTTGCCCTGCCTCCTTAATAAGAATGACAAATTCATATCAGACTGACTATTTTTCTATATAAACTTAGGTGAAGTGTATTAATGGAAGATAATGCACCACCCTTAATATTTCCAGGTCGTCGAATACCCCCTGTGACACATATCCATGTAGACCCAATTCCCTCAGGTACCATTTCTTCTTAGCCTTTTCTTTCAATTTTTTCTGCATTTGTTCATCTGGATAACATTTAATTGGAGAGAAAGATCACCTTTATCCTTTTTTTTGTTCAGATGGTCTCAATTTGAATAGGAACCACCTTTTTGTTTAATCAATCATTTTATATTACTTTAGATGCTCTTGCACTTTTGTGAATGACAAACTTCTTGAATTTGTATGCCCATTGCTTTATTCTATTCAACCTCGACTGTACCATCCCTTTTCCATTACTTGTTATTTTATTCTACTTTTTTTTGGATTGTTGTGGTTCAACCCCACTTTTCCTCCATTTATATGTCCACTTGATACATGCTATGTCTTCTCCCTCTTAAGTCATGATCAACAATGTGCACAAATTGAAGGCTATGACAACTTCTTTGAATGCCATGAGTGGGCATTTAGCTTCAAAATAACTCTAGATAACGATTGAAAAAGTCTTTGCAAAATCCCTAATGTACGATGATTAAATGAACAAGTCGAACTTATTCATTTAATATATGAGTGAAATGTACTTACATGTTAGGCTTCATTGTGTTCTAATACTATTTCATCTATTAGGTATTGAAGAATTTTCTCCTATCTCACCACAGAAGTTGACCCTCAAAGGATTAATGAAGTCAGATACATTATAATGAAAATTAGCTATAGGTCATCTAAGATGAAATTTAATTGTAATATGCATCCATGGGATAAGAAAAGTATGTGTGGTTAGAAATGCTTTAGAAAAGGCATGTTTCCTAATATTGATGTAATTGATTTTTGATAGAATTGATCTTTCTTGTTGTAGTTGTTTAGTTGCTTCCTTTTGTTTGATTGTTTGTGTCTCAACTCAATTTGTCGAGCTAATTTTTCTAGCATGAACCAATATGTCAATGTACATAATAAGCCATCCACATTACAATTTTTGCATATGGGTCTACTTACCAGTAGGTTAAGATGATCTAATATGACCATAATGCAGGTTGGTATGATAAGGTGTGGCGACACATCCCGCTATCACACAGACATCGAGGTGTCACGCGAAAACGTGCGGAAAACACCATAAACCACTAATTACTAAAAATGCGGGTTAATTAAAACTGATTTCAGAAAGCGGGTAAACCAAGAAACTATTACATTTAGATCCTCATCCTGAAAGAAAACATGTTATATAAACATTTACAAGTCTTGATACGTGTCCACAAAATAGAGGACCAGCTGTCTAGTCGTCACATGAGTTCATCACCTGTTTATACATACATAATGGCCCACATCTGGCCAGCAACAGGACATACAAAGCTTCAACAACTATACATCATAAAACAACGTCAAAATGCCTCCAAGGACCTGAGAGTACATGGATGACTCTAAGACTCTACTACAAAACAACCAAAACAGTAGCATGTCCATCTCTTGCCTTCTACTGCTCATCTTGCTGCTCAGCCGCAACCCCTCGACCACCACCGCATCTAGAATGAACACCTAAAAAGGTTGTAAACCAGCAGGGTGAGACACATAGTCCCAGCGAGAAACATAACTCCCCGCCGAAACCATGAAACCTCAGAAAGATTAAAGCAGCAAACACAGATAAATGATAAAGCGTAGAATAAGAGCAGTCTATAGTGCAGGATTGTTATTTACCAAAATGTGCAGAAAGCATATAACCAAGTATTTCTTTATGGAACATGATTGACAAGATAAGTTTTATAAGATCTTACCACATAACATAAGGAACATATAAGTAACTGCAAGTATAACAAGATCAACTGTACAAGCAAGGCCTCAACCAATGTTCTGTGTTTTGCCTTAAGCAATAAATACTATTCGGCTGGATTACATATTATTATGCCCTGAGGAAGTGAGCCGTACCGCTCAGATCCAACCGACGGCTGCAAAACCCGGATCCGGTGCCATACAAGGTCAATAGAAGAGTCAGACTCCACAACCTCCCACCTCGTGGTCAGTGCACGAGAACCGAAGCAGGACCGTAGTCTCATGCTTAAGTGGCCTCAACCACAGGGTCAGGCTACCCTCTGCCTAGCCTGCCTTGGTACAGGTATCAGTACTAGTGAAACTGAGCCACGAGCCTGTTCACCGTGCTCTGAGCCATGAACGCATTCATGCTCCCATTTCACACATCCTGAGCCATGGGCCTGTTCACCATGCTCTTATCGTATTTGAGCTACGGGCCTAAATCCGCACTCTGGAGTCTACAACCAAAGTTGCACTCTTACCTCCTCACTTTAGGCTAGGAGAAACCTCGCATATTCAACAATATGCGCTCCGGGTTAACCCACAGGAGAACCCGTTTCACCATCACCAGCTCCTGACGATGATGGATCTATGGCCAGGGCAAACTACATGATATGTTTAACTGTGATTAGTTAGTATATTTTAAGTGGATTATTGAGGCAACCAAGTTGTAACACATGCCAATCATAAAGTTACATTATTATTACCACCATCACAAAATCCTGGGATCTTCATCCCTCATCACAAGAAATTACTGCCTCACTGGGGAATAACAATCCCAGATCTCATCACCAGAGGATAATACCTCAACTTAGGCACTTTCGCCAAACTCAGGTCCTCAGACCAGAACACATCATGCATGTTATCTCATCATCAAGAGTAACCATTAGAGCAGTGTTACTCAAACATATATACCTCATAGCCCTTTACCTGGCTATACATATGTATGAAACATCTGCATGGTTAGTATACACAATCATCATGGATTAACAAAAGGGTCATATTATCAAACATAGGGCAACGTTGATGATTATATGCTTTATCATTCATGCCTCAGCATCTCATATACTTTATCTTTTACTCAGCCTTATACATTATTCGAAATGATCATACACACATGTAATATCATGTCATGTTCCATAGGTGAGATCTACTATATCAACCACCTCACTACTTTTAAACATATCTAGGGTTTACAACCATAAACCAAACGTGATTGCATGAAAAGGATCCAGCATATAGATTTTCTAGAAGGAACATGACCCTCACTAGAAGTGCCTGCTACCCTCACAAGAAGTGTGACAGGCATGGCACCTCCACTAGAAGGGGTATCGGGCAGAGCAGCTTCCCCCATAACGCCCGAACGTCTAGCCATGTATCGGTCAAGGAAAGGCAAGGGTGTCGGCTACCACCTCAGGGTGTATCACACAACCCTAGGTTTCACGCAACCATGTATCGTGCACCTCTATGTCGTGCACCCAGGATACAACGGCCACAAAGCCTAATGTGCAGCTCATTCTACGGAACATGTCGTGCAACGGGTGCGTTGTGCACCTATGTGTATATCGTGCACAAGGTGTGTCGGGCACAAGGTGTTAGGAGTTGCAACGGGCAACAACCACTCTGATGGTTAAATCCATGGCACCCGGGCCAACCCCATAACACCCAACACAACATAGGTATCGTCCCACACTAAGGCAGCTCCTTGAGTTCTAAAATGCCAAGGTGTAACAGGCACCAAGCCAACCTTAGATGGGTGTATCAGGCAGGGCACTCCACATAACTTGACGCCCGACACACAAGTGTAATGACCAACACTCTACCCATCTAGGCACAACGGCCAGGGGTACAACTCAAACGACAACAAAGAAAGCATATCGTCTAGCCAGGCTAGTCTCATCCTATCGGCCAAAACACAAGGCCAGGACCAAGGGGCGACGCCCACCACAGAACTAGCTAAAAAAGCTCCATAACATCAGAGTGTGATGGCATCAAGCCACCTCCTAGGTTAAGTGTATCGGGCAGGGCACTCGACCTGGTGTGACACCCGACACACAAAGGTCAAGAACCAGGGTGTGACGCCCAACACAACCACAACATGTCAACCATGACTCTAAGCCAAAGAAGGATATCGGGCAACACCATCCCCAAGCCATATCGTGCAAGGTGCAACCCAACAAGGTCGTCTTCAACCTCAAGCACAAGGGCACCAAACCCTAAATTGATCAAGAAGATCGGCTCACCTATCAACAACCAAGAGAGAGGGGTTTTGCACGACCTCTATCACAACTCAGGAAACCACTAAGATCAACCCTAACCAAGGTCTACATCCACCACAAAGCTCACCTCTCGAATCCATGGTGAGAGAAGGGTGTTGCTCAAACAACTAGAACACAAGCTCACCTCTCAACTTAAACGAGAGAGGGGTATTGCCCATATTACTAGAGTTCAAGCTCATTTCTCTAGACCAAAGAGGGAGAGGGGTGTTGATTAACAAAGAAAACCCTAGAAACATGGTTCGGCCAACTAGGTGCAACTAAGCAAGAAACTAGCAACATACATAGCCGATTAGAAACTACAAGAACATAGAAGGTAGTATAGTTAGGGTTAGGAGTTATGTAACCCGCCTCAAGCAAGTTCCAAGCTCCAAGCACCAAACACCACCACAAGAAGAAGAGCACGACACTCTAGGGTTCAGCCACCACTAGAGGAAGAAGGAGACTCCAAGATAAGGATCGGCAACCAAGCTTGCAAAGGAAGAGGTGTCGTGCACCAAGGGAGAGGGGAAACTAAGGAACTAAAGGGATCCTTAGCAAGAGAAAGGGAACACATATATAGGAGAGGATGGAGGAGAAACCAAGGTAAGACAAGGCAAGGTTTCGCCCACCTAGGGACACTTGTCCATGAGCAATGCCACGACCTAACATGCCTTAAACACATGTCCAAGGCCATTGCCACATGCAAGCATCAAGCACCAAGTGTCCACTAGTGGTGACACAAATGAGGTCAAAGGGGTCAAAGAGGTCCATGGGCGACACACCTCCACACCAAGCCCGACATCACACCCTGGGCGACACACCTAGGCTGACACAACCATGACCGACACACCTAGGCCGACACAAGGCACTCTGCCCGACACAAGGTCCAAAAAGGCAAAGGCAAGGCACAACAAGGCCCACCAAGGCTCATCCAAGCCCAAGGCAACTCAAGCAATGGGCCCAAATCTTCCTCTCAACACTAGAGGAAGCAAGGAGAGGGAGGAACACCTCACAAGGTTACAAACTTGCCCACAAACCCTAGACTTGGGTAGATTGCAAGTAGCACCTCCAGCTCTCAACAAAGCACCAACAAACCCTAATCACCACTAAAGGTGATTAGCAAGCAACTAAGCATCAGGGTTAAGAAAAGCAAACAGGATAAGCCCTAAACGGAGGTCAGGGTCCTTACAAGCTATAACCCCCCACAAAGGGATTTTGTCCTCAAAATCCAGAGAGAAAAGCGAGGGATACTTCCTCCTCATCTCTTCCTCAAGCTCCCACGTGGCTTCCTCTATGCCACGATGATGCCAAAGAACCTTCACAAGAGCCAGGTCTTTCCTCTTTAGCTTCTTTACTCTTCTATCAAGGATCATCATAGGACCTTCCTCATAGGTCACATCTTCATCAAGCTCAACTTCGACTGGCTGTATCACTATTCCTGTATCCGGATGACTTTTCTTCAGCATACTGACATAGAACACTGGGTGTAACCTGTGCAACTCTGGCGGCAGCTCTAAGTCGTAAGCTACCAGACTGTCCATGGACCTCTTTGACCATGGAAAGCGGTACTGAACCTCTCAGACTGTCCATCTGTCTGTGGGTGGAAAGCGGTGCTGAACCTCAACTGCGTTCCCAACGCTCTGTGCAACTATTCCCAGAAATGACTGGTGAACTGAGGACCTCTGTTAGAAACTATCATTGCGGGCACACCGTAAAAACATACTATCTCATCTACATATACCCGAGCGAGCTTCTCGGCCGTATACGTTGACTTCACATGTATGAAATGGGCAGACTTCGCCAATCTGTCCACTATTACCCAAATGGAATCATGATTCCTAGTTGTCTTGGGCAGACCAACTATGAAATCCATGGTTATGTGATCCCATTTCCATTGCAGTATCGGCATGGGTTGCAACGTACCTGCCGGCTTCTGATGCTCTACCTTGACTTGGTGACATACCGCACACCTAGCCACAAACTCGGCTACATCTTTCTTCAAGCCAGACCACCAATACAAGTCCCTCAGATTATGATACATCTTGGTGACTCCTGGATGCATAGCATACATCGATGTGTGTGCTTCCTCGAGCACTAGCTTCCTTAGATCATCAGCATTGGGGACCACCATCCTATATTGATAGCAAACTAGTCCATCCTCAGACTCATGGAACCCATCATGCCTTTTGCTGCCGAGCTCTGACTTGATCAACTAAATTGTCTCATCTGTTTGTTGTGCATCTTTGATTTGCTGTTTCAGCATAGGCTTGACTTGCATATGTGCTAACAGTCCTGCTAACAAGGAAACTCCCATCTGCACATTCATCTGCCGCAAGGAGACAAACATATCCTATCTATGGCATACCAAGGAACTCAACTGTGCCTTCTTTGTAGAGAGAGAAGAAGACTTTCAGCTCAGCGCATCAGCTACCACATTCGCCTTACCAGGGTGATACTCAATGGTGCAGTCGTAATCATTGATTAGCTCCATCCATTGGCGTTGTCGTATGTTTAGCTCATTCTGCGAAAAGATGTACTTTAGGTTCTTCATCAAGCTCAACTTCGACTGGCTGTATCACTGTTCCTGTATCCGGATGACTTTTCTTCAACATACTGACATGGAACACTGGGTGTAACCTGTGCAACTCTGGCGACAACTCTAACTCGTAAGCTACCTTGCCCATACGTGCTATGACTGGGTATGGCCCCATATATCTGGGTGCTAGCTTACCCTTCCGACCAAACCTTAGCACACCTTTCCATGGCGAGACTTTAAGATACACTTTGTCTCCTACCTGGAACTCCAAAGGCCGTCGGAGATTGTCTACATAAGACTTTTGCCTGTCCTGTGCCGCTTTCAACTGTTGTAGTATCACCTTGACCTTTTCTATTGTCTGCTGTACTAACTCAGGACCCAAAAGATGATATTCACCGGACTCATACCAACATAATGGAGATCTGCACTTCCTGCCATATAAGGCCTCATAAGGAGCCATGTCAATGCTCCGCTGATAACTATTGTTGTAGGCGAACTCTATCAGACTGAGATGTACGTCCCAAATGCCTAGGAACTGCAAAACACAAGCCCGAAGAAGATCCTCCAAAGTATGAATAGTCCTCTCAGATTGTCCATCTGTCTGCGGGTGGAAAGCGGTACTGAACCTCAACTGCATTCCCAACGCTTTGTGCAACTGTTCCCAGAAATGACTGGTGAACTGGGGACCTCTGTTAGAAACTACCGTTGCTGGCACACCGTGCAAATGTACTATCTCATCTACATATACCCGAGTGAGCTTCTCGTCCGTATACATTGACTTCACAGGTATGAAATGGGCAGACTTCGTCAATCTGTCCACTATTACCCAAATGGAATCATGATTCCTAGTTGTCCTGGGCAGACCAACTATGAAATCCATGGTTATGTGATCCCATTTCCATCGCGGTATCGGCAGGGGTTGCAACGTACCTGCCGACTTCTGATGCTCTGCCTTGACTTGGTGACATACTACACACCTAGCCACAAACTCGACTACATCTTTCTTCAAGCCAGACCACCAATACAAGTCCCTCAGATTATGATACATCTTGGTGACTCCTGGATGCATAACATACATCGATTCTTGTGCTTTCTCGAGCACTAGCTTCCTCAGATCATCAACATCAGGGACCACCATCCTATCTTGATAGCAAACTAGTCCATCCTCAGACTCATGGAACCCATCACGCCTTTCGCTGCCGAGCTCTGACTTGATCAACTAAATTGTCTCATATGTTTGTTGTGCATCTTTGATTTTCTATCTCAGCATAGGCTTGACTTGCATATGTGCTAAAAGTCCTGCTAACAAGGAAACTCCCATCTGCACATTCATCTGCCGCAAGGAGACAAACATATCCCGTATATGGCATACCAAGGAACTCAACTGTGCCTTCTTTGTAGAGAGAGAAGAAGATTTCGGCTCAGTGCATCAGGTACCACATTCTCCTTACCAGGGTGATACTCAATGGTGCAGTCATAATCATTGATTATCTCCATCCATCAGCGTTGTCGCATGTTTAGCTCATTCTGTGAAAAGATGTACTTTAGGTTCTTATGATCCGTAAAGATCTGGCATACCTCCCCCTAAAGATAGTGTCTCCAAATCTTTAACGCATGAACCACTGCTGCCGACTCCAAGTCATGAGTCAGATAGTTCTCCTCGTGTTTCTTAAGTTGTCGCGAAGCAAAAGAAACCACATGATCTTCCTGCATTAGCACGCATCCTAGGCCTTTCTTAGAAGCATCACAGATAACAACATAGCCCTTTCCTGGCTCTGGTAGGACTAACACTGGAGCACTAGTTAGCTTCTCTTTCAAAATTTGGAAAGCTTGCTGACAATGGTCATCCCAGACAAAAGGTACATCCTTTCTAGTCAACTTTGTCATCGGCAATGCAATCGCACTGAAGTCCTTGATAAACCTTCGGTAGTATCCTGCTAATCCCCAAAAACTATGAACTTCTGTCAGCGTCTTCGGCTGTTCCCATTCTACAATAGACTCCACCTTCTTCGGGTCCACTTTGACTCCTTCAGCAGATATCACATGACCCAAGAAAGTTAATTCTTCCAACCAGAACTCACACTTACTGAACTTGGCATACAACTGATGTTGGCGAAGGAGGGTCAACGCTAGTCGAAGATGTCACTCATGCTCTTGCCTGTCCCGACTATAGATCAAGATGTCATCTATAAAGACTACAACAAACTGATCTAGGAACAGACGGAGCACTCGATTCATCAAATCCATGAAAGCAACAGGTGCATTGGTTAGCCCAAATGGCATAACCACAAACTTGAAGTGACCATACCTCGTCCTAAAAGCTGACTTTGGTACGTCATCTGCCTTAATCCTCAACTGATGATATCCGAACCGTAGGTCAATCTTTGAAAACACTGTAGCACTACGCAACTGATCGAACAGATCATCTACAACTGGTACTTGTTCTTGATCGTGACCTTATTCAACTTTCAGTAATCTATACATAGCCGCATCGACCCATCCTTCTTCTTAACGAACAACACTGGAGCACCCCAAGGCGATGTACTCGGTCGGATGAAACCTTTCTCCAACAACTCTTGTAACTGCTTCTTAAGCTCTGCCATCTCTACTGGAGCCATCCTATACGGTGTCTGTGCAACTGGTTGCGTTCCTGGGACCAGATTGATCTCAAAATCAATCTCTCGGGGTGGAGGAACACTGGGGAACTCGTCAGGAAACACATCTGCAAACTCTCGAACAATCGTCACTTCCTCAAGACTAGGACCTTTTGCCTTGGTATCCACAACGTGAGATAAGAACGCCTTACATCCTTGTCGTAACAACTTCTCTGCCACCATAGCCGATACTAGACACGTCGGAAGAATCTTCCCATCTCCTTGGAAGATCTACTTTTCTCCATCATCAAACACATCCTGCTTGGAACCATAGTCCAAAACAACCTTATACTTCTCTAAGGTATCCACCCCAAGGATCACATTGAAACCATGCATATCAAGTGGTATAAGATCCACTTGTATACTGCACCCCAAAAAAGATAAGATACAAGATGGACACTCCTCTCGAAGCATCGAGGAACCATCAAGAGGGGTTTCTAATAACAAGCTATCTTTCTTACAACTAACAGGTAGAGGACAGTTATCAAGCATAGAACGTGCGATAAAAGAGTGCGTAGCACCCGGGTCAACCAGAACAAATACAAAGCAAGAAGAAAACAAATCAGAATGAAATAACTCCATCTGACCTGCCACCACTCGTGGGTTGACTATCTCCTCCGGCTGACTCATAGCATAGAATCGAGCTGTTGCTTGCTATCCACGTCCTCTGCTTCCTTGAGCAGACGATCCTGCTTGTGACACTTGACTGCGTCCTCGCCCTTTGCTACTACTGGGCTACTGTCTATCTGACCCTTGCTGATTCTGCCTCAGCTGCTGCATCACCTCAACATCTCTACTTGGGAAATTTGACTTGAAATGCCCGATCTGACCACACAGATGGCATACCCTATCTTCAAACTGTGGCCTAGATGGCCCTGTCACTACCACTGAAGCTGTACTATGTGCCTTTGACGGTGAAGAAACATAACCTCTTCCCTTACTCAGAGACCACTGCGATGGTACACTAGAACCTCTCATCACTGAAGGTGATGAAAACCTTAGCTTCTTGAAGCCACCAAACCTCTGTCCCGGGAACTGAGAAGGCCTCTTCTTGGACATGGATTCTCTTTTCTCCCTAACTGACCGTTCGATCCTCTGGACAGATTCCACAAACATGGAAAACCATTCACGGTTCTCCAACGTAGAAGCAGGTGTTGTCAGCTCAGCACTCAAGCCTTTCTCAAAATGTCTGATTCGCTCGTCATCTGTCACTGCCATGTGAGGACAAAACCTCAACAAGTCCATGAACTTGGCTTCATACTCGGTGATGTTCATCGCTCCTTGGTGCAAGCGCTCAAACTGGCTAATCTTCTCATCCAGATACGTCTTCAGAAAGTATCTGCTGACGAACTCGTGCCAGAAAACTTCCCACCCGATCACCTCACCAGATTACTTCTCCTCCTCGATGGTCCACCAGTGACCAGCACTACCCTTCAAAAGGTAGACAACGTTCTTGACTTTGCCTGCTTCGGGGATGTCGAGGATCCGGAAAGCCTTCTCAGGACTTGTCGGCCACAAATTTGCATCCGCTGGATCAGTCGTTCCAGCATAGTCTGAAGCTCCGACCTGGCGAAGCCGCTCAAATGTCTTCCCAATACCTGATGTTTCACCATGGGGAGCCTGTGCTCTCGGCAGAGGCACTAACACTCTTTCTACCATGAGATTCATCGTAGCCTTCATCTGCCCCATAAGCTGTTGGTAGGCAGGGTTCTCGAGAATGGCTGGGTCAAGTTGGGGGACCTTAGGCACCCGATCTTCATGTGCCTATCTTTTAGCTCCATCATATGATACAGCATCGCTGCTCTCAGCAACATGTTCTTCATGGTTTCCAGACATCTTGGCTTTTTCTTCTGCTGGGGGTAGAAGATGATTGTAAGAAAATCTGGAAAACTCACAAGAATAGACACAACCTAGTCCTAAATCCCTATAGACTCAGCGAACCTAGAGCTTTTATACCAAAAATTGTGGCGACACATCCCGCTATCACACAGACAACGAGGTGTCACGTGAAAACGTGCAGAAAACACCATAAACCACTAATTACCAAAAACACGAGTTAATTAAAACTGATTTCATAAAGCGGGTAAACCAAGAAACTATTACATTCAGATCGTCGTCCTACAAGAAAACATGTTATATAAACATTTACAAGTCTTGATACGTGTCCACAGCTTAGAGGATCAGCTGTCTAGTCGTCACATGAGTTCATCACCTGTTTATACATACATAATGGCCCACATCCGGCCAGCAGTAGGACATACAAAGCTTCAACAGCTATACATCGTAAAACAACGTCAAAATGCCTCCAAGGACCTGAGAGTACAGGGATGACTCTAAGACTCTACTACAAAACAACCAAAACAGCAACATGTCCATCTCTTGCCTTCTACTGCTCATCTTACTGCTCAGCCACAACCCCACGACCACTACCGCGTCTAGCACGAACACCTAAAAAGGTTGTAAACCAGTGGGGTGAGACACATAGTCCCAGTGAGAAACATAACTCCCCACCGAAACCATAAAACCTCAGAAAGATTAAAGCAGCAAATGCAGGTAAATGATAAAGCGTAGAATAAGAGCAGTCTATAGTGAAGGATTGTTATTTGCCAAAATGTGCGGAAGGAATATAACCAAGTATTTCTTTATGGAACATGATCGACAAGATAAGATTTATAATATCTTACCACATAACATAAGGAACGTATAAGTAACTGCAAGTATAACAAGATCAACTGCACAAGCAAGGCCTCAACCAATGTTCCGTGTTTTGCCTTAAGCAATAAATACTATTCGGATGGATTACACATTATTATGCCCTGAGGAAGTGAGCCGTACCGCTCAGATCCAACCGACGGTTGCGAAACCCGGAGCCGGTGCCATACAAGGTCAATGGAAGAGCCAGATTCCACGACCTCCCACCTCGTGGTCAGTGCACAAGAACCGAAGCAGGACCGCAGTCTCATGCTTAAGTGGCCTCAGCCACAGGGTTAGGCTACCCTCTGCCTAGCCCGCCTTGGTACATGTATCGACGCTAGTGAAACAGATCCACGGGCCTGTTCACCATGCTCTGAGCCATGAACACATTCATGCTCCCATATCACACATCCTGAGCCATGGGCCTGTTCACCATGCTCTTATCGTATTTGAGCTACGGGCCTGAATCCGCACTCTGGAGTCTACAATTGAAGTTGCACTCTTACCTCCTCACTTTAGGCTAGGAGAAACCTCACATACTCAACAATATGCGCTCCGGGTTAACCCGCAAGAGAACCCATTTCACCATCATCAGCTCCTGACGATGATGGATCTATGGCCAGGGCAAACTACATGATATGTTTCACTGTGATTAGTTAGTATATTTTAAGTGGATTATTGAGGCAACCAAGTTGTAACACATGCCAATCATAAAGTACATTATTATTACCACCATCACAAAATCCTGGGATCTTCATCCCTCATCACAAGAAACTACTGCCTCATAAGGCATTCTCATCACTGGGGAATAACAATCCCAGATCTCATCACCAGAGGATAACACCTCAACTTAGGCACTTTAGCCAAACTCAGGTCCTCAGACCAGAACACATCATGCATGTTATCTCATCATCAAGAGTAATCATCATATTAGTGTTACTCAAACATATATACCTCATAGCCCTTTACCTGGCTATACATCTGTACGAAACACCTGCATGGTTAGTATACATAATCATCATGGATTAACAGAAGGGTCATATTATCAAACATAGGGAAACATTGATGATTATATGCTTTATCATTCATGCCTCAACATCTCATATACTTTATCTTTTACTTAGCCTTATACATAATTCGAAATGATCATACACACATGTAATATCATTTTATGTTCCATAGGTGAGATCTACTATATCAACCACCTCACTACTTTTAAACATATCAAGGGTTTACAACCATAAACCAAATGTGATTGCATGAAAAGGATCTAGCATATAGATTTTCCAGAAGGAACATGACCCTCACTAGAAGTTCCCTCTACCCTCACAAGAAGTGTGATAGGCAGGGTGCCTCCACTAGAAGGGGTATCGGGCAGAGCAGCTTCCCCCATAACGCCCGAACGTCTAGCCATGTATCGATCAAGGAAAGGCAAGGGTGTCGGCTACCACCTCAGGGTGTATCGCACAACCCTAGGTGTCGCACAACCATGTATCGTACACCTCTATGTCGTGCACCTCTATGTCGTGCACCTCTATGTCATGCACTCAGGATACAGCAGCCACAAAGCCTAACGTGCAACTCATTCTACGGAACATGTCATGCAACGGGTGTGTTGTGCCCCTATGTGTATATCGTGCACAAGGTGTGTCGGGCACAAGGTGTTAGGAGTTGCAACGGGTGACAACCACTCTGACGGTTAAAGCCATGGCACCCAGGCCAACCCCATAATGCCCAACACAACATAGGTATCGTCCCACACTAAGGCAGCTCCTTGAGTTCTAAAATGCCAAGGTGTAACGGGCACCAAGCCAACCTTAGATGGGTGTATCGGGCAGGGCACTCCACATAACCTGAAGCCTGACACACAAGGGTAATGACCAACACTCTACCCATGTAGGCGCAACGGCCAAGGGTACAACTCAAATGACAACAAAGAAAACATATTGTCCAGCCAGGCTAGTCTCATCCTATCAGCCAACACTTAAGGCCAGGACCAAGGGGCGACGCCCACCACAGAACTAGCTAACAAAGCTCCATAACATCAGGGTGTGATGGCACCAAGACACCTCCTAGGTTAAGTGTATCGGGCAGGGCACTTGACCTGGTGTGACGCCCGACACACAAAGGTCAAGAACCAGGGTGTGACACCCAACACAACCACAACATGTAAACCATGACGCTAAGCCAAAGAAGGATATTGGGGTGTGACGCTAAATTGATCAAGAAGATCGGCTCACCTCTCAACAACCAATAGAGAGGGGTTTTGCACAACCTCTATCACAACTTGGGCAACCACTAAGATCAACCCTAACCAAGGTCTACATCCACCACAAAGCTCACCTCTCGAATCCATGGTGAGAGAAGGGTGTTGCTCAAACAACTAGAACACAAGCTCACCTCTCAACTTAAACAAGAGAGGGGTATTGCCCATATTACTAGAGTTCAAGCTCACTTCTCTAGACCAAAGAGGGAGAGGGGTGTTGATTAACAAAGAAAACCCTAGAAACATGGTTCGGCCAACTAGGTGCAACTAAGCAAGAAACTAGCAACATACATAGCCGATTAGAAACTACAAGAACATAGAAGGTAGTATAGTTAGGGTTAGGAGTTATGTAACCCGCATCAAGCAAGCTCCAAGCTCCAAGCACCAAACACCAGAACAAGAAGAAGAGCACGACACTCTAGGGTTCAACCACCACTAGAGGAAGAAGGAGACTCCAAGATAAGGATCAGCAACCAAGCTTGCAAAGGAAGAGGTGTCGTGCACTAAGGGAGAGGGGAAACTAAGGAACTAAAGGGATCCTTAGCAAGATAAAGGGAACACATATATAGGAGAGGATGGAGGAGAAACCAAGGTAAGACAAGGCAAGGTGTCGCCCACCTAGGGACACTTGTCCATGAGAAATGCCACAACCTAACATGCCTTAAACACATGTCCAAGGCCATTGCCACATGCAAGCATCAAGCACCAAGTGTCCACTAGTGGTGACACAAATGAGGTCAATGGGGTCAAAGAGGTCCATGGGCGACACACCTCCACACCAAGCCCGACATCACACCCTGGGCGACACACCTAGGCCGACACAGCCATGGCCGACACACCTAGGCCGACACAAGGTACTCTGCCCGACACAAGGTCCAAAAAGGCAAAGGCAAGGCACAACAAGGCCCACCAAGGCTCATCCAAGCCCAAGGCAACTCAAGCAATGAGCCCAACTCTTCCTCTCAACACTAGAGGAAGCAAGGAGAGGGAGGAACACCTCACAAGGTGACAAACTTGCCCACAAACCCTAGACTTGGGTAGATTGCAAGTAGCACCTCCAGCTCTCAACAAAGCACCAACAAACCCTAATCACCACTAAAGGTGATTAGCAAGCAACTAAGCATCAGGATTAAGCAAAGAAAATAGGATAAGCCCTAAATAGAGGTCAGGGTCCTTACATAAGGCATTACACAATCTTCTTTTTTACAAGTAGTGTTGATACTTACACATGCCTTTAGATTTTTCCTTTATCATTTAGAGTATTCAAAATCAACTTGTAGAAGACTACCAATACATAATGGAGTTTTATATTCTAGTGAAATGATGCGAAATGTTATCTAAGAATCCACAATGGCGATGACTGCTATAGACTTAAATAAAAAGCATGCTACAATATGTGTGCCATAACACATTTTACAAGGGTTGTCAAAAAATAGACTTTTGGTCATCTGTGGTGTAAATGTATTGAAGTACATAGTCACTTAACTTACTCAATTCTAGGTATTTTCCTTAATTTTAATACCATTTTCCAATAAAATAACATTTGGTACCTTTTCCCCAATTGAGAACTTTAGGCTTAAAGTAACATATTTAGATAATATCCAATATCTATAAGGACATGTATGAAAGTTCACCATTATCAGATTAGGTAGATGACTTGTGGTTATGATACCCAAACCTAGAGCTGATCCTCTAGAGTATTCTTATGAATAAGGAAGTTATAAGACCAATATGTTTCAAAACTTAATTACGAGGAGAAGTTTATACAATAAATAGACATTTAATATATAAATAATAAATTGAGACCTCAAATTATTTTGAAAATGCAAAATAAATGTCAAGATCGGATTCCTCATGGTCCAATTTGGTAATCCACCAAATTTGAGGTCAAAAGGAGGCCAAATGCACCCTTTAATTGGATAAAGAAAGTGTAACCTAAAGTGAGAAAAAACAATTAATATCATTAATGTGTCACATAGAGATTTAGAGTAAAGTTACGTTGAACATGGATGTCGTGCGGCCTGGGCATGTTTCACATGATCTGGTGATTGGGATTTCACACATGTGACCATCTAAGGGTCCACAATCACCATCTTCATCGATTCACAACTACAATAATGGTGGGTTACTAACTTGATACTTTGATCGACAATTTCTCCCTCTTCACTTAATATCTTCACTTGATTTCTTTGATGGTCAATTCCTCATTCCTTTTTATTTCTTTCAAAACATTAATGGTGATGAATGACAAAGCATGGACCAAACACCCAATCCATCCCTAAAAACCCATTGCCAGGGTGAATTCTAATCTATAAATACACTATCCTAGGATGACAACCCATACTGAGTTCACATCCAGATGCAATCCATAGACTTCCCTATACTCCGCTCAACATCTAGTTTCATCTGAAGTTCAATGATTGGCCCTAGACCTATCACATGGGTGGGTGGGTTGTGTTTATGTGATGCCCCGATGCCACACAACAAGATAACTCAAAACCAAAGCGCACAATAAACAACTAAACAACCACATTACCGCAAACTGGGTAAACTAATATCGAACTCATATAGCCGTCATAAGCGGATTCATTTACATAAAGCTCCATAAACTTGCATAGCAGCATATACCATATCATGTATTTACATCTATTCAGTGGCATCAACCACAATCTGTATACAAAAGAACCTATTCACATGTACGTGCCAAATAAATATATAACCAAGGCATAGTGCCAAAACTATGTGTCCATATACATCATCTACAAAACACATCCCTCCCGGGACATCAGAGTACAAAGACAACACACATGATTCTACTACAACACTAACAGCCATACAACCTTCTGAGTTCATTGCTCTCCAAGCTGCTCTTCCTCAACAACACAATCACTACCACGTCACTGACTACCACCTAAAAAGGTGTGAAAAACCATGTGAGTGAAGCCCATGTTCCAATGAGAGATATAACTCTCTATCAATGGTTATTGTTACCACATATATACTACAATTAAACAGGATGAGCCAATTCAACTAAATGAATTATTTCAAACTAATTACACAAGTTGAGCAGGTTGAGTAACTACAACCGATAAGTAGATCATCATATGTAATTAGAAGGAATATAAAGAACATGTATAACAGTTAAATTCTATTTCCAAAATATATAATAAATGAGCAGTATAAGAAATATAACAAGGGTAAAATCTAATGTGAAGCATGTTTAACCCTAAACAGATATACTACATGGATGTATTATGTATTTTATTACTTCCCTAAGGATTTGAGTTGTACCACCCAAATCCAACTGACCATTGTGAAGTGCTATTCATGCCATACAAGATCTAGGAAGAGCCAAAATCCAATATCTTCTCCCCACTCGATCAGTAGGAGTCTGCACTATAGTGACATATTAGTCAAACTACCACCACCAACATATAGTCAAGCTGAAAACACTTAGCCCGCCTTGGTACAAGTCATGACACTAGAAACCAGGTTATACACACTTGTATCATCTGAGGCATAACCGTAGCTGTTCTCAATGCTGTCCTCACATATCACATATATAACACCAAGACATGACCACAACTGCTCTCAAACTCCTTGGGATCTGAATGACAAGGATGTACCTTCAGGCACCCCGCATACTAAAAAATATACACTCTGAGTTTCCCATAGGAATACTTATTTCACCATCCAGCAAGTTGTAAAGATGTGAGATCACCTCCTTACTAAAATTTAAAGGAACTACAAAACATCCACCTTTTTCCGAAAATAATAAACATTGTGGGATGCATGTATAATAATCCAAGTAAATAAGCATGATTCATATACATGTAAAATGTCAATAACAGCGGAATGGAAACTAAGTTATTACATTACTTTTTGAACTCAGTTCACTACATGAGTTTATTGAAAAGGGAAAACTAAAAAGAAACTATTGGGATCTAGAAATAAGAAACCTAGTAATCCTTGATAGAAAAATTGGTATCTACTCCTAAACTTGATCTCCTTGGCCTTGTTCAACACCTTGATAAAACCCTGGGTGGTTGGGAAAGCACCCAACAAAAGAAAGAAGCAAGGTATGTGTCAGAGATAATGAACAAGGACAAGATATAAGAAATAACATGGAAAGTACGAATAAGATTTCATTATATGATGAATATGGTCAAAAGTATGAGGCATAATCAAGTAGACGCTTGCCATAACAAGAAAAATAATAAATGGTTTGCATGCATGATTAATATTGAATACCTTAACTAAGTATGGTTGAGGCACCAACCAGACCTCAACCAAATAGGTGAGGGAGAGTAACACATTCCAATCACCTATCAAATATTTTATATTGGGGAGAGTCACACATTCCCCTGGGCGATTTACACATGCCCTAACTATGGGTGGTTGTACAAAAGTACCACTACACTAGTTAAATAGTCTAATAAAATCAGCATGCTAAAGAACTAGGGCAAGTATAAGCATAAAATAATGGAAACATGGAAGTGGGGTACAAGACTCGAGAAATAAATAACAAAACTGATTTTATGGCAAGTATAGCAAATAAAATAATAATTGAGATATTAAGGTTTAATAAGTGCTTCATTAGGGAAATTAGGTTAGGGTTGCAAATGATCCCAACTAAGGTGTAAGGATGCACATACCTCTCTTAATGAATTCAATTACTCACTTTCACCACTTTAATTTGTCCAAGGTCCTTTTTTTCCTTTTTTCAATGTATAATAATGTATTAGGGTTTTTCATATGCATTAATGCAAAGAAACCCTAACTTTTGGAATTTTTGAACAAAACTTCAATTTATACCATGAAAGTCACCATTGATCTTATTAGGTTGTCCTGATTAAGAAAACATATAATTTTATCAATTTTGGAGTTATGATGATTAAAGTGTATTTTGGGTGATCTTTATGTATTAAAATCATTTTCAAAAAACACCTTTAAAAAAACTCAAAACAAAACCTCAAAAGTATTTTTACTACAAATCTTACATTTTTCTGATTACAAATCATATTTACTTTTAATTTTTGGACAAAGGAATAAAAAGATATGACTTTTCCAATATGGACCAATCAGAAAATTAGGAAAATACATTTAAGAGATGAAATTTGTGAGAAAAGGAGAAGAGCGGGGGCCGACCCGCTGACTTTTCACAATCAGAGCCGTCCAAGTCATGGGTCAAAGATATGACTTTGAATCACTCAAAGCAAAGAAGATGATGGTGAAAAGATAATATTACCCTCGCGGAAGAATAAAAAGAAAAGGAAGAAAGAAATGTGGGTAAAGGTGTAAAAGAACCTAGGGGATTCATCCCCCTCACTCGGGCACCATTCATGCAAGCAACAAAGCTTCAAATCTTTTTTTTGGGTGATTTTGTGAGACAACATAATTCTAGAAACCAAGACATTAGAAAGAAAGAAGAGAGGAAGCCGAACTCACCTATGCTACCAATTCGCACGGAGACGATGAATAGGATGTGCACGACCCACCACAAACCCTAGATCAAACTCAATCTCTGGCTAGAAAAGACACAATCTCATGAGCAATTAGAGGGAGAGAGTAGTTGCAAGGGGGCTAGGGAAGCATCGGGTATAGGTATTTATATGTGAGGTTGAGAATTAAAGCGAGAAGGATTATGCCCAAACTTGCTTGGAGAGAAAGGTTTGGGGCTTTAAAGAATACTCCATGAAATCATGAAAATAGGGGATCGAACGGTGTAATTTCTTATTTAGAAATTGTTGGAGGAAATTTTGTATGATTTGGTTGAGAAACGAGCGAGAAATCGCCAAAACAAAATCAACAAATCTCGGTTCCCGTTGCGAAAATGATGAGACCTTGAAGAAAACTCATGAGCCTTTGGATCATGGATTCAATGGTCACGACCATGTGGGTCAAAGACATTTAAAATTCAACCACATGACACATTAAATGAAATCCTAATCAAATTGGAATATAGTGTGTATACATTAATTTCTCTTTTTCTCTCTCCTCGTTTGAGGGGGTAAACATGATCCAAATTAGTTGAAAATTGATACCTAGCCTATTTGTAATATATAGAATTTGAATATGCTATTATATTTGCATTTTGAGAACTTTTGTTTTATTAAATAAACCATATCTTATTTTCTCTTTCTTCCATCATTAATGGTTATAAAATTCTCCAAATTTGATGAAACTTCACCCGCAAGTGACATTAAGTGTCCTGGATATGAATTTGCCATCAATTTTACATGTTGAAGTTAATTATACATTTATTTAATATTTTGAAGGTTCTACACACTTTCTCTCTCCTAATTTCACCTTTTAATCAAATATTCTCCAAATTGAGTGAAAATTTATCCAAAGGCATATTTTAATGTGCAAATCATGAATTTGGTATTATCTATTACTTTTTGAGTCATTAATGATTTTATTTTATATTTTGAGATATCTCCTATTTTCCCATTCAATTAATACAATTATAATTACTAATTTTCCAAAAGTTGTGAAACTTACCACTCAAGCAAACTTGTACTCAAATAAAATGAATTTGGATTTAGAATTATATTTTGAGTTCCCCTTTATGGATTTTAGGCAATTTACATTTATTTTCACTTAATTAAAAAATTAATTCATTTAATGTCACATTATCTTAGTTTTAGGATTTTCTTTTCTTTTTATCATACAAAATGCCCATAGAAACTTCTGGATCGATTTTATTTTATCCTTATCCATGTTATGTGGATATTTTGCAAAATAAACCCTTTTATAAAATTTTACTGAGGCATTTGTGCATGAATCCTTATAATGTCGAACATAGGGAACTAATGTACACCACTCCTTTATAATTTCCACTAATTCAACATCAAGGACATAAATGAAGGGAAAGCTTAGAAAAAGGTTAAACTAAGATTATACATGGATTTTAGTTCATTACAACACTCCACCCGTTAAAAAGGATTTTGTCCTCAAAATATCATACAAAAAGAGAAGGGTGAGTATGCAACATCTCTAAGCTCCCAAGTGGTTTCTTCCAAAGCATGATACCATCATAAGATTTTTAGCAACTCAATCTCCTTGTTCATCAACTGCTTAACTCGGGAGTCAAAAAATTCACATGTAACTCTTCATAAGTCATATTTCTTGAATCTCCAAAGGTTTGATTGTGAGTACATGAGAAGGGTCCTTCACATACTTTCTTAGCACAAAGGCATGAAACACATTATGGATCTTGTCATAGGAAGGAGTAAAAGCTAAACAATATGCACAGTATCCAACCTTATCCAAGATCTTAAACGATCCAACATAGAAGGGACTAAAGCTTGACTTTAACTTTAGATCTTACAATAGAACGTATATGCTTGATCTTCAAGAAGGCATAGTCACCTAATAGGAAACTCACATCAGACCTCTTCTTGTCTGCATACATCTTCTGTCAATCTTGTGTATCTTTCATACACTTCTTAATCAACTGAACCTTCTCTATCATCATCTACATATCATTAAACTTCACTAGAGCACATTCTCCCACATCATCCCAATGTCACATAGAACAACAAGGTCTTCCATACAAAGCCTCATAAGGTAGCATACTAATAGTAGATTGGTAGCTATTATTGTAATCAAACTTAGCCAAAGGAAGATACTTATCCCATGCACCTCCCCAATCCATAACACATGCACAAAGTAAATCTTCTAGAATTTGTATCATTCTTTCAAATTGATCGTTGGTTTGTGGATGATAAGCCATATTGAAATGTAAGTCAGTTCCCATCTCTTCCTCAATCTGACTCTACAAATGAGAGGTAAACTTTGGGTCATGATCTAATACTATCACTTTAGGAAGTCCATGTAGATGAACAATCCAATCCACATACAAATGGGCCATCTCATCAACCTTGTAAGTGGTCTTGAATGGCAAGAAGAGGGCAAACTTAGTAAGTTGATCAATCACTACCCACACTGCATCATGACCTTTCTTGGTCTTAGGGAAACCAATGACGAAGTCTATAGTAATCTTGTCCAATTTCCATTCTAGAATTTCAAGCAGGTGTAGAAGACCACCAGGTCATTGGTGCTCTATCTTGACTTGCTAGAAAGTCAAACACTTTGCAAAAAATAGAGCGATATCCTTCTTCATGTTCTTCCACCAAAAACTTTGTTGCAGGTCCTTGTACATATTGGTAGTACTGGGGTGTATAGTTTACTTAGACCCATGGGTTTGGATCAAAACCTTATGTCACAGGTTCCCAACTTTAGGTATCCACAACCTTTGTTGGAAACAAACAACACCATCCACTCCAACTGAAAAGTCATATTGTGGCTTCTCAACTAAGGCCTTCATCTCTTCAAGCTCAAAACTTCCTAGATATGCAGCAATGAATTTCGAGATCCCAGATGGTATAATGGACAAACTAGCCACGTGAACACACAAATTCTTGGCATCTTCTTTATCATCAAGTTGTGGTTGCCAATAGGAAACATAATCCATATAATAGCAACACATACAACATCTTTCTTCCGACTTAAAGCATCAACAACTATGCTCATTTTATTGGGATGATAAGTTATGGTAAAATCGTAGTCCTTGAGATACTCCATCCATCTTCACTGCCTCAGATTTAGATCCTTCTGTGTCAAAAGATATCTCAAGCTTTATGATCTAAAAAAACTTCAAACTTCACTCCATATAGACATTGTCACCATATTTCTAAAGCATTCACGATAGCGACTAGATCTAAATCATGTGTGGGCCAGTTCTCTTCATTATGTTTCAACTGGTGTGAAGCATAGGCCATCACTCGATCTTATTGCATCAAGACACACCCTAATCCTTGCTTATAAGCATCTGTGAAAATGATGTAGGGATTACCTTCAATATGTGATGTAAGAATAGGAGCACATGTCAACCATCCTTTCAGCTTTTGAAAACTGTCCTCACATTCCAACATCCACACAGAATTGACTTCTTTTCTTATCAACATTGTCAGAGGGAGAGATAACTCAGAAAAACACTTGATAAATCTCTGATAGTAACCTGTTAATCCGAGGAAACTACGGATCACAGACGAAGTCTTCAGAGGTTTCCACTTGGTCACAACTTCTACCTTTGTAGGATCAATGACAATATGTCTGGAAGAAATCACATGTCCCAAAAACATCACTTCTTTGATCTAGAACTCACACTTTGAGAATTTAGCATATAGTTGATTTTCTCTCAGTGTGTTCAACACAATTCGTAGATGTTCATGATGTTGTTCTTTAGACTCTAAGTAGACCAAAATATCGTTGTTGAACACCACAATAAACTGATCGAGGAAAGGACAAAACACTTAATTCATCAAGTCCATGAAAGCAACAGGAGCATTATTCAAGCCCAAAGGCATGATAAAAAATTCATAATGCCCATAACGTGTTCTAAAAGTTGTCTTCGGGACAACTTCATGTTTCACATGCATATGGTAGTAGCCATTTTGTAGATCCATCTTTGAGAACACAATGGCTAACTTCAGCTGGTCAAATAGGTCATCGATGCAAGGCAAAGGATAATGAGTTACTTGATTAAGCATGCGATAATCCATGCACATACACAACAAACCATTCTTCTTCTTCACAAACAAGACAGGGAATCCCCAAGGTGAAATACTAAGACAGAAAAAGCCCATGTCGAGAAGATCCTGAAACTGCTTCTTAAGCTCGGTGAGTTTTGTAGGGGACAAACAATAAGGCAGCTTTGAGATAGGGAAAGTTCCTGGTGCGAGCTCGATGGAAAACTCCACCTCGCAAGTTGGGGGAAACCCAGACAACTCTTCTGGAAAGACATCAGGGAAGTCCTTCACAACTTTTATATGATCTAGAGCAGGAGGTGTGGCATCAAGGACAATAGAAGCTGAAACTGCTCTACACCCTTATAAGACAAGCTTTTTGGCTTTGATAGTGGAGATGATAAATTGCCGATCCTCTTGGTTCCTGCCCTTGAGATACATCCTTCCCTCATCAGGATGTAACAAACTAACCTTTGATTTTTCATAGAACTAAATTGCTGTGTACTTCTTCAACCAATCCATTCCCAGGATAACATCAAAAGTGATCATGTCAAGCAGGATGAAATATGAGGGAAACATCCTCCCAGAGATACAAAGATCCAAGGTTGGGAGTTTGAGATAGGAAGAGCAGATCGTACCACTAGGGGTTTTAACATCTAGCACATGATCCATATATTATGATTCTATCTCTAACATAGCAGCAAGCTGAGTTGATATGAATGTATTTGATGAACCAAAATCAAAAAGTGCTTTTACAGGGTGCATATTAAGATGTAAAGTACCTTTGATGACTTCATTATCTTCTTCAATTTCTTCAGCATTAAGAGCAAACACCCTACCATTCTTCCTTTCCATAGGTGGTTGACGACCTTGCTGATTCTGATTACTGTTGTTTCTTAGAGGCCGATTTTGTCGTTGTTGTGGCTGTTGAGCAGGCTCCTGAGCTGGGGCTTGTCCTCATTGAATCTTGGGACAGTTAGGTCGAATGTGTCTAGCTTGGCCACACTCATGGTATATGGGTGCAGATCGATCATCTCTATGGGGTTCACCATTGTCAACATAACATCTTCCTAGCAGGTGAGAACGGAAGCAATGGTTGCACTTGTCACGCCCTTGGTTTCCACCTGCATTCTTCCTTTTGTTGTTGTTGTGCCCAGAAGATTGTAAAATAGGGTAAGACTATATCACCAAAGCCTTGTACACCATTTGTTGGAATGTCATAGGTAACTAGGGAACACGGTTACATCTAAGACTGTAGCTTAAACCCTCTAGGAACATGGTTGATCTTATTTCAGTTCTAAGATCCACAACATAGTGCTCTTGGAGGAGGAAACATTGCACGTACTCGAAGACACTCATGCTTCCTTATTGCAGACTATAGAACTCTGCTTCCTTCCTCTTCAGATAGGCGAGACAAATATACTTCTCCTGGAACAACTTGAGGAACTGCTCCCAGGTCATGCTTGAAGTATCGCGGGTACGAGCCATACCCATCCACCAGACCCATGTTGGCTCATCCAACACATACGCTATAAAGTGAACCTTCTGGTCAGGAGGACATGCCATGCCCTCAAAGGTACACTCCAAGGCCAACACCCAGTTGTCAGCCTTATCCACCATGTTTGGCTCACTCTCTCCCTTGAAGTACGGTGGTTGCATCTTGATGAAGTTTGCAAGGGTGAACTCCTTCGGCTTAGCTGCAACAACTACATCATTGGAGAGTTGTCCCACCAAGATAGTCGAGATCAGCTGGCACAACATGGTAAACTCTTGTTCAGGGGTCAGAAGAGGTGTGCCTACAGGGGCAGTAGGGATTGTTCTGGTGTTTGAGGGAGTTACTAGAGTATCCTAGTTGTCGATGTTGCCAGAGGAGGCTCCTGAAGAGAAGTTGTTCATGTTTCCAAACAAATCTCCCTTCCTGAAAGATAAGGGTATAACATAAGATAACTAGAAATAGACAATAAGGATATCTAAGGATACTATAGCCTCTAGGCATACTATTTTGGACTATCAATATCAACATAGGCCAGACATGTATCATATAGATTTGGAAGTCCTTGTAAACCAAGCTAGTGGAATGGAGGAAAATATTGCCAACCCCCAAACCCTGATCCTTTCTAGACACCCTTGTTTTCAACTTATGCCCTAGTAGTTTCCCAGCAGGCTCTGGTACCATGCTGTAAAAAGGCGAGATCACCTCCTTAATAAATTTAAAGGAAATATAAAATATCCACCCTTTTCAAAAAATAATAGACATTGTGTGATGTATATTTAATAATCCAAGTAAATAAGCATGCTTCAGATATATGTAAAATGTTAATAGCAGTGGAAAGGAAACTAAGTTATTACATTGCTTTTTGAACTCAGTTCAATACACGAGTTTCTTGAAAAGGGAAAACTAAAAAGAAACTATTGGGATCTAGCAATTAGCAACCTAGTCATCCTTGACATCACAACTAGTATCTACTCTTGAACTTGATCTCCTTGGCCTTGTTCAACACCTTGATCAAACACTAGGTGGTTGGGAAAGCTCCCAATAAAAGAAAGAAGCAAGGTATGTGTCGAAGATAATGAACAAGGAGAAAAGACAATAAATAATAAGGAAAGTAAGCTAATATTTCATCATAAGATGAAGATGGTCAAAAGTATGAGGCATAATCAAGTAGATGCTTGCCATAACAAGAAAAATAATAAAAGGTTTGCATGCATGATTAATATTGACTACCTTAACTAAGTAGGTTTGAGGAACCTACCAGACCTCAACCAAGTAAGTGAGGGAGAGTAACACATTCCAGTCACCTATCAAACATTTTATATTGGGGAGAGTAACACATTCCCCTAGGCGAATTTACACATGCCCTAACTATGGGTGGTTGTACAAAAGTACCACTACATTAGTTAAATAGTCTAATAAAATCAACATGCTAAAGAACTATGGCAAGTATAAGCATCAAATAACGGAAACATGGTAGTGGGGTACAAGACCCAAAAAATAAACAACAAAACTAATTTTGAGGCAAGTATAGCAAAGGAAATAATAATAGAGAGATTAGGGTTTAATTAGTGCCTCATTAGGGAAATTAGGTTAGGGTTGTAAATATTCCCAACTAAGGTGTAAGGATACACATACCTCTCTTAATGAATTCAATTACTCACTTTCACCACTTTAATTGAGTCTAAGGTCCACTTTTCCTATTTTTAATGTATAATCATGTATTAGGATTTTTCATATGCATTAATGTAAAGAAACCCTAACTTTTGGACTTTTTGAACAAAAACTCGATTTATGCCCTGAAAACATCACCAATAGTATTAGATTCTCCTAATCAAGAAAACATATAATTTTATCAATTTTGGAGTGATGATGATTACATTGTATTTTTGGTGATTTTATGTATTAAAATCATTTTTAGAAAACACCTTTTAACAAAACTCAAAACCAAACCTCGAAAGTATTTTTATTAGAAATCTTACATTTTTCTGATATTAAAACATATTTACTTTTAATTTTTGGAAAAAGGAATAAAAAGATATGATTTTTCTAATATGGACCAATAAGAAAATTAGGAAAATACATTTAAGCGATTAGATTCACGAGAAAAGGAGAAGAGCAGGGCCCGACCCACTGACTTGGCCCGATCAGATCCGGCCAAGTCATGGGTCAACTACTCGACTTTAACTCACTCAAATCAAAGAAGATGATGGCAAAAAGATGATATTACCCTCGCGGAAGAATAGAAAGAAAAGGAAGAAAGAAACAGGGGCAAAGGTGTAAAAGCACCTAGGGGATTCATCCCCCTCACTCGGGTGCCATGCACGCAAGCAGTAGAGATGCTTCAAAACTCATTTTGGGCGATTTTGCAAGACAACATAATTTGAGAAACGAAGATAGTAGAAAGAAAGAAGAGAGGAAGCCTAACACACCTATACTCCCAATTTGCACGGAGATGAAAAATAGGATGTGCACGAGCCGCCACAAACTCTAGTGTAAAACTCGATCTCTGACAAGCAAAGACACAATCTCATGAGAAATTGGAGGGAGAGAGTAGTTGCAAGGGGGCTAGAGAAGCCTCAGGTATATGTATTTATAGGCGAGGTTGATAATTAAAGCGAGAAGGATTATGCCTGAACTTGCTTGGAGAGCAAGGTTTGGGGCTTTCCAAAATACTCCAACAAATCATGAAAATAGAGGACAAAATAGTGTGGTTTCTTATTTAGAAATAGTTGGAGGAAATTTTGTGTGATTTGATTGAGAAATGAGTGAGAAATTTCCAAAACAAAATCAACAAATCTCGATTCCTGTTGCCAAAATAGTGAGAGCTTGAAGACAAGTCATCAACCATTGGATTGTAGATCCAACGGTCATGATCATGCAAGTCAAAGAAATTTAAAAGTCAACCACGTGACACATTAAATCAAGTCCTAATCAAATTGGAATATAGTGTGTATACATTAATTTCTCTTTTTCTCTCTCCTTGTTTGAGGGGGCAAACATGATCCAAATTAGTTGAAAATTGACACCTAGCCTATTTTTAATACGAGGAATCTGAGTATGCAATTATACTTGCCTTTTAAGGACTTTTGTTTATTAAATAAACCATATATTATTTTCTCTTTCTTCCACCATTAATGGTTACAAGATTCTCCAAATTTGATGAAACTTCACCCACAAGTCAAATTAAGTGTCTTGGATATGAATTTGCCATCAATTTTACATTTTGACCTTATTTATACATTTATTTAATATTTTGAAGGTTCTACACACTAACTCTCTTATGATTTCACCTTTTAATCAAATATTCTCCAAACTAAGTGAAAATTCAGCCAAAGGCATATTTTAATGTGTAGATTACAAATTTGGTATTAGTTGTTACTTTTAGAGCACTAATGATTTTATTTTATATTTTTGAGATATCTCCTATTTTCCCATTCAATTAATACAATTATAATTACTAATTTTCCAAAAGTTGTGAAACTTACCACTCAAGTAAACTTGTACTCAAAGAAAATAAATTTGGATTTAGAATTATCTTTTGAGTTCCCCTTTTATGGATTTTAGGCAATTTACACTTATTTTCACTTAACTGAAAAATTAATTCATTTAATGTCACATTATCTTAGTTTTAGGATTTTCTTTTCTTTTTCTCATACAAAATGGCCATAGAAACTTCTAGATCTATTTTATTTTATCCTTATCCCTCTTAAGTGGATATTTTGCAAAATAAACCCTTTTATAAACTTTTACTAACGTATTTGTGCATAAATCCTTATAATGTCCAATATAGGGAACAAATGTACACCAAAACTCTATCATTTCCACTAATTCAACATCAAGGATAGAAATGAAAGGGAAAGCTTAGAAAAAGGCTAAACTAATATTATACATGGATTTCAGTTCATTACAACACTTCTCCCAGTAAAAAGGATTTCGTCCCCGAAATCTCATACAAAAAGAGAAGGGTGAGTACGCAACATCTCATCTCTAAGCTCCCAAGTGGTTTCTTACAAACCATGATACTACCATAAGACTTTCACCAACTCAATCTCCTTATTCTTCATCTGCTTAACTCGAGAGTCATGAATCTTCACTGGTAGTTCTTCATAAGTCAGATTTTCTTGAATCTCCAAAGGTTCGATTGTGAGTAGATGAGAAGGGTCATTCACATAATTCCTTAGCACAGATACATGAAACACATTACGGATCTTGTCATAGGTAGGAGGAAGATCTAAACGGTATGTACAGTCTCCAACCTTATCCAAGATCTCAAATGGTCCAACATAGTGGGGACTAAGCCTGCCTTTAACTTTAGATCTTGCAATAGAACATATAGGCTTGATCTTCAAGAAGGCAAAACCATTGGATGTAACACAAGACAACACCTTGAACAAACCACTTAGAAAACCATCAAGTTGTGACCTAGGTGAATCACCAACTATACCTCCAAGACATCATTTGACAATATAGAAACACCATTAGCTGTTGACTCAAGAAAGACCATCGGTTGACCACTTGCAGAAATCCATTTGTTGTAGTGTCTAGGACCACCATTGGTTGTGGTGTCTAGGACTCCCATCAGTTGTGACACTCAATGTCACCATTATTTCTGGACCATCAGATCATGGACCAAATGATCCATCGGTTGAGACTCAAAACAATCATTGTTTGATGACCCACACTAGCCATCGATTGTTATCAATATATGGGAAAATTGATCCAAAGACCAAGGAAAACCATCTTTCGTTAAACTAAGAAAGCCATCATTTGAACCACCACATATAAGTACTAAAGGCCATCAAATTTGGAAACCCTAACCATCATTTGTTGACGGGAAAGCATTTCCTTCTATTGTGCTCAAGAGAAAGAGACCAAAACATCAGCTAAGTAACCCCTATCGGTTGGCACACATAAAACCAAGCAAGAAAGCAAAAGAACCAAACCATTGGGTGAAGAAGGAGAAGAAAATAGCTCACAAAAAACTAAGTAAACTCATCGTTGAAGATAGACCAAGAGACATAATTTGTCAAGCAAGCCAAACCTAAAGCTTCCTTTGTCACAAGGGGGACATGCACAAGGTTTAGAACACATTCTAGAATATAAACCATCCAAGAAGCTATCATCTAAGCTCAAACCCTAGGCAAGGGTAGGATCTTTCAACTCAGAACTTGGTCATAGAGAAAGATCAAGCACATGCAAGCTATAAGTAAGAAATAAACATGGGGGAAGTTATACAACTTGCCTCTAGGAAGAAGAACAAGCTCCAAACAGCAAGATAGCTCAAGCACAAGAGGAAGGAAACCCTAGCTTAACACTCCACACGGCCAAGCAGCTTCTTCTCCGAGAAAGAGAGAAAACTCTAAGTCAAGGAACCAAGAAAGAAGGGTTCTTAAGCTCTAGAAGGAAGGAGAAAGGAGGTAGGGGAGAAAATAAAATGAAGGAAAAGAGAGGTAGCTTACTTTCTTAGGTCAAGAACAAGCAAAGGAAGCTCCACATGCTCCATGAGAGGGTAGATCTGAACCCAGCTGTAGATGTGGGGAGATCATCCACCTCCTTCTACCTTAGGCACCTTCTTATCCACTTTAGAAAGGATGACAAAGCTATAGACATCAAGAAAGAGAAAGGAGTCCAAAAGCTCATTTGCATGAAAGGTACGTGGTTTATATAGTTGTGGGTGAGAGAGAAGAGAAGGCTAAGGTGTCCTAACATGTTTTCCAAGTGTCCATGGCCAAGGGATATCACGTCCATGCAAGAATCAACCCCATCAGTTGTGGAGTCTGATAGGCCATTGGATATTGACCCTCTTAGGATGCCCATTGAGTTTCATCACTAGGTGACCATTGTTTAATGAAATCCTAGGTCACTAGGTGGAAAACCATAGATTAGTCACCCCTTCCAAGCAAACCATCGATATAAGGGACCCCAAGAGAGAAGACCACCAATCCTCACCATATAGAGACCACCATAAGTTGTTCCAACTTAGGATGAATATCACTTGTCATCCATAAAGGGGAACCATCGGTTGATGATCTCTCAAGGTAGCTCATCCATGAGAGAAAAACCGTAACTCACCCTATAGAGGTGTCACCATAAAACCAAGATACACCAAGGCACCCCAAGGCAAAAACAACTCAAGTATGATAATAAAACATGTATGGGACATAAAGAATGTGACAATATGCAAGAAAAACCTCAGATATGGGTTAAATATAGAAAAGTAAAAAAAAAACAAGCATATAATTGCATAAATTGCACAAACAATGTCCAAATTGAACCAAACTTGAAACTTAAGCTTGTGACATGATATCAAATCACATCATAAGGTTAGATTAAGGTTTTTAAGCAATTAATTAATGTAAGAAAGCACATTCAAACACTAAGAAACATCTGGGGTCTTACAACCATAAACCCCCAACAAGCATTCTAAGCGAAGAAAGATAGATAATTCCTATGCATATCATCCTCTAACTGCCATGTGGCTTCCTCCACACCATGGTGTTCCAACAAAACCTTCACTAAAACTATATTCTTCTACATCAACTTCTTCACTCTCCTATCCATGATCAACATAAGAACCTCAACATACGACACATCCTACTCCATCTCAACTTCCACTGGCTGCAACACCTTCTCGGTATTTAGATGACACTTACTCAACATGGAAACATGGAAAACTAGGTGCAACCTATACAACTCTAGATGTAACTAAAGATTATACACAACCTTCCTAATATGTGCCACAACAGGGTAAGGTCCCATATACATAGGAGCCAACTTATCCTTCTTACTAAACCTTAACACGCCTTTCGAAGGGGAGACCTTTAGATACACTTGGTCTCCAACTCGGAATTCCAACGGCCCATGGCAGTTGTCAGTGTACGACTTCTGTCTATCCTGGGCTGCCTTCAACTGCCGTTGTATCAACTTGATCTTCTTTGCAGTCTGATGCACAAGCTCATGATCTAAAAGTTGATACTTGCATGCCTCATACCAACACGACAGTGATCGACAACACCTCCCATGCAATGCCTCATACAATGCCATGTCTATACTCCTATAACAACTATTGTTGTAGGCAAACTCTATCAAAGTCAGGTGCACATCCCAACTGCCCAAAAATTACATAACACAAGCCTTCAAAAGATCTTCTAGAGTCTGAATGGTCCTTCATGATTGTCCATCGATTTGTAGGTGAAAAGCGGTGCTAAACCTCAACTGTGTCCCCAATAGCTGTATGCAAATGTTCCCGAAAATGACTCATAAACCGCGGACCTCTATCAGACACTATGGTAACCAGAATACCATGCAGACAAACTATCTCATCCATGTAGATATGCACTAACTTCTCTTCTATAAACCTCATCTTGATTGGAAATAAGTAAGCTGACTTGGTCAACCTATCCACTATCACCTAGATGGAATCATGACCATTGGCTGTCCTAGGAAGATCAACCACAAAGTCCATGGTGATATGATCCCATTTCCATTATGGTATCAACAAAGGATGAAAAGTCCCTGCTGAATTCTGATGCCCAACCTTGACCTACTGACATACTGGACATCTAGCTATGAACTTTTCCACATCATGCTTCAAGCCTAGACACCAACACAGATCCTTTAAATTATGGTACACTTGGTACTTCCAAGATGCATGTCATACATCCATGAATGAGATTCCTCAAGAACCATCTTCCTCAAGCCATCATCATCTGGGACCACTATTCTACCACGGAAAAAGACTATCCCACTCTCTATCTCATGGAATCCATCATGCTTCCTGCTGCCAAACTCTGAACTTTTATCTGTATCACAATATCATCCCACTGTGTATCTCTGATCTACCGCATCAATGTCATCTTCACCTGCAACTAAGACAACAATCCTACCAACAAGGATACCTCCAACTTCACGTTCATCTAATGAAGCGACACTAACATGTCTCATTTATGGCACACTAAGGCATTCAACTGAGCCTTATCTACCAATAATGATGAAGATGACTTCTTTCTCAACACATCATCCACCACATTCGCCTTGCCTGGATGGTAATCTATCGTGCAATCATAGTATTTAATCAACTCCATCCATCATCTCTACCTCATGTTTAGATCTTTCTTTGAGAAGATGTAATGTAGGTTGGTGTGGTCAGTGAAGATCTGACACTTCTCTCCATACAAATATTGCCTCCAAATATTCAAAGCATGGAACACAACTGCAAGCTCCATATTGCACATCCGGTAGTTCTCCTTGTGTTTCTTAAGATGTCACGAAGCAAAAGAAAATCACATTCTTATCCCGCATTAACACACATCCCAAGTCATTCTTCGATGCATCACAGAAAATGATATAACCTATCCCTAGCTCTAGTAACACTAACACATGTGCACTGGTTAACTTCTCCTTCAGTAGCTAGAAAGAATGCTAATACTTGTCATCCCAAATAAATAGAACACCTTTCCTCATAATCTTTGTTAGGGGTAGCCACAGAACTAAAGTTCTTGATAAACCTCCTATAGTAACTTGCCAAGCCAAGGAAACTGTGAACCTCCATTGACGTCTTGGGGTGTTCCCACTCCAACACTAATTGAACCTTCTATGGGTCTACACATCTGCCCTAAGAAGATATGACATTCCCCAGGAAGGACACCTCCATCAACCAAAACTCACACTTACTGAACTTGGCATACAACTGGTGTTGTCTCAACATCGTCAACTCTTAGCGAAGACACTGCTCATGCTAGTGGCTATCTCTAGAGTATATCAAGATGTCATTGATGAACACCACCACAAACTAATCAAGATACAATGTGAACACCCTATTCATCAGATCCATAAAAGATGCTGGCACGTTGGTCAACCCAAATGGCATAACCACAAACTCAAAATGACCATACCTAATCCTGAAAGCTAACTTGGGTATGTCATCTGCCTTGTTCCTCAATCAGTGGTAGTCTAAAATCAAATCTATCTTAGAGAACACCTGGCACCTCTCAACTGATCAAACATGTCATCTATCCTTAGCAATGGGTACTTGTTCTTTATTGTGACCTTGTTCAACTACTAATAGTCTATGCACAACCTCATGGAACCGTCCTTCTTCTTCATGAATAACATAGAAGCACCCCAAGGGGAAGTGATCATTCTGATGAAGCCCTTCTCTAATAGCTCTTGCAACTATTTCTTCAACTCATGCATCTCTCATGGTGCCATCCTATTCGGTGCTTTTTCTGCGGGATGTGTTCTAGGAACTAGATTGATATCAAAATCAATCTCTCTAGGAGGGGGAACACCAGGAAACTCCTTGGGAAAGACATCCTCAAACTCTCACACCATCAGTACCTCCTGGATACTAGGACCTCTAGTCTTGGTATCCAAAACATGAGCCATAAAAGCCTCACACCCTTATTTTATTAGCCTCTCTACTGTCATAGCTGACACCAAACACAGGAAGGATCTTACTATCACCTTGGAAGATCCACAAAACATCCCCATAACAGAACTTCACCACCTTAGAAATACAGTACCCGGTACTTATCCAAGGTATCCATTCCAAGGATCACATCACATCCATGCATGCCAAGTGGCATAAGGTCCACTTAAATGTTGTGTCTCAAGAAAGAAAGAATGCAAGACGAACACACCTCCCACAACTCGAAGGAACCAACAAGAGGGGTTTCTAACCAAAGACTACTAGATCTACTAATAATAGGTAGATAACAATTGTCTATCACCTCTCTGGTGATAAAAGAGTGTGTCACACTCAGGTCAACCAAACTAAATATGAAGGAAGAAGTAGACAAATCAGAATGAAAATGTTCCATCTATCCTATCATGACTAGTGGATTGACCACTCCCTCTGACTGACTCATGGCATAGAATCGAGTCGTCACCTATTATTGTCCATGACCCCTTTCGTCTGGTCTAGAAGATCCTGCCTATGATGCCTGACCATGACTTATGCCACCACCACTACTAAAATGCCACTACTACAAACATTGTTGACTCTGTCTCGATTGTTGTGTAACTTCCTCTTCCTTCATAGGGCATGCCCACTTCAAGTGTCATGGCTAACCACACCTATAGTAGGTCTTACTCTCATACTGTGGCCTAGATGACTCTATCATCAATATTGATGTTGTGCTGTGAGCTCCTACTGGCAGAAAACTACATCCCTTGCCCTTACTTGGGGACCACTGCAACTGTACAACTGATCTTGGCTCAAAAAAGACTGGTCTCTATTATGACTACGGTGACAAAAACCTCAACTTCTTAAAGCCTATAGAAGACTGCCCCTAGAACTGAGCTGGCCTCTTCTTAGCATTAGCCTCATGCTTCTCTATCGTAGGCTGCTCGATCCTCCTCACATACTCCACAAAGGTGGCAAACCTCTCCCTGTTCCCCAAGGAAGACATTGTCATCGTCAAATCTATGTTCAAACCCTTATTGAACCTATGGATCTTCTCCTTATCTGTTGCCGCCATGTGAGGACAAAACCTCAGAAGCTCCATAAACTTCACCTTGTAGTCGTTGATGGTCATGGTTCCCTAGTGCAACTTCACAAACTGCATGATCTTCTCATTTGGATACATTTCCGGGAAGTATTAGCTCACAAACTCCCACCAAAACTCCTCCAGCCTATCACCACTCCCGTTCTCTTCCCTTCTTCAATGGCTCACCAGTGGCCAACACTCCACTTCAGCAGGTAGACAACATGTTTCACCTTGTCCTTACCAGGGATGTTGAGGATCTTGAATGCCTTCTCAAGCTCTATTAGCCACATAACCGCATTCTCCAGATCCGCCGTACCAGCATACTCTATCGTCCCCACATGCATCAAACTCTCAAAAGTCTTGCTAGAACCCTGGGATTACACATTAGGGATGACAACCCTAGCTTGTGGTATGGGTGCTTGGTCCGCCAAATGCATAATTGTGGCCATTAACTATCCAAACATGGACTGAAAAGTGGGATTGGTTATGGTTTTTGGGTTGAAGTGAGGCATTTTAGGCACTCCATCTACTCTTTCCTGCCTCCTTGCACCAACTCCTGGCGCAACAACACTACTGTCAACATCTTATTCATGCTCTCCTGACATATTTGCATAAGCAGAAGCTAAAATCATATATGTTGGAGGATGCAAGAACAAACACAGCTCTAGTCCTATGTCCCTGCATCCTCAGTGAACCTAGAGCTTGGATACCAACCAAACTGTGATGCCCAGATGCCACATAACGAGATAACTCAAAACCAAAGCACACAATCAATAACTAAACAACCAGACAATAACAAAACTGGGTAAATTAAAATGGAACTCATATAACCATCATAAGCGGAAACATTTACATAAAGGTCCATAATCTTGCATAGCAGCATATACCATATCGGGTATTTATTTTTGTTTAGTGGCATCAACCACAACTTGTATACAAAAGAACTTGTTCATGTGTACATGCCGTATATATAACCAAGGCATAGTGCCAAAACCATGTGTCTATATACATCATCTACAAAACACATCCCTCCTGCATCTTGAGAGTACATGGATGACACATAGGACACTACTACAACACTAGCATCTATAAACCTTCTGAGTTCACTGCTCTCTAAGCTGCTCTTCCTCAACAGCACAATCTCTACCACACCACTGACAACCGCCTAAAAAGGTGTCGAAACCACGAGAGTTAGACCCATGTACTAGTGAGAGATATTACTCTCCGCCAATAGTTATTGTTACCACAAATACACTACTATTAAAATAAGATGAGAAAATTCAACTAAATGTATTATTTCAAACTAATTACACATGTTAACTAGGTTGACCAACTACAACAGATAAGCAAATAATAATATGTAATTATAAGGAATGTTAAAAACATGTATGTCCGTTTACTTCTATTGCTACAATATATAATAACTGGGCAATATAAGAAACATAACAAGGGTAAACATCTAATGTGAAGCATGTTTAACCCTAAGCAGATATACTACACGACTGCATTATGTATTTTATTACTGCCCTGAGGATTTGAGTCGTACCGTACAAATTCAACTAACCACTATGAAGTGCTATTCAATGGTATACAACAACTAGGAAGAGATGGACTCCAAGATCTTCTCCCACTCAGTCAGTATGAGTCTGCACTATAGTAACATATCAGTCAAACTACCACCAGTGACATATAGTCAAGCTAAAAACACCTAGCCCACCCTTGGTACAAATCACAACACTAGAAACAAAGTTATACACCCCTGTATCATCTGAAGCATAACCACAACTGTTCTCACTGTTGTCCTCACATATCACATATATAACACCGAGACACAACCTCCACCGCTCTCAAACTCCTTGGCATATGAATGACAATAATGTACTCTCCAAGAACCTTACATACTCAATGATATGCGCTTCGAGTTTCCTGTAGGAATACTCATTTCACCATCCAGCAAGTCCTGCCACTAAGATGGATCTATGGCGAGGACAACTACATGATTAGGGATCTTGATTAGATATTTCCATTGGGTGTCTTTTATTGCATCAATCAAGTTACAAGAAAACCTTAAAAGAATTATACAAAACATAGGTAGAGTGCAACTTTAGAATATATAAAAACATATGAGATATGAATCTTGTCACATCACCACATGATACCATTCCCTGTCACATAAGCAAGAGGACCACACTTCCAAAAGGTTAAACCATGGTCAAGGGTCATTATGACCATCACCTCATAATCACATGCAAGAACATCGTTATCTTTCCATGCCTTGCTAAAGGCTCAACAAACCATAACCATACTTGTTATACACATATTTAGCATAACCTTGCATCAAGATGTTCACATAACAACACATTAGGGTTCAACCACATTGAGAGAATATTCCATCACCACATAGGTTACACAAAGGAGCTAAGCATAAGCAATCACCATAATTGGATTATATTAGCATTACGTTCAACAAATAGATTAAGTATGATCAACTATCACCACTTAGTTGTATTAGGGTTGGTGTATGAATATTAGCTAAATCAACATTACACATTATCTCATTATGGTGATCATAAGTTTACATTCACACGAGGGAAAAGGTAAGACTACATGATTAAGGGTAAATCACCATTAGTTCTACATTACTCAAACCAAACCAACATAATACAAGCATCACCCCAAGACCATCATATGTGAGAAGGTAAATCCATTCGTTGTAACACAAGCAAACACCATGAACAAACCACTTAGAAAACCATCAAGTTGTGACCTAAGTGAGTCACCAACTAAACCTAGTCAAGCCATCATTTGACAACATAGAAACACCATCATTTGTTGACTCAAGAAAGACCATCGGTTGATCACTTGAAGAAAGCCATTGGTTGTAGTGTCCAAGACCACCATCAGTTGTAGTGACTCCCATTGGTTGTGGCAATACGTGTCACCATTAGTTTTAGACCATCAGATCATGGGCCAGATGAGCCATAAGTTGAGACTCAGAACAACCATTGGTTGATGACCCAGAATAGACATCGGTTGTGAGAATTAGTGAGGCCATTGGTTGTTATCAACAGATGGGAAAAACTGATCCAAAGAGCAAGGAAAAACCATCGTTTGTTTAAACCAAGAAATCCATCGTCTGAACCACCACATATACGTACTAAAGACCAACAAATGTGGAAACCCTAACCATTGTTTGTTGAGGGGAAATCATGTCCATCAGTTTTTTTCAAGAGAAATAGCCCAAAACAGCAACAAAGTAACACCCATCGGTTGGCACACAAAAGCCAAGGAAAACAATAAAAGAACCAAACCATTGGGTGTATAAGAAGGAGAGAAAATAGCTCACAAAAACCTAAGTAAACCCATTGTTCAAGACAAAAAAAGGCATAGTTTGTCAAGAAACCGACCCTAAAGCTTCCTCTATCATAGGGGGGGCGTGCACAAGGTTTAGAACACTTGCATGAAGATAAACTATCCAAGAAGCTAGCACCTAAGCTCAAACCCTAGGCAAGGGTAGGATCTTTCTACTTAAAACTTGGTCATAGAGCAAGATCTAGCACATGCAAGCTACAAGTAAGCAATAAACATGGATAAAGTTATATAACTCGCATCTAGGAAGAAGAAAAAGATCCAAACAACAAGCTAGCTTGAGCACAAGAGCAAGGAAACCCTATCTTAGCACTCCACACGACCAAGTAGCTTCTTCTCTAAGAAAGAGAACAAACCTTAGGTCAAGGAAGCAAGAAAGAAGGGTTCTTAAGCTCTAGATCAAGCTCTACCATGGAACACCATGTACAAGACAAGGAAGGAAGAAGGAAGGAGGTAGGGTAGAAAAAAATGAAGGCAAAGAGAGGTAGCTAACTTGCTTAAGTCAAGAACAAGTAAAGGAAGCTCTACAGGCTCCAAGAGAGGGTAGATCTGAATCCAGCTGCACATGAAAGGAGATCAACCACCTTTTTCTACATTGGGAACCTTCTTCTTCACTAGAGAAAGGAGAAAAAATCTCTAGATAGTAAGGAAGAGAAAGGAGTCCAAAATGTTCATTTGCATGGAATGTAGGAGGTTTATATAGCTGTGGGTGAGAGAGAAGAGAAGGCTATGGTGTCCTAACATGTTTTCCAAGTGTCCATGGACAAGGGTCCTCATGCTCATGAAAGTAGTAGTTCCATAGGTTGTAGAGTTTTCTAGGACATCAAAGCTTGACCCTCCCATTGTGGACATCAAGTTTCATCACTAGGTGACCATCGCTTGATGAAACCCTAGGTCCCTAGGTGGAAAACCATTGACGGGTCACCCCTTCCAAGCAAACCATCAGTCCAAGGTGTTGGTATGTATGCCCTGAGAGCCAATCATGGGATGATTGGTGGGATACATTAAGATTGATTTGATAAAAATCAAAGGCAAGCTTCCAATTCTTTCTGGTTCAGTCATATGAGATAGTGATAGAACAGATTGAATGTCTAGAGAATGATAGTACTCAATGACGTATGCTTTCAGGTTGAGGACCTGAACGATGAGATCATACATATGCTAAGAGTTTGTACATTCTAGTTATGTCCCTAGTCGAATGTCATTATGGAAGGTAGATAGACTGCAATGACACACACGACTAGATTGTGGTGTTGGTTGATGACAGAATCTCATTAGTCATGATATAGAGATATCAAACCAAACACATAGGTACTTGTTAGAGAACAAGTGTACCAGACAGACCCACTGTGAGTTTGACACATGGAACCATGACATGGTAGTCACATTCAGTATTCACAGTGATGGTGGTGAGTGTGATTCTTTGACCTAAAATCACTACACTCAACACATGTCGTTGGGCACCCTTTGACATCATCAAACGCAGTCCTGAAACATGGGTTGTTATAAAGGTGATGATTGGGTGGCTTTGACACATAGGGCTTTTTGAGGGGTGAGTGATAGATATGGGATTTGTCCCTCCTGAGGGAGTTTGATATCCAAGACCACTTGATGAGTAGGATTGAGATAGGCGTGCGCACGCATGTGTGAATCAGTATGTGATATTGATGTCATACATATCTCGTTCAATCTACTATGAGATTAAGAAAATGAATGAACGTTGACAGGATGACTGTTCTATGCCTCGAGTTCATTCGGGATATCAGTGACAAAAGAATTATACATTCACTGTAACACCATTCACGGATTGTAGGATTGAAAGTTGTTCTCCAACTTTCTACTTTCACTTGGGTAGCACTGATGTGTGACTAGGCACCGCTCTTTTCTTGTGAAGTCATAAATGTTATGGACTTTCACTGCCAAAGTGAAATGGACCTGCAGGGTCACACAAATAGGATTTAACCTGGAAGAGGAGTTTTGTCCACAAACAATGTTTAGATTGATTGCTAAAGGAGTTTAGTAGTTTAATTAAACACTCAATCAATTGATAGCTCAATATCATAATGTTCAAGGTGTTGGACGCATTGATTGGAGTATCAGATTGATTGAAATCACAATTGACTGAATCTACACAATCTGCACTCCCAACCGATCGGCTCATGTGATGAATCGATCGGCTGAGCTTGGTGAACCGGTCGGCTCAAGTGGTGAGTCGATCGGCTCATGCACAAGGTGAAATGATTGCTTCAAGTTTTGAAACGATCGATTCAAATGGTGCAACCAAGCAAGTTGGGAAAGTAAGTTTGGTGAGAATTTTTCTTGCATTTCACTTTCCCAATTTGATTGGAACAAGGATTGATATTCGATACCAATTAGAAACAAAAGAAGGAAAGTCAATCGGGAACTGATCAGGACCACGAACCGAACGGTTCAGAAGTGAACCGATCGGCTCATGGGTCCCAACCGATCGGTTGAGGTGTCAACCGACCGGTTCAGGTCCCCAACCGACCGTTTCAACTGTGAAACGATCGGTTCAGGTTGCGAGTTGGTTGTTTTGTGGAAAATCTCAAACCCTTCTACTCTTGCTTTTAGTCCCGCATTTCCCGGGATGGAGAACCCTGTCCCATGACCCTCCTATATATAGGGGTATTGGGGGCTTCTCAAAGTATAACTCAGTGCAACCAGTTGCTCTACAAAGTTGTCGTTCTCTCTGGTTTTGGTAACCGAGAGAGCCCGAGCAAGTGCTACCCGATAAGGGAGGCACATCAAGGGAAAGACAACTGCAGTTGCGACTGGTGGTAGGAGAGTGTGTTGGCAACTAGTACGCTGACAGGAGGGTGTGACTCCTTCCAATTCCTTGTGGGACAAGGACATTGGAGTTCCAGGTGGTCCGTGTGGATTACTTCAGAGGCGGGAGGTTTTTGCCGCTCAGGAGGACAACTGTCAATCCCGATAGTCCCAGTGAGACTAGGAGTCTTCAGTCCCGGTGTGACCAGGAGCTGCACAGACACCGTCCAAGACCGGAGGTGAAGACCACGCAAGGCGCGAGGTATTGTCGCCGAGCAAGCCTCGGGACAAGGTATGATTCCACAAACCATCCTTTCCTATTGTATAGACGTTGATGCGTTTCCTTGTTCTAGGTTTGGGAGGAGAAATTTTTTTTTGTTTCCTCTGCCTTCTCTGCCTCCCCTAAAACCCAATAGTGGTATCAGAGCCACGTCAACTGCTCTATACTTTAGGGATTATCGATATGATCGATTTTGGTTTGTCACCTTTATTTATTGCATATGATGCGAATAAAATTGGCTTTATGCATGTCCAATCCTAAATCCACAAATCCCAGATTACATATATGATATGTATTATTAATGCACTCGATATGCGTCGCCCTTAAATGAGTTTAGTGGTGGATGTATAGCGTGGTTATGGCCAATAAACCCTATCTGTGTATGGTTGTATGTGGTTGCTTGCATCTCGGTCTGCGCATCGATCTTCCTTCTCCTATTCCTAATGTAACTCGAAATAATTCAAGATTTCTTTCCTACCTTTGCTCCCCTCGAATGTAACTCGAGGTTTCTCTTTTTACAATGTAAAATAGGATAGATTTTATTTCCTGTTATGTCAAAGAACGGAGGACATCCTGACGACGGCTGAGACGATCAGTTCAAGGAGTGAACCGATCGGTTGACGTTCCATACGATCAGTTCAAGGAGTGAGCCGATCAGTTGATGACAAGTCGAGGAGCGAGACGAGCGGGTGGTGGCAATGATGAGATGCACGACGACCAGGTGGACCGATCGGTTGGAGGAGCCAACCGATCAGCTGGTGGCACCCAGCCGACTAGTCTGATGGCGAGCCGATCATTCATGTGATCAATTGATCAAACCCAGAAAGGCAAAACACATAGTTCATCTTGTACAGGTTGCATGTGATGTAGACCTAGATGACTGTGATTCCTCTTGGCTCGAGGAATCACATTAGGATGGCCATAATCATCATTTTTATCATTTTTCATGTTTTCTATGGGATATAGCATGTATATGATACATACTATGTATTGTGGTGATTGGATATATATATGTATATAAAAACCAAATCCCTCATTAAATATTAAGTTTTACATGCCTTCCAAAATGCGACACACATGAAAAGCTTGATCGACCAAGTGTGGGCACGCCCAAGCGTGGTGCACCATCTATCTTGTGGAAGTGTGAAGGATGAATGTGTGGGTCTGCCCAAGCAGGGTGCATATTCATCGTGTTTGCTTTGGGTCGGACTTATCAAGAGTTGCATATGATGCAATTGGCAAGAGTTGCCTACCCGAGAGATCTAAGTTGTGGGTGACAGCCCAAGCTGGTCCATGACTTAGAGGATTTCAGGATCTTGCCCACTAGAAGGTTGTACGGTGCAATCTTCCGAATTGATGGTGAGGGCTATCAATTTGAAGTAAAATAGTGGGAGCGATAATTAATTAAAGGCCTAATTGTATCGTCAATTTTTAAAATCAATCAAACAAGTCAAAAAGAGTTTTGGACTAAAATTGCATATATTTCCTTTTGTTAAAATAAATGGTTAATCAACAAATCACTTTATTTGCGATCGGTCTTTGAGACCAACAAATTAAATGGGAATAATTCCACGACTGGTTAGGATGATGAGTAGTGTTCTCAAAGAGCAAAAGCTCCAAGTCCTAGTTATACCAAGACCAGATGAACTCAATACCACCACATCAATGGCTGAAAGTATGCTTATGGAAGCATACCAAGGATGACATTGATGAGGAGTGCTTGATGTTGTGTTCTCTGAGCTATGAGTTGCAGAGACAACATGAGACATATGATGTCTCAAGGACACTGTCCTAGTATATCATGACAGAAGGAGATCCAGTAAGGTATTCACACACTCAATGTGATTGGGTATGTGGAAAGACCTGACTAAGAAGGATTCCCTCTGAGCCAAGAGTTGGCTATTGGTATGATACTGTAAATGTTGCGAGGATCATACAATTCATGATAAACTACAACATGAACAACTTTGACAAAGTGTTGACAAAGTTGTTGGACATGTTGAGGATAGTAGAGGCAAAGATGAAGAAAGACAAACCATAATCTTTAATGTGATCAAAGAAAAGGTCATTCTTAAGGGCAAGGATAAGGGCAAAGCAAAGAAGTGTTCTGATGCTAGCCAGCAATCCAAGCCGTATTCAGCCTCAAGGCACATGGGGAAAGGGTGTATGAGGGATTGCCCTCTATATCTGGAAGAACAAAAGAAGATGAAGGAGGGGATGGAGATCTCCACCTAAGGTATTAGGAAATGAACCACTTCTTTATCTGAGGTATATGATACCAAGATATGGATATGTCATATATGATATGCAATATCCACAAAGAAGTGATGGCCTTTGTGAAAGGACCAAGAAAGAAGTACCCATCATTGGAGCAAGTGTTGCTGCCATAGATAGGAGTATCTTTCAGTTTATTTCAGCCTAAAGGGCACGAAATAGAGTTGAGAACTACTATTTAATATATTTCTAATAGATAGAAACACTTTATTTTTGCATATTGTATGACAATGATGACAATTAATAAAGTTGATGTTTCAATCTTAAAGATATGATCTTTGTGGCAATGCCTTGTCTATGTTGTGATACATGGTATGCATAAGATAAAATGATACCTAAAGTTATTGATAACTGAAACAATTAAATTAGCATAAATCATAAGAAATTCATTTCTAGTTTCCATGTGATGGATAAATCTAGACTCTTTTGGTTAGAGAACCAGTAAGAGACATGAATCTCTTGTACATGATTAATCAATCTTCACTAATCATAGTGGGAGAATGATTATCCAATTAGGTATAATACATGTGATGTATTTACATACCTATTGGAGTAAATGCTAATACTTCAAAAGGTGTTTAGAGAAATACCAATATGAATATCTTGAAGTATTCAAGAATGTCATAGATGAAGTATGAATTTGGTAAAGTGTTAATTATTGATAAGATCAATGAATGAAATACTTAGACCAAATGTTCGAGATCCTTATGAGTGATTATGATAGTGTATCATAGTGAACTCATGATTAAGGCATGGTGATGTCTAAATCAAGAAGGAATCATACTCTAAAGAGTTAGAGAATGATTATCGAATAACTGAATTCTTCTTAATAAAAGAATACCCCACACTAATAAAGGACATTAAGAATCACAAGGAGTTGTGAGTTCTTATATCCTTAATAGATACACCTCAATTATCTAAGTGATGAGTTTCTCATGTGATGAGTCAACCATCTAGATGAATATGAGGAACCGAATTTTGAGTTATGGTTTATGACCATTACATCCTAAATGACATCCATGTGAACCATAAGGTATGACCTTGATGGTAGCACCCATTGGATGAAATCCATAAGTGCAAATGAATCTTAAAGGTTAAGATACATGGATAACATTTTGAGAAGGATGATGCTTGTTGATTGCAACTTAATGACTAAGACATTTGGCACTAAAACTGCATTCCTATGAGGAATAAAACAAGGATGTGTACGTGACACAACCTATAAGGTTTATGAATCCAATAATGCAAATGAAGTCTATAAGTTACAATGGACTAATCAATATGATTGATTGAGTACAAGCAACTCAGAATTGGATCTTTACTTTGATGATATAGTCAAAGGGTTTGACTGATATGTTAAAGATAAAGAAGGGATCTGTGATTTAGTTGGAGAGTATTCACATTCCACATGTTGATGTGAAATGGAAATGCTCTAGAATGGAAATCCAAAAGTGGAAATTATCTTTAAGGAAGATAGAGATGTTTCCTATGTGATAGGAATAGAGATCTATAGAGATAGTTCTCGAAAACCTCTTGACCTGAAAAGAGAAAGCATACATTGGCAATCTGTACTGAAGTGTTCAGTATGCACAGATTCAGTGGGAGAAAACTTGTCCATGCTACATGGAGTTAGTATCCCAAGGCCAAGTGTCCAATTCTTATGAAGAATGGGAACACTAACAATAGATATGGATCTATCATGTATGTAATTATCCCATTATCTTGCATGTATCGACATGGCAAGAACAAAATGCATTCATCATCTTGTATGTAGGACATAGCAATATGATGTGCTCATCCTGATGACTCGTATATGAGACATGACAAGTGGATATCTGTCTACTTCCAGTAAGGGTTACTGGAAAACCATAAGAACTTGATAAGTACTTGAGAAGTACTAGTTCTGTGGTGATAAGGAAGAGTTCAATGTAAAGAGTTACATTGATGCGAACTTCTGAAAGGACATAAAATTAATCGCAATATATATATATATATATATATATATATATATATATATATATATGATATATAAAAGTGAAAGTTTGTTGATAATTGGAAGTGTTCCAATAAAACCATTTAAAAGGAAATGTCGAGTATCTATGTGTTAGAGAACAGCAGTGGATACTATATGGATCTGGAAGTTTATGAGATGAACTTATAGAAATTCCGCTCATTGATGACAAGTATGGAATCCTTGATCATGCAATGTGGCTAAAGGTTAGCAAAGGAATACTAGATCGCATATTATGACAACTCCATCTCATATGTGTGACGTAGAGTGAAGAGATGTGAGCCATGCAATTTATACTGACTTTGGCAAGGTGTTGCCACAACTCACTATATTCGCACTAGAGCATAGTAACATGTGGGACATGTTTGAAGATCACTATGAATATGATTCAAGGGTGATTGGCTCACAGTGCAAGTGGGAGTCTATTGGTATGTATGCCCTGAGAGCCAATCATGGGATGATTGGTGGGATACATTAAGATTGATTTGATAAACATCAAAGGCAAGCTTCCAATTCTTTCTGGTTCAGTCATATGAGATAGTGATAGAACATATTGAATGTCTAGAGAATGACAATACTCAATTACGTATGCTATCAGATTGAGGACCTGAACGATGAGATCATACAGATGCTAAGAGTTTGTATATTCTAGTTATATCCCTAGTCGGATGTCATTGTGGAAGGTAGATAGACAACAATGACACACAAGACTAGATTGTGGTGTTGGTTGATGATAGAATCTCATTAGTCATGATATAGAGATATCAAACCAAACACATAGGTACGTATAAGAGAACAAGTGTGCCAGACAGACCCACCGTGAGTTTGACACATGGAACCATGACATGGTAGTCACAGTCAGTACTCACAGTGATGGTGGTGAGTGTGATTCTTTGACCTGAAATCACTACACTCAACACATTTCGTTGAGCACACTTTGACATCATCAAACACAGTCCTGAAACATGGGTTGTTATAAAGGTGATGATTGGGGTGGCTTTGACACATGGGGCTTTTTGAGGGGTGAGTGATAGATATGGGATTTTTCCCTCCTGAGGGAGTTTGATATCCAACACCACTTGATGAGTAGGATTGAGATAGGCATGCGCACGCATGTGTGAATGAGTATGTGATATTGCTGTCATACATATCTCGTTCAATCTACTCTGAGATCAAGAAAATGAATGAAAATTGACAGGATGACTGTTCTATGCCTCGAGTTCATTCGGGATATCAGTGACAAAGGAATTATACATTTGCTGTAACACCATTCATGGATTGTAGGATTGAAAGTTGTTCTCCAACTTTCTACTTTCACTTGGGTAGCACTGATGTGTGACTAGGCACCACTCTTTGCTTGTGAAGTCATAAATGTTATGGACTTTCACTGCCAATGAGAAATGGACATGCAGGGTCACACACATAGGATTTAACCTGGAAGAGGAGTTTTGTCCACAAACAATGTTTAGATTGATTGCTAAAGGAGTTTAGTAGTTCAATTAAACACTCAATCAATTGATAGCTCAATATCATAATGTTCAAGGTGTTGGACGCATTGATTGGAGTATTAGATTGATTGAAATCGCAATTGATTGATTCTGCACAATCTACACTCCCAACCGATCGGCTCATGTGATGAACCGATCGGCTGAGCTTGGTGAACCGGTCGGCTCAGGTGGTGAGTCGATCGGCTCATGCACAGGGTGAAATGATTGCTTCAAGTGTTGAAATGATCGATTCAACTGGTGCAACTGAGCAAGTTGGGAAAGTAAGATTGGTGAGAATTTTCCTTGCGTTTCACTTGCCCAATTTGATTGGAACAAGGATTGGTATTCGATACCAGTTAGAAACAAAAGAAGGAAAGTCAATTGGGAACTGATCAGGACCACGAACCGACTGGTTCAGAAGTGAACCGATCGGCTCATGGGTCCCAACCGATCGGTTGAGGTGTCAACCGACCGGTTCAGGTCCCCAACTGACCGTTTCAACTGTGAAACGATTGGTTCAGGTTGCGAGTTGGTTGTTTTGTGGAAAATCTAAAACCCTTCTACTCCTGCTTTTAGTCCCGCATTTCCCGGGATGGAGAACCCTGTCCCATGACCCTCCTATATATATAGGGGTATTGGGGGCTTCTCAAAGTACAACTCAGTGCAACCAGTTGCTCTACAAAGTTGTCGTTCTCTCTAGTTTTGGTAACCGAGAGAGCCCGAGCAAGTGCTACCTGATAAGGGAGGCACAACAAGGGAAAGACAACTGCAGTTGCGACTGGTGGCAGGAGAGTGTGTTGGCGACTAGTACGCTGACAGGAGGGTGCGACTCCTTCCAATTCCTTATGGGACAAGGAAATTGGAGTTCCAGGTGGTCCGTGTGGACTACTTTAGAGGTGGGAGGTTTCTACAGCTGTCACGGAACCGGAATCCCAGTCCCATGAACGAAACGTATACCAAAGGCGAAATGCGGAAGCGTAAAGCTTATCACACATGAATAGATAAAAAGATACAAGCACCAACATAATCTCAACAATCAACAAGATATATTAAGCAACATTATTATATTACACAATTTGAATTACATATTCAAGAGTCACTTTGTACAAGTCTGCTCATGTATACTATATCTGGATCTTACAACAAGTACACCTAGCATAGCTCACCAAGCCCTTCATCCTTCTAGCCATCTCTGAACCTAAAAACAACATACGAGAAATGGGTCAACACATGAGGTGTTGAGTATGGGGCCGAAAGATACACACATATATAAGCTTTGCATAATTTTGAAAAGATTTCAAGATTAAACGAACAAGAATAAACATGTTAATTGTTTAACAAATGCGAAACCATATTTTATGTCATTTCACTCCATTATACCAACAATATCAAACATGTTTAAGGCCTTTCACCATCTTCCTGTCGGAAGGGTCCGTAAGGGTGCTTAAGCTTAGCTAACCCTTTTATACGAGAGGGACCTCAAGGTCGTAACCAAGAGCCCTTTATCAACAATATTATAATGGAGTTCCATATATATATGTGTTCAAGTTATAAAATAGATGAAACAAACATTGAGTATGACATAGCAATACTACATGACAATATTTGAGCAAATAGATAGACAAGCATATAATATATGTCTTTTCAAACAAGAAAGCGGTAGTCATATAACTAGATAAGGCCCATACCTGATTCTGAGATTTCACGACCTAACATATCCTTCGTCATCTAGCCACATATCAAACCTGATTAACAACAAGATTACATATATGCATTAGATTCTCACCATTAACCATGATTATCTTTATTTGATGGTTTTGGCCAAGTTGGTTTCAAGGTTGGTTATTAGTACATTATATGATCTCATAATGATCTAGGGTCCATCATAAGAGTGTGGTTCAAGTTTCATATCATTTTGATGTTCCATGCACTTTCTATGATCATATCAAGGTTTAAGGTATTTTCATGCATTCTGGGGTCAAAAGACTCACGATAGAGTAATCAAGGTCAACGATAATCAATGATTAAGAGACAAGCATAAGGGATGGTTTAGATCAGCAACATAAGACACATTCAAAGTAAGGGGATGTCCACGAGTGTCTAGGCGCCATAATCCAACATGGGGTAGCAATACTCAATCATACATGCAATTATGTGTCAAAAGAATCAACCATATCAAGGGGCATGTTATGGACTGATATTAGAGTCAAAGAGAGACATATATTACTGATTTGAAATTGATTAGGCATTGTTCCATCATTAAGTAGCAAGGTTAGCATCAAAAGGGTAATGCACATCATTATAGTCCAATATGGTCGAAAAAGTACAAAAGGAGGCATGTATGAGCACTAGGGGGGTTATGACCTTCATTTAGTTCAAGGGTGCATAAAAGATACTGATTTCATGATTACGAGAGTGAAAAGTCATTAAAGATGTAAGATTGATCATAAAAGTGAATAAATGTGCTCAAACATGACTAGTGTTAGTATTTTCAAGGAATCATGGAGAAAACGTTTGATTTAGGGTCTGGGACTAGGTCCAATCTGTAGGTCTCGTCGAGCTGATCAATTTGGTATATTGGTTCGACATTTTTGGCCAAGGGATTAGCAAGATATCATTTTTACAAGATTATAAGTCAAACATTAGAGAAACCAAACAACATACCCTTGATTATGCAGAGGATCTCGACCGTCAGCTCCAGGATCAAGGGCGGGCATAACCTCCCAAGATTGCACACACTCCCAACCGTAGAGGGACTTGAGGTTGACGTGGTGCGATCTCTATGACCGCCTGGGCTTGACAAGTCCATAGTGGAGCCAACTCTTCGTGGCCCTCCGATCGTTCCTGGTCAGGGCAAAGTCAGGATCTAACGGCCCAGGACTATCGTCCCTAGGCCCCTTCCTTGCAGCAGTTGGCCACAAGACAGGCCCGCACAGTGGTGTTTCCGTGGCGGAGCTCTTTCCGGAGTGATGCGGATACCGCGCTGGAGGCAGTGGGGGCGCTAAACGAGGTGTCGACTGCCATCCCGAAGGCACGATGCATTCGTTGGTCTACCCATCTCGCGTTGCGATGGCTCAACGGGTGGGCTTCCTGGTGGCGGCGTCGACAAGCCGAATGTAAGAGATGAAGTTGGAAATCAAGCGAGAGAGTAGGGAAGTGTGAAACAAGAGAAGAAACGATATGGGGAAGAAGCTTTATAGACAGAACTAGGGTTAGAACGGTGCCCTTGGTGGAGCTTGAAGGCGGGTAACTGTTGGCCAAAGCGGCTCGCGCCGGTGGCTCATACGAGGGGGAGGGGGGTACTCCTAGCCATCAGATCTCAGATTGTCCATCTAACGGCCAATATGGGATGTGTGTTAGGGTTTTCCCCTTAGAATGGGCGGTGGCTCCTAGGCTGCGCCCCATATTTGGGCCCATCTCATTCAAAATAAAAAGAAAATGAAATCCAACATTAAATAGAGATATTCAATGGACCATAACTTTGGTTACATAGTTCCGATCAAGTCGATTTTTGCGCTGTTGGGTTCGTAATTGAATCCTCTTTAACAAAGTATACAAATGAGAGCAATATGATCATATTGATGGGGTTCAAAAAAATGGATTCAAGAGGATGATGTATTAAATGATAATACTAAGCTCAAAGTGTTGTTTGATGTCACACATTGTGAAAATCATGCATATAGTGCTCAAAATGGGTCATCAGTAAGACAAGTCATGAAATAGAACTCATACCGAGTGATGTGAGTCACCAATAGAGAGAGAAAAATTGAGTTTGTCACATCCTTCCTTCCTTACAAGAAATTTCATCCACGAAATTTAACCAGGATCATAGATAAGATTCAAGAAACTATTGACTTTAGGTATCCAACCATAGTTTTCTAGGAATTCCCCACAATATGGTGTACACTTAGGTTATCATCATTAAAGGTGTACTCATCTTATCTGTGTACATATTACTTTGTACTCTAATATTGTATTACAACATCATCACCACATTAGGGTTTTTGTTCATATCTTTATATGAGACCAAGGTGTATCATCAAAATCTATTTTATCAATTCTGAAATGAATATATGCATGGTCATGGCTTCAAACAAGACTATCATCAAGTGTGTATCTCATCTTTACAATAGATTTCATGCATGGTTTTTGCTTCCCCAAAATTTCTACCAATTCTAATCAATTATGTTCATTATCTTAAAATTAAACAATTTATTCACCATGTGCATTCGAGTTATGACCCCAAGAGCATCGACATATCCAATTAATCATTTTTTTTGGTACGAGATTAGGCATGTTACCCTTTATTGTTCAAGCTAAGATCTTATGACATCATCATATCTAGATCGTAATTTCGAATCTATATCTTTCATGTAAGGTATGATTTCATACTAGGTCTATCTCATGAGAGTGGATCATTGCACATATATCAAGATTTAACTTAAGTGAGATTCTTTCATGTATCGAGCATCATTCGAGGAACAACATTATCATCAATGTCAAGATTTTTGAATTCTCTCACTTATATCTAGAAACAGCTCCACAAGCTCAAGCCACTCAAGCTAAGACATATGTTTCCAACAAGACATGTTAACCACAACCTTCTACCTGTAACAAAATTTCTACCCATCTTTTGAGAAACAAGGGTAACCACTAGATTCCTTTATATACAACTATAACCTGAGTATGAGGCTCGTCATGGATATCACACATCATATACATCATCTTGGGTCTTGGGACATCTCCCTCACCTATATATATATCAAACATCAAATATTCAATTGCCTCTTTCTCTAGGGTTAAATATTTTCATAGGATATCTAGGGTTCAACATTATCAAGGAAACCACACACTAGGTCACTCAACTCATATACTTAGAAGTATTCTATCTAGGGACTCATCATCAAGTATTTCATCATTCATAATATTCAACATTTCAAATATTTTGGAGTTTAGGTACTCTAACCTTTTCCCAATACGGGTCAACTCATATCAACATGTCACCCTATTCATATGTCCCATGCTAGAGGTCTTCCTTTGTAAAGAGATTGAGGCCCGTGTTGGTCTCGAACCATATATCATATCTCCACACATACAAGACTAGGTACAAGCAAGCATGCCAACCCACTAACTATGTTTAACACATCAACCAAGCCGTATGTATCATACAAGGTGCTAGGTTTAGCTAGGGTTTCATAGTCCAACTCATTCCATATCGTTTAACATATCGACCTTCCTCAAACAACTTGGGTCTTATCAACATCATCATCAATATCATAATCATCATCTTAGGTTTCTAGGTTACTCACTCACCTAAACCTATATCATGGCTCTAGACAACTCTAGAGACTATCACTATTATCTAAACTCTCTCATCTAGACTTGATGTTACATCTCTTTCTCCTAGGTTGCATGGAAACTCACTACCATTCTGCGCGTGGTAACATTTTTCATATGTACATATAATAATACTTGAAATATGTTTTCTCCAATGTTTAAACAGGCGATGAAAACCACCATACTCCATTCGCATAAAACCAAAACAAAAATGAGTTACCACACTCATTAGGCAGTCTAGTATCATGACACCTAGAGAACTAGCAAGAACATGGTGCACACTTGTATAGACATCCTAAGACATGTCATGAATCATGTCTAGGGAGGTAACTTACACAAGTCTACACTTAGTTCTAGAACATCTAGGTTCTAACCTAGAGGCTAAGTCAACCTAATCCACAAGGATATTTCATTACGTTTCTAGGGTTGAGATGTAAGGTGAGTTTAGTTTGTGTTTCATGTGAGCAATGTTTGGTGTAGTTACTGTTCATGCTCTGATACCATCTGTCACGGAACTGGAATCCCAGTCCCATGAACCAAACGTATACCAAAGGCGAAATGCGAAAGCGTAAAACTTATCACACATGAACAGATAACAAGATACAAGAACCAACATAATCTCAACAATCAACAAGATATATTAAGCAATATTATTATATTACACAATTTGAATTACATATTAAGGAGTCACTTTGTACAAGTCTACTCATGTATACTATATCTGGATCTTACAACAAGTACACCTAGCATAGCTCACCAAGCCCTTCATCCTTCTATCCATCTCTGAACCTAAAAACAACATACGAGAAATGGGTCAACACACGAGGTATTGAGTATGGGGATGAAAGATACACATATATATAAGCTTTGCATAATTTTGAAAATATTTCAATATTAAACGAACAAGAATAAACATGTTAATTGTTTAACAAATGCAAAACCATATTTTATGTCATTTCACTCCATTATACCAACAATATCAAACATGTTTAAGGCCTTTGACCATCTTCCCATCGGAAGGGTCCGTAAGGGTGCTCAAGCTTAGCTAACCCTTTTATACGAGAGGGACCTCAAGGTCGTAACCAAGAGCCCTTTATCAACAATATTATAATGGAGTTCCATATATATATGTGTTCGAGTTATAAAACAGACGAAACAAACATCGAGTATGACATAGTAATACTACATGGCAATATTTGAGCAAATAGACAGAAAAGCATATAATATATGTCTTTTCAAACAAGAAAGCGGTAGTCATATAACTAGATAAGGCCCATACCTGATTCTGAGATTTCACGACCTAACATATCCTTCGTCATCTAGCCACATATCAAACCTGATTAACAACAAGATTACATATATGCATTAGATTCTCACCATTAACCATGATTATCTTTATTTGATGGTTTTGGCCAAGTTGGTTTCAAGGTTGGTTATTAGTACATTAGATGATATCATAATGATCTAGGGTCCATCATAAGAGTGTGGTTCAAGTTTCATATCATTTTAATGTTCCATGCACTTTCTATGATCATATCAAGGTTTAAGGTATTTTCATGCATTCCGGGGTCAAAAGACTCACGATAGAGTAATCAAGGTCAAAGATAATCAATGATTAAGAGCCAAGAATAAGGGATGGTTTAGATCAACAACATAAGACACATTCAAAGTAAGGGGATGTCCACTAGTGTCTAGGCACCATAATCCAACATGGGGTAGCAATACTCAATCATACATGCAATTATGTATCAAAAGAATCAACCATATCAAGGGGCATGTTATGGACTGATATTAGAGTCAAAGAGAGACATATATTACTGATTTGAAATTGATTAGGCATTGTTCCATCATTAAGTAGCAAGATTAGCATCAAAAGGGTAATGCACATCATTATAGTCCAATATGGTCGAAAAAGTACAAAAGGAGGCATGTATGAGCACTAGGGGGGTATGACCTTCATTTAGTTCAAGGGTGCATAAAAGATACTGATTTCATGATTACGAGAGTGAAAAGTCATTAAATATGTAAGATTGATCATAAAAGTGAATAAATGTGCTCAAACATGACTAGTGTTAGTATTTTCAAGGAATCATGGAGAAAACGTTTGATTTAGGGTTTGGGACTAGGTCCAATCTGTAGGTCTCGTCGAGCTGATCAATTTGTTATTTTTGTTCGACATTTTTGGCCAAGGGATTAGCAATATATCATTTTTACAAGATTATAAGTCAAACATTAGAGAAACCAAACAACATACCCTTGATTATGCAGAGGATCTCGACCGTCAGCTCCAGGATCAAGGGCCGGCATCGCCTCCCAAGATTGCACACACTCCCGACCATAGCGGGACTCCAGGTTGATGTGGTGCGATCTCTATGACCGCCTGGGCTTGACAAGTCCATAGTGGAGCCAACTCTTCGTGGCCCTCCGATCGTTCCTGGTCAGGGAAAAGTCAGGATCTAACGGCCCAGGACTATCGTCCCTAGGCCCCTTCCTTGCAGCAGTTGGCCACAAGACAGGCCCGCACAGCGGTGTTGCCGCGGCGGAGCTCTTTCCGGAGTCATGCGCATACCGCACTGGAGGCAGAAGGGGTACTAAACGAGGTGTCGAATGCCATCCCGAAGGCACGATGCAGTCGTTGGTCTACCCATCTCGCACTGCGATGGCTCAACGGGTGGGCTTCCTGGTGGCGGCGCCGACAAGCCGAAGGTAAGAGATGAAGTTGGAAATCAAGCGAGAGAGTAGGGAAGTGTGAAATAAGAGAAGAAACGATCTGGGGAAGAAGCTTTATAGACAAAACTAGGGTTAGAATGGTGCCCTTGGTGGAGCTTGAAGGCGGGTAACTGTTGGCCAAAGCGGCTCGCGTTGGTGGCTCATACGAGGGGGAGGGGGGGTACTCCTAGCCATCAGATCTCAGATCGTCCATCTAATGGCCAATATGGGACGCGTGTTAGGGTTTTCCCCTTAGAATGGGCGGCGACTCCTGGGATGCGCCCCATATTTGGGCCCATCTCATTCAAAATAAAAAGAAAATGAAATCCAACATTAAATAGAGATATTCAATGGACCATAACTTTGGTTACATAGTTCCGATCAAGTCGATTTTTGCGCTGTTGGGTTCGTAATTGAATCCTCTTTAACACAGTATACAAATGAGAGCAATATGATCATATTGATGGGGTTCAAAAAAATAGATTCAAGAGGATGATGTATTAAATGATAATACTAAGCTCAAAGTGTTGTTTGATGTCACACATTGTGAAAATCATGCATATAGTGATCAAAATGGGTCATAAGTAAGACAAGTCATGAAATAGAACTCATACCGAGTGATGTGAGTCACCAATAGAGAGATAAAAATTGAGTTTTTCACATCCTTCCTTCCTTACAAGAAATTTCGTCCACGTAATTTAACCAGGATCATAGATAAGAGTCAAGAAACTATTGACTTAAGGTATCCAACCATAGTTTTCTAGGAATTCCCCACAATATGGTGTATACTTAGGTTATCATCATTAAATGTGTACTCATCTTATCTATGTACATATTACTTTGTACTCTAATATTGTATTACGACATCATCACCACATTAGGGTTTTTGTTCATATCTTTATATGAGACCAAGGGGTATCATCAAAATCTATTTTATCAATTCTGAAATGAATATATGCATGGTCATGGCTTCAAACAAGACTATCATCAAGTGTGTATCTCATCTTTACAATAGATTTCATGCATGGTTTTTGCTTCCCCAAAATTTCTACCAATTCTAATCAATTATGTTCATTATCTTAAAATTAAACAATTTATTCACCATGTGTATTTGAGTTATGACCCCAAGAGCATCGACATATCCAATTAATCATTTTTTTGGGTAAGAGATTAGGCATGTTACCCTTTATTGTTCAAGCTAAGATCTTATGACATCATCATATATAGATCATAATTTCGAATCTATATCTTTCATGTAAGGTATGATTTCATACTAGGTCTATCTCATGAGAGTGGCTCATTGCACATATATCAAGATTTAACTTAAGTGAGATTCTTTCATGTATCGAGCATCATTCGAGGAACAACATTATCATCAATGTCAAGATTTTTGAATTCTCTCACTTATATCTAGAAACAGCTCCACAAGCTCAAGCCACTCAAGCTAAGACATATGTTTCCAACAAGACATGTTAACCACAACCTTCTACCTGTAACAAAATTTCTACCCATCTTTTGAGAAACAAGGGTAACCACTAGATTCCTTTATATACAACTATAACCTGAGTATGAGGCTCGTCATGGATATCACACATCATATACATCATCTTGGGTCTTGGGACATCTCCCTCACCTATATATATATCAAACATCAAATATTCAATTGCCTCTTTCTCTAGGGTTAAATATTTTCATAGGATATCTAGGGTTCAACATTATCAAGGAAACCACACACTAGGTCACTCAACTCATATACTTAGAAGTATTCTAGCTAGGGACTCATCATCAAGTATTTCATCATTCATAATATTCAACATTTCAAATATTTTGGAGTTTAGGTACTCTAACCTTTTCCCGATACGGGTCAACTCATATCAACATGTCACCCTATTCACATGTCCCATGCTAGAGGTCTTCCTTTGTAAAGAGATTGAGGCCCGTGTTGGTCTCGAACCATATATCATATCTCCACACATACAAGACTAGGTACAAGCAAGCATGCCAACCCACTAACTATGTTTAACACATCAACCAAGCCATATGTATCATACAAGGTGCTAGGTTTATCTAGGGTTTCATAGTCCAACTCATTCCATATCGTTTAACATATCGACCTTCCTCAAACAACTTGGGTCTTATCAACATCATCATCAATATCATAATCATCATCTTAGGTTTCTAGGTTACTCACTGACCTAAACCTATATCATGGCTCTAGACAACTCTAGAGACTATCACTATTATATAAACTCTCTCATCTAGACTTGATGTTACATCTCTTTCTCCTAGGTTGCATGGAAACTCACTACCTTTCTGCGCATGATAACATTTTTCATATGTACGTATAATAATACTTGAAATATGTTTTCTCCAACGTTTAAATAGGTGATGAAAACCACCATACTCCATTCGAATAAAACCAAAACCAAAACGAGTTACCACACTCATTAGGAAGTCTAGTATCATGACACCTAGAGAACTAGCAAGAACATGGTGCACACTTGTGTAGACATCCTAAGCACATGTCGCGAATCATGTCTAGGGAGGTAACTTACACACGTCTACACTTAGTTCTAGAACATCTAGGTTCTAACCTAGAGGCTAAGTCAACCTAATCCACAAGGATATTTCATTAAGTTTCTAGGGTTGAGATGTAAGGTGAGTTTAGTTTGTGTTTCATGTGAGCAATGTTTGGTGTAGTTATTGTTCATGCTCTGATACCATCTATCACGGAACCGGAATCCCAGTCCCATGAACCAAACATATACCAAAGGCGAAATGAGGAAGCGTAAATCTTATCACACATGAACAGATAACAAGATACAAGCACCAACATAATCTCAACAATCAACAAGATATATTAAGCAACATTATTATATTACACAATTTGAATTACATATTCAAGAGTCACTTTGTACAAGTATGCTCATGTATACTATATCTGGATCTTACAACAAGTACACCTAGCATAGCTCACCAAGCCCTTCATCCTTCTAGCCATCTCTGAACCTAAAAACAACATACGAGAAATGGGTCAACACACGAGGTGTTGAGTATGGGGCCGAAAGATACACATATATATAAGCTTTGCATAATTTTGAAAATATTTCAAGATTAAACAAACAAGAATAAACATGTTAATTGTTTAACAAATGCGAAACCATATTTTATGTCATTTCACTCCATTATACCAACAATATCAAACATGTTTAAGGCCTTTGACCATCTTCCCGTCGGAAGGGTCCGTAAGGGTGCTCAAGCTTAGCTAACCCTTTTATACGAGAGGGACCTCAAGGTCGTAACCAAGAGCCCTTTATCAACAATATTATAATGGAGTTCCATATATATATATGTGTGTTCAAGTTATAAAACAGACGAAACAAACATCCAGTATGACATAGCAATACTACATGGAAATATTTGAGCAAATAGACAGACAAGCATATCATATATGTCTTTTCAAACAAGAAAGCGGTAGTCATATAACTAGATAAGGCCCATACCTGATTCTGAGATTTCAGGACCTAACATATCCTTCGTCATCTAGCCACATATCAAACCTGATTAACAACAAGATTACATATATGCATTAGATTCTCACCATTAACCATGATTATCTTTATTTGATGGTTTTGGCCAAGTTGGTTTCAAGGTTGGTTATTTGTACATTAGATGATCTCATAATGATCTAGGGTCCATCATAAGAGTGTGGTTCAAGTTTCATATCATTTTGATGTTCCATGCACTTTCTATGATCATATCAAGGTTTAAGGTATTTTCATGCATTCCGGGGTCAAAAGACTCACGATAGAGTAATCAAGGTGAAAGATAATCAATGATTAAGAGCCAAGCATAAGGGATGGTTTAGATCAACAACATAAGACACATTCAAAGTAAGGGGATGTCCACTAGTGTCTAGGCGCCATAATCCAACATGGGGTAGCAATACTCAATCATACATGCAATTATGTGTCAAAAGAATCAACCATATCAAGGGGCATGTTATGGACTGATATTAGAGTCAAAGAGAGACATATATTACTGATTTGAAATTGATTAGGCATTGTTCCATCATTAAGTAGCAAGATTAGCATCAAAAGGGTAATGCACATCATTATAGTCCAATATGGTCGAAAAAGTACAAAAGGAGGCATGTATGAGCACTAGGGGGGTATGACCTTCATTTAGTTCAAGGGTGCATAAAAGATACTGATTTCATGATTACGAGAGTGAAAAGTCATTAAAGATGTAAGATTGATCATAAAAGTGAATAAATGTGCTCAAACATGACTAGTGTTAGTATTTTCAAGGAATCATGGAGAAAACGTTTGATTTAGGGTCTGGGACTTGGTCCAATCTGTAGGTCTCGTCGAGATGATCAATTTGGTATATTGGTTCGACATTTTTGGCCAAGGGATTAGCAATATATCATTTTTACAAGATTATAAGTCAAACATTAGAGAAACCAAACAACATACCCTTGATTATGCAGAGGATCTCGACCGTCAGCTCCAGGATCAAGGGCCAGCATCGCCTCCCAAGATTGCACACACTCCCGACCGTAGCGGGACTCCAGGTTGATGTGGTGCGATCTCTATGACCGCCTGGGCTTGACAAGTCCATAGTGGAGCCAACTCTTCGTGGCCCTCCGATCGTTCCTGGTCAGGGCAAAGTCAGGATCTAACGGCCCAGGACTATCGTCCCTAGGCCCCTTCCTTGCAGCAGTTGGCCACAAGACCGGCCCGCACAGCGGTGTTTCCGCGGCGGAGCTCTTTCCAGAGTCATGCGCATACCGCGCTGGAGGCAGTGGGGGCACTAAACGAGGTGTCGACTGCCATCCCGAAGGCACGATGCAGTCGTTGGTCTACCCATCTCGCACTGCGATGGCTCAACGGGTGGGCTTCCTGGTGGCGGCGCCGACAAGCCGAAGGTAAGAGATGAAGTTGGAAATCAAGCGAGAGAGTAGGGAAGTGTGAAACATGAGAAGAAACGATCTGGGGAAGAAGCTTTATAGACAGAACTAGGGTTAGAACGGTGCCCTTGGTGGAGCTTGAAGGCGGGTAACTATTGGCCAAAGCGGCTCGCGCCGGTGGCTCATAAGAGGGGGAGGGGGGTACTTCTAGCCATCAGATCTCAGATCGTCCATCTAACGGCCAATATGGGATGCGTGTTAGGGTTTTCCCCTTAGAATGGGCGGCGGCTCCTGGGCTGCGCCCCATAATTGGGCCCATCTCATTCAAAATAAAAAGAAAATGAAATCCAACATTAAATAGAGATATTCAATGGACCATAACTTTGGTTACATAGTTCCGATCAAGTCGATTTTTGCACTGTTGGGTTCATAATTGAATCCTCTTTAACATAGTATACAAATGAGAGAAATATGATCATATTGATGGGGTTCAAAAAAATGGATTCAAGAGGATGATGTATTAAATGATAATACTAAGCTCAAAGTGTTGTTTGATGTCACACATTGTGAAAATCATGCATATAGTGATCAAAATGGGTCATCAGTAAGACAAGTCATGAAATAGAACTCATACCGAGTGATGTGAGTCACCAATAGAGAGAGAAAAAATGAGTTTTTCACATCCTTCCTTCCTTACAAGAAATTTCATCCATGAAATTTAACCAGGATCATAGATAAGATTTAAGAAACTATTGACTTAAGGTATCCAACCATAGTTTTCTAGGAATTCCCCATAATATGGTGTACACTTAGGTTATCATCATTAAAGGTGTACTCATCTTATCTATGTACATATTACTTTGTACTCTAATATTGTATTACAACATCATCACCACATTAGGGTTTTTGTTCATATCTTTATATGAGACCAAGGTGTATCATCAAAATCTATTTTATCAATTCTGAAATGAATATATGCATGGTCATGGCTTCAAACAAGACTATCATCAAGTGTGTATCTCATCTTTACAATAGATTTCATGCATGGTTTTTGCTTCCCCAAAATTTCTACCAATTCTAATCAATTATGTTCATTATCTTAAAATTAAACAATTTATTCACCATGTGTATTCGAGTTATGACCCCAAGAGCATCGACATATCCAATTAATCATTTTTTTTGGTAAGAGATTAGGCATGTTACCCTATATTGTTCAATCTAAGATCTTATGACATCATCATATCTAGATCATAATTTTGAATCTATATCTTTCATGTAAGGTATGATTTCATACTAAGTCTATCTCATGAGAGTGGCTCATTGCACATATATCAAGATTTAACTTAAGTGAGATTCTTTCATGTATCGAGCATCATTCAAGGAACAACATTATCATCAATGTCAAGATTTTTGAATTCTCTCACTTATATCTAGAAACAGCTCCACAAGCTCAAGCCACTCAAGCTAAGACATATGTTTCCAACAAGACATGTTAACCACAACCTTCTACCTGTAACAAAATTTCTACCCATCTTTTGAGAAACAAAGGTAACCACTAGATTCCTTTATATACAACTATAACCTAAGTATGAGGCTCGTCATGGATATCACACATCATATACATCATCTTGGGTCTTGGGACATCTCCCTCACCTATATATATATCAAACATCAAATATTCAATTGCCTCTTTCTCTAGGGTTAAGTATTTTCATAGGATATCTAGGGTACAACATTATCAAGGAAACCACACACTAGGTCACTCAACTCATATACTTAGAAGTATTCTAGCTAGGGACTCATCATCAAGTATTTCATCATTCATAATATTCAACATTTCAAATATTTTGGAGTTTAGGTACTCTAACCTTTTCCCGATACGGGTCAACTCATATCAACATGTCACCCTATTCATATGTCCCATGCTAGAGGTCTTCCTTTGTAAAGAGATTGAGGCCCGTGTTGGTCTCGAACCATATATCATATCTCCACACATACAAGACTAGGTACAAGCAAGCATGCCAAGCCACTAACTATGTTTACCACATCAACCAAGCCGTATGTATCATACAAGGTGCTAGGTTTAGCTAGGGTTTCATAGTCCAACTCATTCCATATCGTTTAACATATCGACCTTCCTCAAACAACTTGGGTCTTATCAACATCATCATCAATATCATAATCATCATCTTAGGTTTCTAGGTTACTCACTGACCTAAACCTATATCATGGCTCTAGACAACTTTAGAGACTATCACTATTATCTAAACTCTCTCATCTAGACTTGATGTTACATCTCTTTCTCCTAGGTTGCATGGAAATTCACTACCTTTCTGCGCGTGGTAACATTTTTCATATGTACGTATAATAATACTTGAAATATGTTTTCTCCAACGTTTAAATAGGCGATGAAAACCACCATACTCCATTCTAATAAAACCAAAACCAAAACGAGTTACCACACTCATTAGGCAGTCTAGTTACATGACACCTAGAGAACTAGCAAGAACATGGTGCACACTTGTGTAGACATCCTAAGCACATGTCGCGAATCATGTCTAGGGAGGTAACTTACACACGTCTACACTTAGTTCTAGAACATCTAGGTTCTAACCTAGAGGATAAGTCAACCTAATCCACAAGGATATTTCATTAAGTTTCTAGGGTTGAGATGTAAGGTGAGTTTAGTTTGTGTTTCATGTGAGCAATGTTTGGTGTAGTTACTGTTCATGCTCTGATACCATCTGTCACGGAACCGGAATCCCAGTCCCATGAACCAAACATATACCAAAGGCGAAATGTGGAAGCATAAATCTTATCACACATGAACAGAGAACAAGATACAAGCACCAACATAATCTCAACAATCAACAAGATATATTAAGCAACATTATTATATTACACAATTTGAATTACATATTCAAGAGTCACTTTGTACAAGTCTGCTCATGTATACTATATCTGGATCTTACAACAAGTACACCTAGCATAGCTCACCAAGCCCTTCATCCTTCTAGCCATCTCTGAACCTAAAAACAACGTACGAGAAATGGGTCAACACACGAGGTGTTGAGTATGGGGTCGAAAGATACACATATATATAAGCTTTGCATAATTTTGAAAATATTTCAATATTAAACGAACAAGAATAAACATGTTAATTGTTTAACAAATGCGAAACCATATTTTATGTCATTTCACTCCATTATACCAACAATATCAAACATGTTTAAGGCCTTTGACCATCTTCCCGTCGGAAGGGTCCGTAAGGGTGCTCAAGCTTAGCTAACCCTTTTATACAAGAGGGACCTCAAGGTCGTAACCAAGAGCCCTTTATCAACAATATTATAATGGAGTTCCATATATATGTGTTCAAGTTATAAAATAGACGAAACAAACATCGAGTATGTCATAGCAATACTACATGGCAATATTTGAGCAAATAGACAGACAAGCATATAATATATGTCTTTTCAAACAAGAAAGCGGTAGTCATATAACTAGACAAGGCCCATACCTGATTCTGAGATTTCATGACCTAACATATCCTTCGTCATCTAGCCACATATCAAACCTGATTAACAACAAGATTACATATATGCATTAGATTCTCACCATTAACCATGATTATCTTTATTTGATGGTTTTGGCCAAGTTGATTTCAAGGTTGGTTATTAGTACATTATTTGATCTCATAATGATCTAGGGTCCATCATAAGAGTGTGGTTCAAGTTTCATATCATTTTGATGTTCCATGCACTTTCTATGATCATATCAAGGTTTAAGGTATTTTCATGCATTCCGGGGTCAAAAGACTCACGATAGAGTAATCAAGGTGAAAGATAATCAATGATTAAGAGCCAAGCATAAGGGATGGGTTTGATCAACAACATAAGACACATTCAAAGTAAGGGGATGTCCACTAGTGTCTAGGCGCCATAATCCAACATGGGGTAGCAATACTCAATCATACATGCAATTATGTGTCAAAAGAATCAACCATATCAAGGGGCATGTTATGGACTGATATTAGAGTCAAAGAGAGACATATATTACTGATTTGAAATTGATTAGGCATTGTTCCATCATTAAGTAGCAAGATTAGCATCAAAAGGGTAATGCACATCATTATAGTCCAATATGGTCGAAAAAGTACAAAAGGAGGCATGTATGAGCACTAGGGGGGGGGGTATGACCTTCATTTAGTTCAAGGGTGCATAAAGGATACTGATTTCATGATTACAAGAGTAAAAAGCCATTAAAGATGTAAGATTGATCATAAAAGTGAATAAATGTGCTCAAACATGACTAGTGTTAGTATTTTCAAGGAATCATGGAGCAAACGTTTGATTTAGGGTTTGGGACTAGGTCCAATCTGTAGGTCTCGTCGATATGATCAATTTGGTATATTGGTTCGACATTTTTGGCCAAGGGATTAGCAAGATATCATTTTTACAAGATTATGAGTCAAACATTAGAGAAACCAAACAACATACCCTTGATTATGCAGAGGATCTCGACCGTCAGCTCCAGGATCAAGGGCCGGCATTGCCTCCCAAGATTGCACACACTCCCGACCGTAGCGGGACTCCAGGTTGACGTGGTGCGATCTCTATGACCGCCTGGGCTTGACAAGTCCATAGTGGAGCCAACTCTTCGTGGCCCTCCGATCGTTCCTGGTCAGGGCAAAGTCAGGATCTAACGGCCCAGGAATATCATCCCTAGGCCCCTTCCTTGCAGCAGTTGGCCACAAGACAGGCCCGCACAGTGGTGTTGCCGTGGTGGAGCTCTTTCTGGAATTATGCGCATACCACGCTGGAGGCAGTGGGGGCGCTAAACGAGGTGTCGACTGCCATCCCGAAGGCACGATGCAGTCGTTGGTCTACCCATCGCGCGCTACGATGGCTCAACGGGTCGGCTTCCTGGTGGCGGCGCCGACAAGCCGAAGGTAAGAGATGAAGTTGGAAATCAAGCGATAGAGTAGGGAAGTGTGAAACAAGAGAAGAAATGATCTGGGGAAGAAGATTTATAGACAGAACTAGGGTTAGAATGGTGCCCTTGGTGGAGCTTGAAGGCGGGTAAATGTTGACCAAAGCGGCTCGCGCCGGTGGCTCATACGAGGGGGAGGGGGGTACTCCTAGCCATCAGATCTCAGATCGTCCATCTAATGACCAATATGGGATGCGTGTTAGGGTTTTCCCCTTAGAATGGGCGGCGGCTCCTGGGCTGCGCCCCATAATTGGGCCCATCTCATTCAAAATAAAAAGAAAATGAAATCCAACATTAAATAGAGATATTCAATGGACCATAACTTTGGTTACATAGTTCCGATCAAGTCGATTTTTGCGCCATTTGGTTCGTAATTGAATCCTATTTAACATAATATACAAATGAGAGCAATATGGTCATATTGATGGGGTTCAAAAAAATGGATTCAAGAGGATGATGTATTAAATGATAATACTAAGCTCAAAGTGTTGTTTGATGTCACACATTGTGAAAATCATGCATATAGTGATCAAAATGGGTCATCAGTAAGACAAGTCATGAAATAGAACTCATACCGAGTGATGTGAGTCACCAATAGAGAGAGAAAAATTGAGTTTGTCACAGCCGCTCAGGAGGACAACTGTCAATCCCGACAGTCCCGGTGAGACCAGGAGTCTTCAGTCCCGGTGCGACCAGGAGCTGCACAGACACCGTCCAAGACCAGAGGTGAAGACTGCGTAAGGCATGAGGTATTGTCGCCGAGCAAGCCTCGGGACAAGGTATGATTCCACAAACCATCCTTTCCTATTGTATAGACATTGACACGTTTCCTTGTTCTGGGTTTGGGAGGAGAATTTGTTTTTGTTTCCACTTCCTTCTCTGCCTCCACTAAAACCCAACACAAGGGACCCCAAGATAGATGACCATCGATCCTCACCATTTATAGACCACCATATGTTTTCCCCACATGAGTATGACCATAGGTTGTCATACATCAAGGGGAACCATTGGTTGATGGCCTCTCAAGCTAGCTCATCCATGGGAGCAAAAGCCTAACTCACCCTATAGAGGTTCTACCATAAAACCAAGGTGCACCAAGGTGCCTCAAGCCACAACAAACTCAATCATGATAAGAAAAAAATGTAAGAGACATAAATAATCTAAAAAATTGCAAAAAAAACCTCATATATGGGTAAACTACATAAAAGTCCAAAACAAGCATATAATTGCAAAACTTGCACATTCAATTGTCCAAACTGGACAAAATTTGAAACTTCAGCTTATCACATGATATCAAAGCACATAACAAGGTTAAATTAAGGATTTTAAGCACTTAATCAAGGTAATAAAGCACGTTCAACCACTAAGAAAGGTTTGGGGTCTTATAGTTTGGGTTGGGTTGTTGTGGGTTTGAGTCTTGCGGGTGCGGGTCAAAAAGATGCAATTCTAAATGAGTCAAAGAAAGAAAAATCTAAACCTAACCCAACGGGTTGCGGATCTCCCGTGGGTGCCCATATAATGTGTTCAATAAATTATTATTTTGTAAGTTGCTACTGTAACAGTAAAAAAAGGACCATTCACTAGTGTTTTTACATGAAATATAGAACAAGAAAAACCAACTATTATACATTGTCACTATCAAATAAAAAAGTTTTTCATATTTTTACAAGCATTCAACCACATATTAGGTAAAATTCTCTAATGCAAAATTAACTTATCCAATATACGATTATGATCAACAAACTAAAGATAGTAAATTTTACCATGTCTCTAGATTAAGTTTGATAAAACAATTAGATATCATAGTAGAGCTAGATTTATTTTCTCTAATATCTCTCTGATATGAAATCTTGTTGGGCAAGTTGGAGTTTGGACTTGAACTACTTAACAATTAATGGTTCATAGCAGATCATCTTATTTGTTCTAAGTGATAGTGTATCATTATATTTAATTTATGTAAGTAATCAGTTAAGCGGGTTAGCTACGGGTGCCCACGGGCCACCTACAAAACCCTCTAAATAAATGGGTGGGTATGGGTTTGGGTAAATCCCAACGGGTGGCAAATTTCATCAACCAAACCCAACTTAAACAGGTTGACCCATGGGTGGCAATGGATTTTGACCCAATTTGATAGATCTAATTGGCCCTGATGATGCTGATTTTTCCCTTCAACAATCTCAATTTGACGATGAGCCATTACACCCTCTTGTTCCCCAATTGTTTTCATGGTAATGCCTCCTTTTCCCTCTACAATATTTTAATGCATTCATTATCAAGTTTTTGCCTTATTATTTAGCATTGGATTGCCGATTGTGCACCTTTGTGTTCTTCTTCCATGGCAAGAGAACTTTATACATTCATGTGCACCTCCCAACCTCACTAGGACATTGTTGACTTTGGTTTTTTGCGGCGAAGGTATTGAGCACCATCACATGTTGTAAAGTGATCTTATAACTGGCATTGGTACACATCTATTTGCCCTAGTCAATGATGGTCAGGCCTGATGCAGGGAAGAAGAAGGTGTCAGGTCTAAAATGACCTAGATGACCTTAACCATTAAATTTTACTATTAATTTCACAAGGGTATTCTTGGGATCTCAAAGTATACAATGTATAACAATCGTGTGAGAATTTAATATGATCAAATGACCCCACCACCCTAGTCTTGAGTTTAATATGGTCACGCCCCACATGAGTGAAGTTGACATTTGATTAATCTCATTTAATCAAAAATGTTTAAAAAGGAAAAATCACAACAAATGATCTAGAGATCAGAAAATTATAAAACCACATGGTTTTGACATGAGAAAATTTTGCCAATTTAATGGTAGTATTTTCAAATTCAATATCCTATGTTATCAATATGGTCATTCAAAGCTTAATAAATTGAAATACATACCTAATAAACATCTATAATGAAATTAGTTAGGAATCTTGAATTTGAACCCTAGAAAGACATTAGAGGAATTTGACCCCGCCTTAGAGGCATGTGTAGTCGCTATTTAATTAGGCATTTATTCAACTTTAAAATGCATTTTACCAAATGAGCCACCTACTGATATCCTTAATACTTAGTTGAAATTTTGATGCCCTTGTAGTGGAAATTGTTCTGAACTATTATGATACTATGTTTGTTCATATCATAATGGGTTTTGTAACCCCTTCTGCCATGCTCTTTAGTCTTTCTATAGAAATTGGTGTACATAAGTCTTGCATTCTGTTATTGCATGTGATATCAGACTGAGATAACTAATTTAGATGCTTATGCATACCATTAGGACACATATTTCCACCCAAGATACATCTTTCCACCTATAATTTATATATAGAGGCACATCTTTCTTCATAGGGTATCTTTCCACCTATTTTACTTAGACAATGACTCATTGGTGTCTTGGACCTACCTTAATTAGTTATAGTCTAAATTGTCTACATGTGTAACATCCCTGACCTGGGTTATGAACTAACCCTAGGTGTTTTGCTTAATCATGTGATTAGACACTTGTGGTTATCCTTTGATATGTAATTAAAGCTTCTGAGGAACATATAATTCTATTTCTGCCCTTTTTGAACAATGTTGTAATATTGTTTTGTTAATATGGACCTATGTGCAAATTACCCAATTAGAGGGGTTAACTTGCAAATTTCACATGTTTAGATGTTCCTCTGATGATGAGACATCATAAGAATGAATATGATGAAGTGTTATGGATTCTTTAAGCTTGGGCACCAAGATGCAGCTTGTGGAGCAATCTTTGTGCTTTAATACCCTAGTTTTGGAGTAAAGTGCAATTTACCCAAAACATAGGGTGCAACATGTAAAATATACCTTCTAGAGTATCTTTTATGACTCTTGGCATCAACTAGAGTAAAAATGATGAAGAGGGCGCTTCATTTGAATAATCAAATAAGAAGGATAACCCTTATAATTAAATAACCAAGTTGTAAGCAAAATGACCCTTTTATGTGTGCAACTTAGTAAGATGTTTGGCTTCTTTTCCTATAAACCTTGGATAAAGGAGGAGTTTTGCTTAAGTAAAGAAGGGAGAAACGTGGCTTAGGAAGGGAGGATGATCTAGTTGAGAAATAAGGAAATGATTGTACTTATCTTGAAAATATGCCCAAAGTATATAAACACATCTTCCTTACTAAGAAAGGGATCATTCCCTTCACTTTCTCTTCTTATCTCTTTGCTGTGGCCGACTAAGAAGGAGCTCAGGAGCAGAGGAGAACGGCCAATCTGAATTGGGTAAGCTTTGATTTCCATATAGCTCAAAATCATGGGGGAAATCTTGCTACAAGGTTGGTTTGTTAGTCTTTCTTACATAGTTCTTCTTTCTAGCCATCTTCTCCATCCAATCCTTGAGGAACGAACCTTGGACGACCTGTGGAGATCAAGACACCATTAAAGCTTCGAATCTTGGAGCTATGGATCAGTCCTAGAGGCGGGTTTTATCACTCTAACCCTTAAAGTTTTGTTATGCATCTTCTTCCTATGAAAACGTTGCTTAATCTTCCTTCTTAGAACCTTCCTTGTGTTCTTGCAACCAAAACCGTGAAGAATAGACCATGATCTTGAGGTAGAATAAGGTGGCGTAATTCCAAAGTTCACCCTGATCCTACTTTAGCAAACGACCCTCCACCTCTTGCCCAAACGGTTTGCAAAACCGTTTGGAAGCAAACGGTTTCAAAACCGTTTGGAGGGAAAACGGTTTCACAAGACCGTTTGGTTGAGTTGACCAAGAATTGACCATTTGGATATCTTCTGTACACATTATGGACTAATCACCCACCAATAATCATTAACTAATTCCAAGTAAATCACAAGTTGAAGGCACTTTAGTCACCTAAACCCTAATCGGGTTTATTGCTGATTTCAATGGTGCAATCATGTTGAAGTTTGGGTTGAGTGACCCGAACGGTTTCAAAACCGTTTGGGGATCACCCAAACGATCTCAATACCATTTGGTGATCACCCAATACCGTTTGGAGGTCTAGGGTCAAGTGGGGTTGATCAATCGAGGGTCCAATCACATCAAGTTGTTGAATAATTAAAGTGCTGATTTTGTGACCTAATTAGGGTTCAACCCTTAAGTAAATGACTTAATTTTTGATGAAATATTAGGAAAATGGTATCAAGACCGTTTGGAGGATGTCCAAACGATCCCAAGACCATTTGGGGTCAGGTCATGACCCAATTGAGTGATGGTTCAATGGGATTCAACATCAATTAGACTCATGTTGATGAATGTTGAAGGATGATCGATTCCAAACCCTAATCCAATTGGTTCAAACCCTAATTAGTGACCAATTGAGGTTCAATTGAGTTTCAAATCAGTAAAGTATTAACCTAATTGACTTAATTGATAAGTGGCTAACAAGTACAACAACGTTTGAGGGGTTCAACATTGAAAACCCTAACTCAATTGGAAGTGTTGATACACTTTTTGGTCCATGCAGTTTTGAGGGTGTTTGGACCAAACAGTCTCAAGACCATTTGGGGCCAAAAGGTCTCAAGACCGTTTGGGGCCAAATGGTCTCAAGACCGTTTGGGACCAAATGATCCCAAGACCGTTTGGTGACCATGCGATTTCAAGGTCGATTTGCCCATGCGGTTTCAAAGTCAATGTTGGCCAAACGGTCAACAGGACCAAACGGTCTTCATGACCAAACGGTCTTCACCTCAGCTAAGGAAAACGATCTTGATGGTGTACTTGGCCATGCGGTCTTGAAAGTCAAAGGGAACAAACGGTCAACAACTCCATGCAGTTTCAAAACCGTTTGGAGGTTGAAGTGCAAGACCATTTGGGGTTCAATTATGTTAAGAACATTTGATGGTTTGAAGGTTAAGATGGTTTAGTAGTTGTTTAACCTAAACCATAAAGATACCTAAAGTCATTAAGGGGTTAAGTAATTAGTAGATTAACACATGTTATGGTCAATGGTGAACATTACCAAAGTACCCTTGAAGGGTTTAAGTAGACAACACCTCTTGATTAAGTAAACCCTAATGACCATGATGGTGATGACATGACTTATGTTATCAAAGTCATTTGACTTAACCTAACTTAGAGTTATGTACACATCATATAATATTAAGAGGAGAGATAAGACTCCATATATGTAAGAGAATCAAGTAATATATTTCCAACATGTATGAATGCGCATAATTAGGGTATGGTCCTTTATAATGAGATCATAGAAACCCTAATTATGGTGATTTATAACTTTTAACCTAATTGAAGGCATTAATGGAAGTTATCCACATACATAAAGATGATACGATCTTAATTCACTGTAATGTGAATAGTAAACCCTAATTCTAGGGTAATATCATGTAATGTGAATAGTAAACCCTAATCTAGGGTGATATGATAAATGAACAATAAACCCTAATTCTGAGTTATGCCTTTAAGCATGAAACCCTGTGAATGAATTATAATATGAGGAATCCTTATGCCTTGTAAGTCAAAGGGGTTTAATAACCCTAATTGAGTTGAATAAACCCTAACCCTAGAAATCAACCGTGGTGATGTAACATGGTCATGGTATGTTGTTAATAGCACGACCATGCTATGGAGCACGGCCGTGGTAGCCTCCCCTTGAACGACCATGCAAGGAAGCACGACACTGGTGCTCTATGAATAAATTGAAAAGAATTGGTATTGTGCTGATACTGTTATATATGCATGTCCTCAATTATATTAGTTATGCAGGTTGTTATCAAGAGGTAACCATAGCCAGGTAAGGGTTATGATGTTTTATTCATTGAAAGTATATTATAAGCTTTATGAATAATAATATACTATGTTTCTTGGTTTAAGAGGTAACATATGAGATTGATGGGCTGTAAGAGCCTTGAGTAATATCTACACTGTTACAATTAAGGTCATGTTGTTAGATGACTTATGATGATCTAAGGGTTTGAACACCCATGTTCTTGAATCATAGTGATGAGATGGTTAAGAAATGATATCCATATGATAACTGATGTGAGTTAAACTTGATACATTTAGTATTCTTCTTTCATAGCAGTTGTTTTAATGGTTTATGTTTGAAAACACGCTTGATGCTAAAAGAATGCTAAAATGTACTTAAATAATCAAGTATAATCATATCATGTAGAGCCCTGACCATAGATCCATCATTGTCATAAGCCAAATGATGGTGAAACAAGTTTTTCCTAAGGGAACTCCTGGAGCACATACTTTTGAGTATGTGGGGGATTATGGACGCAAATACCCTTACGTCCTAGTGTAGGAATTGATGTAAGATGTATCTTTAATCCATCAATCCTTCATTATAGGTTTATTCCGGGATGATGTATCACTAATCTCCCGAGGGAATCATTAATGCCGCATCGATGAGAGATAAACAAGAGATCCCTCGATGACGAAGAGAGTACAGAATGCCACTGTGACTCTAATAGCGAAGTTTCCAGAATACCCTGGAAAGCTATTTTAGCAGAGACACGAGATGTCCTGCATGTTGATCCTCACACTGACTGAGGAAGATGAGGTCATAAGAATCCGACTCTTTTGATGACCTATGTATGGTACCGATGCGATTTCGTAATGGTCGGTTGGAGTATGAGCGGTATACCTCATCTCCGCAGGGCATGATAATGTTTGAAAAACATAATCAGCTGTGTAGCATAACTGCTTAGGTTGAACTACGAGAAACAATGATTTATGTTACATTGTTTATAATGTTCTAGCTGAGTAACTAGTACACATATTGTTCTTGAGATATGCTTTGATGTTCAATTAAGTTATAATTGAAATGTTGCTTTACTTGACATCAAATCTGCTATTGAATGTTAATAATTATATTGGTTATTATTATTCTTTATTACAATAACAAAGCTTCTGGCAGAGAGTTATAACTCTCGTTGGGACAATTATTCAAATTGTCTCACCCCCGTGGGATTCGACTACTTAGGTGGACGTCGAGGACGGAGGAACCCATCTGAGGGTGAGCAGTATCAGCAACAACAACAATACCAGGGGCAACAGTGAATCTCAGGTGGAGATACTGACTGTCAAGTCTTGTAGATAGTATGTCCTATGTGTCGTCTCTATACTCTCAGGTCCTAGGAGTCAGTAGATTTGAGGTTTTTGGCTTAATGCCTCGAGATTTTTGTATCTTGCCTTGTACAGATAACAGGGCAATGGAAGAATGTAATCACTCGAGATGTGATTTCATAGAGATGTAATAACGAACCATGTTGTAAACAATTTATCTTGTTTTCTTATAAAAGAGTTTTATGGTTTAAAGATCTCTTTCCAAAAAGTTTTGATTTTTAATAATTTTTCATAATTCCTCTGCTAGTTAATCGCTTCCACTGAGCTTACCTCGTGATTTATAAGTCGGACCCCACAACATGCCTATTTATTTTGTAAGATTAATGATTGTTAAATGGTAAGACTATTCATATATCAATCAATTTTTCGTATGCCTCATTGTCTTATTTATATATTCTTGAACTCACCTACTTGTTAACAACCTTCTTTTAAATGATAACTCCCACACTTTAACTCCTTTATCTAGAATGCCTAAATATGTTTCATATGTACATACTCAGTGTTTCCTGAACTTCTCTTTTTATCTATTTCTTTGGATACAATCCTCCCTCCAACTAGATCTTGAACAAATAGTGGAATAAAAAATTGAAGATCAATAATTTGGAGATCAAGATTTAGAACAACCTGGTGGTGAGTAGAAGGACCTTCTGAAAATGCTAGGTGGTGCTACACCTCCTCTTATCTAGTTGATATTTTTTTTATATTTCCTTTTGTTTGGTATGGACCAATATGTTAGGCGATCATTGTAAGCATAATAGCTTGAATTTTCTTCAGCTGCCAACTCATTACATTGCTCTATTTTCCATACTATTTTGAATAGTACTATGCACCCCTTCCCTTTTTTATGAGTAATATATTTTGGGGTTGTATCATTTATTTCAAAATAAAGTAAGAAGTGGTCCCATCACTGGGACCCACTCCTTATAATATCCTCTAGGTAGTTTGTCTTACATGTTAGAAATGGTGCAATATCTTCACACACCAAGAGTCTTAGAAAGAAAACCAATCAATCATCTCATAATGAATGGAGCCACTTCACCATTAGACTCTATCAAGATGTTATGGTACAAATTCTAGATCACATTCATACTTAGGAAAGTTGGAAGATCAGTGTATTTATTTTTTTCTTCAACTCACATATGATGTTCACATGTTGCTTATCGTATTAAGATTCATTGTAGTGCCTTTACATTTTGTTGAAATAAGAGAAGTTTTTCAAGTTACTAGTTGGACTCTTACATGATACCTTGCCCCTAGAATATAGAATCAAGTGTTGACATCAACATCTAAGAGAATGAATAAGCATCCTGACATTTAGGAGTCATTTTGTATGTCTTCCTACTTTCATTCCATTGATTTAGTCTTATGTAGTTGCATTTATAAAAATGAGCCATTAGGAAAAGGAGTTAATATTGGTACAACATCACATCAATCATGTTGCATTCTTGTCTTCTTGGTGACAATTTCTCTATTTTTTATAGAATCAATGTGTAGAGCATAACCCATAAGTCTTGTAAAAAATCAGTACGCCATACAAGTCTTTCATGCTGCCTCTAGTCCACAATGAATTAGCTTATGACATCCCATACATTAAAAAAACTAGACCTTAAATATATATGAATGTACACTATTATAGGATATAAGAATAATAACTAGAACTCAAAGACTAGCACAACACATTAAAATTACCATCTAGAATCTGACTCTATATATAGATGTTCCCGCAAATGCATTTTAAGGTATGGTCTACTGGACATCTAAATTGTAGGATAATGAATGTCATGGTCCTCTTTTAGGATATTTCACATTCAAAAATATAATTTTTATATTCACACCACTAGTATAAAACAACCCTTTTCACGATCAAAATGAATGGAAAATACCAATTTGTATGTATTTAGTAGATCCCCTTGCTTATAATTAGCTCAAACTTTCTCATTGATGAACGGTACACATCGTTAAAACTATCAAGTAATGGGTTTAACCGTTCATTTCACTTTTTGGATAGGATTTTGTTAACTGTATAGTTATCAACTAAGCTTCCTTCAATTCTTGAAACTGATCCATTTACTAAATTTTTATCTAGATGTTTGAAGTTTGGACTTCCGCAACTGGTTGTCTTGTTTGATATCTTGTTAAGAAATATGTATTATCCATCTTAATGAAGTTTTTCATCAATCTTGGATTCTTTGATAAAAGGACTTCCCTAGCCTTGGGTTTCATTTTGGACCTCATAACTTCAATCACGTGACCACTCCACTCTTTGCCAGTCTTGCACATCTAGTGTAACGACCCCGCTTCCCGGTAACCCCCAATCAAGGGAGACCAAGAGGTCAGAGGCGTTATTCCAAAATCCAGGATCAATGGTTTAACAATTAATCAAAAATAATTATCAAATTATACAAAAACTAAACTTGAAAGTTGGAATAAAATAAAACTTTTGCATACCTTTTCAATATAGGATCTAAGACTTCTATCCACCATAGAAATCTTACTATCTAATCCTCCTTTGGATGACTTAAATTCATCTTCACAGATTTCACTTTACTATTTGTCCTTTTCAAATAATACCTAAAACACCGACAAACAAAATGTCAGTTAGTATATTGCTATACTTGTATGTGGGGAACAAACACAATTTCACAAATAAGCTATAACAACCTAAATACAACAAATAGTTGATTAAAAATCCAAATTACGCTTTCAATATGACTTCTCAACCGCTTTTGCCCTAAACCATGGGTTACCCTCTCTTAGGGTTTTGTCCTTGCAATGGCATAAGACCACCTTATCCATCCTGATCTTGGTGCCTGGGGTCACCTCTCATGGTACCCAATGGTCTTCCCTCCGGGGCTTGACTGATTAGACCTGCCCTCCAGGGCTTGGTCATGCAACATACATCAGGGTGGCATGTAGGTGTTGGCTAAATTTGACATTATCAAACCCTTTATTTTGATGATGACAAACATTTCATTCTTGTGGATCTAACTTGTTATTTGAGTGTTTTAGGGATAAACAAATAAGGAAGTGGATAGTTAAAGATCTATACAAATTGGGAGATCAAGACGCTTATATTGCTTTTATTTTCATGGTTGTACTCAATGTAAAAACTTGTACAAGTATATAATGTGCAAGTACTTAGACAACATGTAAATCAAGTGTTAGATATTCCCTATCCACTCACAACACTTAGAAAGTTCCTCCCTTAAGATATAAGCACAATTAAACATTGATACACACACTTAGTACATGGCTCAACACATTGGAATAGGGACATTCTCAGTCAACAAATTCCTTGACCGAGACATTCTGAGTCAACAATATTCTCAACCAAGAATAGTCCTTCTAGCAAATTCTATAGACGTTAGACTGAGTTGAAAAGTAGTTGGTAGTTGGAAATGAACGTTGCAATACACTCATTCCATACCTTCCCTCGATCGACAAATTCCTCAACTGAGAGACTCTCGGTCGACAAACTTCTCGACCAAGAAAGGTTCTGGACTGCACTTTTCAGCATTAAACAACTAGTCGTTGCAATGTAATTAGTGGACACCTAATGGTTAGTTGAGCACTACGAACACCCTAGAAAGTGTCTAGAACGTCCCTAAGAGCTAGTAGGTCATTCCTATAAATAGGACATGCCTTGGTACACCCAAAGCATCACTTGTGAATACAATTACACTGGAGATTCATTCTTTGTGAGCAACAAGCTGAGCTATACTTGCAATCTGTTTCATTGAGCTCTACATTAGTGTCCTATAGCTTAGTATCTCCTAGCCACCACACTACCACGTTCATCCACAATGGATAGGAGATCAATACGCATGATATACGATCAAAGCACTATACTCAATTGATAACATTGTTTCTTTCTTCCAATCTTGTTCCTTCTATTATATTTTGTTCTCCTTTTCTACTCCTAGGTTGGAGGCTATGGAAAGGAGGTTGTTGGAGCTTCTTTAGGTGGTGAAGGTAGCTCAGTGGACTTAGGATTACTTCAAGAAGGCTGTCTGAATGGGAAGCTACTTCAAGAGGAAGGCTACTTCAAGGGGGAGCTTGGAGTTACTTTGAGGAAGGCTGCTTCAGGTTGGTGGGACTACTTCTAGGTGAAGGCTATCCTAAGGGTTGTGAAAGTAGTTGTATATTATGTAACATCCTTGCAAGGTAATAAAATACAACTGCTTTCAAAATCTCGGTTGGGAACAATCGGGTAGTGGATTGACTCCCTTAGTATTTGCTAAGGGTGGAACCACTCTAAACACCTTGCCTCCTTCTCCAATAACTTTATGGTTACTTGGCTGAATAATTTTAAAATTATCATAAAAACCTATTCACCCCCTTCTAGTGTTTTTCAATCGGTATCAGAGCAGGTCTTCAATGAGCCTTAACAGGTCTTGAAGCATGGGGAATGATGTGCTCAACCATATGAACTTGGAGGGAACCTATGTAGCTCGTCCACCATCATTCGATGGAAACAACTACAACTATTGGAAGAGAAGGATGCAAATCTATTTTCAAGGCATCAGTTGGGAACTTTGGAGAATGGTGTCCACTCCATACATGCTCCTGGAAACCGAGTATGTTACATGGGATGCTAATATGGTAAAGCAAGCTCAACTTAATGCTAAGGCTGTAAGTATTTTATATTGTTCTATATCGGTAAGTGAATTCAATAAAAATTTCTTCTTGTGACACTGCATATGACATATTGCATAGACTTTCTATTACACATGAAGGAACTTTACAAGTTAAAAATTCTAACATTAGTATGCTTAAACTAAAGTTTGAACAATTTCGTATGGAACCAAATGAGTCCATTAGTGAAATGTATGCAAGATTTTCTACTATCATTAATGGTTTGAGTGCATTAGGCAAATTCATAAGTGAAGAAGATCAAGTGTCCAAGATTCTTAGGTGTTTGCCACCAAAGTACAAATCAAAGGTGATGACTATTGAAGAAGCAAATGATCTCACAAGATTGAGGATGGAACAACTCATTGGCAACTTGGAGACACATGAGGTCACCCTTGAAGAAGAAGAAAGATTGGCGGCTGAACACAAAAAGGAGAAAAGAAAGGACATTGCGTTCAAGGCATCAACCAAAATTAGTCATGACAGAAGTGAAGAAGATAGTGAAGAAGAAACTCTCATTGTAAATGGTAAGCAGTATAGAAGATTTAAAACTAACAAAAATTCTAGTATTTCTTCTTCCTCTAGGTGCATTAAATGTGGAAAAAGGGGACATTTAAAAAGTGATTGTCCCAAAGTCAAGAAAGGAAATAAATCATCTCACAAGAAGAAGGAAAAAGCCTACAAAGCTACATGGGATGACTCAAGTGATGATAATGAGGATGGAGAAGAAGAGGTGGAGTGCCTTATTGCTGCAACAAATGAAGAAGAAGAGGTAAGTCTTTTTGATTTATCTAAAGAAGAGTTAGTTGATAGCATTAATGAATTGCATGATAAATATATTGATTGTAAAAAGAAACTAAAAAGAGTTACTAAAACTAATGAGGAACTGTATGCTCAACTAAATGATCTTGCTTTTGAAAAGGAAAGTATTATTTCTAAAAATTCTACCTGGAAATCATCTCTTAATGACTGCAATATGAAGCTGCTTACTCTAGAAACAAACTATGGTTTTCTTTCTCAAGAAAAGGTTGAACTACTTGCAAAATTGAATGATCTTCAAACTCAACCTATATTGTGCACCCATTTAGATTATGATGTTGTTATCAAAGAAAGAGATAGTTTTTTATCTAATCTAGAGTAAGCGAAGTTAGATGTTAAATGGAGAATGGATGAAATTGTTAAGTTACAAAAGGAAATTAGTATCTTGAAAAACAATGGTATTCTTGACAAGATCCTAAAAGATTCTTCTGGTCAGATTGGAAGGAGAGGACTAGGTTATAAGCCCAAAGGTAAATCCTATAAAAAACCTAGAGTGAGAAGGACACAAGTGCCCAAGACTAAAGTTATGTATGTGCCTAAAGACAATCTAGCTAAGAAGAGAAATGAAATTGATTCTATATGTTGTCATTACTGTTTACGTCTTGGACATTATTCATTTTCTTGCCCATACAAGAAAAAGGATGTTGATCTAGTTTGGGTTCCTAAAACTTAGAGATTTGAATATGATTAGTTGAGATTTGACCTAAAATGTTACTTTGATACTCAAAATGTCTTATCTCAACTAAACTGAGCTTTAATTTGCATATTTATGTAATTATATTAGAAATACCTTATGTTTTACTTGCAAATAATTACTGAAAACACAACAAAAACAATCTCAATTGAAAACAAGTTCGACTGATACATTCTTCAATCGAGAAAATTGTCGACCGAAGTAGTTTCTGTCTCAAACCTGCATTTTCTAGAGAAACAATAAAATTATCAATCGAGAAAGTTGTCGACCGAGAACATACCGATTGATAAAATAGTCGACCGAGTAAATTATTGTCTTAAGACTACAAAAACCTGAGAAACATCTGGCTGACAAGTACTTTGACAAAATATCACCCGGTCGAGAACTTTGTCGACTGAGGGAAACTCTGACAAAATTGTTCAATAAAAAAAAGATACTTCAATTACAAGCAATTTAAGTTTGGAATGAACCTTTATATTTCTTTAAATATTTGAATGAACCTAATAAAAAAGAAGAGTATATGGGCATCAAAATTTTATACTTTGCATGATTATAAGAAAAGATTGGTATTAATAGATAATCTATTAGAAAGTTTGAAAATTTAAGGTTTTTAACAAGATATCTTTTCAAAATTTTGCTTACATGAATTAAGTTATTAAAGGCAAACTTAAGTCATAAAAAGGTCTTATCTTAAACTATTCAACATTCATATAATTACATATGAGAAAAATCAAGAATTAATAATGATCATACACAACAAGATCAAGTGGCCCTTTGGAGAACCTAAGAAAATGCACACAGAAATGCCTCTCGATTGAGAAAGAATTCAATCGAGGGGTGCCAAGGTTGAAGTCAAGGATGACCTAAAATAAGCCTGACAAAATGCTTATTTGTAAATCATTCATCTTCACTTAACCTTAGTATATTTTCTCATCATGTTAAAAACAAATTGATTCATTACTTTACTTATTTAATTGAACTTCAAAGCTAGTTATGACCTTAGTATCCTTAAAGTAATCTTGGAACCTACAAGATTCTTGAATATGATATATGTCTTACTCTTAATTGAATTCTCTAAACAAATTAGGGCTTAACATCCCTTATTTTTGGTAAGAGATACATCAATTGATTCCACTATGAGCCTAAAGGAATCTCATATCATTTCAGGGCTTAACATCCCTTGTAAATGGTTGAGAAACTATTAAAATATACTCACGAGCCTAAAGGATTCTCATGTCATTTTAGGGCTTAACATCCCTTGCAAATGATTGAGAAATAAATCATGATTTTTGAACAATGGATAAATTTGACATTCTTGTTATAGTATACAATTAAGGGGGAGTATCCCATTCAGAGGGAGCAAATTGGTTATATGGCTATCTTTTTGAAATGACAAAGGGGGAGAAAGAATATAAATCAAATAAATGAGTTTCATAATCTCTTGGCTTCACATAAATTATTGCTATATTCCTTAAAAGAGTTCTATACCTCTTTGAATAAACAAGATAATACTTACATAAGGTAAACATCATGTATGAAACTCATGCTATTTAAATTTCCTTGATTTATATTTTAGAAATGTTTGTCATCTTCAAAAAGGGGGATATTGTTGGCTAAATTTGACATTATCAAACCCTTTGTTTTGATGATGACAAACATTTCATTCTTGTGGATCTAACTTGTTATTTGAGTGTTTCAAGGATAAAAAAAATAAGGAAGTGGATAGTTGAAGATCAATACAAATTGGAAGATCAACACGCTTAGATTGCTTTTATATTCATGGTTGTACTCAATGTAAAAACTTGTACAAGTATATAATGTACAAGTACTTAGACATCATGTAAATCAAGCGTTAAATATTCCCTATCCACTCACAACACTTAGTAAGATCCTCCCTTACGATATAAGCACAATTACACATTGATACAAACACTTAGTACATGGCTCAACACATTGGAACAAGGACATTCTCAGTCGAAAAATTCCTCGATTGAGACACTCTCAGTCAACAATATTCTCGACCGAGAATAGTCCTTCTAGCAAATTCTATAGACGTTAGACTGAGTTGAAAAGTAGTTGGTAGTTGGAAATGAACGTTGCAATACACTCATTCCAGAACTTCCCTCGGTCGACAAATTCCTCAATCGAGAGACTCTCAATCGACAAACTTCTCGACTGAGAAAGGTTCTGGACTGCACTTTCCAGCATTAAACAACTAGTCGTTGCAATGTAATTAGTGGACACCTAATGACTAGTTGAGCACTAAGAACACCCTAGAAAGTGTCTGGAACGTCCCTAAGCACTAGTAGGCCATTTCTATAAATAGGACATACCTTAGGACACCCAAAGCATCACTTATGCATACAATTACACTTGAGATTCATTCTTTGTGAGCAACAAGCTGAGCTATACTTGCAATATGTTTCATTGAGCTCTACATTTGTGTCCTATAACTTAGTATCTCCTAGCCACCACACTACCATGATCATCCACAGTGGATAGGAGATCAATGTGCTTGATATAGGATCAAAGCGTTGTACTCAATTGATAACATTGTTTCTTTCTTCCAATCTTGTTCCTTCTATTCTATTTTGTTCTCCTTTGCTACTCCTAGGTTGGAGGCTACAGAAAGGAGGTTGTTGGAGCTTGTTCAGGTGGTGAAGGTAGCTTGGTGGACTTGGGATTACTTCAAAAAGGATATCTTAATGAGAAGCTACTTCAAGAAGCACTAGTACATAACTGACCTTTAGTGTCGGTTATTTAAGGCCTTTAGTGTCAGTTTTTAAGTGACACCTATGTGGGCGCCGCTAAAAGCCCAACCGTTACACGTCGGTTCTCAAACTGACGCCACAACCCTTCATGCACCACTAAAAACATGCCAACAGGGGGGGTATAGGCGTCATTATTAGCTTTGAAACCGACGCCATATACCTTCGTGCCACAGAAAGGGCGCCATCTGGGGCACTATCGACGTCGATTTAGTAGTGATAACTGACACCATCTCACCACTGCCACGACCGTGCTGGCCGGTATGGCCATGGTGTCTGGCCTGCTACCATGACCGTGCTAGCCAGCACGACCGTGGTATCTGGCCTCATTAGGGAAATCGACGTCAGTTACTAGTAGGGTAACCGACACTGTTACCATTCGTCGTTGGTTTTATACAAATAACAGACACCATCTCACCCGCTACCACGGCCGTGCTGGCTGCCACGACCGTAGTGTCTGGCCCGCTGCCACGACCGTGCTGGCCAACACGGCCGTGGTGTCTGGCCTTATTAGGGAAATCGACGTCGGTTACTAGTAGAGCAACCGACACTGTACCCATTTGTCGTCAGTTTTTTACAAATAACCGACGCCGATTTTATGTTTTTTTTTTCTGTCAGTCTGCAGACCTGCTGTGGCTGGTCGCTGGATGAGAAACCTGCAGTTTAATTATGAACTGCAGGTTTTACGACATCCATTGATATCAACCAAATATAGGCCACAAACCTGCAAAATTAACAACATAAATGTTCACACATTTAGCAACCTACAGTTCCATTCGATTTTCACACATGTAGAAACATTCATGTAGTAATCTGTAGTTCCATTCATTTTCACATTCACACATGTCGAAACATTCATATAGCAACCAACAGTTTCATTCATTTTCACTCAGAAACATGTAGAAACATTCAGACATGTAGAAACATTCACACATATTATAATTCAGAAATTCATTTACAAAATATCATTCTTTAGTCATTATTCGCTATCAACATCCCAATTATATGTTAAAACCCCCACTACTTGTATGGCTGTTGCCCATTCTTCTCTTACTTCATTTAATTCTCCCATTGTATAGGGAGCATGTACATCTGGTAAGACCTTTCCTATAGTGTGGTTAGTTTTAAACACATACAAAGAGAATGATGTATATATATAATTAATGAGCTATAAATAAGAGTGATATATTTCATATTATCTAATGAGACTATATATAATACCTCAGAAATGGTATCGATGTCCACTGCGGCATATTTGATAATCATGTGCATAAATCACATCACATAGTATGCACATGCCCATCCGTTGTCTTGTGTAGCACACTATAAATTGAAACATACAAAATATTTAAAAATACAACTAATTAACCACTGTTCACATAAATAATATATACATTGCATTCGGGAACTTACTTCCACGTTTGTCCAAATTGTTTGCTGGTTCTTTTTCATGGGGACCTTTCCTCCAGCCTTTTTGAACTCATATAAACCCCTACATGTTAATGTAACACAGTACATTGCATAATTAAATAGTAATGTAATAACATATGTTAACAGATTGAAAATGAAATATTTCTCACCGGAATAATGCCATTTTCATTTTGTGTCCATATCTTGAATTCATTTTAGTCCCCTTAGGATCTAGATAATAGACAGTGAACGTCTCGGGGACAATAACTTATCACTCCCAATGCATACCACTAGAGGTAAAAAAGTTAAAAATTAATAACTCAAAATCCACAATAAAAATGTAATTTTCTTAAGTCCAAATTATAAGCAAAGTAAACTTACTCCACATTGAATGGAGATATTATCAACGTCTTCTTATTTTGAGCAAAACTTCTAAAAGCATCACAACAATATTGTTGAACTGACGGAGGGTCTTTAGCTACTAGACTAATCAAAGATGGAATAAAAAATCCTACATGTTCGAATGAAAAATCTGCACATATCTTGTCTAAGTAGCTGCAAAACATGTATTACGTATGCATTAATAAATAAGAAACCAGATCACCAGATCCTACACAAGGTATATGGATGTATAAAGAAGATCTCACCTTATCCATAGCTCTATCACAAATGTATTCAACCAATCATATCGAAACAACTCCAAAATATCTTGTATAAAGAGGTTGCTTTCGTATGATTGACCTGCAGCATCCGCATCTATAGAAACAGTTATAGGGTAATTTATATCATGTTCGCCTAACCATATTGCCATACCCCTACAATCAGGACCTAACGGGACAGGTAGGTCCTGTGGAACCCAACTTGGTAATGTAGGAGGTGGAGGTGGAGGCCTAGATACTGTGGGTGTCTTCTTTTTAACCTGTATATATATAATTTCAGATCAACTGACATCATATACACACACTAACAATTTAACGTAATTTAAATTTACCATACAGTTTCAGTATAGAGGAAAACCGATTTTGGTCACAATATCACTCCACCTTCTGCCTCACCAAGTGTTTCACAATCTAGGTGGGCATATGGCAACGAAACATCCATCCAGTTGGGGAATATACGTAGCGGGCTCACACGAACCCAACCAATTGGTAATGGAGACCCATGAAACATTTCCCTTGGTAGGGATAGGTAAGCCGACGCCTCTGCAATGACATATTCTTTACTTTTTAGACGGCATGGCTTCAACCCCTACAAATTTTTGTGTAAAGAATGTTATATACATATATACATATCATCTTGAAAACATATCATCTTGAAAAGACTAGTTATTATGTCATAAAAATACTTACATTGGATGTGCTAGGTGGTGGGTCTATAGGATTACTCCCAACCTCTGCAGTAGGAGTAGAGCGGGATGCCATAATAGGTACAGTCTGCTGAGTGGCAGTGTGAGATGCCTTCCACTTGCTCAGTGCTTCTTTGAGTTTCCTATCAACTAGCTTATCTACCTATACATGGATAAAAGAAACGTTAGCTTCTGATTATTGAATTCTCTTTTACAGTAACATTATAAAGAAAGAATAGGTTACCTCTTCTTGTGAAAGTCACTTTTGAGACATGTTTGCGCTGGAATGGCCCAAAGAACACTTTGATGCCCACACAAGCACCTACAGCCCTAACACGTCCAGGATGCTCTGGGTTACCCAGAGCAACTGTTAATTCATCCCTTGTGCCCTCAAGGATGAACTTTCCTTGTTTCCTCAGCTCATGCAGCTCCCACTAATCGCCAAAACAAAAATTTGTAATTAAGTAAACACCACAAATAATCAATATTCAAACGATTGTTGTAAGAGTTGTATTTTACCATTTTTGTAGCCGCCTCAGTAGTTGCGGGCTTCCTTATTTCTCCCTTCTTATTTTGCCTCCCAACTATCCAGACATCATGGTGAGGCAGAGGTGTGCTACCTATAGTAGTGGACTCCTGAGTAGCAGAAGACTGAGCATTAGCCTCAGACTTTAGTCTTTGGCAAATGCCTAAATACCCCTTTGGGCCCATTGTGTGGTCATGCACATTCAGTGCACGCCTTGCTTTTTGCGCCTCACTGAGGGCCTAGTTAGTATGCACATTAATGATTTGGTTAGTAACACTAAATGTTAATCTAGAATAGGTGAATACAACGTATATTAATTAAATTGGGGGTGACGCCTAATACCTTGAATTCATTAGTTTGTCTTGAAGCAACAAATGCATCCCATTCTTCTTAGTCTAGGAAGTTCCACTGTTCTGTGGCTGTCTTCTTCCTCTTGTCACCTTCTTTTATGTATTCTCGGGTGAGATTTGTCCTATAGTTCCTTAGGACTCTCCCACAACATTGCATCACACATTTACGATGCAGCTTTTCATCCAATTCAAATATACTCTGCAAAATAGAATTGCTATTAACTAGTTTCCAAAAAATTAGTAATCTAACAAATAGAATTGAAAATTAATAATAACTCACGCATAAATCCTTCCATATTACGTCTTTCTTCTCCTTAGAAACTTTATGCCCATAATCTATCTTACAACTGCAATGGCTACGAGTAACATACCCAAGATATGAAACAAACAAATTGCGATTAACTCCAAGTGCATTTCCTGCATTATCAAAACCCACAACAAGTTTGGGTCCATTGCCCCTTTGTGCTGTTAACTTCTTCATCATAGTGATGCCCCTTCTCTTGTCAACTTTTTGGTGCTGCTGATCAAGTGCCTCAAGTGCTTCAGAGGGTACATTTGCATCATCAACCTAAAATTTGACAAAATAAACACACTTACAGGATATAACTAGAAATGGACATATGGATATAAATATATGATATATATTTTTAAAACTTACATTGTGAGGCGGAACATTGATGTCCTCACCCTCATGGTAATAATTAGCACGGTCATCAGGAGAATGCTCGGCCATCTGAAAGTTCACATTTACATTGTAAAGTTCACATTGTAAAGTAATTCATATTGTAAAGCTCACATTGTAAAGTAATTCACATTGTAAAATTCACATTGTAAAGTTCACATTCACAGGCAATATTGTAATTAACATTGTAAAGTTCACATTCATAAAAATAAAACATATAAAAAATATAAACATGCCTCTAATATTGCAATTTTTTTATCAATTAACAATCCTTCATTGTGATCTCCGCACACATACAAGTCATCATTAGCTTCAATATTTGCTGGTGTTGGCAACCCAACTGAGAATGGACTGGAGCCATCATACTTAGCATAGTACTCATCTTCATCTATAGGATCTTCAATGAACTGTCTTTTACCCTGAAGAACAACCGACCATTTATCATTTGCAGGATCATCGATATAAAATACTTGTTTCATCTGTGATGCCAATACGAATGGTTCACCCTTCTCGCCAATCTTTTCAAAGTTCACTAAAGTGAAACCCAATTCATCCACTATAACTCCTTTGGTGTTATCAACCCAATTACATTTGAAGAGCAAAATTCTGAAATCTATGTAGTCAAACTCACATATGTCTTCAATGACACCGTAATATGACATTTTAGCTTCACATGGACTCTTATCCTTTTCACTTGCAAAAAACATAGTCGACGCTTGAAGGGTGACCCCACTGTTTTGGATGACACTCTTATATTCTTGGCGCTTTGTGTAATATGTGAATCCATTAATGTCATACCCTTCATAATACATAATAGTCAATTTCGGTTTAAAGGTGAGGCATTTGATAGTTTCAGTAATATCATCTGGTACTTGAGATAGTTGATGTAAGACTTTCTCTTCGAACCACTTAATAAATGTCTTGTTATGCTCTCTAGCAAGCCACATTGTATTGGCTCGAGGATATTGTCTCTCGATGCAATTGGTATGTTCCTCGATATAAACACTCACTTCATCCATGTTGTGTAAAATATACAAGTGACCTTGTTCCAACTGCTCACGGCTGATTACTTTCACCCATGATCCCAAAATTCCTTTGCCAAATTGCTCCTCAATATTCTTGTCATTACCAGGAGTGTCATTATCACTGAGAAAGTCATTGCAAAAATCCATAACCTCTCTCGCCACATAACCCTCAATAATATTCCCTTTAGGCCGATAACGGTTTCGAACATCACTTTTAAAAATGCTCATGTATCGTTCAAAGGGATACATCCAATGCAAGAAAATTTGTCCCAACATTTTCACTTCCCTAGTCAAGTGGACAACAAGATGTACCATGATATCAAAGAACGATGAAGGAAAATACATCTCAAGCTGACATAGGGTAACGAACACTTCTCTTTGCAAATTATCGAGAGTATCAGGGTCAATAACTTTGCTGCACAGACTGTTGAAAAAGAAACAAAGTCTGGTGATTGCAAACCTTACATGCTTCGGCAATATAGATCGAATTTCCACAGGAAATATTTGTTGCATTAGAGTGTGACAATCATGATATTTAAGACCTATCAACTTCAGATCTTTCATTGATACCAATCTACAGATGTTGGATGAGTAACCCTGTGGCACCTTAACATTTACCAAACATTCACAAAAAGCTTTCTTCTCATTTCTAGACAATGTGTAACAAACGGGAGGTAAGTATGTTCTCCGATTTCCCATTTCACGTAATTCTATTAATTCTAACCTTATTCCCATTTTACGTAGGTCCAGTCTGGATTTTAGCCCATCTTTAGTCTTACCTGGTATATTCAACAAAGTACCAATGACACTTTCACAAACATTTTTCTCAACGTGCATGACATCGATACAATGCCTGACTGTCAAAGAACTCCAATAAGGAAGATCCCAAAATATTGACTTCTTCTTGAATAAAGATTTGTCACTCCGTGTGGCCATAGTACATTATGATCTCTTACCAAATTCATTGAAAAAATCTTTTACTCTTTCATAAACAACCTCCCCTGGTATATGTTTAGGTGCACTCCCATTGAATGCTTTGCTCTTCCTATGATACAGATGGAATTTTGTAAGAAACCTTTGATGAACGAGATATACAGTCTTACCGCCATGTTTTAGTCTTGTTGAATAAATGTTCTCTTCACATATAGGACACACTTTAGCTCCTTTGACAATATATCCAGACAAATTCCCATATGCTGGAAAGTCATTTATAGTGCAAAACAACATAGCATACAAACGAAATGTCTCTCTTCGTGAAGCATCATAGGTCATCACACCTTCACTCCAGAGTTTCTTTAAGTCATCAATCAGAGATTCAAGATAAACATCGATATCATTTCCAGGTTGTTTAGGGCCCGATATCAACAATGACAACATTACGTACTTATTTTTCATACACAGCCAGGGAGGAAGATTGTATATAACAAGAATGACTGGCCAAGTGCTATGTTGGCTGCTCAATGTCCCGTACAGATTCATCCCATCCGTACAAAGCCCAAGTCTTAGATTCCTGACTTCTTCATCAAATTTAGGGTACAATAGATCAATCTTCTTCCACAGTAGGGAATCTGACGCATGTTGTAGGATTCCATCATTATTTTTCTTAACATCTGCATGCCACCTCAAATTCTTCGCATCTATCAGATTGGCAAACAAGCGTTGAAACTGTGATATTATAGGTAGATACCACATCACCTTGGAAGGAGAACCAATTTTGGACTCCCCCGAAGTCATCAATTTATACCGTGACACACTACATTTTGGACAATATTTCAAATCCACATAGTCCTTTTGAAATAATACACAATCATTCGGGCATGCATGTATCTTCTTGGCATCCATTCCCATTGGGCACAACAATTTCTTTACCTGGTATGTTGAGATTGGCAGCTCGTTTCCTTCAGGAAGCATTTCTTTCAACAAAGACAACAATGATGTGAAGCTTTTATCGCTCCATCTAATGTTAGCTTTCAGCTTATACAATCTCAACACAGTGCTAAGCTTCGTAAACTTAGTACAACCTGTGTATAACGATATCTCAGCATCGTGCACAATGTTTCTAAAAATGGGAGGTGGATCGGTGTGCTCTACCCCATAACTATCCAGCATCGCATCAATGATGTCTACTGGTTCATTCACATCTACATCATTAGAGGCAATTTCTTCTTCCACACAAGCACTGCTATCGACATCCACTGGTTTTGAGTTTGAAATCTCTCCATGCCAGTGCCATTCTATATAGCCTTGTATAATCCCGTTGCATATGACATGACTTTTGATTTCGTCACCCGTGCTGACTTTCAAGTTGTTACCGCAATGCCTACATGGACAGTAGAACCTATCTCCAGGTTGTTTCCTATGTTCCTCGGCAAATCTAATAAACTGGTCAAGACCAGATATAAACTCTGGGGTGCAGCGATTGCGAATGGACATCCATGATCTATCCATTCTATGATCAAAGAGAAAACAAGTATATATTACAACAACAGTAGGGTCTAGGGACATGTGTTGTCATTCTTATATATAATAAATGTGTACCACCTATCCCATTCTTGAACACCTAATCTCACTGGTAAGTGTATAATGTGTATTGGGTTTTCAAGAAAATTTCGGTAGCATTTCCCCGCTGTTCTCTAAGTACATATGTACTTAGAGAACAAACGGGGAAATGCTGCCGGAATTTTCTTGAAAACCAAATACACATTATACACTTACATCCTAAGTGAGATTAGGTATTCAAGAACAGTCCCAAGTCAGGGACTATCCAAGATTTACTCCTCCAAGATTTACTCCTAATGAGTAAATCTTGGACGGGTTTCTAGGCCAACAAATACATGTACTGTCATTCTATAACATTGATTTCAACATTTCGAGTGTCCGTGCATGTTCATCATCAAGATAAAGATTACACATAAATTACTATGACCTAGGGATGGAGAGATTCATAATTGATTTCAAAATTTCAAACTAGCTCATGCATTATCATCAATGTACATCATACAATAGGGATTCATGTAGATGTTAGGGTGAAACATCACTACAAAATCAGAGATTTAACATTAGGGTTTTAATATCTTAAATAGATTGATAACAAGATTTCAGCAATATAGTTAATTCAAGATTATGGTGAAATGTGTATTAGGGTTTTAATATCTTAATTCAACATGCATCAAAATTTATAGAATTAGGTCAAGAATTAGTATTCAATTGCAAATGTATCTTCTTCCTCCTGCTCACTCTCCTTACCAAATGGCCATAAAAGCAAGGCCACGACCGTGGATGTGTTGGCCTACCCCAGACCAAATGGCCATAAAAGCAAGGCCACGGCCGTGGCTGTGCTGGCCAGCACGGACGTGGCTTGCTTTTATGGCCATTTAGTAAGGAGAGGGAGCAGGAGGAAGAAGAGGTGGAGGAAGAAGAAGGGCAGCGGCCTACCTGGGCAGGAGAGCAGTGACTTGGAGAGTAGGGTGAGAAGAAGGGAGTAGGGGTAGGTGTCGGAGCAACGAAGCACGGCGCAGGAGAAGGCAGGCGCCAGAGCAATGAACCACGAGTAGGAGAAGACCGGCAGGCAGGGAGAAGGCCGGCGAGCAGGAGTAGGCCGGCGAGCAGGAGACCAAGAGAAGGCCGGCGAGGACAGCAGTAGTAGCAACGATGTCGGTGAGGAGAGCAACAACAACAGCAACAGCAGGCGGCGGGCGGCGATGCATCAGCAAATTCGATCGATGAAACAGAAGAAAGTGGAAGAGTCCACTGTTGCGGGGCTATTAAATTACTCAAAGGTGTAAGTTATCCATACAAACTGACACCTTTATTATTAAGCGTCGGTTATCAAAGACAACCGACGTCCAATTGGACATTCCTTTACCCTAATTTTTTTGGCGCGGACGGTGCGCGCACCCTTATAATGTCGGTTATGCTAAGACAACCGACACCCATATTGGAACTGTTAGTGCAAATTTTATCTTCATTCAGTGTCGGTTATTAGGTAAAACACCGACGTTGTATCTGATACTTTGGCGCAATTTTTTTTTTGCTCGAAAAAATTGGATTTCACGGGCTACTTTAGGCATCAGTTTGGTTTCTTCAACTGACACTGAATGAAAAGCGATACCCGTGTCTGGTTGGTCTTCAAATATATACGTCAGATGTCCTTATTAACTGACGTTTAATGTTAACAGCGTTGGTTTTACTAAAAAATCGAGGCCTCTAAAAGCGACGTTGAACGCTGTTTCTGTACTAGTGAGGAAGGCTACTTCAAGGGGGAGCTTGGAGTTACTTTAAGGAAGGTTGCTTCAAGGTTGGTGGGACTACTTCTAGGTGAAGGCTATCCTAAGGGTTGTGAAGGTAGTTGTATCTTATGTAACATCCTTGCAAGGTAATAAAATACAATTGCTTTCAAAATCCCGATTGGGAACAATCAGGTAGTGGACTGACTCCCTTAGTATTTGCTAAGGGTGAAACCACTCTAAACACCTTGCCTCCTTCTCCAATATCTTTGTGGTTACTTGGTTGAATTAATTTTATATTATCATAAAACCCTATTCACCCCCCTCTAGTGTTTTTTAGTAGGTTTGAGACTACACATATATACTTATTTTGATAATCATAGGGACTTTATAGGATTGCAGAGTTAAACGTCCAACAGTTTAGGTTGCATCCAATCGATAAAACGTTCGGGAAACACTGTGAAACTAAATCGATTATTCATAAATAATAACATACCTGTCCAGTAGATTTCATAAGCCAGTAGTAATTCCAACCAAGAAAGCAATCCAAGCAAGTAGTTCAACCGCACAATCAAGAATCCTGAAAAGCATATGTACTCTATTTACTACACACTTTATCAATAATCTATTTTATTAACTTGGATGCACTTTCTAGGGTTTCTACAACGTTTCTCCATTATAACTACAAACCCTAAATAGTAAAACTAGATGCAACCCTAACTATATCATTAAAATCTTCCTAACAAGATTAGGATAAACTCTACATTACTTTCCTCAAATGAATTTTGAATTAAACCACATAAGAAACCATTAACACTAAATTAGGGTTTCTAAGTTCATTATAGAATTTTCATGTGTACAAAACCCTAAAACAAGCATATTATTGTCTTAGTCAGATTCAATTCTTTTTCTTATTCTCAATAGGGTACTATACCTCAAAATAACCTAACCAAGCCATCAAATCCAATTTCCAATCATAATTAGGGGTTTATCTTGGTTTAATCCATCATATGATCAAATTTAGGCACTTTTGGAATTAGAAATGTGATCAGGGTTTAATAAATTTTTTTATTGAAATCTACATGTCTTTCTCATCAACTTTCATATATTACATGTCCACATGAGCTACTAATTAATTTCTAGAATTTTTGCAGTTCAGGCAATCAATGGCTGCCACATGTCCTTTTATTCCCTTTTCCAGCAAAACTCTTTCTTGGCTTGTGGACCCTCACATGGGTCCACCTACCCAGTTGCCCAGTCCGGCTCTCCTTCTTCATCTTTGTGAATGAGAATGTTGCTATGTTTCCTCTGTAAAATAGGGGAACCCGAAGCAGGATGGGCGGCGACTCCTCGACCACTGCAGTGCATCCCCCTCACCCCTGAAAGCCATGTTGGTGGCTCCCTTGGCTCTGCTGACTAGGGCATGACTCACCCAGCGTGCCTCCGATGGCCGGGAACACCACTTGTGAGTCCTCTGAGCAGGGCACCAGTCAGGCAGAGAAAATGGCCAGATAACTAGGCCTAGGGCTAACCTATTAGCAGGGACAATTGGTTAGATGCCGCAGACCTTGTGGAGGAGTTTATAGCCTCATAGAAGGGGAATCATCCCCTCTTTTATAAGTTGGCTATAGGCCAGTTCCCATGGAGTGCGGCTCCGTTGGGGAAACTCCCAATCCCATCCAATAAGGGAGGATATTGGGGTTCATGGGTGTGTCTTCCTCTCCCGATCTCAATGGGACACTTTCCAAGAACTGTCGTGCAAAGGCCATCAAGAAAATCGATCCCAAAAATACGCCTTCACTATTCCTTTTCTAACAGAAGAGTGTGAAGAGCAGTCTCCGTTGGATCCTAATCCAACGGCTATCAGCCATGCGCCAAGAATTCTTGATTAAATTAGATATTCATGACATTTAAATGATATCCTTATTCACTTTAGGATAAGTTCAAAATTCCATATCTTGAAAACCGTGCATCCTTTTGCAACCAAAATTTGAGGTATTCTCTATCTTGCCTTAATCTACTCGTATATCCAATTTGAGTCCCAAATTCCAAGGAAAAGGGCTTTATCTTCATATGTAAGTTTTCCTTTAAGGCTTATTTAATTGATCTTTTCTCTTTATTATGTCATTACTTTTGTAACTTGGACTCCTTGGAACCCAAGGAATGCCAAATATACAAAATCCACCTTTGGAGGACACTTCCTAGCCTTCTAGAGGCTTCTACCTCTTTCTTTTCTCATTATCTTAGTTATTCCTATATACTTTAGGAAACTTACAAAATTCATATTTCCTAATCCGTGTATCTGTTTAATTGAAAATTTTAGGGAGAAGTCCATGATGACTTATACTTCATGTGTGCAAAGTTTGAGACTCAAACTCGAAAGTATGAGGGACGTTTCTTCATATGTAAGCTATCTTTTAATAAGACATATTTTAAGCATGTTTTCTCTCTCTTAATCTTTTATTTTCTTTATTTGGATTACTTTTACCATTAGAAACTATGTGGACTCAAAATATCATCCATTATGATTCCATTATCCATATTTCCACATATTTCTCATATTTTTATCATTATCTGAAATTTCCTTCATAATATTGCATTATTTGATTTCTTCTTTTTCTTTTAATCATGTTGAACTCATTAATATATTATGATCCATGAAATCACATGCAAAAAGGAAATATTACAAAGGGAATCCATTCAATACATATAATTCACACCATTCCCATAATCATACATTTATTGGGGAAATTGCATTTCCCACCATATGAACCCAAAAAATTGGGGTTGTAACATCCTTCCCCTCTTATAGAAATTTTTCCCTCAAAATTCCACCAAACATACAAACAAAATAGGATAAGACTTTTCCATGTCCATCCTGGCTCCCATGTGGTTTCATCCTTTCCATGGTGCTTCCAAAGAACCTTTATCATCTTATATTCTTACATCTGAGTTTTGTCTCACCTTGGTATCTCGTACCCTTGTGGGTGACTCAGGATTTTTTTAGCCTCCCTAGAAGTTCAATAGGTTCATGGCTCAACACATGGTTAGGATACATCACATAGTGCCCTAGATCAGACTCATGGAACACACCATACATCATGTTATCCTGAGGGGTAAGGCTAAACATAAGCATCTCCACCAATCCATCTCAAATGGACCCATGTATCATGGACTCATCTTTCTCAGCTATAGCTCAGAGGGGTTGGGTTTTCATAACACATATTCTCCCATAATGAACTACATGTCGGTCTACTTTTCATCAGCTCATGACTCATGTCGCCCCTGGGCTTCTCAGCCATCACATGATCAAAGTGACTTCATCTGCACACACGGTGGTCTGTTTGACCTTCACAAGGTCCTTTCACCGACATCATCCTAATGAAGAAGTGACCGTCACAGATTCCCTGAGGACCCTGACAGAGCTTATTACATGTTGATACTGGCTATGTTGGCTATCATCACAAGCAAACTCTCTTAGGGTAGGAACTACTCCCATGTATCACCCTGAACGAGCACACACACTCTCATCAGACCCTTTAGTCTGGATCATACTCTCTTGACTACCTATTAGCAAGGGGTGATACGAGGTACTAAACTTCAATCTAGCATCGAGTTCGTTACGCACCTACTTCCACCACATGGAAGTGAACTCGAGGTGATGCTCCAAAAGTTGAACTCGGATCACGGTGTAGTTGAACTATCTCTCTCTCATGCATACAGTTCAACTGGATATGTCACATTTACAACACTCTCTCTTAGGCAAGGAGTTAGGTCAACTTGTTAAGGAAATTTACCATAACCCATATTGCATCCTGACCTCTCTTGGCCTAGGGGATACTCACCACAACATCCATGGTGACCCACTCTCATTCCCTCTTGGGGACTCTTCATTATCTGTAGCAACTCACTGGGTTACATATGTTTGTACTTCACCTCCTCGCATGCTTAGTGAGAAGCCACATGCAACTTTATATACTTCTTCATCTCAGATATTCAAAGTACTACTGCAAACTTTAACTATCTTGGTAGTACTACGGTGTACTTAACATCATGAGCCTCTACTTGTCATGATTCCTCAAGGTTGGCTCCTCAAAAAACCTAAAACACTCTAGTAGCGGGTTTCACCACCTTCTGCTCCTGAGAGGTGTATCTGAGGTTCTTACAACCATCTTTCTAGCTCATCGAGCTCTAGGCTAGCTAACTGAGCAACCATTTTGACCAACATGTCTAATGGTACCAGAGTGTTAGCCCTACTTGTCTCACAAACTAAGGGTTCACCGAAAAACCTCTTCTAACCTCTCTACTGGCTAACAAGACATCTGTGTCTCGACAAAGAGCATCCATTACCACCTTACATCCTTATGTGCTAGGTAATAGTGAAGACATAAACCTTCATATACTCCACTCATCACCCTCATCTCGGGTTTAGGTCTAACTGAGTCAAGAAAACTTTGAGCTCATCATATTAGTTATCAAACTCAAACTTATATAACTCATAACTTCCATACTGCTCTTAATAGGAACGTTCTCATATGATGACTACCTTAGTTCTCTACATGTTTACAAACCATCTATCAAAAAGTATGATACTTCCCCAATCCTCAAACATCATATCAATGTTTCAATTCTCATCATCTTTATTCTTAGTGTATGGCATTCATATTGTCCTATCTCTCACCCCCATAACGAGAGGAAATAAGCATTTGGATGCAGTCCAAATACAAAATTCACCCCATTCCAAGAGTAGAGATGGTGCATCACACATAGCCAGTACACTTTCCAAACTAAGTTGAAACGTACATCACATGTCTCCACAACATGAACATCTTGATTATGGGTCTACACCTATGGGAAGACTTTTCCCATCACCTTTTGGATCCTAACATATCTCTTTTATGTACAATCCTTAGTTATTACCTCAAGGTCTCTAGGGTGTCGGCACTTTTGGGGTGATCTGACCCTTATGCATCTAAGGAGTTCCTCTCACTCTTACCCCTTAGGCCCCGTGAACTCATGAAGGTGGCCAACCTCCTAACCCATGGTCCTTGGGCAAAGGTAGTTGTTACCTCCTAACCCTATGGTCTTGTGCATCCAGGGAACAGACAAATCCTACTTCCATTAGTCTTATCCCTTCATGACCTTAGTATTGACTTAGGATTCCATCATAACACATCTCATTCTTGAGTCTTTACCCAAAAATCTATCATCTCTTTGGGCACTCATGGTCAAACTTACATCCTTTCATAGGGAGCATGGCGACCTACCTTCCTCAGTCTGGCCCCATGCAGGTAACCTCCATGGCAAGATATCCTCATGGACTTTAGAGATGGTCAAACCTAGATCAATAGATTCGTGCTCATACCATGTATTCTCCACTTAGCTCATCAAACTCCTATAAGAGAGACCTCTATAGGTTACCTCAACCCTAAACAAAAGCTGATACTCACCCTACAGAAGGGTCCCTCCCCAGGATGGGAGAAAACTATCTCTTGATAGCATCAAAGGTCCTAAACGTCCTTACATCCTGGGTTTACACCATCATGTGCATGTGTCCTTATCATGCTACTCCAGCATGTAGCTAGCAAGAAGACAACTCCCTAAGCCACTCTGGGTTTCTTGGTATATCATACTTGTTCATTGACCCACTATCATGCCTGCATAAGTAGCCAACATGGGTGAGGGGTTCAACGAACATATACCTAGTCTAAGGGGTTTCCTTTTCCTCTAAACCTGAGGGATGCCATGCTCAAAACTATAGCAACTCAAACATCTTCGTGAGCATCAGGTGCACCGGGTACTACTACTTCCCCTCTTAGGCCTAGGAACCCCAGGTTCACCTCCTATGCATCAACTGTCTAACTACATGCTCAACTTTTCATTCATGAACCAAACACGTACAAGGTATAGCATGAACTTCCTACCCTTCTTCTATGAGAACCATACCTCATAGTCCTACACAAAGATAACCAACTAGGTGCAAGGCCTCACAATTTGTTACCATACCTCCTCAGTCTAAGGAACTCTCTTCCTATACCTAAAAGGTAGGCACCTATAACGTCTATACGTTGGTTCAAGAAGCCTCTTTCTCTTTCTAGGATTTGATTCCTCTAAAGGCATCCAAGGTACAATGAGCTCCAAGGATCATGCATGAGGCAACCACAACTATCTACTCAGGGACATCTAATACATGTCATAACATACCCAACTTCTCATGGTTCCTCACGTCTCAGAATCTAAGCTTCCAACCTTCTTTCTTAGGTCTTACTCTCCTTCCAGAGATAACCCTACCACTGACCTTACCACATGAGTTTCTCTCTCTAAGAAGGTGGACCAAGCTCTTAAGGATACATGCGTACACCTGCATGGGTGAAACATATTATCCAAACCTATGTTTGATCCAGATTCTCCAAAGCCCAACATGTTCATCTCCTAAATTGTTAGGCATAACTCCTCAGACCTGAGTCTCAACCTACTGCTAATACTGCTGACATTCTCTCCTACATAGGTGCAAGCTCTTCTATGCTATTATATGCCCATAAGGGTTTCTATATGATTATCACTATCTTCTTCAAAGAAGGATCTATCTTTCATCCTAACAGGCACGACTCTTCTAAGGTTGGGTCGCCAAAAGGCACTAGGTTAACCATCCTTGCATAACTCATGCCTCTCATGGGTACTCAAGACCAATATGCATGTCAACCCACATACGTGGTCGACTATGATATCTAACTCATCTTGTTATATCTTCCTCAAACTCCACTTAGGGTTAGCGTTAACATCATCCTCAAAGGATGCGTCAAGTCTCTACATCTTCCTAGAGGCCTCTGCCTCCAAGGCTAACTCTCTACTCATCCTCCTGATAGGAAGGTCTGACCTCAGTGCTCTCCTGAGGACACACCAGCACACGCCATACAATGTAGGCACACAACTATTCTTTAGTTTATGCTTAAACTATTAAGCTTATGTCCATGACATCTTGTTTACATGCTTTTCATTGATTTGGTGGAGGATTCCTTAATCCTTATCATACTTACCCTAACCTCAATAGGGTGGGAAGAGAGATAAAACCATAAACCTTAAAACCTTACTTGAATTAGGGTTGAGAAGGGAGGAAATGGATGAGAGAGTCCTAAAGGTATCTTATTTCGAGTCAAAACCTCAGACATTGGCCAGAAAGTCACACTACATCTGAGAGTCCTTGTGACTGACTAGTGGGGAGGAGGAAAATATTGCCAGCCCCCAGATCGTGATCCTTTTCTAGACACCTCCATTATCAGAAAATCCTCTAATAACTCCCTCAGGTTTTAAAGAGTTTGTAAAATTTAATAATTACTAAGGATTAAATGAGAATCCATTGGCTCTGATACCAAATATAACGACCCCACTTCTCGGTAACCCCCAAGCAAGGGAGACCAAGAGGTCAGAGGTGTTATTCCAAAATCCAGGATCAATGGTTTAACAATTAATCAACAATAATTATCAAATTATACGAAAACTAAACTTTTTTTTTTGGTGAACCACACGCCAGAGACTATTTTGTATTTCTTTTGGAGAACCTGTACAAAACAACTTAACCCCAAAGAAAGGTCAAGAAGAAGAAAAGAGGAACTGTACAGAACCAGAAAGCAAAAAGCTAACAAGGAAGACTAAGCCTATACAAGGCACAAAGGCTACATCAGACCACCATCTTTGACCAAAGGGAGAGACTCCGATCCAGAAGAAGACCAGACCACCAAGAAGCCAAGAAAACCAACCAGCAATCAACGAAGGGATCTTCATATCTGTCAAAGCCATCAGAAGGGAACAAGCTGTACAGACTGAGCAGCAATTGGGAACACTGAACAGACTGAAAACAGAGAGAGCCGACTGAACAGCAGCAAGGAAGCCCCTGACATATCAGACCTCAGAATAGAACCCAGACAAGGCCATCTTCAGCTCCAAAACCAACCAAGAAGCAGAGCCATTAATCGATGAAAGCATCCACGTCTTTCTTGATCAATCTCCACAAGGAATCTTCGTTTCTGTCAAAACCATCATGAACCCTACGGTTCCTTTCTCTCCAAATCCACATCAAAGTAATCAGTATAGTTGTATGACTCTTTTTATCCTTAAAATTTAAAACTTTGTCCATCGTGAGAGTAGAAGTAGAACACCAAGCAGGGAAGGCTAACTTCCAAATATTAATAACATAACTACAAGACCACATGCAATGATTAGTATCCTCCTCACTCGCCCTGCATAAAATACAATAAGAGGGAATTTGAATACCCAACTTCTTGAGAAAATCCATAGTGGGGAGATGACCATGCCCTACTTTCCAAGCATGAATCTGACAATTTTTTGGAGCTTTAAACTGCCAAATCCACCTGAAGAAGGGGTTAGGGGAAATAACCTTCGATCTGTAACCGTCCCAAAACTTTCTCATATTGACTTTATGTTCACCACAGAACAAGATAACATCATTACCACCATGGGGTTTCTTTAAAGAATGAATCAAAGCATTTAGCTCACTATGGCTTCTTGACTCGCAAGTACTCCAACCACCATTGTTAATAAGACATCTCACCTTGCTGTCTCTAGGAATACCCGTTCGAATGATACTCTTGCTACCAATACATTCAGTCAAAAACTTGCAGTTGGGCAACCACGGGTCTTTCCACACAAAGGTACCCTCTCCATTTCCAATAGAAAAGCTTATCTTATCTTTAAGAGTGTCCCTTTCTTTTATAACTCTATTGAAAATCCAAGAAAACGAGTTATTCTCCTTAATCTCCCAAAAGGACAGCCTTCTTAAATATTTCTCATGAATCCACCTGATCCATAGAGACTCCTTCCTGTTAGCCACATTCCACGCATGGAAAAGGAGAGCTGAACAGCATATGTCTCTAATGGACCTAATACCCAAACCACCCTCATCTTTAGGTTTGGTGACCTTGTCCCATCTAACAAGATGAACTCCAGCTTTCTTCTCATAATGGGTCCAAATAAAATCTCTGCAGAGCTTCTCCAAATCATCAATAACAGAACAAGGCAAGGGGAAAGTCGTGGACCAATAGAGATGCATCGCATTCAAAGTAGAATTGACAAGCTCAATCCTACCTGCCATAGTAAGCATCTTCGACTTCCAACCCTCCAATCTTTTCTTGATCTTGTCAATCAGAGGCTTGCAATGCTCTCTCGTGAGCCTACCCTGAAACAAAGGAATACCAAGATAGTTGCTAGGGCCAGTCTTACTAGAGATACCCAAAATCTTGTAAATAGAATCTCTATCAGCTCCAGAACTCAAGATGATGGAGCTTTTATCTGTATTGATCTTCAATCCAGTGATATTATAGAAAATGTTCAGAATATTAACAAGATTATTAGCATTCTCCTCATATGCTTCAAGAAAAACGAAAACTAAACTTGAAAGTTGGAATAAAATAAAACTTTTGTATACCTTTTCAAAATAGGATCTAAGACTTCTATCCACTATATAAATCTAACTATCTAATCCTCCTTTGGATTACTTAAATTCATCTTCACATATTTTGCTTTACTATTTGTCCTTTTTAGATAATACCTAAAACACCGAAAAACAAAACGTCATTCAATATATTGCTATATTAGTATGTAGGGAACAAACACAATTTCTCAAATAAGCTATAACAACCTAAATACAACAAATAGTTGATTAACAATCCAAATTACGCTTTCAATGTGACTTCTCAACTGCTTTTTCCCTAAACCCTCAGTTACCCTCTCTTAGGGTTTTGTCCTTGCAAGGGACATAAGGTTACCTTCTCCATCCTGATCTTGGTGCCTGGGGTCACCTCTCATGGTGCCCAATGATCTTCCCTATGGGGCTTGACCGATTAGACCTTCCCTCCAGAGCTTGGTCATGCAACGTACATCAGGGTGGCATGTAGTTTCGAGAATACACATATATACTTAATTGTGATAATCATAGGAACTTTATAGGATTGCAAAGTTAAACATCCAACAGTTTAGGTTGTATCCAATCGATAAAAAATTCGGGAAACACTGTGAAACTAAATTGATTATTCATAAATAACCACATACTTGTGCAGTAGATTTCATAAGACAATAGTAATTCCAACCAAGAAAGCAATCCAAGCAAGTAGTTCAACCACACAATCAAGAATCCTAAAAATCTTACGTACTCTATTTACTACACACTTTATTAAGAGTCTATTTTATTAACTTAGATTCACTTTCTTGGGTTTCTAATCCGAATTAAGGTATCATTAGGGTTTATCTACAACTTTTCTCCATTATAACTGTAACACCCCTGACCTGGGTTATGACCTAACCCTGGAAGTTTTGCCTAAATATGTAATTAATATACTTGTGAACACTCCCTGGCATGTAATTAAGTTCCTCAGGAACATTTACTTTCAATTTTGCTCCTTTTTGTATAAAGTTGTAGCATTGTGTTGTATGCAGGGACCTATGTGCAAATTACCCAGTTTAAGGGTTGAACTTGAAAAATTCACAAGATAAGATGTTCCTTTGATGTTGAAACATCATGAGAATGGTTATGGTAAAGTTTGAGGGATTTCCCAAGCTTGAGCACCAAGGTGCAGCTGTGGAAGCAATTCCCATGCTTAGAAACCCTAATTTGGGGTAAAGTGCAATTTACCCAAATTGAGGGGTCCAACTTGTAATTTTCACCATCTAGAACATATTTTATGACTCTTGTCATCATTTAGAGTAGAAATGATGAAAGGGATACATCATTTAATAATCAGATGGGAAAAATGATCTTTGTGATAGAAATCACCTAAAATGGGCCTAAAACCCTTTCAAGAGTGTACCCTAGTTGAAGGTTGGATTCCTTTACCCTTAGATCTTGAGAGTTCATGAGATTTGCATAAGGATAGGTATGTTTGGTCGTGCCCTTGAGCAAGGAGGGACCTAGATGTGATTTCCAATCTTGAGAGGTCCTTAGGGTGTAAAAGAGGCTAAAGTATATAAGCCCTTTTCCCTTGTAATTAAGTGAACGAATTTTCTTTCCTTCACTTCTCTTCCTTTCTTTCTCAAACGACCAAGGACAGCTCTGGAGCTCAGGGGGGACGACCAACCTGTTCTAGGTAAGAGAACCCCACCTTCTAAGCTCGAATTCATGGAGGAATTCACTTTCTAAGGTTGGTTTTATGGTTAGCTTACTTAGTCTTCTTGTTCTAGCCGACCAAAGCAACGTTTCCTTGGAGAATTCACCTCTGACCAAGTTGTGGAAGCTCAAGGACGCCATTAAAGCTTGGAGCTTGAAGGCTTGGAGCTCTAAGATCAACCTTTAGGCGGGTTTTATAACTCTAAACTTCATGCTTGATTATACATCCTTTTCTATGCATATAGTTGCTAGTTCTTCTTCTTCCCTATCTTTCCTTGCATCCTTGCAAGCAAAATCGTGAAGAACTGCTACTGTTCTCAAGGTAGAAGATAAGGGCGTTATTTTCTATGCTTATCCACGGTTTTTCACTTTATCAAACGACCTCCACCTATTGCTCAAAACGGTTTCAAACCGTTTGGTGGGCAAACGGTTTCAGGGTCGTTTGAGGGAAAACGGTCTTCAAGACCGTTTGGTCCCGTTGACCAAGCAAAGAACGTTTGGGAATCTTGTTCATAATTATGTAGGTTAATCACCCACAAAATTTGAGAGGTTAACTCCAAAAGAATCGTGAGTTATGAGCAAATCAATTAGCAAAACCAATTGAATTATGTGCTGATTTTCAACCTGATTAACTTGACCTGGTTGAGCAAACGGTTTCAAGACCGTTTGAGATGGTTGACCAAGCGTTGACCGTTTGGTATTCCTGTTCATAATTATGTTTATTAATAACCCTCCGAATTTGAGGGATTAACTCCAAAGGAATCATGAGTTGAAGCCTAATCAATTAGGGAAACCTAATTGGATTAAGTGCTGATTTTCAATCTGATTTAATTGAACTTTTTGGGTAAACGGTCTCAAGACCATTTGAGTGCGTTGACCAAGCGTTGACCGTTTGGGATTACTGTTCCTAATGATGTGATATAATGACTCACCGAATTTGAGGGATTAACTCCCAAGGAATCATGAGTTGAAGGCTATTCAATTAGGCAAACCCTAATTGAAAACAGTGCTGAAATTCCAATGAGTTAAGTTGAGATTTTGGGTTGATTAGCCCAAACGGTTTCAAGACCGTTTGGGAATCACCCAAACGGTCTCAAGACCGTTTGGGGGTCACCCCAAGACCGTTTGGAGGTCTGGGGTCAAGTATAGTTGATCAATTGAAGGTCCAAAGGCACCAAACCATATTGCAATTAAGTATTGATGTGATGATCAACTCTATAGATCAAACCTTGATGAATTTTCACTAGAGTCCAAAGGATGGATGGGCAAACGGTCTCAAGACCGTTTGGAACTCATCCAAACGGTCTCAAGACCGTTTGGGCACAACCCAAGACCGTTTGGAGGTCTAGGGTTGAGATAATCTAATGGTTTGAAGGTCCAATCGCAATAAGTTGATGAATTGATACAAATACTGATTTTAGACCTAATTGGAGTTCAACCCTAGTCCAAACGACTTGGTTTTTGGTCAAACTTTGGGCAAACGGTCTCAAGACCGTTTGGAGGATATCCAAACGACCTCAAGACCGTTTGGTCCAAGTTTGAGCCCAATTGGAGGTCAATTGATAGGTTCAACCTTGAATTGATTCACATTGTTGAATATTGATGACCATCCGATTTGAAACCCTAATTGAGAAGGATTCAACCCTAATTGGCTTTCAATTGAGGGTCAACTTGGTGTCCCAGTGATTAAGGTTCATCCTAATTAACTCAATTTATAAGTGGTTATCATGGATTTGGTTAATTGAGGGGTTCAACATACATATCCATGACCAATTATAACTTTTGAACCACTTTGGAGGTCCAAACGGTTTGAGCCCATTTGGACCAAACGGTCTCAAGACCGTTTGGATCCAAACGGTCTCAAGACCGTTTGAGGCCAAACGGTCTCAAGACCGTTTGGGACCAAACGGTCTCAATACCGTTTGGGCTCAAACGATCTCAGGGTCGTTTGGTCCAATCGATCTCAAGTTGATTTGATCAAACGGTTTCAAACCGATTGAGCTCCAAACGGTTTGGAAGGTCAACTCTTCCAAACGGTCAACACATCCAAACGGTCTCAAGACCGTTTGGAGAAAACGGTCTCAAGACCGTTTGAGACCAAACGGTCTCAAGACCGTTTGGTGGTTGAAACCGTTTGAAGGTTGAAACCGTTTGAAGGTGTACATGGTGGTTTGTACCTAATCAATTGATGGTGTAATTAGTTCAATGGTGATCTAATCTAAACCCTAATGGTAACCTAGGTCATTAAGGGACTAAGTGATTAGTGAGTTGACCCATGATGGTGATCATGAGGCAAATTACCAAAATACCCTTGAGGGGTCTAAAGAGGTAAAACCTTGTTCTAATCAAACCCTAATCACATGATGATGATGTTTTGGCTTATGTAAGTCAATGAGGACTTAACCCAACCTAATCTAGAGTGGTGTTATCACCATCTACTAGTGAGAGGAGAGAGAAAGTATTCCAAGAGAGAGAAAGTATCCTAGAGAGAGAAAGTACCCTTTTTAAGGTGGAAACTCAAGTGAGATACTTCAAATACACATGAGTGTGCATGATTAGGGAATGACCCACCTATGTGAGGTCATGGAAACCCTAAATATGATATCTAATGGATCTTAATCTTAATTAAGAGTCTTAATGATGATGTTTCTCTTACATGATGATGTAATGAGTACCATTCACCATGGTGTGAATAGTAAACCCTAATTTTAGGGTGATGACTTGAAAGATGAATAGTAAACCCTAAATTGTTGAGTTGTTTACTATTATCTGTTGAACTAACTATGCAGGTTATTATGAGATAATGGTCATACCCAGGTATGAAATACCATGTTATATTCATTGAAAGCATGTCTTAAGCTTTATGAATAGTGAATCATCTTGATGCACTGCTAAGTGACATCTTTTGTGATTTATGGGCTGTAAGAGCCATAAACACCATCAAGGTCATGCTTGACAGATGACTTGTGATGAGATAATTGAGAACTGGTAATTGAAATGAGTTAGGCCTGCTACATTTTAGTATTCTCATATATAGTTGTGATGCTAATGTTTTTGTATGATGATATGAATACTGAATGTACCTAACTAATCAAGTGAAATGTAGAGCCCTGATCATAGATCCATCATTGTCAGAGTCTAAATGATGGTGAAACAGGTTTTCCTCAGGGAACTTCTGGATCACATACTTTTGAGTATGTGGGGTACATGGATGTGTAGAACCTTACATCCTAGTGTAGGTATTTGATGTAGATTCTTGTAGTCCGTCATACCTTCACTATACAAGAAAAGGTGAGAGGATGATGTAGATTCTAGTAGTCCATCAGACCCCACCATAAAGTCCTAAAGGTGAGATGTATATCTACACTCCCTTAAAGACACAAATACCGTATCGGTGAAAGATAAACAAGAAATCTTCCGATAGTGAAGAGAGTACAGAATGCCACTGTAACTCTAAAAATAGCGAAGGACCAGAGTACCCTGGTGAGCTATTATAAAGACATCCCGCCAGATGTCAAACAATCAATCCTCTAACTGACTGAGGAAGATGAGGTCATAAGAATCTGGCTCTCTTAATGACCTATGTATGATACTGATGTGACTTCTTAGCGATCAGTTGGAGTATGAGTGGTATGCCTCATCTCCACAGGGCATAATAATGTTTGAAAAACATAAACAACAGCGTAGTATATCTGTTAGAGTTAATTACGAGTTATTTGATTGATGTTACCTTGAATAGCATAGATGTTCTCATATTTTAATATTGATTGAACTCTTGCTTATCATCAGAACTGCCAGTGAATATCTTGAAGGCTCTTATTGCTTTAGTTATTCCTTGCTTTGCTTATAAAGCCTAGTGGAGAGTTATAACTCTCGCTGGGGCAATTATGTATAATTGTCTCACCCCGTAGACTTCTACTTTTTAGGTGGTCGTCGAAGACGAAAGAACAAGAACTCAGGTGAACAATCCCAGCAACAGCAGCATCAGGAGCAGTAAATATCTCAGGTGGACATCTAGCCTGCTTCATGGTGTAGTTAGAGTCAAGTCCTATGTGTCCTCTGTACTCTCAGGTCCTGGAGTGTTTTGGAGTATGAATTCTTGAGAGTTTTGGTATCATGTTGTATATAATTACTCAAGAAGTAATTGTTAGTGATGTAAACAGTTAAATCCTTTTTCTATGGAAAAGGTTTGTGGTTTCAGGCTCTTGTCTTGAAAAGTTTTAATTTCCCGTGATTTTTGTCTTCCGCTGTTTACCGATTGCTTCCGCACATGATTAAATCGGGATTAATTCGTGGTTTGGAGATCGGAGCCCACAATTAAGTGGTATCAGAGCTCCAGGTTCATTCGAGTCTACAGAGGCATAGGACTTAGGAAGTCGAGTCTATCTTTAGTATTCCTTCCTTATCTAATAGAATCTTCTACTCCTCAGGAGAAGAAGATACTTAAGATGTCAGAGCCACATGATGAGAATGTGGAAGAAAGTAGTGCTAGTGCACCTCAAGGTGGTGCAGGAGTACCAGGATTGGAACAGCCTGTACCAGAACAACCTAGAGAGCCACCCCAGTTTGATCCAGATAACATGGGTAACCCAGCAGTCCAGACAATGTTTGGGCAGTTTATGACTGCCATGACACAAATAACCGACAGGTTGCCTATTCCTGCACCTAGGGTACCTGCCCAGCCTGAGGGGCAAGGTATCGGGAAGACGTTCGAGCGACTACGTCGTGTCGGAGCTACCGAGTACCATGGGACTGCTGACCCCGCAGATGCTGATCTATGGTTGACAGAGCTGGAGAAGGCTTTCAGGATCCTCAACATCCCTGAAGCTGAGAAGGTTAGACATGCTGTCTATCTTCTCAAAGGAAGTGCTGGTCACTGGTGGAACATGGAAGAGCAGAAGAGACCTGGGGTAGAGTTCTCATGGGAAGAGTTTCGTCGGGAATTTATCAATAGATATTTTCCCAAGACCTTCCTAGACGAGAAGATCTCTCAGTTTGAGAGACTGAGACAGGGTATTATGAACATTAGCGAGTACGAAGCTAAGTTCATGGAGCTGTTGCGATTTTGTCCGCACATGGCTGCCACAGAAGAAGAAAGAATCAGAAGGTTTGAGAAGGGGTTGAATGCTGACATGTCTACCCCAGTGTCTGCCTTAGAGAACCGAGAGAGATTCTCTACCTTCGTTGAGTCAGTCCGAAGGATAGAGAGATCTGTAGTTGAGAAAAGACAAACCCATAAAAGATATCCACAGTTCCAGGGTTCTTCATCTAGGGATTCCAAGAAACCTAGATTCTCTGCACCTAACCCTCCGCCACCCAGATCGAGTTTTCAAACTCAATGGACACCAAGCAGAGGTAGAGGACGAAGTCAACCGCTTCAAGGGACGCACAGTTCTGCATCTGTGTCAGTTACTGGACCACCCAGACCACAGCAACAGGAAAAGAGTTGCTACAACTGTGGTAAGGTGGGACACTTGATGAAGGATTGTCGTTCTAGGGCTGTCGGTGTGACACAACAAACCCCGAGACAGAATCGACAGGGATCTCAGAATAGACAACATCAAGGAGCAGCTCGAGGACGTGGACAAGCGTCTCAAGCTGGAGCATCAACACCACCTCAACAGCAGGCTACAGCAAGGTTCTATGCTATGAACCCACCAGAAGCAGTGGTCAATCCACAAGTGGTGACAGGTCAGATGGAACTTTTATATTCTGATATGTCTAAATCTTGTGTAGTATCTGTTCTGATTGACCCGGGTGCTACGCACTCTTTCATCACTCGAAGAGTGATTCGTAAATGCAATATGACAACTAGTCATAGGGCAGATAAGTTGTTGTTGGAGACTCCGTTGAGTGGGTCTGCTGTTCTGCAAGAAGTATGCTCTCCTTGCGTACTTTTCTTTTCTAAGCATCGCATTCAAGTGGATCTCATACCGCTTGATATGCAAGGATTTGATATAATCCTAGGGATGGATAACTTGGAAAAGTATCGAGTTGTCTTGGATTGTGAATCCAAGCTGGCAGTGTTTGCTGATGAAAGCAACACATGGATCTTTCAAGGTGAAAGAAAGATTCTGCCCACCTGTCTTGTATCAGCTATGGTTGCTGATAAGTTGATGAGGCAAGGATGCTACGCATTCTTAGCCCATGTGGTAGATGTTACCAAGGAGAGTTACAACCCTGCTGAAGTTCCGATAGTCAGGGAATTCGAGGATGTGTTTCCCGAAGAACTTCCTGGTATACCACCACCCCGGGAAATTGATTTTGAGATCAATTTGGTCCCAGATACGAAACCCATAGCCCAGACTCCGTATAGGATGGCGCCTGCTGAGATGGCAGAACTCAAGAAACAGCTTCAAGAGTTACTTGAGAAGGGTTTCATCCGACCGAGTACCTCACCTTGGGGTGCTCCGGTTTTGTTTGTTAAAAAGAAAGATGGATCGATGCGGCTGTGCATTGATTATAGACAACTCAATAAAGTAACGATAAAGAATAAATATCCTTTGCCGAGGATTGATGATCTTTTCGACCAGTTGCGTGGTGCAACAGTCTTTTCTAAGATAGACTTAAGGTCTGGATATCATCAACTCCGCATTAAGGACAGTGACATATCTAAGTTTGCCTTTAGGACAAGATATGGTCACTATGAGTTCACGGTCATGTCGTTTGGACTAACCAATGCACCGGCTGCATTCATGGAACTCATGAATAGAGTCTTTCGACCTTTCCTTGATCAGTGTGTTGTCGTCTTCATAGATGACATACTGATTTATAGTAAGGATGCTCAGCAGCATGAGCAACACCTTCGCCAGACTTTGACCTTGCTAAGAGAGCATAAGCTATACGCTAAGTTTAGCAAGTGTGAGTTTTGGTTATCTGAAGTATCCTTCCTTGGACATGTGGTATCTGCCTCGGGAATTCGTGTTGACCCTGCAAAGATAGAGTCTGTTCTGCAGTGGGAACAACCGAAGACACCGACGGAGATTAGAAGTTTCTTGGGGTTAGCTGGTTATTATCGAAGGTTTATTAAAAATTTCAGTTCTATAGCCTTACCTTTGACCAAGTTAACTCGGAAGGATGTTCCTTTTGCTTGGAGTGATAAGTGTCAACAGTCTTTTCAGCTGTTGAAGGAGAGGTTGACAAGTGCACCTGTGCTTGTGTTACCTGAGCAAGGAAAGGAATATATAATCTTTTGTGATGCCTCCAAGAATGGACTTGGATGTGTGTTGATGCAGGATAACCAAGTGATTTCTTTTGCTTCCCGACAGCTTAAGAAACACGAAGATAATTATCCGACACACGATCTGGAGTTAGCTGCTGTGGTCCATGCTTTGAAAATCTGGAGACATTATCTCTACGGAGAAACTTTCCAGATTTTCACAGACCACAAGAACCTTAAGTACATCTTCACTCAGCATGAGCTTAATATGAGGCAACGTCGCTGGATGGAGTTAATCAAGGACTACGATTGTACGATTGATTACCATCCGGGCAAGGTTAATGTGGTTGCAGATGCCTTGAGTAGGAAATCAGCAACATCAACCATGGATAGGGCACAACTAAGTTCCTTAGTATGCTCTAGAAGAGATATGCTTATCTCTTTAAGGCATGACAATGTGCAGTTGAAGGCATCATTGTTAGCTGGTCTGTTAGCTGAGATGCAGATTAAACCTACCTTAAGAGAGCAGATAAAGGAGGCACAACAAGTAGATGTTTCTGTACAGCAGATTAGATTTGAGTTTGGAAATGAGAAGCGAGAAGGTTTTCATGAGTCAGATGACCAGGTGGCATGCTATCATGGAAGAATGATAGTGCCAGATGTGGACGACCTGAGGAAGTTAGTCCTGGAAGAAGCTCATTCTTCGATGTATGCTATGCATCCAGGGAGCACCAAGATGTATCGAAACTTGAAAGATATGTATTGGTGGCCTGGGATGAAGAAGGATGTAGCTGAGTTTGTTCTGAGGTGTCCTGTGTGTCAGCAGGTCAAGGCTGAACACCAGAAACCTGCAGGGACAATGCAACCCTTACCCATACCACAGTGGAAGTGGGACCATGTAACCATGGACTTTGTTGTTGGCCTACCCAGGACAAACAAAGGACATGATTCCATTTGGGTAGTTGTTGATAGGTTGACAAAGACAGCGCATTTCTTACCTGTCAAAACAACCTATACTGCTGAAAGGTTATCCCAGATATATGTCCAAGAGATAGTGCGTTTGCACGGAGTTCCTGTCACTATAGTTTCTGACAGAGGTCCCCAGTTTACAAGTCGCTTTTGGGAACAGTTACACAGAGCCCTAGGCACCAAGTTAAGGTTTAGTACAACCTTTCATCCTCAAACTGATGGACAGTCAGAAAGGACTATACAGACCTTAGAAGATCTATTGAGAGCATGTGTTCTCCAGTTTACCGGGAGTTGGGATCTACATCTAAGCTTGATAGAGTTTGCCTATAACAATAGCTATCAACATAGCATTGATATGGCACCATATGAAGCCTTATATGGCAGATGTTGTAGATCACCCTTGTGTTGGTATGAAACTGGTGAGCACCAGTTATTAGGCCCTGATCTTGTGCAGCAAACTACAGAAAAGATTAAAGTTATACAACAACATCTTAAGACTGCACAAGATAGACAAAAATCATATGCCGATAAACGTCGTAGACCCCTAGAATTCCAGGATGGAGACAGAGTGTATCTCAAGGTCTCACCTTGGAAAGGAGTCCTTCGTTTTGGGAAGAAAGGAAAGTTAGCTCCTAGATTTTTGGGACCTTATCCAATTGTTGAAAAAGTTGGAAAGGTGGCCTATAGACTAGAGTTACCTCTAGAGTTGCAGAAGCTGCACCCTGTGTTTCACATTTCCATGCTGAGGAAATGTCATCCAGATACCGAGTCAGTTCTACAACCTATGGAGGTAGAATTGAATGAAGATATAACGTATGAGGAGGGACCAGTGTCAATCCTCGATAACAGAACTAAAAAGTTAAAGAAGAAGGATATAAGCCTTGTAAAAGTCCTCTGGAACCATCGTGGTGTTGAAGAAGCCACCTGGGAACTAGAAGGTGAAATGAGAAGAAAATATCCTGCTCTTTTCTTATAATATGCTTTATCGATTTCGGGGACGAAATCCTTTTGAAGGGGTAAAGAATTTGTAACACCCCTGACCTGGGTTATGACCTAACCCTGGAAGTTTTGCCTAAATATGTAATTAATATACTTGTGAACACTCCCTGGCATGTAATTAAGTTCCTCAGGAACATTTACTTTCAATTTTGCTCCTTTTTGTATAAAGTTGTAGCATTGTGTTGTATGCAGGGACCTATGTGCAAATTACCCAGTTTAAGGGTTGAACTTGCAAAATTCACAAGATAAGATGTTCCTTTGATGTTGAAACATCATGAGAATGGTTATGGTAAAGTTTGAGGGATTTCCCAAGCTTGAGCACCAAGGTGCAGCTGTGGAAGCAATTCCCATGCTTAGAAACCCTAATTTGGGGTAAAGTGCAATTTACCCAAATTGAGGGGTCCAACTTGTAATTTTCACCATCTAGAACATCTTTTATGACTCTTGTCATCATTTAGAGTAGAAATGATGAAAGGGATACATCATTTAATAATCAGATGGGAAAAATGATCTTTGTGATAGAAATCACCTAAAATGGGCCTAAAACCCTTTCAAGAGTGTACCCTAGTTGAAGGTTGGATTCCTTTACCCTTAGATCTTGAGAGTTCATGAGATTTGCATAAGGATAGGTATGTTTGGTCGTGCCCTTGAGCAAGGAGGGACCTAGATGTGATTTCCAATCTTGAGAGGTCCTTAGGGTGTAAAAGAGGCTAAAGTATATAAGCCCTTTTCCCTTGTAATTAAGTGAACGAATTTTCTTTCCTTCACTTCTCTTCCTTTCTTTCTCAAACGACCAAGGACAGCTCTGGAGCTCAGGGGGGACGACCAACCTGTTCTAGGTAAGAGAACCCCACCTTCTAAGCTCGAATTCATGGAGGAATTCACTTTCTAAGGTTGGTTTTATGGTTAGCTTACTTAGTCTTCTTGTTCTAGCCGACCAAAGCAACGTTTCCTTGGAGAATTCACCTCTGACCAAGTTGTGGAAGCTCAAGGACGCCATTAAAGCTTGGAGCTTGAAGGCTTGGAGCTCTAAGATCAACCTTTAGGCGGGTTTTATAACTCTAAACTTCATGCTTGATTATACATCCTTTTCTATGCATATAGTTGCTAGTTCTTCTTCTTCCCTATCTTTCCTTGCATCCTTGCAAGCAAAATCGTGAAGAACTGCTACTGTTCTCAAGGTAGAAGATAAGGGCGTTATTTTCTATGCTTATCCACGATTTTTCACTTTATCAAACGACCTCCACCTATTGCTCAAAACGGTTTCAAACCGTTTGGTGGGCAAACGGTTTCAGGGTCGTTTGAGGGCAAACGGTCTTCAAGACCGTTTGGTCCCGTTGACCAAGCAAAGACCGTTTGGGAATCTTGTTCATAATTATGTAGGTTAATCACCCACAAAATTTGAGAGGTTAACTCCAAAAGAATCGTGAGTTATGAGCAAATCAATTAGCAAAACCAATTGAATTATGTGCTGATTTTCAACCTGATTAACTTGACCTGGTTGAGCAAACGGTTTCAAGACCGTTTGAGATGGTTGACCAAGCATTGACCGTTTGGTATTCCTGTTCATAATTATGTTTATTAATAACCCTCCGAATTTGAGGGATTAACTCCAAAGGAATCATGAGTTGAAGCCTAATCAATTAGGGAAACCTAATTGGATTAAGTGCTGATTTTCAATCTGATTTAATTGAACTTTTTGGGCAACGGTCTCAAGACCGTTTGAGTGCGTTGACCAAGCGTTGACCGTTTGGGATTACTGTTCCTAATGATGTGATATAATGACTCACCGAATTTGAGGGATTAACTCCCAAGGAATCATGAGTTGAAGGCTATTCAATTAGGCAAACCCTAATTGAAAACAGTGCTGAAATTCCAATGAGTTAAGTTGAGATTTTGGGTTGATTAGCCCAAACGGTTTCAAGACCGTTTGGGAATCACCCAAACGGTCTCAAGACCGTTTGGGGGTCACCCCAAGACCGTTTGGAGGTCTGGGGTCAAGTATAGTTGATCAATTGAAGGTCCAAAGGCACCAAACCATATTGCAATTAAGTATTGATGTGATGATCAACTCTATAGATCAAACCTTGATGAATTTTCACTAGAGTCCAAAGGATGGATGGGCAAACGGTCTCAAGACCGTTTGGAACTCATCCAAGCGGTCTCAAGACCGTTTGGGCACAACCCAAGACCGTTTGGAGGTCTAGGGTTGAGATAATCTAATGGTTTGAAGGTCCAATCGCAATAAGTTGATGAATTGATACAAATACTGATTTTAGACCTAATTGGAGTTCAACCCTAGTCCAAACGACTTGGTTTTTGGTCAAACTTTGGGCAAACGGTCTCAAGACCATTTGGAGGATATCCAAACGACCTCAAGACCGTTTGGTCCAAGTTTGAGCCCAATTGGAGGTCAATTGATAGGTTCAACCTTGAATTGATTCACATTGTTGAATATTGATGACCATCCGATTTGAAACCCTAATTGAGAAGGATTCAACCCTAATTGGCTTTCAATTGAGGGTCAACTTGGTGTCCCAGTGATTAAGGTTCATCCTAATTAACTCAATTTATAAGTGGTTATCATGGATTTGGTTAATTGAGGGGTTCAACATACATATCCATGACCAATTATAACTTTTGAACCACTTTGGAGGTCCAAACGGTTTGAGCCCATTTGGACCAAACGGTCTCAAGACCATTTGGATCCAAACGGTCTCAAGACCGTTTGAGGCCAAACGGTCTCAAGACTGTTTGGGACCAAACGGTCTCAAGACCGTTTGGGCTCAAACGATCTCAGGGTCGTTTGGTCCAATCGATCTCAAGTTGATTTGATCAAACGGTTTCAAACCGATTGAGCTCCAAACGGTTTGGAAGGTCAACTCTTCCAAACGGTCAACACATCCAAACGGTCTCAAGACCGTTTGGTGGTTGAAACCGTTTGAAGGTTGAAACCGTTTGAAGGTGTACATGGTGGTTTGTACCTAATCAATTGATGGTGTAATTAGTTCAATGGTGATCTAATCTAAACCCTAATGGTAACCTAGGTCATTAAGGGACTAAGTGATTAGTGAGTTGACCCATGATGGTGATCATGAGGCAAATTACCAAAATACCCTTGAGGGGTCTAAAGAGGTAAAACCTTGTTCTAATCAAACCCTAATCACATGATGATGATGTTTTGGCTTATGTAAGTCAATGAGGACTTAACCCAACCTAATCTAGAGTGGTGTTATCACCATCTACTAGTGAGAGGAGAGAGAAAGTATTCCAAGAGAGAGAAAGTATCCTAGAGAGAGAAAGTACCCTTTTTAAGGTGGAAACTCAAGTGAGATACTTCAAATACACATGAGTGTGCATGATTAGGGAATGACCCACCTATGTGAGGTCATGGAAACCCTAAATATGATATCTAATGGATCTTAATCTTAATTAAGAGTCTTAATGATGATGTTTCTCTTACATGATGATGTAATGAGTACCATTCACCATGGTGTGAATAGTAAACCCTAATTTTAGGGTGATGACTTGAAAGATGAATAGTAAACCCTAAATTGTTGAGTTGTTTACTATTATCTGTTGAACTAACTATGCAGGTTATTATGAGATAATGGTCATACCCAGGTATGAAATACCATGTTATATTAATTGAAAGCATGTCTTAAGCTTTATGAATAGTGAATCATCTTGATGCACTGCTAAGTGACATCTTTTGTGATTTATGGGCTGTAAGAGCCATAAACACCATCAAGGTCATGCTTGACAGATGACTTGTGATGAGATAATTGAGAACTGGTAATTGAAATGAGTTAGGCCTGCTACATTTTAGTATTCTCATATATAGCTGTGATGCTAATGTTTTTGTATGATGATATGAATACTGAATGTACCTAACTAATCAAGTGAAATGTAGAGCCCTGATCATAGATCCATCATTGTCAGAGTCTAAATGATGGTGAAACAGGTTTTCCTCAGGGAACTCCTGGATCACATACTTTTGAGTATGTGGGGTACATGGATGTGTAGAACCTTACATCCTAGTGTAGGTATTTGATGTAGATTCTTGTAGTCCCTCATACCTTCACTATACAAGAAAAGGTGAGAGGATGATGTAGATTCTAGTAGTCCATCAGACCCCACCATAAAGTCCTAAAGGTGAGATGTATATCTACACTCCCTTAAAGACACAAATACCGTATCGGTGAAAGATAAACAAGAAATCTTCCGATAGTGAAGAGAGTACAGAATGCCACTGTAACTCTAAAAATAGCGAAGGACCAGAGTACCCTGGTGAGCTATTATAAAGACATCCCGCCAGATGTCAAACAATCAATCCTCTAACTGACTGAGGAAGATGAGGTCATAAGAATCCGGCTCTCTTAATGACCTATGTATGATACTGATGTGACTTCTTAGCGATCAGTTGGAGTATGAGTGGTATGCCTCATCTCCACAGGGCGTAATAATGTTTGAAAAACATAAACAACAGCGTAGTATATCTGTTAGAGTTAATTACGAGTTATTTGATTGATGTTACCTTGAATAGCATAGATGTTCTCATATTTTAATATTGATTGAACTCTTGCTTATCATCAGAACTGCCAGTGAATATCTTGAAGGCTCTTATTGCTTTAGTTATTCCTTGCTTTGCTTATAAAGCCTAGTGGAGAGTTATAACTCTCGCTGGGGCAATTATGTATAATTGTCTCACCCCGTAGACTTCTACTTTTTAGGTGGTCGTCGAAGACGAAAGAACAAGAACTCAGGTGAACAATCCCAGCAACAGCAGCATCAGGAGCAGTAAATATCTCAGGTGGAGATCTAGCCTGCTTCATGGTGTAGTTAGAGTCAAGTCCTATGTGTCCTCTGTACTCTCAGGTCCTGGAGTGTTTTGGAGTATGAATTCTTGAGAGTTTTGGTATCATGTTGTATATAATTACTCAAGAAGTAATTGTCAGTGATGTAAACAGTTAAATCCTTTTTCTATGGAAAAGGTTTGTGGTTTCAGGCTCTTGTCTCGAAAAGTTTTAATTTCCCGTGATTTTTGTCTTCCGCTGTTTACCGATTGCTTCCGCACATGATTAAATCGGGATTAATTCGTGGTTTGGAGATCGGAGCCCACAATAACTACAAAACCTAAACAGTAAAACTAGATGCAACCCTAACTATCTCGTTAAAATCTTCCTAACATGATTAGGATCAACTCTACATTACTTTCCTCAAATGAATTTTGAATTAATCCACATAAGAAACCATTAACCCTAAATTAGGGTTCTAAGTTCATTATAGCATGTTCATGTGTACAAAACCCTAAAACAAGCATATTATTGTCTTAATCAGATTCAATTCTTTTTCTTATTCTCAATAGGGTACAATATCTCAAAATAACCTAATCAAGACATCAAATCCAATTTCCAATCATAATTAGGGTTTTATCTTGGTTAATGCACCAGATGATCAAATTTAGGCACTTTTGGAATTAGAAACGTGATCAGGGTTTAATAACATTTTTATTAAATCTACATGTTTTTCTAATCAACTTTCATATATTACATGTCCACAGACAAGCTACCAATTAATTTCTAGAATTTTCACAATATAACATACCTTTCAGCCAATCAATGACTGCCACGTATCCTTTTATTCACTTTTCCAATAAAACTCTTTCTTGGCTCACAGACCCTCACGTGGATCCACCTACTCGATTTCCCAATCCGACTCTCCTTCTTCATTTTTGCGAATGAGCCTGCTACTCTGTTTCCTCTATAAAATAGGGGAACCCGAAGCAGGCTGGGCGGCGACCCCTCGCCCACTGTGATGCCTCCCCCTCGCCCCTGAAAGCCATGCTGGTGGCTCCCTTGGCTCTGCCGACCAGGGCAGGATTCACCCAGTGCGTTGCCTGCACCTCCGGTGGTCGGGAACACCACCTGTGAGTCGTCCGAGCAGGGCACCAGTCAGGCAGAGAAAATGGCCAGATAACTAGGCCTAGGGCTAACCTATTAGCAGGGACAATTGGTTCGATGCAACAGACCTTGTGGAGGAGTTTATAGCCTCGTAGAAGGGGAACCATCCCCTCTTTTATAAGCCGGCTGTAGGCCAGTTCCCATGGAGTCTGGATCCATTGGGGAAACTCCCAATCCCAACCGATAAGGGAGGATCTTGGGGTTCATGGGTGTGTCTTCCTCTCCCGATTTCAATGGGACACTTTCCAAGAACTGTCGTGCAAATGCCATCAAGAAAATCGATCACGAAAATATGCCTTCCCTATTCCTTTTCTAACACAAGAGTGTGAAGAGAAGCCTCCATTGGATCCTAATCCAACGACTATCAGCCATGCATTAAGAATTCCTGATTAAATTAGATATTCATGACATTTAAATGATATCCTTATTCACTTTAGGATAAGTTCAAAATTCCATATCTTGAAAACCGTACATCCTTTTGCAACCAAAATTTGAGGTATTCTCTATCTTGCCTTAATCTACTCGTATATTCAATTTGAGTCCCAAATTCCAAAGGAAAAGGGCTTTATCTTCATATGTAAGTTTTCCTTTAAGGCTTATTTAATTGATCTTTTCTCTTTATTATGTCATTAATTTTGTAACTTGGACTCCTTGGAACCCAATGAATGCCAAATATACAAAATCCACTTTTGGAGGACACTTCCTAGCCTTCTAGAGGCTTCTACCTCTTTCTTTTCTCATTATCTTAGTTATTTCTTTATACTTTATGAAACTTACAAAATTCATATTTCCTAATCCGTGTATCCGTTTAATTGAAAATTTTAGGGAGAAGTCCATGATGACTTATACTTCATGTGTGCAAAGTTTGAGACTCAAACTCAAAAGTATGATGGACTTTTCTTCATATTTAAGCTGTCTCTTAATAAGACATATTTTAAGCATATTTTCTCTCTCTTAATCTTTTATTTTCTTTATTTGGATTCCTTTTACCATTAGAAACCATGTGGACTCGAAGTCTCATCCATGATGATTCCATTATCCATATTTCCACATATTTCTCATATTTTTATCATTATCTCAAATTTCCTTCATAATATTGCATTATTTGATTTCTTCTTATTCTTTTAATCACGTTGAACTCATTAATATATTTTGATCCATGAAATCACATGCAAAAAGGAAATATTGCAAAGGGAATCCATTCAATACATATAATTCACACCATTCCCATAATCATACATTTATTGGGGAAATGGCATTTCCCGCCATATGAACTCAAAAAATTGGGGTTGTAACATCTAGGCATGTAATGCTTTCTCACTAGATAGCTTGCATATCACCCTGAAGAACATGATGCTAACTAAATTCATTCTCTAGGGTGGACTGCTTATCCACTTGAGGATCCAAGAATCATGGACCTTTTGTAAGGATAAATTTTGTGTGACATCTTCAATATCCAAAGACACACGATTACTCAAGTCAGTCAATTGCTCAGATGTTTCTTATTTACCTCTCGAAAACATCTTGAGGAATTCTAACAATAATTCTTGATCATCTATGTCTTCCCTTATCTTTTTTGCTACTTCATGATCTTCTAAGTTTTCCTTTCATTTGTTAAGGAACTCACTTTTCAATACCTCACTGCATTTATCATAGTATGTTAAGTGTAGAAACAAAATTTTATAATAAATATTAGAAGACACTTGGGAAATCTATAGAAGTTGAAGTTTAACAAGAGGACTAGTTTATTTTTAGTGAAAGTTATCACATAATTTTTTTAGCAAGATGAAGACTCAGAACTCTATCATCAAAGAAAAGTTTCAATTACAAGCATTGTAATATCAACAGGCGTGAACTACACTATGTAAATGTTGCAAAATTATATTCTAGATTATAAGTAAGTAGAAACATATAAGATCAAAAACTTATCAAATTCACCACACCTACATCAAGGAATTTTTTTGCAATGCAATGGTATAACCACAATCTCCCGCAATTACATATATTTGATGTTATAGTTGAATAAGAAGTATCTATTGCACAACGATCAGTGTTACGATGCAATCTTTATTGTTTGAAGAACATCTTTAAAATTGAGTTATTCATAATGGTCAAAATGATATAGTTAAACTTTTTATGTGGGAGTTGTTGCAACTCAGTTCATTGCTTCATCATTTAAAGCAAAAATAATTTTCTTATACCATATTTCTTCCACTTTCACAGAGAAGATGAACAAATACTAGTTAGTTCTATAGAGAATCCCCATGCATGCACTCGTTCAAGTGAATGAAAATATTAGATATACTAGTATTGAGTTTAGGGGCTCCTTAAGAAATAAGGATTAATTAAAAAAGTACTTCTATAACTGATATTATACAATATTAAACTAATAAAGAGTTACATGTATTTCCTTACATAGTATCACATTCCTAAAAATGTGAAACAAAATAGAAAGAATAGATAGGTGGTTGCAATAGTGTTAAAATCATCAAAAAGTACTAATAAAAGTTTAGTTGCTCTAATGTATTAATCTATCCATTGTGATAATGTGGGATTCTTTTACAATTTTGATGAGTTTAAAAGTCATGGGATACAAGGGATACCTAATGTATATGCTTCATTTGTTTAGTTTTTTTGTCTTGAGAGACATTATCTTAAAGTTGTCGATATATATTCAACAAACTATTACATGTTTATTTTCATGTTATTGATATCAAGCATGGTCCGACCAGAGTAGCCCGACTGGTTGCGACTCAGTAAGTCCAGATGAAGGACTCGGGTTCAAATCACACCGAAAGGTGCTCTACAAAAGGTACTCCACCCTAATATGGTGTAGGAGGGGGGTGATTGGACCACACTCTCTCATGCCTCGAGAGTTTACCATTCCAGGCTTGCTCGGGTGGGTTCTCTCGGTCATCAAAAAAGAAAAGAAAAGATATCAAGCATGACTGGAGAGAAGGAAATGAACAAGATATACTTATCAAGAATTGCCTTGCCTTTTTGGATAGAAAAAAACAACCATGATTGATATTTTTAGCCCACCAAATTCTTGGATATTCTTCTAACTTCTATTATGAAATCGAGGGCTCATTTGGGGAGTTGACGGGAAGGGAGAACCTTGCAAATATCTAACAATATTGTGTAGTAGAATATTGCTTTCTACAGTCACAATTATGAGAAAACATGTCCAACTTATAAAGTATATTGATGGTTTGCATCCCATTTGGTTACATATGTTAGCTTCTATACATGACTAATATCAAGCTAATGTCAATCTTAACTTTTTTATTTTTTTGTGCCTCAAAGCAAGCTATGGTTGTTACATTTAACCCATTTGGTTTGATAACTAAAGTCAAGTTAATTGATATGCATCATGAGTTCCTCTTAGAGGCCAATCCTGGTGAAAATGTGGGCTATAACATGAATATTAATGGTTTTGTCAAGGTTCTCAATTGTGGAAACATTGCTCCAAACTTCAAGGATGACCGAATGAATGAATCTTCCAACTTCACGACCCATTATATCATCATGAGCCACCAAGGACATATTAGAAACATATATGCACCAATCCTTGATCACTACATCTCTCAAGTTCCCTAATATCCTCAACTAAGATTGACTGGTGTTCTGGTAGAAGCTTAAGAAGATGCCCAAGTTCTTGAAGAATAGTGATGCATGATTTGCTAAGATGATTCACACCAAGTCAACTCTCAATTACATCATACAAATATGAAAACATCCAGTTCATGTGTACACCTTTTCATTATATGAATGAAAAGGTGGTAAAAGGATGTAAAACTACTGTACAAATGAGAAAATACTCTATGAAATTGTATGTCATGTGCATTGTATGTAACTAAAGGGGTAAGATAAAATATTCTTCCTGTATAATTTACATTTGATTGTATATAAAAATATTGATATCCTGAATCTATACTTTTAAAAATGTGAGTTCATATTGAATTTGGTGTTCATTTGGAAATCCACGTTAATAGAAAATTGGCATTAAAAGGCACATAAATGCCATCATACACAATAAGTATGCCATTATGGTGACATTTTTATATGCCATTATACTCAACAAGAACAGTTTTACACACCATTATAATACACAATAGTGGCATTTGTCTTAAAGCCAATTTATGTAATAGTGGCATTTGTATAAAAGCCAAATGAAGTTATATTGGCATTTGTAAACTAGATATTTAGTGGCATTTACAACTTATGACACTATATCTCTAGTGGTATTGGTACTAGAGACATTTTTATGTGTCAACAAATGCCACCAAATACTTTTAGTGGCATTTATATTTTTCTACTAGTATTTGTCAGATAACACTAGTGGTATGTTTGTTGTAGCGTAGGAGGCTCCTCTCATCCTTGAATAATGCCATTTTGATCTAGTTGGGGGCCACATGAGCTCCTAAAAGACTAAACCAAGGTCATTTAATGTGGGTCTGGCCATCTGTCTTCAAGGATCCTCACAACTGTGTTAGGTCCTCTGATTAATGTTAGAGATATGATAATATTTCCACTAGGGATGAGATGCCACTCAAAATTCGGCAAGAAGTTGAGATCTTTGACATTTGTAGTGTGGACTACATGGGACCATTCCCCTCCTCTTATGATTTATCTTACATCCTTGTTGGTGTCAATTATATTTTCAAATGTGCAGAATTCATCTCCATAGTTCTAGACACCCCAAGCCAGTCATCAAGCTATTCAAAGGCATCATATTTCCATGCTTTAGAGTCTCATTCACTGCCATTTCTGATAGAGGATCTCACTTACTCAAGAACAACTTTCAATGCTCCTATGCAAGTACGATATCTCTCACTACATGGCTACTTCATAACACCCTCAGATGAGTGGTAAAGTTGAGGTTTCCAATCATTGTAACAAATCCATTTTCAATAAGATAGTTGGTCGGACAAGTCAAGATTGGGATCACAAGATGAGTGACACACTTTAGGTCTAAAAAACTTGCTTACAAGACTCCCGTGGGCACCACACCTTGTCACTTGATTTATGGGACATCTTATCACTTACCAGTGGATATTGAACACAAGGCTCAATGGGCCATCAAACATCTCAACTTCAATCTTTAAGCAACAAAAGAAAATTGATTTCTTGAAATATAAGAGCTAGAAGAGATGCATTTGACAACATATGAGAATGCACACATTTACAAGTAGTGCACCTAGATGTGGTATGATTTCCCTTTGAAGAGGAAAGATCTATATGTCAAAGATCAAGAATTACTATACAACTCTTGCATATGAATCTAAACAGGAAAGATCAGACTCCGATGGTCAAGTCCATTCATCATCAAGCACATATTTCCTCATAGAGTTGTTATAATGGAATGAGAAGATTAGTGAATTCAAAGTCGATGTCCAGTGTCTCAAACATTACTTCACAATGGACAATATACATGCCAGCCAACAACCCACACGACTTCCCTCATACACATGATGTCTGACCTCCAGGAATCACACCATATGCATTAAACAAAGAAGGTCCTGGGGGGAATTCAAGCATTTCTTTTATTTTTAGTTGTTTTGCATCATCATTGCATCAATTAGATAGGGCATCCCATGATAATATCACTTGTTCTAACAACTTTTATTGTAGGTGGATGAATTTTGCTGAACAGGCAGAAACCATGGCTCATGGTCCAACTAGCATAGTTCTTACCCTCCATATCAAATGTCTTATTTGATAGGTGATAAGAAAATATCTAAGTTTAGGGTGGAGGGTGGGTGGTATGTGTTATACTTTCTTTATGCACCAGTTTCTTTGTAACTTATGATCTCATCATTGCATTTATACATTCATTTAACTAAAAGTTCTCAAATTTTTTTTCTTTTCTAGAGTAATCAAGCCATTATCTATTTGGATTCATTCTAATCCTTTTACATATATCCATGCATGTTTCATCATTTAAATCTATTTTTTTGAAGAAACTATTGGGAAATCAAGGAGACGGATAAGGTAACGGAAAAAAAATAAAGGCACGATTCCTCGATCAACATATCGTGTCAACAACAATGTATATGGAAAGGAAGGTAACAAGAGTTATACCTGTCATGGAGAAAGTCCAACGGCAACTCTTGATGCAGGATCATGCTTATTCTCCAAGCAACAATGAACTTCTTCTTCAGACAACACTTGAACAATCATCACCAATGGCCTCTCGGTGCAACAGTACAGACGGCGGTTGACGTTGTCCTCCTAGTAGGAAAAACTTCTGTCCTCTAGAGTAGTCTATGCGGACCACCAGGAACTCCACATTGTGCTACCAGAGCCAATAGGAGGGACTTGTCCCTTTGAACGTCAGTGTACTAGCATGGATTGCTCTCCTACAATTGTCTCTCTCTTACTATCCCTACCATTACGGGTAGGACTTGCTCATGATCTCTATTGGTTACCACAACCAGATAGGACAACAATTGTTAGAGCTTATTGTTATGTCTAGGAAGCCATTAGTACCCCTCTATTTTTAGGAGAGTCTAGGGTCAGAGTTCCCAGTCAGTGTAGGAGTCAAAAATATTGAATTCATGATTTTTTTGGAAACTTTGCACAAATAACCGGTCGGTTCGCACGCCCAACTATTTGGTTTGTACATGAACCAATCGATTCAGTCCAATTTATCACATTGGCACTCAATGGGCGATTAATGCAAATCACGACATCATTATCAATCCTTGATCCAATCAAATTGACCATTGAACCTGGCGGTTCATCACATGAACCAGTTGGTTCACTAGGTGAACCAGTCGGTTCATGCCATGGTTCAGGCATTGCTCAACTAATGTTAATTCCATTGACCCGACATTCCAACTGGTTAGTTCAACACTTGAATCGGTTGATTCAGAGTCTAGTCAATCAAATTTGAATCTCAGTAGTTTAATTGAATACCTAAACACTTTTAGTAATCAAGTTAAACATCATTCATGAATAAACTCCTATTCTAAGTGCATCCTGTGTGTGTAATAATATAGGCCCCAAATTACATTGGCAATGAATGTACATAACCAACTTATAACATCACAAACAATGAGCGGTGTCTAGCAACACACATTGATACCCAAGTAGTTCAGAAAGTTGGAGAGCATCTTCAACCTACAATCCATGATCATTGTTATTGTGATCATATAGTTCCTTTGTATTCATATCCAAATTGAACTCGAGGCATGGTCATCCTCTTCAATATTTAATCCATGTTCCTTGAACTAGAGCAGACTATCTGAGATGCATGTGAGTTCACATATCACATATTTAATCACATGAGTATGGCCATACATTTCTCAGTCTCGCATATCAAGTGGCCTGGATATCAATCTCATGTAGAGGGACAAATCCCATCTACATCACTCACACTCAATCCCCATGTGTCCCAATGCACCCGAGAATCACCTTTATGACAACCCTTATTCAAGGTCACGTTGGATGATGTCCAAGTAAAGTGAACTACATGTGATGAGTGTAGTGACTTTGGGTCTAAGAAGCACAATCACCACTATCACTATGAGAGCTGATTCTGACTACCATTACATGATATCCATGTATCACTCTCATGGTGGGTCTATCTCATACACTGTTCTCTAACATGTACATATGTGTTTGACTTGATATCACATATCATGACTAATGAGACTCTGTCATCTGTCAAAACACAATCTAGTATTTTGTATTATCATCATCTGTTTTGTTTCCACAGTAATATTTGAGTAGGGACATAACAATAATGTGTGCACTCTCATTGTTCAGGTCATCAACCTAAAGACATATGTCATTGAGTAACATCATTCTTTAGACATCTACTATGTATGTGTCATCATCTCATGATTGATACAAACATAATAGAAAATATTACCTTTATATTTTCAAATTAGGTATCTACTGCCCTATTGCAACCATTATATGATTGGCTCTTTGGGCATACATACCAACAAACTTCCACTTGTACTTAGATCCAATCACCCATAAATCTTTATTCCAAGTTATTTTAACATGTCCATCATATTTCTACTGTGCAAGCTCTTCTATAGTGGGTTAGTAACGTTTTCTTCAAGTTGGTATTTTGCACATTCCACATCTACACATTGTACGAGTTCTTGTATGAGATGGACATGATGTAGTATGAAATATGAGATTCCCAACCTATTCAATAGATCCATTATTGTCACAGTAACCAAACTATGTCATCTATGGTTTGTAACCTCCCACAAGTTCATCTATATGGATGTATAGATCCATATAGTATCCTCTGCTATTCTCATAATGCCAAGATACTAAGCTTCTATTGTAGATTCTAATACCTGTCTCCTACTCAGAACTTTTCTAGCTTACAATTCTATTTTAAGGTCAAACACAAATTTAAGTTGCGATCATTAAATTTTTTTGTCATTTTGGTAGTGTGCATTAGTGTAACCCATTACACCCAACTCTTCCTTATTACCATAACCAAGGAACCGATCCTTTTAGTTCTTCTCAAGTAATAAAGGATATTCTTTATGACAGTCCAGTGACATTCACTGGGATCTAACAGATATCCTCTCATCATGTCCAATATATATGAGATAACAGGATGAGTACATAACATTGTATACATGATAGATCCATATGACATCTCACTCGCATTTTTCCATTCTTCATAATAACTGGGACACTCGGCTCTTGAGAGACTAATACCATAGAATATAGACATATTTTCTCTCATTAAATCCTAGATGCTAAACACCTTCATCATCTTGCCAATGTATGTGCTCTTTTTTAGATGAAGAAGCTTTCAAGATCTATCTCTATAGATCCCAATCCATATCACATAGGATGATTCCCCTATACCCTTCATAGAGAAGGTACTATCCTTGCCAGGTTTTAACATTTATAGTATAATGATGTTATTCTCATCATTATGTGGAATATAAATACGCTCCCACTTAACTTTTGTAATCACATATTTCATATTCATTTTGACTCAAGTCAAACTCTTTGACCATCTTATCAAATTGAAGATTCCATCTTTGAGATGTTTTCTTCAATTCAAAGATTGACCTTTTAGCTTATACACTTTATTTGCATTATATGGATTTATAAAACCTTTAGGCTTAACATCCACATACACACCCTCTCAATACTCCTTTTAAGGAATGTTGTTTTAACACCCATTTTTCCAAATCTCATAGTCACATTAAGCTACAATGGCAAGCATTATCATGATGGATTTAACCATGGCAACTAGTGAAAAGATTTCATCATGTTCAACACCTTGAACTAGTTTGAAACTCTTTGCAACCAATTTACCCTTCCATGTTGGTCTTCTTCCTGAAAATCCAATTGCACCCTATGGGCTTTATCCCTTTAGGTGGATCCATCAAGGTCATACCTTATTGGTGTACATGGTGTCCATCTTTGATCCCATGGCCTCAAGCCAGTTTTCAGACTCTGGTTCCTCAATATCTTCTAGGTAGGTTGTTGACTCACTATCTATGATCAACTCACTGCCTATTGAGTTATAAGATATCATAATCTTTAAAACTTAAGGCATGTTCTACTCAAACTTTGATTTTTTGTGTTACATAAGGAATCTTGAGATTCCACAACAATTTATGATTCTCATTTTTGCCACTATACCTCTTTAATGTTTTCTTATTTATCTCAAACTTTTCGAGTTCTACTTTTACTTATACTAATTCCTTTAGAATGTAATTCCTTTTAGGAATACAACTATCTTGTCAACAAACAATTTTGTTGTTGGATTCTAATATAAAAGTAGTATTTATAAAAGTATCATTTAAATGATTTATGGATAAATCTTTTGAAGAAACATTTTCTTACATAATCTTTCAATCCTTATAAAAGACATATCAGGACACCTCTCATGCCATATCTTATATGGTGTCTTTTGAACCATGTTAGTCGATACATTGTTTTAGTTTAAAGCATGTGCCAAAAAGAAAGTTGGAAGATTATGTAGATTTATTGATAATCACACCATGACTTAACACGGTGTGATTCCTTCTTTCTGATGCATCATTATGTTTTAGGTGGAGTTCACTGTGATAAACTATCACGGTCTCTCCAGAAGGTTCTCAAACTTTTGGTTTAAAATATTTCAACATCAATCACATTGAAGTGTCTTAATACTTTTACCAAGTTAGTCACACACTTTGTTCATGATCTCCTTGAACATTTCAAGAAATTTATACTTGTATTTCATTAAATATAAATTACCATATCTACTGAGATCATCAGTAAATATAATGAGGTACTAGTAAATACCTTTAGCATTTATTCTAAAAGGTCCATACACATCAATATGTATGTGCCCTAATAGAATAATCACTGTCCCACTACATCTAGTGAAGATGCTTTTGTCATATTGCCAAAAATAAGACTTACATGCCTCTATTGGTTCAATAACCAAACGAGTCTAGATAACCATTATTAATGTATTCTAGAAATACATTTCTCATTTATGTGTTTTAGATGATAATGTTATAGGTATTAATTGTTTGTGTCACCAAGTCATTCAATATATGTGTCATACACATTCGTCTCTAGAACTATCAAGTATAGATTATGATATATAGGGAATTGCCATACAAGATCTTATCTTTTAAAATGAAACATCAATTATTCATACATTCTTTTCCATACAAGATACATGATGTTTTTCATTAATGGAAGGTACATAATAACAATTCATTAATTCTATTACATGCCCATTAGATGAATGAAAAATTCTAGTTGTAGTTGCAGCAACTCTTGCTCCACATAGTTCTAGCTTACTTCTTCTCAAGTCCTGAAGTGGAGATCTCTATCTCCTTCTTCTTCCTGAGATCCTCTATATAAAGAGCACATTTCCTTTTTCTAGTGTCTAGTCTAGTGACAATGGTGACACTTTCATTCCTTAATCATTTAAGTGAAAAAGATAGATTCTTTTTGTACTTACCACTCTCCATATCTTGAGTATAAAAGACTTGGACTTATTCTTAGCCTTAGAACTCTTCTCACCCTTGCATGTGTCTTTGGAATCTATTTCACTGATCATCATCATGGGTTTGTCCATCTTCATTTGTGCTTAAACATTTATCAACATGCCAAACAATTCAGATGGTGGTTTGCCAAATTACTCAAGTGATAACACTAGATGAACTGGCTATATGATTCAGGAAATGATTGTCAAATCACATCCATGGCCAACTCTTGACCTAAAAGAAATCCCAGTCTCTCCACATGCCTAATCATATTGATCATATGGATCTCTACTGGATCTCTCTCTGTCAGTTTTCACTCAAAGGGCTCTGTGGAGATATTATACCATTCATGCTTTATATGATTCTTAAAATGTGTTATCATCTCAAGAATGTCCATGTTTTTATGATGTTCATACAACTCATAGTTCATACAACTCAACATAAGGTCTTTGATGTATGTGACATCATTGGCATGCTTCAAGTAAGCATCCATTTCAGCCTTAGGTGCATTTGGAGCGGGTTCCTCTGGCACTGGTCTTTCATGGACATTGAGCTTTCACTCACTGGTGATCACATTTCTCAAAGTCCTAAACCAAATGTGGAAGTTAATCCCATTTAGTTTGTTCTACTCAAGTACTGATCACAATAATAACATATTTGAGTATGCCATTAGATTCGACAAAAGATATTGCAACTTCAGTCAAAACATTTTTGATGAATTTGATTTGATAAGTTCGATGATATTAAATAAGCTTTTAATTAATTACTGCTCCCACTATTTTTGTTCAATTTGATAACCCTCATGTATCAATTCAGAATATTGCAAAGTACAATCTTCTAGTGATCCAAGACCCAAAATGATTGAATTATTATCAACGTCAGTGTTCATAACCAATTATTAAGGTAGGCAACTTTTGCCAATTACATCTCATGCAATTCTTGGATAGATGGTATGCACAAATCCTTTCCATAGTCCATCTTTATGCTTCTAGGTGCTTTATCTCATTCAAGACACCCAACTAAGCCTGAACCAAAAGTCACACGATAGAAATGCACCATGCTTGGCAGGACCACATAACTATCATGACACTTCTATGAGATAGACAACGCCCACGCTTGGTGTGCCCACACATAGTCGATCAAGATTTTCATGTGTTTTGCTTATGGAAAGCATCTAAGACTTAATATGTTTAATTGAGGGATTTTATATAAATATATATTCATATCCAATCACCGCATGCTTATAGCACGTATCATATACAATCTATAACCACGACAAAAACATGCAATTATAAACACAAGTGATGGTTATGGCCATAGTATTGTAGTTCCTTAGAGCCAAAAGGAATCACCACCACATAAGATCTAAATCATATGCATCAACCTACTATTGATGATGATCTGAGTTGGAACCAATATGGGTTGATTAGTTCAACACTTGAACCGATCGACTTTCCTTTCTCTCACTCAATTGGGATCTTGAAATAGTCTTCTGGTCTTAGGTTCACCGATGTCTGGACTCCTCTAGCTGATTGGTTGGGCCACCAATCAATCAATTCATCGTGTCTTTTGGCCTCCTCGGTCCTCTAATAGATCAGTTCATCTCACGAGCCAGTCGATTCGTCTGGTGCATAACATCTTCTCATGAAGAAACATAAATTAAAACTATCCTATTTCATATTATATTATAAAAGGGGAAACTCGAGTTACATTTGAGGGGAAATAGGAAGAAGAGCATTTATTTACATTTAGAAAGGAGGAGAGAGGCTTGGTATGCAAACTGAGATATAAACATGAATAAACAACCACAACCATGCACACACAAATCAATGTTTATTGGCCATAACCATGTTAACATCCACCATTAAAACCAACTTTTAGGGTGATGCGTGTGAATGGCATATATATATATAGGTTTGTGGAATCATATGTGATATTTAATTAGATATGCACATTAACTAGTTTAATATTTACATCGTATGAAATAAATTAAATCCGATCATATCGATTTATATCCAAACACACCATAAAATAATGTGGCTCTAATACCACCATTGGGAAATCAGGGCCACAAATAAGGCAGCAGAAATAAAAATTTAAAGCCTAATTTCCCAATTAGCAGATCACACCAACAACAATGTATTTAGGAAAGAAGGTAAAAAGAGTTATACTTGATCCTGGAGCAAGTCTACCGACAACTCTTGATGCAGTATCATGCTTCTTCTCCAAGCAGCAACGAGCTTCTTCTTCAGGAAACACTCGAACACTCATCACAAATGGTCTCCTGGTGCAGCACCAAGGATGACGGTTGACGTTGTCCTCCTAGTGGGAAAAACTCCTCACCTCTAGTGTAATCCACACCAACCACCAGAAATCCACATTGTGCTACCAAAGACAACAAGAAGGAGTCGTCCCTTCAAACTTCAATGTACTAGCACTGATTTTATCTCCCACAATTGTCTCTCCCTTTCTATCCCTCCCTTTTATGTGTAGGACTTGATCGATCTCTCTATTGGTTACCACAACTAGAGAGGACAAAAATTGTTAGAACTTATTATTGTGTCTAGCCCCAATACCCCTCTATTTATAGGAGAGGATAGGGTCAGGGTTCGTCGTCTGTGGAATAGTTGAAAAGAATGAATTCATGAATTTTCTAGAAACTTCAGATGGCAAACCAGTCGGCTCGCGTGCCCAAACAGTCAGTTCATGTATGAACTGATTGGTTGGTGTAGTTTCTTGTTTTGAATAACATTGATATTCAATGCATGATTAACACAAATCATGATATCGACATCAATCCTTGATCCAATTGAATTGACCATTAAAACAGACAATTCATCACATGAACCAATTGGTTGGGACCATGAACCAATCGATTCATGCCCTTCTTCAGACATTGTTCAACAAATGTTGATTACAATTGACCTGACACTCCAAATGATTAGTTCAACACTTGAACCGCTCAGTTTAGAGTCAATCAGTCAATTTTGAACCTCAGTTGTTTAATTGAATACCTAAAGACTTTTCGGAATCAAGTTAAACATCATTCATTAATAAACTCCTATTTCAAGTGCATCCTATGCATGTGACCCTATAAGTCCCAAATTACGTTGGCAATGAATGACCATAACTAACTTATGATATCAAAAAAATGAGTGGTGTCTAGCAACACATCATTGCTACCTAACTAGTTTGGAAAATTAGAGAGAAACTTCAACATATAATCTGTTATAAATGTTACTGTGATCGTATACTTCCTTTGTGTCTAATATCTGGATTGAACTCAAGGCATGAACTCATCATCCTCTTCAACATTCAATCCATGTTCCTTGAACTAGAACAGTCTATCTAAGATGCATGTGAGTTCACATATCACGTATTCAATCACATGAGTATGGCCATACATTTCTCAATATCTCTTATCAAGTGGCCTGGATATCCATGTCCTATAGGAGGGACAAATCCCATCTACATCACTCACACTCAATCCCCATGTATCACGATGCACTCGAACATCACCTTTATGGAAACCCTTATTCAAGGTCATGTTGGATGATGTCTAAGTATAATGAACAACATGTGATGAGTGTAGTGACTTTGGGTCTAAGAACCACAATCACCACTATCACTATGAGATCTGATTTTGACTACCATTCCATGGTATCCATGTATCACTCTCATGGTGGGTCTGTCTGATAGACTATTCTCTAACACGTACCTATGTTTTTGACTTGATATCACATATCCTGACTAAAGATACTCTATCATCAGTCAACACACACTCTGGTCCTAGAGAAAGTCCAATGACAACTCTTAATGTAGTATCATGCTTCTTCTCCAAGCAGAAATGAGCTTTTTCTTTATGCAACACTTGAATAGTCATCACTAATGGCCTCCTGGTGCAACACCATGGACGATGGTTGATGTTGTCCTCCTAGCGAGAAAAACTCCTCACCTCTAGAGTAGTCCACACCGACCACTGAGATTCCACATTGTGCTACTAGAGCTAACAAGAAAGAGTAATCTCTTCAAATGTAAATGTACTAGCACCTATTCACTCTCACATAATTGTCTCTCCCTTACTATCCCTCCATTTTACTTGTAGGACTTTCTTGGGCTCTTTATTATTTACCAGAACTAGAGAGGACAACAATTGTTAGAGCTTATTGTTGTGCCTAGCTCCAGTACCATTCTATTTATAGGAGAGGATAGGGTCAAGTTCCCAGTCTATGTGATAGTAAAAAAGAATGACTTCACAAAATTTTTGGAAACTTCAGACAATGAACCGGTAGGCTCACATGCCCAACTGGTTAGTTTGTGCATGAACCGATCAGTTCGTGCAGTTTCTTATTTTGAATCACATCGGTATTCAATGCATGATTAATCCAAATCATGACATCAACATCAATACTTGATGAAATTGAATTGGCCATTAAATTGGGTAGTTCATCACTGAACCGATCGGCTGGGACCACGAACCAATCGGTTCATACCCCGATTAAGGCATTGTTCAACTAATGTTGATTAAAATTGACTTGACACTCCAATCAATCGGTTCAACACTTGAACTGGTCAGTTCAGAGTCAGTATGTCAATTTTGAACCTCAGTTGTTTAATTGAATAACTAAACACTTTTAGCAATCAAGTTAAACATCATTCATGAATAAACTCCTATACCAAGTGCATCCTATGTGTGTGACCCTACAGGTCCCAAATTACGTTGGCAATGAATGTCCATAACCAACTTATGACATCACAAACAATGAGCGGTGTCTAGAAACACATCATTTATACCCAAGTAGCTCCAAAAGTTGGAGGGCAACTCCAACATACAATCCATGATCAATGTTACCATGATCGTATAGTTCCTTTGTCTCTGATATCCAGATTGAACTCGAGGCATGGAATCGTCATTGTAACATCCCTGAACTGGGTTATGTTTTAACCCTAGGTGTTTTTGCTTAATAAAGTTGATTACATGCTTTCTTTTATTTCTTGAAAAGTAATTAAGGCACAAGAGGAACTTATATTTCAATTTCAGTCCTTTTTGAATAATCTTGAAACACTATTTTGTTAATTTTGGACTAAAGTGAAAATTACCCAGGTTGAGGGGTTAACTTGCAAATTGTACATTACAAAAGGTTCCTCTAATGTTAAGACATCATAAGAATGAATATTATGTAGTGGTATGGTTTCCACAAGCTTGGGCACCAAGATAGAGCTTGTTGGACAATATTTGAGCATTAAAACCTAGTTTTGGTGTAATGTGCAATTTACCCAAAACCTAGGGTTCAATATGCAAAATACCAAATCTAGAGGGTCCCTTATGTTTCTTAGCATCAAGTATAGCAAATAAAATGAGAGAGGCACCTCATTTGAATTATCTTGGAGGAGAGAGAATCTTGATATTAAAATAATCAAGATTTAAGCATAAATGGAACTTTAATTCAATTTAATGCAAAAAGAAATATAGTAATTGAGGAGCCCTTGAGGGATGAATTTGCAAAATTTTGGACGAGCTTGTACCTTGCCATGGCACGAAAAGATCTTGGTTGAGTGATAGCCCACTCACATTAATATAATAAAAAGTAATATCCACTAAAAGTTGGATAGTAGTATAAAATTCATTAAGGTGCTTAATTCCTGTTCCTTTAATTCTTGGATAATGAAGAGGTTTTGCAAGATAATGAAGGTGTCATCGTGGCTAAGGAATTGAGGGGGAAGTGGTGGAAATAATTTTGGAAATAAAGGAATTAATTCCATTTTCTCTTTCCTTGGAAATTCCTTATACATATCTCTTTTCCTATCCACTTAAGGATCTTTCTTGGAATTTCTTTTCTCATCTTGACTTGGCCGACCACAAGAGAGCTCAGGAGCAGGATAAGGACGACTCTAACATTTTGGTAAGCTTTTGATCATCTTCCGCCTTGGTTTTGTGGTGAAAACCCAAAATCAATGCTTGATTCTTTGTTTTCCTCACTCGATTTCCAACTCTAGGCAACTTTTTCATCCAAAAGCTTAAGAACGGACCTTGGGAAGTTGCTAGAGCTCATCCACCATTAAAGAAGGTGGAGCTTAGATCTTAGAAATAAGATTAGAAGCAGGTTATATAACTTTAATCCTTAAACATTGATATTGCATTCAATTCTCTATAATTTGTTGTTCATTTTATTCTAGTTTGAGCTCCTTTGATTCATTGCTGCAATTTCCATGAAAATGGCAGTAGTTCTTGGATGTATGAAGAAAGATGATGATGATATCATCTTGGAAACTTTTTCCAATAAAATTCTAGACCAAACAGTTTCTATATATGTGCTCAATCGGTTTTACAAACCGTTTCAGAGCAAACCGTTTCAAACCGTTTGGGAGTAAACGGTTTCACAAACCGTTTGGAAGTAAATGGTTTCAAAACGATTTGAGAGTGTTGACCACAGTTGACCGTATGGAGATTTGATGATGATGATGATGTTTAATGAACCATTAATTATAATTTATTAGTTTCAAAGGATTCACTAGTTGAAGGACCATTAATCACCAAACCCTAATCGACTAAGTGCTGATTTTGCAATTGATTAAAATGATATTTTGGGTTGATTGACCCAAACGGTTTCAAAACCATTTGGGAATCACCCAAATGGTCTCAATACCGTTTGGAGTTCAACGAAGACCATTTGGAGGTCTAGGGTTGAGTATGGTTAAGTATTTGAAGACCCAAAGATATCAAATTGCATTACAATCAATAGCTTAATTGATGATTGATTCAATGATGCAAACCCTAAGTGAATGCCATAGATTTCAATGGTGGTTTGAGGAAAATGGTCTCAAGACCATTTGGAGATCATCCAAATGACCTCAAGACCGTTTGGGGGTCATTCAAGACCGTTTGGGGTCAGGTCATATCAAGTAATGATGATGGTTCACTGATTTTAATTGAATAGGTTCCACAATGTCAACCATGGATGGTTCCTCAGTTTCAAAACCCTAAGTGATGGTTTCGTGATTACCAACCCTAGTTCAATTGGGTTCAAAACCCTAATTGAAGGAACAATTGAAGGGTGATTCATTGGTTCAATTGAAGAACAAATTAGTGGTCCAATTGATAGTTGGTTCATGGATTGGAACCTTGAATCTATTAAGTGTTGAAGACCCTTTTTGGTCCATTCGGTTTTGAGAGGGTTTGGGCCAAATGGTCTTAAGACCATTTGAGTCCAAACGGTATCAAGACCGTTTGGGTCCAAACGGTCTCATGACCGTTTGAGACCAAACGGTCTAAAACCGTTTGGAGACCCAAGTTCATTCAGTTTCTATATGATTGGTCTAAACGGTTTCAAGCACCAACTTTGCTAAACGGTTTCAAACCGTTTGAGCTTAATTGGTCAAGACCATTTGAGGTCTAAGAGACCAAGACCTTTTGAGGTTCAAATTTGTTAAACCATTTGGACACCTAATATGATCAAAGGTCAATTAACTACTTGATTATTAATGATGTAGACCAATGGTGATTATGAAGGTTAACCCTATCTATGTGTACTTAAGTGAAGAGTTAACTTAGATCAATCTTAGAGTATTTAACATCCTAGAGAGGATGAGAAGAAGAGAGAATGAGAGAGATGATTGCTTACTTAATAAACCCTAATCCTATCATTATGAATAGATGTGTAATTAGGGTTTGATCCATAATATGAGATCATGAAATCTTCATTGAAAAGATTGATGTACCTTGCACCTAATTTAGGAAAAGGCTATGTGAAACCCTAATTGAGGGCAAAGCTGAGTGAAACCATAATCTAAGGTGATGATGTAACCCTAATTTAGTGTAACAATGTAAGAAACCCAAATTTAATGTGAATTGTACATCCTAACCCTAATTTGGGTAATGAGGTATGAGAAACCCTACTTGGATGTGAATGGTAAACCTTAATCCCTAAAATGGGGTAAAGGTGCATGAAACCCTAATATAGGGTAGTGCTACTAATGCTATGTGAAGCCCTATCAGTGGGAGATGTGTTGTGAAATCTTAATTTCACATAATACTAGGTGAAACCCTGATATAAAAGGATGATTATGTGAAACTCTACTGAAGAATAATACTATGTGAAGTCCATATAATGTAGGAAAATGCTATGTGAAATTCAAATTATAAATATAGAAAATCCTATTCCTAATAATGGAATAGTGATTAATGTATTGACAAATGTAATACCTAGAGGAGTTGACAATGGATATCCTTACATTAATAGTTCCTGACTCAAGCGTGAGTCCATATCATTAGCAATGGTTGTATATTCTAAATAGGTGAATTATGACCAATACATTGCATGATGAATGTGATGATCTAGTGCATAAAGTATTAGGATGGGGAATACCCTAATACAAGCTAAGTGGATGAACTCAAGAAAGATAAAGGTGTTGAGGGAAGTAATACATCAAGATATGATAGATATCACATCCAACACCCCAATACTGATATACCTTGATGTGTTATAAGTCCAACATAATTGGATGAGTGACACATGAGATGTGTCATGTCAATGGTTACATTGAGATGTAATGCACCTTGTTGAATGTAAGTTAACAAGCCTTATGAAAAGATTAATCCAAACCAATAAACTATGATTCAATCATATTATGGTAAAGATGAGAGAGAAACTCATACTTTGTGATTGATACTTCATTTAATGATGAATGATGTGAATAAATAAGTATGATTGAATACTTATGATATCCATATTGATTCCTAGCTGTGTGAAGCAATGGAATAGGACTTGATCATTAACAATATGATCTTGAGAACCTATATGGTTATTTATACAAAACCCTAATTCAGGGTGATGTTATGTAATGTTATAGTAAACCCTAAATTGGGTAAAAGGACATGATGAACCCTAATCTGATGTGAATAATGCGTCCTAACCCTAAATTGGGCAATAGGAGATAATAAACTCTAATACAGGGTAATGCTATGTGAAACCCTAATACAGGGTGATGCTCTGTGAAGTCTTAACACCGAGTAATTCTATGTGAAGCTCAAATATAGATTGATGAGTTATGAATCTAGTAAGAAAACCCTTGTATTGCATGGTACTGATATATGATTGATATCATGAGTACTAATCATGCAGGTATGTTGAGATGATGAGCATAGCCACATATGGGCTATGATACTCTGTATATTGAGAATGTTTTATAGGCTTTATAAGCCTTTATATGCTTGATGCTCAGTGAGAAGTAATCTAAAAATTAATGAACCCTGTGTGTGCCATGTGATGTTTTAATCATTGAGATTTGTGTACTATGTGCAATACTTTGTGTAGCAAGATTTATAATGTCCTTGGTCAGATGACCTGAAGGTATTAAGTTACCTAATAAGTGGTAATAAGTATCCTATAATGAGTTATGGGTTCAAATACCCAGATTCTATAATCATGATGATGAACTTGTTAAGGAATGGAATTGTACTTGATGAGATGAGGGATTATGATCCAAATACTTTGTGAAAAGAGTATGGCTATAGGCCATGACTCCGCAATGACAATACCAGGCATTAGATATATGATCTAAGTCTGAAGAGAGTTTATGCTGTGGTAATGACTCTATAGTGAATAAACGTTATACATGTTCTTCATATTCCTTAATGAATAAGTGACCTATTGCTCTATCAAGTTATAGCTGCAATGCTTTAGATAAGAATACTATTCTAATATGTAAGATAATGAATTAATTTCTGTCAAACAATTATGATTCCTCTGTTCAGTTTTATCTTATTTAACTGCAATAATAATGTTTCTGGCGGAGAGTTATATCTCTCACTGGGGCAATTTACAATTGTCTCACCCCCATGGGAACCACATTTTTAGGTGGACGCGGACGAGGAGGCAGGAATCCTTCAGTAGGAGAAGGACATCAGTGAAGTCTCAGGTGGAGACACTGGCTGTTTTTCCTTGTATAGATGTAGATAGAGTCCTATGTGTCGTCTCTGTACTCTCAGGTCCTCGGAGTAGTAGTTAGTTCTTTCGAGATTTTGGCTCAGTGCCTCGAGATTCTATACTTCCTGTGTTTAGTTTATCAGAGCAGTTGATGCTTGTAATCTTTAGAAAGAGATGATACATGACATGTACCTTTAAACCAGGATGTAAATGTGTTACTTTGGTTCTATGTGAGAAAGTTTTCCTTTGATGGATCTCTTGGGAAAAAGGTTTTAATTTTTAGTGATTTTCGGCAATCCGCTGCTTAGTGAACGCTTCCGCATTAGTTAATCATGTTTTTGTGAGTTGGATGCTACAATTAAGTGGTATCAGAGCTTTAGGTTTGTTGAGTCTACAGAGACATAGGACTAAGGTTGTTGAGTATGTTCTACTTTCCTCTAGTTATCTGATAGTGACTTCTGCTCATATAGGAGAAGAAGAAAAACTTGAAAATGTCTGGAACACACAAATAACACGTTGTTGATAGCAGTGTTGCTGCACCAGGAGGTGGTGCAAAAGACTAGAATAGGGAAGGGCATGTACCTGAACATCCCCTAATTGACTTAGCTGTGATAGAAAACCCAGCCCTCCATGCTCTATTTGACAAATTCCTGACAACCATGACACATATTGCAGACAAGATGCCACTACCTGTACCTAGGGCACCAACCCACCATGAGGGACATGGAGCCGGCAATACTTTTGAGAGGCTTCGTCATATTGGAGCCATAGATTATGTGGTACATCTGATCCAACAGATGCTGATTTGTGGCTGACAGAGTTGGAGAAGGCTTTCAGGATCCTTGATATTCCTGAAACTGAAAAGGTAAGACATGTTGTGTACCTCCTAAAAGGGAGTGCTGGTCATTGGTGGATGATAGAAGAAGATAATGTTGGATAAATTGGATATTATGATAAATCCCTTTGTTTCGATGATGACAAACATTTCATTCTTATTAATCTAACGAGCTACTTGAGTGTGCAGGACTAAGCAGGATGACAAAGTAGCAAGGGAAAATCCAAGAGCTTACTTAGTTATATTTTCATGCAATGTAATCAATGTTGTAAAACTTGTACAAATATATAATGTACAAGTACTTAGAATTGCATGTAAATCAAGCGTTAGATTTTCCCTAGCCAAACACCATAGTTAGACATGTCATCCCATTTAATTAGGATCACCTTTGCACACTCACACATATAATTAATGCTTAAATTGAAACCTTGAAACAGGATCATTCTCGGTCGACAAACTCCTCGACCGAGACACTCTCGGTCGACAAACCTCTCGACCGAGAAAGATCCAAAGTAGCCGTTAGACACAACAAACAAGTTAGTTGGTAGTTGAAGAAAGACGTTGCAAATCACTTGTTTTAGAGAGCCTGTCGGTCGACAAAAGTTCGACCGAGTAGGTGTCTCGGTCGACCATTTGTCGACCGAGATGGTCTCTGACAGCAACTGCAGAATAAATTAATTAGCCATTGTTAAAGCAACAACTTTGTACCTAACGGCTAGTTAAGCACTTAGAAACCCCTAGAAGTTGTCTAGAACGTCCTTAAGCATACTTAGGCCATTCCTATAAATAGGACAAGCCATAGGACACTAGAATTCACTTGTTACACTTGAGAATACACTTGAGCATACTTGAGCAATCTTTTGCAAGCAATTTGAGCACTGTGATCATTGGCCTACATTCTCCTTAGCTCAATCTCGTGTCCTATAGGCTAGATTCTCCTACCCACAGCAATCACAAGTTCATACACTTGGCTAGGAGATCTATACGCTTGATCTAGGCATATCAAGCCTTGGGCTTAAAGGATAAGTTGTAATTTCCGTTTTCTTTCTTGTTCCTGTTTATCTTTTGTACTCTCCTTGCTACTCCTAGGGTTGGAGGCTGCGGATTGGAGAGGGTTGACTTCTCAGGTAGAGAAGGGGACTTCAAGCTACTTCAAGAAGGCTATCGCAAGGGAAGCTACTTCAGAAGGCTGGTGCAACGGGAGTTGGTGCATCTACTTCAAGGGAAGGCTGCTTCAAGGTTGACGATTACTTCTAGGTGAAGGCTGCTTGAAGGGTTTAGGAAAAGAGATTGTATTTTATGTAAATTCCTTGAAGAGGTAATAAAATAAATTTCTTTTCAAATCCCGGTTGGGTAAGCAACCGGGTAGTGGATTGACGGCTATAGTATTTGCTATAGTTGGAACCACTCTAAACCTTGTGTCTCCTTGTCCAATATTTTCATTGTGGTTGTTTGATTTCAATAATTGTCAAATTATCTATAAAACTCTATTCACCCCCCCCTCTAGTAGTTTTCAATTGGTATCAGAGCAGGCTTCAAGGAACCCTAACCAGGTCTTGAAGAATGGAGGGAAATGGTGAAAAGTGCTTGGACAAAACCACTACATGCTGCAATTGGTGTTTGGGAACAAGCCACAAAACAACCGGATGCCCATGGAGATCAAAGGAAGAAGATAAGCACAAAGAATGCCTTATTGCTACAACTAGTGAAGAAGAAGAAGAAGAAGAAGAAGAGGTAAGTCTTTTTGATTTATCTAAAGAAGAACTAGTTGCTATTATTGAAGAAACACATAATAAATATGTTGAGTGCAAAAAGAAATTAAAGAAATCAAATAAGGAAAATGATGATCTAAATGTTAAACTTCTTGCTCTTGCATCTGAAAATGAGAATCTTAAAGAGGGAAATAAATTTTCTGATCTTAAGTTAAAATCTATGGAAGCCGATTGCAAGCTCCTTTCTGTTGAAAATTCAAACTTACAGACTCAAGTAAACGATCTTCAGAAACAACCATTATTGTGCACCCATATAGATTATGACACTATTGTTAAAGAAAGAAATGTATTGTCATCAAATCTAGACCAAGCAAAAATAGACATTAAGAAAAGAATGGATGAGATTGCCAAGCTACAACAACAAGTTCGTAGTTTGAATAACCATGGCATTCTTGATCAAATTCTAGATAATCCCTATCAACAAATTGGGAGAAGGGGACTAGGTTACAAGCCTAAAGGACAATCTCATCAACAACCTAGTCAGAAAAAGTCACAAACCCAATCTATATATGTACCTAAAAGGACATCCTCACCCAATGACAACATAGGACACAACCATAGAAAAAGATATGAAGTTGACTCAATATGTTGTCATTACTGTTTGCGCCTTGGTCACTATTCATTTTCATGTCCTTATAAGAGAAAAGATGTAGAGTTAGTTTGGATTCCAAAACCTCCAAACTAAATGAACAAAATCAAGTTGAGATATGACCAAAGACATTAGTTGCATATTTCTATGTCTATCTCAACTCTACATAAATAAATGAAATTAATATTAGTTTGTTCCCTAGATGATTTAAAGTCTAAGTCAAATGAAAAGAAAATTCCTATTTTCATATGATTTTTTTTCGTAAAAGTATTTTATGGTCTATACATATACAAATTATAAAATGGAATTATCATTGTATGCTTTATACCATGCTTTCATCATTGGGTACGCATAGAAAATTGTTTGCAAGCCAGCAAAATAACTTATCAGTTATATGTTATTGCTTGCAACAAAATCTCTAACTCAGTATTTTTGAAATAATTATGTCTCAAATTAAGTAGTATGCTTCAACTTGATATTTAAATTTTATGCAGATATTAGACTCAATATATTCAAATCTGAAAAATATCTGCAAAATTTGCCTCTTGGTCAAAATAAAACTTGACTAAGGGGCGCTATGGTCGTAGTCAAGGGCGACCTAAAATAAGCTTCGACAAAAATTGCTTATTTTGGAAATTCTCTCTTTGGATCTAATCTTAATATAAATTTTTCTTGAAAATTAAATCATTTGTTATCATTTAAAGCCTTAAATTATCCCAATATTACTCCCTTAGAATATCCATATATATGCTCTACAAAAATGATCTACCATTTGCATTTAAAAATCAGCTTTAAAAATTGTACTCAGTAAGTCTGTCGGTCGACGAATTCGTCGACCGAGAACCTCTCGGTCAGCCCATCTCTCTCGACCGACAAATACTAAACAGACTCAATATCGGACAAACTGTCGGTCGACAACTGCTCGACCGAGACAACGTCGGTCGACAAGTGCTCGACCGAGAAATAGCCGTTGGATACGACCGTTGCGGACGGACCGTTATGACCGTTTTTTTGACCGTTGGGGAACCAAGTGGCGCGTCTGCAACTCGACCGTTGCGGACGCTCGGTCGACGAATCGTCGACCGACTAGGTCGCTGGAATGCTATAAATAGGAGCAAAAACGAGTCACTTACTCACACTTGCATTTCCTTGCCTCCATAGTCCATCTCTAGTGCATTTTCGTGCAACCCTTCAGCATTCTTATCCTCTAATCTTCCTTGCTTCTTCTCCACACTCAAGAAACACAAATGGCCTCATCCTCAGCTGCCCGTGTGAAGAAGAAAGTCGCCGGAAGAAAAAGAAGAGAAGATCGGGAAGCCACTCCGCCACTGACGATCATCAACGATATCGCCTTCGTCGACGGAGATGATGGAGATCGATATCTACGGCTTTCCTCTAAAGCTCCTCTTCCCCGACGCCCGGTCGAAGCTATGGACTTCATCAACATAGTCGATCTGGAGAATCTCTTTGGAGTGCAAAAGCTGAAGGACTTCATCAATCCTTCTTTTCCTTCCTATTCCACTAAGGTAGTCAACGAATTCTATGCCAATCTCTTATCCCACACCGAAAATGAAACCACATTCTTCTACACCATGGTCAATGGGAGTAGTTTTAAATTTTCCGAAGGGGATATTCTTGATATGCTAGAAATTGATATAGATGAATACCAAGATTTCCTTGACCTTACCACCGGAAATCCACTAAATTTATTATCCCATGATGACCACTCCACTAGCCTTAGTGATATAAAAAGAGCCATATTTCAAACCAATACCACTTGTCATGAAGATAGGGGAACCTATTATGCGATAAACCTGAAACCTGCATGTAGGATAGTAAACCTCATTGTTTCCACAAACATACATCCAAGAGCCAATAAATCTGAGGTCCCTATTTTCCGCATGTGTCTAATTTATGCTATCATGAAAGAAATTCCTATAAACTTCATTCGCATAATACTTAAAAACATGCTTGAGTTCTCTGGCAATCCACCATATGCCGATTTTGTATGCCAGATCACTCAACATTGTCTTAAGTTACAAATTGAAGATATGGGGTATACATGGGAGCGTATACCACCAAAGATAAGTAAGAATACCATAGAGAAGATGGGGATTGACTTTGGTCATAAAAGGGCAAGAGCAGAAGGAGAATCATCACATCAAGATATACCACCACCCCCTCCTCCTACTAATCTTTCTGTTGATCCCATTCAAAATACTCTCACTTATCTTGTCGGCTCCCAATATCATCTTAGTAACCAACTCAACTATACCCACCATGCCATGACATACTTAAATCAAAGAATGCAAAATCTTTCTCCGAGTCAAACCGATGAATATCCGCATTCCTTAAATCCTGGCATGCTCAACCCATTTAACCCTTCATACAACTACTCTCAAACTCCACCTCCACCCTCAATGGATCTTGCACATACTCAATTTTCCTCCATGCAATTGCAAGATATAGCTGCTCACTTCCGATTTGACCGAGTTCCCACATTTCTGGAAGCATATGCGTTAACTACGACAGGTGCTTTGGATTGGCAAACTCTGGTCAAATATTATGGAGCCGAGCCATTCCTTGGGAAAGATCCGGACATCGATGTAATTCTTAAATCTTTCCAGTGAAGTATTGAAGTTAGTTGTAATGACAATGATTGTAATAAATTGGTCATTTCTATATGATTGTAATATTTTTCATTCTATTGAATGAAGTTTGCCATCTTTGCTTGATTCAAATTGTTATTTTTTTTAAGCATATGAGACATCTTCAAAAATATGGATTATAAGTTCGTTATTGTAGAGCATAACAAATAAGGGGAGTAATAATTAAAACAGGCAACTATTAAAATTGTGGCTAAATTGGCAAATGACAAAATAGTTCTCCAGAAATATCCTCGGTCGAGCAACTAGTCGACCGAGAACACTGTCGGTCGAGAAGTTGTCGACCGACCGGGTTTCTGTTTTCCAGACTGACATAAATTGCATACATCTTTGTTAAATCATGGAGATCATCTACAACATTTTATATATTTGCTTAGTACTCAAACTTTCATTTGAGATATCTATCTAAGGGGGAGCAAAGCACAAGACTAAGGGGGAGATCATAAAAACTTTGACCATTTGATTGAAGAAGCTTACAAAAACATTGTAACCACCATGTGTAGTTGAAAATTTTCAAGAAATTTATGAATTTATTGAAAATGGTATCTTGTACTTGAAGGAACTCTCTACCCAAAACAGGGCTTAACATCCCTTGTATTTGGATGGAGACATTTTTATGTACTCTAAGATTAGAGGATTCTCATTTAATTTAGGGCTTAACATCCTTTGATAAATGAGAAATAAATATACATTCATCATACGCTTAAGGGAATCTCATATCATTTCAAGGCTTAACATCCTTTGCAAATGATTGAGAAACAAATTGTGGATAAATTAGACAAAAATCCATGTTTCTAATAGGATATCTATTTAAGGGGGAGCATAATATTAAGGGGGAGAAGAAAAATAAAATATTCAACTTGGATATCTTTTTGAAATGACAAAGGGGGAGAAAGAAAAGAATATAAAAATCAAAAATATAAATGAGTTTCACAACATGCTTTATATGGCTACAAAAGGTAAATTTCAGGTATGAAACTCACATGCTTTATATTTCCTTATTTCATATTTACGAAATGTTTGTCATCTTCAAAAAGGGGGAGATTGTTGGATAAATTGGATATTATGATAAATCCCTTTGTTTCGATGATGACAAACATTTCATTCTTATTAATTTAACGAGCTACTTGAGTGTGCAGGACTAAGCAGGATGACAAAGTAGCAAGGGAAAATCCAAGAGCTTACTTAGTTATATTTTCATGCAATGTAATCAATGTTGTAAAACTTGTACAAATATATAATGTACAATTACTTAGAATTGCATGTAAATCAAGCGTTAGATTTTCCCTAGCCAAACACCATAGTTAGACATGTCATCCCATTTAATTAGGATCACCTTTGCACACTCACACATATAATTAATGCTTAAATTGAAACCTTGAAACAGGATCATTCTCGGTCGACAAACTCCTCGACCGAGACACTCTCGGTCGACAAACCTCTCGACCGAGAAAGATCCAAAGTAGCCGTTAGACACAACAAACAAGTTAGTTGGTAGTTGAAGAAAGACGTTGCAAATCACTTGTTCCAGAGAGCATGTCGGTCGACAAAAGTTCGACCGAGTAGGTGTCTCGGTCGACCATTTGTCGACCGAGATGGTCTCTGACAACAACTGCAGAATAAATTAATTAGCCGTTGTTAAAGCAACAACTTTGTACCTAACGGCTAGTTAAGCACTTAGAAACCCCTAGAAGTTGTCTAGAACGTCCTTAAGCATACTTAGGCCATTCCTATAAATAGGACAAGCCATAGGACACTAGAATTCACTTGTTACACTTGAGAATACACTTGAGCATACTTGAGCAATCTTTTGCAAGCAATTTGAGCACTGTGATCATTGGCCTACATTCTCCTTAGCTCAATCTCGTGTCCTATAGGCTAGATTCTCCTACCCACAGCAATCACAAGTTCATACACTTGGCTAGGAGATCTATACGCTTGATCTAGGCATATCAAGCCTTGGGCTTAAAGGATAAGTTGTAATTTCCGTTTTCTTTCTTGTTCCTGTTTATCTTTTGTACTCTCCTTGCTACTCCTAGGGTTGGAGGCTGCGGATTGGAGAGGGTTGACTTCTCAGGTAGAGAAGGGGACTTCAAGCTACTTCAAGAAGGCTATCGCAAGGGAAGCTACTTCAGAAGGCTGGTGCAACAGGAGTTGGTGCATCTACTTCAAGGGAAGGCTGCTTCAAGGTTGGCGATTACTTCTAGGTGAAGGCTGCTTGAAGGGTTTAGGAAAAGAGATTGTATTTTATGTAAATTCCTTGAAGAGGTAATAAAATAAATTTCTTTTCAAATCCCGGTTGGGTAAGCAACCGGGTAGTGGATTGACGGCTATAGTATTTGCTATAGTTGGAACCACTCTAAACCTTGTGTCTCCTTGTCCAATATTTTCATTGTGGTTGTTTGATTTCAATAATTGTCAAATTATCTATAAAACTCTATTCACCCCCCCCTCTAGTAGTTTTCAGATAAAAGGCTAGGTGAAGAGATTGGATGGGAGGTATTCCGATGAGAATTCGTCAGTAGATACTTCCCTAAGACGTATCTAGACGATAAGATCTCTCAATTTGAGAGGTTCAAATAAGGACAGATGAATGTTAGCGAATATGAAGTTAAGTTCATGGAACTGTTGCGGTTTTGTCCGCAAATGGCAGCCAGTGATGAGGAAATAATTCAGCATTTTGAGAAGGGGCTGAACACCGAGCTAACCACCCCCGTGTCTTCTTTAGAGAATAGGGAGAGGTTTTCTACCTTTGTGGAGTTGGTAAGAAGGATAGAGAGGTCTGAAATTGAGAAACGACAGACCAGTGGCAAGAAGGTGTACACTCAATCTCAAGGACAAAGATTTGAAAGTTTTAAGAAGCTGTGATTTTCTACATCGGCAGCACCCTCAAGATTCCATACCCAGACGCAATGGATGTCAAGTAGGGGTAGGGATCATAGTAATGCTTCAAGTAGAGCCCCCGACATAGCATCAACATCGGTGACTGGATCTCATAGACATTTTGTGCCCAGGAACTGTTACCAATGTAGACAATCGGGACATATGACAAGGGATTGTCTAGACGGGAATTCGATGATGACTCAACCCTAGGAGTAGAGTCAGCAAGGCTCACAGAGGAGATAGTCTTCTAGTAATAATAGAGGACATGGACAGACGTCCCAGACAGGTCATATGAAATAGTTTCATTTTGATATTTCATTTCATGATTCTATGTGTTAAAAATAAGAAAGTTAGTTGTTTTGAGCTTCCTCTGACTAGTCCTAGAAGGACAAAAGGAATATGCGAACTTACATTTTGTTAAGTATTCTTTAAAATGCTTTATAATCTCACTTATCTATGTGATAAAAGATGAGATATAGAAGTGATGTCAGAAGAAAAATCCAGGAATGAAAAATTCTATGTGTATAATGATACGAAGAGTGAGGAATATGGTAGTAAATGAAGTGCATACTACCTAATCTCAATACTTGTATACCCTGGCCAGGTATATGATTATTGGAGATAAGGCAAGTATGGAACTCTCAGATTGTTATCTTTGTGATTACTTTGATCAAGTAGTCATTTTGAAACAATCTAGAGAGTATAATGAAATTAAATAGGAAGAGCTAAGTGAACTTTCCTAATAAATTGCTCAGTGAACTTTCTCAGTGAACTTTCCCAAATAAATTGCTCAGTGAACTTTCTCAGTGAATTTTCCCAAATAAATTGCTCAGTGAACTTTCCCAAATAAATTTCTCAGTGAACTTTCTCAGTGAACTTTCCCAAATAAATTGCTCAGTGAACTTTCTCAGTGAACTTTCCCAAATAAATCGCTCAGTGAACTTTCTCAGTGAACTTTCCCAAATAAATTTCTCAGTGAACTTTCTCAGTGAACTTTCCCAAATAAATTGCTCAGTGAACTTTCTCAGTGAACTTTCCCAAATAAATTGATCAGTGAACTTTCCCAAATAAATTGCTCAGTGAACTTTCTCAGTGAACTTTTCCAAATAAATTGCTCAGTTAACTTTCCCAAATAAATTGCTCAGTGAACTTTCTTAGTGAACTTTCCCAATTAAAGTGCTAAGTGAACTTTCCCAAACAAACAAAGGATTACTGAGTGAATTACCTCTGTTAGATATATATGTTTTTCTCTTGTGATAAACACTCTTGGGTGATGATAATAATATGTTCTTTTATGCTTCTTCCTTTCAAATAATATGGACATCATAGGTTAGGGGTTTATGCTCTGCATAAACATAAATATTGACAAGGTTGAACTAATGAAAGGAACTTTGTGTGGATTAAAGATATATGGTATCTCCATGACATTAAGATGTTATGTGGAGATTTGAGGGTATGATAAATGAATAAATCCGTCCCTCCTTTTTCTTGGGATTTCGGGGACGAAATCCTTGTTAGGGGTTTATAACTTGTAACATCCCTGACCTGGGTTATGTTTTAAACCTAGGTGTTTTTGCTTAATAAAGTTGATTAGATGCTTGCTTTTATTTCTTGAAAAGTAATTAAGGCACAAGAGGAACTTATCTTTCAATTTCAGTCCTTTTTGTATAATGTTGAAACACTATTTTGTTAATTTTGGACTAAAGTGCAAATTACCCAGGTTGAGGGGTTAACTTGCAAATTGTACATGAAAAAATGTTTCTCTGATGTTGATACATCATAAGAATGAATATGATGTAGTGGTATGGTTTCCACAAGCTTGGGCACCAAGATAGAGCTTGTTGGACAATATTTGAGCATTAAAACCTAGTTTTGGTGTAATGTGCAATTTACCCAAAACCTAGGGTTCAATATGCAAAATACCAAATCTAGAGGGTCCCTTATGTTTCTTAGCATCAATTAGAGCAAATAAAATGAGAGGGGCGCCTCATTTGAATTATCTTGGAGGAGAGAGAATCTTGATATTAAAATAATCAAGATTTAAGCATAAATGGAACTTTAATTCAATTTAATGCAAAAAGAAATATACTAATTGAGGATCCCTTCAACCAAAAGTTGAGGGATGAATTTGCAAAGTGTTGGACGTGCTTGTGCCTTGACATGGCATGAAAATATCTTGGTTGAGTGGAAGCCCATTCACATTAACATAATAAAAAGTAATATCCACTAAAAGTTGGATATTAGTATAAAATTCATTAAGGTGCTTAATTACTCTTCCTTTAATTCTTGGATAATGCAGATGTTTTGCAAGATAATGAAGGTGGCTTCGTGTCCAAGGAATTGAGGGGGAAGTGGTGGAAATAATTTTGGAAATAAAGGAATTAATTCCATTTTCTCTTTCCTTGGAAATTCCTTATACATATCTCTTTTCCTATCCACTTAAAGATCTTTCTTGGAATTTCTTTTCTCATCTTGCCTTGGCCGACCATGAGAGAGCTCAAGAGCAGGAGAAGGACGACTCTAACCTGTTGGTAAGCTTTTGATCATCTTCCACCTTGGTTTCATGGTGAAAACCCAAAATCAATGCTTGATTCTTTGTTTTCCTCACTCGATTTCCAACTCTAGCCAACTTTTTCATCCAAAAACTTAAGAATGGACCTTGGGCAGTTGCTAGAGCTCATCCACCAATAAAGAAAGTGGATCTTGGAGCTTGGAAATCAGATTAGAAGGCGGGTTATATAACTTTAACCCTTAAACATTGATATTGCATTCAATTCTCTATAAATTGTTGTTCATTTTGTTCTAGTTTGAGCTCCTTTGATTCATTGCTGCAATTTCCATGAAAACGGCAGTAGTTCTTGTATGTACGAAGGAATATGATGATGAAATCATCTTGGACAATTTTTCCAAGAAAATTCTAGACCAAACGGTTTCTATATATGTGCTCAATCGGTTTCACAAACCGTTTGGGAGCAAACGGTTTCAAACCGTTTGGGAGTAAACAGTTTCACAAACCGTTTGGAAGTAAACGGTTTCAAAACCATTTGAGAGTGTTTACCACATTTGACCATTTGGAGATTTGATGATGATTATGATGGATAATGAACCATTAATTATAATTGATTAGTTTCAAAGGATTCACTAGTTGAAGGACCATTAATCACCAAACCCTAATCGACTAAGTGCTGATTTTGCAATTGATTAAGATGATATTTTGGGTTGATTGAACCAAATGGTTTAAAAACCATTTGGGAATCACCCAAAAAGTCTCAAGACCGTTTGGAGGTCAACCGATACCATTTGGAGGTCTAGGGTTGAGTATGGTTAAGTATTTGAAGACCCAAAGATATCAAATTGCATTACAATCAATATCTTAAGTGATGATTGATTCAATGATGCAAACCCTAAGTGAATGGCATAGATTTCAATGGTGTTTTGATGAAAACGGTCTCAAGACCGTTTGGAGATCATCCAAATGACCTCAAGACAGTTTGGGGGTCATTCAAGACCATTTGGGGTCAGGTCATATCAAGTAATGATGATGGTTCACTGATTTTAATTGACTTTGTTCCACAATGTCAACCATTGATGGTTCCTCAGTTTCAAAACCCTAAGTGATGGTTTCTTGATTACCAAACCTAGTTCAATTGGGTTCAAAACCTTAATTGAAGGACCACTTGAAGGCTGATTCAGTGGTTCAATTGAAGAATAAATTTGTGGTCCAATTGATAGTTGGTTCATGGATTGGAACCTTGAATCGATTAAGTGTTGAAGACCCTTTTTGGTCCATTCAGTTTTGAGAGGGTTTGGGCCAAACGGTCTTAAGACCGTTTGGGTCAACATGGTCTCAAGACCGTTTGAGACCAAACGGTTTCAAACTGTTTGGAGACCCAAGTTCATTCAGTTTCTATATGATTGGTCTAAATAGTTTCAAGCACCAACTTTGCTAAACAGTTTCAAACCGCTTGAACTTAATTGGTCAAGACCGTTTGAGGTCTAAGTGACCAAGACCGATTGAGGTCTAAGTGGACAAGACCTTTTGAGGTTCAAATTGGTTAAACCATTTGGACACCTAATATGATCAAAGGTCAATTAACTACTTGATTATTAATGATGTAGACCAATGGTGATTATGAAGGTTAACCCTATCTATGTGTACTTAAGTGAAGAGTTAACCTAGATGAATCTTAGAGTATTTAACATCCTAGAGAGGATGAGAAGAAGATAGAATGAGAGAGATGATTGCTTACTTAATAAAACCTAATCCTCTCATTATGAATACATGTGTAATCAGGGTTTGATCCATAATATGAGATCATGAAATCCTCATAGAAAAGATTGATGTACCTTGCACCTAATTTAGGACAAGGCTATGTGAAACCCTAATTGAGGGAAAATCTGAGTGAAACCATAATCTAGGGTGATGATGTAACCCTAACTTAGTGAACAATGTAAGAAACCCTAATTTAATGGGAATTGTACATCCTAACCCTAATTTGGGTAATGAGGTATGAGAAACCCTACTTGGATGTGAATGGTAAACCTTAATCCCTAAAATGGGGTAAAGGTGCATGAAACCCTAAGATAGGGTAGTGATACTAATGCTATGTGAAGCCCTATCCGTGGGTGATGTGTTGTGAAATCTTAATTTCACATAATACTAGGTGAAACCCTAATATAACAGGATGATTATGTGAAACTCTATTGAAGAATAATACTATGTGAAGTCCATATAATGTAGGAAAATGCTATGTGAACTTCAAATTATAAATATGGAAAATCCTATTCCTAATAATGGAATAGTGATTAATGTATTGACAAATGTAATACCTAGAGGAGTTGACAATGGATATCCTTACATTAATAGTTCCTGACTTAAGGGTGAGTCCATATCATTGGCAATGGTTGTATATTCTAAATAGGTGAATTATGACCAATACATTGCATGATGAATGTGATGACCTAGTGCATAAAGTATTAGGATGGGGAATACCCTAATACAAGCTAAGTGGATGAACTCAAGAAAGATAAATGTGTTGAGGGAAGTAATACATCAAGATATGATAGATATCACATCCAACACCCCAATACTGATATACCTTGATGTGTTATAAGTCCAATATATTCGGATGAGTGACACATGAGATGTGTCATGTCAATGGGTACATTGAGATGTAATGCACCTTGTTGAATGTAAGTTAACATGCCTTATGAAAAGATTAATCCAAACTAATAAACTATGATTCAATCATATTCTGGTAAAGATGAGAGAGAAACTCATACTTTGTGATTGATACTTCATTTAATGATGAATGATGAGAATAAATAAGTATGATTGAATACTTATGATATCCATATTGATTCCTAGCTGTGAGAAGTAATGGAATAGGACTTGATCATTAATAATATGATCTTGAGAACCTATATGGTTATTTATACAAAACCCTAATTCGGGGTGATGTTATGTAATGTTACAGTAAACCCTAAATTGGGTAAAAGGACATGATGAACCCTAATCTGATGTGAATAATGTGTCCTAACCCTAAATTTGGCAATAGGAGATAATAAACCCTAATACAGGGTAATGCTATGTGAAACCCTAATACAGGGTAATGTTATGTGAAACCCTAATACATGGTGATGCTCTATGAAGTCTTAACACAGAGTAATTCTATGTGAAGCTCAAATGCAAATTGATGAGTTATGAATCTAGTAAGAAAACCCTTGTATTGCATGGTACTGATATATGATTGATATCATGAGTACTAATCATGCATGTATATTAAGATGATGAGCATAGCCAGGTATGGGCTATGATACTCTGTATATTGAGAATATTTTATAGGCTTTATAAGCCTTTATATGCTTGATGCTCAGTGAGAAGTAATCTAAAAATTAATGAACCCTGTGTGTTCCATGTGATGTTTTAATCATTGAGATTTGTGTACTATGTTCAATACTTTGTGTAGCAAGATTTATAATGTCCTTGGTCAGATGACCTGAAGGTATTAAGTTACCTAATAAGTGGTAATAAGTATCCTATAATGAGTTATGGGTTCAAATACCCAGATTCTATAATCATGATGATGAACTTGTTAAGGAATGGAAATGTACTTGATGAGATGAGGGATTATGATCCAAATACTTTGTGAAAAGAGTATGGCTACAGGCCATGGCTCCACAATGACAATACCAGGCATTAGATATATGATCTAAGTCTGAAGAGAGTTTATGATGTGGTAATGACTCTATAGTGAATAAACGTTATACATGTTCTTCATATTCCTTAATGAATAAGTGACATGTTGCTCTATCAAGTTATAGTTGCAATGCTTTAGATAAGAATATTGTTCTAATCTGTTAGATAATGAATTAACTGTTGTCAAACAATTATGATTCCTCTGTTCAGTTTTATATTATTTAACTACAATAATAATGTTTATGGCAGAGAGTTATATCTCTCGCTGGGGAAATTTACAATTGTCTCACCCCGTGGGAACCACATTTTTAGGTGGACGCGGACGAGGAGGCATGAATCCTTTAGTAGGAGAAGGACAGCAACAACAACAGCAGGGACAACAGTGAAGTCTCAGGTGGAGACACTGGCTGTTTTGCCTTGTATAGATGTAGATAGAGTCCTATGTGTCGTCTCTGTACTCTCAGGTCCTCAGAGTAGTAGTTAGTGCTATCGATATTTTGGCTCAGTGCCTCGAGATTCTATACTGCTTGTGTTTAGTTTATCGGAGCAGTTGATGCTTGTAATCTTCAGAAAGAGATGATATAGGACATGTACCTTTAAACCAGAATGTAAATGTGTTACTTTGGTTCTATGTGAGAAAGTTTTCCTTTTATGGATCTCTTGGGAAAAAGTTTTTAATTTTTAGTGATTTTCGGTAATCCGTTGCTTAGTGAACGCTTCCGCATTTGTTAATCATGTTTTTCTGAGTTGGATACTACAGTCATCCTCTTCAACATTTAATCCATGTTCCTTGAACTAGAGCAAACTGTCTGATATGTATGTGAGTTCACATATCAAATATTGAATCACATGAGTATGTTCATACATTTCTCTTTCTCGCTTATCAAGTGGCCTAGATATCAATATCCTTTAGGAGGGACAAATCCCATCTACATCACTCACACTCAATCCCCATGTGTCACAATGCACCCATGCATCACCATCATGGCAACCCTTATTTAAGGTCACATTGGATGATGTTTAAGTACAATGAACAACATGTGACGAGTGTAGTGACTTTGGGTCTAAGAACCACAATCACCACTATCACTATGAGAGCTGATTCTGACTAACATTCTATGGTATCCATGTATCAATCTCATGGTGGGTCTGTATGATACACTATTCGATAACATGTACCTATGTCTTTGACTTGATATCACATATCATGACTAATGACACTGTAATTAGTCAACAAACACTCTAGTCTTTTGTATTACTATCATCCATTCTACTTCTACAATAATATCCGGCTAGGTACATAACAAGAATGTATGTACTCTTATCATACATATGATCTCATTGTTTAGGTCAATCAGGAATCTACTACCACATTGCAATCATCATATGGTTGGATCTCTAGGCATACATATCAAATTAATGGCTAGAAATCACCCTATTTGGCCTAGGAACTCAAACATCATGCTTCCCTAGAAAAGATGACAAGTAAGTGAGGAACTGAGAGGGCTCAAAGACATCATTCTTCTAACTGACTAGTCAAACAAATTCACAGTTGCATCACTTTTCCCTTATCATGTTACTATTTGAGCATAGTGAGAATAGGAGAATAATTCAATATATGGAATTTGTAGGTCAAGTTGTATGCTGCCATATTTCTACACTTCTCCTTCCATCTTCTTACTTTCCATCCACCAAAAAGAAATGAAAAAAATCCATAAAGGTGGGCCAAATCCTAAGCTTGGGGTGTGCAACACCCTTCTCTCTATATTTGCTTCTTCCATACCCCTATGTATGTAATATATATGTACCATAAAAAACAAAGAAAAGATGCCGATGTGCAAAACAAGAAAAGCTTGTTAATCATTCAAGATAAAAAAATGCAATATCAAGTCAAATAGAGTAGAGATTTGCATCTTCCTTCAACAACCCCTTCTCTCTATTTTCCACACAACAACACAATAAATACCTTATTTTAACCCCTTTTATGCACCCCAATGTGAAATCATATGCATTCTTGTTGTTATGTTGAATGCTTTCAACTTTACTAAAATTCTTGGACATTCTAGGTATCGAGTATAGTACTTAGGATATTTTTTTTGGGAAGCAAAATCATAAATGAAGACATGGATAGATGTGTTATAGAATCTTACTAAGTTGGGCAGTTTGGCCATATCAATACATAGGGAATTTTATGCATGATTTAAGGGTGAGTCCATAACATGGGTTGGAAGTATTCACTTGTTGATTGTTTTAGATTTAGTGTTACTCAAGGACCACTTCATTTCTAGATTTTGTTTGTGTTCTTTTCTCTACCCTTCATTTCTACGACCGTGACCACTTCCTTTTTAGAGATATCCTTCCATCTAACATCAACTATGATGCATCAGGAGGTTGTGAAATGGTAAGGAGACATAAAGAGCCTCTAGATCTACCTATATTTTCCCAACTACTTATCTAACATCTAGATCTATACCAAAGTATATACCTCCTCTAATTTTGTTGCTCATACCAAATCTTTACTTGTTCATGATCTAACAACTACTATGGTAAGGAAAACTAGATCTTGCCTTTATGATCACATCACATGTTCATCTAGTTGCCTTTACTAAATAGATTATATGTATATGTTTATCTCATTTTTTCTAATTTTTTCCATGTTTATCTTGTCAATCCAATCATGTCGATCTAAACTGGTCTTAATTCATCATCTTGCTTGTGTGGCTTGATCATGAGCATGTCTAGTTAATACAAAAGTGCCACAAATTATCATGTTGAATCTACCTTGGTCATGATTGAATCTCTCTTTGATGCATCTTAAATATAGTATGTGACCTTAACAACTTTAATATTTCGAATTCAGTTGCATACATCATCTTGATCACATTTGTCCCATAATATCAATGATTCACATGATTGACTTGCCAATTTCCACTCAATGTCTCTCTAACCCACAAAACATATCATATCCCTTTTGCCTGTGATGGCTCTTTACAATTTTATGAGGTAATATGGATAATTATGTCCATTACTACCCTTAGGGCTGACAGAAAAAGTCCAAAATTATTTGAGACCCTAAGAACTCAAAACTAAAAGGTTTCATCTTTTACCACTTGTTTTATTTTGTTAATTTGAAACCCTAAAATTTGAACTGAACCACTTTTCAAGTTCAGTTTAACATGTAGAATGTTGAATTGTTAAGGCAAAGTATGAGTGACTAATGCCTTCCTTGATCATAATAGGGTTATCTTATTTGGTCTCAAGGCCATACTATACTTACTTATCTGCTCCATTGTTGAGTCTTGTTTTGATCCTTTTGTGTATTCTTTTAGATTTAAATAGTTATCTATTTTGTTTTTTGTTCTCCTTACAAAATTAGGCAGTGATTATGAATTCTCTATCTTTTACTTCAATTTTGTTTCCTTAGTTTTACATCGATCACCTGGGACATGCATTTTCTCCAACAAATAAAACAATGGACCAACATATTAACCATCACCATTCCATATTATATTTTATTTATACCAAAATATAGATGCATTCATTGATCATCTATCTAGAAACACCATGTCACCGTTCAAGCCAGAGAATGTACTCTTAGGCCTAGTTTGGTAGGATGTTGTTGAAGAATATGAGTTGAATTGTGATGTTTCCTGATATTAAATTTATTTGATAGGGTATAATAGGGTGTAGTTTCCGGAAATTGTGATATTAAACTACTCAGTTGCTCTTAAATTCACAAAAAATATACCATACCTGATTCGGGGGCGGTCAGGTGTGGATGGTTGTTACCTACAAAAGTCTAAATGTATTTCTAGATCTTCCACTTTATATCAATAGCTGTTGTATTAGGCTTTGATGGAGGCGTACATGGTGGTCGTGGAAGTGATAATAACTGCATCTCTCTCTATGTGGGACCACTTCTAGGATTCTAATAGAAAGATGGGCTGGAAGGCATTTCTTCTACCTGCATGACTTCATCATTGTTAAAACAAATATATTCATAACACCTATTTTTCACCAACATCTCCACCCCACATTAGTAAGTTGTGCCCAAACCACTTTTAATACTATGCAACACAACCTTCTAGGTGAATTTTTTTCCAGTGCACCGACTGCATGCATGTAGTTACTACAATACATATAATTCTATCGCTTAACCACCAACCCTACCCAACTAATTCTATTTATTCCCTATCCTACAAACAAACAACTCATTTAAGATTAAAAATATGTTTCCTTCATTTTTTTCCACTTTCTAGATGCATATAATGTCTATCACCCGCCAACATTTATACTTTTATACATTTCACTGCTTAGTCCAAACTATTACTTAATTATGTTCAAGGTCATGCAAAAATCTATCAACAAATAGAACCCATTGAAACTAGCATATTGCGCCCCATTTCAAAAAAAGCATGAAAATACTTTCCTCCCCTTAGTAACTACATATAGCGTCTGACTCAATTAAAATTACATTTATGTACATTTTACTACTAAGTTAAAAACAATATCTAAATATATTCTAGACAACACTAAGTATATAATGGTAAAATATAAAAAAATATGTATCATAGTGTGACACAGTCTTTAAGGCAAGAAGCCTGATAGTACAACTACATGGTTGTATGCATGCAACTGTTGTAACAAAGATAATAACATCACTCAACCACCTACCACCCAACCACTTACATTTACCCCCTTCCAACAAACAAAACAACTCATTTCAAAATCAAAATATTCCTTTTCTTTTTTTGCCCTACTTCTAAGATGCATATTTTGACTACCCACCCACAATCACATTTTAACACATTTCAATGCTAAGTACAAAAACAATAATTAAATATATTCAAGATAGTACTAAAAGTTACTAGATTTAGAATAAACGAGCATAAGGTATCACATTTCAAAGAAGTTGTGGACATTTATTATGTTGATATGATTATTCATTTAGCACATAAAAATATTTCTATACACGATAAGTAATCACATTTGATTAAAATGTATGAACCTCATCTTTTCACATGTTGCTACAAATTCCAGATCTAATACTAATGAATATTCATTGTACTACCAAAAAACATCCTAAATGAGATCAAATATAAATCAAGACAATGCTTACAATCAAGGGAGTTTTATGACCAGAGAAATGTAATACAAGGCATAATAGACATTCATCATTATGCATAACCTTCTATTATTTATGTATAACTCCAGGTTATTGTAAGTGGTGCATACATGCTCACATTCTTCTACTTTGAACAAAATCACAATTTATTCACATTATCAAATTTCTTTCAACACATGTATAATTTGGTACATCACAATACCAAGTCTGGGTGGCTGGCAATCAATTGAAAATGAATAAAAATGACAATAGTCATGAGTGTTCTAGATGTCCTGTGCTAAGGACACGATGGTGTCAAGGGTGTGTAAATTTTAATATATTATAGTGAGTAAGCATATATTTTATAGTGGGGCAATCTATAAAGTACATGCTTGAGCGGTCAAATGAACCCCGTCCCTCCTCTTGCTACTCATGATATAGTTTTAGTGGAATAACGGTGGTGTGGACATGATCCTGACTTGAATGCGGTAACATGGTCACAACAATGGGTTAGAGGAATTCTCGTGGCATGAGAATTTTGGTAGCAGAGGTTGGCCACAACATTGGTACGGGCGCAACAACAATGTGTCACAAACACATGTTATATGATGCGTTCATGTAAGACCCCTAACCTTGCTTTTTAGTTTAACATGCTTTATTATCATAATTATATGCTTAAAAATCTTAATCAAACCTTGTCATGTTCTTTGATATCATGTGACAAGCTTATGTTTCAAGTTTGGTCCACTTTGGACACTATTTGAGCTAGTTATGCATATATGTGCTTGTTTTGGACCTAATTGCAATTTACCCATGTCTAGGATTTTTCTTGAATTTTTTCACATGCTTGTTGTGCCTCACATGTTTCAATATCATGTTGGATATAGTTGAGCTTTGGGGATCCTTATCACACCTTGGTTTGAGTGGTTGCATCACATGTTGAGATTAGGGTTTGCATGGATGCCCTAAGTTGATGTTTGACCTTGGGTGTTGAGCCCTTAGTTTTTGGCGATAGCCAAGTTTTATTTTGGATATGGTTTTTGGAGGTCAATGAACTTTTGTGCGTGCCCTCTAGTCATGGTGGTTGATGAGGCTCATGACTCCTCTAAGTCCCCAAGTATCCCTAGGGTTAGCGACCGTTTGCTTCTCTGGTCAGTTGCTCACCAAAGATTCTCAATGGTCGTTTATTTTTCATGGACCAAGTTGGTCGACGGTTTTTATTGGTGGGTCCACCCTAGTTGCATGGATGAGTGTGGTGCTTGCATGGATGAGATCTCTTTACAACTTTGTTTTCCTTGCTTCCCTACCCTTTTTCTTTATCTTCTTAACTGAATCCATGGTGTCCCATGGTAGTGCTTGAGTTAGAGCTTGAAGAACTTCTCTTTCTTGCTTCCTTGACCTAAGGTTTGCTTCTTTCTTGGAGGTGGAGCTAGCTTGGATGAGAAGAGTGCTCAAGCTAGGGTTCCTACCTTTCTTATTCAAGCTACCTTGCTATTTTGGAGTTTCTACATCAACTCTAAGGTGAGTTATATAAATTTCTCCATGATTATTGCTTACTTTCATCTTACATGCACTTGATCTTGCCGCATAATGTTGTTCTAAGTAGAAAGATGATGTCTTCACCTAGGGTTTGTGGTTATATGATAGCTCTTGAGTATAATGACACCTTGAATTAACCCTAATCCCTTTGTTACCAAACCTTCTTTGATGATGAAAGTTTTTGGTGCTTGCATGCTTGCATAAATGATGGATTTACTCTCTCATATGATGGTTACTAAACTAACTTTTGAGTTGATATTATTACTAGTGATGCATCTTGATGACCCTTCAGATTCTTAGCAGTTACCACATGTTTGGGTCTCATCATGGTTTCCAAGGTTTTGGTACCTAGGTGGTCGGTTAGGTTTTTGCATCCCCTAGTGCTTGCTAAGTTTTTGTATCACCTATGGTCGCCAAGTTTCCCTCTTATAGTCATTGATGTTTTTACTCCATGTTTGGCAATGAGTTCTAAGCTATGTGGTCACTGAATCTTGGACCCTTAGCAGTCGATGATGATAGTGAACCCTAAGTGGTCTCCAAGTTTTGAATTCCAATTGATTGCCAATGCTTCATGTTTTCATCGATCATCAATGCTTCATGTTTTCATTGGTCACCAATGATGGTTAGTCCTAGTGGTCACCGATATGACCTAACCCTAGTTTCGATGGTCACCAACCTTCCTCTGATCTTCAATCTCTAATCTTCAATGGTTGATGGACTTGTCCAATCTTCAGCAGTCGATGACACTTCTGATCTAAGTGGCTGATGAAGATTTCTGATCTATATGGTCGTCATGTTTGGTTGACCTTATGATGGTGATGTTTGACCTAAGTGCTTTCATGATTGATGGTGTTTGATTAAGTAATGCTAAATCATTGGTGTTTGGTTACAAATTATCTAATAGTCTTACATTTTCCCTCGAATGAATATAAACCTAAGGTTTTAAGTAAAGGTGTCGTTTGGCAATGTTAATTCACCTACCTTATTGAACCCGACCCTAATCTATATAAGTGATGATAATGCTTATCTTCTTGTGTAATTATTATGATGACAGAATGCTCTCTCCCTTCTAGTGTGATTTTAACCCTAATTTGTCATCTTATGAACAACAAGAATATTGAATGTAACATTGTATCAACTTATGTATCACATGTATGGTGATGGTATGAAAAGCCTTGGTGAGGCATGGAAAGATAACGATGTTCTTGTAGGGAACAATGTGAATGGTCTTATGACCTTGGACATGGCTTTGTGCCTGTTTGAGGTGTTATCCTCTTCATTATGTTACAATGATTTGAAATCATGTGATGGAATGATGATGAGTATGGATACATGTATGGCAAAGAAATAGTACCATGTGATGATGCGATAAACATTATGCCTCGTAAACTTTGTATCTTCTGAGGTTGCAATCCACCTATGTCTCTATAGAACTCTTTTAGAGTTTGTATGAAACTTATTGATGCAGTTAAAACATACCCAATTGGCATTAACTGATCAAGTGAAACCCTAATCATGTAGTGCCTTGTGTAATAGATCCATTCTAGTGTCATGACTTGTTGGATGGTGAAACGAGTACTCCTAAGGGAAAACTTGGAGCACATACTATTGAGTATGCAGGGTGCTTGAGACCATGTGTCCTTGTCATCCTGATCCCATGATTTTGAGGATGGCTTCGGTCATAGGAGAACGACTGTGATCGTATCTCAAATATTTGTGTATATGATGAGATTGAGGATATCTGCGGTTGTACCTCAGATGTTTGGGTTTGAATACCCTAGTTCACTATTGTTTTGAACTATATACCAAGGATGGACTAGGATGTTTTGCAGCTATACTTATATGTCGATGCAGTAGACTCATCCTGATCGAGTGCGAAGGAGATCATAGGAGTCTGGCTCTACTAGATCTTGTATGGCATTAATTTTGACATAGTAGTGGCCAGTTGGAGTTGAGTGGTATGCCACAACGCCTTAGTGCTTAATAAAAGATGTAATCCATCCTTGTAGTATATCTTTTTAGGGTTAAGCATGCTTCAAATTGGATGCTAACCCTTGCCTTGTTTCTTATACTGCTTAGTTGTTATGTAATGCGGTAAGAGAAATCAAGTGTATAGGAAGTGGTAGTCTTACCTATTTTAGTTTCTTAGCCTACTTAACCTATTTAATCTGTTTAAAATGCTTTATATGTTTAACTTGCTGATTAGTATAACTTGTTTTCAACAATAACTGTTGGTTGAGAGTTGTATCTCTTACTGGGACATGGGTCTCACCTCGTGGGTCACCACATCTTTTTAGGCGTGGTCTTAGATGACATCGTTAGGATTATGGTGTTAAGGAAGAGCAGCTTGGATAGCAGTAGAAGTAGAAGGTTGGATAGTAGTAGTTTTAGAGTCCTAGATTCATCCTCATACTCTCAGGTCTAGGTTAGAGAAATTTTGTAGCTGATATGTATAATGACACATGATATGGTAGTGTACCTATATTTTTTATACGACATGTATATGTGGAACATCTCTCTTGTATACAGGTTGTGGCTGATGCCACTAGACATACATGTAAATACCTTATATGGTATGTGATGTGATATAAGTTGTTGGAACCTTATGTAATTATTTTAGACATCATAGTAATGTTGAAATGAGTTTTAAGTTATCTATTTTTCTGGTAATTTGTTTTGATTTGCTATTAATCACATGTTTTGTTTTGAGTAATCTCGTTTGGTGTGGCGGGGTATCACACCAATAGGTTGGTATCAGAGCTCTAGGTTTGTTTATTCTATAGGGACATAGGACCTAGGGTTGTATCTGTTCTTATGTAATCCAACATATCTGATTATAGCTTATGCTTATGCAGATATGTCTGGATAACATGAAGAGCATGTTGAGAGTAGTTATGTCGTGCCAGGAGGTGGTGCTAGGAGGCATACACATGAAGATAGAATGCCAGAGACGGGAGCAGAGCAGCCAACGATGCCTCAATTTGACCCTACAACCATGGCAAATCCTACTTTCCAATCCATGTTTGGAGTCTGGACAGCTCATGGTGACGATTATGCATATAGTGGATACTGCACCCTTACCTCAAACTAGGACAACTATCCCTATAATAGAATCTTAGGGTTCTGGGAAGATGTTTGAGTGACCAAGACGTGTCGGAGCGATCGAGTATGCAGGTAAAACAGATCTAGAAGATGCATATATGTGGTTTATGGAGCTTGAGAAGGCTTTCAAGATCCTCAATATTCCAGAAAAAGACAAGGTGAAGCACACTATTTACCTATTGAAGGGCAATGTTGGACATTGAGGAGGAGAAGAGACCTAGAGTTATGGTTGGCTGGGAAGAGTTTTGGGGGGAGTTTATGAACTGATACTTACCAAATACATATCTAGATGAGAAGATAGCGTAATTCAAGAAAATTTGATAGAGCTCGATGACCATCAATGAGTATGAAGCAAAGTTAAAGGATCTTTTGAGGTTCCGTCCTCACATGGCAAAAATAGAGAAGGAGAGGATCAGGAGGTTTGAGAAGGGTCTAAGCATGAATTTGTCAAGGACACCGTCTACTTTGGAGAATAAACATAGGTTCTCTACCTTTGTGGAGTCAGTGAGGAGGATTGAGTGGTTTGCTATCAAGAAGCATGAAGCCAACACTAAGAAGAGGCTAGCTCAGTTTTAGGGGCACTCATCTGGAGGATTTAAGAAGCCAAAATTTTGTTCACCTCAGTCACAACAGAGGTCACTTTTCCCTGAACCAAGATTGGGACTGTCGTTACAATGCTCCATGAGCAAGGGCAGAGGCCGTAATTTTCCACCAGTAGGAACACACAATGCAACATCTGTGTTAGTGGTTGGGTCGTCTAGGCCACAATATGATTCAAGAATTTGTCACAAGTGTGGTCAAGTAGGGCACATCAGGTGGCCTTGCCCTGTGAAGGATGAAGAAGTGACACAATAGCCGAGGCAGAGTCAGTGGGGTTTGCAACAACAATAGTTCAGCCGTGGTTGTGGTAGAGGATGTAGTTGGGAGGGATCCTCAAGACCAGCTAGTAGAGGATTTGGATGAAAATAGGTGATGACTACATTCTATGCTATGAGCCAAATGAAGGGAGTGGTCAATCCTCAGGTCATGATAGGTCAGATGGAACTTTTTCATTATGACTTATTTGCATCTTCTTTTGTATTTGTTTTGGTTGACCCAGGTGCGATACATTCTTTTATCAATAGAGAGGTAATACATAGTTGTAATCTACCTATTTGTAATAGACCTGATAGTCTTTGGTTAGAAACCCCTTTAGTTGGTTCCACTAAGTTGTGGGAGGTGTTTCCATCTTGCATTCTTTCTTTCTTAGGACACACCATTCAAGTGGATCTTATGCCACTTGATATGAACATATTAGATGTGATCTTAGGGATGGATACCTTAGAGAAGTACAAGGTTGTTTTGGACTATTATTTACAAGGTGGTGATGTTCCATGATGGAGATGTATTGTGGATCTTATAAGGAGATAGGAATATTCTTCCTACGTGTTTGGTGTTAGCTATGATAGAGGATAGGTTGATGAGACAGGGGTGTGAGACCTTCCTAGCACATGTTGTTGATACCAAGGTGAGGAGTGCTAGTATCTATGAGGTTCCTATAGTATGAGAGTTTGAGGATGTTTTTCCTAAAGAGTTTACTGGTGTTCCCCCTCCTAGAGAGATTGATTTTGAGATCAATCTTGTTCCTAGAACACAACCCATAGCGTAGTCACCCTACATGATGGCATCAAATGAGATGCAAGAGTTGAAGAAATAGTTGCAAGAGTTGTTAGAGAAGGGTTTTATCAGACCAAACACTTCCCATTGGGGTGCTCCTGTGTTGTTTGTTGAGAAGAAAGATGGTTCGATGAGGTTGTGTGTAGATTATTGACAGTTGAACAAGGTCACGATAAAGAATAAGTACCTGTTGCCAAGGATTGATGATCTATCTGACCAGTTGAGAGGTGCCACAATGTTCTCTAAGATAGATCTGAGGTCAGGATATCACCAGCTGAGGGTCAAGGTAGATGACATACCTAATTCTACTTTAAAGACTAGGTATGATCACTACAAGTTTGTGGTTATGTCGTCTGGGTGAATCAACACACTGACAACTTTTATGGACATGATGAATAGGGTGTTCAGACCATATCTGGATCACTTCGTGGTAGTATTCATAAATGATATCTTGATATACTCCAAGGATAGTCAACAACATGATCATCACCTTCGCCAGACGTTGTCATTGTTGAGGCAACACAAGATGTATGCCAAGTTTAGTAAGCGTGAGTTCTTGTTGAGAATAATATTTTTTCTTGGGCATGTCATATCTACTAAAAGTGTTTGTGTGGACCTAAAGAAGGTATAGTCAATGATGGAATGGGAACAGCCCAAGACACTGACAGAATTCTAAAGTTTCCTAGGCTTGGTAGGCTACTATAGGAGATTCCTAAAGAACTTTAGTGCAATAACAATACCCTTAACCAAGTTGACAAGAAAGGTGTTACTTTTGTGTGGGATGATAAGTGTTAGCATTATTTCCATTTGTTTAAGGAGATACAGACCAGTGCATAAGCGTTGTCTCTTCCAGAATAAGGGAAAGGCTACATCGTCTTCTGTGATGCATCGAAGAATAGTTTGGGATGTGTGCTGATACAAGACATGAACATGATTTATTTTGCTTTGAGACAACTTATGAAACATGAGGAGAACTACCCGACACATGATCTAGAGCTTGCAACCGTGGTTCATGCCTTGAAAATCTGGAGACACTACATGTACGGAAAGAAGTGTCACATCTTCACTAACCACAAGAACCTTTAGTATATCTTCTTAAAGCAGGAGCTGAACATAAGGCAGAGGAGATGGATGGAGTTGATCAAAGAATATGATTGTATGATAAAATACCATCCAGGGAGGGTGAATGTGGTGGCTGATGCTTTGAGTAGGAAGTCATCTTCATCGTCATCGGCAGACAAGGCATAGTTACATGCTTTGGTGTTTCACAAGCATGACATGTTGGTGTCACTTTGTCAAATGAATGTACAAATGGAGGTTTCCTTGTTGGCATGCTTATTATCATAGTTGTATATATATATGTATATATATGTAGATATATATATACATATATATACATATAATATATATATACATATATATATATAATATATATATATATATATAATATAATATATATATATACATATATATATAATATATATATGACGCCTACCTTGATGCAACATATCTGAGATGAGCAACATAATGATACCATTATAAAAAACATCCAAGCAGAGTTTGGCAAAAACAATTATGATGGCTTCCATGAGTTAGAGGATGGAACAATTTGTTTTCATAATATGATAGTGGTACCATATGATGATGATATGAGGAAGTTGGTTCTTGAGGAAGATCATTCCTTGATGTATGCGATGAATCATGGCAGTACCAAGATGTACCATAATAGAAAGGATCTGTACTAGTGGCCAGGCATGAAGCGTGTGTGGTAGAGTTTGTTGCTAGACGTCCAATGTGTTAGCATGTCAAGGCAGAACATTACAACCCTACAGGAACTTTGTGATTTTTTGCCGATATCACAGTGGAAATGGGATCACATTACTATGGACTTTGTGGTTGGTCTTCCTAGGACAACCAAAGGTCATGATTCCATTTGGGTGATAGTTGATAGGTTGATCAAGTGAGCTCACTTTTTTCCAATCAAGACAACATATACAACAGAGAAGTTGGCACATATATATGTTGGTGAGGTAGTTCATTTGAATGGTATTCCTATTACCATAGTGTTTGATAGAGGTCCATAGTGCATGAGTCATTTTTAGGAGCGATGCATACATCCATGGGGACACAATTGAAGTTTAGCACAACTTTCCACCCAGAGATAGATGGTTAGTATGAGAGTACCATTTGGACATTGGAGGATCGGTTGAGAGCTTGTATCTTGCAATTTATTGGTATTTGGGATGTGCATCTGAGATTGATAGAGTTCAACTACAACAACATCTATTAGAGTAGCATAGATATGACACCATATAAAGCATAGTATGGGAGACGTTGTCAGTCCCCACTTTGTTGGTATGAGACATGTGTATCAACTTTTGGGTCTTGAGCTAGTACAAAAGACTACAAAGAAGATAGCAACAATTGAAGGAAGCTCTGGATAGAGAGAAGTCATATGTTGATAACCATTATAGGATGCTTGAGTTCTAAGTTGGAGATCGTGTGTATCTTAAAGTTTCTCCTTAGAAAGGTGTGTTGAGGTTTGGTAAGAAGGGTAAGTTGGCTCCTAGGTTTATGGGACCATACCCTATCTTAGCACATGTTGGGAAGGTGGCATTCAAGTTGAAGTTACCACCAAAGTTGCACATGTTTCATGATGTCTTCTGTGTTTCCATGTTGAGGAAGTGTCACCCTGATATAGAGCATATGTTGTAGCCTCTAGAGGTTGAGTTAGAGGAGGACGTTCCTATCTTCATCCTAGATAGGAGGGTGAAGAAGTTGAAGAAGAAGTATATTGTCTTAGTTAAGGTTTTTTGGAATCACTGTGGTGTGTTGGAAGCCATGTGGGAGTTAGAGGATGAAATGCGTAGGAAGTACCCTTCTCCGTTTGCACAGGATTTCGGGGGAAAAATCCTTATTAGGGGTTTATGGTTGTAAGACCCATGACCTTGCTTTTTCATTCAACATTCTTGATTATCATAATTATATGCTTAAAAACCTTAATCAAACCTTGTGATTTTCTTTTATATCATGTGACGTTCTTATGTTTCATGTTTGGTCTAGTTTGGATACTATTTGAGCTAGTTATGCATATATGTGCTTGTTTTGGACCTAATTGCAATTACCCATGTCTAGGGTTTTTCTTGGAATTTTTCACATGATTGTTGTGCCTTAAATGTTTTTATATCATGTTTGATATATTTGAGCTTTGGGGTTCCTTTTCACACCTTGGTTTGAGTGGAGGCATCTCATGTTGAGATTAGGGTTTGCATGGATACCCTAAGTTGATGTTTGACCTTAGGTGTTTAGCCCTTAGTTTTTAGCGATTGGCAAGTTCTCTTTTAGCTATATTTTTTGGTGGTTGATGAAGTTTTGTGTGTTCCCTCTAGTCTTGGTAGTCAATGAGGCTCATGACTCCTCTAGGTCGTCAAGAATCCCTAGGGTTAGCCACTATTTAATTTTCTGGTCAGTTGGTCGCCAAAGATTCTCAACGGTCATTTAATTTACAAGGACCAAATTGGTCAATGGTTTTCTTGGTGTGGTCACCCTAGTTACATGGATGAGTGTGGTGCATGCATGGATGAGATCTCTTGGACACATGGCATGTTTAGCTTGACACCTAACCCTCTTTACCACTCTCCAACCCTATGTTATATAAACCCCTCTCTTTTCATACAAATAACCTCTTTACACACCTAGTTTTCTCTCTCTTTCCCTTCCTTTCTCTTAGAGCTCGTCCCCTCATGCTTGGTGTTGAAGGAGAAGCTCAAGGCCGAAGAAGGTGAGCCAATCTCCCTTGCATGTTGAGTTAGGGTTTGGATCTACCCTTCTTGTGATCGTTTGGTGCTTCCTTGCTCTTCTTCCTAGTCTTGGTAAGTGAGATATCTCTACACCTTCGTTTTCCTTTCTTCCCTACCCTTATTCTTTCTCTTCTTGATCGAACCCATGGTGTTCCATGATAGTGCTTGAGTTAGATCTTGAAGAACTTCTCTTTCTTGCTTCCTTGACCTAAGTTTGCTTCTTTCTTGGAGGTGGAGCTAGCTTGGCTAAGAGGAGTGCTCAAGCTAGGGTTCTTACCTTTCTTCTTCAATCTACCTTGTTATTTTGGAGTTTCTATATCAACTCTAAGGTGAGTTATATATCTTTCTCCATGATTATTACTTACTTTTATCTTAATGCACATGATCTTGCCTCATAATGTTGTTCTAAGTAGAAAAATGATGTCTTCACCTAGGGTTTGTGGTTATATGATAGTTCTTGAGTAGAATGACACCTTCAACGAACCCTAATACCTTTGTTCCTGAACTTTCTTTGATGATAGATGTTTTTTATTCTTGCATTCTTGTGGAAACGATGGTTTTACTCTCTCATATGATGGTTGCTAAACTAGTGTTTTGAGTTGATATTCTTTCTAGTGATGCATCTTAATGACCCTTCAAATTATTAGTAGTTACCACCTATTTGGGTATCATCATGGTCTCCAAGGTTTTGGTACCTAGGTGGTCTATGAGGTTTTTGTATCCCCTAGTGCTTGCTAAGTTTTTGCATCACCTATGGTCACCTAGTTTCCCTCATGTGGTCGTTGATGTTTTTACTCTACATTTGGCCGGTGAGTTGTAATCTATGTGGCCCCTAATTCTTGGATCCTTAGTGATCAACAAGGATGGTGAACCCTAGGTGGTCGCCAAGTTTTGACTTCCAATCGATCACCAATGCTTCATGTTTTCATCGGTCTCCAATGATGCTTAGTCTTAGTGGTCGCCAATATAACCTAAACCTAGTTTCAACGGTTACCAACCTTTCTTTGATCTTAAATGGTCGATGGCCCTCTCTAATATTCAATAGTTGATGGCCTTCTCCGATCTTCAACAGTCAATGACACTTCTGACTTAAGTGGCTGATGAAGATTTCTGACCTATATGGTCGTCATGTTTGGTTGACCTTATGATGATGATGTTTGACCTAAGTTCTTTCATGATTGATGGTGTTTGATTAAGTAACCCTAAATCATTGGTGTTTGGTTACACATGATGTAATAGTCTTACCTTTGCCCTCGAATGAATATAAACCTAAGGTTTTAAGTAAAGTGCCATTTGGCAATGTTAATTCACCTACCTTATTGAACCTAACCCTAATCCAAGTAAGCGATGATAATGCTTAGCTTCTTGTGTAATTAATATGATGATGAAATGCTCTCTCTCTCTCTTCTAGTGTTGTTTAACCCTACTTTGTTATCTTATGTACAACACATCTCTTGAATGTAATGTTGTATCAAATTATGTATGACATGTATGGTAATGGTATGATGAGCCTTGACAAGGCATCAAAAGATCATGATGTTCTTACAGGGAACAATGTGAATGGTATTATGACCTTCGACATGGATTTGTGCCTATTTGAGGTGTTATCCTCTTCATAATGTGACAATGATTTGAAATTCTGTGATGGTATGATGATGGGTATGGCTACGTGTATGGCAAATGAATATTACCATGTGATGATGTGATAAACATTATGTCTCATACGTTTTATATCTTATGAGGTTGCAATCCACCCATATTCTTGTAGAACTCTTTTAAGGTTTGTATGTAACTGGATTGATGCAGTTAAACCATACCCAAGTGAAACCCTAATCATGTAGTGTCATGTACCATAGATCCATTCTAGTGTCAGGACTTGCTGGATGGTGAAACGAGTAATCCTAAGGGAAAACTTGGAGCACATATTATTGAGTATGCAGGGTGTTGAGATTGTGTGTCCTTGTCATCCTGATCCTAATATTTTATGGGTGGTTGCGGTCATACCTCGATAGGAGAACGACTACACTCGTATCTCAAAGATTTGCGTATATGATGAGATTAAGGACAACTGCGTTTGTACCTCAGATATTTGGGTTTGAATACCCTGGTTCACTAGTGTCATGGCCTATATACCAAGGACATATTAGGCTATTTTGTAGCTGGACTTATATGTCACTACGGAAGATTTGTACTGACTGAGGGAGGAGGAGATCATAGGAGTCTGGGTCTCCTATATCTTATATGACACTAATCTTGACTTAGTAGTGTCAGTTGGAGTTGAATGGTATACCTCAACTCCCCATGTCTCAATAAAGGACATAATTCAGCCGTGTAATGTATCTTTAAGGGTTAAACATGCTTCACATTAGATGTTATCCCTTTCCTTATTTCTTATACTGTCTAGTTGTTATGTAATAATGTAAGAGAATTCAACTGTATAGAACGTGGTAGTCTTACCTATTTTAGTTACTTAGCCTGCTTAACATGTTTAATTAGTTTAAACTACTTAATCTATTTAACTTTCTTATTATTATAACTTACTATAATCGATAATCATTGGTTGAGAGTTATATCTCTCACTGGGACCTGGGTCTCACCTCGTGGGTCACCACATATTTTTAGTGGTCATTAGTGATGTGGTTAGGGTTCGTGGTTTTGAGAAAGAGAAACTTGGAGAGCTATAGAAGTAGAAGGTTGGATAGTAGTAGTTTGTAGAGTCCTAGAGTCGTCCCTATACTCTCAAGTTCGGGCATGAGATATTTTATATCTGATATGCATAATGACACGTGGTTTGGCAGTGTACCTATGTTTTGTATATGGCATGTATATGTGGTACATCTCTCTTGTGTACAGGTTGTGGCTAATGCCACTGGATAGACATGTAAATGCCTAATATGGTAAATAATGTGATACATGTTCTTGGACCCTTATGTAATGTTTCTGGACATCATAGTAATGTTAAAATTGGTTTTAATTTATCTATTTTTCTGGTAATGTGGTTTGATTAGATATTGATTGCATGTTTTGTTTTGAGTAATCCCGTTTTATGTGGCGAGGGGTCACAATTCAAGTGGCACTATATGTTGGCAATGCGAGCATGGCAACATCATGGGTGCAGGTACGACATCAACATGGGTGTGGCCACCCAAGAGAGTGAGTGTGGTGACAGTTCCAACACGGGCGTGGTGCAATTGCTGCGAGGCTGTAGGCATGAGTGTGGCTCCCTCAGCACGGAGTGGTGGATGCAAATTAGTGTTCCAATGGATGTTAGAGAATAGGAGGGGGCGTGGGTGTTGCGGCGGTGTAGATGCGACAAAGACCAGTCTGGGAGAGAGCTAGGGGAGGGATGAGGAGAGAATGGGAGGTTGGATTTTTATAATCAGATGCTCTGCCTCTGCACAATTCTTATTTGCGACTCTCACAGTGCCAGTATTTTCCCAGTACGACAGACAAAATATAAGCAGACGAGGCTGGTTTATTATTTCTTGTAGGTCGCGAGGCTGGAGTGGGAGTAGTGGTGTATATGGTGTACTTTGCATCATTAATCTTAAAAACAAAAATGATTATGAATCTTATATATAATGACTTGAGATAGTGGTCTATATTAATTATATTTTGGAGTATATGTTTATGTATATCATTGGCAAAAGTTTAATTTCCTTCACTTCAATTCTGACTCAATCCAAACATTTGAAAATAAAAACTGATAGTTTTAATTCACCCAACCAAATAACACATTGGTAGCTGAAACTTCATACTTTTGATCATCATACAGTTATAACCACACTTTGTACTACAAGTACACCCTACCAAATAGAGTCAAATTGGTGGGTCGAGCACGGAAGAAGGTAAAAACAATAACAACTTTCTTCACAAATGTAATAAGACTAGATTCCCTCCCCTTGCTACATAGTAAAGAAAAGTTTACTTAGGAACTGAAGAGAGTGCAAATGTTTGTACAAACTGTCTATGCATCATGACGAGGAGGGGTCAATTGCTAGATATATGGCTGCTACAACCATGTATATAGCCTGGGTTAAGCCCAATGTAGTGCAGCTAGTACATGTGAGAGAGGTAGCTTTCTCTCTAGTGCAAATGGGAAATAAGTTTTATCCCATATTTTTCACTCCTAGAACTTTTGTGGTCCTTATGTAGGATCACATGTGACACTAGTGTCCAAGGGTTCTAGGAGGATGGTATGCTCACCTCCTTGGTGAGTATGGTGACCACTACAAAAAAAACATGTGCGTGCACCACACCATGCCTGACCTAGCCCGACCTGGATGAACATGAGCTCGGGCTTGTGGCTTATGGATTGTGGAGAATGTCTTCCGTCTTCTTTTTGCACTAGGATACAAGTGTGTAATCAATTATTGATTTAATTAGTTATTTCTTTTCTAATCAGATTTATTAATCCTAACTAGAAAATGTCTATTTTTCAAAATTTTCTGCAATGTGTACTACTGAGTGGTCGCGTCTTAATGGGAATAGGATTACTGGGGCGTAAAAGGCTATAAATATGTCTCCGGTCATTAGGGTTAAACACATCTTTCAAACACACAGCTGTCAGTCGTTCGAGTGCGTGTTTGCAAACCCTAAAACTGGAGTCTTCTACTGCCGTCACTTCCATGGTATTATGTGGAGATCTTCTCCTGGACATAGCAAGTTCATTCATCCTCTTCCTTCTAAGACGCAACCTATCAGGCAGTGGTTCCTACGGTTGTTGAGCTACACTAGTAGTGCAACCGGTTCATCTACATCACTCGTCGTCAACATGAGTAAGACGCCGCTTCTTCAGGTTCGTGAGTGGGCCAACTAGGAGAATAATGCTTATCTAGAAGGGTTGCAAGGCACTAATTTCTTTAAGTATATCATGTTTGTTTTTCAACTAACGACCTGCTTTGGTTCCTGATCTTATTTTTTTCTCTTGCATGGGTTTATTCTATGTTTTCTTATCTGGATCGTCCTAAACTATTAACTTAATTGCACCTATCACTGTTGCATGTAATGACGTAATTCAAAATTAACAATAGTCTTAAAGAAATCAACATATGTCGTTAGTTAACTATGGCTGGTTATGGCATGAAAATTGATATGTCTAGTATGCCTGAAGAATTTATTAGAACTTATTTTTCTCATTGTCAATGTAGGATGCAAATATGGCTTAACATGGTAGGGTATGATCAACATTTAGAAGAAATCGAACTCAAAGTAGATGAAACTGTTCTTGATAATGCTAATATAATTACAACCTGAAAGAAGTGATAAGATGTGCTTATGGTTGATTCTATTTGCGTCAAACAACAAACTATATGACTCATACTCAAAGCCGCATGTTACTACATCTAAGACTCTATGGAAAGCATTAGAAAAGAAATACAATATTGAGAATCAGGGAACTAAAAAATATTGTGTTTTGAAATTTCTTAAGTTTCATATGTCGAAGGGTAAATATGTTTTTGATCAAACACACGATTTTCAACTCTTCATGCAAGAGCTCACTGATGGGGCATGGAACTTCCTAAAAGATTTGTTGCTATGTCAATCATTGAGAAATTCTCAAAATCTTGAGATTTGTTTGTCATGACTCTTAAGAACCATAAAGGAGACATGTCAATGAACGATCTCATGATGGACATCAATATTCAGGAAGAGCATCTGAAAGAGAAGACTATCAAAATACCCATTAATGTTAATGCGACTGTTAATTTTACTACTGCTAAGAATATATAAGGATAAGAAACCTAAGAATTCACTGAAACCTATGACCAAGATCCAGAAGAAATCGAGGAACAAACTTTGTTGGACTTGTGGATAGGTTTGTTGGGTTTTAGGGGAGGCAGAGAAGGCAGCAGAAATAAAAATTTTCTCCTCCAAACCCAGAACAAGGAAATGTGTCAACGTCTATACAATAGGAAAGGATGGTTTGTGGAATCATACCTTATCCCGAGGCTTGCTCGGAGACAATACCTCGCGCCTTGCGCGATCTTCACCTCCGGTCTTGGACGGTGTCTGTGCAGCTCCTGGTCGCACCAGGACTGACGACTCCTGGTCTCACCCTGGAAGAGGATTTTTGTCCACAAACAATATTTATATTGATTTCTAAAGGAGTTTAGTAGTTCAATTAAACACTCAATCAATTGATAGCTCAGTATCATAATGTTCAAGGTGTTGGACACATTGATTGGAGTATCGGATTGATTGAAACCGCAATTGATTGATTCTGCACAATCTGCACTCCCAACTGATCGGCTCATGTGATGAACCGATCGGCTCAGCTTGGTGAACCGGTCGGCTCAGGTAGTGAGTCGATCGGCTCATACACAGGGTGAAACGATTGCTTCAAGTGTTGAAACGATCGGTTCAACTGGTGCAACCGAGTAAGTTGGGAAAGTAGGATTGGTGAGAATTTTCATTTCGTTTCACTTGCCCAATTTGATTGGAACAAGGATTGATATTTGATACCAATTAGAAAAAAAAGAAGGAAAGTCAATCGGGAACTGATCAGGACCACGAACCGACCGGTTCAGAAGTGAACCGATAGGCTCATGGGTCCCAACCGATCGGTTGAGATGTCCACCGACCGGCTCATGTCCCCAACCGACCGTTTCAGTTGTGAAATGATCGATTCAGGTTGCGAGTTGGTTGTTTTGTGGAAAATCTCAAACCCTTCTACTCTTTCTTTTAGTCCCGCATTGCCCGGGATGGAGAACCCTATCCCATGACCCTCCTATATATATAGGGGTATTGGGGGCTTCTCAAAGAACAACACAGTGCAACCAGTTGCTCTGCAAAGTTGTCGTTCTCTCTGGTTTTGGTAATCGAGAGAGCCCGAGCAAGTGCTACCCGATAAGGGAGTCACAGCAAGGGAAAGACAACTGCAGTTGCGACTGGTGGCAGGAGAGTGTGTTGGCGACTAGTATGCTGACAGGAGGGTGCGACTCCTTCCAATTACTTGTGAGACAAGGAGATTGGAGTTTTAGGTGGTCCGTGTGGACTACTTCAGAGGCGGGAGGTTTCTGCCGCTCAGGAGGACTACTGTCAATCCCGACAGTCCCGATTCATTCATCATCTTGTATGTAGGACATGGCAATATGATGTGCTCATCCTGATAACTCGTATGTGAGACATGACAAGTGGATGCCTGTCTGCTTCCAGTAAGGTTTACTGGAATACCATGAGAACTTGATAAGTGCTTGGGAAGTACTAGTTCTATGGAGATAAGGAAGAGTTCAATGTAAAGAGTTACATTGATGTGAACTTCTGAAAGGACAGAAACTTAATCGCAAAATATATAGGAGTGAAAGTTTGTTGATAATTGGAAATGTTCCAATAAAATCATTTAAAAAGAAATGTCGAGTATCTGTGTGTTAGAGAACAGCAGTGGATACTATATGGATCTGGAAGTTCATGAGATGAACTTATAGATATTCCGTTCATTGATGACAAGTATGGAATCATTGATCATGCAATGTGGCTAAAGGTTAGCAAAGGAATACTAGATCACATATTACGGCAACTCCATCTCATACGTGTGATGTACAACGAAGAGATGTGAGACATGCAATTTATACTGACTTTGGCAAGGTGTTGCCATAACTCACTATGTTTGCACTAGAGCACAGTAACATGTGGGACATGTTTGAAGATCACTATGAATATGATTCAAGGGTGATTGGCTCACAGTGCAAGTGGGAGTTTGTTGGTATGTATGCACTGAGAGCCAATCATGGGATGCTTGGTGGGATACATTAAGATTGATTTGATAAACATCAAAGGCAAGCTTCCAATTCTTTCTGGTTCAGTCATATGAGATAGTGATAGAATAGATTGAATGTCTAGAGAATGACAGTACTCAATGACGTGTGCCTTCAGGTTGAGGACCTGAACGATGAGATCATACAGATGCTAAGAGTTTGTACATTCTTGTTATGTCCCTAGTCGGATGTCATTGTGGAAGGTAGATAGACAACAATGACACACAATACTAGATTGTGGTGTTGGTTGATGACAGAATCTCATTAGTCATGATATAGAGATATCAAACCAAACACATAGGTACTTGTTAGAGAACAAGTGTACCGGACAGACCCACCGTGAGTTTGATACATGGAACCATGTCATGGTAGTCACAGTTAGTACTCACAGTGATGGTGGTGAGTGTGATTCTTTGACCTGAAATCACTACACTCAACACATGTCGTTGGGCACACTTTGACATCATCAAACGCAGTCCTGAAACATGGGTTGTTATAAAGGTGATGATTGGGTGGCTTTGACACATGGGGCTTTTGAGGGGTGAGTGATAGATATGGGATTTGTCCCTCCTGAGGGAGTTTGATATCTAAGGCCACTTGGTGAGTAGGATTGAAATAGGTTTGCGCACGCATGTGTGAATCAGTATGTGATATTGATGTCATACATATCTCTTCCAATCTACTCTGAGATCAAGAAAGTGAATGAACGTTGACAGGATGACTGTTCCATGCCTCGAGTTCATTTGGGATATCAGTGACAAAGGAATTATACATTCACTGTAACACCATATACAGATTGTAGGATTGAAAGTTGTTCTCCAACTTTCTATTTCACTTGAGTAGCACTGATGTGTGACTAGGCACCGCTTGTTTTTTGACATAATAGGAAATAAAATTCTATCCTATTTTACATTGCAAAAAGAGAAACCTCGAGTTACATTCGCGGGGAGCAAAGGTAGGAAAGAAATCTCGAATTATTTCGAGTTACATCAGGAATAGGAGAAGGAAGATCGGTGCACAGATCGAGATGCAAGCAACCACATACAACCATACACAGATAGGGTTTATTGGCCATAACCACGCTATACATCCACCACAAAACTCATTTAAGGGTGACGCGTATCGAGTGCATTAGTAATACATATCATATATGTAATTTGGGATTTGTGGATTTGGGATTGGACATGCACAAAGCCAATATTATTCGCATCGTATGCAATAAATAAAGATGACAAACCAAAATTGATCATATCGATAATCCCTAAAGTATAGAGCAGTTGACGTGGCTCTGATACCACTGTTGGGTTTTAGGGGAGGCAGAGAAGGCAGCGGAAACAAAAATTTTCTCCTCCCCAAACCCAGAACAAGGAAACGCATCAATGTCTATATGATAGGAAAGGATGATTTGTGGAATCATACCTTGTCCCGAGGCTTGCTCGGCGACAATACCTCGCGCCTTGCGTGGTCTTCACCTCCGGTCTTGGACGGTGTCTGTGCAGCTCTTGGTCGCACCAGGGTTGACGACTCCTGGTCTCATCGGGACTTTCGGGATTGACAATTGTCCTCCTGAGCGGCAGAAACCTCCCGCCTCTGAAGTAGTCCACACGGACCACCTGAAACTCCAATCTCCTTGTCTCACAAGGAATTGGAAGGAGTCGCACCCTCCTATCAGCGTACTAGTCACCAACACACTCTCCTGCCACCAGTCGCAACTGCAGTTGTCTTTCCCTTACTGTGCCTTCCTTATCGGGTAGCACTTGCTTGGGCTCTCTTAGTTACCAAAACCAGAGAGAACGACAACTTTGTAGAGCAACTGGTTGCACTGTGTTGTTCTTTGAAAAGCCCCCAATACCCCTATATATATAGGAGGGTCATGGGACATGGTTCTCCATCCCGGGCAATGAGGGACTAAAAGCAGGAGTAGAAGGGTTTGGGATTTTCCACAAAACAACCAACTCGCAACCTGAACCGATCGTTTCACAAATGAAACGGTTGGTTGGGGACCTGAGATGGTCAGTTGACATCTCAACCGATCGGTTGGGACCCATGAGCCGATCGGTTCACTTCTGAACTGGTCGGTTTGTGGTCCTGATCAGTTCCCGATTGACTTTCCTTCTTTTGTTTCTAATTGGTATCAAATACCAATCCTTGTTCCAATCAAATTGGGCAAGTGAAACGAAATGAAAATTCTCACCAATCCTACTTTCCCAACTTACTCAGTTGCACCAGTGGAACCGATCGTTTCAACACTTGAAGCAATCGTTTCACCCTATGTATGAGCCGATCGACTAACTACCTGAGCCGACCGGTTCACCAAGATGAGCCAATCGGTTCATCACATGAGCCGATCGGTTGGGAGTGCAGATTGTGCAAAATCAGTCAATTGCGGTTTCAATCAATCCGATACTCCAATCAATGTGTCCAACACCTTGAACATTATGATACTGAGCTATCAATTGATTGAGTGTTTAATTGAACTACTAAACTCCTTTAGCAATCAATCTAAAAATTGTTTGTGGACAAAACTCCTCTTCCAGGTTAAATCCTATGTGTGTGACCCTGCAGGTCCATTTCACGTTGGCAGTGAAAGTCCATAACACTTATGACTTCACAAGCAAAGAGCGGTGCCTAGTCACACATCAGTGCTACCCAAGTGAAATAGAAAGTTGGAGAACAACTTTCAATCCTACAATCTGTGAATGGTATTACAGTGAATGTATAATTCCTTTGTCACTGATATCCTGAATGAACTCGAGGCATGGAACAGTCATCCTGTCAACGTTCATTCACTTTCTTGATCTCAGAGTAGATTGGAAGAGATATGTATGACATCAATATCACATATTGATTCACACATGCGTGCACACGCCTATTTCAATCCTACTCATCAAGTGGCCTTGGATATCAAACTCCCTCAGGAGGGACAAATCCCATATCTATCACTCACCCCTCAAAAGCCCCATGTGTCAAAGCCACCCAATCATCACCTTTATAACAACCCATGTTTCAGGACTGCGTCTGATGATATCTAAGTGTGCCCAATGACATGTGTTGAGTGTAGTGATTTTAGGTCAAAGAATCACACTCACCACCATCACTATGAGTACTGACCGTGACTACCATGTCATGGTTCCATGTGTCAAACTCACAGTGGGTCTGTCCGGTACACTTGTTCTCTAACAAGTACCTATGTGTTTTGTTTGATATCTCTATATCATGACTAATGAGATTCTATCATCAACCAACACCACAATCTAGTCTTGTGTGTCATTGTTGTCTATCTACCTTCCACAATGACATCTGACTAGGGACATAACAAGAATGTACAAACTCTTAGCATCCGTATGATCTCATCGTTCAGGTCCTCAACCTGAAGGCATACGTCATTGAGTACTGTCATTCTCTAGACATTCAATCTATTCTATCACTATCTCATATGACTGAACTAGAAAGAATTGGAAGCTTGCCTTTGATGTTTATCAAATCAATCTTAATGTATCCCACCAACCATCCCATGATTGTCTCTTAGGGCATACATACCAACAAGGTTGGCCACTGGAACAAGGATTGTCCTTCAAAGAAGTCCAAGAAAACAGCCGCATATGCAACTGATGAGATTGTGTTCAACATGATGACTGCATCCTTGAACCTCAATGATGGGTAGTATCTATAAAACCTGAAGTTCTTTATATTTTTGAACCACTATATTGATTATAGACACTGGGGCTAATGTGCATGTGTGTACTGATAAGTCCCTGTTTGTGTCTTATCATGCCTCTATAGGTCGATCCGTGACTTTGGGAGATTCCAGCACTGTAGAAGTCAAAGGTGAAGGACAGACAGACTTATAGTTCTCTTCCGGAAAGGTTCTGACGCTTCATAGAGTCATACATGTTCCATCAATATGACACGACATTATTAGTGTCACAATTTTAGTTAGAGATGGTTTTAGAATATATTGTAAATGTAATAAAGCTAGTATTACTCGCCTTCGAGATTCTTTATTTTTTGGCAAGGGGTATCCATGTGATATGGAGAACTTGTTTAAGATTCTTATTGAATCTGTTTCAAATTCCATTTTAAATTTAAATGATAATAGCTCTTTATGCATGAATCTTGTATCGTTTGATGTTTAACATGCACATTTGGGACATGTGAATGTTGGCTCAATGAAACATATGATGAATCTGAATTTAATCCCTAAATATGAAATTAGTAATAATAAATGTGAAATCTGTGTGCAAGCTAAATTACCTAGGAAACATTTTCACTCTATGAATAGGAATTCAAAAATATTGAATTTAATTGGTACACTTATATGTGAATTTAATGGTATTACTACAAGGAATCAAAAGCATTACTTTATAACTTTTATTAACAATGCTAGTAGATATTGTTATGTCTTTTTGCTTAGAAGTAAAGATGAGGCATTGGATAAATTTAACATTTATAAGAAAGAAGTTGAAACTCAAACCGACAAAGTACTTAAATGATTAAGGTCTGATAGGGGAGGAGAATATACCTCAAATTTGCTTTTGGAATTTTTTCAATTACATGGTATAGTTCATGAGGTTACTGCCCTGTATTCACCACAATCTAATAGGATAGATGAAGGTAAAAACCGAACCCTTATAGATATGGTAAATTCTTTACTCCAAACCTCAAGTCTACCCAACTTCATATGGGGGGAAGCTTTGAATACGGTTTGCCATATTCTGAATAGAGTTCCCCATAAACATGAAGAGAGTAGTCTATTTGCGTTATGGAGAGGAAGAAAACCGAGTCTCAAATATCTTCGAGTGTGGGGGTGCCTTGCTAAGGTACTTGTCCTTGAACACAAAAGGAAGAAATTAGGACTGAAAATAGTTGATGCCATATTCTTGGGGTATGTAGAGACACGTTATGCCTATAAATTCTTGATTGTAAAATCTGATATCCCAGGCATTGAGGTCAATAATATTGTAGAATTACGTGATGCTACATTCTTTGAGGATGTGTTTCTCATGGAATCTGGTGTGCCCAATGAAGTATCTCAAGAGGATTCATTCACCACAAGTTCCATTCCTGAGCATGTGGAAAGGATGAAAAATGTGGGGGTTGGGCAACTCAGAACAAGCTATTTCTGATGATTCTGAAGAAATTGTTGAACCACAGAGAAGTAAATGGTCTAGGACATCCAAGGACTTTGGAATTGAGTTTCTCACTTACAATGTTGAGGATGATCCTGTAAGTGCCAAGAAACTATAGAATCTCTAGAAGCTAAGTTTTGGAAAGAAGCCATTAATGATACTATCCAATCAATTCTCTCGAATGGAACTTGGAAATTGGTGGATTTGCCTCCTAGTTGTTATGCAGTTGGTTGCAAATAGATGTTTAAGAAGAAACTTAGTGCAAATGAGACAATCAATAAGTATAAGGCTAGGTTAGTTGCTAAGGGTTACACAGAGGGAGGAATATATTATTTTGATACCTATTCCCCTATTTTCCATATGACCATAATATGAGTGTTTATAGCATTAGCTTCCATTTATAATCTCTGTATCTATCATATGGATGTGAAGACTGTTCTTACATGGTGATCTTCATGAAGAGATATATATGGAACAACCTGAGGGATTTGTGGGTCATGGGAATGAGCCCAAAGTGTGTAAATTTGTTAAGCATTATATGGCTTGAAACAAGACCCTAAACAATGTCATGAGAAGTTTGATTATGTGATATCATCATTTGGCTTTGTTTCTAATGAATTTGATAAGTGTCTCTACTGTAAAATCATCAATGATGGATTTATTTTATTATTCTTATATGTCAATGATATCCTACTTTTTGGTTCTGATATGAAAGTAGTAAATGAGACAAAGACATTCTTGTGTAGCATGTTTGAGATGAAAGATATGGGTGTCACTGATGTGATTTTAGGGCTTAAAATCATAAGGTCTACTGATGGTATAACTCTCTATCAGTCTCACTATGTTGAGAAGATACTGGAGAGGTTTGAGTACACATCATGTAAACCTGTTAAGACTCCATATGATTCATCCAAGGCCTTATTTAAGAATGAGACTAGGGTTCCAGTGTCTCAATTACGACACTCTCGGATTATTGGAAATTTGATGTATCTTATGAACTGCACATGTTCAGACATTGCATTTGTCGTGAGCAAGTTAAGTATATACACCAATTGTCCTGACAAGACCTATTGGGAAGCTCTTGACAGAGTTTTGAGGTATATCAAGAGAACTTGTTCTCTTGGGCTGTATTATGAAAAATATCCTTCTGTAGTCGAAGGATATAGTGATGCAAGCTGGATTGTCATCAACATGTATTCTTGTTGGGAGGATGAGCTATTTCCTGGAGGTCTAAGAAACAGACCCTATTGTCTCGGTCTACTTTTGAGGAAGAGTTGTGTGCTTCAGGCTCCGATTGGTTTGTCGTAACTCGCCCAAAAAACTTATGAACTGGAGTTCCTTTAACAGTGTTTCATGATTGGTTTAATGTAAGTATTGGAACTTGAGTTCTGTGACTTCCAGTGAGTTACAGACTTACATACAAAATGCAATTATTGAATTCCCTCTTAAAAAGAGCAGAAAACGAGTTCCAGAACAACTAACAATATTTCCTATATAATTATATTTTTTCATCCTTCGTAAATATCACATGTAAAATATTTTTGACTAGAAACGTTAGCGATGTGGATAAGATTTATTGACTACACCGTAACATAATATGACAATATACTATTACTGTACTAGCAAAACATTTTATAATATAACCACCATTTTTAGTGTGGTTTATAAAATAATATATATATAAACACTATGTAAAGTAACCACACCACACCATGTGACAAAAATGTGATCTATCTAACATTAAATTTATTTTTCATGTTTAAATAATATTATGTGAAAAATGATAATTAACTATAATCATACACAAAGAATACACTAAAAATTAACATTGTACATTGTTAAACAATGATGAACCAAACTATATCTACAAACACACAAAATGTAGATATTATTACAATACTTTGTACACACAATGTGAAATAAAAAAATTATGATGTGATTTAGACCATAATATTTTTATTTAAGTTATAATTATACAACATTAAAATATTTTTAAAGGGGTAGCATTCGTACCATGAACACTTGATGAGGTTGTTATAGTTAAAAATATTGTGATTATTAATATATATAATTTATTCTCTATGTTTTGCTTCCTTTTCTTATTATATATTACAAGGTAAAAATCAACTACATTTATGACGAATTACATGTTTACATTTTCAATAGACCAATCACACAGAACTAAGTGGAAATTGAGTTCCAGAAACTGAACTAGAGTTCCCGAAAAATGAGTTCCATATAAGTTATGACTTACACCAAACCAATCGGAGCCTTAGATGAAACTGGATTGGAAGTTGAATGGCTACATGGACTTATGTCCAGTTTACCTATGGTAAAGAAGCTACTTCCTATAATTTTAGTTTACTGTGATAGCACTACAACTATTTTCAAGATAAAGAGTCACAAGTACAATAAAAAATAACGTAGACATATCCAAGTCAGACTCAGGTCTATATGGGAGTTAGTGTCTAATGGGGTCGTGGCTGTGGAATATGTTGGTATCAAAGAAAATACAGCTGATCCTTTCACTAAAGGTCTTCCTTGAGCCTTATTGGAAAAATCTAGGTTGGGTATGGGATTGGAACCCCTCAGTATTTGTAGGCAGTAACAACCCAATCCAACAAAGTGGAGATCCCACAAATTGGGTTCAATATGGTATTAACAAGTTGTCCGGTGAATTGGATGACACTATTTAATTACTTTGATGCTTCATGCATCTGTGTATCTATCCCTGGGAAACCTGTTAGTGTCATGACTGCAAGTTAGTAAGAGATTAGTCTCTGAATGGTGTTAACTCTTAGCACAAGATGTTATCACTATATCTTTGGAGACTCCAACGAAAAGATTGATGTTGTGTAGGCCACAACATGAGAATTGGATTGTTCTCTATTATCAGTCATGGTATAAAACTTTGTATGCATGGCCTTAATGCATTGTTTTCTTTTCTACTATGTCTTTGTTGTGTTGTTACCAACCTATACTCTTGCACCCAAGGTTCATGTTCAAGACTTTAGTTCACCTAGTTCCTACGAAGGTCACAGTTGGACAACTCAGGTAGATTCAAACATAAAGATATCTACTGAAAGCACAATATGGATGACTGAATGGTAGAACACACTACACATTGGACTTTGTCGGGGATTGTTTGATATATGGCTGCTAAAGTCATGTATGTATCTTGGGTTAAGCCCAATATAGTGTAGCTAGTACATGTGAGAGAGGTAGTTTTATCTCTAGTACAAATGGAAAAGAAGTTTTATCCTACATTGCTCACTCCTAGAACTTTTGTGGTTCTTATATGTAAGATCACACGTGACACTAGTTTTCAAGGGTGCTAGGAGGAGGGTATGCTCACCTCCTTGGTGGGTATGGTGACCACAAGACACACGTGCGTGCGCGCGCAACGCCACGCCCTGCCTGGCGTGGCTTGGTCGGGTCGGGCATAGGCTCGGGCTTGTGACTTGTGGCTTGTGGAGAATGTCTTCCGTCTTCCGTCTTTTTTGTACTAGGATACAACTACATAATTAATTATTGATTTAGTTTATTATTTCTTTCCTAATAGGATTTATTAATCCTAACTGAAAAATGTCTCTTTTGTAGACTTTTCCTCAATGTGTACAAGAGCAACCGAGTGGTCATGTCTTAACGAGAATATGATTACTGGGACGTGTAAGACTATAAATATGCATCCAATCATTAGGGTTAAATAAATCTTTCGAACACACAACCGTCAACCGTTCGAATGCGTGTTTACAAACCCTAAATCCGGAGTATTCTGCCGCCATCGCTCCCGTGGTGTTACATGAAGATCTTCTCCTTGACGTAGCAAGTTCGTTCATCATCTTCCTTTCAAGATGTAACCTGTCAGGCGGTGGTTCCTGCGATTGCTGAGCTGCACTAGTAGTGCAACTGGTTCGTTTGCATCGGTCGTCGTCAACACGAGCACGACGTCTTTCTTCATGTTCGTGACCGAGTCGACTATGAAAACGACATCTATCTAGAAGGGTTGCAAGACGCTGATTTCTTTAAGTATATCACGTTCGTTTTTCAACGAACGAACTGGTTTGGTTCCTGATCTTATTTTTTTTCCTGTATTGGTTTATTCTACATTTTCTTATCTGGATCGGCCTAAAATGTTAACTTAATTACACATGTCCTTGATGCATGTAACGAGGTAATTCAAAAATTATACGCATAGAACACAGTTTTAAATTGCATATCGTAGACAGGGAACGTGCAAACATTCAGAAATCTATGGAGATCCAGATGGCACATTAAATTCAGTATAAGACCTGGACTACGGCCATAAGCAAGTCTGCCCCATATCAGGAAACAGCATCTAACAAGCTACTGCTGCTCTATGCAGAGACGACGTTGCAAAATGTTTGAGATGGGTCGCTGACCTCCATTTCGTCACCACCAGACTCCAAACCCTATCAGAAGAGAGGCCCCCTCTATGATAGAATTACACTTTTATAGACCTGACTCATTAGTCTGCCATTATTTTCCTGTTTTGTTTGTTTTTGGTTGGTGACGATAAATTGGAAGATTAAGTCCGTCCTTGGGCGAGCCTTGATTTTTCTTTTGCTAGGAAAAGAACACTTGTCGGAAATAATCAAGAGGCCGAATGAGCATCTTCATGTTTATTTTATCTGCACCAAATGGTAGTTGCTGTAACAGAAACCGTAAAGAATACAATATCTCTGGAGAGGGATCCGTTGTCATTGTGATGTGTGCGTTACAACTATACACAGATAGATGGATCATCCCCTCCTTAGACCCATCTGCCCGGATGCCGCCACTTCGTCTCGCGTCACAGAGGGAGCCATTTCCTTGAGCTTAACAGCGTCGACACCAACCGCCCCATGGGCAACTGTGTGTGATTATTAAGAACCAAGCTAGCTAATTAGCTAGCAGATAATCATAACAGCCCAGGAAACTGTTGTTCAGAGCCCACAATCATATGGACGGCACATTTCTCATACGACCCTCCACATGCTTGAGAATATGTGAGTGTGATGGTTTACTGACTGCACATGTGTTCGGTTGATGTGATGTTTCCCATATTACAAAATGGATCCTAAAATGTTTTCTTCTGCCATTTTTCATTTAAAATAGTTATGCAAGTCTATATCAAGCCAAAATCTCAGTGTTGAAATTACACCGCACCTTACACACCATTTTGAGCTCCCGTCTTGTATTTATAGCATGATGGCAGCTGAAAATTGATTGTGATCGAAGCGGCACATCTAACTGATTCCGCGGCATTTGTAGCAGTACGCGTCGCACAGTTTTGATTGTCAATGCACATTCGCAGCAATAATGACAACTTGAAGGTAACCAAAATACATGCACCCCACTGTCGGTGTAAGAGGAGGGGATATAAACAGCAACTTCTGAAAAAAGGTTTACTAAGTTTTCTTTATAATATTAGTTGCATAGATACTGCTTCTTTTTATAGACAGTGCTCTAATGCTACTAAAAGTAAAAAAATATATCGTATTTATATATTTACTTGAAAGAAACATTTCTCTTAGTTGTGTCTACAGTCAAACAATTCAACAGTCAGCCGAGTTTGTATATTCTATGCAGAAACTGATTTCGTGAGCCCGGCGAAATGAAGTCCACAACAAAAGTCAGAAATCTGTTAGGCTGTCGGTGATGTACCACATAGCAGACTGGCATTTTACTACTATACCTGTCGAGCTATCATATATACAAAACGAAACAAATTTTGTCTCCATGTATATAAACGTGGTGACGCCTCAACTACCATAACTTCTTCCAAGAGCGAGAGGACATGAGTGCTGATCGTGCCTCTCACCAAGCGAGCGTACAGTTACGGGACCGAGAACAACATTGCTCCAACCCACCACCTACACCTTCGTGAAGGAAAATAAATATTCACACTGGAGATTTACTGATAATATAATATCTAATATAGTGCATGTTTATAATTCGGGAATATTCTTTCTCAGTCAATTTAATTATCAAGGAAGCAAGGTTTTTCCTCCCCACAAATTGAAGAACCAAGACAAGACTCTTGGGTATGGATGGGCATCGGATCAGGTAGGTGAGTGTGTCTACCTGTATTGCCAAATGGGCCTTGCACCAGGTTTAGGTCCGACCGATGTTAGAATTGCTGACCTATACCCGGCTCACATAACAGTTTCTGGTTCCGTACAATGTTTATTCCAATTCAACGAAGTATTACCTAAGAAGACATATGATACTTCTAGTAAGCCCATCCACACATATTTCATTAAAAATAACTTTAGATAATTACAAAACCAGTGTAGATTCCATGCGTGATTCATAATTATGTATGAATGTATTAGTTTATATTATGTCTACTAGTTAAAACCAGTGTTGTTTTTGAGTATTTGAGTCTTATTAAACCTTGGATCGAGCATCCAAATACAAATACCGCTCTCAATTCCTAATGTGTTCAAAGACATGTACATTAAGGGGTCGACTATAGTTCGATCGCAAGCCGTCATTGTTAGTTGTACATCTATAATTTTTGGGCCTTGTATGAGATTGTGCGTATATAAATTTGATCTGATTGTTCTAAAAATACACAATTAGTTTTGTCAACCTCCTTACACTAGCATACACTAGTTGGGATGACCAATATTCAAATTATTATTTGTTCAATGGGTTGCATAATAAATATTTTGTTCTAATTGTCAAAATTAATTGTGGTCAATAGAGTTAAGAAAAAAGTAATATTTTAGAAGTTAAGTACACATTTTTCAATTTGGTTATTCAAAATAATATATAAGTTTGTGCCAATTTTCCTTCTTAGCAAAAACTCCCCCTTGAATCTTATTTGCAATTGCGTCAGGGGAGGGGGACTGGTCCCATCTGAAGCATACTACATGTGCTGATAGCAACTCGATTCATGAAAACAAGAAAACTTACCAAAAAGCAAAGATCGAGAAAACACCATAAAGAAGATGAAATACTATAATAAAACATGATGTAGTAGATTTAAATCATGTTGATTTAGTTATTAATAACACATAACCAACAAAAGCATGGAAAAGTCAAGCTAACTTTAGTAAGCATATGGATCATAGTTCAACCTTCCACCATGGGTTGGGCTTTAAAAAACATGACCTATAAAAAGAACCTATTATTTGAAACCCTAAGTACAAATTTTCATACTTTATAGAGGCTCGTCGTAGCTCATTGGATACATTACTATATGTCTCATATTAGATATTTACACATGCATATTTATGGAGTATATAAGTTAGAGAGAGGGAGAAAGTTCTAGAAGATAATATAACAATAGTCACACACATTATTAATCATCATGCCAAGAACTTCATATCTAACATGATCTTTCAAACCTTTTTATATGGGTAAATTGTAACTGTGGAAACACATCCCACTATCACACAGACAGCGAGGTGTTACGCGAAAATGTGCGGAAAACACCATAAACCACAAATTACCAAAAACACGGGTTAATTAAAAGTGATTGTAGAAAGCAGATAAACTAAGAAACTATTACATTCCGATCCACATCCTGCAAGAAAACAGGTCATATAAACATTTACAAGCCTTGATACGTGTTCACAGCTTAGGAGATCAGTTGTCCTATCATCACATGAGTTCATCACCTGTTTATACATACAGAACGGCCCACATCCGACCAGTAGCAAAATATACAAAACATCATCGGCTATACATCGTGAAACAATGTCAAAACACCTCTAAGGACCTGAGAGTACATGGATGACTCTAAGACTCTACTACAAAACAACCACAACAACAACATATCCATCTCTTGCCTTCTACTACTCTTCTTGCTGCTAGGCCGCAACTCCGCGACCACCACCACGTCTAGCTCGAACACCTAAAAAGGTTGTAAACCAGCGGGGTGAGACACACAGTCCCAGTGAGAAACATAACTCCCCGCCAAAACTATAAAACCAAAGGAAGATGAAAGCAACAACAGCGGATAACGGATAAAAGGTACAACAAGAGTGGTTTATATAACAAGACTATTCTTACCATCAGGCTTACCAGATTGTACGGAAGGCATATACCCAAGTATTTCTTTATGGAACATGATTAACAAGATAAGATTTATAAGATCTTACCTCATAACATAAGAAACATATAAGTAACTGCAAGTATAACAAGATTAACTACACAAGCAAGGCCTCAATCAATGTTTTGTGTTTTGTCTTAAGCAGTAAATATTAATCGGCTAAATTACGTATTGTTATGCCCTGAGGAAGTGAGTCGTACCGCTCAAATCCAACCTTCGGTTGCGAAACCCAAGCTGGTGCCATACAAGGTCAATGGAAGAGCCGGACTCCACGACCTCTCCGCCTCGTGGCCAGTGCACGAGTACAACACAAGCAGGACCACAGTCTCTTGCTTAAGTGGCCTCAGCCACAGGGTCAGGCTACCCTCTTCCTAGCCCGCCTCAATATAGGTATCGGCGCTAGTGAAACTGAGCCATGGGCCTGTTCACCGTGCTCTGAGCCATGAACGCATTCATGCTCCCATATCACACATCCTGAGCCATGGGCCTGTTCACCATGCTCTTATCATATTGAGCTACGGGCCTGAATCCACACTCTGGAGTCTACAACCGAAGTTGCACTCATACCTCCTCACTTTAGGCTAGGAGAAACCTTGCATACTCAACAATATGCGCTCTGGGTTAACCCGCAGGAGAACCCATTTCACGATCACCAGCTCCTGACGATGATGGATCTGTGGCCAGGGCAAACTACATGATATGTTCCACTGTGATTAGTTAGTACATTTTAAGTGGATTGTTGAGGCATCCAAGTTGTAACACATGCATAACATAAAACTACATTATTATAGCCACCATAATGCTATTTCGGGATCTCAATCCCTCATCACAAGAAACCACTGCCTCAACAGGCATTCTCATCACTTGGGATATCAATCCCAGATCATCATCAGAGGATAACACCTCAACTGGGCACTTTACCCAAACTCAGGTCCTCAGACCAAAGCACATCATGTATGTTATCTCATCATCAAGAGTAACCATCAAAGCAGTGTTATTCAAACCTATATATACCTCATAGCCCTTTACCTGGCTATGCATCTGTATGAAACACCTGCATTGTTAGTATGCACAATCATCATGGATTGATAGAAGAATCATATTATTCAATATAGGGTGACATTGATGATCATATGCTTTATCATTCATGCCTCAACTTGTAATCATAGACATAGGTCATATCATTATGTAAATCATCTTATATGCTTATCATTTACTCAGCCTTATACATATCATTCCAGATGATCATAAGCACATGTAAAGATACATGGATGTAATCTACTACCTCAATTATTATCAAGCATATCAAGGGTCATCATCATAAGCCAAACGTGATAACAAGAAACAAGAGCTTAGCATATCGATTTCCTAGAAGTGCCCACTACCCTCACCAAAAGGTGTGACGAGTAGGGCACCCTCACCAAAGGTAGTATCAGGAAGGGGACTCTCCCATATCGCCCAACACTCCCACCACATAACGGTCAAGCAACCAACTACATATCGGCCAAGCACTCAGTAGGGTATCGGGCTACTACATGTATCGATCAACAAGGAACCAAACCATCTCGAGCACTCATGTGTATTGTGCAACGCGTGCCGTACAACTCTGTGTCGTGCATCACATGCATATCGGGCAACCAAAGTGTAACGGCCATCAGCATAATGTGCAGCTCGGCCAAAGGGATATCGTGCAATGATGCGTGTGCGCAAGGTGTATATCGGCCTCAAAGCCTAGCGTGCATCTCCTCTACAAAACAGGTCACACAATGGTGTGTCGTTCCCTAAGCCTGTATCGTGCAACCGCTATCGAGCATCCATGTGCAACGGCATGTCGGGCAACATGCGCAAAAGCTAGGGTTACTATCGGTCATCGCCACAACGCCATAACGCCCAGCCCAAGCTAGCCACTGAGCTCCCTATCATCTAGGGTGCAACAGTTACTAGGCTATCATCTCAAGGTTAAGTGCATCAGGCATCACAATAGGGAACAATGCCCAAAGGTGCAACTCATCCTGATGTTCTCCCAATCTAGCCATGACCTATCGGCTAACACTCAAGGTAACAACTGAGGTGTAACACCCGACACACGAAGGTCAACAACCAGGAGTAACGCCCGACACAACCACAATAGGTGTTGTCCAAGGCTCAAGATCAAGAGGGGTATCGGGCAACACCAGCCCCAAGCCATATCGGCCAAGATGAAACTCCATAAGGTCGTCACCAACCTCAAGCACAAGGGCACCAAAACCCTAATGGATCGAGAAGAAGGCTCACCTCTCAACAACCAAGAGAGAGGGGTCTTGCCTAGCTTCTTATCACCAATCGGGCAACACAAGGATCAACCCTAACAAAGGTCTACAGCCACCACCAAGCTCACCTCTCGGATCCAAAGTGAGAGAAGGGTGTTACTCAAATAACTAGAACACAAGATCACCTCTCAACTTAAACGAGAGAGGGGTATTGCCCATGATACTAGAGTTCAAGATCACTTCTCTAGACCAAGGAGGGAGAGGGGTATTGCTCAATAAGAAACCCTAGAACATAGTTCAGCCAATAAGAAGCATCCAAGCAAGATACCAAACTAGCAACATACATAGCTGATCATAAGCAACATATAAACAAGAACATAGAAGATGGTAATGTAGTTAGGGTTAGGAGTTATGTAACCCGCCTTAAGCAAGCTCCAAGCACCACCACAAGAAGGAGAGCAAGGCACTCTAGGGTTCGGCCACCACTAGAGGAAGAAGGAGACTCCAAGGCAAGGATCGGCCACCAAGCTTGCAAAGGAAGAGGGTGTTGTGCACCAAGGAGAGGGAGACTAAGGAACTAAAGGGATCCATAGCAAGAGAAAGGAAGCACATATATAGGAGAGGATGAAGGAGAAACCAAGGAAAGACAAGGCAAGGTGTCGCCCACCTAGGGACACTTGTCCATGTGCAAAGCCACCACTCTAGCATGTCCTAAACACATGTCTAAGGCCATTTCCACATGCAAGCATCAAGCACCAAGTGTCCACTAGTGGTGACACAAATGAGGTCAAAGAGAGTCAAAGGGTCCATGGGCGACACACCTCCACACCATGGCCGACACACCCACACCATGGCCGACACACACCCTAGGCGACACACCACAGGCTGACACAAGCACATGCCAACACACCTAGGCTGACACAGGGCACTCTTGCCCGACACAAGGTCCAAAGAGGCAAAGGCAACACACCACAAGGCCCAACAAGCCCAAAGGAACTCAAGTAATGAGCCCAAACCTTCCTCTCAACACTAGAGGAAGCAAGGAGAGGGAGGAACACCTCACAAGGTGACAAACATGCCCACAAACCCTAAACTTGGGTATATTGCAAGTAGCACCTCCAGCTCCCAACAAAACACCAACAAACCCTAATCACCACTAAAGGTGATTAGAAAGCAACCAAGCATCAGGGTTAAGTAAAGCAAACAGGATAAGCCCTAAACGGAGGTTAGGGTCCTTACAGTAACACCCCTAACCTGGGTTATGGCCAAACCCTAGATGTTTTGCTTAAATAAGTTGCTTACAACTTGTTCTTATCTTTTGGGAAAAGCAATTAAGGCCTTTGTGAAGTTTATTCTCAAAATTGATCTTATATGCAAACTATGTGTGCATTATATGATAATCTAAGTGAAAATTACAATTTACCCAAGATAAGGGTCATGTTGCAAATGTTACATGTTGAATATGTTCTAAGTGTTTTGTATGATATTTTATGACATGAAAGCGAATATGATGCTAAGTGGTGTCTTGTGCAAAGCCTAAACCCTAAGTGAGAACTTGTGTAAAATGCTAAGTGCTTGGTGCATCAATTGTGGTACAATTTGCAATATGTACAAAATGTAGGGATAATGTGTAATTTACCACCTATACATTGTTTCTACTCTTACTTTATGTTACCTAGAGGAAAGAGAAAGAAGGAGGCAGTATGTTTGAAGCATCTTGGAGTGTTAGTACTCTTAATAATGAAGAAAACATGAAAAGGCATAAGTTGAAGTCATACATATGAGCCATATTGATTGAGGACTAAGGAAAGGAGCCCCTATCGACCATAGAGCCATAAGGAGGACATCCTATCGGTTTTGTGGAGCCTTGGTTTGGCCCATTATGAGCAAGGCACTTCAAGGGAGAATAAAACATCGATTTGCTTTGCCTTGGAAATGATGGAGTGAAATATAATAATAATAAGTTAGTGGAAGAGAGCTTGCCCTAGGAGGCAACTCAAGGGCCGCCCCTTTATCTTTTCTTTATCCTTTTGCATGGAAAATAATAGTGGCATGCATGCAAGAGCATGTGTCGACCTTGCATGGCTAGGTGGCATGAAGCACCTTAAGTAAGTGACACCTATGACTCTCTTTTCAATGAACCTCAAGTATAAATACCTTGACCTTCATTTATTGGCAAGATTTTTGAATCTAGAAAGTTCCCTTTCTTTTGTATCATGCAACACCACTTCTTGTGTCGCCCATGGTAAAGAGGTTTGAGTGGTATCGGCCAAAGAAGAGAGATATCGACCAAGGAAGGTTGAAGCAACCAATTAAGGTGATATCGCCCAAGATGATGAAGGATATCGTTTAAGAGCTTGGAGCCCAAGTCTTGGATCTTGGAGAAGGTCCATCTTCATACTTGGAACGTGAGGAAGTGAGGCTTGAAGCTTGGAAGCTCAAAAGAGGTGGGTTATATAACTCAAACCCTTCAATATCATTATCCTTCTTCAATAATTATTCAATTTGTTGATTATTTACAAATTAGGGTTTCTTATGATCAATTGATATAATCATGAGTTCCAAAATGTAATTAGGATTATTATCCATAGTTTTGAATAAGATTAGTGGTCTTGGGTTTGATGATGATGACATCATCATTAGTTACCTGATATGAGTTGATTACTCTTATTCAACCCGATATGGTTTGATGACCTTACAACCCGACATGGGTTGAAGACTTGGGGAAAATGATATGGGACCCAATATGAAGACTTTCCCAATATGTAGGTAAGTCATAGTAGGTCTTATGGTCGATATGAATGACCCATATCCATCACTTGTACTTAGTACAAAGGTGAAAAAAAACCTTATGCTCGATATGTGTAAAACCCTAGAATGAGGATGGGTTCCCAACATGCAAGACTGATATGATGGATAACATGCATGGATGATATGGTACCTTTGATGGTGCACGATATGGTACCCTTGATGGTGCATGATATGGTACCCTTGATGGTGCATGATATGGTACCCTTGATGGTAGCACGATATGGTAACCCTAGGTGGTGCATGATATAATAACCTAAGTGGATACACGATATGGTAACCCTAGGTGGTGCATGATATAGTAACCTAAGTGGGTATACGATATGGTAACCAAGTGGATGCATGATATGGTGATAGGAGATATGCTCTATATACTGATATGAGGATGTGGTTATACCACATGATCAATTGAATACTTAACAAGACTATATATGCATGACATTATCAATCATACTACTTAATATGGTAGGCATGTTGTCAATTATTAAGATTGACTAAGTGATGAGTATGATTAATGTAATAGTGAGATACAATGAGCTTAACTTATTTGATATTGGTAAGGTTGTAGACCTTAAAGGTATGAACTAAGAAATTTATATCTTAGTAAGGATGAGAGAGAATCTAAGACTTGAAAGATGAGTATGTATTTAGCATACCTTAACTCAACATGACTACATGATTTGATGATAAGGGATATGCCCTAAGCCCGGTATGATGGTGTGATTTCTCCACACAATGAAATACTTATTTGCTATGATGATACATGCATTCTCAAGCATAACATAACAAGTATTAGTGATCATGCTAACCGATATGGTAGACATGCTTTAATCCATCAAAAATATCTAAGTGATGTATGCTAAGTGATTAAGTTTAGTAATGTTAAGGTAACAAACCTTAAGAGGTGAATTAAATAAGATGCAATCTATATCCTATTAAGTATAAGAGAGAAAGACTTTAACATGGGTGGTAAATATGTGGGGAAACATGTGTTGATGCTCCTATGATTAGTGGAGTATGAATTACAGTTTGAATCTAGATATTATGATCTTGAATCTCTAATTGGTAATAAAAGAGAAATCCAACCCTAATGAAGGGTGATGATATGCTTGTACAATTATAATCGGTTAAATTGAATGACCCTAACCCTAACAATGAGAGGGATGCACTTTCTTATATCACAGAGAGATGTGTAAATAATCCTAACCCTAAGCATGGGTAAGATTGAACAATGATATTATAAGAGGTCTTTCATCCTAAAGCGTACACTATCCCTGAATCATGAAATGATGAATATCGCAAGATATGATCTAATACGTCCTATATTGATAGACTTAGATGAGTCTTGTAAGTTGTGTGGAATACCTGTATAACAAATAGACTAATGTCTTAAAAAAATAAGTTGTTTCCTAGAAATGAGGTGACGAGATGTATTATGAATTATGTGAGTTGTGTGAAATGCTTATACAGTAAGTAAAGAAGAATACATGGATCAGAGAACTTGGAGATATTAGTTACTTGTTACAGAGGTGTTAATACTATGTGGGGGGTCTAGGGGTCTGAATACCTAGACACAATAATCATGATGATAATGAAATCTTGAAACCCTAATCAATTGAATATAACCTTAATTCAATAGAAGTATGTGTTCCTTAGCAATTCATGGTTAAATACATATGTTGAAATTGTTGATAACATGATATAATAATCATGCAAATATCTTAATGCATTAAGCATGGTCAAGTAAGAGCTATGTGATTATGTGATACAAATCTAATGAGCTATGTGGACTATGTGAATAAGTATCTGGGTCTGATGACCTTGAGTTAATGATCATCTGCTAAGTGGTGACAGTGCTCGGTGATGAATGAAGGGTTAAATACCCAAGAGAGATAATGACAAGAGGTTGAGATTCTATGTGAGCTATGTGACTCAGTGAATATGAAAGTGTCTGATGAATGCTTTTATGCTTTTCTTTATAGTAATTGTTGTTAATCTTGTTTGTAACTTGATTGATGCTAAAAAGATATAGTAATGCACTTAATTAAGCAAGATGAATATTATCATGTAGTTGCCCAGATCATAGATCCATTCAGTGTACACAATTGTTGAATGGTGAAACGAGTTTTTACTTGGAACACATTTTTTTAAATATGTGATAATATAAGGGTGCTCAATGGACTTCCAAACTAAAACAAGGGTGCTTAGTGGACTCCCCAAATACATCACGTTGCTCAGTGTACTTCCTGATAAAATCAACATAGGATCGCTCAGTGGTCATCTTGATAATCCAGGAAAGCTAAGTGGTCTTCTCCCGAAGAGAGTACATGCTACGGTAGTAACTCTATAGTGAGGATGTTGCTATACCCCAGCATAGATAATTCTAGTAGACACAAGATGTCATGCTAAACCTAAGTGTTACCTAAGTGTTCTCAAAATGACTGAGAAAGAAGAGGTCTTGACGGTGGGTTCTGCCATTGACCTTGTATGGTACCGACTTTGACTTACTAGTGGTCGGTTGGAGTATGAGTGGTATATCTCATCTCCTTTGGGCATAAGTATGAATGTGAACATGTAATCAGTCTCATAGTATATTTGTTTGAGGATCAAATACGGAAAAATTGGTTGATACCTTATTACTTTTATACATCTTGTTAGATAGATGTTATACATGTTCTTCATATTCCTTTTCAAACAAAAGATGAATTGTAGATCTGTTATTAATATCCTTGCTTGGTACTTGAAAATATATCTGTCAAACATATAGAATACCTGCAGTTCAATTTTTATTATCTTCTCTGATATTAATATTGTTGACAGAGAGTTATATCTCTCACTGGGACAATAGTCTCACCCCGTGGGATCAAAAAATTTTAGGTAAGACACGGATAAGAGACTAAGCATCAGACTGCAGAAGAAAGAGTGTATCAACAAGGATCATAGTTGTATCTCAGGTTGAATATGCTGTTTGTAATGCCCTATAGATAGAAGTCATATGTGTCGTCTCTGTACTCTCATGTCCTTGGGAGATAGTCTTAGTGGTTTTCACGAGCGAATTGAGATTTGATTTGCTTATCTCGTGGATTTTATGTTGTTACTATGTGTATTAAAGCAAAGCATCTAGTACTTATTATCCTCGAGAAGAGACAGAACATTGAATGTATAATGTGAACCATGTGTATATGAGGCTTTGGTTCTTTATGTAAGAATTTTCTAGAAGATGGGCCTATGTGCAAAAATGGTTTTAAATTTTAGTGATTTTTGTTAATTCGATGTTTATGGTTATTCTGCTTAATTAGTAACGATTTGGTTGTCGGTTTGATGACGAATATTTCAAGTTTGGCATCAGAGCTTAAGGTTTGCTAAGTCTATAGAGACATAGGACTAAGGTGTTGAGTCTGTCTTAGTGTCCTCCAGTATACCCTATAGTGACTTCTACTTATGTAGAAGAGAGGGTGAAATTTAAGAATGTTTGGAGAACACAAGGAATACATTGCTTAGAGCAATGTTGTTTGCACTGGGAATGGGTGCAAGGGATCAAGCAAGGGAATAATAAGTGCCTGAGAATTCCCATCTTGACCCAATCAAGATAAGAGAATCCAACTTTTATGCTCCTGTTGGGTAGGTTAGGACAACAATGATGCGTATAAGTAGACTGGATACTAGCATTACAACTAACAATATCAATCCTCAATGCAGAAACCTTGGGTTTTGAAAGAGTTCTGAGATAATATAGTCATGATAAAATAATGGAAAATGTGGGAAGAGTTCACATATGGCAAGAAAATGGACTCTACCATCAGTAAAGACAGATATTACATCTGTGATAGTAGTACCCAAGGAGGGGAAATAAGCTAAGAATCAAGGAGAAGTCTCTACAATTCTAAAAACATTTGTCTAGTTGCTCTATAAGACCATAGTTTTGGTTCCACTAGTGCAATAAATGCTTAGTGCTCCGGAATAGTAGTCACTAAGTGAAGGCAAAATTCCTAACTCTCCACCGGTAAGAACATCTGACTTAGCATTTACATCGGTAATGAGACCGATAAGACCATGGTACAAAGACAAAACATGTTATAGATACAAACATGTTGAGCATACTAAACCCTTTTGTTTGAAAGAAGGGAGGAAATGACCCAATAACTGAGGTAGACTCGGCAGGGTGTATGAAAGTTATAGCCAATAGGGTAAAAAGGCAAAAGCGGCGACATGAAACAACTAGACTCTAGGTGTTGAGTTAACTAGAAGCGATAGATGACCGTGAGGGGTGACAGTCAGATAAAGCTTTATCATTTTAATATGCCTTCTTTTGATTTTACCTAATAGACATAATGGGGATTGTTGTTATTGACTTCTCTACTGATTTCCCTATGGGAACACAGGGGAGAAATGATGAAAACTAGAATTTATATTCTGTTCAGTATTCTTTTAAATGCTTTATAATTACTCTTATCTGTGTGAGAGAGGGTGAGGCATAGAGGTGATGCTTGGAGAGAATCCAGGGATGCTAAGCCCTATGCTTTGATAAAATGAAAAGTAAGGAATAGATTGTTATCTCTCTTAGTATTCAGATCAAGTAGTCATTTTGAGATAATCTAGTAAGCCTAACCAGACTGGAAATATGCCATGAGTGTTTTCATCACATCCTAAGTGCAGTAAATTAGAATCTGATATAATCTCAGATCAGTCTATGTGCATAAGGAAGTAAGAAGTATAATCCTCATAATAGGAGGAAGAAGAATGAGGGAGATGATCCCTTTTCAATAAAGTCTGTGTGAATAGCAAGGATCTTTTCCATAATATGGAAATGGGAAATGTGATAAAATTATAGAATGCTCATAAACATGTTGGACTAAGACAAAGAAAGGAATGAAACTAAATAGGGATTGCTAAGTGAACTTTCCCAAATACATAGGGATTTCTAAGTGAACTTTCCCAAATACATAGGGATTGCTAAGCGAACTTTCCCAAATACATAGAGATTGCTAAGTGAACTTTTCCAACCAAATAAGGACTGCTAAGTAGACTTCCCTAACTATAAAGGATTGCTAAGTGGACTTTCCTAACTAGATAAGTATTGCTAAGTGGACTTTCCTAACTAGATAAAGATTGCTAAGTGAACTTTCCTAACTAGATAAGGATGGCTAAGTGGACTTTCCTAACTAGATAAGGATTGCTAAGTGGACTTTCCTAACTAAACATGGATTGCTAAGTGGACTTCCCTAACTATAAAGATTGCTAAGTGAACTTCCTTAACTAAGTGTATGTCTCCTCTTTGATAAACAACCTTGGGTAATGATGGGGTGATAAAAAGGGATATGTCCCTTTATGTTCCTTCCTTTCATGAACATGGCAGTAAAGTGAGTTTTATGACACTTGATTTGCATAAGTTAGAGTCATTCATTTGATGGGTACTTACAAAAATATTAGTTCGTTTGGGACTTTAGTTCCAAAATTTAGATATGTGTAATATATATGATGTATCAAGGTTAAAGATATATCCTTTTGTATGTTTAACTTTGGTACTAGTAATAGGGAGATGGAAATAATTAGGATGTGATGAGTTTTCGACGCATGTGAAGAATACCAAGATGAGGAATTCTGGTACCAAAGATGTGTCAGATGATATGAGAGATTAAGAATATAACTTCTGATAAAATGAATAATGTTTGTTAATTTAGAAGGGCCAACCTTGAGATAACTTTAGTATGAAAGTCATATGTTAGGGGTTTATGCTCTGCGTAAACATAACATCAATAAGGAGGTACTAAATGAAGGAATAATTGTAGAGTCATTCTAAGAAAAAGCTTATCAAGCTAAAAATGATTCCTTAAAATATCCCTATCTAGATCTGTTGAGGGAACTCATACCCAAGGAATAAGGTTTCGCCGAAACTGGCAAAATTTCACCCCAAAATACCGATTTCAGTGACATCTGGTACGAAACCATGCAACCATACCGCTATGTCGAAATCGTCAAAATTTTTTGCCCAAAATTCGAAATTTTCTCAGGGAGTAGGAAAATCTCCTTTTCTTCTACATGAAGGAACCCCCACCTATCCCCATATCAACTTTTATTGCATAAATCGATGCATTTAGGTGTAAAGATCATTCCTGTAAAATTTCATGGCTTAATTCATTGATTTTGGCGTCGAAACATGCACTGTTGCATTTATCGAAATTTTTGCCGAAATTTCAGTAAATTTCGGTTTCCATGTTGTCGAAACGACATCGAAATCGGAAACCTTATTCCTTGCTTATACCTAGCCTCTAGAGGTACCTTTAAGCTAAGTTATTCTTGGACAAGTAGCCTCTCCTTATGACAAGAAAATAGATATCTAATGGGGATATTGGTACAGGTCATAAGAAAACTAGTATTGAACCAATAGAATAGACTGGTATAATAGAGGTATGAATAGACTTGTAGCCTCATATGAAGGACAAAATGTAACTCTGGTCCGAGAATGGCAGTTGAGTATAACAGATTCTATGATAATCCTGTGTGAAAGAACCTTGTGCTGGTCAAAGTTCTGTGGTATCTCCATTACATCAAGATGTTATGTAGATGCTTGATGATATGATGCATGAATGACAATTGTCTCCCTTTATCCGGGATTTCAGGAATGAAATCCTTGTTAGGGATTTATAATTGTAACACCCCTGACCTGGGTTATGGCCTAACCCTAGATATTTAGCTTAAGTAAGTTTCTTACAACTTGTTCTTATCTTTTGGGAAAAGCAATTAAGGCCTTTGTGAAGTTTATTCTCAAAATTGAGCTTATATGCAAACTATGTGTGCATTATATGATAATCTAAGTGAAAAGTACAATTTACCCAAGATAAGGGTCATGTTGCAAATGTTACATGTTGAATATGTTCTAAGTGTTTTGTATGATGTTTTACGACATGAAAGAGAATATGATGCTAAGTGGTGGCTTGTGCAAAGCCTAAACCTAAGTGAGAACTTGTGTAAAATGCTAAGTGCTTGGTGCATCAATTGTGGTACAATTTGCAATATGTACAAAATGTAGGGCTAATGTGTAATTTACCACCTCTACATTGTTTCTACTCTTACTTAGTGTTCCCTAGAGGAAAGAGAAAGAAGGAGGCAATATGTTTGAAGCATCTTGGAGTGTTAGTACTCTTAATGATGAAGAAAATAAGAAAAGGCATAAGTTGAAGTCACTAAGGAAAGGAGCCCCTATCGGCCATAGAGACATAAGGAGGGCATCCTATCGGTTTTTTGGAGCCTTGGTTTGGCCCACGATGGGCAAGGCACTTCAAGGTAGAATAAAGCATCGATTTGCTTTGCCTTGGAAATGATGGAGTGGAATATAATAATAATACGTTATTGGAAGAGAGCTTTCCCTAGGAGGAAACTCAAGGGCCACCCCTTTATCTTGTCTTTATCCTTTTTGCATGGCAAATAATAGTGACATGCATGCAAGAGCATGTGTCAACCTTGCATGTCTAGGTGGCATGAAGCACCTTAAGTAAGTGTCACCTATGACTCTCTTTTCAATGAACCTCAAGTATAAATACCTTGACCTTCATTTGTTGGCAAGATTTTCGGATCTAGCAAGTGCCCTTTATCTTATATTGTGCAACACCACTTCTTGTGTCACCCATGGTGAAGAGGGTTGATTGGTATTGGCCAAAGAAGAGAGATATCAACCAAGGACGGTTGAAGCAACCAATTAAGGTGATATCACCCAAGATGATGAAGGATATCGTGCAAGAGCTTGGAGCCCAAGTCTTGGAGCTTGGAGAAGGTCCATCCTCATCCTTGGAATGTGAGGAAGTGAGGCTTGAAGCTTGTAAGCTCAAAAGAGGAGGGTTATATAACTCAAACCCTTCAATATTATTATCCTTCTTCAATAATTATTCAATTTGTTGATTATTTGCAAATTAGGGTTTCTTATGATTAATTAATATAATCATGAGTTCCAAAATGTAATTAGGATTGTTATCCATAGTTTTGAAAAAGATTAGTGGTCTTGGGGTTGATGATGATGACATCATCATTAGTTACCCGATATGAGTTGAGTACTCTTGTTCAACCCGATATGGGTTGAAGACCTTACAACCCAACATGGGTTGAAGACTTGGGAACAAATGATATGGGACCCAATATGAAAACTTGCCCGATATGTAGGTAAGTCACAGTAGGTCTTATGGTCGATATGAATGACCCATATCCATCACTTGTACTTAGTACAAAGGTGAAACAAAACCTTATGCCCGATATTTGTAAAACCCTAGAATGAGGATGGGTTCCCAACATTCAAGACTGATATGATGGCTAACATGCATGGTCGATATGGCACCTTTGATGGTGCATGATATGGTACCCTTGATGGTGCACGATAGGGTATCCTTGATGGTGCACGATATGGTACCCTTGATGGTGCACGATATGGTAACCCTAGGTGGTGCATGATATAATAACCTAAGTGGATACACGATATGGTAACCCTAGGTGGTGCATGATATAGTAACCTAAGTGGGTACATGATATGGTAACCAAGTGGATGCACGATATGGTGATAGGATATATTTTCTATATACTGATATGAGGATGTGGTTATACCACATGATCAATTGAATACTTAACGAGACGATATATGCATTACATTATCAATCATTCTACTTAATATGGTAGGCATGTCGTCAATTGTTAAGATTGACTAAGTGATGAGTATGATTAATGTAATAGTGAGATACAATGAGCTTAACTTATTTGATATTAGTAAGGTTGTAGACCTAAATGTATGAACTAAGAAATTTATATCGTAGTAAGGATGAGAGAGAATCTAAGACTTGAAAGATGAGTATGAATTTAGCATACCTTAACTCAACATGACTACATTATTTGATGATAAGGGATATGCCCTAAGCCTGATATGATGGTGTGATTTCTCCACACAATGAAATAATTATTTTTTATGATGATACATGCATTCTCAAGCATAACAGGACAAGTATTACTGATCATGATACCTGATATGGTAGACATGCTTTAATACATTAAAAATATCTAAGTGATGTATGCTAAGTGATTAAGTTTAGTGATGTTAAGGTAATATACCTTAAGAGGTGAATTAAATAAGATGCAATCTATATCCTATTAAGGATAAGAGAGAAAGACTTTAACATGGGTGGTAAATATGTGGGGAAACATGTGTTGATGCTCCTATGATGAGTGGAGTATGAATTATGATTTGATTATAGATATTATGATCTTGAATCCCTAATTGGTAATAAAAGAGAAATCCAACCCTAATGAAGGGTGATGATATGCTTGTAAAATTATAATCAGTTAAATTGAGATGACCCTAACCCTAACAATGAGAGGGATGAACTTTCTTATATCATAGAGAGATGATGTAAATAATCCTAACCCTAAGCATTGGTAAGATTGAACAATGATATTATAAGAGGTCTTTCATCCTAAAGCGTACACTATCCCTGAATCATGAAATGATGAATATCATAAGATATGAGCTAAGACATCCTATATTGATAGACTTAGATGAGTCTTGTAAGCTGTGTGGAATACCTATATAACAAGTAGACTAATGTCTTAAAAAAGTTGTTGCCTAGAAATGAGGTGATGAGATGTTTTATGAACTATGTGAGTTGTGTGAAATGCTTATACAGTAAGTAAAGAAGAATACCTAGATCAGAGAACCTGGAGATATTAGTTACTTATTACAGAGGTGTTAATACTATGTGGGGGGTCTAGGGGTCTAAATACCTAGACCCAGTAATCATGATGATAATGAAATCTTAAAACCCTAATCAATTGAATATAACCTTAATTCAATAGAAGGATGTGTTCCTTTTCAATTCATGGTTAAATACATATGTTGAACTTGTTGATAACATGATATAATAATCATGCAAATATCTTAATGCATTAACCATGGTCAAGTAAGAGCTACACGATTATGTGATACAAATCCAATGAGCTATGTGGACTATGTGAATAAGTATCTAGATCTGATGACCTTGAGTTAATGATCATCTGCTAAGTGGTGACAATGCTCAATGATGAATGAAGGGTTGAATACCCAAGAGAGATGATGACAAGAGGTTGAGATTCTATGTGAGCTATGTGACATAGTGAATATGAAAGTGTCTGATGAATGCTTTTATGCTTTTCTTTATAGTAATTGTTGTTAATCTTGTTTGTAACTTGATTGATGCTAAAAAGATATAGGAATGCACTTAATTAAGCAAGATGAATATTATCATGTAGTTGCCCAGATCATAGATCCATTCAGTGTACACAATTGTTGAATGGTGAAACGAGTTTTTACTTGGAACACATTTTTTTAAATATGTGATAATATAAGGGTGCTCAATGGACTTCCAAACTAAAACAAGGGTGCTTAGTGGACTCCCCAAATACATCACGTTGCTCAGTGTACTTCCTGATAAAATCAACATAGGATCGCTCAGTGGTCATCTTGATAATCCAGGAAAGCTAAGTGGTCTTCTCCCGAAGAGAGTACATGCTACGGTAGTAACTCTATAGTGAGGATGTTGCTATACCCCAGCATAGATAATTCTAGTAGACACAAGATGTCATGCTAAACCTAAGTGTTACCTAAGTGTTCTCAAAATGACTGAGAAAGAAGAGGTCTTGACGGTGGGTTCTGCCATTGACCTTGTATGGTACCGACTTTGACTTACTAGTGGTCGGTTGGAGTATGAGTGGTATATCTCATCTCCTTTGGGCATAAGTATGAATGTGAACATGTAATCAGTCTCATAGTATATTTGTTTGAGGATCAAATACGGAAAAATTGGTTGATACCTTATTACTTTTATACATCTTGTTAGATAGATGTTATACATGTTCTTCATATTCCTTTTCAAACAAAAGATGAATTGTAGATCTGTTATTAATATCCTTGCTTGGTACTTGAAAATATATCTGTCAAACATATAGAATACCTGCAGTTCAATTTTTATTATCTTCTCTGATATTAATATTGTTGACAGAGAGTTATATCTCTCACTGGGACAATAGTCTCACCCCGTGGGATCAAAAAATTTTAGGTAAGACACGGATAAGAGACTAAGCATCAGACTGCAGAAGAAAGAGCGTATCAACAAGGATCATAGTTGTATCTCAGGTTGAATATGCTGTTTGTAATGCCCTATAGATAGAAGTCATATGTGTCGTCTCTGTACTCTCATGTCCTTGGGAGATAGTCTTAGTGGTTTTCACGAGCGAATTGAGATTTGATTTGCTTATCTCGTGGATTTTATGTTGTTACTATGTGTATTAAAGCAAAGCATCTAGTACTTATTATCCTCGAGAAGAGACAGAACATTGAATGTATAATGTGAACCATGTGTATATGAGGCTTTGGTTCTTTATGTAAGAATTTTCTAGAAGATGGGCCTATGTGCAAAAATGGTTTTAAATTTTAGTGATTTTTGTTAATTCGATGTTTATGGTTATTCTGCTTAATTAGTAACGATTTGGTTGTCGGTTTGATGACGAATATTTCAAGTTTGGCATCAGAGCTTAAGGTTTGCTAAGTCTATAGAGACATAGGACTAAGGTGTTGAGTCTGTCTTAGTGTCCTCCAGTATACCCTATAGTGACTTCTACTTATGTAGAAGAGAGGGTGAAATTTAAGAATGTTTGGAGAACACAAGGAATACATTGCTTAGAGCAATGTTGTTTGCACTGGGAATGGGTGCAAGGGATCAAGCAAGGGAATAATAAGTGCCTGAGAATTCCCATCTTGACCCAATCAAGATAAGAGAATCCAACTTTTATGCTCCTGTTGGGTAGGTTAGGACAACAATGATGCGTATAAGTAGACTGGATACTAGCATTACAACTAACAATATCAATCCTCAATGCAGAAACCTTGGGTTTTGAAAGAGTTCTGAGATAATATAGTCATGATAAAATAATGGAAAATGTGGGAAGAGTTCACATATGGCAAGAAAATGGACTCTACCATCAGTAAAGACAGATATTACATCTGTGATAGTAGTACCCAAGGAGGGGAAATAAGCTAAGAATCAAGGAGAAGTCTCTACAATTCTAAAAACATTTGTCTAGTTGCTCTATAAGACCATAGTTTTGGTTCCACTAGTGCAATAAATGCTTAGTGCTCCGGAATAGTAGTCACTAAGTGAAGGCAAAATTCCTAACTCTCCACCGGTAAGAACATCTGACTTAGCATTTACATCGGTAATGAGACCGATAAGACCATGGTACAAAGACAAAACATGTTATAGATACAAACATGTTGAGCATACTAAACCCTTTTGTTTGAAAGAAGGGAGGAAATGACCCAATAACTGAGGTAGACTCGGCAGGGTGTATGAAAGTTATAGCCAATAGGGTAAAAAGGCAAAAGCGGCGACATGAAACAACTAGACTCTAGGTGTTGAGTTAACTAGAAGCGATAGATGACCGTGAGGGGTGACAGTCAGATAAAGCTTTATCATTTTAATATGCCTTCTTTTGATTTTACCTAATAGACATAATGGGGATTGTTGTTATTGACTTCTCTACTGATTTCCCTATGGGAACACAGGGGAGAAATGATGAAAACTAGAATTTATATTCTGTTCAGTATTCTTTTAAATGCTTTATAATTACTCTTATCTGTGTGAGAGAGGGTGAGGCATAGAGGTGATGCTTGGAGAGAATCCAGGGATGCTAAGCCCTATGCTTTGATAAAATGAAAAGTAAGGAATAGATTGTTATCTCTCTTAGTATTCAGATCAAGTAGTCATTTTGAGATAATCTAGTAAGCCTAACCAGACTGGAAATATGCCATGAGTGTTTTCATCACATCCTAAGTGCAGTAAATTAGAATCTGATATAATCTCAGATCAGTCTATGTGCATAAGGAAGTAAGAAGTATAATCCTCATAATAGGAGGAAGAAGAATGAGGGAGATGATCCCTTTTCAATAAAGTCTGTGTGAATAGCAAGGATCTTTTCCATAATATGGAAATGGGAAATGTGATAAAATTATAGAATGCTCATAAACATGTTGGACTAAGACAAAGAAAGGAATGAAACTAAATAGGGATTGCTAAGTGAACTTTCCCAAATACATAGGGATTTCTAAGTGAACTTTCCCAAATACATAGGGATTGCTAAGCGAACTTTCCCAAATACATAGAGATTGCTAAGTGAACTTTTCCAACCAAATAAGGACTGCTAAGTAGACTTCCCTAACTATAAAGGATTGCTAAGTGGACTTTCCTAACTAGATAAGGATTGCTAAGTGGACTTTCCTAACTAGATAAAGATTGCTAAGTGAACTTTCCTAACTAGATAAGGATGGCTAAGTGGACTTTCCTAACTAGATAAGGATTGCTAAGTGGACTTTCCTAACTAAACATGGATTGCTAAGTGGACTTCCCTAACTATAAAGATTGCTAAGTGAACTTCCTTAACTAAGTGTATGTCTCCTCTTTGATAAACAACCTTGGGTAATGATGGGGTGATAAAAAGGGATATGTCCCTTTATGTTCCTTCCTTTCATGAACATGGCAGTAAAGTGAGTTTTATGACACTTGATTTGCATAAGTTAGAGTCATTCATTTGATGGGTACTTACAAAAATATTAGTTCGTTTGGGACTTTAGTTCCAAAATTTAGATATGTGTAATATATATGATGTATCAAGGTTAAAGATATATCCTTTTGTATGTTTAACTTTGGTACTAGTAATAGGGAGATGGAAATAATTAGGATGTGATGAGTTTTCGACGCATGTGAAGAATACCAAGATGAGGAATTCTGGTACCAAAGATGTGTCAGATGATATGAGAGATTAAGAATATAACTTCTGATAAAATGAATAATGTTTGTTAATTTAGAAGGGCCAACCTTGAGATAACTTTAGTATGAAAGTCATATGTTAGGGGTTTATGCTCTGCGTAAACATAACATCAATAAGGAGGTACTAAATGAAGGAATAATTGTAGAGTCATTCTAAGAAAAAGCTTATCAAGCTAAAAATGATTCCTTAAAATATCCCTATCTAGATCTGTTGAGGGAACTCATACCCAAGGAATAAGGTTTCGCCGAAACTGGCAAAATTTCACCCCAAAATACCGATTTCAGTGACATCAAGTACGAAACCATGCAACCATACCGCTATGTCGAAATCGTCGAAATTTTTTGCCCAAAATTCGAAATTTTCTCGGGGAGTAGGAAAATCTCCTTTTCTTCTACATGAAGGAACCCCCACCTATCCCCATATCAACTTTTATTGCATAAATCGATGCATTTAGGTGTAAAGATCATTCCTGTAAAATTTCATGGCTTAATTCATTGATTTTGGCGTCGAAACATGCACTGTTGCATTTATCGAAATTTTTGCCGAAATTTCAGTAAATTTCGGTTTCCATGTTGTCGAAACGACATCGAAATCGGAAACCTTATTCCTTGCTTATACCTAGCCTCTAGAGGTACCTTTAAGCTAAGTTATTCTTGGACAAGTAGCCTCTCCTTATGACAAGAAAATAGATATCTAATGGGGATATTGGTACAGGTCATAAGAAAACTAGTATTGAACCAATAGAATAGACTGGTATAATAGAGGTATGAATAGACTTGTAGCCTCATATGAAGGACAAAATGTAACTCTGGTCCGAGAATGGCAGTTGAGTATAACAGATTCTATGATAATCCTGTGTGAAAGAACCTTGTGCTGGTCAAAGTTCTGTGGTATCTCCATTACATCAAGATGTTATGTAGATGCTTGATGATATGATGCATGAATGACAATTGTCTCCCTTTATCCGGGATTTCAGGAATGAAATCCTTGTTAGGGATTTATAATTGTAACACCCCTGACCTGGGTTATGGCCTAACCCTAGATATTTAGCTTAAGTAAGTTTCTTACAACTTGTTCTTATCTTTTGGGAAAAGCAATTAAGGCCTTTGTGAAGTTTATTCTCAAAATTGAGCTTATATGCAAACTATGTGTGCATTATATGATAATCTAAGTGAAAAGTACAATTTACCCAAGATAAGGGTCATGTTGCAAATGTTACATGTTGAATATGTTCTAAGTGTTTTGTATGATGTTTTACGACATGAAAGAGAATATGATGCTAAGTGGTGGCTTGTGCAAAGCCTAAACCTAAGTGAGAACTTGTGTAAAATGCTAAGTGCTTGGTGCATCAATTGTGGTACAATTTGCAATATGTACAAAATGTAGGGCTAATGTGTAATTTACCACCTCTACATTGTTTCTACTCTTACTTAGTGTTCCCTAGAGGAAAGAGAAAGAAGGAGGCAATATGTTTGAAGCATCTTGGAGTGTTAGTACTCTTAATGATGAAGAAAATAAGAAAAGGCATAAGTTGAAGTCACTAAGGAAAGGAGCCCCTATCGGCCATAGAGACATAAGGAGGGCATCCTATCGGTTTTTTGGAGCCTTGGTTTGGCCCACGATGGGCAAGGCACTTCAAGGTAGAATAAAGCATCGATTTGCTTTGCCTTGGAAATGATGGAGTGGAATATAATAATAATACGTTATTGGAAGAGAGCTTTCCCTAGGAGGAAACTCAAGGGCCACCCCTTTATCTTGTCTTTATCCTTTTTGCATGGCAAATAATAGTGACATGCATGCAAGAGAATGTGTCAACCTTGCATGTCTAGGTGGCATGAAGCACCTTAAGTAAGTGTCACCTATGACTCTCTTTTCAATGAACCTCAAGTATAAATACCTTGACCTTCATTTGTTGGCAAGATTTTCGGATCTAGCAAGTGCCCTTTATCTTATATTGTGCAACACCACTTCTTGTGTCACCCATGGTGAAGAGGGTTGATTGGTATTGGCCAAAGAAGAGAGATATCAACCAAGGACGGTTGAAGCAACCAATTAAGGTGATATCACCCAAGATGATGAAGGATATCGTGCAAGAGCTTGGAGCCCAAGTCTTGGAGCTTGGAGAAGGTCCATCCTCATCCTTGGAATGTGAGGAAGTGAGGCTTGAAGCTTGTAAGCTCAAAAGAGGAGGGTTATATAACTCAAACCCTTCAATATTATTATCCTTCTTCAATAATTATTCAATTTGTTGATTATTTGCAAATTAGGGTTTCTTATGATTAATTAATATAATCATGAGTTCCAAAATGTAATTAGGATTGTTATCCATAGTTTTGAAAAAGATTAGTGGTCTTGGGGTTGATGATGATGACATCATCATTAGTTACCCGATATGAGTTGAGTACTCTTGTTCAACCCGATATGGGTTGAAGACCTTACAACCCAACATGGGTTGAAGACTTGGGAACAAATGATATGGGACCCAATATGAAAACTTGCCCGATATGTAGGTAAGTCACAGTAGGTCTTATGGTCGATATGAATGACCCATATCCATCACTTGTACTTAGTACAAAGGTGAAACAAAACCTTATGCCCGATATTTGTAAAACCCTAGAATGAGGATGGGTTCCCAACATTCAAGACTGATATGATGGCTAACATGCATGGTCGATATGGCACCTTTGATGGTGCATGATATGGTACCCTTGATGGTGCACGATAGGGTATCCTTGATGGTGCACGATATGGTACCCTTGATGGTGCACGATATGGTAACCCTAGGTGGTGCATGATATAATAACCTAAGTGGATACACGATATGGTAACCCTAGGTGGTGCATGATATAGTAACCTAAGTGGGTACATGATATGGTAACCAAGTGGATGCACGATATGGTGATAGGATATATTTTCTATATACTGATATGAGGATGTGGTTATACCACATGATCAATTGAATACTTAACGAGACGATATATGCATTACATTATCAATCATTCTACTTAATATGGTAGGCATGTCGTCAATTGTTAAGATTGACTAAGTGATGAGTATGATTAATGTAATAGTGAGATACAATGAGCTTAACTTATTTGATATTAGTAAGGTTGTAGACCTAAATGTATGAACTAAGAAATTTATATCGTAGTAAGGATGAGAGAGAATCTAAGACTTGAAAGATGAGTATGAATTTAGCATACCTTAACTCAACATGACTACATTATTTGATGATAAGGGATATGCCCTAAGCCTGATATGATGGTGTGATTTCTCCACACAATGAAATAATTATTTTTTATGATGATACATGCATTCTCAAGCATAACAGGACAAGTATTACTGATCATGATACCTGATATGGTAGACATGCTTTAATACATTAAAAATATCTAAGTGATGTATGCTAAGTGATTAAGTTTAGTGATGTTAAGGTAATATACCTTAAGAGGTGAATTAAATAAGATGCAATCTATATCCTATTAAGGATAAGAGAGAAAGACTTTAACATGGGTGGTAAATATGTGGGGAAACATGTGTTGATGCTCCTATGATGAGTGGAGTATGAATTATGATTTGATTATAGATATTATGATCTTGAATCCCTAATTGGTAATAAAAGAGAAATCCAACCCTAATGAAGGGTGATGATATGCTTGTAAAATTATAATCAGTTAAATTGAGATGACCCTAACCCTAACAATGAGAGGGATGAACTTTCTTATATCATAGAGAGATGATGTAAATAATCCTAACCCTAAGAATTGGTAAGATTGAACAATGATATTATAAGAGGTCTTTCATCCTAAAGCGTACACTATCCCTGAATCATGAAATGATGAATATCATAAGATATGAGCTAAGACATCCTATATTGATAGACTTAGATGAGTCTTGTAAGCTGTGTGGAATACCTATATAACAAGTAGACTAATGTCTTAAAAAAGTTGTTGCCTAGAAATGAGGTGATGAGATGTTTTATGAACTATGTGAGTTGTGTGAAATGCTTATACAGTAAGTAAAGAAGAATACCTAGATCAGAGAACCTGGAGATATTAGTTACTTATTACAGAGGTGTTAATACTATGTGGGGGGTATAGGGGTCTGAATACCTAGACCCAGTAATCATGATGATAATGAAATCTTAAAACCCTAATCAATTGAATATAACCCTAATTCAATAGAAGGATGTGTTCCTTTTCAATTCATGGTTAAAGACATATGTTGAACTTGTTGATAACATGATATAATAATCATGCAAATATCTTAATGCATTAACCATGGTCAAGTAAGAGCTACACGATTATGTGATACAAATCCAATGAGCTATGTGGACTATGTGAATAAGTATCTAGATCTGATGACCTTGAGTTAATGATCATCTGCTAAGTGGTGACAATGCTCAATGATGAATGAAGGGTTGAATACCCAAGAGAGATGATGACAAGAGGTTGAGATTCTAAGTGACCTATGTGACATAGTGAATATGAAAGTGTCTGATGAATGCTTTTATGCTTTTCTTTATAGTAATTGTTGTTAATCTTGTTTGTAACTTGACTGATGATAAATAGATATATTAATACACTTAATTAAGCAAGATTAATATTATCATGTAGTTGCCCAGACCATATATCCATTCAGTGTCAGCAATTACTGAATGGTGAAATGAGTTTTACTTGGAACACATTTTTTTAATATGTGATAATATAAGGGTGCTCAACAAACTCCCAAACTAAAATAATGGTGCTTAGTGGACTCCCCAAATACATCAGGTTGCTCAGTGTACTTCCTGATAAAATAAACACAGGATCGCTCAGTGGTCATCCTAATAATCTAGGAAAGCTAAGTGGTCTTCTCCCGAAGAGAGTAATGCTACGACAATAACTCTATAGCGAGGATGTTGTTATACCCCAACATAGCTAATTCCAGTAGACACAAGATGTCATGCTAAACCTAAGTGTTACCTAAGTGTTCTCGAGCTGACTGAGAAAGAAGAGGTCTTGACAGTCGGTTCTTCCATTGACCTTGTATGGTACTGACTTTGACTTACTAGTGGTCGGTTGGAGTATAAGTGGTATATCTCATCTCCTCTGGGCATAAGTATGTATGTGAACATGTAATCAGCCGCATAGTATATTCGTTTGAGGATCAAATACGAAAGCATTGGTTGATGCCTTATTACTTTTATACATCTTGTTAGATAGATGTTATACATGTTCTTCATATTCCTTTTCAAACAAAAGATGAGTTGTAGATATGTTATTAATATCCTTGCTTGGTACTTGAAAATATATCTGTCAAACATATAGAATACATGTAGTTCAATTTTTATTATCTTCTGTGATATTAATATTGTTGGCAGAGAGTTATATCTCTTGTTAGGACAATAGTCTCACCAGTGGGATCCAAAAATTTTAGGTAAGAAGCGGACGAGAAATTAAGCATCGGGCTGTAGAAGAAGGAGCATATCAGCAAGGATCATAGTTGTATCTCAGGTTGAGTACGCTGTTTGTAATGTCCTGTAGATAGAAGTCCTATGTGTCATCTCTGTACTCTCAGGTCCTTGGGAGATAGTCTTAGTGGTTTTCACGAGCGAATTGAGATTTTGGTTTGCTTATCTCAAGGATTTTATGTTGTTACTATGTGTATTAAAGCAAAGTATCTAGTACTTGTTTTCCTCGAGAAGAGATAGAACACTAAATGTGTAATGTGAACCATGTGTATATGAGGCTTTGGTTCTTTATGTAATAATTTTTTGGAAGATGGACCTATGTGCAAAAATGGTTTTAAATTTTAGTGATTTTTGTTAATCCGTTGTTTATGGTTATTCTGCTTAATTAGTAATGATTTGGTTGTCGGTTTGATGATGACCGTTTCATAAATACTTGCCAAATAAGATGCCTCCTACAACTTAATGAACATAAGTATCCACAATGGCAGTGAGCCCAAAATTGAGAGATATAAAATAGAAATTTAAAAGAATGTGGCCAACCTCAGTGAATACAAGTAATAGTGGGAATGTATAGACATAATTATTGTTAACTTATGGGCTACTATGTTTATTTCTTGTTGTTAGACATGAAATTCACTTGACCCATCACAAGATCATGCTATCTCCATTACAAGTTTTTGCCACTAAACTTTTAGGGTAGAAATACGAGACTCTGAAAAACTCTTCAACCACGAGACAAAGTGGTATTAAACATACAATTACTCTTAAGAAATCTTGAAAATTTCAAGAAGGTGTTAGACACATGCACTGTCATCTACAAAAGTATTGTCTGTTTGAGTAAACATAGTCCACAATTTTATTAAGGATGTTGAACATGGAAACATACATGAAAATGGGAATATAGTGAACTAGATAAAAATTCAATGTGGTCACCCACCCACCTACAACCACAATACATGAATTTCATGTTCAGTTCGATATCATTCCACCTAAATCACATTTTCATTATCTTGTATCATCTATCATTATCCATTTTATAAACTAGAAATATCAAAATAATCATTAGTTTATATTTATTGGATTTATTTTGATTTTTTAGATAAAATATAGAGCTTCATGGATCCAACAAGGTTTGAGAGTGAATTGAGAGAAATCCAAATTAATGTTTTATAGAAATACATATGTATTAACTCTCATGTACTTGGTATACATATGATGAATGTGCATGCCACCTAACCATAAGAGAATATTTTGATACAAATTCTTATTAGAGAAACAACATAAGAAATAGTTTAATCACTCCTATTCAATAAAACATAAGTCCTAAACACATATTTGTGCTCCCCTATATATAATTTTATAAGGCACCTTAATAAGATATCGATGTTTGACTCTTGCACACATCTTGATGACAACTAATCAGAGAGTTTTAAGATCAAAATATCTCTTAGATTTTACCTACCACACCCATGTTTGGCCAAATTTGGGTTATATCTTGATAACTTTTATATAAGGAGGACAACCCCCATTCTTCGACCACTTCGATTATTAAAGTGTGTGCCTATGGTTTTCTCATTATTATGAGACTTGTACTTGGAGGGGATATTTGTTGATATAATCCACTCTCATGCATGTTTAATATTTGGAGATGATTTTTTTACCGTACATATCTTTTCAAAACAATAATTGATTTCACAATTTGAAGAGACAACTCATGATTTTTGGGTATGAATGAACATCCAACTGGTTACCATATTTTAATAGGAATGGTTTGGATACATATGTTAAAATGGGATTGTGCATTGGGTCTACCCCTAATAGATGATAGGAAATTTAAGGTGCATTTCTAGCTCATATTACCACTTATGGAAAGCCTTATTGACATATGTCACATAAAAGGAATTCATACAAATATATCTTGGTTTTGAGTTATCCCAATAATCATGTTTATACAAACTTATCTTGAAACGTTAGTCACCCATGTTCTTCATTGAAAAAATATAACTCATGCAAATAATTATGACGCCAAGAATTTTAATACATTTTCCTTAAGACTACCAAATGGACTATTGTGTACTCCATCCAAAGTGAAATAATTTTGGATCGTATTAAAATGTGGACATATGCACTACAAAATCCTAATGAGCATCCACAAACATACCATAAATCCAAACACAAGAACATAAACTAAATCAATACAATATGAAGAAAATTATAGAAGAAAAATACATAGTTTAGAATTAAAGAATTTACAAATTTCAACATGCTAGATAAGGAAAGAATCTACCTAATCTTAAATATAACTAAGATGGAGTTGCGTTGAGTTCATGGTGTTTATAAAAAATAAAAAATAATGTGTTACCATATATAAGACATAATAACATCATTATTGGAAAAAGGAGTTTCTATTAAAGATAATCACAATTTAAGTATCTTTAGGTTCCACACTAATGACTACTAGAAATAAAACATATATGGTTTATATGGCTATACATTTGGTAGTATCTATAACATCTTATATCAACATTTACAGGGAAAGATTAAAAAGCAATTCTGAACCTTAATTCTTAGAAGAAATTCATGAAGCATATTGCGGGACCAAACTAACATGAAACTAGTAATAACATATGTGTGTATGATCCGTACCATAAATTAGAATTTAAGAGGCACACACCTAATGTGTTTTTGTCCAAGAATGAAAATATATTGAAGTACTCCCAGTTTTATAAGCATAATTACAACCAGTGAGGAGTACTTCGGGATTTCTTGTTTTAGGATTTGAAAATTTCTGAGTTAATGTTTTTTTATATCCAGAAATTATAGTATAGCATGATGTGAAGGCTTTGAGAACATTTTAGAGAAAAATTTAACCTCATCCTAGACACATGATTGAACCTAATTGAATAACAATGAGGACCTCTACATGTTGAATTTGCATATTATTCACAAAGCCATAACTTGGATGAACCATGATTCAAATATGTGATGACAAAGAAATCATGTTTATATTATATATATAGATGGTAAGTCTTTGTATACTATAAGGATATGTAAACCAATCACTTTCACAACTCATGAATTAACTTCCAAGTCACAATATGTATTGATTAAATGAGATCAAAAACCATGAAGAGAATTTGTGATCTCAATCATACTCTCAATCAAAGTGGATAACTTCAAAGTAAGATGATACAAATTTTACATACCTTCTTCCAGTGTCATACACTATTTATAGATATCAACGTCCTCAAAATAAACATATTTTATTATTGAACCATTATTAATGTGAAACGTAAACCCAATCTATAAATCAATTTGATATCATGGGAGGAGATAGAGACTCTTATTTCTTAGAAGCCATAAACTCCAAAACTTAATGTCTTATGTGGTAATGGTGTTGTAGTAGAGTAAGAACCTAACAGTTGGGCAAGCTAGTTGTGGATACACTTGGATCTAAGGGAAAATGGTTTCCATGCTTGAAGGCTTTTCCAATGGAGACTAATGATTGAAGAGTTCCTACAAACTAGGGGTTTTGTGTTAGCTTCAGGACACACCATGTGCAAAGCTGAGAACTAATAACAACATCTATTTTGGGGATGTAGTGACACTAATTATTTTTGGATTAGAGAACACACCAAGAGTTAGATTCCACATAGACTTTTGAGTAGACATAACTGCACTAGTATAAAACAAAGAAATGCACATGTAAAATTTCTTACCATTCAATACCATATATGTAATACAAGAAATACTATCATCTTTGTCGACTATATCTTTAGTTTTGAGTCCTTAACCCTTTACGAGATCTAATAGAGAATGACATCGATAACTGTATATCTATATACATAATAAGGTACTTAGTCTTTTTAAAATATGACCAGCAACTTGCACATTTTTGTTATAGAAATAATAGTAGAAAACACTCTTCATGACCAAAAAGTATAGCAAATCATTTTCTGTAAAATGTATGTATAAATATGATTTCCAATATTTTTTGTATGCATAAATCATACATTAAAGTAAAACTAAAATATTTTTGTAAGATTTTATGCAAATAGGAGATCTTAACAATTAATCTGAGATCAAATGGAAGAGATATTCTCTTCTATCTCGTGTTTAGTGTGGGATATATCTGAAGAAACATGGCAAGTTCTATTGAGGGGAAAAAAGCTGAGAAACTAGATTGCAACATCTGACTTATAGTAATGGATTCATTTCATCAATTGCACCCTCGTCGACCCTTTTGTAGCCTACAAAAAAGATGTACATATCGCTTGCACAAAGAACCATTGAAACTCACTCTCCATTTTGATTACTCACCTCTCCTCCTCCTTTTATATATTTGGTGTTGCCAACAAGGTTGCTGGAGAGGCGAGGTTGCATCCATGCCACCCCTTTTTATAGGGGTGATCCCAAATGGGTCCAAGGTTGGGGGTACCCTCCCTCTTGCCCCTTTCAGAAGTTCCATGGCTACCACACATGGGATCATGAGGGAGCCAAAGCTCGTGGCTACTGGATCTTCATTCCAATGGTCCATAGGGTTAGATCCAAAAGCTATACAACTCGCACCAAAATCTTCATGACACCAGTTTGTTCCCTAAATTTAGGTTCACTAGCATGTCAAAAACAACAAATTTATCCAATATATTTAATTCTTCTTTTGTATCCATAGATAAATCCTTAAATTCGTCTTAATTGTGTATAAATTTGTCCAAAAACTTAAAAATAAATTCTCTAAAAGATCGCATAAATAAAGTAGAAAGTTTGAAATAATTTTAAATTTGTAGAACTTTATCAAAAACCTATGTTACAACTTTGAGCTCAATCATGCCATCAAAGATCAAAATATAATGAAAACAACATTTTTGTCAAGCTCATTTTACTAATTACGAAAGCTACAGAGTCCTCAAAAATTGTTTTAATTAGTGAAAAAATTCTATCTTCTTCTAATCTAAGAAACAATCTAATAATTTTAGTATAATCTTTGGATATATAAAATGAAACATAGATATTTACAACTATATGAGTTAGAAGATTAAAACTCTAACTAGTGGACTATCAATATAAAAGAGCTTATATATTAAAAAATTATGAATTGAGAAAAAAATTCACTTCGACACATTCTTCCCTCATAAGAATTTCCCCTCATATTTTTTCTAGTAAGAGAAAATATTTCTATCTCTCTCCTTATTGTCAAATACCAACTCTAAATATGCACCATCCCAATTATGGTGCTTCTAGATGACTTCAACCATCTCATTATGATTTTTTTTCTTCTCCAGAAGTTCCTTAGTCTTTGAGTGTAGAATTTCATCAATATCTCCCAATAGGTATATATTCCTTCATATCTAAGAGCCCATAATTCATTACATGGCTTATATCCTCGACATAATTCTTAAGGTCGCTAATATGAAAGACATCATGCACCTTGCTATATTACAAAAGAAGGGAAAATCTACATGCGTATTAGCCGATGTGGTCAAAAACATTAAATAATCTATCATACTAGGAGTTAGTCTCCCCTTATGCTTTGTAATCACTCACAGGGGCCTGAACATTCAAGAACACATGCTCTCATGCTATAAACTAGTAATCTATCTGATGTGGGCCTGCCTATGAATTGTGTACATCTAGAGACTTTTTCATGCACTACTTATATACTAAGAGTCAACTTGTCAATATACATATATACATACATACATACATATGCATTATATATATATACACACACACATACATACATACATGTATATACATAAATGGAGAGAGAGTCATACTAGAATACACTTGAGTGTATTGATCGAGCGCTACACTCAAGTTTGGTTTGCATATCAATCAACATCTTTGGAAAATTCAAATTGTTGATCTTCATTAGTATGAAAAATATAGTGAAAACACAAAATTTGAGCTCATTTGGATGTTAGTGAGGCACTCAACCAAGTACACCAAAATTGACCCACATAAAGTTTTCAATTGCATCATTTTTGTTGTCTTTAGATGCATGGCCTATAATGTTCAATGCATGGCCTATAATGTTCAAATGAACTCAAATTTTTTCTGTAGGCTATTTATATGATATTAGAAAAATCAACAGTTCCGATTTTTAATATAATTTTATAAGGCATAAAATAGCTTGAGTGTATTATGTGTCCACTACACTCCAGTGTATTCTAGTTTGACTCTCTCTCTCTCTCTCTATATATATATATATATATATATATATAATCCTCAGACTTGAGAAAAGTTCATTTCCCAACATTTAGCAAATGAAGAGGTGATCTACATTGTATGCCATATAGAGCTTTGAATGGGGGAACACTGATAGTCACCTAGTAACTATGATTAAATTTTTCCAATGACATGCAATAATCCTAAAAACCACTCCAATCCAATATGAAAGACACTTAAGATCCTCCATGACTTGAATAGTCTTATCAACCTAATGATTTGTTTGTGGAGGATAAATAATAGTGTAATTCAACTTGTTACCTAGTTCCCCCTTTACAAGTTCTAGAGACTTGAAGTGATCTTACTATCCATCCACATCCCATGCACTTGAGTAGTGTATAACATTGAGTCATCCAAACTCCCTAATAAACAACTCAACTAGGTCAAAAAATTTGACTCTATCTTCAAATGTAGAAAATGTGTTAAATCCACCAAGTCATAACATACACCCAAAATGTATCAATTGAACCCTTTCTAGTCCTAGGAAAACCTACAAAAAATCAAGGTGATTTGATCTCCTTCAACTTCATCATTTGTAAGGGTTGAAGAATAACACATGGTGTACATTAGCATGTAGGGAACCATGACAAATTCTACAATGACTAAGTCCATGTTCCTCTACTAGAACAACCATTGGAAGCCTTCCACATATTTTTTGATCTTGGATATATGGTATAGTTAGACCGATGTACCTTCTATGAAATCGAACTATTCACCCCAAACTTCTCTACAGCCCAAATTTGGTTTTGTACTATAACCCTCTATATAACCTGATGGATAAATGAGTTGGACACTTCCAAATTAAGGATACAATCTCTTCAAGATAGGGTTGACTTTTTGGCTTTCCAATAACTAGTCTATAAATCAGTAATGATGTTGGTGGTGTCAAGTCAAACTCTATCATGCATAGGATTGGGAATCCACTTGTCTACACCATCAAGATTCTTCCAGTCTGAAACAGAATGAAATGCACAAATTATCATATTTAGGTTAATGGTGTATGATAGATAATTATCCTTATTTTTATGGTAGGCTATAGTAAAATGATAATACTTCATGTACTCCCTCCAGTGCCTCTGTGATTGATTTATGTATTTAGGTGTGACTAGGTATTTAAGACTTTTATGTTCTATTAGAAAATGAATGTATCCATTTATAGTCTATATATCCATATATTCAGAATGCATAATATAACATTCATACATAGGTCATGAGTAGTACATTTGAGCACATTAATCCTAATATAAGGAAATAATGGGGCACATATTTTACATTGTTATATAATATAACCCAAACCCATTTTATATGCATTCATAAATATCTCAAAGCCATCATTTACAGAAGGTAAGGTAAGCATAGGGGAAAATTGTTAAGTTATGATTGTGCTCTTGGAAACTAAACTCAAATTTAGGTGTCTACTCAAATTGTAAATTCTTTGTTGTGATCTCACTCATGGCAAGGGTAGTTCTAAAACATAAGTGTAAGTTCTTGTAATATCTTTGTAGGAGAAAGAATCTATCAATTTAAAAGGATTCCTTAGAGACTTCCAATGAAGAACAAGTGTGACCTTCATAGGGTTTAATCAGAGAATTGTACAAGAATAAATGTGCTCTAAGAACATGACCTTATTGATATTGAACTCACATTTAGAAATCTTTCCATATAACTCCTAATATTGTAATATACCATGACTTCAATAAGATGTTCTCAATGTTGAGTCTCATTTGAATAACACCACAATATCACAAAGTATTGCCTAGAAGAGATTGTTCATCAAATTCATGAAGACTATGGGGTAGTAGAAAATGTGTTCCTAAGGAATTCATAATGGAAAAATTTGGTCTAGGAAGAAGCATTAGGAATATTATACTCAACTTTTATTTGGTTGTAAGAATGGAGAATTTTTTTAATAATATATTCAAACTAACTAAAGTCGATCAAAGAGATCATCAATACAAGGTAAAGGGTACTTATTTTTTGTTGGGTTTTAGGTGAGGGAGAGGACAGCAGAATTTTTTTTTCTCTCACCACAAAACCATAACCACGGATCCCATCAATGACTATGAAATAGGAAGGATGGATTTAGCAAGGTGTACCTGGTCCTAAGGCTTGCTCAATGATAATACCTCACAACTAGTGTGGTCTTCAACCACCTAGTCTTCGACGGTGTCTGTGCAGCTCCTGGTCCTGACCCATACTGTGGTTGACCGTCGTCCTCCTGAGCGGAAAAAACCTTCCGCCTCTATAGATAGTCCACATGGACCACCGGGAACTCTAGTTGTCATGTCCTATAGGACACTAGAAGGAGTCGTCCCCTTACGTCATCGTACTAGTCACTGACACACTCTCCCACAATTAGTTATTGTCCTACAGTTGTCTTTCCCTCACTGTCCCCCTGGACGGGTAGAACTTGCTTGGGCTCTCTCGGTTACTACAACCAGAGAGGACAACAACTTTGTAGAGCAAGTGATGTTCTGAGTTGTGCTATCTGAGAAGCCCCCAATACCCCTCTATATATAGGAGGGTTCAGGGTCAGGGTTCTCAGCCCCGGGCAATATGGGACTCAAGTGGGAGTAGAAGGGTCCAGAATTTCCATTATCTGATTGTACTACGACAACCGAACCAGTCATTTCACAAATGAACCAGTAAGTTGAGAGTGTGAGCCGGCCAGTTCGCTTCCCAGACTTGCCTCCAATTTTTTTTTGGTTAATCCAGGGGTCGCTTTTATTCATCCCACACCCCTCTTGTGGGCATAATCATCAAAAAAAATTATAGCTCCTGCTTATATCAGACGCAGGTACTAAAAGAAAGAAACAAAACAAACAATGTGTTCCCTTTTCTATTTCTACGACTAGCTAACTGTTTTCTGCATAACGATGTACGGGACTCGGCGCTTCTCCAAGGCCTCCATACCTCTTACTCTGCATGGTATATTTAAGATATCAGAAGAAACATAAGGCTCATCCAAACTGCTGCCCCATTTTCCTAGTTCATGAGGTATCGAGTTGATGACCTTGTGAACAAGGGAAACATTAATCATAGCAGCGTGAACCTCCTCTCGCAGCTCGCGAACAAAAGATTTTGACCTCCATGGTTCCTTTCCGTTGTTCCATATGATGTCATACACGTAAGCCTCATCAATTTCAACACACGAGATGCCCAACACATTATCTCTCGCTAATTTCAAGCTGATGGCGCACGCTTGCATGTACGCAAGGATGTAGTATGTACTCCTAATCCACATTCTGAACACCAAGCAAATATCATCCCTGTGGTTCCTAATAATTCTCGCCGCCCATCTTCTAGGAACTCCACGGTTGTCTCTATCTTTCCCGATCGTAAGATTGGGCTTAAGATTATGTAGGTCGGGCGTCATCCATCTTAACAGTTTAATCTGCCTCATCGTGACTTTAGGTTCCACCAAGTTTGCCTCCCTCATACAGTCATAAATATTGTTATCAGAATCAATCATAAAAGATCTTTCCTTCAACTGAACATTCAACGTTCTAGTAACAAACTCCCATTCATGACATAGTGGTCTGTGTTTTCCTTCAAACCTTGCTTTGCACCTCAGCCGCCAAATACTGTATGGGATCAAAACTGCCAAGTTTCCAGCTAACCATTCCTTAAGTTTCTTCCTTTTCCCCAAACCGCATGTGTCTATTAGAGTTCTTACATTGGTGGGTGGCATCATATCTGTCAAATCAGCAAATTTGCCCCAAAAAAACTCCGCATTTTTTCCTTGAAACAACAAATGCTCAATGCTTTCTTCATGCGGTTCCACGCAAAAATTGCACTGAGATACTAACAGGATACTGCATCTAGCTTTAATGTTGTCATCCGTTGACGTGGCTCTTCTAACAGATTTCCAAATGAAAGCAGCAGCCTTAGGGAAATTATTATCCCAAATCGAACCTAGTCCAACTGGACCTTCCCTTCTATCAAGCATCAGTACCTGCTTAACCGATCTCATAGAAAAATCTCCTCGCATTCCCGGACTCCATATCATCCTATCATCCTCATTAGCGATCCATGTGTTAGAATCACGGATAAGATTCAGCCCCTCATCATTGACAATCATCTTCAAAAGGTCCCAATCCCATCCATGCCCATCAATCCAAAGGTCTTTAATAAGAAAGGGATGTTATCTGTCGCTAGAAAATCTCGCATGATCAGCCAACCGCTGTTCGCACCACCGCGAGTCCCAAAAAGAAATATCACCTCTTCCTACCACCCATCTACACAAAGGGAACACTCGCGGCAACATATCCCAGATTCTTTTCCAGTACGGGGAAGGATAGGGCCCAAGCTTCAAGGATCCGGGGTAAACATTATCACGACCTCCTGCCACGTTAGCATACTTCCCCCTACAGAACACGACCCATAATGAATCTGACGTCAACACCTCCCAGCATGCATTCCCTACAAATGCATCATTTATCAGTCGCAAAGGTGGGATCCCAAGTCCACCTTGAGAAAAAGGTCTTCCAACTCTATGCCAACTGAGCCATGCCTTTCTGTGATTTTCATCTCTACCCGCCCACATGAATTGAGATACTTTGTTTTCAATACGGTCTGCAATCCCCGCTTGAATACCAATCGCAGCCGCCGTATATACTGGAATGGATGTCAGAACATGAGCAATCAATAATCTTCTACCCGCAAAGGATAATAGTTTGGACCTCCAGGCTGTGAATTTACCATCAATCTTCTTCATTAAGAACTCAAAGTCATCAAGTCTCATCCTCCCTTTAGAAATAGGAATGCCCAAGTAAGTTAAAGAATCCTTTGTTGCCCCCGTATCAAGACAATTCACCACTCTGTCGATCATCTCCAAATCATTCCCACCTATGACACAGGAGGATTTAGCCTTGTTTATACACTTCCCCGTGGCCCGTTCGTACGCCTCAAAGGTTTCCTTAACCTTCACCATCGATCTTTGATCAACATTGAAAAATATAGCAATATCATCTGCATATAAAAGGATGCTTGGTGGAACTGCTTCTCCCCTTATCTGGAATCTAGAGATGAGTCCTTCTTCTTCTAGTTTCAGAAATCTTCTACATAGAATCTCCTCAAACAGAATGAAAAGAAAAGGCGATAAAGCACATCCTTGCTTGATGCCTCTACAGATCGGGAAAAAGCTCGCAGTTTCTTCTCCAATAGTGATCGTGGCCCAAGTATTAGAAAAGAAGCTTAAGAACAAATTCACCATCTCCATAGTAAACCCAAATTGCTGCAGTACTCTCCGCAGAACATTCCAGTCAGTCCTATCATAAGCTCTCGACATATCATACTTCAAAATTACATTAGGTGTACCTTGGCCCCTGTTGATGTCGTGCATCAGCTCCTTCACAATTCGGACATGATGAGTGATATCAGACCCTTTGACAAAAGCACATTGCACCTTAGAAATCAATCTCGGCATCATGGGAGCCATCCTATCATTGAGAACTCGCGTAAGTATGCGAAGGCCAACGTTCTCAATCGATATAGGTCTGAAATCCTCCGGTAACCTTTTTGGGGTGTCCACCTTTGGTATAAGTAGAATACGGAAGCAAAAAAGACCCCTAAAACATGGATGTCCTCTAAACAAGGCCTCCGTCATTTTCATAAATCCTCACCAATGATGAACCAAGCAGCCCGAAAGAACGTCAAAGTGAACCCATCCGAACCTGGAGCTGATGCGGAATCCATCTTTTGCAAGGTCTTCACAACCTCCTCTTCATGGGGAGCAACAATAAGGGAAAAATTGTCATCCATGGATATTGATTCCGGGATATCTTGTAGAAATTCTTCCATATCAGAATTACTTGTCTCCACCACTTCATTGAAAAATTTTGGATAGTGACCGGCAGCCATCTCCGCCATCAGCTTTGGATCCGAGATACAAGTGCCATCATGTAAGACCACCCTGTTGAGCCTCCTATGTTTTCTTCTTTCTTTGACAGTAGCATGATAGAATTTTGTATTACGCTCCCCGTCTTTAAGCCAGCTTATCCTCGCTTTCTCTTTCCACTTTGCCTCTTCTTCATTTAGCAGTAGTTGCAGCTCATTCTCAACTATCCTCAGATTTATTTCATTCACCCTGGTTGGATTCCCATCAAAAGCAACATGTGTAGTAAAGACCATGTCCTCCAAGTCATGTATACGCTGCTTGATTTCACCAAAAGAATCTTTGCTCCATCGACGTAGAGGTGTCCTAACCCTCTTAAGTTTATGACAGAAAACAAAGGAACGATGCCCAGTCACCGGTTCATTCCAAGCCTGTTCAATCACTTTTAAGAAATCATCGTGATCAAGCCATGCCTTCATAAAGACAAAGTGTGCTTTCTTTCGGTCTACTGCTTGAACGGATGAAATCGTAACAATTGGACTGTGATCCGATACCCTGTCTCTGGTCAAGTGTATCGACCTGGTATCGGGCCTTGTCATCATCCATGCTTCATTCACTAGCACTCTATCTATTCTCTGCCACATAGTAGGTGTAAGAATCTGTTTATTCACCCAAGTGAATTGGCTTCCTTCAAACGGAATTTCATCCAAAGCTGCATCCGCAATTAAAGTGTTGAAATCCAGCATGTCCTGGTATCCTGGAAGGTTTCCGCCTCATCTTTCCCTTGTATTACGTACCACATTGAAGTCACCTGCGCTCATCACCAATATGTTCCGCCAATACAAGCAATTCGTACCACAAAGTTCTTCTCTCAACGCTATCACAACTGGCATATATAGCTGTAATAAAAAATTTAGATCCATCGCTGTTTTCCATACTCGTCGTGATGTGCTGTCTATGTCTCCTGAAAACCGTAGGGTTCATATCTCTGTCAGTATAGAACCAGATCTTTCCTCCCTCTTCTTGATTGTCCACTGCCCAGTCAAGCATCACAATGTCCATGAGTTCCGCAGCGTGTTCCGCATGAAGAAACGGCTCAAACAAACAAACCACTCCTAGTTTAAAATGACCACAAATTCTGCTCAACACTCTTCTCGTTGGGTTATTAGATGCACCCCGGATATTCCAAAAAATAGAAGTACAATCCATGTATAACTTGGAGCCTCTGTCCCCAGCAAAGATGAACCCGATCAAGGGTTGTACCCCCCTTCAAAATCCGACCAACAACCATCAAAAAATTCCCCGTCACAGTCTGAGTGTCTTCTCCTGGAATGATAACACCTGTGGTACCGACTATCATCACCATCTCTTCTTCACCTGCTGTGGCTTCTCCCAGACCTCCTCCTATGCTCATTGTATTCACTCTCAAGGAACATGAAATCCTCCAGTCGTCTGTTTGACAGAAACCTGTTGTTTCCTTCTCTATCCACCACCACTCGCCTTGGAGTTCTGTGATGCTGCCTGATCGGAGACGGACACCACGTCTGAGAGATCTCCATAACATCCGAGGTTCTATCTGTCACAACCACCATGGTATTAGATGCATTTGTCTTCTCCTGCACAATTAAGGCCTCCTGAGGAAACCTAGAGTCTCTCCCAAACTCAGTAAGATACGTGTTATTAGATCCCACCGGTCCTCTCGCCACCATGAAGAGCTACACAGAACTCTGACGCTGCCCGTATGTAAGAGATATAAATTGAGGGAAATCTTCATTAAAGGCCTCTACTAAGATCAGAAGTCCAGATAGGTCATCTTTATCCTTCTGCCAATCAGAAATAAACCTTAGTTTTCTGAACGGTGATATAATCTTCTCCATCATTTTGTCGTCCCTATAGGTAATAGGAATGTCTGCTACCCAGAACTAAAAGTCCTCCTTCCGCTGGTGCTGTTCGCCATTGATCATGTGGTGCATATCGATTCTTTTCCCATGTAGTGATGGTAGTCCCTTCTCTGTCACTTCCTTTGCTTCCTTATCGCATGAGAAGAAAGCAACAGCCTTGCGCTCCGCAAACCTGTATAAATCCGCAACATTAGGCCAGCACTGTCGCAAGAAAGGGCATAGCTTCGTCCACTGAATACCATAGGGCCAAGATACCTACACCTCTCTCTCTAGCACCATCATCTTGCTTCTCCGCATCTCGTCGTCAGGATCGACATCAACAGTGATGCGTTTAGGGACGTGTTGTAGAGTGCCCCTAGCCGAAATACCTGTAGGCAGAGGTGGGAAGGCCATTCTCGAATGTACGTCTGGTGGCCTCGGTCTCGGGACAAACTGCGTGCACCTAGCAGCCACATGCCCCGGTCTACGACAGTTATAGCAGACCTTGCTTCTCCTACACTGTGCTTGCCAATGACCTCTCCCCATACACCTGAAGCAAGTGTCGTGTGGAATTCCGTACAGGGGTGTTTTCCTTTGGTACTGCATCGTGACCACTGGCGGCATGTTTGGTGTCCGACCAGAAATCATCCTAGGGTTCGGTGCGTTTCCATCAGGTACTTCCATCGTTCCTTCTCCAGACGATCGTGGCGCTGGATCCACCGGGATAGCAGGGGCATCCGACGAGTAGGCCGTCTCGATCGCCAATGGTACTGGACCTCCATCCCCCATCAACGGCGGCTGTGGTGGCGTCAAGATGGGGTGTCCCTCCCGATGATCAGACTCCAACATCAGCGGCTCTACATGTATACCTTCCCGCGATGACGATCCTGGTGCACTCCGGAGTGTGGGATCTCCCGCTCGCCCAGACTCGGAAACGTCAGGCCTCCCTTCCTCCCTGGTTTCCGTAGGCTGCGATCGATGACCAAGCAACGCGTCCTCGTCAGACAGTACAACCCTAACATCAGGAAGTATCTCCTCCGTTGAAATCGCGGATGCCATCATAGATTTTCTCCTCTCCGCTACCACTTATTGTGCTAGGTTTTCATGCATGCTCTGTCTGGTCACCCTCCACAATAACGGCGAGGGCAACATCGCGACCTGAACCCTAGCCCCTAGTAGACGGTGGCCTCCGGTAGCCGGGGTGCCTAGCCAGAGTGGGACGGCGGCGCCGACAGGAGGGCGATCGCCCAAGAATCACCCGATCGCTGGAGCCGCGGGACCTTGTCTCAGACTTGCCTCCAATTGACTTTCCTCTTTTGTTTCCAATTAATACTAAGATCAATTCTTATCCCAATCGAATTGTACAAGTGAAACAAAAAACTTTTCTCACAAATTAGGACAATCCAACTTTGCCTGTTTGGTCCATTTGATTTGATCAGTTCACCACATGAACTAGTCGTCTCACTAACCATGAGCCGATCGGTTCACCCAGTGAACCGGTTAGTTGGTGGTGTAGATTGTTTAGAACACAGTCAATGTAACTCTCAATCAATCTGACACTCAGATCAGTTGGTTCAACAATTGAACTTGATGATTCTGAGTCAAGTCAATTGATTGAATGTTTGATTGAGTACCTAAACACCTTTAGTAATCCATCCAAACATCATTCATGGATAAACTCCTCTTCCAAGTTAATCCTTTGTGCGTGACCCTATAGGTCCCATTTCACATTGGTAGTGAATGTCCATAACTAGCTTATGACATCACAAGCAAAGAGTGGTGCCTAGTTGCAAATCAGTGCTACCTAAGTGAAAAGGAAAGTTGGAGAACAACTTTCAATCCTACAAACTATGATTGGTGTTCTAGTGAATGTATAATTCCTTTTTCTCTGATAACCTGAATGAACTCAAGGCATGAAACTATCATCCTTTCAACGTTCATTTATGCTCCTTGATCCAAAGCAGACTGTCTGAGATATGTGTGATAACATCAAATTTGTGATGTTTTTGACCCTTATTTCGTTATCAAATATGCCCTTTTAAACTGTTTTCCTCTCCTTTTTGTCATGTTTTGGAATAAACAGGCCACGACATGCTATTAACTCCATTTTATCATCTTTTGTAGAGTTTTCCCCGATTTTAACTCATTTATCAGCAAAAAGGCATGTCTCAGCCCACAAACGTGTTCCACCTGCATCGGCCTTCCTACCAACCAGCCGGCCGATACGCTCACTGCCCAACAGGGCAGCATGATACCCTGCTGCATGACACAAGGGTGCCGCATAAGAGGAAGCAGACAAGCGATACGCCGCTTACTCGACAGGGAGCCAGACTCACCATGACTGCTGAAGCGTGTCGCACGATACATGCCACCCACCGGTAGGCGCCACTCGTCATGATGACAGACAGCCCGACATCCTTGTGTCGGGCGATACAAATATCAGCCATCCCCGACTCCGTGATAATAAGAGCTGATGAAGAACATGTGGCGTCCGGAGCACAATAACTTCTCCCAACCGCTGCCTATAAATAGCAGCTACAGGACTCCGATGGGATGGGTCGAAACCCTCGAAAGCCAACTTAGGAAAGCTTCAGGAGCTAGTGTGTCGTACCTTATAGGTGTGTCACCCGACACGGTCGTATCGGGCAAGGCTCCTGCCCGGTATCGGGCTGGAGGGTCGGCTGCTGCCTGTCGCCCTTCTAAATCAAGAAGGCGACATTTATCTTTACTTATTCCAGTCATTTACTTTACTTACTCATGCAATGTAATCAGACCTTTTATGCTAGTGGAATTAGAAGAGCCTTAATTATCTGCTACTTTATGTCAAGTTCCTTTTGTTGGATGATTGCTATGTTTAACATCTGAACTCTAGCTTGTACGCTTGGATCGCGTTTCGATTAGCTACCGAATCATGTTTTCCCATTGCAACAGTCTCGAGAGGGGTGTTGTGGCTCTAGTGTTTGGTCCGATACTAGAGTACGAGAGTGCCCAGGATCGGAGTTGCTGTAGTAACCTTTCCACTCTAACTTAAGTCCAGCAACCTCGAGTGGGGTGTTGATGCTTAGTTCGAGGTACCCGCTTCGAGAGGAGGGGTACATGATGTTTTCTGCTGCCGCTTGTTTTACCGAAGTTTTCTCCTTCATTCCTTACTAAAGCGATAGTGTTATCTCTCTGTTTTTGTTGCATGAAAAACCCTAAAAACTTTTAAATGCTTAAAACCTAATTTTTTTCCTCGTAGCTCCAGTTGGAGATAGATTTCTTTTGTTTTATCGATCCTAGCATGTTGTTCCCTTGGGGAACTTTTATCATCCCCTTGCCCTTACCGGAGTGTAATGTGTCGATTCCGCGTTCCCAACACTACCACCCTTGTCCCTATGTTCAACCTCGTAAACAAAGTTGCGGGGGCCTAGAAGGTTTCAGGTTATAAATTTAAAAGTCTGAGTACTTCAAATCCGCCTCCACTTTTCAGACGCGTGATTTAGGCTGGTCAACTTTTTGGCACCATTGTCGGGGACAAGGCAAAACGGTACCGGTGACGAACCCGAATTCACTAACTACACTCTAGTGCCTCAAGCTTAGAAATGAGCTTGACAACACTCTCTTTTTCCTTTTTTTATTATTTTTACCTAAAATGAGTGATTATTATTATTAATAACATATGTTCTAACTTGATTTTTCATGCTATTTCAGCTACTCAAAAGGAAGGCATTCTGCTCAACTGAGCGTCGACACCATCAAACATGCCGCCTCATGTTGAACCGCCCCTTTCAGAAGGTGAGGGACACGCGAGAGCTAGACCTCATTCGCCTCCACCTGAAGACAACGACTGCTATGATGGCAATGATCAGCCTGAAGATCCAGAAATGGAGCAGTTCGAGGATGACCATCGCCGTGATAGACGTCGTCATCATCGGAGGCACAAAAGGAATCACAATGATCAGAATTAGCACCATGGAGGCAGTGACAGCGACGAGTCAGATGAAGAAGAAAATACCCTAAGGGAGTTAGCCGCCACCAAGGCTAACAATTCCAGATGCCATGTTGTCGTCCCAAGATTCAATGCAGCCAACTTTGAGCTAAAGCCATCAGTCATCTCCATGATTCAAAACAAAAAGCTTTAAAGGGAGTTCGAAGAATGACAATCCCTATCACCATTTGGATGCTTTCAAAAACATCTGCGACACCATCAAGATGTGGGGAGTCCCCCAGGAGGTAATCTATTGCAAGGGTTTCATCTTTTCTTTAGAAGATAAGGCTCTATCATGGTACCTGGGGCTGCCCCACCAAGCTATGAATGGATGGAGTGCACTGGCGGATGCCTTTGTGAACAAGTTCTATCCTACTGCGAAGACCGTCTGGAACAGACAAAGGATCACTTCTTTCATGCAAAAGCCAAATGAGAATCTCCATGATGCCTAGGAGCAATATCAGGAATATCAGAGGGACTACCCTCATCAAAACTATAAGAAAGGTTTCCTGATAACTACCTTCTACAACGGTCTAACCCCTGAAGAAAGGGTTTCACTGAATGTAGCAGCAGGAAGTGACTTTCTGGGGAAGAAGCTGAGTAGGTCTGAGAAGATCATCAAGAACATGGTCGAGCTGCAAGCCGACATTGACTATGATAGATCTGATAGGGGACAAGCTAAGAAGGCTAGTGAAGGACCCTCTTTTGAATCCAAGGTTCTAGAGACTATCACCTCTCAGATCTAGAGGATAGCAACTGATGTAAAGCAGCTGAAAGAATCAGGTGGGAAGGGAAAGAAGCAGGTCGAAAAGGTCATGAAGTGTGTCACCTGTGGAGAGGGTGAACACGGGGTAGACAACTGTATCTACACCCGACCTGACGAATCGAGCGAAACTGAGTCTGAATCTGAGGAGACTGAGAACGTCTCTTTTGTTAATTTCAAAAGACCAGACCATCCTGGATTCAGTTATGGCAAAAAAGATGCGGCAGAAAACTCGCATCAGCTGCATAACTCTGCTAAGCAACCCCAAGTTTACGAGAAAAGGGGAGGACCAAGTCAATTCACTAGATACACTTCTTTCCAGTAAAACAAGGGAAATTTCCAAGGACAAGGTAAGTACCAAGGTCGGCAAGCGATGAACACCAGTCAAGGACAAGGTCAAGCCAAGGAATAGGGCCAAGACAAGGTTTCAAACCAGCCGGACTTGGTCAGAAAGTTGTTCGATTTTGTAAAGAGACAAGATACCATCAACAATCAGCTGGCGCAGAGTGAGATTTCAAATTCAGGAGTTTTGAACTCAATGCAGGTCCAGATGGCAGATATGCAGACGCATCAACGCCAGATTGATCAACAGTTGGCCCAGATGGCCAAATTGATAAAGAATCCCTCAGGAAAAATACCCTCCAACACCGAAACTGCCAAAAAGGTTGGGCTGTGATCAGAAAGAACAGAGATTGACTTGCAAGATATGGACACTGTTGGAGGTGAAAAGTAAAGGACTTGGACCTGTCGAGCTGGCAACACAAACTACAACGCTCCTCGGGAGGCAGCCCGAGCTTTTATTTTTCCTAGAATAGGATGTAATTTACTTTCTTGCACGAAAAACATTATGAACATTTGGTCTGTAATAAGGCCCGAGTCAGTGTATGCGCCACATGCACTGACTCATCTGTTTTATGGGCCACCGCTCTATTTTATATGCTTTAATGGGTAATACTATCTGAGGCTGGGAACTTAACCTTAGGCCAATGATGTTTTACCCATCAATTGCTTTTTCTTTCGCTTTGTTTTTTGGGTTTTTAATCTTGATTTTGTTTTGATGACTGTGTATCGGGCAAGTATCCCCTTTCCCTGATCGTATCGGGCAGCAGCTCAATTGGTGCGTGGAATACTCTCGTCTCAGGCATGACCTACCTCAACGGCCGACACACATCCTGGATTTACCCGTTTTACCCCCAGTTGGGATTGATATAAATAGTACAGAGGTTTTGCCGTATCGGGCTACTGCATTTACTCTTCTATCTACCTGTATCGTGCAGAAATTGCTCCCTTTGCTCTTGTGTCGTCCAGCTAACTTTTGCTCTCGTATTATGCAAAGTAGCTTCAGAATAGCAAAGGTATATCCCAACAGCCTGCTTGCCCGACATGAATTTCTTATCGCGCACAGCGTATCGGTCTGACGACTCTGGTTGATTTTCCTTGTGTCGCCCGACACATGTGTCGCATGACACATCTTTAACACGCGCTTGCCTGATACCCTATATCGGCCGATAACCGTGTCGCCCATCCTTGTTCTGACTCACTTGTTCTTTCTATCGGGCGACACGTTTTCCTACCGAGAAGACCCTATCGCGTGCTTTGTTTCACATGACCGTATCGCCCGACACGCGACGGGTATGACACACAGCTATTTATCTGCATCGTCCAGTTTTGTATTGCTTAGTGTGGACGACATCCGGACATCATATCGGGCATACACCTATGGTGATTTTTGAAGGCTTCGTATCGCCCGACAAAAGCGTATCGGGCAAGTATCGTATCACCCTGTGTTAAGACCTGATACGGTGGTGTCGGGTAGTTTTGTATCGGGTAGAGTTTTTATCGTGTAATCAATTTTAACACTTGATTGATCAACGAATTTGTTTAATGATAACAGAGATGGCCCGTACAAAGCAACCGTCGTTCGAGTTGACGAGCACGGCAGAAGAATTGACACCGAGGCCCCAGCTGAAGCAACAACAGTCGGGCAGAAATGCCCGAATCCTGAAGCAGTTGGGCCATCAACCTCTGGGAAAAGGGCAAGGACAGAAGGAGCAACGACTCCAGCGAAAGCTTCGACTGCAGCGGCAGAACCCCTGGATCATACACCAGGAAGGTTCGTGCCAAGAGATAACGAGCATGGACGCCGGTACTCGGAGCTGGTGACTAAAATATACAGACCGAGCAGATTTTGCCATCAGTCTTCTTTCATTCAATTGGGTATTTTTGAAAGACTGGAAAATGTACTCGCCGCAGTAGGTCTGAGGAAGATCTGCCTAAGCCGTTATGCCTCCTACACCGAACTCACAAGGGAGTTCATGTCATCTCTCCACCGAGTGAAGAATACAGCTGAGGACGTTGAAGAATATGGTGGAGCAGACAGACTGCAAGGGCAGCTATATAACTCGGAGCACGTCATCTCTGAGAAATTGCTCAACGAGATCTTCTCTTTCAGTGAAGATGAGAAGAAGCTGCTGAACAACGGTGAAAGGATCACCGAAGGAGACGGGTTCAACCCCGTGGAGCTCTGGAGGAGGATGACTGGCGAGTCATCATACAAGCCAAGAAGCAAGGTGGCGGCAATGCACTCCTATTTTTGGAAGATAGTGCACAAGCTGGTAGAATGCCTGCTTTTTAGCAAAAACGAGTCTGGCAACGTCTACACCGAAGAACTCTACCTAATGTGGCACATGATGGAGGGCAAGGTGATTAATCTGGGGCATTTCTTGCTAAACAGGCTGCACCCAATAAAGGATGCCACCAAAGAATACTGCATGGGTGGCATCGTCAATCTGATCGTGGTTGGGTTAGGATACCCAAGGGAACCACACAGTCTTTCGAGGACTAGGGGCGACGAGTTGATCGACCTCAAGTACCTCATGAGGGCCGGCATCATAAAGAAGGAGGGGAGAAGCTATTTTTACAAGTTCGTAAGGACAAACACCCTCCTTCTACTCCCTCACTACGCCACCTACGATGCAGAAAAGCTGGTCTTCACCACAATAGAAATTGAAGTTGTGGCGGTGGAAGCAGCTTACGCCGCCACCACCGGCATTCAAGAGAGGGCGGTCGCTAGAGGAGAATCAATCCCTCCCGACCCGAGGCGGGACAAAGCTTCAACAACCTCTGCCGAGCCAGCCGCCAATCCAGAACCACCAACGACAACAGTTGATAGAGCTGTCGTCGCTCCTGCTATACCAACCACAATCACGACGATACCTACTGTGGCAGAAGAAGAACCGACAATCGTCGAGGTTGCTGAGACCACCAGGGCAGAAACAATAGTACAAGCCCCAGAGGGAGGTGTCACGGAAGAGATTGCCACAACTCCTGAAGCTTCTGTGGTGCCTTTAGAGGCAGAAGAAGAAGTACAGTCGTACGCCAGTTATGAGGTGTTCGCTGAGATCCTTGAGATGGAGCTCGGGGCTGCACAGCTAACGCCGACACTGCTGCCAGTGTCCCCTATAGCAGCTGCTGAGGAGATTGCTGACAACGTAGAGGTGGAGCAGCATCCACCCACACTGCGGCCTTCTCCACCACGACAAGAAGGCGAGGCAGTGACGGTCGTAAGGGCACTGACGCCTCGCCCAGAAGCATCCACCTCACAGACGATCGAGATAAGGTCTACCTCGTCAGGTAGACCTTCACGTGAGAGGAGTATAGCGAGGACGAGAGGGAGATCTACAGGAGCCCCTCCGTCACTCGGGAAAATGCTGGGACACAAACTCGACCACTTGCGAGAGGTAACAGAGAGCCACTCGGCTACATTTACTTCTCTAACCCGCAAGTTTTCATTTTTCCAGCAGAGGCTGAATAGCCAGGAATGGGAACTGCTGACTCTAGTTGGCCTTCCTGGCCAACTAGAGGAACTCAACGCCATGCTTTAGCAGGCCCTCCAGCGCCTTTACGTGATCGAGGAGAGGCTGAATAGGGGAGACGACCATCCGCACCCAAGGCAGCTGAGAAGGTCTCTATCACCTCCTGGCTCAGGCTCTCCACCTTCCTCATCAGCATCCTCCTCTAGATCATTGTCCTCTTCCTCCTCCAGTGGGCCATCCACAATGCCCGAGGAAGGGATGCCACAAAGATCGGCCAACGGAGCTCTGATAATACAAGCGAGCTCCCACAGTCTGGAAGAAACAGCTCCCTCTGTCCCCCTGGACGAAGCAGAAGATGACAACGAAGACATTAGCATCAGGGAGGACTCTTCTGATGAATCAGAGGGAGAAAGGGGGACACATGTGCTGCCAACGAAAGACACCCCCAGAGGAAGACGCTCGACGGCAGATGCATTCTCTACGTCGTCAGAGCTACCTTCTTTCGAGATGGCCGACTTCGATAGAAGGGTCATCGGCTACCTGTCGGTCAAGGACCAGAAATTGCTAAATAAGGTCATGAGGGCACAGGCAGATGAAGAAGATGTCGTCTGGAGCGACGACTACTTCTCAGTACGATGGGGAGAAATCATAAGCATATTTTGTTCACCATCCGTCGTCGGCAAAAAGCTATTCAGGGTCTTGGAAGGTGCTATAATAGAGAACATCAGCGCCGGGATGGGTCGGAGAACAGTGTACAATGCCACCCCGACCTTGGCAAGAAGGCTGATGATGGGAGTACCAGACTCCATTGTGGTGGCCAACATGCTGCAACACATCGAAGAGCATAACACGAACATCATGTTGGCCCCATACAAGCACCGCAACGTATGGTTCCTCTACATGGCAGACCTCCAGAATCATGACGTCCAGCTGCTCAGTTGCTGCAATGAGGTGGTCCCATGCTCCGGTCATATCTTTAGCCACCTAGAAGATAAACATCTCAGGCTTCTACCACTGCATCTTCTGCGAGCCATCAAGCAAGGAGTTCAACGTCACAGAGGCATTTGGAACTTCTTCTCTATCAGAGACTTCCCCGTCCAAGCAGAAGAGGGAAGCGGAAATAGTGCCTTAATCGTCTTGCACACCATGGAGTTGCTCAACATATTCAGATACATAAGGCATCTCCAGGGTCAAAACTTTTACCACCTCAGGAGCATATACGCCCTGCTGCTGATCAAAGATAGACACTATTTCCAAGACGCAAGGGTACCAGAGAGACTGCTGGACAGTGGCCTAGAAAGCGAATCTTCCCAGCCCAGCAACACTCCAAAGAAAGAATCTGAGTTAGGAACAGACATCTACGGGGCAGGCAAGCAGTTAGAGATCCTGTGAGAAGTGCACGGATTCGAAGACCCAGGTTCGCCTGGAACATCAGAATAACTGATCAATAATTTTGACCGCTTCTCGTGCTCTACACTCACGTAGGAGCAGATTAATGAAATTCTTCTAAAGTTAGCTGATTCTACCCCAGCAGATGTCATCTATGAGGCAGGCAATGTCGTAGTCCCGGTTGATGACTTAAGGGACATGGTAAAACATGGAGGATGCTTGGCAATATCTGTGGTGGCCGCCTACATCCAGACACTACAAACAAAGTTCGAACATGCATACATTGTTCATCCAATGTTGTTCAATGACATCTGTCTCGCCGATGAAACATGAGCAAAGCAATCATTTCTGGAAGAGATGGAGCATAGGGTTCCATGCACAATCTTCCTGCCCATCCTGCATTACAACCACTGGATGCTCCTGACGATGTACACTCGCCAACGAGTGGGAATCTTCTATAACAGCTCAGACAACAACAAAGATCATCCAGTGTAGTGTACGTCGACGGCATTGACATCCCTCGAGCGCTTAGTATGAAAATACTATGACGAGGTGGCAGCGCTGATACAACCATTCCTGGAGACGACAACAAGCAAATGGCACGAGCTTTAGTTCTACCACCACATTCCACAACAAATTCCTCTATCCAACGACTGTGGCATCTTCGTCTTGGAATGGATATCAAATGAAGCGACGCCTGACCAGCTCCACCACATCGACTACCACAGAAAACAAGGATAATATGTGTGGGAGCTTCTATCTGGTGCAGGCACGCTCACCAATTAATCCCTCACTGAGTTAAACATTAACCTACCTTATCTACTTCACAACTCTGGGACAGAGTGTGGAGTAAGTTGGGGGGGTACCATGTACCAGTGAGGGAGGTATAAAAAATTTTCTTCAAACTTCACCCTATTTGTTCTTCTTTCTCCTTATCATGTGTACATATACATATACATATACATTCCCATACAAAAAAAAATTTCTTCTTAAAATTTTGAAATTTTTTCTTATTTTGTCTCCACATATATGTACAAAGACAATATATAGAAAAACCCTGATACGACTCTTTGCCGGTTTGTTTTCTATGTGTCTGAGGAGATGCAGGTTTTGTCATGTCTTTCTGATAATGCAGCCTCAAACAACAAAAGACTACGACTTTCCACGCCAAAAATTGCAAAAAATACTCTTGCAACAGCTAAGAGACGTGTATGCAGAAGGAAAAAGCTGCCCAAACAGCAACAAAAATTCCTCTTGTTTTCCTTTACCCAACAAAAATCCCAAAAAGAGAGAATAGCCTTATGAGAGTGAATAAAAGCATGAGAGTTGTGCCAAATGAAAAAAATATATATATACACACACTTGTTTTCCAAAAGAACCCATCTTTAGGCATGGTAGATCCGGGGCAGTGGTACATAGGATGTGAAATCACTGCTCTAAAGCCAACTGGCTTGGACTGCAGGGACCACTCGCCCGCTAACGGACCCTTACCTGGATGGACTGATGGAAAAAAAGAAGAAAAACCCAAAAAGCCTTAAGCCTACCCAAGCACACAACTTTCTGCTCCCAAAAAGTTGTTTGGTGTGAAAGCTAACTTCGAAATCATGCACCCAAGTCTCGCTGAAGCTGTGGAGAAAATCTTTGCTTAAATAAGGCAGGAGAAGTAAAGTCTGTTGTTCATGGTTGGGCTGTATTGTCAGGAAGACACCTCAATGCTCGCTCAAACCCTTGGTCTGGAAACTATACCGGTCAAGAAGAAGCATCACAAAACAAAGTTTAAAGATTGATTGAGGACAATCAAAATGCTAAGTTTGGGGGAGTTGATAACACCAAATTGTGTGATGCTTTTGACCCTTATTTCGTTATCAAATCTGCCCTTTTAAACTGTTTTCCTCTCCTTTTTATCATGTTTTTGAATAAACAGGCCACGACACGCTATTAACTCCATTTTATCATCTTTTGCAGAGTTTTCCCCGATTTTAACTCATTTATCAGCAAAAAGGCCCGTCCCGACCCACAAACATGTTCCACCTGCATCGGCCTTCCTACCAACCATCCGACTGATACACTCACTGCCCGACAGGGCAACACGATACCCTGCCGCGTGACACAAGGGTGCCGCGCAAGAGGAAGCGGACGAGCGATACGCCGCTTACCCGATAGGGAGACGGACTCGCCACGACTGCTGCAGCGTGTCGCGCGATACAGGCCACCCACCGGCAGGTGCCACTTGTTATGATGATAGACATCTCGACATCCTTGTGCCGGGCGATACGAATATCGGCCATCCCCAACTCCGCGATAATAAGAGGTGATGAAGAACACGTGGCGTCTGGAGCACCATAACTTCTCCCAACCGCTGCCTATAAATAGCAGCTACAGGACAGCGATGGGACGGGTCGGATCCCTCGAAAGCCAACTTATGAAAGCTTCAGGAGCTAGCGTGTCATGCCTCAGAGGTGTGTCGGGCGATTCTAGGTGAGCACTTCCCCATCCCGAGAGGGAGGGAATGGTTCACTTAGGGTCGTCCTGGGCACCATTGCAGGCCGATATCGGCCAACAAGGACACCCGATAGGAGTGTCCGATACTGGAAGCAACACTCTAGCCTGACACGATACCAAACCTCGATACGCATCATCAGTCACGGCGTGTCACCTGAGAGGGTGACTCTCGACACAATCGTATCGGGCAAAGGTTCCCCGCACGATACATCCACCCGTCACAGCGTGTCGCCCGAGAGGGTGTGCTGCCCGATATCGGGCAAGGCTCCTACCCGGTATTGGGCTGGAGGGTTGGTTGCTGCCTATCACCATTCTAAATCAAGAAGGCAACATTTATCTTTACTTATTCCAGTCATTTACTTTACTTACTCATGCAATGTAATCAGACCTTTTATGCTAATGGAATTAGAAGAGCCTTAATTATCTGCTACTTTATGTCGGGTTCCTTTTGTTGGATGATTGCTATGTTTAACATCTGAACTCTAGCTTGTATGCTTGGATCACGTTTCAATTAGCTACCGAATCGTGCTTTCCCATTGCAACAGCCTCGAGAGGGGTGTTGTGGCTCTAGTGTTTGGTCTGATACTGGAGTATGAGAGTGCCTAAGATCGGAGTTGATGTAGTAACCTTTCCACTCTAACTTAAGTCCAACAACCTCAAGAGGGGTGTTGATGCTTAGTTAGAGGTACCCACATCGAGAGGAGGGGTACATGATGTTTTCTGCTGCCGCTTGTTTTACTAAAGTTTTCTCCTTCATTCCTTACTAAAGCGAAAGTGTTATCTCTTTGGTTCCGTTGCACGAAAAACCCTAAAAACTGTTAAATGCTTAAAACCTAATTTTTTCCCTCGTAGCTCCAGTTGGAGATAGATTTCTTTTGTTTTATCGATCCTAGCATGTTGTTCCCTTGGGGAACTTTTATCATCCCCTTGCCCTTACTGGAGTGTAACGTGTCGATTCCGCATTCCCAACACTACCACCCTTGTCCCTGTGTTTGACCCCGTATATCTACTTCGACCCCGTAAACAAAGTTGCGGGGGCCTAGAAGGTTTCGGGTTATAAATTTAAAAGTCCGACTACTTCAAATCGGCCTCCACTTTTTGGACGCGTGATTTAGGCCGGTCAATGTGTGCCATCAATATCACATATTGACTCGCACGTGCATGCGCATGCCTTTCTCAGTCTCACTTATCAAGTGGACATGGACATCATACTCCCTTAGGAGGGACAAATCCCATATCTATCACTCGCAGTCAAAACCCCATGTGTCAAAGTCACCCAATCATCACCTTTATAACAATCCATATTTTAGGACCGTGTTTAATGATGTCAAAGTGTACCCAACGACATATGATGAGTGTAGTGATTTCAGGACTAAGGATCACAATCAACACCATCACAGTGAGATCTGACTGTGACTACCATGTCATGGTTCCATGTGTCACTCTCACGATGGGTCTATCTGATACACTATTCTCTAACATGTATCTATGTGCTTGGTTTTATATCACATATCATGACTAATGAGACTCTGTCATCAACCAACACACACTCTAGTCTTGTTGTGTCATTGTTGTCTATCAACCTTCCACAATGTCATCTGACTAGGGACAAAACAAGAATGCACAAACTCTTAGCATCTGTATGATCTCATTCTTCAGGTCCTCAACCTGAAGACATACATCATTGAGTACTGTCATTCTCTAGACATTCATTATGTTCTATCATTATCTCATAATTGATTGAACCAGAAAAAATTGGAGGCTTGCCTCAGATATTTATCAAATTAATCATAATGTATCCCAATCCAATCATCATATGATTGGCTCTCAAGTCATACATACCAACAGACTCCCACTTGCATTGTGAGCCAATCACCTTTGAATAATATTCTTAGTGATCTCCAAACATGTCCCACATGTTTCTGCTACTCCTGTGCTAATGTAGTGAGTTAGAAACACTTTGCTTTAGTAGGTATATTGCATGTTTCACATCTCTTCACTGTACGACATATGGTATGAGATGGAGTTGTTGTAATATGTGATCTGATATTCCTTGCCTAACACTTAGCTCCATTGTTTGACTACTTGTCATCAATGGTTGGAATATCTATAAGTTCATCTCTATGAACTTCTAGATCCATATAGTATCCTCTGTTGTTCATAACACATGGATATTCAGCTTTCCATTTTAGAATTAAATAGCTTTTAAATCAGAACATTTCCATTTATCAACTCATATTCACTTTTATATTTTATATTTTGCGATCAATTTCTATCATTTTGGAAGCTTGCATCAGTGTAACTCCTTACACTCAACACTTACTTATATTACCATAGAACTAGTACTTCATAAGTACTAGACAAGTTCTTCATGGTATTCTAGTGACCCTCACTGGAAGTAGACAGACATCCACTCGTCACACGAGTTAGCAGGATGAGCATATCATATTGTCATGTCCAATACATACAAGACGATGAATGCATATTTTCTTATCATGTCTAATACATACAAGATAATGGAATGATTACATACATGATAGATCCATATCTATCTATGTGTTCCTATTCTTCTTAAGAATTTGGGACACTTGGCATCTAAGATACGAACTCCATGTAACATGAACAAGTTTTCTCCCACTGAATTTGTGCATACTAAACTCTTTAGTACATATTGCCAATGTATGTTCTCTCTTTACTAGGTCAATAGGCTTTTGAGAACTATCTTTTTAGATCTCTATTCCTATCACATAGGACATTTCTCTATCTTCATTTCCACACCAGTTTCCACTGTAGAACATTTCATTCCTCATCATCATGTGGAATGTGAATACACTCCCACTAAATCTTTGTAATCACATATCCCTTCTTTATTTTGATATATCAGTCAAACCTTTTGACTATATAATCAAAGTAAAGACTTCCATTTCTGAGTTGCTTGTATTTAATCAATCATATTGATTAATCCCTTGTAACTTATAGACTGCATTTGCATTATTGGATTCATAAAACCCTTCACGTTGTGTCACATACACAACCTTATCTTATTCCTTCCAGGAATGTAGTTTTAATATCCATATGCCGAATCTCATTTTCATTAAGTTCTAACAACAAGCATGATCCTTTCTCTAAATGTCATCCATGTCAGTCTTAACTCTTAAGACCCAATTGCACTTTTGAATTTTATCCCAATCAAGTTATACCATAAGGTCATACCTTAATTGGTTCACATGGAAGTCATTTTGGATCCTATGGCCTCAAGCCATTGCGGTTGGTGTTGCATGTCTAACACTATCTTTATTCGAATCACAAAGTCATGGGTTCAATAATATGTTTTAGGCTTGGAAGTGAAGGCTAGAGGATTCTAGTTGAGTTTAATGCATTTTATGCAATGTATAAGCCCATGTCTTTAGTCAACATATATGCAACACACTCAATTATACTAAACTTCATCACATTATAAAACATGTGAAAGTTCTCATGTCCAGTATCATTAAACTATATTTCCTTATCTTCTCACTAAGTCAAGGACATAAACTGGATAGGAAACGCCTCACAGTGTTTGGCCCAATCCATGCGATGGTCCATGGATAGTGCTATTAGATCCATTGTAGTTTGGTTTCTCCTTTAGATAATGGGTCGTAAAAAGGTCGTTCTCCTCCTTAAGATTACAACATGCCCTTAGATAAAACTCCAAGGTTACAATTCATTGTACCACTTTAGCCATTACATCACTCCATTCCTCTCCCCAATAAGAATTATGATTTGAATTTAAAAATCATTCATCATTACTTCTGTCTAGGCTATATTTATGGGGCCTAAAACCAAACTACTAGCTCCTCCAACCCTATGCATGGAATAGTCATCTAACACATTCTTAAGTTTATACCTATCCTCTATAGCACATATCTCTTTGATATAGGGTTACTTTGGGGATGGGGACACATCCATATTTCTCTTTCCCTTATCGACTATTGGATTATTCAATGTTAAATTCCTCAAATTAACAAAAGTGTCTACATGTTATTGTTACATTTACATATAAACATGGGTTATTTAGGTTCATAAGATCTTGAAGATATTTGAGAGTGAAAAATGCATTAATTCCATTGTATTCTACACAGTTTTATATCCCTTTGTCATAAGTTCTTTTGGATATCATAGAAAGTATACATCCTTCCCTAAGAAAGAGAAAGGGAGAGAAAGAGAAACCATAATATATGGGAGAATCTAGGGCTCCTCAAATCAAAAGAGATAAGAATAACTTAATTAATATAGGTACTCTAGGTACCACCATATGAATTTGGAGTTGGTATAGACCAAGTAAGTACACGAAGAACTGTGTTAACCACTAGTGGTTAGGAAATTTTATACATGACCCCCTTGAAGCACTAGCCCAAAGACTCCATAATGTTCCAAGTTCATAAGATCATATCTAGTACGCCAATGTTCATCGATGAAACATTTCATGTATTGGGATGGTCACTGTGAGACCATGAATTTAGATTTACCCTAATCTTACTATAATATTGATTATTTATCATTATTGTGTTCTTTATTAATAGTTGATACCAATTGGTTAAGTTTTATCTCTTATTTGGTTCAACTTGAACATTGTTTGCTCTTGTTCCAAGTTTCCTTACAAGTTGTGGACTTAGTCGTAAATTTGATATAATATGAAGAACTAATTGCAAAAAAATATCTAAACATGTGTTTTAATTTATAATCATACTTATTTGATCCTTAAATATATTGGTTAAGAGATGACATTAATCGCACTTCAATTGGACTATGTCTGCCTTGATCTTGTAATCACATGTACATGTGTGGACTACTATGAAATTTCACCAAAATGTTGGACTAAATTACAATTTGTGTATACAATAACCAACTCCACGTTATCCTTCATAAGTTTTCTACATTTTATGAATTTGAGTACTTTTGGGACTAGTTGAGCAAGGTCAAGTTTTCCCTTCTTGCCTTGGGCTTAGATAGCTCATCTAAATTTTGTATTGTTTTAGTCTTTTGGCCTCCTAACTTATATGTATACAAGACCACTGGTCCCCACTTCTATTTTACAACCACAGGACCTCCTAGGATGAGTAGAAGCATCCTGGAAACTAGTAGGAGCTCCTTGGACCTCTATGGGCATGGATTTGTGCTTGCATGTTTGCGCATGTTGAAGATGCACCTTTCTTAGTGGATCTTTGGCCTTGCAAATTCATTTTCCCTATCATTCATGTAAGTTATCCTTTATGATATCTCTTATCTACTTTCTTCACGATATTCTTCTTCCCTATAATGATCTCCATGGATTTCAATATCGTTTGTTATGACAAACAACAAAAACACCCTCTTTTGTCCTCTTTTGCTCAAGTTTTCTCCTATATCTAGCATGAAGGAGCTTCTTTGGGGCCTTCAGAGGGCTGTTCACAAGATGTCATGTTGAGTTAGTGATTTTGTGAAGTGGAGTTCGAGTTCATCTACCATGGTTAGTGTCTAAGATGAAATCCAAATTCTTCTAGAGATTTTTTTTGAAAGAGGTTTAGTGATCTTGCTGAAGTCTCGAATGAACCTCCTGTGAAATTCTACGTGTCCAAAAACTACTTAAAATTCTCTAACAAAAGTTGAGGGAGATAGTCTAGTGATCACTTCTGTTTTTGCCTTGTCAACTTCAATGACTCTAGATCGAGCACAATGTCCTAGAACAATGCCCTTCCTAACCATAAAGTGGCATTTTCCGAATTACTCACTAGACGTTCTTCTTCACAATGTTCTAGGACCAAGGAAAGATGATGTAGGCATACATAAAAATTATCTACATTTACAAAGAAGTCACCCATGAAAATCTCCATATCTTCTCGATAAGGCCGAAAAAGATAGTAGACATGAATCACTAGAAAGTGGCAAGTGCATTGCATAATAATAAATGCATATGACAAACGACATACATGCCAAAGGGGCACATGGAAGTATGTTGGCTAAATTGTACATTAATATACCTTTTGTTTGATGATGACAAATATTTCACACTTGTGGATCTAACATTCTATTTGAGTATTTTAGGGTTCAAGGTAATAAGGAAATTCTACTAAGTGGAAAGTTGAAGATCAATGCAAATTGAAGATCAAATGCGCTAAATTATATATGCGTTCATGATTGTACTCAAATCTAAACACTTATACAAAAATATAATGTACAAGTACTTAGAAATCATGTAAATCAAGTGTTAGATCTTCCCTATCCACTTATAACCCTTATATAGGCTTCCCCCTAAAGTTAGAGTCACCATCACCCATTGAAACACACACTTAGTAGGTGATTCAAAAGACTGAAATAGGGACATCCTCGATCAAGAAACTTGTCGGCCAAGACACACTCATTCGAATTTTTTTTTGACCAAGAACCACCTCAGTCGAACTTATGAGCACTGTTTAATAACTTACACATGTGTACTCTAGAATGGGCTTCGGTCAAAAACATTCTTGACTGAGCAAACCTCGGTCAAAAGCTTGTGACTGTTAGACTAAATGATTAGTAGTTGGGAGTTGAAGATAGACGTTGCAACACATTTTCCTTAAACCCAAGCTTAATTGAAGAAAAACTCAACCAAGACATAGTTCGGTCGACAAACTTGTCGACCGAGCAGGGTTCTGGATTGTTCTTTTAAGCACGACAAATTAGCCATTACTAGCCAACTAATGTACACATATCGTCTAGTTAAGCACTAATAACACTCTAGAGACTCCCTAGAATGTCCCTAGACACTTGAAAACTATTCCTATAAATAGGAGAGTCCTTAGGATACCTAAAGCACCTAAGAAACACTTGAGAATACATTCTAGTGAGCAACAAAGCTAAGCAACACTTGCCATCTTCTTCTACAAGATCTAAATTTGTGTCCTATAGCAATAGCCTCTTAGCCACCTCATAGCAACGTCCATCCTAAATGGTTTGAGAGGTATAACACTTGATATAGGATCAAAGTGCTATACGCAATTGGTGTACTTCCTTCCTTCTTAATCCCTCTTCACAGGTTAAAGGTACTTGTGCTCCTTGTATACTCCAAGATTGTGGAGGATGCTTGAGGGATGTTGGTTGAACCTACTTCTTGGTAGAGAAGTCTGCTTTAAGAGGTGCTTAAGATTACTTCAAGTAAGGCTTCTTCAAGGGAGATTGGAGATACTTCTAAAGGAAGGCTATTTCAAGGTGGTGGAGCTACTTCTAGGAGGAGAAGGTTGCTCTAAGGGCTTGGAGTCACTTCAAAGAAGGTTGCTTCAAGGAGGTTGAGGCTATTTCTAGAAGAAGTCTACTTCAAGGAAGGTGATTGTATTTTATTGTAACATCCTTGAGAGGTAAATAAAATTAATCACTTTCAAAATCCCAATTAGAGACAATTGGGTAGTGGAGTGACAACCTTTGAATTCAAAGGTTGGAAACACCCTAAAAAGAAGTGTCTTCTTGTTTTGTCCTCCTACATTGGTTGTGTGTTTTAATTATCTTAAATTATCAAAAAGTTCTATTCACCCCCCTCTAGATCTTTCAGTTGGTATCAGAGTAGGTCTTCAAGGAGCCCTAATAGGTATTGAAGAATGGGGGACAATGTACTTAGCAACCTCAACCTTGGAAGTATAATTTCATTCATATTTTCCAATAGGTGTAGTTGCTTGAATACCTACAGAAGAATTCGTTACTCGTATTCAAGAAATATATGATAAATATGTTGATTGTAAAAAGAAATTGAAGAAGCTTACAAAAAAAATGATGATTTTCATACTAAGTTATATATGCTTTCTTCTGAAAATGAAAGTATCATATCTAAAAAAGATACCTTAAAATCCTCCATCAATGAGCATAATATCAAGTTGCTTTCTGTAGAGACAAACTATAATTATCTTTTCCAAGAAAAGGTTGAATTGCTTGCTAAAATAAATGATCTTCAAACTCAACCTATTCTGTGTACTCATTTAGATTATGATGTTATTGTCAAAGAAAGAGATAGTTTTTTATCTAATCTAGACCAAGCAAAGTTAGATATTAAAAAGAAAATGGATGAAATTTCTAAGTTGTAAAAGAATATTAGTAGCTTGAAAAATAATGACATTCTTGATAAATTCCTAAAGGACTCTTCTAGTCAAATTCGGAGGAGAGGCCTAGGTTATGTACCCAAAGATAAATCCTATCAAAAACCTAGAGCTAGAAATATACAAGTACCCAAGACCAAAGCATGTGTGTACCTAAAAACAATCCAACTCATGATCACAGTGTTAAAAAGAGAAATGCAATTGATTTCATTTGCTGTCATTATTGTTTACGTCTTAGACATTACTCATTTTCATGCACTTACAAGAAAAATAAGGATAAAGATTTAGTTTGGGTTCCAAAACCACAAACTTAGAAACATGGAATATTTCGTTGAGATTTGATCTAAATTGCAATTTGAAAATTCTATTGTCTTATCTCAACTAAACTAAGATTTAACTTTCATATTTTTGTATGATTTGATTGGAAATGACAACATGCTTTGCTTGAAATTGATAAACTTGAAAACTGATAGAGATAGGAATACTGCCAATCTCCCAAATATATAAAACATGGGCCAAGAATCACACATCTTGCCCTGGGTATGAGGTTCCTTTCCATCCCAAAAGAGTAGGAAATATCACATCTGCTCGGCAGGAAATAACACATCTGCCATAAAAACCAATGCAATTACACTACTCTAGTGCTACTGAATCACATAGCATGTTAAATGTAGAGGCAAGTAGAATGTATAGTCAGAATATATAAACTAGTCACCACATAAGTGACCAACATATACATACAACTCATAAGTGGGAAAAAGACATCACACGTCATCGTTTAGAGTTCCATCATGAACAAAGCATAAGATAAGAGTTCAAAATAATATCCATGATCACATGATACATATAAATGAGGTAGTTCACATGAACCATGATTTTCAAAAGAAAATACATTGTGTATAGTTTAATGTCCATAGGACAAAGAGAATGAATAAGCATAGGTGAATTTCTCAACATAGAAGAATAGGAGATCCATCATACCTCCACTTTAGGGTCTAAACAGTCCAAGTCAGTCCTAGATCCAGGACTAGGCATCCAAAGAACTTCTAGGGAAGGTATATAGGTCCAATAAGCAAGGTTCCCAAGCTTAGAGAGTTTGGTTTCTCCAACAAATCTCCTATCTCAAGAAAGAAGCACCTTCTCTACTTTAGAGGTGAAAAACCCTAACAAAAGAACATGGAGATGAGGTGTTTATGGGTTCTAGGTGGGGTTTCACCATGAAAGGCCATGGTTATGAACCGGATGAAGGGGGAAGGAAGACTAAAAATATAAAAATAGGGAATGAAAGGGGGATACTTACTAGTTTTAGTCAAAATCACCAAGGAGGAGCTTAAGAAATCCTAAATAGAGAAATTTGGAACCCTAGGATCCTTATTCACCAAGGTAGGCACCTCCTTTTACGTTGGGACAACACCTTCATGGAAAAATATAGTAGGAATGATGCTATAATATAGAGGAAATAAAGGAGAGCAAGAGTTTTCAAATTGGGAGTTGGGAAGGGGTAGATATGGCTATATAAAGAAAGAGGTCAAGTATGAGGTGTCTATGAGACATTCCATGTGTCATGTATAAGGGTGTCCATGGATATGAAAGACTTTATGGATAAGGAAGAAGTCAATAACAATGTGCCAAGTTACTTTCCATGTGTCCAATGCTAATGGTACCTATGGACATGCAAACCTTTATGGATAAGGAGGAAGTCATGCATGAGGTGTCCATGGAGCTTTCCATGTGTCCTTAGCCTAGGGATTTCATGGCCATGTAAGAGGATAGCTCATAGAGACTTATTGAATATCAAATGTTGGTTTATGGACACTTATTTCCATCCCAGTTGACCTCCAATCAAATAAATAACCCCATTGGTTGATAGCTTCTAAAGATCAGCTCGTTTATAAAGAGAGTAATCCCTAAAATGTCCTTGGAAAGAAACACCTTCAAACCAAGGTGAAACTAGGTGCCCCATGGTTCAAAAATTCGAAAATGGTAAGGGAATATATAAGGATTATAATGCATGTGACAATTTGTAAAGAAAACCTCCCAATTGGGTAAATTATAGAAAAGTCCAGAATTTACCTAAAATTGCATAACTTGCACAAACAACATCTAAATTGGACCAAACTTCATCCACAAGTTATATTTGATGTGTTGAATATGAATTTGCTATTATTTCCATATTTTAAGTTATATAATCACATTATTCATTACTTATGCCTTTTACTCATTTTCTCTCTCCTAAACTTATCCTAATATTTCAAGGTGGTCCAAATTAGATGAAATTTGACATGTAGGCTAATTTTGATATGTAGATTTCGAATTTGAAGTTTTTTTCCACTTTTGAGACTTCCATTTATAAGATATGTCATATGGCCCATTATTTAAACTATTCATCCAATTAAGTTTCTTATCTTCATATTACCACCAAAATGAGTTATGTGGCATATTTTATGTATCCATTATAAACCCAAGATTAATGTTAGAACATTAGGCTACATTAAGGTGATCTATAAATGCATTATCTCATTGGGGTTATACTAAACATCTATTTAGGTATAACGTTCAACCTTGTTTAGCTAAGTCCAAAATGTCAATTTCCAGGGTAGGGTCTGAGATCTAGTATGTTACAAATACACCAAGGAACTCCTCAATGATTTGGTATCGAAAATTGTAAACATGATACCACACCCATGGTGATTTCTGCCAAAATTGACTTGGATGAAGAAGGTGAACCCATTGATGATTCCTTATATAGGACCATGATTGGTAGTTTTCTATATTTGACCACTTCCAGAGTGAATATCATGTTTTCCATTGGACTTTGTGCTAGATTTCAATCAAAACCAATGCACTCTCATTTTCAACCCTTAAAAGAATTTTAAGATATCTTGCTGGTACTATCGACTATGGTTTGTGGTATCCCAAAGGACAATCACTGGATTTAAAATCTTACACTGATGCCAATTATGTTGGTTGTCGACTTGATCACAAGAGCATAAGTGGTGGTTATTTCTTACTAGGAAGAGTCTTAGTATCATGGTTTAGTAAGAAACAAAATATAGTTTCCATATCCACCAGTGAAGCCGAATATGTGGTCAATGTCTCATGTTGTGGTCAAGTACTCTATATGCAATAAGTTTTGAATGACTATGGCTTTGCATTTTGTTCTATGCCGATTTTCTATGATAACACTAGTGCTATAAACTTGGCTCATAATCCTATTTTACATAGTCATGCCAAGCATATTAAAATTAGACATCATTTCTGATGAAATCATATTTCTAAAAATAATATGTATCTTCATCATGTTGATACTGAAGAGTAATTAGCTGATATCCTTACTAAACCTCTTCCTCTTGATCAATTTCAATATATTAGAAAGAGATTACTCCCCTAGAAGATGTCTTCTTTGATATATGTGCTCAAAATTATTGATAATTTTCTTACTTGAAATTCATGTGATTTTTAGTGCATATAATTTTAGAACTATTCCTTTGCTTAGTCACAATAATTTATTATCATGACAAGCAATTAAACAAGCTCAAATCAATTCAACAAAACTACTCACAGTATCTTGATCGATCGAAAAAATTGTGGACCGAGAAAGTCCCCACTCGAAAAATTTCTTCACTGAGTTTCACTCGATGGACCCTCAGCCGACTATGCAAATCTCAAGTGAATTTCTTCTAGAAACCTCGTGAATTGATTTTTTTTTCACAAAAGTCCCTCGGTCGAAAATATTTTAGACCGAATCCTCGACCGTTGCACCCAAAAATTCAAAATTTCAACGTTGACCAACTCGATGTTACAAAGAGCCATTGGAAAAGAGTTATTGGGCTCTCGGTCGACAATATTATCGACCGAGCAGGTCCCTATTTTTCTATAAAAGGGACCCCAATCCGTCCATTTTCTTTACACCACAATTGTTTTCTTCTCCATCCCTTCTCTAGTATTTCTTAGAGCTCTTCTCTAGAAACATTCATCCCCCACCATCTCTATCTCTTCTTCCACCTCACTTTGCTCAAGATGTCCTCCTCTTCAGCTCGAGGTGGGAAGAAGCAAGTTGCTGCGAGGAAGGGAAGAATGGTCACTCCAACTTTGAGCATCATCAATGACATTCCCTTCAATGACATTGTTGCTAGAGAACTCTACCTAAAAATCACCTCGAAGACCCCTCTTCCTCGACGCCCGGTGGACATCAATGACTTCATCATGCTTCTTGATCTCTCTAAGCTCTTCAAGGTGCAAAAATTAACAGATTTCCTTACCCCATCCTTCTGTTTCATGTCCACCCAAGCTGTCAATGAGTTCTATGCTACCTTACTAGGGACTCCAATGAGCCATTTTATTTCACCCCATGGTTGACGAGCTAGCTTTCCATTTCTCTGAGAATGACATCCTTAAAATGCTAGATATATATGTGGAAGAGTATGGAGAATTCATAGACGTAACCACCAGAAATCCTATATCCAAATTCTCCACTGATGATAACACCATTAGCCTAGGTGATGCCAAAAAGGCTTTTTTTCCTTCCTAATACCTCATCTCATGAGCATAGGGGAACTTACTATGCTACATCATTAATCTCTAAATCTAGGGTGGTGAAACTAATTATTTCTCATAACATCTACCCTAGATCCAACAAAACTAAATCCCACAATTTAGGATGTGCCTCATCTATGCTATACTAGAAAGCATTCATGTGAACTTTATCTGTATCATCCTATCCAATATGTTTGACTCTTTTAGGAATCCTCCCTATGCTGATTTTGTATGCCAAATAATTCAATACTATATTGATAGAAACCTAGAGGAATTAGGCTATAAGTGTGATAGGCATCCTAAAAGATTTACCAAAAATGCTATGGATAAAATGGGAATTGATTTTGGGCACCAGAGAGCTAGGATCGAAGGGAAGACATCGACTGAAGTAAATCATCCACCTACTACTCCTCCTAGATACTCCATAGAAAATCTAGCCAATGATGTTTTTCATCTCAAAGGGGCCACCTATCATCTTGGGAGACAATTAGACTACAAACACCATGTCGGGACCTATCTCAACCAAAGAATTCAAGCTTAGTCTCCCAATGTTCCCGACACATACGCATATGCACTATATCCTGGGAGACTCTATCCTTTTAACCCTTCAATCCAATACACCCAAGTTCCACCACCACCTTCACATGATCTTTCCCATATCTAATACTCACCCATGCAACTCCTGGACATAGCTACCCACTTCAGATTTGATCGGGCACCTACATTTCTGGAGGCATATGCTCTTACCAAGACAGGTGCACTTGATTGGAAAACACTTGTGAAGTACTATGGTTATGCTCCATTTCTTGGGAAAGATCTTGAGGTTGATTTAATCTTGAACTCTTTCAAGTGATGTTGTCCTATGGAGTGAGTAGTAAAGCATATGTAATCACTTTAGTGAAGCTTATGTTGTTATCCTATGTTGTCATCAATGAAATTGAGCTTGTTTGTGTTCCCTTGATCATGATAATAAAAATTTATCTTGTGGCTTTCATTGGACATTTTTATCACTTTCTTTTTAAAACCGTGTATGATATTGAGGGGGAGTATCCCATTTAGGGGAAGTAAGTCTAAAATGATTACATGGCTATCTTTTTAAAATGACAAAGGGGGGGAAATAATATAAAACAAAATAAATGAGTTTCATAATCTCTTGGCATGGCATTAGTTGATGTTACATTTCCTTAAGACATGGATACTATGTTCCATATCTCTTTAGGAATAATTATAACACATTTTATGAAAACAAGAGAACCTTTTTCATCTTAGATAAATCATAGGTATGAACTCATCCCATTTAAATTATTTTGATTATATTTGAGAAATGTTTGTCATCTTCAAAAAGGGGGAATTGTTGCCTAAATTGTACATTAATATAACCTTGTTTTGATGATGAAAAACATTTCACACTTGTGTATCTAATGTGCTATTTGAGTATTTCAGGGTTCAAGGTAATAAGGAAATTTTACTAAGTGGAAAGTTGAAGATCAATGCAAATTGAAGATAAAATGTGCTAAATTGTATATGTGTTCATGATTGTACTCCAATGTAAATACTTGTACAAAATATAATGTACAAGTACTTAGACATAATGTAAATAAAGCGTTATATATTTCCTATCGACTTATAACTCTTAGATAGGTTTCCCCCTAAAGTTTTTAGAGTCACTATCACCCATTGAAACACACACTTAGTAGGTGATTCAAAAGACTAAACCATGGACATCCTTGGTCGAGAAACTTTTTGACCAAGAAACACTTGGTTGAAGTTTTTGTCGATTGAGAACCACCTCAGTCGAACTTATGAGCATTGTTCAATAACTTACACATTTGTTCTCTAAAATGGGCTTTGGTCAAAAATATTCTTGACCGAGCAAACCTCGGTCCAAAGCTTGTGATCCTTAGACCAAGTGGTTAGTAGTTGGGAGTTGAAAATAGACATTTCAACACATTTTCCTTAAAACCAGGCTCGGTCAAAAAAAAGCTCGACCGAGACACAGTTCGGTCAACAACCTTGTCAACCAAGTAGGGTTCTAGATTGTTCTTTTAAGCACGAACTTATTAGCAATTGCTAGCCAACTAATTTATGCGTAACGGCTACTTAAGAATTGAGAACACTCGAGAGACTCCCTAGAATGCCCCTAGATACTTACAAATCATTCATATAAATAGGAGAGGCATTTGTACACCTAAAGCACCTAAGATACACATGAGAATACAGTCTAGTGAGCAACAAAGCTAAGTAACACATGTCATCTTATTTTACAAGCTCCAAATTTGTGTCCTATAACCGTATCCTCTTAGCCACCTCATATAAACATCCATCCTAAGTGGTTTGAGAGGCCTAACGCTTGATATAGGATAAAAACACTATACACAATTGGTGTACTTCCTTTCTTCCAATCCCCCTTCACATGTTAAAGCTACTTGTGCTCCTTGGCTACTCCAAGATTATGGAGGCTTCTTGAGGGAGCTTTGTTGAAGCTACTTCTTGGTAGAGAAGGCCGCTTCGAGAGGTTCTTGAGATTACTTCAAGGAAGGTTGCTTCAAGGGAGGTTGGAGATACTTCTAAAGGAAGGCTATCTCAAGGTGGTGGAGTTACTTCTAGGAGGAGAAGGCTGCTCCAAGGGCTTGGAGTTACTTCAAAGAAGGATGCTTCGAGGAGGTTGAGGCTACTTCTAGGAGAAGGCTACTTCAAGGAAGGTGATTGTATTTTATTATAACATCCTTGAGAGGTAAATAAAATTAATCCCTTTCAAAATCCCAATTGGAGACAATTGGGTAGTGGACTGATAACCTTTGAATTCAAAGGTTGGAACCACTCTAAACACAAGTTTCTTCCTTGTTTCCTCCTCCTTAAGTGTTTTAATTATCCTTAAATTATCAAAAATCCCTATTCACCCCCCTCTAGATCTTTCAAAGTGGTCTTTTATTGATCTCTAGGGTGGGTGGGTATCTGGTAGAAGCTAGATTATCCATCCAAGTAACATAAGAACTCCTGTTGTGCAAGTCTCTCTAGGAAATGATCAAAAAGTGTAAATGGGAAAAGGTTCATCTAAGTAGCATTGGTGAACTTGTGATGATTAATGCACATGCACCACCTAATTATGGTGTAAGTTGGGATAAGCTCATTCTTCTCATTCAAAACAATTTTAGGGTCTCCCTTCTTCGGAAGTACTTGCATAAGGCTCAGCCACACTGAATCATAGATGGGATTGATGATCCTAGATAGCAATATCTTTAACATTTCCTTATGCACAACCTCCTTCAAAATTGGGTTCATCTAACTTTTCAGCTCTATGGGGGGATTTTAGATGTTGGTCATATGTATTATATGCATACATAAGGCTTGTATCCCTCCAGGATCAGTTGTATCCTAGTGCCTTCTACCTCTTCCTCAATTTCAGTGAGCAACATGTCCTATTGCTCAGCTATGAGATCTACTTTGATGATGATTGGGAAGATCATTTTTCTCAACTAGGAAGATATATTTTATCCACTAGGTAGAGGCTTCATTTCTAGAGTAGTGTGACTTGTCTTCTTCAATTACAGAGATAGACTTGATATCTTCTGACTCAGCTTCAAGGTCTTTCTCAACATGTTTTTTTGGTCAATGAAAACTCACCTTGTTCTTTTTGTATTTTTTGAGATAGTAGTTACAGAGCACGCGTAAAGAAACTATACATGTGTCTATACAAGTATATTCCCACAAAGAAAGAAAACTCCACTCGTCAATGAAATACATAAGAATCTTCATCCCACTATCTGTGCCGAGCAGCCCAGAAAAGAATAAATGTCACTAAGAGAAACTCCAGTCATTAATGAGGAGTTTTTCTCCACTTTTTCATCATTCAATTCATGATAATTAGGGTCAATGAGTACCTTCTCAAGAGGGTCTTCAAAAGAGGTGTCTCATATCACAACCATGCCATCTTATCAATACATTCAATAAGGAAGCATTGTTCTTGAAATGAAGGCCCCTTAATACTCTCGACAACATTAAAGTATATGCCCCAAGCCTTTATGTCAAGATTCCAACTTCAATATCAATTAAGGCTTTGGTAGTTGCAAGGAAAGAGATCCCAAAGACTAGGGGGTTTCTAAGGTCCTCCTTTATGTTCACAGTGGCAAAGTCTCAAGGGATATAAGATTTGGAACCCACACGCACATGTATGTCTTCTACAATCCCCATATAGGTGGTCATAGAAGAGTCATTCAGTTAAAACACTATGTCGATTGGGAGGATGTAGGAGGTGAATTCAAGTCCCACTCAAGGTTGTAGGGCATGATAGAAACACTTTCCCCAAGGTTAGTAAATCTTGTTGGAACTTGGAAACCCCAATGAAATAGGAGATTCTAAAGGATATTGTATTCTTGAGTTTCTAAGGCATCTTACTTTGGAAAATGTCATAGATAATCTTTGCCATATACACAATCTCATACTCCTATATTGCATACTTGTGACTGAGGAGAAATTTAAAGAACATGGTCTATGAATGAATTTCTTCCATAACATCAAGGAAATAAATGTCAACATGCAACTTATATCCTTAAACTACATGAATTTTGAGTCTAGTAGCATCTGAGCTGGTTGGATATGCTGGGCTAGTCACAACTTGTAGCCATAACTTTTAGATAAGACACTAATAACACCAATTTTTGTGATGATTTTGCCCTTTATCCTGTTATCAAAACTGCCCTTTTCTGCTATTTTCCTCTCTTTTATTAGTACTTTCGCAATAATTGGCCAAGCAATGCTCTTAATCCAATATTTCCATCTTTTGCAGAGTTTTTCCTCATTTTGGTACAATAAAGCCGTCCCGGCCCACAAATAAGTCCAGAGTCTATTTCGGCCTTCCTGACGCCCGATACGACCTCTGCCCGACAGGGTGGAGTGACACAATAACGCACGACGAAGGGATGCCGCACAAGAAGAAACTGACGGACGACACGTCTTCTACCCGACAGGGTGACACTCGCCACGACAACCCAAGCTTGTTGGGCGACACAGCCACCCACCAGCAGGCGCGCCGCCCGTCACGTGACCGATAGCCGACACCCCTGTGCCGAGCGACACCAGTATCGGCCGTCCACCAACCCGCGAATAAGGAGGACACGTGGCGCTTCGAGTACCATAACTTCCCCCAACCGCTGCCTATAAATAGCAGCTATAGGAAGATGAAGAGACAGTTCAAACAGTCGAGAATCTTGAGCGATCTTCAAAGGAAACTGCGAGAGCAAGAGTATCGCGCCCCAGTGCTCGTGTCGGGCAACTCTAGGTGAGCTCTTCCTCGTCCCGAGAGGGAGGGGATGGCTCACTTAGGACCGTCCTGGGCGACACTGTGGGCCGATATCGGCCAACGTTGATGAGCGACACAAGTACCCGATAGTAGAACGCGCTGCTCCATGCCCGACACGATATCAAACTGATACGCTTCGCCCGTCATAGCGTGCCGCTCGAGAGGGTGCTCCGCCCGATATGGCATATCGGCCAGGGTCCTTGAGTGATACAGTCGGCCATCACGGTATGCCGCCCGAGAGGGTGTGCCGCCCGACACTGCTGTATCGGGCTAGGCTCCTGACCGGTATCGGGTTGGAGAGCCGTAGTAGCCTGTCACCCTTCTACATCAAGAAGGCGACATCTATCTTTAATTCTGTTATTTAAATCCTTATTTACACAATGTATTAAGACCTTTGATGTTTATGGGAATGGAAAAGCTTAATTACTTGTTGCTCTATGCTTGGTGCAATATGTTGGATGACTGCTATGTTTGATATCTGAACTCTAGCTTGCATATTTGGATCGTGTTTCGCTTAGCTACCAAATCGTGTTTTCCCGTCGCAACATCTTCAAGAGTTGTGTTGTGGCTCTAGTGTTTGGTCCAATTCTAGAGTACGAGAGTGCCTAGAACGGAGTTGTTTCAGTAACATTCCACTCCAACTTTAGTCCAGCAACCTCGAGAGGGGTGTTGATGCTTGGTTAGAGGTACCCGCTCTGAGAGGAGGGGTGCAGGATGTTACTGCTACCACTTGTTTTACTGAAGTCTTATCCTTCGTACCTTGCTCTAGCTCTGGTTTTATCTTTCTGTTTCTATTGCATGAAAACCCCTAAAAACTGCTAAATGACTAAAACCTTAAATCTTTCTTGTAGCTCCAATTGGAGATAGTTTTCTTTGTTTTGATTGCGACATCTGCTGTTTCCCTTTTGGGAATTTATTATATCTCTATACCTACCGGAGTGTAGTGTGTCGATTCTGGGTTCTCAACACTACCGCCCTTGTCCCTGTGTTCGACCCCGTATATCTACTTCGACCCCGTAAACAAAGTTGCGGGGGCCTAGAAGGATTCAGGTTATAAATGTGAAAGCTCGATTACCTCAAATCCGCCTCCTAATTTAGGATGCATGATTTTGGCCGGTCAACTTTCTGGCGATGTTGCCGGGGACAAGGCAAAAACGGCACTGTTGACGAATCTGAATCCACTAACTACACTCCCATGCCTCAAGCTTAGAAATGAGTTTGACAACACTCTTTTTCTTTTTTTTTCTTATTGTTATCCTTTGCCTAAAAATTAAAAATTCTATTTTCTGACTTGATCTTTCGTGCCATTTCAGGAACTCTGAAGTGTGGTGATCTATTCTGCCCAACACCAATATGCCTCCCCGTGTCGAACCCCACCATTCTGGAGGCGAACACCAAGAGAGGAGGCCTGACTTGCCGCCACCTGAAGATGACGTCGTCTGGACCGACGGATACCTCTCCGTGCAACGGGGAGCTCTTCGAAGGATGTTCTGTACGCCGGCCGTGGTCGGAAAAAGACTGTTCAGAGTCCTGGAGAATGCGATAATAGAAAATATCGACAGTAGGACAGGTCGGAGGGCACGGTACACGACCACCCCGACCTTGGCAAGAAGGCTGATGAAGGGAGATCCAAACTCCCGTGCGGTGGCCGACATGCTGCAGCACATGGAAGAGCATAGGCCAAACCTGGTGTTGGCCCCGTACAAGCACTGGAACATGTGGTTTCTCTGCATAGTAGACCTCAAAAACCGCGATGTCCAGTTGTTGTGTTGCAGCAATGATGAAGTGTCGCGCTCTTGGGGTGTTTTCTGCCGCCCGGAGGATAGGAAGCTGAGACTTCTGTCGTTGCGTCTGCTACGAGCTATAAAGCAAGGAAGCCAACTTCACCAAGGTCCTTGGAACTTATTCACTCTCCAAGACCTCTCCATCCAGGCAGAAGAGGGGAGTGGGAACATTGCTTTCGCCATCCTGAGTGCCATTGAGGTGCTCAATACATTTGGAAACTTGGGAGCCCTCAAGGGCAGATCCTTCTATCAATGCAGAGGTGCTTACGCCATGTTGCTGATCAAGGACAAGCGCTATTTCCAAGACGCAGGGGTACCAGAGCAGCTGCTGGACAGTGACCTGGAAGAAGGCTCTTCTCAATCCAGCAGGTCTTCGGAAAAAGAAGAGGAGATAGCTACCGACACCTATGGGGTAGGCAAGAAGTTGGAAGTCCTGAAGAAAGTGCACGGGATGGAAGACGCTGCTTCGCCTGAAGCTTCAGAAAGGCTGATCACAAATTTCGACCGCTTTTCGTGTGAAACTCTCACACAGGAGCAGGTCAACGTAATCCAGCTGAAGTTAGCTAATTCTACCCCATCGGTTGTCGCCTTTCAGGCAGGCAATATTGTAGTCCCGGTCGATGATCTAAGGGACATGGTAAAGGAAGGAGGATGCTTGGCTGTATCTATTACAGCCGCTTACATCCAGTATATACAACCAAAGCTAGAACATGGAAGGAGGATGCTTGGTTGTATCTGTTGCAGCCGCTTACATCCAGTATATACAGCCAAAGCTAGAACATGTGCACATAGCCCATCCTATGTTGTTCAACGACATTTGCCTCGCCGATGAAACAGGAGTGAAGCAAGCATTTCTGCAGGAATTGGCGAGAAAAGTTCCCAACAAGATCTTCCTCCCTGTCCTACATTACAACCACTAGACGCTCCTAACAGTGTACACCCGGCAACGAGCAGGAATTTTCTACAATAGCTCGGAGAGCAACAAGAACCATCCAGTGCCGTGTACATCAGAACCTTTGACATCCGTCAAACACTTGGTCCGAAAATACTATGACAAGGTGGCAAAGATGATCCAACCATTCCTGGATACGCAAGCAAGCAAGTGGAACGAACTCCAGTTCTGCCACCACAGTCCGCAGCAACTTCCTTTATCCAACGACTGTGGCATCTACGTCCTGGAATGAATGGCGAACAAAGAAACGCCTGACCAGCTCCACCACACCTTCTATCACAGCAAAATGGGGGAATGTGTGTGGGAGCTTCTGTCTAACGCAGGCGCAACCTCACTGGAATAAACATTACCTCGCCTTATCTACTTCACAACTCTGGGTCAGAGTGTGGAGTAAGTCTGGGGGGGGTACCATGTACCAGTGAGGGAGGTACAAAATTTTGAAATTTCTAACTCTATTTCTTTATTCTTTTGTCTCATACTCGTTATTCTTTTGTTCTTTGTGTACATATACATGTTCATACAAAAGTTTTGAAAATTCTTTTTGTTTATATATCATCCCCATGCACATGTACAAAGTTGCTATAATAGTGAAAACCTGTTGTGACTTCTTGCAAGGTTTGTTTTCTATGTGCTTAATGAGATGCAAGTTCTGTTATATCCTTTTTATAATGATGCCTCAAACGAATAAAAGATTATGTTTTGCCATGCCAAAAATTTTGAAAAATATAATAATCTCACAAACAGCTAAGAGATGAGTATGGAGAAGGAAAAAGTTGCCCAAACAGCAGAAATCTCTTTGTTTTCCCTCACCCAACGAAAATCCCAAAAAGAGAAAGAAGCCTTATGAGTGTGAATAAAAGCATGAGAGTTGTGCCCAATAAAAGAAAAAGAAATATATATATATATACACACACACTTATTTTCTAAAAGTACCCATCTTTAGGCATGGTAGATCCGGGGCAGTGGTATGTAGGATGTAAAATCACTGCTCTAAAGCCAACTGGATTGGACTGCAGGGACCACTTGCCTGCTAACGGCCCCTTACCTGGATGGACTGATGGGAAACAAGAAAAACCCCAAAAAGCCTTAGCCTACCCTATACACAACTTTCTGCCCCAAAAATAAAGCTGTTTGGTGTGTAAGCTAACTTCGGAATCATACAACAAAGTCTCACCGAAGCTGTAGAGAAACATCTTACTTAAACAATAAGGTAGGAAAAACTAAGTCTTTTGTTCGTAGTGAGACAGCATTATCTCTAAGGCATTGCGATTCTTGTTTCACCTCTTGGCCTGAAAGCTACTCCGAGCAGAAGAAGCATCACTAAACAAAGTTTAAATATTGATTGAGGACAATCAAAACGCTAAGTTTGGGGGAGTTGATAACACCAATTTTTGTTATGATTTTGCCCTTTATTCTGTTATCAAAATTGCCCTTTTCTGCTATTTTCATCTCTTTTATTAGTACTTTCGTAATAATTGGCCAAGCAATGCTCTTAATCTAATATTTCCATCTTTTGCAGATTTTTTCCTCATTTTGGTACAATAAGGCCGTCCCGGTCCACAAATAAGTCCAGAGTCTGTTTCGGCCTTCCTGACGCCCGATACGACCTCTGCCCGATAGGGTGGAGCGACACAATGACGCATGACGAAGGGATGCCGCGCAAGAAGAAACTGACGGACGACACATCTTCTACCCGACAGGGAGCCACACTCGCCACGACAACCCAAGCTTGTCGGGCGACACAGCCACCCACCGGCAGGCGCGCCGCCCGTCACGTGACTGATAGCCGACACCCCTGTTCCGAGCGACACCAGTATCGGCCATCCACCGACCCGCGAATAAGGAGGACATGTGGCGCTTCGAGCACCATAACTTCCCCCAACCGCTGCCTATAAATAGCAGCTACATGAAGCTGAAGAGACAGTTTGGACAGTCGGGAATCTTGAGAGATCTTCGAAGGAAACTGCGAGAGCAAGAGTATCGCGCCCCAGTGCTCGTGCCGGGAAAATCTAGGTGAGCTCTTCCTCGTCCCGAGAGGGAGGGGATGGTTCACTTAGGACCATCTCAGGCGACACTGCGGGCCGATATCGACCAACGTTGATGAGTGACACAAGTACCCGACAGTAGAACACGCCACTCCATGCCCGACACGATATCAAACCGATACGCTTTGCCCGTCATAACATGCCACCCGATATGGCGTATCGGCCAGGGTACTTGAGCGATACAGTCGGCCGTCACGGTGTGCCGCCCGACACTGCTGTATCGGGATAGGCTCCTGACCGGTATCGGGCTGGAGAGCCGCAGTAGCCTGTCGCCCTTCTACATCAAGAAGGCGACATCTATCTTTAATTCTGTTATTTAATTCCTTATTTACGCAATGTATTAAGACCTTTAATGTTTATGGGAATGGAAAAGCTTAATTACTTGCTGCTCTATGCTTGGTGCAATATGTTGGATGACTGCTATGTTTGATATCTGAACTCTAGCTTGCATATTTGGATCGCATTTCTCTTAGCTACCGAATTGTGTTTTCCCGTCGCAACAGCTTCGAGAGTTGTGTTGTGGCTCTAGTGTTTGGTCCGATTCTAGAGTACGAGAGTGCCTGGAACAGAGTTGTTTCAGTAACATTCCACTCCAACTTTAGTCCAGCAACCTCGAGCGGGGTGTTGATGCTTGGTTAGAGGTACCCGCTCTGAGAGGAGGAGTGCAGGATGTTACTGCTGCCGCTTATTTTACTGAAGTCTTATCCTTCATACCTTGCTCTAGCTCTGGTTTTATCTTTCTATTTCTGTTGCATGAAAACCCCTAAAAACTTCTAAATGACGAAAACCTTAAATCTTTCTTGTAGCTCCAGTTGGAGATAGTTTTCTTTGTTTAGATTGCGACATCTATTGTTTCCCTTTTGGGAATTTATTATATCTCTATACCTGCCGGAGTGTAGCGTGTCGATTCTGGGTTCTCAACACTACCACCCTTGTCCCTGTGTTCGACCCTGTATATCTACTTCGACCCTGTAAACAAAGTTGCGGGGGCCTAGAAGGATTCGGGTTATAAATGTGAAAGCTCGATTACCTCAAATCTGCCTCCTAATTTAGGATGCGAGATTTAGGCCGGTCAAACACGAGGTTATCAAAACTTAGTGTAGCTTCTGGGGTCTTCTCTGGATCATATGTTGCTAAATTTTGGAGTTTCAATCTTTGGTTCTACTGGTATATCCACTACAATGACTTCTTCATCTTCATCTTCTTCAAGAATCAACCTATTAATGACTAGGGTTATTTGTTCTGGTAGTACATGCCCAGAACATGTGGTCATAGTCATCAATTGCTCCTGTTGATGCTTGGTTTTTTTTCCAAGTTGATCGGCAAATGAACTCATTGGAGGGTGAATCATAGAAGAAATCCTTATCCAAGTTGAGTCTTCATAGATTCATTTTATGCCTGGTGTTTTGCTAGAATCTTCTCAATAGCGTGCAGTTAACCTTGATTGTTAGAGATAGGTATGCTCTACATATTGTTTTTAGTAAGAGAAGTTGTCATTAGTTATTGAAGGTTTGTTGTCTTAGACTGTAGTTGTTTCCTTAATAGAACTTCTTGCATTATTGTCTAAGGTTGAAGTTGTTTGTATGGTAGTTTTGAATCTATCGAAAACCTAGAGGACCCCAGACGTGGTTTTAATTTGGTCTTTTATTGATCTAATGAGTATTCTCTAACATGTCTGGGTTCTTGTAGTAGATGCCTGGATGGTTTCTTAGTCAGTTGGGGTCATTGTAGCCCTATCATTGGTAATTGTAGCCCTGTCATGGAACAAAGTTAATGACATTGACTTCTTCAATGAATGGACTTCTATTAAACTGAGGCTGGTGCATGTTCAACATGACTTGGTAGAGGTGATTACACTCTAGACATGTGTGCCCCTCTGCACTACAGACTTGGAAAACATGTTGGTATGCTTTAGCTTGGAAAGAAAATGTACCTCTCTCCACACACCTCTAAAAGAGTGAATCAGGGTTGTCTTGTTTACAATAAAGATTTGTAGAAAATTTAGCAATAATATTCCTCTTTGATTTGTATTCTTTCATAGAAACCTTGAGAACTCCTATCTTTTGTGATGAACCTCGGTTAGCTTGGTTCTCTGATCCCATGATCACAACCTTATATGTGCATTCAAATCTCTACCATATGAACTCTCCATTGAAATGGCCCAAAGGAACTATTTTATGTCGTCACCTAAACCATTGTAAAATTTCTCTATATGTTGTATAGAGAGAATGTCATGATGAGGGGAATTGTGTATTAGCTCCTTATATTATTCCCAATCTTCATAAAGACTTTTTCCACGAATTTGTCTGAACTGCGAGATTTTCCCTCACATTTGATAAGTGAGTGAGGGTGAGAAGAACTCTTTAGGAACTTGTTATTAAGTTTCTCCCAAGTGATGATGTTGCCATCATCAAGGAGTTGTACCACACACTAGCCTTGTATGGGAGGAAAACATAGAATAGTCATAGCTTGATGGCTTTTCCCATCATGCCATATTGTTAGCTTACTCCACAAAGACCTATGAACTTTTATAAATGGTCATACACATTCTCGTTGGCTCTGCCAACAAAAAATTTGTTTTGCATCATCATCACCCATAAAGTATTGATTCAAAACTAGGTGTTGCAATAGTTGATTGTATGATTGGGTAGAAAACATATTTAGATTTAGAAATAGAAAACTCTCACAGTCGTATTTGCCTTTCTTCTTCTATATCTACTTATAACTCTTCTTTCATATCAGCAATAACTTGTTCCTAGATAATATCATTATTTGTTGTGAGTGCTACTTCCACTCCAATGATCTCCTCTTATTCCATCTTAAATCTATGTTCATGATGGACAATGCATTAGGTTCATTTAATCTTAAAGTCAAAGTCAAAGATGGAGTTGACACTACAAAAATGTCGCATACACCAAAGACGTTATTTAAGAATGATAGAAAACACAAATTGATGGATTTGAAAGGATTGGTTTCAAGTAGAATTTCAATATTGTCAATTGTAAAAGAAAAATCCTAACTAATTCAAATTATTTAAATTAACAAGAACATTATGTTTCCTACAAAGGTGGGAATAAATTGGACATTAAAATTCCCTAGGGATAAAATCCCTATGTTTTTCCTTCACCAAATGTATGATAACGCCAACCACAAGTGAACAGATCTTGCCATTGTATTATTCGGGATTGAACCTAAAGGAAAACCTATTTAAGAGTAGTCTAATCAATGTAACCAACTAAGAACTAGTATTCAACGCAAAGTTGGATTCATTGTTTAAACGGAGTTGCATATAAAAATGGATTGAAGTCAGATTTATCAATGGATAGAAACACCAAGGCGGATCGGTTTCAACTTTTCCATCTAACATCAACTGTCTTACTTCCTCATAAAAAACATGAATATTGATATGTTGAAATTGGATAAATCCCCTTTTAGCGTTAGGATTATAACTGGATGGATATTAATCTAAGCTTGTCATTTCCTTGACTAGAGATAGATTACCTATCACCTCAGAAAACATGTATTGCAATTTTTATCAAGGTTTAACATGAAACAAATTATATACTAGATATTAGATTAGAAGTTCTCTACATAAAATATCTAATAAACATGCAAAGTAGTTGGCCAATAAGATTTGTAAGCATAAAATGTTTGTTCCATAGAATAACATGGTTCATACAAAAGTGGATGCAATAAACAATTTAAAAGTAGTATGTCTACTCCCTACACCCTAGAGAGAGGACTAATCACTCATGCAAGATAAATAAGATGAAGAAGAACGAAAGCCATTGTCATTGTAAGGGAAGAAGGATGACAATGTTGTACGACTTCCTTCTTCAAGCTTGGGATGATGGCAGATGACAGAGTAATAATATATGACCTTTGACATTTTACAAAGGAGAATACAAGGTCATCGATATTCGTTTTTATGTTGTGGACTTGACTTGGTGAAGAGGAGCAGCTAGAAGTTGATGGTAGAGGGGGATCATGAACCGATGGGAACGGGCACCACGAGTCTAGTCTCTTTTGAAGTATGAACCTTGGATGTTTAGCATAGGTAGAAGCTACGTTGATTGATGTATCATCCATTGGTTGAAAAAACCAATGGAAGTTGTATGTAGATGATCAAAATGGAGTTTGGAAGTCTAGCAACATCAAGACGGGGGCTCCTTTCCTTGGAGGACTTGGCAATACTATAGATGGATGCTAGGGTTTGGAGATCTATGAAACACCTATACTTATGTCATTGGTTTTCATGGATGTGAAGGTTAGTTGTACCGGGAGGATGGGGAATCTTGTGATGTTCAATATTCTAATTGGTGTGCCGATTTCATGGTTTCAAAGTGCCAAAAAATCTCATCATTATATGAGATGTAGGAATCCATCGATTGTGGGTACACGATTTCCATTGGAAGGCAAAGGAAGGAGCATCACAGGTTGGCAAAGGCTGAAGTACCATTTGTATATGGTCTACATGAATTTTTTCGACCCTTGGCTACCAGTGGAGGCACACAAGAACTTCATTGGTAGGTGCAACATTGGAATTTCATGGGTTGGCTAATGTGTAGACCTCTCATCAGTTGATGGATGTTGGAATCCCATCAGAATGCTCTAGAGTAGATTTCATCAGATGTCTTCCATGTTGGGTTTTCATCAGAGGAAGCATGGAGGTTTCACCAGTAGGAAATATCATGTCTCTAGTAGTAGAGACTGGATTTTCATTAGAATGAGGACAAGTGGAAGACCTAATTATTGATGAATGCACTAATGAAAGGACTAAGTGAGTTCCATAGATTAGCAGATGAAATGAATTAATAGCAGTTCAGACTGAATGAACTGAGAAAAGTACAATCAAAAGATGACCCATCCCGGGGTGGGGGGATTGTCTTGTGGATAAGGGCATGCACCAAAGAAGCAAAAACCAATGAAAATAATCAATCACTGAAGGAGCAGATAGATGAAAATATTATCAATATCAAAATTTCCTTTGAGCTCGTTAGTCAGTTAGTGGGACCACCACTCCTACACTATTTTTTAGGATATGAAGATCAAACTTTCCATGAAAATCAAGGAAATGGATTAAAATCTTATATATTTAAACAAAATTAATAAAAACTAAATGGAATTTAGTTCTAAAGTAAAAAAGGAATATGAATACAAGACTAAGCTTAAAATACAACTATAACTAGGATGAATATGCATTCATCAACCTCCTTGAGTTGTGTCCAAGCATGAACTTTTCAAGGTGGCCCAAAATGGAGTATACACATATGCCCTCCTAAGGAAAGATCCTTTAGCTTGTCACATGAAAAATATGGCATGATTTAATTTAACTAGACATTTATTTTATATAGTAACAATTCCTTCACCAATAATCATTTTTTATTCAGTAAAAATATGACCATGATTATGATGAACATTCGAGACATGGTTCTTTGAATCATATGATGAGATGTAAGGATTTTAACACCATAATTATTAGATTTAAGGAGGTCAATTGTAACTTCTATATCACCTTCTCTTCCTTTTGGATTGGGTATTTCATAATCCAATCTCTATGAGGAGAATTTAGAGTAGCTAAGAATGCTAAATAGGATGTCTCCTTTAGGTGACAAGATATAAAGGGGGTAATATATTGAGAACTTAATTCAAAAGACTTAGTAAAATTAATGAGCAATGGCTTGACCTAGAAACATATTTTAGAAAAAGATGTAATAGACATAGTATCCAATAATGTACAATGAAATAGAAGAGTAACGACTGAGCTAGTGAAGGACATGAAAAGAGGCGTGTCATATCATATACCCAACTGATAGGTACTAGTTATATGTGTCAGTAAAGGATTGACCTTTTTAAAGTAATTTAAATAGGGGGAGTCGTGCATTGTCCATTGTTGAATAGTAAAGTGCAAAATTGGGGATTTTTTTTAAGAGCACATTACTTCTACTCATGATAGTGCTATCTTTAGTGATCATTGATGTCAATCGATATGATCAAACAAAAGATTCTTCAATGATTTTTTCTTGAAATTCAAGAATGGTAACTTTTCATCCCTTATCCTTTTTTTTCTGAAAAATTGATCTTTAATTTTTGTTATATCTACTTTTATTAGTCTCAAGTTGGTGGATCGCACAGTTATTTCAAGATTTGGGAGCATTGTTTCAACCCTCTAAGGCTTATTTCTCTATTCTATGGGGCAAAGAGGGTTTTTAGGGCTAAATGTGATGGAACAACCTAGATGTTTGTACATGGAACTGTCCTAGGCCTATATGGAAAAGTCACCAATGTAGGGTTCTCCCCATTTGATTTAACTTCTAAGTTACATAGGCATGGAACGGATACACACATAGTAATGTGATTACTTCAAGACAATGAGTTAATGACTACTGAACTCACATGACAATGAGGTTTTAAGTGAGCTAAGGGTGTTTCATCTTGATAGGTGAGCATTACAAGTACACCATAGTGTTTTTCACCTAGATCCATATTTAGTTTGTAATGTGGAGCCTCCTATATGGACTTTTGGATGTTTTCACAATGTCTATGTAGTTTGATAGATCCACTTTTAACGGTTTTGATCATTGCTTCATTGAGGTAAAACCTTGATGTGCCTTGTGTATCAACTGTAATCATGATTAGGAACGTTTTTCCACTAGTTTATGAAGTTTTTCTTATTTATGTGATTAATTTTTACCTCCATCCATGATAATTTGATGCCTTAATCCCTACGTGAATAACTATTTTTTCTCATCGTGGATTTCATGCATACATTTTTGTTTGATCCAATAGAACAAAATATGGGCAATGCCTTAGGGACTAATCTTGATAAGATAGAGGTAAGTGATCCTTACTTTAAGGATAATAACCACTTCTGGCTGATGAGGAACAAGGCATCCTAGCAGCTATATAGGGCAGGCAAGGAGAGACAGATGGTTCTTAACTATTTTTTTTAATCTTGAGTCATGTTTAATTTTGTTATATTGACATGTTGACAACTCAACCCCAATTTCTAGGGTTGACAACTCGTGTATATAACCTAAAGCGACTCATCATTACAGGGTTCATGTGGAGGATTTTCGCCACAAGGCGAGTCACAATGGTGATTGGGTAACTTTGCAAATTGCCTATTATTGATCATTATGATCTGAACTTTCTAATCTTTGTTTTGTTTTTCATTTTAAGGAATCCCATCCTAATCTTCCTTATTGAGAATATGAGATAGGGTTTGAATTTATTATACATTGTTAAATCCGGTGGGTAAGAGATTGATTTGAATGTTGGTTTTGAACAAGTTCTTAGTTGTCCCTTCAGGTGTGGGGAGAAGACGTTGAGTTTGAATGTGCTCGAGCGGTTCCATCCTAAGACCAACTCTCAACACTTTGATTTTGGGGTGGGGCTGGCGATGATGCCTGGAGGGAATGTGGGAATTAATGGTTTGAGGTTTGGGGAACTCTTGCTTTTGGAATGACATCCGGTGGTCTCGAGGATCTTGAGGTTTGCCTTGGAATGGTTCCTTATAGATCGTGTCATAGGTCCGATGTCAATAATACCTGAATTATTTCTATTTTCTGGTGGTAAACTTATCAGTAAGATTTCTTGATAAACTGTCTTAGAAAATATTTATCTCTACATCATATTATAACAATCATATTTTGCGCTGTCTTACCCACAAACGTATGCATAGAATTTTGGGTTCTCTTGTGCCGGCATCTCATCTAAGCTTGATGCGATATGATATGAGCTTATTCCTAATATGAACATGAGAGTTACAACACGGGAAAGGTTTTTCTCGGGAGAACACAATCATGAATAACTGTGTCCTATTTAACTGTTGATGTGAATGTCTATAGTTCATGAATACGAGGACCCAAAACGGGCCAGCAAGTAGCAGCTATAGAGACAAGAAGGCCAGAATTTGAAATAGATGACCCCTTACAGAGCCCAAGGAGCTAACAGGGTCTAAATATACAGGGACAGGCCCCAAAGGCAATAATATTCCAGTACTGAACCTAGTGGTGGACACTACTAATACTAACATCATGATACTGTAAGGGAGGAGGTTCCCTACCTGAAAGCGGTCCGAATGGTAGCATACATCAGATTTCATCCTTGGACCAAACGACACTGAATATTTACAGAGTGATCAATCACGATGACAACAGGTGAAATGTTCATACGGGAGTCTGAACAATAGTTAGTATTGGTGGCTGTGTGGACTCTTTTAGGTTGTTACTTCTATTGTCAACTGAGTTTTGTGAAGGTATCCCGTCGGGAGATATATACAAACAAAGGACGAACTAGAACATGGTTGACTGTTACATACCTCAGGAAGAGCAACTGCATCTTTCCGCACGTTGAGAATCCTGCGATACACTACCCCTTCTAGTTCTCAGAATCGGCACATGATGCTGAAGGTTCTTAAAGCACATCGGATGAGAATGAGATGGATTCTCCATCACTCCGACATTCTGCCCCGGTTGAAGGATCGGATAGTGCTTTTCCATTTCAATCAAACAGTTCATTCCATTGTTGCCGCTGAACCTTGATCTTTCTTTCCTTCGGTTTGTTAACCTTCTTCTTCTGCTCTAGTAATGAATTCACCCTTTCAGGACCAGAAAAATCTATAAAATCAAATAGCACCCTTGTGAATTGCTTGGGCTTGCATAAAATTGGTACAATTACAAATCTCAGTCATACATACAAATACGTGAACTGTAGGTTTCCACCTTTCTCCCAAAAGCCCAAACACCCCGAAGAATGTCGTTGGTGACTGTCTATAGCCACACTGCTTGAGATCCTTTGCTGGCAGTAAACCGCCAGTTATGAAGGGCGCGCCGGGTCTCGTGACCATGAAGGCGTGAATCTCATTATGATGTCGCTGCATTCATTCCACACCCACCAGCCAGTCAAAGAGACCCACAACCAACCACACATCATGTACAATGGTCCCAACGGAACATATGGCCACATTCTATCGTTCTAACGAAGCGAGTCAAGCACATTCCATCACCTTTTGTCCACAAGAGTATTCAGCGGTAAAATCATATTTTTAGGCGAAGAATTACATCGTACCTCTCGACGATAGTTAATATTGTCCGACTTGGATAGGGTAAATTTCCTCTGATTCGTGCTCCTCTTTGTAAGAAGGAAAAAACTACTCTGTTTTCGATACAAAATCGTACGCTGCACTTTTTTTGGAGCTCGTAACAAACCACATGGTTGAGTACCATGAGTGGAGTCCCTGAAGATACCTGCCTCAAATATCAAGTCTGGTGCTGAGCATGATATCGCTCACCCTTGTTTGGACCACCAATTCCCAGCCTCTGACCAACCATCGTTCCTGGAGATTCAAAGTTCCCCCCACCCCACCCACCCCCACCCCAACTGGTGCATTCAAATGTTGATTATAGAAAGACCAACAACTGCCTGCAGTAAATGGTTGACACCTCTATCAACGCGACATGTCAAACACATACCGGAAAGATCCTGGCCTAGGGCTTCAAAGTGGTACATGAACCCCCAATACCAGTTTTTGTCAATCTAGGAAAAAATTGATTATGGATTTATAAATTGTTAAGCCGGGTCAATTCAGGGTCGGAAGTTGATGCCTAAGTTGAGATCAGTTCTGAAACAATCCCAATCCTAGTAAACATTTAAATAAATAGATATTATGGTATATTAGCGTTTGAACATAAGTACCGAAATCATACACACTTGAAGATAGTCAAATTACATTATAAAGAAACAATAGTATAATATTTATATATACATCCAATGTTTATCTTATTAGTATGTGAAGAAGTGTAGCTAACATAGAATATGGATTCAAAAATTTGTAAGATATTATGGAACTCAGTACTCCTAGTTTAACACTTAATTTAAAATGTTGGGTCCAGGTTTGGTGCCATGTTTAGAGCATCCACATCACTTTGAGTGTTTGTCCAACTAAGAACATACCCAAACCTAGCATTTTGATATCCATATTTCAGCCAAATAATTTGCAAACCAAAACAATACAATCATACAACTAGAGAGCATGAGCGCTTCTTCAAGAGCCACATCCTATTTAAGAGACAACCATGAAAAAGGTCAACATTGACTTAGAAGAAGATGTGTGCAAGACCCCTGGCCTTGCTTTTGGTTGAACATGTTTTCTTATCATAATGAAACCACATTTTCTGAGTTGTCCCATGAACTGAGACAGGAGGTGTTCGAGGAGGAAACACAGCAGATTTGTGAGCACAAAGGCATATCCTTCGAACATGGGTGGGGAAGACCGAGGGTGCAGACTCGGGGACAAAAGAAAAAGAAGGATACTAATGGCCCTATGAGTTTAGCTAGACAAAAGGATTGCAAGTTCAATCGCAGACCAAAAATTGTTAGAAGGCAGGTTCGAATTGATGAAAATGAGCCAGAGGTTGCAGCGGAGGATGAGGAAATACTATTGAAAGGAAAAAGAGGATGTGACATGGATGAAGGTGTCACGGACATTGATGCTGATTTGGGGTTAGTCTTCCCAGTTAAAAAACATCAGGGCACACATGGAGTGGGAGGTACATATGGAGGAGCTGAGCTTCAAGTAGCGGGTTCTGGGGATAAGCAGACCCGTGAAGGGCAATGAAAATCTTGAGTTGGAACTGTTGGGGGTTGGGAAACCTCGACAAGAAGCAGGCTCTCTGGAAGTGGTGTTGGAGAGAATGCCCTAGTTTGGTTTTTGTTTCAGAAACCAAGATGGCTGGATATAAATTAGAATAGGTTAAGAAAGACGGTGGGTTTGTGGATGGTTTCTGCTTGGCGAGTGAGGGTCGGTCGGGGGCGTTGGGGCTGTGGTGGAGGGATGTTAAGGTGGGAATCTGAAGTTTCTCGCAACATCATGTGGATTGTGTGGTGGAGGTAGATAACAATGGTGCGATGTGGAGAGCTTTAGCTATATATGGTTGGGCTGAGCAAAGTCAGAAATACCAAACATGGGACCTTATGAGAAGACTTAAAAGTGAATCTGATCTACCAGTGATTTTCTTTGGAGACTTCAATGAGATCCTTTCTAATCAGGTGAAGTGGGGAGGCAACCCCAAACCTGACAGGTGGATACATGATTTCAGAGATGCAGTTGACACATGTGGCTTGCTTGATTTGGGTTTTTTAGGAAATCTGTTTACGTGGCAAAGAGGATGCATAAAAGAGACCCTCATTATAGAACGTTTGGATAGAGGTTTGGCTTCACATGATTGGTGTCAGTTGTTCGGGTATAGTAAAGTGATTCATCTCCCTATTTATAGCTCCGACCATGCTCCCATCATCATTCATGTGGGGTGGAGAGAGGCTAGACAACCCAAGTCGAGGAAGTCTTTCTACTTTGAGCCTATGTGGTTGGCTGAAAATGACTATGAGGAGATTGTTAGAGAAGCCTGGACTCAAACTAGGGAGGGGAATGAGCTGAAAATGAAGGTGGTAAACTGTAGTGAACGGCTGAAAAAGTGGGCAGCACAAAGGTTTGGAAAGATGAAGGAAAAGATTAAAGAAGTGGAAAAACCTTTAGGCGAGGAACAAAAGAAACCCCCATATGCGATTGTACTTGACAGATGCATGGAGTTATCTAAAGAGTTAGAATGTTGGCATAGATCAGAGGATTCCTACTGGTGTGCCCGGGCAAGGATAGCTACACTCCATGAGGGGGATCGTAACATGACTTATTTTCACCATAAGGCATCTTAGAGGCGAAGACGAAATCATATCGATGAGCTGAAAGATGAAAAAGGGGTGTGGTGCACCGAGGAGGGGGAAATTTAGCAGGTTGTGACTGAGTTTTTTCAGAAGATGTTCTCTAGTAGCAATCTGGTGGGTTTTGAGGAGGCAACAAAGGGTGTGGTTGTTGTGTTAGATGATACGATGAATGTTTTTCTAAAAAATGACATTACTGATGTGGAAATTCTTGCTGCACTTAAACAAATGCATCTGAACAAGGCACCTAGCCTGGATGGGATGAAGCCCATGTTCTTTCAAAAAATTCTGGGACATTGTTGGAAAGGATATCTCTAGCTATATTAAGGGGTGGTGGAAAGGGAGTGTTGATATTAGCTCTGTGAACTCCACGCTGGTGGTGTTGATTCCAAAGGTGTAGAAACCCATCCATATGTTTGATTACCGGCCTATTAGTTTATGTAATGTTATCTACAAAATTGTATCTAAAGTTATGGCCAATAGACTCAATCTGTTCATGGACAAGATTATTTCTGAGAATCAAAGTGCCTTTATTCCAGGAAGGATGATTACAGATAATGTGCTTGTTTCATATGATCATTTCCACAAGATGAAGAGTGAGGGCAAAAATAAAAAGGGTTTTCTGGCTTTGAAACTCGACATGTCCAAGGCATATGACAGGGTGGAATGAATATTTCTGGATTTCGTTACATAGAAGATGGGCTTTGGGAGTAAGTGGAGGTAGAAAATTTGGGAGTGTGTATCTTTTGTGGATCATTATTTTGCTATTAGTGGTGACCAGACCCGAAGCTTCAAGCCTTTTCGTAGACTGCGACAGGGTGACCCTCTTTCTCCTTACTTATTTATTCTTTGTGCTAAAGCTTTCTCTACATCTCTTTTGCACGCTGCTAATGCCAACTTGATCCACGGGATTAAGGTGAGAAGGCATGCACCGTGTATTTCATATCTCTTCTTTACATATGACAATATTCTTTTTACTAGAGCATCTCTTTACGAATGCATGAATGTAGCTAATATTATTACCCAGTATGTGCAAGCGATTCCATTCTATATTATGAGTGTTTTCCAGATACCGACAGGGACACTTGATGAGATTTAGAGTTGTATTGCTAGATTTTGATGGGGAGCTAAAGATAATGAGCGGAAGATATCATGGTAATGTTGGGTATCATTGTGCAAGCCGAAAAATGAGGGTGGGCTTGGTTTTAGAAACATGCATGTTTTTAACCAAGCGTTGTTAGCTAAATAGGTGTGGAGACTTTTGACAAAAAAATCATCTTTGGCATACATGATACTCAAGGTGAGGTACTTCCCTTCCACTTCTATCCTAGAAGCATCTAGGGGGTACAATCCTAGCTACACTTAGAGAAGTCTATGGGTGGCAAAAGCTGTGGTTCTTGAAGGAATCAAATGGATACTGGGGAACGGAGAGAGCATTAGAATATGGGAGGACAACTGGATATATGACTACTATGGAGACATGGCAGCTTTGCAGGACATGTCTACTTAGAAACCATCTACAGTTAGTGAATTGATAGATCCACATACGCTAGGGTGGGACATGGAGATGGTACATCAGATCTTTCCTACAGAGGTACGTGGGCTGATTGCGGGCACTCCTATTAGCACCAGACTTCCATAGGACATCTTATATTGGTGGTCGGATAGAAGAGGAATTTTTACTACCAGGTCGATATTGGTTGGGGCTGCTGGGGAAGAGGGAGTTTATAGAATCCATACGGGAGACTTCTAAGTGGATCTGGAAATTTGTTTGGGATCATTCTTGGCCGGCAAAAGTAGCCCATTTCTTATGGTGGGTTGCTACAGGTGGCATGGCTACTATGGGTAGATTGCTTGACAGACACTGTCACGTAGATGGTATGTGTCCTTTATGTCATGAGGAGAAGGAGACGGTCCAATATATTCTCTTTTGCTATGTAGAAGCTAGAAAACTTTGGAGTTTGTCACCCGCAGCTATTATTATTGCATCAGCTCATATTCAATCGCCTAGGCAGACACTTTTGGAGTTGCATGATGGGTTAGATCAGTAGGAGTTTTCGGATGTAGTTGCTACTATGTGGGGGTTGTGGACATATAGAAACCACAAGGTGTTTCATAATGAGGGGAGATGCCTCTCTTTCTTTACAAGGGCAGCACAAGCATACATCCTAGATGCATGGAGTGCACAAACGCCTCAACCGGGAAAACAACAATCGCATGGTACCACTTCTGGAAAATGCTGGAAGAGGCTGGTGATGGAGGTAGTCAAGATAAATATTGATGCAGTAGTGAAGGACGGAATGAGGACGGGCGTAGGCGTTGTGGGCCATGACCATTTGGGATGGGAATTAGCTGTTCGTGGATGCCAGCTACGTGGAGAAGTGAATGTGGACATCTGCGAGGCGGTATCTATTTTGGACGGTGTCCAACTTGCACGCCAGCAAGGGTGGATGTTGATGGTGATCGAGTTTGACTCAAGCACGGTCATTGTTGTACTGACCAAGCCAATGGAGAGGAGGGACCATCTTGGCATGATATTCGAGGACATTAAAGCCCTTGTAGCTGATTTTATTTTGATTTCCTTTTTGCACATTGGTCGATCTTGTAATATGGTGGCACATGAGGTAGCCAAGCTTGCGAAAGCTGGAGACTTTATGTACACCAACAAGGCTGGGGACATCCACCAGTCTCTCCTGAACCTTGTACTTTTTGATTATGATGCGTAATGAACATGATTGTCCCCGTTATAAAAAAACCACATTTTCTGATGTTTAGAGTTTGTTTGTATATAATTCGGGCAGCGTAGAGTAAAACTGATGTCATGGTAATAGTAAGGGACTTATTGTTAAATATAAATCTCTATAAACCTAGTGAATTGAATGGAACCGCTAACTAATATCATAATTCTAAAGAACAAGTGTCTATAGAAAGATATATGTGATCCTATCAAACATATTGAAAAAGAGAAAATAACTGAGTAGGTGAAATGTGAGTCGTGTTATATGTGAAAGAGGCAAGTGATACCCTAAGAGTATGGTAATTAGTATATTACATATTTTCATTATAGTGTTTCTCATTATTATAAGTGAAGTATATCAATAGCTTAGTTTATAATACAAATTATAGAAAAGTTATGAAAAGAAAGTAATACAGGGTTAAGCAAAGAAATGTTGGTTAGATGATTGAATAGTGATGTTTAGAGAGTGTCGACACTAGAAGCTCTGAAAGTCATAGATTTCCTACAGATATCTAAACCACAATGGAGGAAACGACATACCAACTAGCATAGTTTAGGATGAGGTAGTTGGAGTGTACCAGAGGGATACGAGTGTAACACCCCTTTAAGCATACATGTATTAACAAAAGCAGCTCCCATTTTTTAATAACACGAGGGTTTTTAGATCAAAGGGATGTCACAAGAACAATGAACATTGTAAATAAAGTAAACAATCACCATTCATTAGTATTGAAATTGATTCATACATTGTCCAAAGGCAATCTAATACAGTTGGGTTCTTGAATATAGACTTTAATATCTAAACATGATTTAAAACATGAAGACAACTCTAATCTAAATGACTAGATCTTCTAGGTAGATGGCACCCCACCAGGGATAAACTCTTAATCTATCCTTAAAATGTATGCTCCTTAGTTAAGCTCCCTTATTCTTTCCTCCGCAAGACATCACGTCCCCAACCATGCATTCAAGATGGAAAACACATTAGAGTAAGTGACATTGAGTATTGTTAGAATAAAATAATAACTTGGAAATAAGGAAACATGAAATTAACTGAATAGTAAATTTAGATTCTTGTAATATGCTCTTAGTGGTTGATTGTAGTGTCCTCTACTCTTATGCACCAACTGTGCTCATAAGGCCCATAGGGTAAACTGATGTTCCACTTGAACTCATGATTTTCACCTGAGTGTCATAACTTATGCTCCAATTGAGCTCATGATTTGCACCTAAATGCCATTAATTATGCTCCACTTGAGCTCAGGATTGCACATAACTGCCACTATGTTCCATTTGAATTCATAAGTTGTGAGGGCTCAACATTAACATGATCAGGATAAAATAATACAACCAAATACATGATTCATCACTAACTTAATAATCCTTTACTTTTATTGAATTTGACATGATCATGGCATAAATACCTAAAATAGAACTTAGAAGCATAATCATCATATAATAACTTTTGGGGAAGATTAATTCAAGAATTTCTAAAATTTGAATACATAGCTATGCATATAATTTAGCTTGATCATCATGATACAATAATCTTAAAGAAATTGAAAACCATTATTTAATACTCAAAGTGCATGGACCCTATTACCTCTCTCTTAGAGAAGACCTTAGTTGTCCTTCTTAATTTGATGAAGACCTAATCCCGTTGTTGGAGTGAAGAAACCCTAATTACCATGTTAAAGCAATTTATCATTCATTACTAATAATATTCTCCTTATTATCTAGGGTTTTGGCATTCTTTACTCTTTAATGGGAAAATAGAGTTGAGTTGAAGTCCATCATATAGATCTAAAAAAATGAACAAAATCCATATATAACTTGAACCCATTGAACGACCAACAAATAGATATGAATTTCAAGTTATGGGCCAATCACAACACATGATAAATCCACATTGGCAAAATTTAATCCAAAAACATAGCCATCGAGGCTCAACTGGGCCAATCACCTGACACCATGCAATACATGGGTTGTAGTCGTGACCACATGTGATGAAAGACCAAACAATGATTAAAAGACTATACTACCCAAAGCTTAATCATAACATAGCACCACTAATAGAAAGGCAGAATAGGGAAAAAAACATCTAGTTTCCTTCTCTGATGATCTGTGATTGCGAAAAACACAATGTAAAAAACCTTGTATTTCCACACCATCAGGATCCAAATAATGGACCAGATCACGCCGGCAAACACCACATATCTCATGATCATCGACATCCTCATCTAGATCTAATAAACCTAAACCTAGGTCTCAAGGTGGTCAGGAACTCAAGAACACACCTCCTCCAAAGGAGAACAAGGGGAGAATAGGGGAAGTGTTGGAGTATCTCTAGCAACATTGGAACCTAAAACTAGTATGTCAATGATCAGTCAACCAAGAAAATGTTAGCCCACATCTGAGTTTCTTTAGCACAGAAAATAAAAGGAACAATGATAGGGAAAACATGAACATGACTTGGTTCACTATGAAATTCCACAAATAGGAGCATAGAAAGGGAAAGATACCTTCTTGGGTAAAGAGGCTGTGTGAATAAAACTATGAAGGCTACAGGGAAGATCTGATGCATCATAGTGGTCGTGACCATGGTTGGTGCCACATCCAGAATCACTGAAACTTGCAATCATTGGCTGTAGGTTGTTCTCTGGGTGTTCTATGAGGAAGGATTAGATGGAGGCAATACTGGTCTTTATTCTTATCAAAGATCAGCTTCACATGCTAGTTTTATTCTAGGACCCAGAGATTGACTCCTGATGGGAGAAGGAAACCCAGGTGGAAAGGAAGGGAAAATGGCGGATTGAGGACTCCCAACGATAGCGGGAGTCAGGTGAAAGGGATGGGGTCCCAGCTCGTGGATGGCTCTATCCATCGAGTTTAACCAAGACTCAGTGTGATATCTGTGTGACCCACAAAGAAATCATGACTATATTTATATGTAACTCATTCATTGAATAGTTGATTAAAATCATTTCCTAACTATATACAAAACTTCCCTAGATTGCTTAAATGGTCAAACCATGTCAATTTGATCTTAAATTTTGACCATAAACATATATTAGGGTCTATAATATTATATATATATATATATATATACTCCTAATTAATTACTTTCCAATTTTAAGAGTCAATTGATGAATAGTTTCCTTAATTTACATATTAATATACTTTAAATTAGATAATGGATCTCATCTTTAGGTAAAGGTCATATATTACCAAGTTTATTTCATTCAAAAATTATAAGATCAATTTACGCTGATGAAACATGTCAATTTCACTTTAAACCCCACATGTATCACCAATTGATTAATTAGGGTTACATTGAATTACAATTTGATTTGTAATGTGAAATCATCTCTAAAATTAGTGGAAACAAGGTTTACAAAATATAAATTAATCTCTTCATCGCTTTAGGGTTTAGTTGAACATCCAATTTGAAATTTGACAATTAGGCAATATTTGCATTGGAGTCCACCATTTGACTTTATTTACGAGAGAAATTTTATTTATAACCCTAAACTTATTTTACTCAAAATTTGAGATGTTACAATTCTACTCACCTTAAATAAATTCCATCCTCGAAAGTTCATAAAGCTACCCACCTTATGGTTTTACTTGTCCCTTACTTAGTATAACATTTTTCTCAAATCCATTGGGTTTCATAGTTTTTTTCTCCCATTAAATCTTGGGTTTCTCCTTTAACCTCTACTTAGGTCTATGAAAGCCAATCACTTCACTAAGGAGATCTATCTTTGACATAGGAGTAACTTATCAACATTAGGTCTAGATGACTATCTGTTTTAGGTCCTTTGTATTGCCCATCATATTTACATCCCCAAGTAGGTGTTGATCAGGCACATACCCAACAAAGAGAGATCCTATTATGCTATCCTTCACCAACCTAATAGTACACATGTCCCATACCATACATACTATTAAGAAGGGGGAAAGTGCCCAATAAGTCCTATGCTTATGCCATCCATCTACATTCCTCACATGATGTGCACCAACAACTGAGATAAGATAGGATACGACACAATCTAAGATTAGGTCAATACTCAAGATCGAAACTAGGTATACACCTATCCCTATCATATTTTTTTCTACTCTCTGGTAAAAACTCTAGTTATTCTAGGATTTGATACTCTTCCTTGAAGTTCATTCCTATACCCTAATTTCATATCTTCATTCTAAGGATAACTACATATGAATCATATTTTCCTAGTGGCCATATACTTATTTGCTCTGATACCATTTTTGTAACACCCCCTTTAAGCATGCACGTATCAATGGAAGCAACTCCCATGTTTTCCATAACACGAGGGTTTTTAGATCAAAGGGATGTCACAAGAATAATAAATATTGCAAATAAAGTAAACAATCACCATGCATTAGTATTGAAATTGATTCGTACATTGTCCAAAGGAAATCTTGTACAATTGAGTTCTTGAATACACAATTTGATCTATAAACATGATTTAAAACATTAAGACAACTCTAATCTCAATGACTGGATCATCTCGGTAGATGTCACCCCACCAGGGCTAAACTCTTAATTTGTCCTTTATATGTATGTTCCTTAGTTAAGCTCCCTTATTCTTTCCTCCTACAGACATCGCGTCCCCAACCATACATTCAAAATGGAAAACACATTAGAATAAGCAACATTGAGTATTTTTATAATATAATAATAACTTGCCAATAAGGAAACATGAAATTAGCTGATACTAAATTTTGATTCTCAGAATATGATCTTAGTGGTTGATTATAGTGTCCTCTACTCTTATACACCAACTGTGCTCATAAGGTCTTGTGCTCCAATTGAGCTCATTATTTGCACCTAAGTGCCATTAATTATGCTCCACTTGAACCCATGATTGCACATAAGTGCTACTATGTTCCATTTGAACTCATAAGGCCCGTGGGATCAACATTAACATGATGGGGACAAAATAATACTACCAATCACATGATTCATCATTAAAATAATAACCCTTTACTTTAATTGAATTTCACATGATCATGGCATAAATATCTAAAATAGAAGTTGAAAGCATAAGCATCATATAATAAATTTTGGGGACTATTAATTCATGAATTTTTGAAACTTGAATACATAGCTATGCATATAATTTAAATTGATTATCATGATATAATAATCTTAAAGTGATTGAAAACCATTATTTAATACTCAAAGTGCATGGACCTGCTTGCCTATATATTAGAGAAGATCTTAGTTGTCCTTATTAATTTAATGAAATCCTAATCCCATTCTTGGGGTGAAGAAAACCTAATTACCCTATTAAATCAATTTATCATTCATTAATAATAACATTCTCCTTATTATATTGGGTTTTGGGGTTCTTTAATGATTTAGGGAAAATGGAGTCCAACTAGCGTTTGAAACTAAGTCCATCATATAGATATCAAAATATTGAACAAAATCCGTATATAACTTGACCCCATTGGATGAACCAATAAAAAAATATTAATTTTCATTTATGGGCCAATCAGAACACATGATAAAAATGTTTCTAAGATTTAATCCAAAAAGATAGCAGAGAGGCTCAGCTAGGCCAACCACCTGATGCCATGCAGTTCACAGATAGAATGGGTAGAAATCATGACCACACACGATAAAAGACCAAACAATGCTTAAAAGATTATACTACCCAAAGCTTAATCTTAACATAGCACCACTGATAGAAGGGAAAAACAAGCAAAAGACCCTTGGATTCCTTCTCCAATGATCTGCGATTGTGAAAAGCACGCTATGAGATACATTGTATTTCTAGATCATCAGGATCCAAATCATGGACCAGATCACGCTGGTGAAAATTGTGGATCTCATGATCATCAACATGCACAGTCGGACTTGACGAACCCAAACCTGGGTCTCACAGTAGTGGGGAACTCAAGAACACTTAGCCTCTAAAGGAGAGCAAGGGGAGAATAGGGGAACTATAGGAGTATCTCTAGAAACATTGTAATCTAAAACTTGTGGGTCTGCGATTAATCAACCAAGAAAATATTGACCCACATCTGAGTTTCATTAGCACATAAAATCAAAGGAATAGTGATAGGGAAAACATGAACATGAATTGGTTCATTGTGAAATTCCACAAACAGGTGCATAGAAAGGGAAAGATACCTTCTTGGGAAAAGAGGTTGTGATAATAAAACTATGAAGCCTTTGGGGAAGATCTGATGCCTCATGACGGACGCGACGGTGGTTGGTGTCACATCCAGAACAATTGAAACTTGCAATCATTGGCTATAGGTTGTTCTTAGGGTATTCTATGAGGAAGGAGTATATGGAGGCAATATTGGTCTCTATTCTTGTCAAAGACCAGCTTTTCCTACTAGTTTTATGGGGGGGACCCAGAGATTGACTCCTGATGGGAGTGGGAAACCCAGTCGAAAAGGAAGGGAAATTGGCAGACTAAGGATCCCCATCGACATAATGAGTTGGGCGAACAGGATGGGTCCTATCTCATAGACAACTCTATCCACCAGAGTTTGACCCAGACTCAGCGTGATGTCTGTGTGACATGTAGAGAAAATTGGGACTATAGCTATATATAACTCATTCATTGAGTATTAGTTTAGAATCATTACCCAACTATATAGGAATCCCTAGGTTGTTTAAATGGTCAAACAAAGTCAATTTGATCTAAAAATTGACCATCAATGTATATTTGGGTCTAGAACATTCCTAACTACTTACTTTCCAATTTTAAGAGTCAATTAATGAATACTTTCCTTGATTTACATATTAATATACTTTAAATTAGATAATGGGTCTCATCTTTTGGTAAAGGTTGTATATTACCAAATTTATTTCATATTAAATTGTAAGATAAATTTATACTCATGAAATGGGTCAATTTCATTTTAAACCCCACATGTATCACCGATTGATTAATTAGGGTTACATTGAATTACAATTGGATTTATAATGTGAAAGCATCTATGAAATTAGTGGAAACAAGCTTTAAAAATTATAATTAGATCTCTTCATCTATTTAGGGTTTAGTTGTGCATCCAATTTGAAATTGGACAATTTGGGAGTATTTGCATGTAGTCCAGCATTTGATTTTATTTATCAGATAAATTTCATTTATAACCCTAAACTTATTTTACTGAAAATTTGGGATGTTGCAATGGGAGTCTAGGCATAATGTGTACGAACTCCTCAAAACTCAAGGCTATCCAACATTAACCAGATATCCCAGTGATACCCATTTCAATTTAGTACAATTTTAGTTATGTACCCAACATTTATCAAAGATATCATTGGTACCCAGTTAAGTTACTACTCATTGAGTCAATACTAGAGAAATCATTGGAGTAGATAGTTTTAGCCAGAGTACTTTTGACTATTTGCATGAGTACCTAGGTTTAGAGAAGTCCAGTGTATCCAACCAATGACATTAGTTGTTGCAGCCCAACATGGTGAGGCCCATTGCAGACCAGGTAGCTAGTTAACAAAGTCTGAGTCCTGAGTCTAATTTTAGTCTTGTACGATCAGATCGTAGGTTGTTATGATACTTCACATGTTGTGGTACACTTCATGTGTGTTTAGGGCATAGAAAAGTGAATAAGATATTAATTGTGTATGTTCAATTATTGATTTATTGTTTGTAGTTATTTAAAGTAACTTTTTGTATGTTTATGAGTAAAAAAATTGGATCCATGGCATTGTATAGAGAAAATTTGCATCAATTTGTGTGTTTGTCCTACTTGGAATTGACCCAAAACTAACATTTTGATGTATGTATTTAGGCCATCATAATTTTTAAATCCAAATAATACAATCACACAACTTGGGAGCATGGTGCTTGTTCCAAGGCCACTTTCTCCTCTAGAAACAACCGCAAAAGAAGCCAGCCCCACCCTAGAATAAGATGTGATCATTAAACTCAGTGAAGAAATCAAGGAGAAACTTTTAGGTTGGGAAACATCAAAGTTTCTAATGTATTCATAACAAGACCACATTTATCGACATTTGGATATTGTTTATATATAATTTAGTAGAATAGAGTACAATTTATGCCATGGAACATTGAGGGTCTTGTTATTAAATATAAAATCTCTATAAACCTAGTGATGTAAATGGAACCACCAACTCATATGAGATTCATATACATGGGGGTCTATACAAGGATAGATTGGAGTGTAACAAACATATTTAGAAAGAATCAACCATTGATATCCCTATTGCAAGTAGAGAAAATGAAAATCTTCTTGAACTATAGGGATGCACACACTTCCAAGAAATTTCTTATTGTGTTAGATGGTGGTTGCATCTGGATTAAATTAACCACTTGGGATAGGGTCTTGATTCTTCTAGAATGAATGTCTAATTAATAGATGTTGATCTAATCTAGGATAAAGCATACCTTGATCTGTCTATGGTACTTCCTAGACTATGAATTCAATATGAAAGGAGCCCTCAACATGTTCTAGGAAACCTAAATCTAGGTACTTCATCGCTATTTAGGATGTTGTTTCCACATTAAAACAATGATATAATGTCACTTGTGATGGTGTTTTGGAAATAAATGGCATATAGTTTTGAAGCGAGTTTCACTTTAGTGAAGGGATAAAGTAATTTTTGCATAATATGACCCTAATACCCCTGTGATATTTTTCCTTCTTTCTCTTTCCTCCAGTTTCATTTTATTTTGGAAATGCTCCCACAATCATGTATAACATGAAGAAGCCACAACCTCCAGAGGTGAAATGTTGGTGTGATTTTGATGAATTTCAAAAAACCAAATAGTGGGTGGTATTAAAATGGAGTTTCCACCACATTCATTACAAGAAGAAAAAAAGGAACTTGAAAACTTGATTCATCAAGCGGTCAGATAAGGCATAAGAGGTCAACCATATATCATGGAGTGGAACCAAGTTATGTGTGTGGAATGTGTTAGGAAACCCCACAATGCATAGACTTAATATTTTTATCCTCGTCACAAATGAGATTTGGATTTATACAATTAGCCTTAGATGGAAAAAATATTAAAATAGAAAAAGAAAGATACATACATTATAATGGCATAAGAAAAGAGAGTTGTCACAATAATAAAATATGCAAGATCATCAATCTCCAGTACTTGTATCATCACATAGTTTGGAGAATGGAAAGGGGGGAGGAAGAGGTCAACATTATGTCTAGACCCAGTCTACTTTGCTTAGACATTGTGGAGAGTGAAAGGGGATTATTCTCCTTCTTTCTTCACTAAAGGGAATGGATTAGGCTCATTACTTTCAAGGATTTATGAGGTAATGGAGTGTGTGGGTTTTTAGGTAGTAGATAGTTGTCAAGCTTGAGTAAATCGGTGCTAACTCATGCTCCTAGAAGATGGCCTTTGTAATTGACAACTGGGGTTATCTTTATAGGAATTGGGTGGATGTTTAGTTTTAGGGTTTGAATAAACTCAATTTTAATCAATAAGGTGGCATAGGGCCAACTAAGGTGAGTGAATCGGGGGCAACCCCACCTTTTAATTCTTATGGGAGTGTTTAATGGTGGTTCTTAACCCATTTGAAAGGGGGGAAGTGGATGATTTGTGTAATTCGATCACAAGAAATTCACCCAACAAATTAATCTTAGGTTTTTACCTAGTTTAACATGCTATGGTCACCGCCCACAAGCGGATGGGTCTTATCATAGTATAGCTTTAGGATCGAACCCCAAGAATAATGTTTTTAAGAAAAAATGCATTCCTAAAATAATTAATAAGATCAATTAAAAAGGATAACTAATTTATAATTTATTGATTAAGGAAATCAACTAAGAAGGAAAATATATTGATCTAAATAATAAATGATTTATAATACTATGATACAACTACCAGGACGATGGGTTTCACTACCTCTTCCTATGTAATTCTTCAAAGAATTGCATCATCCATTCATATCACTACAAGATAAGAGCTAAGAAATTTCATGTCCTTTTGGAGTATGAAATCTATAATGACTGATATCGTCATAGGCTTGAGGACTTGTTACCTATGGATCCTAAATCCCCCCAAGAGAACATCAAAATGTGAACTCATATAAGTTTCAAACATATAGTTTGGTTTTATATTTCTAGATTTAAAGGTCTTTACGTCTATAATAATAACAATCATGCAAGATAGATAATCCAGCATTAAACAATCAAGTATAAACTCAGAAGTTCACACAAATAACAATTCAAAATGTAAAAATAGAGTGTGGGAATTTGGGATAATCCCCACACACTACTAAACAATCTACCCTATTCTCATACAATACAAAATAGATGATAAGAAGAATCTCATGGATAATATAAATACAGGGAGGATAATATCTATGGTCTTCTTCATCACTCCCTAAACAACTTTTGAAATTTCTGTTCAGAATCTCTGGCAGAACATGTCTCCACATTGAGTTGTCGATGTTCATCTATGTCTCTCCTCAATAATTGATAGGGATGTGGATGAGATAGATAGGTCATAAACCCCTTCCATAGACATCCCACAAGTCCTTTTATATCATCTAGCAAACTCTCAAGTCAGTTTGAATTTCTCAACAATTGTTTTAAGTATATTGTAACACAGACAATTTGAGTGATTAAAGGGACAATCAACCGACTTTAAGGGGTCAATAAATATTTTATTTCTATATATACTTGAATTCCTCATCCAACACAATTTGGATAGCTCAATGCTGAGTTCATCTGTGAAATTTAGAGTTCTTTGATTGACCTATGATACTTTATATATGGTTGATTTAGAGTGTGAGATCATCACTCCAATTCTCAGAGTTGGGGTGAGGATATGAAATATTTAATTATTTTCTTGGGACTTTCACGGAGATATAATGATTTTATTGTATATTTTTATCAACCTATAAATGAAACAAAAAATGCATTAAATACCAAATAAATTGCATAGACCACTAAAACCTTAAAACAAGAGAAATATTAAGTAAAGTGTCATACGAATGTGCAAAACCAAATCTAAAATGAAACAAAAAATATAATGAATAAACATTCATCACAAATATGAGCTTTAAATTTTCTTGTCTTCGAGTAGTACTATAAATACTCAGTTTCATCTTAGCATCTATTTAGGATTTACATATTTAATTACATTCTTAACTGGAGTGATCATTCTATTAGCATGACTAATAATGAGATGTCTAATTATGACGTTTTAAACCTAATGAGGAACTTTCACTATAGTTTTAATTTTGAATAATTTGGGTTTCAGAAGTGTAAACCCTAGTCGACCAAAATTAGGGTTTGATAGTATATAAATTCAACATTTTATAGGTATAACAATATAGTAAATGATTTCTCATATTTCCTATGTAACTTGGATTTAATTGAAATTTGGGTAATATTTGAATAACTCAATTATGATTGTTAGTTCAAAATTTTAGAATATTTGGATGTTCATTGTATATGTTGGTCGATCAAATTGCAATTCAACCAACCATGGTGCAAACTGCACTATAACATTGTAATATTTGATTTTTAGTTATTTTTTTATAACTATGAAATACTTGATATTTTTAATGGTCACTTTAATTCATAAAACAAAATAAATTTAATAATTTTTGTAGGAGTTTTGACCTATTCAGATAATGTTTCTTAGTAACATTTTATGATAGAAGATTCTGCTGAAATCAAAGAAAATGTAAGGTAGATTTAATTTAGAATTGTCCCAAGCACATGAATTGATCTATATGAGTAACCTAAAACACTATCAGCTCCCATATTTCATGATTCATTCCAATGAAATGAAATCCTAGGGATAGAGACTTAGGGCTTGGAAAGAGAATGAAGCAAAGATGTGCTCTAGGGTTTTCTCTTTCTAGATTTAAAGAGATCAAGTAAGTTGATCTTCTTTAGATAGATTATCTTTGTGAATATCTTCTCATATGTATAAATTGTGTCCCTATAATTTGATTCAAAATTACATCAAATTGCCATTTTTACCATTCTTTCTCTACAATTCTTCACTCCTAGGATATTTGAGTCGGAAGGAAGAAGAAAATGGTGGATTGCTTGAAGTTTGATCTAGACTCAATAATTTCAGTTGTTGGGATACTAAATTTAAGGTGTTTTGCACCATAGGTAAGTGGGTAATTCTACTTAGTAGTATATTGCAATAAAATGGTTTAAAACATCAAAATCTGTAGTTCCTTGTATATGTGACAGTAAATATGAAATATGCTTTTCACTTCAAGTCATTACAAGACAATTTAGAAATGGTTGGTATTCTTATTTGATGATTTTAAAATGATGTAATAATATTAAAAATAGATGTTATTTTAGAATCTATAGGAAAATACCAAAACATAGGGTTTTTGGATATATCCAATTTGCAGTATAGCAAAGTAAAGAATATTAGTGCATTGAATGTTCTTATATGTTAATGGATTGTTTAGCTGAATGCTCAGTTCAAATATGTCAAATTCAAGTCAAGGATTATAGTTTAAGCTATCAATATTTTATTGATACTTTAGTATATAGGGTCAAACCCTAGAGTAGTAAACATTTGGGAGTTTACAACAAACATAATGAAATCTAATAGAAGTATTCTTTAAGACATTATAGTTTTATTTATTCAAGTTTGTTCTTGATACATGGTAATTTTGTGAATGATGTGGAAAACCCTAGTTCAGTTTCATATCAGGGTTTCATATACATGTTTGGTTGTATGTGAGCTAGTAGAAACAGTCTTTTCACCAGTTAAAGTTGATGATGTAGTAAATTCTTATGTGAGCCATGTTATATGTGAAAGAGGAAAGTGAAACACTAAGAGTAGGGTAATTAGTAGATTAAGTATTTTCATCCTAGTGTTTCTATTATGACAAGTGAAGTAACTCAGTAGCTCAGTTTATGATATAGATTATAGAAAAGTTATGAAAAGAAGCTAGTGCAAGGTTAAGCAAAGAATTGTTGATTAGATGATTGAACAATGAAGTTTTTGGAGTGAATTAGACATTAGATTCCATGAACATTGTAGATTCCCTATGGAGCTATGCACTATAGTGGAGGAAATGACATACCGACTGGCATAGTCTAGGATGAGGTAGTCAGATCGTACCAGAGAGGTACGAGAATCTGGGCCCAATGTGGGAGGCCTCCTTAAAACACAAGGGACTTTAACATAAATTGAAGAACCTAGTGATACTCATTTCAGTTTAGTATAGTTTTAGTTAGGTACCCAACATTTATCAGAGATCTTAATGCTACCCACTTCAGCTACAACTCATTGAGTCGGTCCTTGTGGAACAACCAAAGTAGACAATTTTAGTTAAAGTGCCTTTGAATTTTGCCTAAGTATATCAAACAACCAATTTGGTTTCATGCCTGGTAGATCAACAACAGATGCTATTTTTCTGATAAGGAGGCTTATGGAGAAGTAATGGGAAAGAAAAAAAGATCTTCACATGGTTTTTATCGATTTGTAAAAAGCTTATGATTGAGTACCCAGAAAAGCATTGTGGATGGTTTTGAGGATAAAGGGTGTGCCAATCCAATACATGGACTTGATTAAAGACATGTATGGTAGCTCTACTACAAGTATGAGGACTCCTGGAGGAGAGACATCAAAATTTCCCATCACAGTTGGGGTACACCAAGGATCCACACTCAGTCCATATCTATTCATTCTTGTTATGGATGAGTTGACAAAGAATGTTGAGGATGATGTTCCTTGGTGTATGTTATTTGTTGATGATATTGTATTGATTGACGAAACTAAAGGTCGTTTGAATGATAAAGTTGAACTTTGGAGAAAGGAACTAGAATCAAATGGATTGATGATTAGTAGGAGCAAAACTGAGTATATGCATTGCAATTTCAGCCAATATTACAATGTGAATGGTGGAGCCAAGTTGGACGGAGTAGATATACCAAAATGTGATACATTTCATTACTTGGGCTCTATCATTCAAACAAATGGGGATGTCCAAAATGGCATTTATCATAGGATCACTGCAGGATAGTTGAAATGGAGGAGTGCAACTGGAGTATTATGTGATCAGAAGATCCCTCTCAGATGAAAAAGCAAGTTTTATAAAACTACTATATGGTCATCCATGCTCTATGGGAGTGAATGTTGGGAAGTGAAGAAATAAGGACTCAGCCAGATGAATGTGGCTAAAATTTGTATGTTGAGATGAATGTATGGGAAGACAGGAAAAGATCGCTTGAGAAATGACTATATTAGGAATAAAGTGGGGGTGGCGAGCATTGGGGACAAGTTGTGTGAGGGATGACTCAGATGGTATGGACATGTGCAACATAGACCGACTAATGCGCCTATATGAAGCAATGCTATTGAGGCAAGCACAATTAATAGAAGTAGAGGAAGCCCTAAATTAACATGGGAAGAGGTTATAAAGTGAGATTTTGAATCTCTACATCTCAACCAAAATATGACCCATGATAGAGATGAATGGAAAAGAAGGATCCATGTAGCCGACCCCAACGTTGTTGGGATTGAGGCTTAGTTGATGATGATGATGATGACCCATGTTTAGAGGAGGAGTCTAGTTTATCTTAATGTTGACATTACCTACCAAGGCCAGACATGGCAATGCCCATTGTAGACCAGATATCTATTTAACTGACTTAGAGTCTCAGCTCTACTATAAATCTTATACGGTGAGATTGTAGCTTGTTGCGATACCTTCACATGTTTTGGCACACCTCATATTTGTGTAGGGAATAGTAAAATGAATAAGATATTAATCTATATGTTCAATTATTGATTTATTATTTGTAGTTATATGAAGTATTTGTATGCTTCTGAATGACTATTCCTTTTGAGATCAATCAAGTATGTTCAAATATTATTTTACTCATTGTAGATATCTAGAGTAATCTTGTTATTTATATGTTTGTGAATAGCTAGTTCCTTTATAGTTCTTTACTGGTCAACACTAAATTCAATTGTTCCAAATTATATACTTGACTATATAAGTGCTTGAAACTATTTCTTGAAATTACTCATTCACTGAGCAAGCAGCTCAACCCACTACTCAAAAAAAAAATTAGGTACACCCTAAGCATATGGAGATCTAAATGTATATTAAAAGTCCCGCCACAAGTTAGATGCTAGATAGGTTATGATATTCAGTCTTTGTCACTCTAGGTCCTTGTTTAGAAATGTAAAGAGTTGTATATGAAGATGTTGTAATAATGTTTCTTCATGATAGTGTTTATATTTTATAGTTAATCCAACAATCATGTAACATTGAAAGATACTTGACATAAGCGAGTAGCTGATCTTATTCGACCACATGGAAATCCACATCCGCATTCCTGGGGTGTTGTGTGCTTCCATTTTCTAGTATTGTATAGAAAATATTATTCTATTCTTTATGTTTTCAATCAAATCCAAAAATGATGGTTTTACTTCTTGTACAAGTTAATTAATGTGGTTGTGTTTATATACGATTCAATTTTAATAAAAGACAAAAAAATAAGAGTGTTGTTTAGGTTTGCTTAGAACTTAGGTTATGCCCTGATTTCATGATGTATCAAGGTTGTAGAATCTAGGTGTGACAAAAAATATAAAACATTCTCCAAATAAATACTTTCAACCAATGTACATGTCTCATACTTGCATCATATGTAGATCCCTACCACCAATATGACTAACCTAAACAACCTCTTGAGATCAAGGAACACAACTAGCTATTACCTCATTCCTGAGTTAGCTCACAATACCACTTCCTCACCACAATCCCCAATACCATGCATGTATAAAGATTTCATGAAAATTTGAGGAAACTCATAAATCACAAGTATGCACACTATCCTACCTGAGATATATCAAATGGATATCAATGGAGGATGTAACACATCCCTAGGTAGAAAACTAAGTGAATGGAGGCATGGAAGGAAGAACTCACATCTCTCCTTTATTCAACTTATTATCAAATTCATTTTTCCAAATATATAAATTTCAACATGTTTTGTTCACATTGACAATTTTTCTTGATTTTTTTTATATGCCCCTATTACACAGAGAGGGGTATTGAAGAAGCAAGTACAAAAAGAAGGTGTGGTGCGCCACCCCTATCTTAGTGTTTGGAACACTTTATGGATTTTCTATTTATTTTTCATGGATGGGAGGTAAGGATATGAAAGAAAATGTGTAGAAGAGGGTTTGTATAGGTGAACTTATGGGATTCCAACCATTGATAACACAATAGAAATATTGTGACAACAATGGAGCTACTGGATAGGCAAGGAATCTAAAATATCATACTATGGAAATCATCTCACATGAGAAGTTCTACCATGAGGGGATGTGAGAACTTGCAAAATAGAAACCAGAAGTAAATGTTGCTAACCCTCAATATAAGAAATTGCTCATCTAAAATATGATGGACTTGTTAAGATCGCCTGGAATAAGTTTTGTGGGTGATTGTCTCTAAGTGCAAGTAGGAATCTTTTGGTATGTATACCCAGAGAGACAATCATACAATGATTGTAATGGGGCATTGATGTGTGTTGTTTGCACATCAAATCACTAGGAAAAATCCTAGTGTTTAACCTTCTAAAGAGGTCGTCAACTCATTTTTAAGAACTGAGTCAATATTTTGGTATTAAGGTATCGATCTAAGGGATGGCAGAAAAATATGGTTTAAATCCAAAACCAATAATGAGAACAAGAAGGAAAAAATAATTTGTGGGAGTTTGATTATGCTAAGAAAAGAAATAGAAGTGCAAAAATAAAATTGAACTAATCAAAGATAGAATAAAATGGAGGTTTGGATAATCACCTCCAAAAAATCATGCTCCTACATTAGCTAATCCAACTCCTTATTTTAATGAACAAATTAGGATTATGCGGATTTGTATCCCATGTGAGCACAAATTACACAAAGGCCAGACCTCACTCAAACCCGAGGTCACAGTGTTTGAGGACCCTTGTCCAACATCCAACATAAATCTATAAGGTGATCATGCCAAGAATATGTGATTTTGATTCAAGGTTCTAATCAATGGATCATGTGACCACGTCACCATAGGTTATAACAAGCAAGACAACTAGATTAAAATATCATAATCTAAATCAGGTGATCACATCAAAAGATTATGTCTTAATTCTTGTTGAGACGTGAGATCTTGGTGTCTCTGCAACAATATAATATTTTTAACTAGAAGACATTTGTGGATCATAAAGATAAAATATCATAAAAATTCATAAAGAATTTATGCATTATTCCTGTTAGGATTTGAGACCTTACTACCCCAACTATATATATATATATATATATATATATATATATATATATATATATATATATATATATATATGTATGTATGTATCCTTCAATTGAAGTGGAAATTGTTTGGGAAACATCCTTTCACTAAGATAATGGAGTCAGTACAACTAATGTAGAGAACAGGCTATGGGGCTACTCCCCATACCCTAGAAGTGAACTACTCAATCATAATGTAAAGGAACAAGATTACTATAGAAATCCCAGTAGAAAAAGTGATGGAAAATGTTATGCCCTTTGATTCGGAGTCCCCCCATCTCTTTATAGGGAGAAAGGGGGGGACCCTAAAATGAGGCTTTGTGATGGTTGGGTCCACTAGATCCACTTTGATTGAAGTTTCACTGCAATAATTATCTTCTTTATTCAACTTTTGACTGGATCTGGGTGTGAAACGGTTGATTCATGATCTAAAATGGTTGACTTGTTATCTAAAATGGTCGACTCATATCTAAAATGGTCGATTTGTGAGAGTGGGAATGAGAATATGAAGCCTCTGACTCTTGGCCTTTTTGGGCTTTAATTGCTTGCCCAAAATAGAGAGATTTGTCGAATTGTATTCTTTGACCATTTTACTATGGCGTGAACTGACTGACTCAGGATCAGTTGGTCAATTGGATTTAATATTGGTGTCAGTTTGATTAAACCCAAGGTGATTTGGCTGAGTTTGGGTGTGAAATAGTCAACTCATGATCTGAATTGGTTGACTCATTTCTGAAATGGTCAACTTGTGTCTGAAATAGTAGATTTGTGAGATTGGGTTAGGACAGATTTGGTCATTTCCCTATAAAAGTCAGCCCAAAACTAGTAAAAACTCCAATCTAAAGTGAGAAAAGCTAAATTAAACAAATTAACTTTAAAAATAAATAATAATAATGAAATAATCTTAAAAAGAGATCTAAAATATGCAATTATGATGGATATATATACACTTGCCGAAATACCCCAAACTTAAACTTTGCTCGTCCTAGAGCAACACTGAATTTAAGACACTGCCACATAATACTTTTGGTCGATCATGCTCAGTCGCATAAAGCCACTCGAGTCTATCCACCTTATATGAACAAGCAACCTTGACTTCTTGGAGTCACAGAAAATAAATTTTATATTTTGTACTTTAAGAGTATTTAATAAATTAGTTCCATTTCAAAAGTTGCAATAGAAAAAATTTCATATTCCCTTTGTATTTGGACTCCCACATATTTTTATGAGTCATTGTATAAGAACATGGCTTATTTTGATTGGGTGGGGTTTATGTACTTTCCCCTGGGAATAAAATGGGGTGAAGGGAGATATGGAAGGAAGCAATCTCTCCTCTATTTGACTTGAGACCTTTTTATTTCTTTGTTTGCAGCTACATTGACTGTATGTTTTGGTGTGCTCTTTTGGCATCTTTTCCTTATGTCACACTCTTGTTAGATTTATGAGGGTTATGGAAGAAGTGAAAGATGGAGGAGAAAGGAAAGGGCACCACTCTGAACTTAGGGTTTTGACATTTTAGGTTTTTATTTTATTTTATATATGGAGACATAAGAAGGGATGTGAGAAGTGTTGAAAAAGGTTGTTTTTTGAATTTAAATGCATTGGGAGTATCATACATTGGGTCAATTAATTCTGAGTTATGTAAAATCAAGAATTTTTTTAGATTAATCTATATCTCTAGATAAGGAAGCATTGTTTTTGAATCCTATCAATCCTCTATGACTTACCATCTTTTCCAAGAAATGATGTTAATTAAGATCCTAGGTGACAGAATAGTTTTTATCAACGGCAGATTTTATAGTTTGTGTTATAAAAGAAGTTACGTCATTCAAGGGGGTATATTCATAAACATGCATATCATCATGACCGACTAGATAAAGTCCTGGACAATTAGATAATGACCAAAACTAAGGGAAATTTTTGAAAAATTTAAAGCTAAACTGCATAACATAATGGAAATTGCAAGAAATTTAAGATAGAGTGGGTGGAATGAGTATGTACCACCCACCTCCACCCTAAACTTAAAATTTCACTTGTCCCGAGCAAATTTTAAATCTGGAATGGAGGGGAGAAAATTGTGGAGATCACCAAGTCGGCCGTTTAGATGTTTAGTTGGATGGAATATGCATGAGGGCTAGAACCCCAATTGGTGGAGCTTCAAAGTGAACCCAATGGTTAGGTGGGCATGAAATCTCAAAGGGGCCTTCATATTGCCTTTTGCCTCGTAGTCCCTCAAATAGGATCCACAGATTTTCCTTCAATAATGAAGGAAGTGTTGGTGATGAATATGGATTAGGGGAGATTGGCGGGTGTCAGGCTGGTAGCGCTTGTAGTGTTGGCTGTGTAGGATCAGGCGGAGGATTTGGATTTGGTTTTCCCCTATCATATTGATCTACATATAGGATAAGTGGTGCTGATATGAAAGGAACAATTGGATTAAAATCAACTTCATAGATTTTTTTTCTCCTCAAAAATCATGCAATCAACATTGTTGTTAATGGGATTAGTGGGTTTCCTTATTGATATTGCATGTGGCTCAGATTCCTCTATGAGCATGTTTGATTAGTTGTATTTCATTAGATTGGATTGTATTTGATGATTGAATAATGAAAACAATAGGTTTGGTTAGCATGATTGGAAAAGTTGAGATTATCCTGCATTTTTTCGAATTGTGTTTAATGTTGAATGGATCTTTCCATTTCAAATGGGTCAGACACCGTCATCCAACATGTGAAGCCCTACTTTTCTTTTGGTGGCATGCGTTCTGAGCGCCACATGCGTGAGAAATCTCAGGGGATGAGGAACCCAACTGAGGAAAGTCCATGGCATAGATACATCACAAGCAAACTTAAACACTAATTTGTAAAAAAATTTAAGAAACCAAGAATATCTAATACCATGGATTATGTAAATCCTACTATGTGAATCCATCCTAATACTATAAATCAAGCATGTCCTATGCAAGAAGTTTCCAAGGGTTTATGAGGAAGTAAAATGGGAATATCATCTTTACAATCAAAGAGTGGGGGCATGTGACTCTCTTCAAGTGGTGGTAGCTCCCCATCTAAATTAGTAGTACGTAAAAAGAAACTGGCTTTGATAGAGTGTAAGGCTCTTGATGAGAAAGCCTTTGTATAGAAATATTTGTTGACTTATTATTGAAAGGTGGTGGTTCGTTATCCAGAGAGGGTTTGACCCAAGTGGATTGGTTAATGATAACATCTAGGTTTATGTCTATGATAGAAGGAGTTGTTGGATCTTCATGATAAGAATGACTCCTTGTTGTGACTTTTCATACTCAAGTAATGAACTCTCTAGTGGAATGGTCGGAATCCCAAGGTACTCATCGCATGAAGATTGTGACTCTTTGGTCTAAGCTAATTCAGTAGGATCTTACATAAATGACGTAAATATGGGATCATCATCGTCATCTTTAGGAAAAATCATCTTAGGCTCTCTAACTTCTCCGGGTGGCTCTTTGATTGGGCCTCTAGTAAAGTAGCTAACAAAGCTTTTCAGTTTTCTAGTATTTCATGTTGCTACTCTACTATCCTTTGTAGGGCCTTAATTTATTCCTCCTATTGAGATGTATATTGGCTACAATAAGGTTCATGACCCCCAAAATTTTGTTAGTTATCCTCATCATTCCCTCCATAACATTCTTGTCCATAACATCCCTCCTATTGATATGTGTAGCATTGTTCCTCATAATAATTGTCAAAAGTTTGTGGATTGTAATTTTCATTATATCCACCTTGGTAGGAAGACTTGATACTATAAGGTGCCACTGAAAAATGAGGGGACACATTTGGAAAATCTAGTGTTGTATGGTTGTAACAACCACACAATTGACACTGCAAACCATAATGTGTTGCCCACTCAATTTGATTTTTTTTCAAAAATAAATTACAAAAAGGAATCTCAAATAGAAAGAAAGAAAAAGATCTAAAGTAGAAGAAACTTAAAAATTATGAAAAGAAACTAAATTTATAAAACTAGTTAAGGAGTTAACTAGAAATTACATAAAAAAACAAAAAATTATAAAGATAAGCTAAGATATTATAAACATGACTAAAAATTACAAAACAAACTACAAAGCAAACTTGTAACACGCGGGCCCACTTTCCAAGGCTCTAGTAGAGTTTTAGGAATGACGACCCACAGACCACCACTAGCCTTAACTGTGCTCTTTGTCCTCACTCACACACAAGCTAGGATAAAATTCCTGATTGGTCACCCATCCTAATACTACTCTAGGTTGAGCACACTTAACCATAGAGTTCTTTAGTGATGTCCTCCCTGAAAAGAAAATACACCTTGGTGATATGGATAGTCAATCATTCCTTTTAAGATTATTTTATCTGAGGCCTCAAATCCTAGGATGTTACAATATCCCCCACTTAGAATCTTGACATACTCATCAAGGATCAACTATATGGTCTCATAATCTATCCTCATTTCAGTATATATCCAAATGACCCATGTACACCTAGCTCTGCAAGGGTGGCTTCATCAACTAGGATAACCCTTTCCAACATACTTAGACCGCATGGCTCAAAGACTAGCATGCCACAGACCTAAGTAGGACCCACCTACTGGAGGAGAATTGGCTTGATACTATTTGTAACACCCAGTCCCATTTCCTAAGGTTCTAGTAGAGTTTTAAGAATGATGGTTGGCAACATAGACCACCACTAGTCGTAACTACACATTTTGTCCTCACTCACGTGCAAACCAGGATAAACATCCCGACTGATTACCCATCCTAGTACTACTCTGGGCTGAGCACACTTAACCATAGAGTTCTTTAGTGATGGGATCCCTAAGAAGGAGATGTACCTTGGTGATATGGGTAATCTAGTCATTCCTTTTAAGATCATTTTATTTGAGGTTTCAAATATTGGGACATTACAAGTGGTAACAAAATGGAAACTCAATAAAGGAGGAGATACACTACCAAAATGGTCTTAGAGGCAAAATATATTACAAAAATCTAAGAAAAGAAATTATGAAACAAGACTATAAATTATGAAATTAAAGTGAAGAAAGAGATTTTCAATTTTCTAAACAACAAAAGTTATAAAATAAAGTAGAAAGAATTATAAAAAAACTAAGGAATAATAAAACAAGATTAAAATTATAGAACAAACTAAAAATTTGAAATCAAGTCAAAATTATGAAAAGGAAAACAAATCCTAACTACACAAGCGATCATGTTTGGAAAACAACACGTGCCAAGTTCGGTAGTGGTGCCATATTTGATGTGTTTGTTTGCACACCAAATCACTAGGAAAAGTCCTAGAGTTTAATCTTCTAAAGAGGTAGTAAAATTGTAGCAAGTAACGAGTCAAGGTTCCGCTAATATGGTATCAATCCAAGGGACGATAGAAAAAGATGGTTGAAATCTAAAACCAATCATGAGAACAAGAAGGAAATTTTCAATTTGTGAGAGTTTGATAAGCTAAGAACAGAAGTAAAAGTGCAGAATTAAAATTTAACTAATCAAAGATAGAAACAACTGAGGGTCCGAAGGATCACCACTTAAAACCATGTTCCTACATTAGAAGCTCCAACTTCTTATTTAATGATCGAATCAAGATTATGCAGATTTGTATCTCGTGGGAGCACAAATCACACAAAGGCCACACTTCTCTCAAACCTGAGGTCACGGTGTTTGAAGATCCTTGTCTAACCATCCAACATAAATTTATGAAGTGATCGCGTAAAGAATATGTGATTCCAATTCTGAGGTTCTAACCCATGGATCAAGTGATTGCATCACCATAGTTATAACAAATAAGATAAATAGATAAAAAGATCATAATCTAAATTAGGTGATTGCGTCAAAAGATTATATGTTCATTCTTGTTGAGACCTGAGAAATCAACATCCTTGTAACAATATAATCTCTTAAACTAGAAAACAATGTGGATAAGTAAGATAAAAGATCATAAAAAATGTTTCAAGAATTTATACATTCATTCTTGTTAGGATCTGAGATCTTGGTACCCCCACAAGAATGTATCTACATCATTCAATTGAAGCGGAAATGGTTTGGGAAACATCCTTTTATTAAGATAATGGAGTCGGTGCAACTAATGTAGAGAATGGACCATGGGGCTACTTCCCATGCCCTAGAAGAGAACTACTCAAACATAATGTAAAGGAACAAGATTACAATAGAAATCCCAGAGGAAGAGGTAGAAAAAGTAAAGGAAAATGTGATGCCCTTTGCTTTGAAATCCACTTCCTTTTATAGGGAGAAAGGAGGGGGAAATCCCTAAAATGAGGCTTCATGGTGGCGGCGGCCGCGGGATCCACTTTTACTGAAGTTGTAACATACAAAATGTTGAGTAAAATAAAATTAGGGTCTTTATGAAAGTTCTCCACTAATTAATTGAAATCTTTGACTTTAATTGAGAGGTTAGGATGTTTAATAATTAATTGAGTAGTTTATAATGTAATGAAGTTCTTGGATCCATTTTAGGGTCTAGGTTTGACCCATTGTCCCCCATATTTAGTTTAAGCCCAACTTGATTAATATTTAGTTTACATATAGGTTCTTGGGTTATGGTTTTAGATTTCAATAATTCATGCACTTAATAAATGTCAACGCTAATTTTAATTGAAATGTTAAGTAAGAATTAAGACATGGAAGAAAATATTGAAGATTCTAAGTTGTATGTTGATATAGGTAATTATTTAAAGAATTATCTAATATTTACTTGGAAGCCAAGTTTGTACTCCCTAACATATTACTTTGGACCTATGTCTTACCTAAGAGAGGAAAAAAGTGAATAAAGGCACTCATAAAATTTGAAGTAAAAAATACAAATAACGTGATATGTATAATTACTTTAATTAATATGACTCTAATATAAAAGAAAGGAGAGTTATATAAAAAATATTGGAGTGGGGGCTGGATCTATGTCGAACCCACAGTCGGATTGAGATGTGTATGTCACTCTCTCCACCCAATCACAAGACCAGTCTCTATGATACAGAGACTCTGAAACCCCTTCAACACCTCTTCCCTTCCTTAGAACCCTATAGAACATGGTAATCATATCATTCAAATCGAAAAGAGAGCTTGAACATAGTCATGCCCTTTTCTCTGCCTTTTTGTGAAGTATTGTGACTTGCCCAATCTCTTGATGGAGGTGGGATTTCCCTAAAGCCAGAAAAATTCCCTCCCTACCCATTCCTGTAGAAGGCTCGCAACCCTTCAAGTCTATAAGAATCAATACCACAACCACCTTGAGACCAACAAGATACAGCAAGCACTCCTTTTTTGCGAGTACTCCAGAATATGTTGCCCTTTCTTCCCCTAACATATGTTACTCACTTTGGTCACCCATATCTTAATTTCCTCTCCCTTATGCCATCATGAACATGATTGGAGTTCATCCTCGATCTTCTGATCTCCATAGAGATCCCCTAGTGTTGAAGGGACCGTGAGATATCCCATGTCTTCTCCCTTTGTTCCATGGTGCAAGGATGAATCCAACATTGGTTCTTGCCACGAGAGGAAAGGACCATGTCCTACTCGATTGAGACCCTTGGACATACCGATCTAGACACTGAGGTGGTGGAAGAACGGTGGTGTGGTCCTCTTTGTGATCTTCAACACCCCCACAAGCCACCTTGGAGGTGGGGAAGTTGTCGCTCCCGGTGCCCTATTTCTCCAAAAAATAGAGGATGCACGCAGATCACATGGGTAAGCTAAGAAAGAAGGGGGGTGGCCAGATCCTAGTTTGCAGATACTAGGACCCAAGTGAAGATCTGTGAACCAAGAGAAGAAAGGAAAGGAGCTGGGAAAAGAGACCATAGATAAGATCCTTTGGATCAAGAATCAACAACCCCTATTTATAAAGTAAGTGTTTCCTTGTAAATTATATATCTTGAGTTAGCTTTATTTAAACATAGAAAATAAGGTGCCTTTAGAAAGATATTTAAGAGTAGATTTCAGGAAAAAAAATCAAAGTTGAGGTAATTTGGTGATTTATTAGTTGAAATATTTGTGAAAGAAAATAGACCTTATGATGATGTATGTGTAATAGGTTGAGCTATAAATAACAAAATTTGATGAAATACTTTACATGGTTTTATTTTGAGTTCTAGATAGTATATTTGAGGTTTGATCTTATTAGTTTGGTGATTATAATTTATTATATTTATTTTACCAATTAAGGGTACTTTTGTGAATGAGCTATCAATAAATGACTTAAATTTGAGGAAATTATAAGAGGTACTATTTATAAGTATGAATCATAAATGAACTTTTTTATTTGATTTGAGATAATATTTATGCATCATGAGGATTTTATGTCATAAAAGTAATGTTATCAGCATAATTGTTGAGATTTATGAATTGAGGATAGTAATAGTGATATTAATCTTTTTGAAGATGATATATCTTGAGGATTCATCATGATATCAGAGTTTTATATGATATAACAGTATGAGTGAAACTTGAGGAAACATCAATATGTATAGGATGGCCTATATAGTCTATTAGGGTATCTTGATGTTTTTGGATACAGTGTTTATACTGTATCATATTCAATTCCAAGAAATATGAGGCTAGACAAAGACATGAAGATATACTAGAGTTTCATCAACCCTTGGATAATCATTAGGAGTTACTCCAATCTCTTTATGTGATCCATGAACTTTGAACATAATTATTGGATGTTTATATGCTATTGTTTACAATGTACATGTTATAATGTGAATGTAATATTAATGCAATAGTTTTATTTGTTTAAAACTAAAATTCATTGAGTAAATGAAATCCTTTTTATTAATTATTTTTAAGAATCATCATATCACATCATATTCATGTTTAAGAGCAAGAGTAAAAAGTAATCAAGAGTAAGAGTAAAGATGATGAATGAACCTTACATAAAATCCTTTTCATGAGATTTCCTAGCATACAACGTACTTTGGTACAACCGCACTGTTGTTATCGCTTCAACTCATTGTCTCACACTGGCAGGCATGCTGCATCTAGTGAGAACCCCTGCCCACTTCATTGAGCTACTTCTCGTGGGGCTTCCCTAGCATATAGAGCACTTCAGTGCAAAACTTGAGGATTCTTATAAAACTCTATTAAAAGATGATGATAAAATGCAGAATTTTATTTTCATGATGTTAAATGTTTTCTTTTTAAATTATATGTTTTTCAATTTTATAATATGTTCAATTCCATTTACAAATTGTTTTATGCATGGTTGGGGGAGCGATGCCCGTAGGATAGTAGAAATGCCAAGGATAAAGCTATTTGAGGGCCAACTGAAGAAGGATCTCAAGGACTTATGAGACCAAACCTGGTGGGGTGTCTACTTTCAATAGATTAGATTTTCCTTTATGTTTATAAGACATGTGATTTATTTAGAGTGTGAGTTTTATGTTATGAGTTTGATATGTAAAAAAATTTACAATGTACCTTGTGTTGGTATATTTAACTTTAGTTTCATGCAATGATTATCATGTTTGTGACATTCCCAATAAGATTGTGCTTTCACTCGATGAATTGTATGTTTAGAAAATTGGGATGTTATAGAAGTTTGACTGCAACAATGTCCTTCTTTATTCAACTTTTGACTGGATCTGGATGCGAAACTGTCGATTCATTATCTAAAACGGTGACTCATGATCTGAAATGATCATTTCATGAGACAGGGGATGAGAATCTAAAGCATGTGACTCCTTGCCTTTCTGGGCTTTAATTGCGTTTCCAAAATAGAGAGATTTTTTTAATTGTCTTCTTTGACCATTTGACTATGGCATGAATTTATTGACTCAAGATTTGAGTCGATCGATTGGATTTAATGTTAGTGGTTGTTAAATGAAACACTAGAATGGTAGTTGGTGATGGAGATTTGGCTGAGTCGGTGAAAAACAATCGACTCGTGATCTGAATTGGTCGAGTCATTTCTGAAATGGTCGAATCATATATGGACGATCGATTAATGAGACTGGTTTTAGATAGATTTCATCATTTCCCTACAAAAGTCAGCCCAAAACTAGTTAAAACTCCAAATAAAAGGGAGAAAAGCTAAAAACTAACTTTGAAACTAAATAATAATAAAGAAATTTTCTTAAAAAGAGATCTAAAATATGCAATTATGATGTATAAATATGAACTTATCCAACATTATATACCTGGTTTGATAAATATGAAGGTAATTCCATCTATTATGTTTGTTTCAATCATGAGATGATGAGGCAAACACTGTAGATGTCTAAAGAATGATGTTGCTCATGACATATGTATTTATACTGAGGCAACAATGAGATCATATGTATGATTAGAGTTGATACATTCTTGTTGTGTCCCTAGTCATATATTACTCTAGAAGCAAAATAGACAACAATAACACATAAGACTAGAATGTGTGTTGACTGAAGACATAGTCTCATTAGTCAAGTCAAACACATACATACATGTTAGAGAATAGTGTACCAAAAAGACCCACCTTGAGAGTGATACATGGAAACCATGGAATGGTAGTCAGAATCAAATCTCATAGTGATAGTGGTGATTGTGGTTCTTACAACTAAAGTCACTATACTCATCATATGTCTTTAAATATATTTTAACATCATCTAACATGGCCTTGAATAAGGGTTGCCATAAAGGATATGCTCAGGTGCATTGTGACACATGGGGATTGAGCGTGAGTGATGTAGATGGGATTTGTCCCTCCTACAGGAGATTGATATCATGTCCACTCGATTAGAAAGACTGAGAAACATGTGGCCATACTCATGTGACTCAATATGTGACATGTGAGCTCACATGCATCTCATACGGTCTGCTCTAGCTCAAGGAACATGGATTGATTATTGAGAGGATGATGATTCCATGCCTCGAGTTCAAACCGGATATGAGAGACGAAGGAACTATATGATCATTATAACACCTATCATTGATTGTAGGTTGAAGTTATTCTCTAATGTTCCAATTACTTGGGTAGCAATGATGTGTTTCTAGATACCACTCATTGCTTGTGATGTCATAAATTAGTTATGGACATTCATTGCCAATGTAAGTTGGTACCTATGGGGTCACACACATAGAATGCACCTAAAATAGGAGTTTACTCATGAATGATGTTTGACTTGATTACTAAAGTATTTAGGTATTCAATTTAAACAACATAGGTTGAAAATTGACTGATTGAGAATGTGAGTCGACCAAACCAAGTGTTGAGTTGACCAACTCAAGTGTCAAGTCTATTTAAACAACATTGATTGTATATTGGTTGAACTAGAATCTGAATCGATTGGTTTAGAATAGGATCGACCAGTTCAGAATGTGAAATGCCTGATTCAAAATGTGTGTCGACTGGTACATATTGTGAATCTACTGGTTGAGCTATTAGTAAGACTAGATCAAGGCTTGATTCCAATGTCATGTTGTGCATTAATCATCATATTGATAGCCAATATGTTTGCCAATAGGAAATATAGTGAACCGACTGATTCAAGTGTTAAATTGACTGATTCACATGTGAATTGACCATTTTAGAAGTGAACTGACTGGTTCAGAAGTGAACCAACTAGTTTGTGATTCTCAACAGCCAAAAATTCATGAAAATCCATCACTTCGACTCTAGTTGATCTATAAACCCTAACCTTGTCCCTCATATAAATAGAGGAGAAGTCAAGGCTTTGCAAAGACATAACAATAAGCTCTGAAAATTGTTGTCCTCTCATTGTTATGGAAACTAGAGAGCCCAAGCAAGTCTTACCCATAAGAAAGAGAGACATTGAGGAAGAAACAACAAGGGGGAGAAAGTCAACGCTGGCATATTGATGTTCAAAGGAAAACTCCTTCCTGTTGGCTTTGGGAAGTGCTATATGGAGTTTTTGGTGGTCTTCTAGGACTATGAAGAGATTTGGAGGCATTTTCCACCATCCTAGGAGGACAACAACCACCACCATCAGTGGTGCTGCACCAGAAGGTCATTGCCGATAGTTGTTTGTGTGCATCTTGTGAAGAGTGCACATCATCAAATAAGAGTAGTTGTTGGACTTTCTCTAGGACCAGGTATACCTCTTGCTACCTTCTTTCCTAGATAAATCGTTGTTGACACAATATTTTAGAAAGGAATAGGGAATATTTTTGTTTTTCCTACCTTCTATACCATCCCTATTCCCCAACAATACACTGCATTTCAATTCCTTTTATTAATAATCATTTACACTTTACTCAGGACTAAAAACCCAAAGCAAGCATTACAAGCTCCTATGGCATAATGCACCACCTAAACTAAAGCAAACCCCACTCCCATAGTGGTTAGGGTTTTGTTATGATGCATGATCAAAATTTCTAGGTTATTTTTTCATTGATATAAGTATTCTCCCGAAGCATGGTATAGTCTTGTGAAATCTATAACTTTTATTACTCCTAATCACTCTCCCAGAGCAATTAATAGTCTATTAGTTTTATAATGGTGATCATGCATACATAAATCTTTGATAGATCATAGATTCATCTCCAGAACAAAGGAAATAAATTAACTCATAGAATTCAAATACAATGCAACAATGGGCTACTTATGGGTTCTAAAGAGTAAAGGGTTTATCCCTGCATGGTTGTCATCATCATAAAGCAAGAGGAAGAAGATAAAATAGAATAAACATCAAAAAACTAATATAAAAACCCATGTAGAAGTCATCGCGGAAATCCCCTCTAATGAACACCCTACTCTATAGCTTTGCGACTGCAAATATGTCCTCCAGAAGTGCCAAAAACGTTCAGTCAGTAGTTTTCTCCTCCTCTCTCGGCTCAATGCTCTACAATAATGTGATAGTGTATTTTTGGCCGCATCCTTAGGTCATAAAGGAGGATTTATCCCTCATTAATTATTTTCCATTATATCTACCTTATTTGTAGATATGATCTAATTACATAGCGCCAGTGCCTCCAATGGGGTCTGGGTGGCACTCAGAGACCGACCAACTTGTGTCTCCTCAAACTGTGTCGATACTATCAACATGTGTGTTAGTAGGACCGAGTTGTTTCTCAAAGATTCATGGATTTTGAAGTTGGTACCATCGACAAGCGAGTTGATCGACACTGACTTAAATTGTTCTTGAGCTCTCATGCTCCCTAGATCATGATTCGGTAGCATTGACCACTGGCTTCACTAGCATCGATGATGCCTCTCTTGATAGCACCAAGTTCCTTCTTGATAGAACCAATCTTCCCTCCTTTGTTGTTGTAGATCATGATGTGTCATACGACTGACACATATGTTGATCACACTAAATTGCCCGTTTAGTGCTTAAATCATCTAAAAAGAGGGAAACACAACAGAAGTCTAAGATATGGATCATAGATTAACATTATTCGGTAATACTTGATGCAATTGTGATTCATAGGCTCATAATGGAAACAATGCATAAACATATCTCAAAGTAAACATCTATACTAAATAATTCTAGAAAATAGCATGTGAAGCGTAACTAAAAACCAATACATCAAGGGGCAAGTTATATAGGGTCTAAAGGTCTAGATTTAGGTCTCTAGGATCTATGCTTCTGATCGGATGGAGAGACATGTCAGTGGGGTTTCTCTAATTTGGTTCTCAAGGAATCGTTTTCCCTCAATCTACCCATAAGCAATGCCGTGTTGGTGAGAGGAGCAATAATTTGAAGTTTTCCAGGTGAGAGTGGGCCCAGAGAGAGAGATTGGAGAGAAGGATCGGGTGTGGGAGTTGTTTGATACTTTCCATATCAAGCCTAAGGTTGAAGACAACCTCAGGGCCCTTGATCTTTGATTAAAGGGTTAAGCAAGTGTGTTTCATTACGAAAAGGGTTAGAATCTACCCCCTAAAGTTCTACTCATTTATTAGTATTATCTTGATTGATTAATTCAAATGCCTCTCTCTTAAATGAAAATCTTATTCCAATTTCTAAAATTCATAACTTTCTTGTAAGGCTCAGGCCCACCACCCAAGTCTCAAGGTAGAGTTTTACGAATGACGACCGTCCCAATAGACCACTACTAGCCTTGGTTGCATGCTTTGTCCTAACTCATGCACAACCTAAGATCAACTTCCTGACATGTCACCCATCCTAGTACTACGTTGGGCTGACCATGCTTAACTATAGGTGTTCATAGTGTTGAGATCCCCAAAATGGAGATGTGTGCTGGTGATATGGGTAGTAAAATCATTCCTTTTAAGATCATATATCTAAGGCCTCAAAACCTAGGAGGTTACATTCTCCCCCACTTATTCTCTTGACATCCTCATCAAGGCTCAACTAAAACACCTCATAATCATTTCCCATTTTAGTGTACACGAGAATGATGTATGTGCACCCAACTCCTGATTATAGCTACCATCTTAAGGGAGGCTACATCACCATAGTCCTTTCCAACATGCCTTAACTGCACAGCTCAAGATTGGCATGCCAATGCCCATGTGGGCCCCACCTATTAGAGGGGTTTTGGTTCTGATACCATTTGTAATGCTTAGGACCACCGCCAAAGGCTCTAGTAGAGTTTTAAGAATGACGATTAGCCCCACAGACCACCATCCTCCTTGTCTATTTGCTTTGTCCTCACTCATGCACAACCCAAGATCAACATCCTGACAAGTGACCATCCAAGTACTACTCTAGGTTGAGCACACTTAACCAATAAGTTCATAATGCTAAAATCCCTAAAAAGGAGGTGCACCTTAGTTATATGGGTAATCCAATCATTACTTTTGATGATCACTTTATCTAAAGCCTCAAGTCCTAGGACGTTTATTCTTAACAATGATTGGACAAAAAAGTTTGAATTGTTTCCTTATCATTAACACTTAGATCTAAAGCAAGTCTCACCCCATAAGGGAAACATTTGATTGTAGAACCACAAGCCACTCAAGTCATGCATATAAGTATATGTCACATATTGGACAACTAAAGCATTAGACAACAAGAAAAATCATAATGGCTTGCAATTCTAGGATATCCTATATTTATATCTCATACTACTAACATAAAGATATTGTAACTAAAATTGTTACATTTAAAATCTTTTTCTTGCCTTAAAGCAACCTTTGTGTTAAATTCAAGAAAGAGCCTCCAAAATCACATATAATTTCCTAAGTGTTTAAATCATGGAAATAACTTTCTAAAACAATATTACCAACAAAAGGATCATATCATTTTATATTTACTCCATTAAATCATTATCTTATAATTGGTTTCTCAAGAGACACAAGAGAAAAAGATGAAATAACCACATTATCTATTTACATGATTGTGTTTTTAAAATCCTTTTTCAATTACAATTTCTACTTAAGAGAAAGGAGAGGAAACTTGAAGTCCCCATAATACACCTAAACAACAGATACCCCAGATTTTGAGCAAGGCATGAAGATGAAGCTTCCATGTTATATTAATGATGTTTGAGGATTAAGGTTTTATTTGAGGATATTAATTTAAGTTTGATATGATTACATAATTTATATAGAAAATTGACTCCAATGTTGAATTCAAGTCATTTATATGGAGGATATGAACATGTAATGCTTTCTTGTTGATTTTTAGCCTTATGATATGTAATTACAAGCTCTAGATATAAGTTGACTTGGAAACCCTAGACCTTATATGAGACAAAATATGAACTTTTGTGGAAAAATAAAGGTGGTAGCTTCACATACAAGGATTATGGAAAACCTAAGGTGGGTATTAGCATGAAAATTTTAGGACAAAAAATTTAATATGGTGGGTAAGATTGTAACAATCCAAAATTCCACTACTTAATAAATTGATTTCATCTAAGTTCTTAGTGAAGATTTTATGGCATAAACACACAAGTTCTTGAATCCCAATGAAAACGAATACCAATAAATATCCAATTTATGTAAATATTGAGAAAAGGAAGCAAAAGACAAATAAAGTGACACTTAAGTACTAGAAAACAAATTGAACTATTTAATGTCCATAATATGGCCCAATATAAATTACATAATTTAAACATGACAACAAGTTTTCCTATTTTAATTATGGGCTTCTAATACCTTTTGGATAATCATAGATAAATAAATATGTGTTTATATTAAAACAACCTAGAATTACTGACTCTCAAAACTCGAATCTAACTTCATATCTAGTACACCATTTTTCATTGTAATTGGATAAAAGTATATGTCAATTAAATTAAGAAATAAATAAAGTAAAAATGACTATAAATTATAATATATACGTTGATTGTGATTTTCTCATGAACTTGGCCCTTTGATAAAACAACACTTGAAAATCTTGTAACATACATATCACATCTACAGATTGGAATTTACCTCCATCTCATTTCATAGGCACTTCAAGACTCTAAAATCCCTGGTGCCTCCTCCTCCTCTCTAGCCTTTCTAATTTATCCTATCCCAATATAACCCTTCTTCACCTTTTCCACCTTCTACCAATCATTTCATTATTTACAAGACCCTATATGGTGGCCAATATACCCTTGGCCAGCTTCAGCCGTAGAGACTGGTGTCATCTAGACTCAAGTGAAGCTCCTGACATCCCTATACCTAAGAACCCCACATAACATTAGAAAAACCATTCACAGGATCATAGAAACCCACCTTAGCATATTTATCCCTTCAATTTTCCTCCACCATGTACCCTAAATTCCACTATCCAATCACCATCTTTAATGGGTCACGAAGGCATTCCAAATCTTCATGAAAACTGCCTCATAGACAGATCATCTCTACATAAGCTCATAATGATTTTAGCAGAGTTGGTTTTACCCCCATGCAAATATATTAGATTTCCCCTTTATGGAGCTGCTATTTGATGAACCCACTACCAACCGAGATCCTTGGATTACCTATTTCCATTGGTTTTCACTATGCATACCTTTTCCTAGATATTTAAAACCTCCCTAGAACCTTGTTTTCACTTGAGATTGCTTCATTTATGGTCCTCAACTTCTAACCATGTTCCTACCATGGCAGAACTCCACTCTGGAGTTGTTGGACACCTCGGAGCCTGATCCTGGGCTTGCCAAGTTTGATAGAGGGTGAATAATGAGTTCTACACCTCTACTGTAAGAAATGGAATAGTTTGGTTGGATATTTAATCAAGCTTCATTGATGAACATCATTGTTTTCTTTTATTTTGTCAATAAACAAACTTATAGGAGAATGGTCTATTTTTCCCTTGATCATGTGTTTTATTTCTCACATGCTTTCATGAGTAATGTCATCATTCATGTTTTATTTGATGAGATGTTTTGTTGGTAAGAGGAACCAAACATCATGGCCAACCTCGATTGGGCTAGCTTAATAGGGGACCCAAGTTATGGATAATTTGATTTATCAATTTGTTATGGAGTTTTTTATTGGTCAAAACTTTAAAAATGCACAACAATCAAATTGATGATGAGAAAAATTAATATAGATATGCTTTGGAAAGGAGATCCCTGAAGAACCTAATTTTTTTATTTTTAGATAGTGATTCCATTACAACAAACCCAAATTATATAGGAATTGTAAAACCCCTTACCTATATTAGTCACTTTACTATGTATAGGGTAACTAAGTGTTTGGGTGCTTTGGTTACATGCTTGATGTTTATGTAATTAGTTCCATGATAAGAGATCCCCTTGTAATTTGTATGTAGTAGGTATGCTTTTCTATCTCTTTCTCTTTCTTAAACCTGGTTGGATGGAATAAGATCACCAAATATGTTTCTTTTGTTTCCATTGGTTGAGGATCAATGCAAATACATTGCTTTTTCATCAATTATGGACTAGTGGGTTGCTTTGTCATTCTTCAGTTTAGTACTGGTATAGATGATCAATCATGTTGACCTTTTATGTTTTTTATGGTTGGGTATCGATGAAGTACTTGATTATTGGGCACCAAACTTTCATTTTTTTCATAAACAATTGAAATTTAAGCTATTAATGGAAACAAGTGAAGCACCTACTAATGAAAGATTGGGGTTGATGAACTCATGTTTGGTGATGCTTTGAAACAAAAAAATATGTGTGTATGTCTTTTGATGAATGTCCAAAATTTTTGAATTGATGATTAAGGTCAACCATGTCTACTAATGGACCCCCCACTATCATCTATTGACAAGAAAACGGGTCGTACATCAATGAAGGCATAGTTTTTGAGGCATTCACCTACCTTGACTGAGCGCCCTAGGCACTCAAAGCACCCAGGGAGTCACCTAGGCGGTGACTTTTTATATTAAAAAGTATATATATGCTTATTGTATACAAATGTATATAAATGTTAGGGCTGAAATTGTATAATAGTAATCCAAATCCCTAAAATAAGTTGAAATAGGTGTAATTAGATATAATGAAATTGCACAAGTGGTAATGAATAGTCGAGAATAAAAATCTCATACTATAATATATTACTTGTAACTCAATTTGATCTTTGAAATTCTCAAAATTGAATTACTAGTTTAAAAACAAAAGTAAGTACAACATACAAATTAGGAAATGTAGATATACATTCCCAATATAAATGATAAGAAAATACATGACAACATAAAAAAAGAATACAACCATTCCAAACTTCAACTTATATATATTAAACCTACAAAAGTCATACATTGTAGTTGTACACCCTGACTTCCAACCATAAACAACAAATGTAAATGGCAAAATGGTACATTAGTTCTCCACAAGTTCAAAATATATGAGGTGGGACATGGTATCTGGCCACTTAATTGGGCTTGCCTAACAAAAAAGTGGGCACCCAGTTAGGTCAACACCCACGCAGGTGGCCCAAACAGTCTCCTAGATGCCCGTGACCCTGCTTGGTTGCCTATTTGGGCCAAGAAGTTGGACCTCAAGCTAGGAAACTCCCCTTAAGTGCCCGACTGTCTAGGCAGTGCCTAGTCGATAACTAGGCGGGTGCCTCAACAATTGTGGACAAAGGTCATGCCCCCATCTGTCGATGAGAATGCAAATCTATATTATATGGAACTATAGATAGATGAAATTGTGGATATTTGTTGAAGATATTCTTCTATCTACTATAAATATATTTGTACCCCCTTGATCCTCTTTACTTTCTTGATTTGTGTGAGTTATCTTGAAGATCTAGAGCAGTGACAAGATGACATCAGTTTACACCAACTGATGAAAATCCTGGCTACACCCACCTTCTTCAGAGTTGTTGTTTGCCTCCCCTTTCTTCATGTGTATGGATCTAAACCCTTCCTTTCTATGTCTAGATGAAAACTAATCAAGTGAGGCTCTTTCCTTTTATATCTTGAAGATCCACCGTCTTCTTCCTCCTTAAGCCATGTTTATGAGGATGCTCCTTTTGGGTTTCAACCATAGTAGTCTTATGCCCTACCTTATTTGTTTATTCTTGTTCTAATTGCATTTAAAATGTGGTTCTACTATCATAGCATGTTTGAGAGGAGAAAGGTTAGATAGTTTCTAATAGCTTGCATTTCCATCAGAGTTTATCGAAGCTTACAGCTTTTGTAGTGACCTCTTCAAGCAGACTTGATTCCATCATTTGTAAGGTGACTGTTATAAATTTTGAAACATTTAGTTTCCATATTATACATACAAATATTTATTTAGGTATATATCTTCCTTAAAATGCTAAAAGGTGAAATCTTGATCCCCTTTAAGAGGACAATAGGTAATACATACTTGCATGCTTTATTCAAGCTTCATAAGTAGTTTCTTCATGCTAGAAATATAATTAGTTTACCTTGTACTTGCATTATTCAGTTCATGTTGAACAAATGAACCTAGAGGCAGTACTTTTATAACCAATCATGTCCTATGAGTACATGGAAAACTAACTATATTTCTTACTTGTCGATAAAATGCCTCTAAGATTTTTTATAAACCCTTCTGTTAGGTTATTATACTATTGAAATGTGTATGGAAATAGATATTTTATGTAGGAATGATGCTCTCTCTATATACCTTAAGATACTATCTCACTACCTATAAAGTGAAAGGTAGTCATTTATGACATAATATGATGTCCTAGAAAGGATTCGACCTTAGTAAGATCTTGATACCCATGAAACTCTTTGATGATCAGATCTAAATGATGGTCCTTGACACGGTCAAGAGGTGTTGTTGTATACCTTTCCAAAATGTCAGATTCTTAGAATCGTACATTTTATATCTTCTGAATCTACAATGTTGTGAGAAATCTTATAGTTTTTATGCTGCCATTTATGTGTAACTTGAATAATGCAAAAATCAAGAATAATGAATTCAATATATATAGTATAACCTTAGTGTCTTAAGTCCATACATCTATCTCCCTGGGTCGTTGGGGGCATAGTGAAATGAGTTAATCGTGTAGTGATGTACAAACTGTGAGAAGATACTCAGAGTGTATATTGTTCAATATATGGGGGTGTTTGGGGCTGATATATCCTAACATCCAAATGTTTATTGGGATCCCAATTATGATCAGTGGTCTAATGTTATATGACTTGTGAGACTTGATAGAGAATGTCCGTGTTCATGTTCAACGTTTTGTGTTAATACACTAAGTCTACTGATGTGGCTTGTATACTCAGGACATACTTGTAATATGTGAATCCACCCTCGATCAATTATCCATGCCAGACATTATAAGGAACCATCCTGATAAGCAAACCTTAATTAACCATTAGGATATATCCTTAGCTAAAACCCAACTTAAATCTAATATCTATAAAAACTAAGCTGAAAATTTTCGAATAGGATGGCATGCATAAAGAACTGATTACAATGTCTATCACACTTCATATCAGTTTTGTAAAAATGCATTTCATTATATTAGAGCCATTCTAAAAGAGGACATGTGTAACGTACTAGATCTCAGCCCCTACCATGGAAGTTGACATTTTTGACTTAGCCAAACAAGGTTAAAGGTTAGACCTAAATAGATGTTTAGTATAACCCCAATGAGCTAATGCATGTATAGATCACCTTAATGTAACCTAACATTCTAACATTAATCTTAGGTTTATAATGGATACATAAAATATGCCACATAACTCATTTTGGTGGTAATATGAAGATAAGAAACTTAATTGGATGAATAATTTAGATAATGGGAAGATAATGGGCCATATGACATATACCATAAAAATAATTCTCAAAAGTGGAAAAAACTTCAAATTCGAAATCTACATATCAAAATTAGCCTACATGTCAAATTTCATCTAATTTGGACAACCTTGAAATATTAGGATAAGTTTAGGAGAGAAAATGAGTAAAAGGCATAAGTGATGAATAATGTTATTTTCTAACTTCAAAATATGGAAATAATGACAAATTCATATTCAACACATCAAATATAACTTTTGGATGAAGTTTGGTCCAATTTGGATGTTGTTTGTGCAAGTTATGCAATTTTAGGTACATTCTGGACTTTTTGCAAATTACCCAATTGGGAGGTTTTCTTTGCAAATTTCCACATGAATTATAATCCTTATATATTCCCTTACCATTCTCGAGTTTTTGAACCATAGGGCACCTAGTTTCACCTTGGTTTGAAGGCGTTTCTTTCCAAGGGCATTTTAGGGATTACCCTCTTTATAAGTGAACTTATCTTTACAAGCTATCAACCAATGGGGTTATATATTTGATTGGAGGTCGGTTGGGATAGACTATAAGTGTCCATAAATCGAAATTTGATATTCAAGAAGCCTCTATGAGTTGTCCTCTTGCATGGCCATGAAATCCCTAGGCTAAGGACACATGGAAAGCTCCATGGACACCTCATGCTTTACTTCTTCCTTATCCATAAAGGTTTGCATATTTATAGGCACCCTTAGCATTGGACACGTGGAAATTAACTTTACACCTTGTTCTTGAATTCTTCCTTATCCATAAAGGCTTGCATGTCCATGGACACCCTTATACATGACACATGGAAAGTCTCCTAGACACCTCATACTTGACCTCATTCTTTATATAGCCATATCTACCCCTTCCCAAATCCAAATTCGAAAACTCTTGCTCTTCTTTATTTACTATAGATTAGATCATAATCTTACTCTATTTTTCCATGAAGGTTCTATCCCATGGTAAAACAATGTGCCTACCTTGGTGAAGAAGGTTCCTAGGGTTCCAAATTTGCTCTATTTAGGGTTTCTAAAGCTCCTCCTTGGTTATTTCGACCAAAACTAGTAAGTTTTCTCCTTTCCTTCCATATTTTCATGTTGTTAGTCTTCCTTTTAACTTCCTCCAGGTCATAACCATGGCCTTCCATGGTGAAACCCCACCTAGAACCCATAAACACCTCATCTCCATGTTCTAATGTTAGGGTTTTTCACCTCTAAAGTGGAGAAGGTGCTTCTTGCTCGAGATAGGAGCTTTGTTGGAAGAAACCAGCCACTATAAGCTTGTGAAACTTACTTGTTGGACCTATTCACCTTCCTTAGAGGTTCTTTGGAGGCCTAGGCTTGGATCTAGGACTGACTTGGACTGTTTAGACTCTAAAGTTGAGGTATGATGTATCCCCTATTCTTCTATGTTGAGCAATTCAGCTATGCTTAATTATTCATTCTCTTTTTCGTATGGACATTAGCCTATATACAATGTATTTTATTTTGAAAATCTACCTTATTTGATATTGATCATATGATCATGTGATCATGGATATTCTTTTGAACTCTTATCTTATGCTTTGTTCATGATGGAACTCTAAAAGATGACATGTGATGTCTTTTGCCCACTTATGAGGTGGATGTATATGTTGGTCACTTATGTGGTGACTAGTTTATATATTCTGACTATACTTTCTCCTTACCTCTACATTTAACATGCTATGTGATTCAATATCACTAGAGTAGTGTAATTACATTGGTTTTTATGGCAAATGTGTTATTTCCTGCCGAGAAGATTTGATATTTCCTGCTCTTTTGGGATGGAAAGGAACCTCATACCCAGGGCAAGATGTGTGATTCTTTTCCCATGTTATATATATTTGGGAGATTGGCAGTATTCCTTTCTCTATCAGGTTTCAAGTTTATGAGACTTGGTCATCTTTGTGTTTATATTGTTCTAGGGCTATGTTTATCTCACATGCATACATGTTGATGATATGGGGTGTGTGCCCTAATTCTTTGCATGTGCTTGTGTGGCACAATCTTTATGTTTTATTAATGGAAAGTATTTTTTGTTATCATATGATTTTATTTCCTTTTCTCTTGATACCCATTTGGGTGGTTCTTATCCTTTCTATGGGAAGCCTTTTATATTTGATATCCTTTATTCCATATATTGCTCAATTTCCTATTTAGTGTGCACATACCAGCCCTTGTTGATGTCATCTATTTTCTCTTCTTGCTGGGGTATGCTTCCAACCCTAGGTGAAGGACTTGGATGATAAATCATGAAGTTTTGGACTAGCTTAAGGAGTTAAAGTTTGGAGACATAGTTGTTATGGTTTATATTTCCCTCTACTTAGATCCTTATGTTGTATCATACATGTAAACCCTTATGGTATATTATGATGTACTTTTGTAATCTTTTATGAAAATTGAATATAGTCATTATTTTTATTCCACTACTATACTTTGGTTGGTTTGAATACCATTTATTGAAGTTTGAAAATTTTGCACCTATTCTAGCATACCTTTGAGTGTGTTTGTAATGGATGTTAATTCTTCAATTCAAATTTTTAGTAAGGGGGTGATCCCACCTCCTTGCAGCATGGTATTAGAGCCCATGGTAGTTGGAACCTAACTAATTTAATTTTGTCTCCCTAGTTAGAATACTTGCCTTACCTTTAAGTTACATGTTTTCCCTAGAGTTGATCAAAATATGATGAAGGGTTGATTTAGGATCTTAGAGTTTCACATTAGAATGATGATGAATAGATACCTAAAATACTTACAACTAAAAGATGCATAAGTAACCCTAGTAACTTGAGGTTGTTTACCTTGGCCTTTGGGCAGCTACTAGGACATGAAGTTGAAATCAAAGGTGTCTAGAAAGGATCAGGGTTTAGGGTCTAGCAAGATTTTCCTCCGCACTACTAGCTTGTTTTACGAGGACTTCTGAATCCATATGATACCGGCCTGGCCTGAGCTGGTATGAATTGTTCAAAATAGCATGCTTTTAGGAAATAGTAGCCTTATACATCTATATGATTTATTTTTAGGGACCCTAATATGTTGAACTAGTCTCCCAGGTGTAAAGACTTGTTTGAGGATGGACAAGAGAAAGTTAACCCATGGTTCATAGTTAGTCTTTACAAATTATGTTTCTTTTTTTTTGCATGATGCTTATGTAGTTGGATGTAAGGAAGTGTAGTTGAACCTTTTGTACCTAAAGACTAGTTTTGACTTAATAAGATGAATCCTCTATGTGGATGTTTTGATTTTGAGGAAGAAATCACTTTAAGGGGTGTTGTGTTGTAGCATACTAGATCTCAGACCCTACCTTGGAAGTTGACATTTTGGACTTAGCCAAACAAGGTTGAACGTTAGACCTAAATAGATGTTTAGTATAACCCCAATGAGCTAATGCATGTATAGATCACCTTAATGTAACCTAGCATTCTAACATTAATCTTAGGTTTATAATGGATACATAAAATATGTCACATAATTCATTTTGGTGGTTTAATGAAGATAAGAAACTTAATTGGATGAATAACTTAGATAATGGGTCGTTAATAGGCCATATGGCATATCTCATAAAAATAAGTCTCAAAAGTGGAAACAAACTTCAAATCCGAAATCTACATATCAAAATTAGCCTACATGTCAAATTGCATCTAATTTAGACTCCTTGAAATATTATGATAGTTTAGGAGAGAGAAAATGAGTAAAAGGCATAAGTAATGAATAATGTGATTATATAACTTCAAAATATGGAAATAATGGCAAATTCATATTCAACACATCAAAGATAACTTGTGGATGAAGTTTGGTCCAATTTGGATGTTGTTAGTGCAAGTTATGCATTTTTAGGTACATTTTGGACTTTTTTGCAATTCACCCAATTGGGAGGTTTTCTTTGCAAAATTCCACATGAATTATAGCCCTTATATATTCCCTTACCATTCTCAAGTTTTTGAATCATAGGGCGCCTATTTTCACCTTGGTTTGAAGGTGTTTCTTTGCAAGGGCATTTTAGAGATTACCCTCTTTATAAATGAGCTTATCTTTACAAGATATCAACCAATGGGGTTATTTCTTTGATTGGAGGTCGGTTGGGATAGACTATAAGTGTCCATAAACTGACATTTTATATTCAAGAAGCCTCTATGAGATGTCCTCTTACATGGCCATGAAATCCCTAGGCTAAGGACGCATGGAAAGCTCCATGAGCACCTCATGCTTGACTTCTTCCTTATCCATAAAGGTTTGCATGTCCATAGGCACCCTTAGCATTGGACACATGGAAATTAAATTGATACCTCGTACTTGACTTCTTTATTATCCATAAAGTCTTGCATTTCCATGGACACCCTTATACATTACACATGGAAAGTCTCATAGATACCTCATACTTGACCTCTTTCTTTATATAGCCATATCTACCTCTTACCAACTCCAAATTAGAAAACTCTTCCTATTATTTCTTTCCTCTAGCTTAGATCATAACTCCTACTCTATTTGGCCACGAAGGTTCTGTCCCAAGGTAAAAGAAGGTGCCTACCTTGGTGAAGAAGGCTCCTAGGGTTCCAAATTTTCTCTATTTAGGGTTTCTAAAGCTCCTCCTTGGTTATTTCTACCAAAACTAGTAAGTTTTCTCCTTTCCTTCCCTATTTTCATGTTGTTATTCTTCCATCCACCTTCCTCCAGGTTATAACCATGGCCTTTCATGGTAAAACCCCACCTATAACCCATAAACACCTCATCTCCATGTTCTTTTGTTAGGATTTTTCACCTCTAAAGTGGAGAAGGTGCTTCTTGTTCGAGATAGGAGCTTTGTTGGAAGAAACCAGCCTCTCTAAGCTTGGGAACCTTACTTGTTAGACCTGTCCACCTTCCCTAGAGGTTCTTTGGAGGCCTAGGCTTGGATCTAGGACTGACTTGGACTGTTTAGACTCTAAAGTTGAGGTATAATGTATCCCCTATTCTTCTATGTTGAGCAATTCACCTATGCTCATTCATTCTTTTTGTCCTGTGGACATTAGCCTATACACAATGTCTTTTCTTTTGAAAATCATGGTTCATGTGAACTACCTTATTTGATATTTATCATGTGATCATGGATATTCTTTTGAACTCTTATCTTATGCTTTGTTCGTGATGGAACTCTAAAAGATGACATGTGATGTCTTTTGCCCACTTATGAGGTGGATGTATATGCTGGTCACTTATGTGGTGACTAGTTTATATATTCTGACTATACTTTATACTTGCCTCTACATTTAACATTCTATGTGATTCAGTAGCACTAGAGTAGTATAATTACATTGCTTTTTATAGCAGATGTGTTATTTCCTATTGAGCAGATGTGATATTTCCTGCTCTTTTAGGATGGAAATGAACCTCATACCCTAGGAAAGATGTGTGATTCTTGGCCCATGTTTTATATATTTGGGAGATTGAATATATTCATTTCTCTATCAGGTTTCAAATTTTTGAGACTTGACCGCCTTTGTGTTTATATTGTTCTAGGGCTATGTTTATCTCACATGCATGTAGGTTGATGATATGGGGTGTGTGCCCTAATTCTCTACATGTTCTCGTGTGGCACAATCTTTATGTTTTTATAATGGAAAGTATTCTTTTGTTATCATATGATTTCAATTCCTTTTCTCTTGATACCCATTTGGGTGGTCCTTATCTTTTCTATTGGAAGCCTTTTATATTTGATGTCCTTTATTCCATATATTGCTCAATTTCCTATTTAGTGTGCACATACCAGCCCTTGCTGATGTCATCTATTTTCTATTCTTGATGGGGTATGCTTCCAACCCTAGGTGAAGGAATTGGATGATAAGGCATGAAGTTTTGGACTAGATTAAGGATTTAAAGCTTGGAGACATAGTTGTTATGGTTTAGATTTCCCTCTACTTAGATCCTTATTTTGTATCATACATGTAAACCCTTATGGGATATTATGATGTACTTTTGTAATCTTTTGTAAAAATTGAATATAGTCATTATTTTTATTCTGATGATATACTTTGGTTGGTTTGAATACCATTTATTGAAGTTTGAAATTTTTGCACCTATTCTAGCATACCTTTGAGTGTGTTTGGAATGGATGTTAATTCTTCAATTCAAATTTTTAGTAAGGGGGTGATCCCGCCTTCTTACAACATGATACAAGCATAACCTTTATTTTGTCAAAGTAAGATTACAAAATGAGATAAATTCATGCGACTAAAACATCGTAAAAGTGCTAGCTCAACTTACAACTCGTATTTGTAAGAAAACATCACATAAAACAACCTAACATGTAATTTATCAACTTCCCACCCATCACTCAAGAAAGTGAGAATATAGGGACACTCTAGATTTAACTATATTCTTTGTTGTTACATCTTTATCAACACTATCTTTCTACTACTCCAGCATACCTAAAAAGATGTGGATAACCACAGGTGAGACCCCTGGTCCCAACGATATGATATAACGAAGCTAACATTCTATTACTTACAAGCATATATAACCAACTTATTTAGAGGTAGATTAATGAACAGTTAAGTATCATTACACAAAATATATGCATCAAGTACTTATTCTCATAACTAGACATGTGTATTGAGAAAATATAAAATCTCTTCACATGGATGTATAATTAGTAAGTACAAAGGACAATACCATGTATGTACCTGAGCCATACGCTTACCTATAGAAAGTAGGAAACATATACAATATTTGCAATAAGTAAATGAATACAATTGCACATCCATGCAATTTGTCAATTAAACCTAAATAGATATATTACACGGTCGGGTTATATATTTTATTATTTTCCCTATGGAATTTGAGTTATACCACTCAAACTCCAACCGACTACTACTAAGTTGAAATAAATTTTGTACAAGATCTAGGAGAGATGGTAGCCTAAGATCTCATCGACCCTCAATCACTACGTGTCTGCCACAGTGACATGTAAGTCAAGCTACAAAACAACCTAGTCTGCCCTTGGTATGTAGGTCACGACACTAGTAACCAGGGTATACAAACCCTATTATTGGAGGTACAACCACATCTATGCTCAAGCACATCACATAGATAAGTATCCAAGATATGACTGCAGTTCCATTCTCCTACCATGGTATGATCACAACCATCCTGAAAACATGCATATACTCAATTGTATACGACTCCGAGCTTCCATTTGAGGAATACTCGTTTCACCATACAACATGTTCTGAAACTGGAATGGATCTACGGCACAGGGAGCTACATGATTAGGGTTCACTTGATTAGTTAATCTCAATTGGGTGGGTTAAGGTTGCATCAATCAAGTTACATACAAAATTCCTACAAGTATTTGGGAAATAACTCAAGTATTGCAATTTCAAAAGATACAATGTACAAAATATATATATCAAGACACTAAATCAACATACACATATCCACCCTTAACCACAATAAGACCACACATGTCAATCTTGTCCACAACAAGGTCCATAATAGCATTCTCGACCATAAGAAGGCTCAACATATCATCTTTAGCTACAACAACGCCAACCATACTTACTCATGGAACATTAGCCTTACTCAAATCAAAACAAAGGGTATTTCTCCTCTTACATATCATATCAACATGCAAATAATATTACAAACATATGCTACTATCCACACATAGACATTCTTAAATCTTTCATATAGGATTGGACATGATCATAGATAATGATTAGTAATCACTATTCAAGTGTAAGTGTAACGAACTGAAATCTAGGTACATTTTTAGTTTGGCCCTACTTCCAAGCTTTTCCTATCTTTTATATCCTTTTTATCATTTATGTTGAATTTGTAGAATTATTAGTGTCTTGGAGTGAATTTGGTCCCCATTCATGCCAATGTATGGGTTTATGCCCAAATACCTCAGTGAATTCTTTAATAAGATCCTAAATGCAAAATTACCACTTAAGTGATATACTGATAAAATAAATTCGTCTATAACATTCCTTAGACTTATGGATTAAGGAAGAAAAAAAGAATTAATAGTAAAGCTTTAAACATGTTAATATGACATTGAATTATTTAATAGGAGAAATAGTGGTAATAATGGATGATGGGTTAAAATTCATAACAGGAAGGCTAATTAGATAAGAATATATCCAGATTCATTTTCTTTGGGTTTGATATGGCTTGGAGGCCATGTTTCACAATTTTGGGGTAATAATAACCATATCTATTTTATTTAGAAAAGAAAAGGTGAGTTTTCTCCAAAATAAAGAAATCAAAATTTTATTGATCCAAAAGAGAAAATTAATCTCAAATTCGTCATATACATGTTAAAATAAGCTTATGTGTAAATTTTCAACTAATTTGGATGATCTAATGTGTTTAGGAGAGAGTGTGTAAATAAAGACCAAAATATTAAATAACATGTTAAATAATACCAACGGATAAAAATGATGGCAAATTTGTATCTAATATGCTTAAGTTTGCTTGAGGGTGAAGTTTCAATTTAATTAGGTAATTCTAGAAGTCTCTAATACATTAAGAAAGAGAAAATATGATTTTATTTAAAAGAATTAAATAAAATATTAAAAGTCCTCAAAAGCAAAAACTAATGCCATACTCATATTTTGCATGTTCAAATTAGGTTAGGTGTCAAATTTCATTTAATTTGGAGTTTGGTTTCACCCACAACTAAAAAGAGAGAGAGAGAGAAAATAATGTGTCCTCACTATAGTCCAATTTGATTTAGAATGTCATTTAATGTGTCACACATATTATTTTTGACTATTTTTTATTTTAATCTCACGGTCATGATCTGGACCATTGGATCACAGATCCAAGGGCTCCGAGTCATCTTTTAGCTCGCGCCAGCTATGGAAACAGGAGCTAGTATTTTTTATTTTTCAAAATTGATTATCTCACTCGATTCTCAATCTTTTTGCACGATTTCTTCTCCTACTATTTCCTTTTTGAATATGCATCTATTGATTCATTATTTGTGGTATTTTATCAAGAAATTTGGAAACACCCCATTGTTGCGCCACAAGGCTCTTGTTCGACCTATCTACCCTCTGTTTCTTGATCCCCCACTAATATATATTCCCACCCATGCCTTTGTCTCACCTTGCTTGACTCTCCACTCATTCCAATTACTATGTTTCTTGTGTGTGTTGCTATCAGAGGTCATGTATTCCTCGAGCCTAGATGGCATTAGTTCTTCTCTCCTCAATTCATCTTTTCCCAATTGCATGTAGCGGTGAGTACTATGGACATTGATTTTCATTTTCGTGATCGCATATCAGTGTTTGGTTGTTCCTTCGATGATTCACCCAAATCCATGCAGAGAAGTAGCTCTATTTCTCACAACCATGGTGTTCCATGTTGGACGGGAAGATACCTGTATGTGAATTCCCAATCCTACCATCTCCTTAATTTTCTCTTTTCTTTTTTTTTCTCGCGTGAGGGAAGTTTTTTCTTTTTGCCCTCTGTTTCTTTGTTTTGGATAAGTCAAAGTTGAGGTTTGACCATGTGCCTTGGAAGCTCCTAAATGGGCCAAGTCAGTGGGTCGACTCAGCCCTCTTTCCCTCTCTCCAGTTTTCTCTCTATTGTGGAGTTTTAGAATATTTTGATTGATCAATTTTGTAAAAAATCATATCTTTTAATCTACTTGTCCAAAAATTTAAGTAAAAGTATGTTTTGGAATTAGAAAACTGTGATCTTTCTAATTAAAATAGTTTGAGAGTTTGATTTTCATGTTTTTGATGTTTTTTAGGATCTAATAAATTATATAGAAAGCCCTAAAATTTGTAACTAATTAATATGCATTCCAAATAAAGTAAATAAATATGTTGTCTTAATTTGAAAGGAATAAGAAATCCTTTGGTCTAGGTTTTGTAACCAAATCCGAGGTTTGCCAAATAGGTCAAATTAGGATTTGTTTACATATTATACATTATAAAACCCTAATACATGTGAATAAATTGTAATTAGGCAACAATCATGTTAGAAAAAACTAGATTGGTGAAGAGTGTTTCTAGGACTGTGGTATAAGGTATGTTTGCATCCCCAATTATTATATGTTGATCAATCATCCTAAATTATCACTCTTATGATAGCATACACAATGTCTCCTTATTTTGAAAATATATTTCATGTGAATAAATTTATTTGGCTCTGATCTTGTGATCATTCTACTCTAATTGGACATTCTTTTGACTTTATCTTATACTTTGATAATGATGGAACTCTACTTGGTGATACGTGAAACTTATTCCCACTTTTGTGGTGGATGTTTATATTGTCCATTTATGTGATGGAAAACTTTTTTATTCTGACTATACTTTATACTTGCCTCTATATTGAGCATGTTATGTGATTCAGTATCTCTAGAGTAGTGTAATTGTTTTGGTTTTTGGGTTCTGTGCCCATGTTTTATTTTTGGGATGGAGGTTGTGTTCCCATACATGGGTGATGATGTCCATTATTTTTTATATATATTGGGAGTTTGGCCATACATCATTCTCTATCATGTTTTAAGTTTGTGAGGCTTGGCCGCCATTCTCTTTAGATTGTTCTAGTGCTATGTGTATCTCACATGAATGCAAGTTGTTATTATTGTGTTGGGTTTTGTGCCCAAGATTTTTATGTGCTTGTGTGGAACAAATTTATGGTTTTATTAATGACAAGTAATCTCTTAGTTCTCAATTTTTGAAATCCATATTCTTTTATGCTTGATTGGATAGTCCTTTTCTTTTCCTTTGGGAATCCTTTTATTTGACATCCTTTATTTCTTAATATTGATCAAAATTCCATATTTAGTATGCACATACCAGGGTTTTGTTGATGTATCTACTTTTCTCCATTTTTTTGGGGTATGCTTCCAACCCAGGTATAGGTCAACGAGGAGACAACCAAGTTGGACTAGGACCTCATCAATTTTAACTAAAACCTTATGGGAGACTTTCTTGAAGTGGTTAGGTGATCCTCAACTAGTATTATGTTTAGTTAGTTAGTTAGTTTTTGTGTCACCCAGTGTGGTGAAGGCTAGTGTTGATAACAAGCTTGTAATGGTTATATACTATATAAATTCTACTGCTACTTTTGGTGTTATGATACTTACATGTTGAATGAATTGGTTATCATCCCTTTTGCAAAAACATTATGTTGGTATTTTGTTATATGTGATGATGCCTTTTCATTCTAGTAGAGGTGGATCACCTATGGGATCCCACTCCTTGCATTATGGTATCAAAGCCCATGGTAGTCAGAATCTGACTATTTTAATTTTGTCTCCCTAGTTAGAACCCTTGCCTTATATAGTTCCCCTTTAAGTGACATGTTTGCCCTAGTATTGATCTCTACTACTCTTGAGATGATGAAAAAGGTTGATTTAGGATCATAAGAGTTTCACATTAGAAACATGTTTAGTTAACCATAATGTGATGAGGCTTTAGATGATCATACCCTACCATATAGATTAATAGTGACATGTATCTTTGGATAAAATAAGGTTTGACTTGAGGATGGAATTAAGTTATAAGGATGAGTAAGTAGTAAGACAAGGGGGTCTTATTATGGAAAATGGGGACTTGTTTTCGCATTGGTTTTGGTAATGAAGAGATATGCGAGGTTTTAGTGGAGAAACCATAGAAATAGTTGGAATAGATATCCTAAACCCTAGTATGGCTTTGAAGACGTGACTAGGAATATGTGGTTCAGTTGACCTATCCTTTATGACCTTTGGTTGTTAAGGAGAACCTTAAGGTTTCTAGGTTTTAGACAAAAGGACCTAAAAATCTCAACCCTAGTTGGTTGTGACTTTTTAGGTGGATACATGGACATCATAAACCCCTAAAATACTCACAACTAAAAGATGCATAAGTAACCTTGACACCTTGAGGTTGCTTATCTTAGCTTGTTAGTTTAACCTTTTTAAGGGGTGGAGAGTAGTTGGTTGATTATGTTTGGGTGATTAGACTTTGAGGATGAAATCCTTTTTAAGGGATAAGTCCTGTAATTTACCAGAATCTAGCTGCTCTAACTTTAGAAACCTTAACTCCATGTATAAGAGGTTAGTGAGATTAGATCATTATATTAGACCAAAACAAGGTTAGAATTATCCCCTAACATGTTTGTTTATATGCTAATGAACATATAATAGTCATCTAATGAATAGTTCATATGTTTTAACTCTAATGAAAACCTAATGCACATAATATGAGTAACTCATATATTAATATTGATAGTGGATATGCATGATGTTGACCATGTCATAAACCTATAGCCATAATGATATGATGATTGAAATAATTGTAACCTAATCTTGGACTTAATACATGCTAGGAATATATATGTGAAGAATAATGATCATCTTGACCTAAACACTAAGTTGTAACCAACTAACTTAATATATGCATCCTTATTGAGATTCATGATACATTAGTGACATTATTTATCATAATCAAATAAGATACTTTGATACACATAAATGGAATATAATCACCTAATCATAGATTAATCAAGTCATCAATATAAAATGCATATCACCTTGTTCTCTAATAGACACCTAATTAATCACCTAATCATGACTTGGTATGTGAATCAAATCATTAATATGTAATATGTTCCACCTTGTTCACTAAAATCATATAATGACCCAAATATGGATAAGAAGTAAGTGGATTCATATAAATGAGCATAATCAATAATTAGAAGTGTATAAATATGACTAAATAATTTATGAGGACATTAATGTGAGTAAGAAAGGTAATGTAACAATGTGTAATATAGATATAAGTAATTAGTGTGACATTAATTGGATTAATTGTATACTTAATAACAAATCGGATATAATTTTGCCTTTTTCAAATAATATGATACAATTTAATATGATGATAATATGAAGATTAAAGATAATGGTCAAATATATTAATAGATATTGTGCTAAAATTCTTATTGAGATAAGTAAGAAATATATATGGTTTCATGCATAATAATGAAATATAACTCTTTTGGCTACAAAGTGAATATAATGGGGCACAATTAAAAGAATAATAAGGATGATGTAATATCATAATGAATAGAAAGATAATAAGCCAAAAATGTTATAAAGAAATCTTAATAGTGGAATCCTAGGTGATCCATGAGAACCTGACCTTTGAGGAGTTGCTTGTGAAAATTCTGGATTCCCAAGTTAAGAAGTTATTGAACAAGGAGTTTGAGTTAGTGAAAGTTTTGGTGGAAGTTTTATGGTTAGCTTAGAGATGAGATGTTACGTACCACCCTTCCCTCTTAGTTTGAGATTTTGGGGACAAAATCCTTTTTAAGAGGTGGAGTGCACTAACAAATTGAAATCTAGGTACATTCTCAGTTTGGCCCTTTTTTCCCAAGTTTTTCCTATCTTTTATATCCTTTTTGTCCTTGATGTTGGATTTATGGAATTATTAGTGGTTTGGAGTGAATTTGGTCACTATTCATGCCAATTTATCATTTTATGCGCAAATACATCAGTGAATCTTTTAATAAGAGCCTACAATGCAAAATTACCATTTAAGTGATATATTTATAGAATAAATTCGTTTCGGAACATTCCTTAGCCTTATGGAGCAAGGAAGAGAAAAAGGAATGCATAATAAAGCTTTAAACATGTTAATATGACATTAAATTATTGAATATGAGAAATAGTGATAATAATGGATAATGGGTTAAAATTCATAAAAGGAAGACTAATTAGATAAGAGTAACTTCAGATTCATTTTCTTTGGGTTTGATATGGCTTGGAGGCCAAGTTTCACAATTTTGGGGTAATAATAACTATATCTATCTTATATAGAAAAGAAAAGGTGAGTTTTCTCCAAAATAAAGAAATAAAATATTTAATGACTCCAAAAGAGAAAATTGATCTCAAATTCGTCATCTACATGTTAAAATAAGCTTCTGCGTAAATTTTCAACTAATTTGGACAAACTTTAATGATCTAATGTGTTTCGGAGAGAGAAAGTGTAAATAAAACCCAAAATATTAAATAATGTGTTAAATAATACCAAGGGACAAAATTGATGGAAAATTTGTGTCTAACATGCTTGAGTTTGCTTGAGGGTGAAGTTTTACTTTAATTGTGTAATTCTAGATGTCTCTAACACATTAAGAAAGAGAAAATATGATTTTCTTTAATGAAATAAATCCTCAAAAGAGAAAACTAATGACATATTTGGATTCTACATGTTCAAATTAGGTTAGATGTCAAATTTCATTTAATTTGGAGTTTGTTTGCACCCTCAACTAAAGAGAGAGAGAAAGAGAAATTAATGTATCCACACTATAGTCCAATTCAATTTAGGATTTCATTTAATGTGTCATGCATATTATTTTTTGTTGATTTTTATTTTAATCTTGTGCTCACGATTTAGACCGTTGGATCCGTGATCCAACGGCTCTGGGTCCTCTTCTAGCTCGCGCCTGCTATGGAAATAAGAGCTATTATATTTGATTTTTCAAACTCGATCATCTCACTCAATTCTCAATCTTTTCCCATGATTTCTTCCCCCACTATTTTCTTTTTGGATTTCACATCCATTGATCTATTATTTGTAGTGTTTTATTAAGAAATTGAGAAACACCCAATTCTTGCACCAAAAGGCTCTTGGTCGACCTATCTACCCTATGTTTCTCGATCTCGCACCAATACATAACCCCACCCATGCCTTCATCCCACCTTCCTTTGCTCTCCTCTCATTCCAATTGCTATGTTGCATGTGCATGTTGCTATCAGAGGCCATGGATTCCTCAAGCTTTGCCAAAATTAGTTCCTCTTTCCTCAGTTCATCTCTGCCCAATCACACGTAGCGATGAGAACTATGGACCTTGATATTGGTTTTCGTGATCTCATATTAGTGTTTGGTTGTTCCTTCGTGATTTGACCAAATCCAAGTAGAGTAGTAGCCGAGCTACTCATAGCTATGGCATTGCATGTTGGAGGGGAAGATACCCCCCTGTGAATTCTTGGTTTTACCCTCTCCTCTCCTCCCCTCTTTTCTTTGTTTTCTCACACAAGGGCAGTTTCATCTTTTCACCCTCTATTTCTTTGTTTTGGATGAATCAAAGATGAGGTTTGACCCCGTGGCTTGGCTGCTCCTAATTGGGCCAATTCAGTGGGTCGGACGCGCTCTCTTTCCCTTTCTTGAGTTTTCTCACTTATGTGAAGTTTTAGAATATTCTGATTGGCCCATTTTGTAAAAACCATATCTTTTAATCTACTAGTCCAAATATTAAGTTAAAATATGTTTTGGAATCAAAATGTGATATTTTTAATAAAAATAGTTTGAGATTCTAATTTCCATGTTTTCAATGGTTGTTTTTTAGGATCTAATAAATTATATTAAAAGCCCTAAAATTTGTAACTAATTCATATAAACTCCAAATAAAGTAAATAAATATGTTTTCTTGATAACAAAGACATAAGGAATCATTTGGTCTAGGTTTTGTAACAAAAATTTGAGGTTTTCCAAATAGGTAAAATTAGGATTTCTTTACATATTATAAAGTATAAGACCTTGATACATGTGAATAAATTGTAATTAGGAAACGGTGATCTTGGAAACAACTAGACCGGTGAAGTGTGTTTTTGGGACTCTAGTTTAAGGTATGTTTGCATCCCCAATTATTCTATGTTGAGAAATCATCCTAAATTATTACTTTTTTGATAGCCTACACAATATCTCCTTCTTTTGAAAATATATTTCATGTGAAATACTTTATTTTTCTCCGATCTTGTGATAATTTTACTTTGATTGGACATTCTTTTGACTTTATCTTAAACTTTGATCATGATGAAACTCTACTTGGTGATAAGTGCAACTTATGCCCACTTTTTGGTGGATGTTTATATTGTCCCATCTATGTGATGGCAAACTTTTTTATTCTGATTGTACTTTATACTTGCCTCTACATTAAGTATGTTATGTCATTCAGTAGCCCCAGTGTAGTGTAATTGCTTTGGTTTTGAGTTGTGTGCACATGTATTATTTTTGGGATGGAGGTTGTGTGACCCACACCCGGGTGGTGATGCCCATTTTTTATATTTATTGGGAGTCTGACAATATGTCATTCTCTATTAGGTTTCAAGTTTGTGAGGCTTGGCCGCCATTGTCTTTATATTGTTCTACTGTTATGCTTATCTCACATGCATGCAAGTAGTTATTATTGTGATGTGTTTTGTGCCCAAGATTTTATAGGCTTGTGTGGCACAACTTTATGGTTTTATTAGTGGAAATTAATCTCTTGGTTATTAGTTTTTGAAATCCATATTCTTTTATGCTCAGTCGGTTAGTCCTTTCCTTTTCCTTTGGGAAGTCTTTTATTTGACATCCTTTATTTCTTAATATTGCTCAAAAATCCATATTTGGTATGCACATACCAACGTTTGTTTGATGTGTCTACTCTTGTCCCTCTTTTTGGGGTATGCTTTCAACCCTAGGTATATGTCAAGGAGAAGACTACCAAGTTGGACCAGGGCCTCATCAAATTTAACTGAAACATTATGGGAGACTTTCTTGAAGTGGTTAGGTGATCCTCAGCTAGTCCTATGTTTAGTTAGCTTTTCTTTTATCTCACCCTACGTGGTGAAGGTTAGTGATGATAACAAGCTTGTAATGGTTAGATACTATAAGAATTAATTGGTTATCATCCCTTTCACGAAACATTTATGTTGGTGTTTGGTTATATGACATATTGCTTTTTTATTTTAGTAGGGAGTGGATCCCCTATGCGATCCCACTCCTTACAGTAAGAGTATCATGAGGGACTCTCATATTGCATTATTTTTAGGAATATTAATTAAAGTCAACCAATCCCATTATATTCATCTTTTAGAGTCTAATTGGTTATAAAAAGGTGTACGTCATTATTTAGAGGTAAAGATATCAGATTCATTAGGTCAGATAACTCATCAACTTTTAACAATACCACCATTTTATTCCTCATCTTATGTTTTAATCATATTCAAACATGAATGATATTTAACCATTGGGTCCAGCCATCATCCTAATGATGATATGCATGTCATTTCACCCTAAAGATCAACCTCAAGACACCAAGTCTAACATATATACATTTAACCCATACCCAAGACATACTTTTAATGTCATGTTTTATGTCTCGTGTAGTCAACCCTTAGCATTCTAAAAAGAGGAGGTATATAGCACATAACCATCATATAAGTTAGATAATCACCTTATTAAATTTATTTATCATAAAATACTTCCATCAATTATTAAGATTGGCATTCAATTTAGAAACCTCCAAGTTACACATTGGTCATTTTTTTAATTTCTATTATGATATATATATATATATATATATATATCCTCACCATTATTATGATTATAGTTCTTGATTACAAAATTACTTTCACATTCATCCATAACATAAGTGAGGAAAACATCTTCAAGAAGTATAATGTGGTTCATCATATAGTTCCAAGTAATCACTAGGGTTAATAATGGAACTCTCTCATAGACCTAAGTCAAAAAAACTTCCATAACTTTTGAATTTGGCATCCTAAGTCAACAAGTACTCACTAGGGTTAATAACGGAACTATCTCACTAGGGTTAATAACTTTCCAAGTACTCACTAGGGTTATTAAATTCCGTTACTTTGAGATTATAGACCTAAGTCAAAAAAACTTCCAGAAATATAACGATTATATTAAGACCTTATAAAAGTTTTATGGCAACTCCTAATCACTAATAATTGCATTCATACATATATTCCTTTCATATGATGCCAATACACCACAAGGATGACAAATTTAGTAACAATTTCGCTTATATTTAGAAATCTAACAAGTAAAAGATTATTTGGTCAAATAAATGACATAAGGGAGTAATTCTATAAGGTTAAGAATAATAATTAAATTTCATGAATCTAATCCACTTATCCAAAACAATTTTCAAGTCATCACCTTTTATCACATTAGGAGGTCATAGAACAAGATTTAGAACAAAATGAACTATTGATGCACAAATTTCAAATTTTAGACCTTAAACCAAAGAGTGTAGGTCAATTTAATCACAGATTCATGATTAAGATATAGGTAAAGATATACACGTTTAAATCATATCACATGGCATAAAAATAATTCATAAAGATTAAATCTTTAGGCATACTAATCAAGTTTAGAACAAGTTTTGGGGATTTGCATGAACCGGTAGGCAAAAGAATGCTGAGAATGTTATATCACTCACCTCTTATAGTGATAATAATGAGGTCCATGAGCATGCTTCTAGATTTTAGATTATCCCTGCAAAATATCCCAAATCCATGCTCCAAGTAAGATATAACTCTCTTTAGATCAAAAAGAGGAAAAAGGGAGGTTCTTTAGATAGATGGAGTACTTTCCACCATGGAAGTCCCTGGGGCATGACCAAAGATGGAAGATAGGTGATGAAAATCAGGAAAAGAGATTCCAGAAGATGAATCTTACATGAATAGGGCTAGAAATAAACTTGCCAAGCTTGGAAGCATTTTGAATAAGGTAGATCTACAACTAGCATCCACTTGCATCAACATGCAAGGCTCCATCCATGTCCATCCCTTCCTAGCAGCTTTCTTTTGCCTCCATGTCTCTCTCCTTGATTCTGGAAGTTTTTGGGGTGCTAAATAAGACTCCAAGACGAAGGGTTTGGTTTTATAAAGTGGGGAATAGGCACAAAAATCCAAATTTCCCCTAACTAGTGCTCATAATCACCCTTGGCCCAAAAATGCCATCCATTGTCAAAGAAATCATATTTTTCGGACCTCATAGTGTTTGGGAACCCTTATCATTTTCCTAGGTGAGGTTTTCATTGGTCTATGACTTACATAAGCCAAAAAACCCACTTTCATAAGTCAAAAGTCCATTAGTTGAGCACAAGAAGCTCCATCGATCATCATCAACCACCACCACCATCATACTAGTTAAGGTTGAAGCCTTAATCCAACTAAGGTCAAAATAATAAAACTAAGACAATGAATGAAGATACTAATTAATATAATACATTTGTATATTATGCACTCAATTTTTTACTTAGGTTCCCAATTAAGGTGAAATTGCATATTAGTCCACAAAAGTACATGATATTATATTTCCAGGCAAATAAAGTACAATAAAGTCTGGATTAGAGTCATCTCTTAATCAGTTGGATTTAAGTCTCAAACAAGTAATAGTATGAAGAAAAGTACAAGATTATATAATTTTCATATAATTTGCAATTTGTTCCTCGTGCTATGTTGAATTTACAATTAAACCCACGTCTTGCTAAGAACGTTGAATTTATGGCACATATTGAACCATATTAAATTTGTATCTTGATCTACTAATTCCAAAACCTAATAAATCATGAAATACATAAGTAAAACTATTTTGTAAATAAATTTTCATTTATTTTTATTTTTTTGAACTAAAATCGTCATATATTACTAATCATCAAATAAATTTTCATTTAAGTACAAAAGATATGGAAATTTTCAATTAAGTCCATAGCTTATGTGAAAACTTGAAACCAAGGCATTGAAAGTGCAAATTGACATTATATAGACTTATTCAATTGAACAAAATTTATTTACTAAACATTCAATTAAGCTAATAAATCAAGATTTGAGATAAATTAAGATTGAGATAAGATCATGGACTCATAGGCATGGCCTAAGATCACTAATTTTAGTACCCCTCCCTTCAACCTGAGGTTTTGTGGAAATATCTAACGGATTTTGGATATCATTAGATATTATATGGATCTCTAGTATGGGCTTTGCAAACACTACATAGTGGTTTGAGTGGATTACCTTAAACTTCCTAGGGCACAATGAACATGTAACTCAACTGTAATATATCTATTTAGATTTCCTTAATGGGAAACATGGTTGTGCTCTTAAAGTGTGATTTCCTTTATTAGACTAAATATATTTCTTTGCATTTTATTTAGGTGAACATGGTGTATAGTTGTATATGGTAAGAATATGTCTCTGAGTACACTTATCACAATAACCCAAATGTTCTATGTAGCTTCAAATCTCACATATATTTTTTGTAAGTAATAAATGTTTCAATCATCTTACCATATAGATGAGACTTGGGGTCTCATGCCTTGGTATTCCACATCTTTTAGGTGATCGAAAGGGATTCCCTAGTAGTGGAGGCAAAGATCATTACATAGGAAGAAAGTATTAGTTGTGAGGTAGGTGATTCCTATGTGAAAGATTCATAGAGGTATATGATGTTCATGTGACCGCCTCTTGGGACTAGGTGAAGTTTATATATAAGGGTAGTGGTCCACTGTCGTCCATATACTCTTAGATCTAGGCATGTGTTCTTCTTTTCATTATTTTTGATTTATGACTAGTTTGTAATTTGGATATGTGTGCATGACCTCTAGATCCATAGTTATATGAGTTGTAAGGTATTGTGCTTATGTCTTGAGTTGTGTATGTATATTTAAATGGGAGAAAGAATCATTACTTACAATGTAGATGAAATGTGAAGAATTTTGTAATAGTTATAAAGGCTTGTTAAATAGTCCCCTTTTTATTAAACTAAATTTTTGGACCCCTATTCTTATGATGTGGTTTATGTGTTGGTGATGTTTATCAGTTTCAATTAGGATTTGTTTGGGTAATCTCAATTTTTAGTGGTGGATGTCACAAGTTTTGGGTATCAAAGCCTAGGTTCATTGAGTCTATATATACATAGGATTAAGTTGTTATGTGTTACAACTCCACCATATATAACCATGGTTTATGGTTATGTAGGTATGGCTAGACATTGTGAGGAACACATAGAGAGTACCACTAGGAGGTAGCGGAAGGTAGTTTGTACCCAAGGGAAGAATGTCAAAACTAGATCTAGAACGAATTGATACAGTAACCCTAGATTTATAGATGCATGTCTTCCAGTCTATCATACTAAGTTTGGGTAGGCAACGTCTGTGTTTTCTCAATTTTTTTGATAAAGTATCAGCCCTTGCTTCTTGGGGACCCTCCTCAAACATTGAATATATGGATTCGACTAAGATGTTCAAATAGTTGAAGCAGGTGGGAGCCTTGGATCTCTCAGGTACAACATATTCAACATACATGGATTCATAGTTTAAAGAGTTGCAGAAGGCCTTCTGGTTGTTGGATGTACTGGATGAGGATAAGGTGAAGCATGCAATTTATCTACTGAAAGGTAATGCCAGTCATTGGTAGGTTTGAGGAGGAGAAAATGTCTGATGAGGTCATCACTTGGGCTAAGTTTGGGAGGGAATTCAAAAACCAATACTTCCCTCAAATGGTGAATGAGTACAAAGAGTGTCTTGTGGGACTATTCAAGTTTTTTCCTCATATGGCACCAACAAAAAAGGAGAGGATAATATAGTTTGAGAAGGGGATGAATGCATAGTTGGTTAGGTTGGTGTCGACTTTGGAGTCACATGAGAAGTTTTCTACCTTCATGGACCCACTAGGAAAATAGAGGGAATATTGGTTGGTATTTGTGATAGCAATGCCAAGAGGAAGGCCGCACAATCATTTTTTGGGGGGTTCTAAAAGGCAAAGGTTATTTGGTTCACCAAGGAAATAGTTTCAGAAGTTGTAGCAGAGAAAGGATATCTTAGATCTAAGGGAACAACAATAGTCACAATGGTCACCTAATAAGGGAAGAGGTTGATGACTCCCACCATCTACAACTTATTGTTTGGTGTCAGCATCAATGATAGGGCCATATGGGCTATGCATCTCCCCTTAGAAGAAGTGCTTTAGCTACAACTAACTGAGGAATTTGAGGATGTTCTGCCCATAGCCGAACCGGGATGTGTTGCAACAACCAAGGTGGAGCCAAAAGGCTCAAAACAACATAGTAGTGGTGGTGGTAAAGGATTTGGCCAAGCTTAACAAGTAGGATCATCAGAGTCTACATGAAGAAGCCACATATGAGGAGATCACGGGTGGGGACATGCTTATTGCCATGAATCATTCTAAGAGAGCGTCCATACCTCAAGTTGTTACATGTAAGATGGATCTTTTTCCATTCCAACTTTCAATATCTACCTATGTATAAATTTTAGTTGACTAACGTGCAACACACTTGGTTATCACCAAATAGGTGAGTATACATTGTAATTTGCATGTTAGTTTCCAATCTAAACCTCTTGTCCTAGAAACATAAATAGTTGGTTATATGTTTTTTCATGAGGTGTGTCCATCTTACATTATTGTTTTTATAGACGTAGCATTCAAGTGGATCTCATGCCACTTGATATGCATGGATTCAATGCGATCCTTGGAATGGATACCTTAGAAAATTCTAAGATTGTGTTGGATTGTAAATACAAATTCATTGAGTCTTCGAAGGGAGATGTCCCTTGAATCTTTCAATGTGACTGGAAGATTCTAACTACATGTATTTTGTTGGAGGATATGGTTGAGAATTTGATGAGGCAATGATGAGATTTATTACCCCACATAGTGGATGCTAGGGTGGCGAGTCCTAGTATCTGAGTTGTAGCCATAGTGTGTGAATTTGAGAACGTCTTTCCTAGAAAGTTTCCCAGTGTTCCTCCCCATCATGGGATTGAATCTGAGATCAATGTTATCCTTGGTATACAAATCATAGCACCAGTACCATATAGGATGACACCTGCAAAAATGAAGGAGTTGAAAAATAGCTTCAGAAGTTGCTAGATATGGGTTTCATATAGTTGAGAACATCCCCATGGGGTTCTCCACTATTTTTTGTCAACATGAAGAATAGTTCCATGAGGTTATGGATAGACTACCGTATGTTGAATTAGGTTATAGTAAATAACAAGTATCCCTTGGCATTTATGACTTGTTTGATCAGTTTAAAGGAGCTAGACCATATTCAAAGATAGGCATGAGGTTAGGATATCACCATGTGAGGTTTAAAATTTATGACGTACCTAAAATGAACTTTAGACCTATGTAAGGTTACTATGAATTTTTGGTTGTATGATGAATGCATATTCATCCTATATTTAGTTACATTTTTAGTCTAGTTTCACATTCATTTCCATCATTTTAATTTAGCTTACATTTAGGTTTTCTTAATTTTATGATAATTTGTCTAAGATTTTAAACCAAGTCCCTAATTTCCATGGTATGTTTGAACTTCATTCTATGTGCCCCAATGTAATAGATGGTGCAGTTAGTGGGACCAAGAAATGTTTAATTAATAGACCAAATTTTAATTGATTTATCCCATTATTGATTGACATTTCCATTTATCTAAACTTCATTGGTGCAGGCCCTGGACCATATGCCAATAACACCCCCACTAGTGGGTTTGTTTCTAAACATAATTACCATTGATTGACCTCTAATGATTGGCCTACACCCAACCTCTGATGATTGGGCAAGCATATGCACCAATGGTAATCACATGTTTAAACTTTGATGAAAGTCTAGGTGCAAACTTATGCTTGGCCTAGCATCGGGCATCAATGGACCTCTGATGAATGTACTCCACTGACCCTCCGATGAAGTGCCTACACTCAACCTTTGATGGCTATCCAGATTTCACCTTCTGATGAAGATTCTATGCACCTCAAGTGTTATATGTCTTACTTTCATGCACTGATGGCTAGGCAGACTCCAGTCCTCTAATGAAAATCCTTCATCTACCCTCCGACGGACACCTTTCATCATGCATTAGCTCCCATCTTGCAATCTTCCCTCTGATGATTGTGCATACCTTGACCACTGATGGAGTACTACCCATCCAAGACTGACAAGTGGGCAAACTCTATCCTCTAATGCCCGACAACCACTTGCCCTCTGATGAAGACCCTACTCCCGAAGGGACTCCTACCCTTCCATCTTCTGAAGGGACTCTTCATATTTCACTCGTCATTTCCCCTTTGCGTCAACTATGGTTAAGACCTAATTGCAAGGCAGCTAGGAAGGGTTCCAAATCCTAAGCCCCACCTATAAATACAAGATCACTCACACCATGAAAAGCATCTATGATTGACACCACCAAGCTAAAAATTTCATTCCTTGCTCATCTCCATTTTCCATCAGGGCATCTCATCAATAGACGAATGTCATTCAAAAAAGCCTTCACCTTAACTCCCTCTAGAGATCCCAGGTCCATACCTCGATAAAGGTTTGTCCTATAGCACCTATCTTCATCAATCGATGACCTCCACCATTGTTGACCTACTACTCTTTCCATGTAGTGATCATATCAAACATTAGTGAAAGAATATGACGCCCATGAGGCCTCCTCCAAAGAACATTATAGGAGAAACTTTTTGTTGTATCTACTGTCATAACCTCAATTTCAAAGATCAAAATATGAACTTCACAGTTTCCCCTTTTTGTCTATTATGATGATGGCTTCCATACTTTTTTCTTCTATAAATCTTGTTATTGCTATGATGAGCAAGTAGTCCTCTCTCTAAGGTATGTGGAGTAGTCCCACTATCCAATTTTTTTCTCTTGTTGCATCTACTATTGGATGGAACATTGTATGTTTACAATCAATTTCTTTATACGTGTACTCTTACATCAAGTTCACATGTGTATCAGATCTTGGGTATAGAGAACTTTGAACCCAAAATCTATGATGTCAATTGATTCTTGTTAAAATATTGATGAGAATTTCATATAGTGTTTTCTAAGGTGATAGGTAGATGATATCTAGGTAATGTGACAATGATATTAGAGTAATTTATGTCTTTTAATCCTAATGCTAAAAGGGGGATTTTATTGCCTCAACATACGCATGTCCATGCTATTTATGATGTAGTGAGAGAGTGAATGATAGGTAGGAGTGATGAAACCCATCCACCCTGGTGTTTCCATCATTTGATAATCAATCATTAAATCACTCCTTTTATTACTTGCAATACTAGTTCTTACTCTATTACTTTCATAATAATAATTCTTAAAAAAAATTGTCCTTTGGGTTCAATCCTAAACTATAATATGATATGATCTATCTGCTTAAGGGTGGTGATTATTGTGTATAATAAGGTAGAAATCTAGGGACCTTTCCTTAGGTAATTTTTTTGTGTAATAATCACACATCATTATCTCATTCAGGATAACCAACACACCAACAACTTTTATGGACTTAATGAACATGGTGTGACAAGTGCCTAGATCGATTTGGTGTAGTCTTCATACAGGACATCCTGATTTACTTTAAAATCTGGGAGAAAGATGAGCATCATCTTCTTCTGATGTTAAAATTGTTGATGTGATATAAGTTATATGAAAAGTACAACAAGTTTCAATTTTGGATGAATGAAGTTTTGTTTTTTTCGTCACATCATATCCAGTAGAGGGATTTGTATAGACCCTAAGAAGGTTGATTCAGTATTGATGTTGGAACATCTAGAGACACCAACTGAGATGTGGACTTTTCTTGGTTATCTAGATACTATAGGTGGTTTATAAAAGACTTTAGTGCCATAGCCTTGACATTGACCAAGATGACAAGAAGGATGTACCCATTGTATTGATTGAGAAATACCAATGAAGTAACTAGCTATCAAAAGAGAGTTGAAGTATGCTCTAGTACAAGTATTTCCAAAGCCCATGAAAGGTTATATAGTATATTCCGATGCATCAAAGGAGAACCTTGGATGCATGTTGATGCAAGACAGACATGTAATCCCTTTTGCTTCTCGATAGCTTAATAGGCATGAGGAGAACTCCATGATGTGTGATATTGAGATAGCATGCAGTAGTGGTCTTGGTGTCAAATATTTGGAGACATTATCTTTACAGAGAGAAGTGTCACATTTTCAGATCACAAGAGTATCCAATATCTCTTCTCAAATAAAGAATTGAATATGAGGAAAAGTGGATGGCTTGCAATAATCAAGGATTATGATTGCACAATGGAGTACTACCCAAGGAAAGTAAATATAGTGGCAGAAGCATTAAGAAGAAGACCACCATCATCATATTCTTCATCAAATTTGATGTGGTAATATTCTTTGGCATGTAAAAGAAGGGGTATTATGGTGGTTCTATGTCAAATGCATATATAGATGGCAGTCTCAATACTTGGTGGATTGTTGGCACAATTACAGGTCAAACTAACATTGATACAACATATCAATATGCATAAGAGAGTGATATAATGATAAGAAATACCATATTCAGAGCTTGGTAATGGGAATCATGTTGAGTTTTATGAGTCACAAAATGAGAGTCTATGTTATCATAACCGGATGGTAGTTCCTGACATTGATGATTTAAGGAGGATGATGCTCAAAGAGGCACATACTCTAATGTATGTTATGCATACTAGAAGTGCAAGATGTATCACCATCTTACATATCAGTATTGGTGGTCAGGATAAAAGAAGGATGTAACATATTGAAACCTATCTTTTTGACTCTAGAAAATCTAATTCCATGATTAGAAGGTTAGTGAGCTTGGTTCCCTAGATTTGACCAAAAAATGATGGAGTTATACCTTAATGTATATATTTAATGCATATAACATGAATAATTCAATGGTAACTCATAATATGTATAAGCTTAATAACAAATATAACATATTAAGAGGAAATAGGTTCTATAATCAACATCACATATCGCATTACATTCATATAAACATAATAACTCAATTACGTGTTATCATGTAAGTAAATTCATGCAATATGTCACATATGATCCCTTTTCTAACTAATATACACGTACTAGTCAAAATTTGTCTATTAAGATGTTAATGTGCTTAATACATGCTTTGGGATGATAATTGGTGTTTCCAAGTCCATAAATATAAATGATGTACCATTATCTAAATAGATATCAAATTAATGGCCTTAATATATTTAAATAAATAAAATATGGAGATTCGTGCATAATAATATAAAGAAACTCTTTTGGTAGCAATGTAAAATGGGACTAAAGATAATAAATAATGATAGTAATAATGTAATGTTATAATAATATAATGGTGTTGATCCTAAAACCATAATTGCATTAGAACTCATACAAGGAAATCTCAAAAGTGAAATCTAATGGCAAAGTTGTGATTTTTGGGTCTCAATTAGCTCGGGTGCCAAGTTTCACATTATTTGAACAATAATAACTATCTTAATTTCATTTAGAAAATAAAATATGAGATAAGGTCAAAATATTAGATAAAGAATTTAATGACTTCAAAAGTGAAAACTAATGCCAAAATTGGATTCTACATGTCCTAATTAGCCTAGTTGTGAAATTTGCTATAGTTTGAACATTGTTGGATCCCTCGAATAAATTAGAAATATCAATAAGTTCATTTCTGTTTCTTTATGAAAGTTTCCTGGATTCATAATTTTCATGCAATTTTCATGTGTCAAATGAGGTCTTCTGTCTTTTGTAAATAGAAGACTCATTTAGGACCGTCGATTTGGTTTATGTGACCCCAATCTTTTGTCCTACCTCCGCACCTTTCTTCTCATGATCAAGAAACTATGATCATGATGCTTCTTTCCCCTCTAATTCTTTCTCTCTTATCTCCACATTCCTTCCTCACTTTCCTCCAATTTCTTCCCCAAGTAATTCATTGCATGTTTCCATTCAGGGTGACCCCAATAAATATAGGTTTTTCTTCTCCTAATTGCTTCCAAATTTTCTTGTTCCCATGTAACGCTCCTATCTCCCTTAACTTTCCTTTCTCCTCCCACAATAAGGCTCTTGGACATTTCCTTAATCTCTATGGCAACTTCTAGTTTCATTTTCTTGCCTTGGTTTGGCCTTGTCATATCTAAGCCTATCTCCCCTACTCTGAATATCCTTATACTATGGGACACGGACTGAGTTGAAGCGTCCAACCACCCTGAATACTGGAGGATACTAAGAATCTCTTCTGTCATCCATGCAAAGCCACTACCATCATCAATTGACCCCCCAAGGCTAGCAATCCACTTTTCCCTCTTTCTCATCATTTCTCCCAAATTTTCTTATTATTTTTACCTTGGATCAATTCTTTATGGTCTTGACATAGATCATTGTTCTTTCTTCATCTGAGGCTTTAAAACACTCATTCAAACTCATTTTATGCCCTGGTTTTCTGTGTTTGCCTCTAGTTGTGTGGTTCTGAACCTTTCTTCTTCTTCATCCTTAGAAAAAAGGTTGGTCAGAGGTTTGTAGACCCCAAGGTTCAACTTTAGGATCTTTGAGTCTAGCCGATTGTCACAAAGCTATCAGTAGTTTCCTCTAGTTTTTGGTTCTGAGATCTAGAAGTTTTTTCTTTGCCTCTAATCTCTTTCTTTGAGTTATGCATGTGTGGGATGAAGGATTAAAAAGAAGAAGATGATCATGGGTGTTTTCCATTCTATCCCTCAACACATTTTAAAAATGGTATGCTAACCATGGGTATTATTGTCATTTCGACAATTTGGTTTCATTTAAATGTGTGGATTGGATTCTTGTGAATTTATGAGTATGCCTTGTTGCACGGATATGATGTAGAGCATTGTAACATGACATATGGGTCTTTTCGTGCATCGTTTTATTTTCTCAATTTTATTATATAGTATTATATACAATAATTCATAACTAATTATTTGCTATTCAAAAAAATATAAATAAATACTCATTAGGTCACAAAATTTAGGGCTATCATCGATCATAATTTGTATAACCTAAATTCAATGTAATCAGAAGTCGATATTTCTAGGCTTTGTAACATAATCATTAATTAAATATTTACATAGAATCTAATATTAAGTGAAGAACTATCGTGAATGGATCTGAGTTATGGAGTTTAAATTTGGACACTTGTAGACTCTATCTATGGTATGTTGCATCCATATTTATCTTATTGAGAATTCTCCCATATTTATCTATCTCTCTCGGTGGTTCTTTCAATCTACCCAATTTTATTGGATATTCTTATTTGCTCTAAATCAAACTCCACTTCATGGTGAAACCCTAATTGTGGAATTAAACTACCTTGTTCCTTGTTATGAGATGGAACCCTAATTTTCCCACTTTTTTATGGTGGATGTTTTATATTGTCCATTTATGTGATGGAAGTCACATTAATTCTATTTATATGATTGAACTTTCACTTTCCTCCACATTTTGCATGCGTTGTGATTTAATAGCCCCAAGGACATATAAGTGCATTGGTTTTATGTGTTATGTGCCCTTTATTTTTGGGATGGAGGTTATGTGCCTTGTACCCTAGGTTATGTCCCACATTATATTTTGGTATGGATGTTATGTGCCTCATACCTGGGTTTTGTGCCCATTTTATATTGGGGGTTTCGTTATGTGCCTTATTCTACCAGGTTTTAAAGTTATGAGCCTTATTTTCCATCGTTATTTATATTGCACTAGTGTTATGCTTATCTCACATGCATGCAGGTTGATGATTATTCTTGATGGATTATGTACCCTATCTCATTATGTGTTCTTTTGTGACACCTCTTATTTTTTATTTATAGCAAGTGTTACTCTTAATTATTATCGTATTGCAATTCATATTCTTTTGGTATCCACTTGGATGGTACTTTTCTCTTCTATGGAAAGCCTTGTTGTATTTGAAGTGTTATTTCTTGATGTTGCTTAATCCCCAATTAATATGTACATATCAACTTTTATGCTAACAACTTCCATTTTGTCTTCTCTTGTGGGTATGCTTCCAACACCTAGGTGAAGGACATGGAGAACATGACATGCATACATAGACCTGGCTAAAGGATTTGACTCTTGGGAGATATACTTGATATAGTTAAGATATCCCTCTACTTGATCTTGATGTTGTTTCTTTCATGTAAATCCCAAGTGGGAAAATATTATGTAACCTTGATAAATTGAATATAGTCATGAAATATTATTTTGCTACTACACATGGTCTTTTGTATACAATCATATGAGAAATTAAAAATTTACACCTATTCCAACATACCTTTTTAGTGTGTTTGGATTATAAGGATTTATTCCTCAAATTAAGTATGGAGTAGATCCCCTATTGGGTCCCACTCCTTACAAGTTGGTATCAGAGCCATGGTAGTCGAGATTTGACTATTTCAATTTTGTCTTCCTAATTAGAACCCTTGCCTCACATAGTCACCCTTTGAGTGAGATGTTTACCCTAAAATTGACTTATGATATTTAAGAGATGGTGGAAGGTTGATTTAGAATCATTTGAGGTGCACATAATAACCATGATAGTAAACCTTAATGTGATGAGACTCTAGGTTCATTGTGATATATATTTTTGGATGATATGATATATGACATTAGGATAGAGATATGTAATTAGGACGAAGAAAGTAGTTGAAAAGGAGATATTATAAGGAAAACTTGTGACTTGGTTCTCACATTGATTTTGGGCCACCATGTTTGTTTTATATTGTGTAGTTTCTTATCATCAAAAATTGTTTTTGTTATAATATTATATGTACATAGAAAAACTTCATGGATTTTCCAGATGTTTTCTTGAACCAAGTCAGAAAGAAGAGATTTATGAAGTCTTGGAAGAGAAATCCTAAAATTAGTGGGAATATAAACCTTAAACTGTAGTTTTGGCTATGAAGTGGTGACCAGGAATATGTGGCATGATATAAAGATTTAGTTGACCTACCCTTTCTTACCCTATAACTTTTTGTATGCTCATTTGATCCTTACGGCTGTTAGGTTCTCAACCCTAGGTGGGTATGATATATTAGTTGGATGCATGATCTATGAACAACAAAAACCCCTAAAATATTCACAACTAAAAGATGCATAAGTAACCCTAATACCTTGATGTTGTTTATCTTGGCTTGTTAGGTTAAACCTTTCGAGCGGTGGAGAGTAGTGGTGGATAGTATACAAAAGATGTGATTTTGAGGACAAAATCCTTTTAAGGGGTGGAGTGTTGTAACATATCAAAACCTAGCTTTTGACTCTAGATGCTCTAATCCCATGATCAGAAGTATGGTAAGCTCAGTTCCCTAGATTTGACCAAACATGGATGGAGTTATACCATAATGTATATAGTTAATGCATATAACATGAATAACTCAGGGTAACTCATAACATGTATAAGCTTAATAACAATATAACATATTAAGTGGCAATAGGTTCTATAATCAACATCACATATCACATTACATTCATGTATACATAATAACTTAATTATGTGTTAACATGTAAGTAAATTCATGCAATGTGTCACATATAATCCGTTTGCTAACTAATATACATGTACTAGTCAAGATATGTCTAATAAGAGGTTAATGTTCTTAATACATGTGTTGGGATGATAATTGGTGCTTACATGTCCATAAATATGAATAATGTACCATTATCTAAATAAATATTGAATTAATGAACTTCATATATTTAGATAAGTAACATATGGAAATTGGTGCATAATAATATAGGAAAACTCATTTAGTAGAAATGTGAAGATAATGGGACTAAAAATAATTAATAATGATGGTGATAATGTAATGTTATGAATAATGGTGTTGAACCTAAAATCATAATTGTATCAGGACTCATAAAAGGAAATCTAATGGAAAAATCATGATTTTTTGGGTCCCAATTATTTTGGGTGCAAGTTCCACATTATTTGAACAATAATAACTATCCTAAATTCATTTAGAAAAGAAAACATGTGATAAGGTCAAAAATATTAAATAAATTATTTAATGACATTAAAAGTGAAAACTATTGCCAAAAACTAATTTTACATGCCCTAATTATCCTAGTTACAAAATTTATTATAGTTTGAATAGTGTTTGATTCCTCTAATAAAATAGAAAAGAAAATAACTAGAAATATCAAACTATAAGTGCATTTATGTTTCTCTCCTCAAGTTTCCCAGAATCATAATTGCCACACAATTTTCATGTCTCACGTGAGGTTTTCCATCTTTAGTAAACAACATAATCATTTAGGACCATTCCATTTGGTTTGTCTGACCCCGATCTTTTCTCCTACCTTCACACCTTTCCCTTCTCGTGGTTAGGAAACTAGGTGCACAATGCTTCTTTCCCCTTTGATTCTCTCTCTTCTCCCCACCTCCATTCCTCTTTTTCCTTTTATTTCTTCCCCTGAGGAATTCCTCACATGTTATGTAGGGAAATATGGCATCAAATAGGTAGCAGAAACAAAAAACATTACTAACATATTTCCCATTAACCAACAGATTGCGCAATAACTATCCAATAGGAAGGATGGTTTCACAAAGATATATATGGTCCTGGAGCAAGTCTGGAAACAATCCTCATTGGTGTAGATGCACACTCAATCTTGGATAGTGTATGTGCAAATCCTGGTTGCACTGGAACTCGTCTGACTACTCCTCCATAGACAATAGACTCAAACAACTACTACATCGGCTCCTCTGATCTCACCACGAACTGCGAGTTGATGCTACCCTCCTAGCAGTAGCCAAATGACTCCTGCCTCTAGAGTAGTCCACACAGACAGGAAGGATTTCTCCCTCCTGTAGGTGTACTAGTCACCAACTTGCTCTCCGACAACAATGATCCTTAGTTGTTCTCTCCCTTGTTGTACCTCCCTAATTAGGTAGGACTTTCTTGGGCTCTCTTAATTACTACAACCAAAGAGGACAACAATTGTTAGAGCAACTAATTCTCAATTGTCTATGTTGTGTTCTGAGAAGCCCTCACTACCCCTCTATTTATAGTAGAGGCCAGGGTCAGGGTTCCCAGTCTGTGTAGGAGTAGAAAGGATCAGAAGATCTTAAATTTTCACAACAATCCTAGAAATTTTGCAACCTCCATTCACTAAAACAATCATCTTGTAACCAAGATAGTCGTTTCACTAAGAGAAATGGTTGTTTTGTGATGTTTCCCAATTGCACATGAATTGCCAATTCGAATCCAATTAATGCTCACCATGATGTCAGCACTAATCCTTAATTTACTTGAATTTCTCCATGAATCGGGCATCTTGCTCTCACAAGGCGGTCCTCACATGACCATGAGATGGCCTTCTCCCTTTCGTGAAATGATCGTCTCACTTCCCAGTTCAGGCAGAACTGAGCCAATTCAGTTCTAATCAACCTGACACTCTAAAGGGCAGCCTCAACACTTGAACTGAATGCATGGCAGTTTAGTCAGCTGATTTGTAGCGTGAATTGAGTACCTAAATAATTTAGTAATCTATTCAATCATCATTCAAGATCAAACTCCTCTTCCAGATGATTTCCTATGTGTGTGACCCTATAGGTCCCATATTACGTTGGTAATGAATGTCCATAACAACTTATGACATCGCAAGCAATAAGTGGTGCCTAGTCACACATCACTACTACCCAAGTAAATACAAAGTTGGAGAACAACTTCAACCTACAATCTGTGTATGGTGTTACATTGTTTATATAGTTCCTTTGTCACTGATATCCATATTGAACTAGAGGCATGGAGCATTCATCCTCATTATTATACAATCTTGTTTCTTGAACCAAAGCAGACTGTATGAGATATATGTAAGATTAACATCACATATTAACTCACATGTGTATGGACATACTTTTCTCATTCTCTCTAATCAAGAGGCCTTGGATATCATACTCATGTAGGAGGGAAAAATACCATTTCTATCACTCACAGTCAGTCCCCATGTGTCAAAGTCACCCAATCATCACCTTTATAACAACCTGTGTTTCAGGACTGTGTTTGATGATGTCAAAGTGTACCCAATGACATGTGATGAGTGTAATGATTTCAGGTCTAAGAACCAAAACCACCACCATCGCTATGAAAGTTGACTATGACTTCCATGATGATGCTTCCATATGCTAGTCTCACGGTGGTCCTTTTCGATACACTGTTCTCTAACATGTATCTGTGTGCTTGGTTTGACATTGCCATATCATTACTAATGAGACTCTATCATCAACCAACTCACACTCTAATCTTATGTGTTATTGTTGTCTATCAACCTTTAAAAACAAAAATCAATCAAAGACATAATGAGAATATATATACTCTTAACATATGTATGATCTCATTCTTTAGGTCCTCAACCTGAAGACATACGTCATTGAGTAATATCATTCTCTAGACATTTATTATGTTATTCATTATTTCATAACTTAATATACAAAATAAATTGGAAGCTTTCCTTTATTATCAATCAAATCATTTACATGTTATGCCATTCAATCATCATATGATTGGCTCTCTGGGAATACATACCAACAAACTCCCACTTGCACTTAGAGACAATCACCCATGGATCTCATCCTAAGTGACCTAATATGACCATCATGCCTCTGTTGTGAAAGTGATTTTATAGCGGGTTCAGCAACAATTTCTTTAAGTTGATATTTTTCAATTTTCACATCTTTTCGTTGTACGACTACTCATATGAGATGGAAGTGTTGTAGTGTGCTTTCTGAGATTCCCAACCTAACTAGTAGATCCATTGTTGTCATCAGTATTTCTATTGTGTCATTTATGGTTGGAACCTCGTACAAGTTCACCCATATGAACTTCTTGATCCATATAGTATCCTCTATTGTTCTTATAACACAGAGATACTCAGCTTCTTTTATATATTCGAATAACTGCCATTATCTCAGAACCCTTTCTAGCTTATAGTTCTCGTTTGTCGTCAAACATAAATTTAAATTGTGATTATTTTGTCATTTTGGAAGCTTGCATGGGTGTAACCCTTTACATCCAACTCTTCCTTATTACCATAACCAAGGAACCAATCCTTTAAGCACTTCACAAGCACCTAAGGATGTTCTTTATAGTAGTTCAATGACTCTCACTGACATATGACATATACTCTCTCGTCATGTCTAATAGATACGAGATTGCCAAGCAGGTATATATGTGTGTTCTCATCATGTCAAATACATAAGAGATGACTTGATATCCTCTCATCGTATCCAATTCATACGAGATTACTGGATATCTTCTCATCATGTCCAATACATAGGATATAACGAGATAAGTACATAAAATTGCATTCAAGATAGATCCAATTGTGAATTCATATGGCATCTATCCATGTGTTCCTATTTTGCATAAGAATTGGGACACAAGGCTCCTTAGAGACTAACTCCATGGATCATGGACACATTTTCTCTCATTGAGTCTTGCATGTTGAACCCTTCAACATCTGTCCAATGTATGTTCTCTTACTTAGGTCAAGAAGCTTTCCAGTTCTATCTCTATAGACCTCGATCCCTATCTCATAGGATGCTCCGCCTAAACCCTTCACATAGAAGGTACTTTCCTTGCCAGGTTTTAACATTTGTAGGATAAGGACGTCATTCCACATCATTATGTGGAATTTTAATGTGCTCCCACTAAATCTTTTAAAATCACATATTCGATCTTTATTCTGACTAAAGTTAAACCCTTTGACTGTCTTATCAAATAGAAGATTCTAGCTCTGAGATGCTTGCTTCAATCCACATATTGACTTTTGTAGCTTATAGACTTTATTTGCATTAATGGATTTATAAAACCATTAGGTTGTGCCACGTACACATCCTCTTATATTAATCCAATTAAGAAATGTGGTTTTAATCATCCATATGCCAAATCGCATAGTCATACTAAGTTGTAATAGCAAGCATGATCCTGATGGATTTAACCATGGTTACTGGTGAAAATACTTCATCATGCTCAACACTTTGAACTAGTTTGAAACTCTTTACAACCAATTTACCTATCCATGTTGGTCTTCTTACAAAAACCCAAATGCACCCTATGGGTTTTACCCCTTCAGGTGGATCTAGCAAGGTCATACCTTGTTGGTGTACATGGACTCCATCTTTGATCCCATGGCCTGAAGCCATTTCTCAAATTTTGGTCCTTCAATAGTTTCTAGATAGGTTGTTGACTCATCTCTATGATCAACTCACCACCTTTTGAGTTGTAAGATATCATACTCTTTCAAACCCAAGGGGCGTTCTACTAGAACTATGAGTTCTGCGTTTACATAAGGAACTTGAGATTCCAGAAAAACTTATGGTTCTCCTTGTTCCTATTGTACCTCTTTAGGTTCTAAGTCTTCTTGTTTGTCTCGAACATTTAGAGTTCTACTTTTACTCCCACGGATTCCATTGGAACTAATTTCCATTTAGGAATTTCCATCCTAGAACCAGACACTTTGTTGTCGGGTTGGAATATAAGTAGTATTTAATAAGATAACATTCATTTGATTTATGGATAAAGCCTTTTAAGAAACTATTTTCTTATATAATCCTTCAATCCTAATCTTTATAAAAGATGCATTGGGACACTTCCCATTCCATATCTCATATGGTGTCCTTTTGAACCAATTTACACAGTACATTATTTTAGTGTAAAGCATGTGCCAAAATGAACATTGGAAGATTATCTGGATTTGTTGATAATCGCACCATGACTTAACAAGGTATGATTCCTTCTTTTTGATACACTTTGATGATACATTATCATTGTGTTTCAGGTGGAGTTCATCATGATACACTATCATGATCTCCCATAAGGTCATCAAACTCTTATATTTCAACATCAATCATATTCAAGTATCTTAATACTTTTACCAAGTTAGTTACATACTTCATTTACAATCTCCTTGAACACTTCAAGAGATCCAAACTTGTATTTCATTAAATACAAATTATCATATCTACTGATAACATCAATAAATATATATAATGAAGTCATTGCAACTACCTTTAGCATTTATTCTAAAAGGTCTTGTGTACATCGGTATGTACTAGCCTAAATAGAATACTCATTCTCCCACTACATCTAGTGAAGATACTTTTGTCATATTGCATAACGAATAAGACTTGCATGTCTCTATTGGTTCAATAACCAAACGAATCTAGATAACCATCATATGGATTCTAGAGATGCATTTCTCATTTATGTTCTCTACATGACAATTCTATAGGTATTCATTGTTTTAGTTATCAAGTCATTCAATATATATGTCATTCACATTTGTCTCTACAACTATCATGTATAGTTTGTGAGACATAGGGAATTGCCAAGACATATGATGAATTCATCAATGGCAGGTACATAGCAAATCACTAATTCTATTATGTGTCCATGAATGACAGCTCCCAACTGTAAAGGCAGCAACCCTTGCTCTGTATAGTTTTGTCTTACTTCTTCTCAGGTCCTTAAGTAGATATCTCTATCTCATCTTCTTCTTGAGATCCTCTATAAGGAGGATAGTTCTTTCCAATGACCAGACAAGTGACAATGGTGGCACTTTCTTTTCTTTATCCTTTAAGTGAAAAGGACATAGTCCTTTTCCACTTACCCTTCTCCTTAACTTGAGTGTAGAAGACTTGAACTTAAGCTTAGCCTCAGGACACTTCTTAGCCTTTCCTTTGCCCTAGGTCTCACTTTCGTTGATCATCTTCACAGATTTGTGCTTCTTTCTTGCTTTGGCATCAATATGCCAAGCATTTGATAAATTGGCTATATGATTCAGGCAACACTTGCATCATCATATTCATGGTCAACTCTTGACCAAAGAGAAATTCCAGTCATTTCCACATGTCCAATCATATTGAGACCATGGGGTTCTACTGGTCCTCCCTTTGTCAGTTTGCACTCAATTAGGTCTTTAGAGACATTATACCTTCTTTGCTTTACATGATTCTTAAGATGTGTTACCATCTTGAGAATGTCCATGTTTTCATGTTGTTCATGCAACTCATAGTTCACACAATAGAGCATTATGTATTCAAATGTCTATGGCATCATTGGCATGCTTCCAATAAGCATCCATTTAGCCTTAGGGCGATTTGGAACATGTTCCTTTGGCATTGGTCTATCAAGGACATAGAGTTTTCATTCATTGATGAGAACATTTCTCAAAGTCCTTAACCAATTGTGGAAATGTATCCCATTTTATCCTTCTCAAGGACAGGTCGCAATTTGAACGTGTTTGTGTTTGACATTTGATTCTATAAAGAAATATTACAACTTTTTCAAAACATTTTTTATTTGGTTTGATTTGATAAATTTGACAATATTAATTAGGTCTTTAATTAACTATCGCTCCCACTATTTTTTCAAATTGATAGCCCTCATGTGTCAATTTAGTATATTGTAATGTAAAATCTACTAGTGAGCCAAGATCCAAATATCATCAAAATCATGAGCCAGCTAGGGTTGTCACCCACAACTTGATTCTATTAGGTAAGCAACTTTTGCCAATTGCATCATATACGACACATGATAGATGATATGTACAACTCCTTATCATTGTTCATTTGTATGTTTGTAGGTGTTTAATCCAATTAAGGTCACCTAGTTAAGCCTAACCCAAAAACCAGCATAATAAATATACACCTTGCTAGAGAAGACCCATATATCTACCATCATACTTCCACAAGATAGACGACACACCATGCTAGGGCATTCCCACGCTTGGTCGATCAAGCTTTTCATGTGTGTTGCTTATGTAAAGCATCTAAGACTTAATATTTTATTTGAGGGATTTTGTGTATATATAAATACATATACTTTATCCAATCACCACATACTTAGTATGTATCATATATATTCTATACCCATAAACAAGAACATGCAATAAATAGAACACACAAGCGGTGGTTATGGCCATACTAATGTAATTCCTTGAAGCCATAAGAAGGTACTACCACCTATGGTCCACATCATATGCAACTTGTTGTTGGTGAAGATTTATGCTCGAACCATTCCAGGTTGATCGGTTCAACTCTTGAACTGGTCGGCTTGCCTCCTGACTGCTCAGTTGGGCTCTTCTGAAGCAGTCGCCTGGTTCTCATGTCCAAGTAGCGTCTAGACACCTTCATCTGGTCAGTTGGGCCACCAATCAATCAATCCGTCCTCTTATTGTCTGGCCTCCTCAGTCCTCTAGTCGATTGGGTCATCTCACATGTCGATCATTTTGCTTTTGTGCATATCGTCATCTCACATTGAAACATAAGTTAAAACTATTCTATTTCTTATTACAATGTATATGGGGAAAACCTTGAGTTACATTTGAGGGGGAATATAAAGAAGAGCATTAATTTACATTTAGAAAGGAGAGAGAGGCTCGGTAAACAGACCGATGAACAATAGGAATAAATAACCACAGCCATACACACACATATCTAGAGTTTTGGCCATAAGCATGCTTCACATCCACCATCAAAACTGATTTTATGGGTAAAGAGTGTGAACTGCATTTATATATATATATATATATATATATATATATATATATATATATATATATATATATATATATATATATGATAACACTCTATTTTACGTACTTTCTGTATATATTTTACACCACTTTTAGTATATCTTTTTTTTTAGAACGAGGAACTCCTCCCGGGATCGGCCACTATTGGACCCCACCCAGCCAAGGATAAACCCTAAAACTAGTCGTGTATATGGGGGCACCGTGGCGTGCTCAATAACGTGGGGCCTTGTTGCACCTCGAGGGTTTTGCAGCCAGAGTCGAACTCGGGTCCCTTTATCTGGGATTGTCGAGCCGCACCACTGGGCTACTCCCTCACCCCCTTACTTTTAGTATATCTTTTGCTAGATTTTCACATAATTTTTCTATCTTTTTGACTAAAGCCTCACTTATATGGTTTTAGGTATATTCACAATCCAGATCATAGATCAAGACCGCGACCGCGGTCCACTTATACCTCAACCACGATCGCAGCTCCAGAGTTCCCTAGAGATCGTGATCACCAGACGATAAGGAGGGATTGCGGCTAGTTTATAGACCGCGGTCATTGCACAACCGTGACCTCATGGATGGTCGCGATCAGAACATGTGCCTCAAGGATAGACCACTGGTCATGGTGTGGTTACAAGCCACGATCAAGAAGGACCGCGGTCATCTTGGAAACCACGGTCACTGATGAGCTCTTGCAAACTATGACTGAGAGGGAAGACCTCGACGTCGACCACCCGGATGCAACCCACAAGCAGACCTCGACTGCGGTTATCACCAGGCCACAACCAAGCTCAATTGTGGTGAAAGATGAATAAAGCATAGACCACGACTACGGTCTCACCCTCACTTAACCAAGACCGCGGTCCAGGCTTAAGTCAGTGGAATGTGTCTATAAATAGCACACCCGCCTGTTTTGTCAAATCATCATATCAGAGATCAGATCCCAAGGACCACGAAGTGCTGCTGCATTCCAGATTCATCCCAGACCATCCCATCCATCAGTCTTAGATCTCCAAAGGCAGAAGATGAGGAGAGAGAAGATTGAAGACCCCTTCTTTGAGAGAAGAAGACTGTCCACGCCATCCATGTGATAGATCTGGATCTAAAGAAGTATTGTGTCATATCACGTCTCTTCCTTTCTAGATCTATCATTCCATCCTACTGTACTTTCCTCTCTTCATGGGCATCTCATGGATCTATCTTTCCGTAATGCCGTTATGCTGTCTGCAAGCATGAGTGGCTAAACACCTTAACTTGGGTTGGGAGTAGCCATTAAGGCTCTCCCAACATGTATATTGTCTCTTTCTGTTGAATATACATATTCTTATCAAGATTATCTCCATGCACCTATTTTAATGCTTCACTTGTATGATTAGCTACCATCTTGTGATGTTCGATTGTTAATATATGGAGAGAGTAATATCACTTTTATCATTTGTCATGGAGTAGTATGAATGTACGAGAGTGTTGGAATGCTAAGGCTTTAAAACCATATATTATGTTGTGAAGTTTACGTGTGGTCATCTTGAGAGAGAGGCTACCCTTAGACTAAGATCTTTCCTCATCTTGAGAGAGAGTGGAATGGATGCTTTTGATGGTTGCTTGTAATCTTGGTAAGAGTATGCGAGAGAGAGAGAGAGAGAGACGATGTTGCATGATGGTGAGATGCTTTAGTAGGTGAACCCCAACACAGGTTTCCATCCATATACTTGTTTCATCCTATTTCTTTTGTTTCTTTTGTTCTTATTATTTTTAGTCTTTCCTAAGATGCTATATTTGGTGTTTCGTTGTTCCTTAGGGAACACCCTTTTATATACCCTCTTTGGCTGGAGTATACGAGTGTTAGATTCCACTTGCTTAATACTGCTAACCTTGTCCCTGTATTCGACCCCGATCACTAAATCGGACCTTGTTTATCATTGTGGGGGCCTGAGAGTCGGGTTATCTCTTTAAAAGTCTGACTACTCTGAATCCACTCCTTTTGGATGTGCGATTTAGGCTGGTAAATATATATATATATATATATATATATATATATATATATATATATATATATATATATATATATATATATATATTCATTTGGGTTCTTTATATGGTGATAAGACAAACGTACACATCGATAAGTTTAAATATTTTCTTCTCATGTAATAAATATACACAGTAAAACCAAAATCCCATCATATGGATTATCCCAAAAACATAATTAATTGATGGGACTCTAATAACCACTGTAGGGAAATACGACATCAGATAGGTAGCGGAAATAATTTTTTTATTGACATATTTCCCATTAACCAGGAGATTGTGTCAATAACTATACAATGGGAAGGATGGTTTCATGAAAATATACCTAGTCCTGGAGTAAGTCCAGCGACAATCCTAGTTGATGTAGATGTGCACTCTATCTTAGATGGTGTATGTGCAGCTTCTGGTTGCACTGGGGCTCGTCTGACTGCTCCTTCATGGACAGTAGACTCGGACAACTGATGTAGAGACTCCTCTAATCTCGCCATGGACTACGAGTTGATGTTGCCCTCCTAGCAGCATCCAAAGGACTCCTACCTCTAGAGTAGTCTACATAGACCAACTAGAACTCTTGTCATCCTGCTAGAACAGACACAAAGTAGTTGTCCCTCCCATTGGTGTACTCGTCACCACCCCACACTCCCACAACAATGATCCTCAGTTTCTCTCGCCCTTATTATCCCTCCCTAGTTGGGTAGGACTTGCTCAGGCTCTCTTATTTACCACAACCAAAGAGGACAACAATTGTCAGAGCATCTTATTCTCAATTTTCTATGTTGTGTTCTGAGGAGCCCCCAATACCCCTCTATTTATAGTAGAGGCCAAGGTCAGGGTTCCCAGTGTAACATACCAGATCTTGAACCCTACCTGAGAAGTTTGATCTTTTGGATGTATCCAAACAAGGTTGAGGTTAGAATGATCTTAATAATCTAATGCAAGAATAATGTAATCTGATGTCAATAAGATGATAAAGAACTTAATTGAATAAATAATAAAGATAATGGGACATATGACATATCTCATTAAAACAATTCCCAAAAGTAAAATCTAAGTTAAAAATTGTGTTCCTGGGGTCCCATTTTCCTTGGGAGTCAAGCTTCACATTATTCACATAATAATAACTAATTCATTTAGGAAAGAAAAGATCTAAGTTTTCCCCAAAATATCACATAAAATAATAAATGACTCCAAAAGAGGATAATGATCTTACGTTCATAATATACATAATAAATATAGCCTTTGGGTGAATTTTCATCTGATTTGGAGAAAGTTTTCTTAAAAGGTGAAATCAGGAGAGAGAAAGTGTGTAGAACCTTTAAAATATTAAATATATTCTCAAACAACTCCAACATGTAAAATTGATGGAAAATTCGTATCGAACACATTAAGTATGACTTGTGGGTCAAGTTTCATCAAATTTGGATAATCCTAATGCCATTAATGAAGGAGGAAAGAGAAAATATGACTTGAATTATTTAACCCATTAAAAGTTCTCGAAAGGCAAAACTAATTTCATATTCCGATTCTACACCTCAATATCAGTCATGGTGTAAATTTTTATTAAATTTGGGATATGTTTGAACCCTAAATAAAGAAAGAGAAAAAGGAAATTATTTCAATGTCACTTTACTAAATTATATCGATTTTTGTCACGTGATTATTTTCTTTCCTACTCTTCCTTTTTCACGCCATCGGATGGCTCATGTTTTAAGTTTTCTATTTGCGGATCAGACCAATAGCCGACATGCCTCCTCCTTTTTCCGTCCTACTCTTATTAGGGCTGACCAGTGGGTGTGGTTTTCACTGGCCCCTCTCTCTTTCCTTGTTGGGTCTCTGTCTGGGAAAGTTCCTCCACCGTATTCCTCACAAATTTCTACTTCTTGGGACCCCTAGTTTAGATGGGTTTCCTTCTCTCAATCAATTGGTTGATGAGACACCTTCTCGATCGACTCTATTTTCTGGTTCAGCAGGTGTCCCTACCACTCTGGGATTAGTTCCCTATATATATTGGCTTTCCCACAACCCTCGGTTACCCAGGAACGCTTTGACATTGCCCTTTTGGTCGAGTTTTCTCTGCAACCCCGTTTCCCTACTTGAGTTATCGTTTCCCGTGACGGTGACCTCATCTGAAGGTTTTGGTGTTCGGCGGTGGTTGTTCTTTGTTTGGTTCAGTTCGTAGAGGCATCAGTGAGCTTCGTGGACCTTCCGTTTGTGTGATTATCAGGTATGTTGTGTTTGCCCTTTTCTTGGGGGTTCTCATCGCTCTGGTAGATTGGCAAACTATAGATCACTTTCTTATTGGATTTCTTGATCGGAAGCTTCGGTTTTGGGTTCTTGATGTTTCTCCACCTTTGGTTTGATTCTTTGTTGGCTTGTCTTCTCTACTCGACTTCCTCAGTTTATCCAGTGTTTTGCGATGGGGTTTTATTGAGATAGACTTGATCGTTCTTGTCGTTGTTTTGATCGTTGAGTTTGCTGGAGTTTTGGGAATAATGTTCGTGAAGAACATTTCACTTGATCTCAGCTAGTTTGTGATTTGTAGCCCATTGATCTCCTCATTGTGCTCTGGCTCGTGTAGTCTTCGCGGGGGGGACATAGCTTCATGTGAATTCCCCTCTCTACCCTTCTCTTCTAACTTTGTTTCAGTTTTACGATCGAGGGGTAAAATTGTCTTTTCACCATTCTTTTCTCTTTTGTTTTGTGCGTGCGACGTAGTGAGCTGGTCAAGTGGTCCACTGAACATGGGCAACTCTAATTGGCCAGCCCAGGTCCGTGTGGCCTCTCCCTCCCTCTCTTCTCTTTTGCAAATCGTTCGCTGACGTGTAATTTCCTGATTGTCCAGTGATTAAAAATTAATAACTAATTAATAGATTATCAAAAAAATATGGAAAAATATTCATTAGAGTCCAAAAATAAGATCTAACTAATGGAATATGTTTTTATAACTGAATCTAAAAATTAATAACATGTGTTTTCAATGGATCTAATTAATGATGAATTAACTTGTAAAAAGCATAACTAGTTATCTATAAGTCAGAAAAATATAATAAAAATTTTTTTGGAGTCCTAATAACCTAATCTATAATGTGGCATGGTTTTCAAAAGGCAGTTTTTAGGGTTTTGAATAATTAATGGAAACCTAACCCTAATTCCACATATATGCATCATAGGTTCTTGGAGGCCTAGGCTTTGACCTAGACTTGGATATGGACATAGTAGACTCTGAAGTTGAGGTATGATTGCATCTCATATTATTCCTATATTGAGCAATTTCCAATTCATCTCTCTTATTGTATGTTGTATCCCCTATTCCTCTATGTTGAGTAATTCACCTATCTTATCATTCTTTTGACTTTGGCCTACACACATATCTTTTCTCTTGATATCATGGTTCATGTGAACTATCTTGCTTGTTATGGTCTTCGATATTCTCTTGATATCTTTCTTGTTCCTTGGTGCATGTTGGTATTATATAAAGATATGTGCCCACTTTGAAGTGGATGTTTATATGTTTGAGTTGTCCATTGTGTGATGGCAACATTATATAATTCTGAGTATACTTTTCTACTTGCCTCTACATTTTACATGTTATGTGATTCAATAGCACTAGAGTAGTGTAAATTACATTGGTTTTGGGGCAATAATCCCCTATTTTTTATTCAGGAGGGCGGCAGTATCCATTATCTATAATCGAGTGTGGCAGTAATCCATACTCAACTTTATATATTGGAAAATTGGCAATATTCCTTTCTCTATCAGGTTTCAATTTTATACTTGGTCGTATTTTTGTTTATATTGTTCTAGGGATATGCTTATCTCACATGCATGCATATTATTGATGATGATTGTTGGGTGTGTGCCCTACCTTCTTATGTGCCAGTATTGCACAATCTTTATTGTTTCATTTTGGCAAGTATCTTCTTTTATGATTGTGATATTTTCTTAGATTTTATGCCCTCTTTTGGGGTAGTCCTTTTCTCTTGCATGGGAAGCCTTTTATTTTTATGTCCCTTATTCTTTATAAATTGCTAAATTTTCTTTTTAGTATGCACATACCAACCTTTGTTGATGTCATCTATTCTTCTCTTCTTACTGGGGTATGCTTCCAACCCTAGGTAGAGGACTTAGATGACAAGGCATGTTGACCTGGACTTAGATTGAGAAGTTAAAGCTTGGAGACAATCTTGAGGTGGTTTAGATTTCCTCTACATAGATCTTTATGATTTATCCTTCATGTAAGTGTAAGATGTTACCTTGTTTTATAAATTGAATATAGTCATGTTTTTATTTCGTTGCTACACTTTGATTGTTTTGTATACCATTAATAAAGATTTGAAAATTTTACACCCACTCCAAGCATACCTTTGAAGTGTGTTTGGACTGGAGGTTCTATTGTTCAAATTTTTAGTAGAGAGGTGGTCACTTCTTTACACCCAGTCTATGCAGGAGTGGAAAGGAGCAAAAGATTTCAAATTTCGCAACAATTCTAAAAATTTGGCAACTTGCGGGCATCAAAATGGTTGTCTTGTAACCGAGAAGGTCATTTCACTAAGTGAAACAATCGTTTCATGATGTTTCCCAATTACACATGAATTGCCAATTCAAATCCAATTAATGATCACCATGACGTCAGCACTAATCCTTGATGTACTCAAATTTCTCCATGAACTGGGCATTCGCTCTTGTGAGACAGTCCTCTCACAACCACAAGATGGTCATCTCGCTTTCATGAAATGGTCATCTCGACCACAAGTCGGTCATCTCGCTTATGTGAAATGGTCATCTCACTTCCTAGTTCAGGTAGAACTTAGCCAATTTAGTTCTAATCAACCTGACACTCCAAACGACAACGTCAACACTTGAACTGAATGTATGGTAGTTTAGTCAACTAATTTGTGGTATGAACTGAGTACCTAAACACTTTATTAATCAATTCAATCATCATTCAAGATCAAACTCCTCTTCTAGATGAGTTCATATGTGTGTGACCCTATAGGTCCCATATTATGTTGGCAGTGAATGTCCATAACAACTTATGACATCAGAAGCAATGAGTGGTACATAGTCACACATCATTGCTATCCAAGTAAATGGAAAGTTGGAGAACAACTTCAACCTACAATCTGTGTATGGTGCTATAGTGTTTGTATAGTTCCTTTGTCACTAATATCTAGGTTGAACTAGAGGCATGGAGCAATCATCCTCATTATTACTCAATCTTTTTTCTTGGACTAGATAGGACTGCATGAGATATATGTAAGCTCAATATCACATATTGACTCACATGTGTATGGCCATACTTTTCTCAGTATCACTAGTCAAGAGGCCTTAGATATCATACTCCTGTAGGAGGGACAAATCCCATTTCTATCACTCACAGATAGTCCCCATGTGTCAAAGTCACCCAATCGTCGCCTTTATAACAACCCATGTTTCAAGACTGCATTTGATGATGTCAAGTTTACCCAACGAATGTGATGGGTGCAATGATTTTAGGTCTAAGAACCACAACCACCATGGTCAATGTGAAAGCTGACTATGACTTCCATGATGATGGCTTCCATGTGTCAGTCTCATGGTGGGTCTGTCTGATACACTGTTCTCTAACATGTATTTATGTGCTTGGTTTGATATTGACATATCATGACTAATGAGACTCTACCATCAATCAACTCACACTCTAATCATATGTGTTATTGTTATCTATAAACCTTCCACAAAAACAACTGACCAGGGACATAATGAGAATGTATATACTCTTAACATCTGTATGATCTCATTCTTTAGGTCCTCAACCTGAAGACATATGTCATTGAGTAATATCATTATCTAGAAGTTTATTATGTTATTCATTATCTCATAACTTAATATACAAAATAAATTGGAAGCTTGCCTTTATTATTAATCAAATCATTTACATGTTATTCCATTACAATCATCATATGATTGGCTCTATGGGCATACATACAAGCATGTTTCTACTTAGAGTGACCCCAATAAATATGGGGTTGGTTGTTTCTTTCTCCCACTTGCTTCCTAGTTTTCTTCTTCACCTATTACATCCATGTTTCCCTCAACTTTCCCTTCTCCTCCCACACCAAGGCTCTTGGGCATCTAGGTAGCTCTTCCCTAACCTTCGTAGTGACTTTTAATTTCATTTTCTTGCCTTGGTTCCACTTTGTCAGATCTGAGTCAGACTCTCCTTCTGTAGCTGCCCTTATGTCGTGGAAAATGGTCAGATTCGAAGCGTCCAACTACCACAGAGTCTATAGGAGACCCAAGATCTCTTTTGTCATCCTTGCAAAGCCACTACATCTTCAATTGACCCCCCAAGGAAAGAAAATTAATTTCCCCCATTCTTATCCTTTTCTCCTAATTATCTTGTTGTTTTTACCTTGGATCGATTCTCTGTGGTCTCACCACAGATCATTGTTCTTTCTTTAGTTGAGGATTTGAAACACTCGTTCAAATTTGTTTTCTTCCTTGGTTTTCTGTATTTGGATCTGGTTGTCTGGTTTTGAACCTTTCTTCTTCTCCATCCTTGGCAAAAAGTCTGGTTAGAGGTAGGTAGACCCCATGTTCAATATTTATGATCTTTGAGTCCAGATGATTTTCACAAAGCCATTGGTAGTTTCCTCTAGTTCTCTGGTTCTGAGATCCATAAATTGTTCTTTTCCTTTGAGCTCTATCTCTGAGTTGTACATGTGTGGGCTGAGGGATCATAAAGAAGAAGATGATCGTGAGCGTTTTTCATTCTTTCCCTTTACATGTTTTAATAATATCACACTGACCATGGGTATTATTGTCAGTTCAACAGTTGGATTTTGAGTAAAATGCTCGACTTGGGTTCTTGTGAGTATGACCTAATACATGATATGATGTAGAGTGTGATGTGAGGGCATATGGGTCTTTTTGCCATTTTTTATTTTCTCAATTTTATAAATAGTGTAATATTCAATAACTCATAACTAATCATTTATTTTTCAGAAAAATATAAATGAGTTATCGCTAGAATAATAAAAATTTGGGCTATCATTTGGAATAATTTTTATAAACTAAAATCCAGTGTAATCAAAAGTCAATATTTCTAGGGCTTCTAATATAATCATGAGTTAATTATTAACATCTAATCTAATATTAGGTGAAGAAATATCATGAATGGATCTGACTTATAGACTTTGAATTTAGAAACATCTATACTCTATCTGAGGTATTTTGCATCCTTATTTATCATATTGAGCAATCACCCATATATGTCTATCTCTCTTAGTCCTTTGGATATAGTATCCTACACAATTTCTCTCTCTTTGAGAATTTTATTCTTGAGATTGGTTCTTGTGATCTACCCAATTTTATTGGATATTCTAATTGACTCTAAATTGTACTCTACTTCATGATGAAACCCCAATTGTGGAATTAAACTAAAACTTTCTTTGTTATAAGATGGAATCCTAATTTTCCCAATTTTGTGGTGGATGGTTTATATTGTCCATTTAGGTGATAGCAATCCCATCAATTCTATTTATATGAATGAACCTTCACTTGCATCTACATTTTGCATTTTTTATGATCTAGTAGCCTTAGGGACATAAACGTTCATTGGTTTTATGGGTTTATGTGCCCTTTATTTTTGGGATGGAGGTTATGTGCCTCATACCTTGGGTTATGTGCCCACATTATATTGTGGGATGGAAGTTATATGTTCCATACCCTAATTTATGTGTCTACATTATATTTTGAGATGGAGGTTATGTGCCTTATACAATGTGCCCACTTTAAACTAGGTTCTTGATTATGTGCCTTACACTATCAAGTTCTAAGGTTATGACCCTTAGTTTCCATTGTTATTTCTATTACACTAGTTCTATTCTTATCTCTCATGCATGTAGGTTGATGATTATTGTTGATGGTTATGTGCCCTAATTCATTGTGTGTTTTTGTGGCACCACTTATTTTTTATTTATGGAAAGTGTTGCTCTTGATTATCATCTTATTGAAACTCAGATTCTTTTGATATCCACTTGGATATTACTATTCTCTTCTATGGGAAGCGTTGTTATATTTGATGTACTATTTCCCAATGTTGTTTAATCCCCAATTAATATGCACATACTATCTTTTATACTGACAACTTCCATTTTTTATTCTCTTATGGGGTATTCTTCCAACCCCTAATGAAGGACTTGGAGGACATGGCATGCATACATGGATCTGGCTTAAGGAGATGACTCTTGGGAGAGAGACTTGAGATAGTTTATGTAACAACCCTGACCTGGGTTATGAGTTAACCCTATTTTTTTTGCTAATAAAGTTGCTTAGAACTTTAATATAATCCTCTAAGGTGCTTTGTTATCATGTGACACATTTATGCTTCAATTTTGGTCCCAATTGAATGTTGTTTGAGCAATTTTCCTTTGTTTTGGACCAAAGTGCAATTTACCCAAATTGAGGGGCTATAATGCAAAATGTCACATGTTGAACATGCCTCATGTGTTGTAGCATCATTATTGAGAGAATGATGCAAGGTGGTGGCTTGTGGAAAGTTTAAATTCCAAGTTTGAACTTGTTTGAACAATGATGGTACCTTGTGCACCAATTTTGGTACAAATTGTAATTTACCCAAAATATGGGGTTTATATGCAAATTACCACCTCTAGAGTGTTACCACTTCCTCTATGTATCATTTAGAGGAGATAGAATGAATTATACACCAAGTTTGATTCCATTATGAATGATGGTAATCATGGTGAAGAAATGACCAAGAAAAGGGTTGAATTTGGAAGCTTAACTTGAGTTGTATCAAGTTGAAAAGCTTATATATGAGTGCCTATCAGCCATGGAGCCCAAGGAGGTGTCCCATATCGTTTTGGGAACTCTTGGCAAAGTCCATATCGTGCAAATCACCTCAAGGAGGTGAGGTGTGTCGGACAACAAGTTTCCTTAGAAAAAGTGTATAGGCTTGACATGAAATAGTGATTAAACCTAGATAACTTATCCAAATGGATAAGTAATGGACGAAATTGCATCTCTAGATGATCCTCAATTGTTTTTCAAGACAATATAAATGATGGTGCATGCATGGACACGTGTCACCCATGCATGACACGTGGCACCTACTAGCTCAAAATGTTGACACCTCATTTTTGCCTTTCTTCATGATCAGCAAGTATATATACCCCTAGTTTGACCCCTTAATGGAATTTGCGACCCTTACCACCCTCCTACCTTGTGGTATCGTGCATGGGGCTCTTTTATCGTGCAGGAGAGCAAGCATATCGTGCATAGGTCCTTGGATATTGCCCATAGCAAAAGCATATCGGCCAAGTAGGTGAAATTGGCCATATAAGGTGATATCGGCCAATAGGGTGAAGAGTTGAGTGCCATATCGTGCAAGTGAGTGCCATATCATGCAAGTGAGTGCCATATCGTGCAATAGGGGTGGCATATAGTTCAAGAGTACAAGGGTATCCTTCATAGGCCTTGGGTATCGGCCATACCATGTTGATATTGCCCATAGCAAGTTGATATCGGCCAATTGAAGTGATTTTGGCCACAAGTGAGGGGGTATCGGCCACAAGCAAGTTGTGTCCGCCAAGAGGAAGTCCATATCGCCCAAGAGTGGTAGTGTGTCGGCCAAGGAGCTAAGGAACTCAATACTTAACCCTAAGGTGAGGATAAGATCATCTTCAACCTTGGATTGAAGCATGAATTTAGGGTTTTGATCTTCCTTTCTTTTCTTCTTCACCAATTGCTTATCCATGGTGATTCTTTGCATATAGAGGAGTTTTGAAGTCCATGTTCAACCTTAGTAACATGGATCTTTGGAGCTTGGAGCTTTGAAGTCGTTCTTAAGGCGGGTTATATAACTTGAACTCAACCATGTTTTTATTCTTCACCTAAATTGTTATAATTAGTGAAATACTTTTAATTCCAAAATTTCCTGAAATAGTTGATGAAATTATGATTTCTAGTAATTTCTTATACCTGTTGCCATGAACTATAACAGTTAGAACAAAGGTCTAGAGCTTGAAATTGATGGTATCACCTTATAAAAGTGATATCGGGTGCAAGCATACAAGAAAACACCTTTAACCTGATATGATGATGCACCTACTATACTTGAATGATATGGATATGAATGAATACATTGTTGCACGATATGGGGGTGTAGTATACACCTCTTGAACGATAGGGAGTCAAGTATAGACTCCATGCACGATACAAGGTTGAATGAATAATTAAAAGTTGACATGAAACCCTAATTTGGGTAACCCGATATAAGTGAAGTATAACAAGTGCTATTGCATGACATAGTTGCATGACATGGTGGCACGATATGGTATCCCGATACACAACCTTAGTTTATGTCTAGCCCAACATGGGTGATACATATAAACCCCTCTAGCCCGATATGAATGGTGTGTATATACTTCTAGCCCGATATGGTGGTGCCTATACACCTATAATCTGATATGGTGAACATATGCACACCTTTAACCCGAGATACCTTGTAAAGGTGAGGGAAAGATACCCTTAGGAGTGACGAGTGAAACACCAAGTAATGGTATGGCTAATACCTTGATAGGTGAAACACCTAGAGTGGTTGATAATGGAGAACCTTATATTAATAATGTCTCAACCTGAGATAAGTCCATATCAATTGATGATGGTTGGACAATTCAAATGTATGACTTATGATCAATACACTACAAAATGAATGTGATGGGCTAGTGCATAAAGTATTAGGATGGGGAATACCCTAATACAAGATAAGTTGATGAGTTTAAGTAAGTTGAAAGTGATGAGGGAAGTGATACATCAAGACATGATATATATCACATCCAGCATTTCAAGGTTTATGTACCTTGATGCACCTTAAATCCAATATGCTTGGATGAGTAACACATGAAGTGTGTTATGTCAATTGTTACATTGAGATGTAATAAGTTTAATACACTTTGATAAGTGTGGTCTAACATACCTTGAGAAAGGGTTAAGCCAAGTTAATAAAGTATGATGTAATCATACCCTGATAAGGATGAGAGAGGAACTCATACCTTGTGTTGATGATTCATTTAATGATAAATGATGAGATTAAATAAGTATGATTGAATACTTATGATATTAATGTATGCTCCTAGATGTGTGGAGCAATGAATTAGGGTTTGGATTGATAATATGAACTTGAAACCCTATTCGACTATAAAGGGGAAACCCTAACCCTAATCGTTGTTGCCTAGTGAGAGGTGACAAGATGTTTAATGGCCTTGTGAGCCATGTGGATAGTTGTTGCCTAGTGAGAGGTGACAAGATGTTTAATGGCCTTGTGAGCCATGTGGATAGTTGTTTCCTAGTGAGAAGTGACAAGATGTTTAATGGGCCTTGTGAGCCATGTGAATAGTTGTTGCCTAATGAAAGGTGACAAGATGATTAATGGGCCTGGTGAGCCATGTGAATAATTGTTGCCTAATGAGAGGTGACAAGATGCTTATATCTAATGTAAGGAATGGTAATGTGAAAAATAAACTAAGGGAAATGGAAACCAGTAACTTCATAATAATAATAAATGGTTATAATAATAATAATGAAATCTTGATCATACATGCTTTATGCTAATAGCCAAATAAGGGCTATAGTGTTTTGAATATGCTTAAAAGAGATAAGAGGAACACTTATAGTACTTAAAGAATGTGAATTGATATAATGTCTTGCCCCATGGTATAATGCCTAGTAAAAGGATGTGATAACCAATGATGAATTTAAGGGATTGATATCCCATAACGAATGTGTAATCAGGATTGGTTAAAGTCCAATACCTGGCAGAGGCGTGAAGCCTATAATCAGGAGTGGTTAGAGTCCACTGCCTGGCTATGTAATCAGGATTGGTTAAAGTCCAATACCTGGCAGAGGAGTAAAGCCTGTAATCAGGATTGGTTGCAGACCAATACCTAGCAGAGGCATGAAGCCTGTAATCAGGAGTGGTTAGAGTCCACTGCCTGGCGGTGTAATCAGGATTGGTTAAAGTCCAATACCTGGCAGAGGCGTGAAGCCTGTAATCAGGAGTGGTTAGAGTCCAATGCCTGGCTGTGTAATCAGGATTGGTTAAAGTCCAATACCTGGCAGAGGCGTAAAGCCTGTAATCAGGATTGGTTGCGGACCAATACCTGGCAGAGGCATGAAGCCTGTAATCAGGAGTGGTTAGAGTCCACTGCCTGGCGGTGTAATCAGGATTGGTTAAAGTCCAATACCTGGCAGAGGCATGAAACCTATAATAACACAGGATTGGTTAAATCCCAATGCCTGGAATAATAACACAGGATTGGTTAAATCCCAATGCCTGGAATAATGCATATGATTGGCATAGTCCAATGCTTGGACATGATATGGTGATGTATACTCATATGACTGGTACAATTCAATATTTGGTTAGCATATTGGCTGAGGCCAACAGATAGAAATGAGAATGATTCATGGATGACATACCATGATAATGCACATCACATGATAAGCTTGAGATAGTATGATGGGTAAATGATATATGTGTTCTCCATATTCCTTATAAAGTGAATAGATGAATTACTGCTCTATCATAGACTACTGCCATGCTTTAAAATATGAGAATGTTCTAAACTGCTTATCCTCTGCTCAGTTTAATACTATTTAATTGTGATAATAACATTGTTGGCGGAGATTTATATCTCTCACTGGGGAAATTTTCAATTGTCTCACCCCCGTGGGATCCAAATTTTTAGGTGGACGTGCATGAGGAGGTGAAGACCTTTCTGCAGAAAAAGAACAACAGTGGCAGGGACAACAGTGATAGCTCAGGTTGAGTGTATTGTCTTTCATGTCTTGTAGATAGAAGTCCTATGTGTCGTCTCTGTACTCTCAGGTCCTTGGAGTTGGTTCGTTATGGTTTCATGAACGATATGAGGTTTTGGCTTGTAAGCCTCGAGGTTTTATGTTGCTTCATTATATGTTTTGACAAAGCAACTATTATATGTTATCCTCGAGAAGAGATGGTAAAGTGTATGTACAATGTGAACAATGATGTATATAAAGTTTTGGTTCTGCCTTAAAGAGTTTTCCTAGAAATGGATCTCTTTGCAAAATGGTTTTAATTTTTAGTGATTTTTGTTAATCCGCTGGTAATGTTTTAAATTTCGCTTAATTAGTAACGATTTGTCTATCGGTTTGGCGACTGTCGTTACAGTTTATATATCCCTCTACTTAGATCCTAATGTTGTTTCTTTCATGTAAACCCCAAGTGGGAGAATATTAGGTAACCTTGATAAATTTAATATAGTCATGAAATATTATTCTACTGCTATACTTTGGTCTTTTATATACCATCTTTTAAGAAAAAAAAAATTACACCTATATATTCCAGCATACCTTTTTAGTGTGTTTGGATTAGTTGGATTTATTCCTCAAATTAAGTAGGTAGTGGATCCCCTCTCAGGTCCAACTCCTTACAAAGGATGTGGTAGAGTTTTTGACCATGTCCTATCTATCAGCAAGTTAAGGAAGAACATCAAAGACTGATATGAACATTACAAACCTTGTTGGTTTTGGAATGGAAGTGGGATCATGTAACAATAGACTTTGTTGTTGGTCTCCCTATAGCATAAAAAGGTTATGCTTCCATTTGGGTAGTCATACTAACAAAGTATCCCACTTCTTTTCAGTAATGACTAGTTAGGGAATGGAAATTTTGGCACATATTTATATTGATGATATATTCTGCTTGCATAGAGTACCTACAACAATATTTTCTAAAAGGGGACCACTGCTTACAAGTAGGTTCTAGGATTGTCTACATACAACATTGCCCGCACAATTTAAGTTAAGTTCTTCATTTCATCCTTAGACAGACATTCAATAAAAAATAACTATACAAGCTCTAGAAGATCTGTTAAGGTCTTGTGTACTCTAATTTCCTATAGTTGGGATTTCCATCTCAGTTTGATTGAGTATGCTTACAAGAATAGCTCTCATAAGAGTTTAGATATGGAATTGTACAAGGCTTTGTACAGAAGGTGTTGTAGATCGCCTCTTTGTCGATATAAGGTAGGTGAATATTAGTTACTTGGTCCAAAGTTAGTTTAGCAAATGACAAAAAAGATCAAGATGATTAGAAAATAGTTAAACATGTCTCAAGATATGCAAAATTATTATGTAGATAATCGTCACAAACCATTTAAGGTTCAAGTGGGAGACAAAGTGTATATTGATGTTTTTCCATGGAAGAGAGTTTTGAGGTTTGGCAAGAGGGTTAAGTTGGAAACTAGGTTTGTGGGGCCTTACTCTATTATTTATCATGTTGGGAAAGTAACATACAAACTATAGCTATCACCTAAGTTGCACATGCTACACAATGTACATCATGTATCCATACTAAGGAAGTGTCATCTAGAGATAAAGCACACTATACAACAAGTCGAAGTGCAGTCTGAAGATGAAATATCCTATGTAAAGGGTCCGGTAACAATCTTGGACAAGTGTGTATATAAGTTGAGGATCACATCAGTGTGGTGTGAAAAAAGATACATGGGAACTCGAGGAAGAGATGTGTTGTAAGTATCCATCCATGCTTTCCTATGATTTCATGGGTCATATCCCTAATAGGGGTATATAGTTGTAATATTGCAAACCTATCTTAACCTCTTAATTACATTTTGACAGCTTAACTAAGTGTTTGACTGCTTTGATTCCATGTTGGTTGTTTATGTAATTATGGCCAATGTTTTGCTTGTGAGGATATATGTGTAAATTCCACATGATAAGATACTTCTTATGATTACATGTGGTAGGTATATTTATCTCTCTCTTACTTGAAACTAGTTGGGTGGACCAACTTTATGTCTTGCTTTTTCATTGGTTTAGGATTGATAGAAGTACCTTATTTTCTCATCGGTTAAGGACCAGTGGGATTTCTATACCTTTCCACCAACATAGTACCAATGGAGATGGATGGTCAAGTTGACCTTCTATTTTTCACCGGTTGAGTCTCAATGAAGTGTCTAACTACTGGGCACCAATATTTCATTGATTGAGAATTGATGGAAGTTGGCATCAACATCATCTATGAATGGAAATAGGTGAACCGCCCGCCGATGGAAGTTTTAGGCTGATGAATTGATGGTTTGACAATTCTTGTAAACCAACAAATATTTATGCACATCTTCTAATGGAATCAAGTATGCTTGACCCAATAATTAAGATCTACCATGTCTATTGATGGACCCTCCACCCTTGCCTTTTGATATTAATAGATAGACTCGGCTATCTACAGATGAAAGTCCTTGCCCCATCTACCAGTGATGATTTGAAGATGTATTTTGATGTAACACCATACCAATGAACATGAATATGTTGATTAATGGCATGCAACTTTGACCCTCTTCTTCTCTTTCCTCCAGATTTATATACACCCCATGATCCTCCTTCATCGCCTCATTTGTGTGAGTTTTCTCAAAGATCTAGAGCATTGAGGATCCACCCTTTGAAAGACTAACTCCATCAACCTTCTCAAATTTTCTATTCACCTCTCCTCTCTTCATGTGTATGCATCTAAACTCTTCCTTTCTACATCTAGATGCAAAGGTGTGTAGGTGAGGTTCTTTCCTTCTTTATCTTAAAGATCCACCATCTTCTTCCTTCTTATACCATGTTCATGAGGATGCCTATCTAGGTTTTTTAATATAGTAGTCTAATGCCCTGCCTTCTTCCTTTATTCATTTTTGGTTGCCTTTAGATCAGCATGAATCTTGAATCTTTCCCAATGACCTCTTTGAGTAAACTTGTAACGTTTCAGGATTTTAGGTCTCCATTAAAATGATCTTAAAAGGGAATGATTAGACTACCCATATCACCAAGGTGCACCTCTTTTTTAGGGAGTCCATCACTAAAGAACATTGTGGTTAAGCATGCTCAATTCAGAATAGTACTATGATGGGTGATCAATTGTGAAGTTGATCCTGACTTGTGCATGAGTGAGGACAAAGCACACGATTAAGGCTAGTGGTGGTCTCTGGGGCCAATCTTCACATCTGAAACTCTACTAGAGCCTTGAGTAGTGAGCTTGGGCATTACAAATGGTATCAAGGCCATAATCCCTTTAGTAAGTGGGCCCCACATGGGCATGTGGCATGCCAGTCTTGATTTGTGTGGTCTAGGCATGTTGGAAAGGGCTATCCATGGTGATGTAGCCACCCTTGCGTTGGTAGTTGTGATCGGGAGCTGGGTGTCCATAGGCCATTCTAGGTCTGCACTGAAATGGGGAAATAATATGAGGCCATATAATTGAGCCTTGATGAGGATGTCAAGAGTCTAATTATTGGAGATTGTAACGTCCCAAGATTGGGGCCTCAGATAAAATGATCTTAAAAGGGATGATTGGACTACCCATATCACCAAGGTGCACCTCCTTTTTAGGGAGTCTGTCACTAAAGAACTATGTAGTTAAGCATGCTCAGCCCAACGTAGTACTAGGATGGTTGACCAATCAAGAAGTTGATCTGGGCTTGTGTGTGAGTGAGGGCAAAGTGCACCGTTAAGGCTAGTGGTGGTCCGTGGAGATAATCATCATTCATGAAACTCTAGTAGAACCTTGAGCAGTACGTACTAGCATTACATGACTTATTTCCACAATCTATAAGGTGAGTGATATAACTTTTTGATATGTTTAGTACCTACCTTATACATACAAATTTTCATCTAGGTAGAGATCTTACTTAAAATATAAGGCTAGTTCTTTCATTCCTCTAAGTTGGAAAATATGGAATAGATACTTGCATGCTTTATTCAGGCTTTAGAAGTAGTTTTTTATTCTAGAAACATAACAAGTTTCACATGTACTTGCATAAATTCAGTTCATGTTGAATGCATGAACTTAAAGGTAGTACTTTTATAATCAATCATTTCCTATGAGTACATGAAAAGATAACAATATGTCTTCCTTGTTCGCAGAACGTCTCTAAGTATGTTTAGGAACCCTTTTGTTAGGTTGTTTTACTGCTAAAATGTGTGCAGAAATTGATATTTTATATATTAATGATGCTCTCTCTCTCTTATACTTTAAAATATTGTGTCATTACACTTATAAAGATAAAGATAGTCTTTTGTGACATAATATGGTGTCCTGAAAAGGATTCGACCTTAGTGGTCTCAATATCCATGAAACTCTTTGATGACTAATGCTTCATGATGGACCTTGACATAGTTGAGAGGTATTGTTGTATACCTTGTTAAGATGTGAGATTCTTATAATCATACAATTTATATCCATTGAAGTTACACTGTAGTTCTAAAGAATAATGAACTTAGTTGGTCAAGTATAACCTTCATCTATAGTGCCCTGAGTCCATAGATCTATTTGCCTATGTCCTTGGGGAAACTAGTGAAATGAGTTAATCCTTGTATCAATCTTCAAACCATGAGAAGATACTCAGGGCACATATTGTTGAATATACAAGGGTGTGTGGGGTTGATATACCCTAACATCCCAAATTTTCTAGAACCTAATTATGATCGATGGTCCATTGTTGTATGATGTGTGATACTTGATAGAGAACAACCTTGGTCGTGTCCAGTTTGTTATGGGTTGATTATCTTATGCTGGCGTTGTGGTCTATGTAACCAATAAGGACATGTAATATGTGGATCTTTCATTGTAAATATATACATAGTATACATGGACTAAGATCATTCTACCTTTAATGCACATCTCTCTGGCCCAAGGTTTTGGTGAAGAGATCTGACATAATCTTGATACCCTTAGATCTTATATGGATTTCTAGTCTGGGCTTTGCAACCACTTGATAGTGGTTTTAGTAGTACACCCCAAACTGCCCAGGTTATAATGAATAAGTAACTCAATTGTGTAGTATATCTATTTGGATTTCTTTAACAAGAAACATGGTTTTGTTATGAAGTATGATTTCCTTTATGCCACCAAATCTATTGCCTTACATTTTATTTAGGTGCATGTGGTGTACATGTTTATAGTAAGAAAATGTCTTTGAATATACTCTAGCCCTACAAAATGTTGTTTGTAACTTCAAACATCACATATATTTTTTGTATGTAATAAATGTCTCGAATAATATATCATATCATTGAGACTTGGGGTCTCACCCTTTGGTTTTACACTTCTTTTAGGTGATCGACAAGGCTTCCCTAGATGCATAGTAGAAGACCAGTCTAGAGGAGAAAGATCTTAGTTTTGATGTAGGTGATGTATGCATGAAGGAGTCCCAGAGGTAGGTGATGGCTGCATGACCTCCTCCTAGTATCAAATGAAGTTTATGTGTAGGGGTAGCGGTCTAGTGCCATCCACGTACTCTCAGAACTGGGCATTTGTGATTTTTTAATGTAAGTTTGGTCTACAATTTGGATATGCATGCACAACATCTAGATTCATTAGTTTTCTTCTTATGCCCTGATTCATGCATGTATACGAAATGTGAGAAAAAACCATACACAACTATGACAATGTATATAAAATGTGAAGAATTGTGTAGTGGATATAAAGGCTTGTTTATGTCATCCCCTTTTTAGTAAATACGATGTTGGACCCATATTATGATGATGTGGTTTATGTGATGATGACGTTTATTGGTTTTATTTGAGATCTCTTTTGGGTAATCTCAATTGTGGCGGTGGGTGGGACATCATAGGAACCTAGATTAACTTTTAGGTACTAATTCATATAGCAATTAATGGGAGTAATCTTATTTATATGAGAACTAGGATTTGTCTAGGATTAAGAAGATTAAATTAAGGGTTTTCTCTTCTCTAGGTAAGTGGATCACGTATTTAAGTGTATTGTTGCTTGTTTTGTATGTATTATGATATAAGTTTCTTTTAAAGATTAATGCCATGAAAGAGATGATTAAAGTTCAAGCTGTATATGCGTTGCTTGTTAATTTACATACAGTCGTGTTGTGTGATTAACATGATATGCATGCTACATGTAGACTATGATCAAGAAATCATGATAGTGCAAATCATATTTAGGACTAAGAATCATATTAATGTCAATGTTACTTTCAAGTTTCATTTTCAAGTGAGGATCACATTCATGTTCATAGAGGGAGAAATCCCATCATGTTTCAAGATGGAGTAGTTGCATTATGTTCAAGAGGAAGAACTCCCACCATGTTTAAGAGATAATGTTAGGTCAATATAATGTCAAAGAGAAGTGTTGAAACAATTGTTACATGCTACCCGATTTCATTATTCAAGGGCATTCCTAGCACCATGTTCTCCCAGTGGGCAATCATACAGGGAGGATCATATGAAAAATGTTTTATTTTAATTATAGAAGCAATAATGTATTATGTTTCAAGAAGTCATTGAGTAAATCAATGTCCCATATTTATTTTCATATATTGTATGCACAACATCTCTTACTAATGTTTGTTGTATTAATTTTGCATGGCCATGGACATAACATTCCTAGTGGGAGCAGATGATGTCGTCACTATCCTATGAGATCCATTATCTAGTTCTATAGTTATGCAAGGCATTAGATTTCTTTCAGAATTCATGTATGAGATTTTAGTTCAAAGATGATATAGCTTATGTTATATGTTTTCCCATCAAGGAAGTTGTATGAATCTGTAATTTCAGTCAATGCATAATGTCTCATTTATGTTATTGTTAAGTGTATCATATTTTATGAAATTTATCTAAGCCAAGTGATCCATTTTATGGATAACATGGGGATTGCTTTTGTTGATGTGCATATAGTTGGCGGGGGGGCTTAAGACGTTTTCTTGAATTAAGAAGCCCTTTGGAGGGTCAATTGACCGTCAAGTTGGATACGTAATCATGTACATGTTGGCAAGATCTTGAGTGGATTTCGAAAGCCTTTTGGTAGGTTCCTAGGGTTTTTATAGGGTAGATATGAGTGATGGGCTCAAGTGATGAGACTAAAAGCACGCATCCTTTCAATGTAGGTCATGTTAGGAGATGCTGGAAAGGGTTCCTAGGTATCAGATATCTTGAAAATAAATTTGAAAAGCCTTTTGACACAAAGCAGGACAGCCAAAAGATGTTAATTTTGAGCTCAGAGTGAATCATAGTGTAATTGTAAATTTGGCAGTCTAACATTATAGAGTAGTAATTAGTGAGAAAATTGAGAGCTAATCTGACCAGATTTGGATTGCCTAACGACATGGCATAGTTTGGGAGATTGTTTGGTACCTTTTGCATTATTTTTTTAAAAGATTTTTCATCATAGTAAGCATGAAAGTTTTGGAAACATGAACATGTCAATGAATAAAAGAATAGTCCATGCAATATAATTAGTAAGCAACAATGTTTAGGTGTAAGCATGGGAGATAAAGCTTTCCTTTTTAGTCCATGATATTATATACTAGGTATTTCCTTACTCAAACATGACATGTATAAGAAGAGAGAGTCCAAAACCTCTCCATGGCAAGATGGAACTCATGTAGGCTAATCCAACTATTGTTGGAGGATGGCTCCCAACGGATGAGCAACATATAACCTTAGCCTCTGGTGAAGTAGTGGAACATGAAACTTGTAGAGCCTCCTCTATTTGCCACCTCCCCTACACACACTGGTCCTCATTCTCTCTACAATGCTCACATCTCAAGACCAACTTTGCACAACAACTCTGCATCTTATCCTCCATCAACACCGTCTTGTTACTCACCTTCCTAGAAAAGGTTGAGACTTTCACAAGTAGGCGGCCACCCCAAATCTATCTTAAAACCACTCTTGAGGAATAGCAACCCTCCACCCTTCCTCCTACTCCGTGTGGTCTCCTTGACAGACCGCAAAGAGAGCTAACCACTCTCACAAGGTTTCCAAACGGGCATGCCCCTCTCCAACAAACAATGAGACCCTAACACTACCCAACATCACCAACCCCTCCTCACATAGATACACCCCGCAAGAGATTCAACCTCTATCCCTCTTCATCATGAACATCCATCACCCTCAGCCTATCTCGAATCCAACCCCCTCTCTCCAGCCAACTCATCCATCTTAAAATCCCACACTCATGTGATGTAAACTTTCAGCACTACAAAGCAAACGACATGAATTCCTCCGTGCCTTTGCGCATGTATAGTGACTCAGTGAACGGCATTTACGGCTTTCGATAAGAATCATCAAATTAAGTTAATCGATACTTTGATTTCACGTGCTTAGCAGGAGTAACGGTCGAATATCCAGACCAGGCTGCTGCCATGTTCAGGTCTGCCCACATCTCCCTCCTCCTCTGATTGATGCCAATAAATGAATAAATTACTCGCCTCACGGACGTGCGCTGTCGTGCTAGGCTAGCTAGTAGATAGCCGTTACGGCTTGCGACCGGGAGAAAGCCCAAAAGGCAGAGCCCACCACACGGCACCCGGCCTAGAAAAGGCTCGTCTCGGCTTTCCTCTTCATGTCCATCTACGTGCTATAGCGGGCCCACGTACCCGTCGAGGTCGCGGTGCTTTGACCCTAGTTCCAACTCAGCTCCCGGCACCGGCGGCCGCAGGAGGCACAATCAGCCGAGCCGGCACACGTCATCTCGATCCACAGGGAGCATCCAACGGCTCTCTCATGCCTGACTTTCCTTCACCAATTTGAAATGGACGCTCTCCTCCTCCATCCTTTCCTAATCCTTCCCTTCCACTAACCCGCTCCTCCTCCAGTACAGTCTGCTGCAGCCACCAGATGAATGAATGACGACCGGATAGTCCGGACCCACCGCTCACTCTATAAGCTACTAGCTCCAGTATAAACATCTCCGCTGCTGGCAGCTCGGCTGCTGCTGCTCTCTTCTACTCTCTCACTGTTCCTCCTCGCTGCTCATACCATTCTCCTCCCTTCTTCGCACCTAGCTAGCTGCTTCCTTCACATACCAACAACACTACTCTCCTGATTCTCCTGGTTCAGGATGGGAGTCTGCCTCAGCAAGAAGAAGAAGAAGCAGCAGCACCCCGCACCAGATGCTGTTGCTACCACCCCCCGAGATCACCTTGCTCCTGCTCCTCACCGTTCCCGCTCGCCACCTCACCCGGCCGCCGTTGCCGTTTCGAAGACCGTCACCATCACCACCACAGTGGAAGAGAAGGTAGCACCGGATCAGGACACTAGTACCACCACTACTACAGATTCGGCGCCGACCCAGAAACCCAAGGCGCAGCACCAGCGCAAGCTCTCCGCCACGGACGAGCCCGCCGCCTCCGGCTCTTCCCGCGAGCGGAAGCCCGTTTTCCTCGTGACACCAGCTAAGCAAAGGAGGCCGTCAAGGCCCCCGAGTCCCGATCCACAGTCTACCGCCGACCGGGAGAGGTCGCAGCCTGATGCAACTGAGTCTCAAACACAGCAGCAGCTGTCGCAGAGCACCGTCGGCCCTCATCCAGCTGCTCAAGGCTCAGCGGACGGGCATCTCGCTCGGCGCCGCGACGGTGGTTTGCTCCCGGATGATCCGGCCGCTGCTCGAGTAGTCAGGACGTCCAACTGCACCAAGGAGGAGGTCGAGTCCATACTCATCCAGTGCGGGAGGCTCAGTAGGAGTGAGTCAGGAAGAACTGGGGAGACTGCCAGGAGGTACTCGGGTGTGAAAAGGAGCTATGATTTCGATAAGGATGCAAGGGGAGAGGAGATAACCGCGGCGGCGGCGGCGGGCGTGCAGTCGTCGACTTCGGCGAGACCATCGCCCAGGAGAAGGGCGCAAAGCAGGGAGAGGGATGGAGGAGGGGAAGGCGGTTCAGTAAAGAGATCGAACAGCAGGGAAAGGACGACTGGAGGGAGTGGGAGTAGGAGGGCGAGCCCTTCGCCTGGGAGGAGATCTGATAATAGATTGCAGCAAGCTGGTACGGGTTCCGGTTTCTCCACTGCTTCCAACAGCAGCGGCAACAACAACAGTGCTGGCTCCGCTCAGCCGGGCAAGATGGTCTCCGTGCCGGCTAGGGAGAAGGAAGTCGGCGCCGCTGCACCGACTTCACGAAGGGCGGGTACTAACCCGGTAAACATCAGGAACTCCTCCCCTCGCCGATCTCGATCGCCGGCGACTATGAGGCACGTTTCAAGTTCCAACGAGAACAGTGCCCCCGCCGCCTACCACGCACAACATCCCCAGACAATCAGCAGGAGCTCGTCTCGGAAGGGACCAACCGAGCACTCCCCGTACCGCCGGAACCCCATGGCCGAGATCGACGACAATGTGCTCCGTGGAGCTGCCGATCAGGCCAACGGCAACCCGGTACAGAAAGTCGCGAGGACCCCGAGGAAGCCCGCCGCTTCGTCGCACTCGCAGCAGCAAACTTACCTTTCTGGGGTAAGCGTCCGTCACGTGTTTCGGTTGGGTCCTGCGGAATTCAAATCTTAACTCTTTTTGATACTTGGGTCCTGTGTGTTTTATATGGCCTTGGCGCTGTTTTCATTCAAAAAGGTGTCGCCTTTTTTGCAGCACAAGACCCACTCCGACCTCAATCCTGCTGCTTCAGCAGCCAAGCAACACCACGCGCCTGCCAGCAAAGCGGCGGATGAGGACCAGATCCGTCGAGAGGCAGAGGAAGCCCTGGCGGCTGCCGCCGCTGCCTCTGCGACATCGAGAGGCCCCACACTCACACGCACCCGATCGTCCAGAAGATCCTCCAGGGACCTAGACGCCCTGCCGCTCAACACGGACGCCGCCGCTAGCAACAACAATAACAACAACGCTACTGGCGGTTCTTACGCGTCCGCCCTTTTGGAAGACATCCAGACATACCACCAGACGCAGAACCAAAGCCAGCTTCAGCAGCAGGCAGCCGCGGCGGGCGTCACGCTCCCGGCCTGCGTCTCCAAGGCGTGCTCCATCTTGGAGGCCGTCGCAGGGCTCAACCACTCGCCCGCCGGGTCCTGGACCGAATCCAACAACAAAGAAAACCACAGCTATGTCAACCGGCGTGGCGCAGCCGTCGGGTTGTCCACCACCCGCGCGAAGAATGGTGGTGGTGGGTTTGTGGAGTCGGAGGTGGAGGGGCGAGATGATCTTATGGAACCCAGTATGCACAGGTACGTTTCCGTGCGGGACAAGTTATTGGACATGGAGCCGCAGGAGTCGGCCGGGAGTAACACGTTCATTGCGGCGAACACATGGGCTGCAGGCACGGGGTCTTCCTCCGGTTGTGGGGGTGGGTGGGGAGATTCAGTCGAGTCGGAACGATGCTGGACATCGGAGCAGTCAGGGGACGCCGGAGACGAGGTGGACGGTTGTAGGGTGGAGGATCGGGACGCGCCTCCGACCGCTAACAACCAACGCCAGCAACCGGCAACTGCAGCTGCTAGTATCAGAAAGCAGCAGAGGCCCGGTGCTTCCTTGTTGAGTAATGGGGGCGGCAGCGCCACACAAGCTTCCGGCGGGAGGAAGAGAGAACAGCAGCAGCACCACCAAGTTATGCTCGATCAGCACCAGCCGAGCCGCCACGCTGGAGTGTCGTCGTCGGGTGGAATTGGTAGGTTCGGTAGAGCGACAACCAGCTCTGTCATTGTAGTCCCTTCGACTACCTCTTAGAAAGTTGAAATCGATTTTTTTTTTTTTTGCACTCTTTGTGAAAGAAGCTGCTTGCATTCTAAATGTGGACATTTGGAAATCGACTTGCTCATTCTAATCGAATTACCATTTCTTTATTCCCCGTCATTTGTTTTTCACATATAAAGTTCAGATGCTGGAGAAAATGGAGGCTACTACCATTCTTCATAGTGTTGTGGTCGGATTATGATCACTATTTTTTTGAAGCTGTTGGTCACTTTATGCTCTTCTTCAACTTCTTCCCACGAGAATCGGATCGGTTTATGATAGCAACACTGAAAACATAAAACTTCAGGCTTTCAAGTTTATTTCATCTGTTTTCATGATCGTTTCCCGTAAACAGGAGCTCAAAACTCCGAACATTTGGAAATCGACTTGCTCATTCTAATCGAATTACCATTTCTTTATTCCCCGTCATTTGTTTTTCACATATAAAGTTCAGATGCTGGAGAAAATGGAGGCTACTACCATTCTTCATAGTGTTGTGGTCGGATTATGGTCACTATTTTTTGAAGCTGTTGGTCACTTCATGCTCTTCTTCAACTTCTTCCCACGAGAATCGGATCGGTTTATGATAGCAACACTAAAAACATAAGACTTCAGGCTTTCAAGTTTATTTCATATGTTTTCATGATCGTTTCCCGTAAACAGGAGCTCAAAACTCCGAACATTTGGAAATCGACTTGCTCATTCTAATCGAATTATCATTTCTTTATTCCCCGTCATTTGTTTTTCACATATAAAGTTCAGATGCTGGAGAAAATGGAGGCTACTACCATTCTTCAAAGTGTTGTGGTCGGATTATGGTCACTATTTTTTTGAAGCTGTTGGTCACTTCATGCTCTTCTTCAACTTCTTCCCACGAGAATCGGATCGGTTTATGATAACAACACTGAAAACATAAGACTTCAGGCTTTCAAGTTTATTTCATCTGTTTTCATGATCGTTTCCCGTAAACAAGAGCTCAAAACTCCGAACATTTGGAAATCGACTTGCTCATTCTAATTGAATTACCATTTCTTTATTCCCCGTCATTTGTTTTTCACATATAAAGTTCAGATGCTGGAGAAAATGGAGGCTACTACCATTCTTCATAGTGTTGTGGTCGGATTATGGTCACTATTTTTTTGAAGCTGTTGGTCACTTCATGCTCTTCTTCAACTTCTTCCCACGAGAATCGGATCGGTTTATGATAGCAACACTGAAAACATAAGACTTCGGGCTTTCAAGTTTATTTCATCTGTTTTCATGATCGTTTCCCGTAAACAGGAGCTCAAAACTCCGAACATTTGGAAATCGACTTGCTCATTCTAATCGAATTACCATTTCTTTATTCCCCGTCATTTATTTTTCACATATAAAGTTCAGATGCTGGAGAAAATGGAGGCTACTACCATTCTTCATAGTGTTGTGGGTGGTTTATGGTCACTATTTTTTTGAAGCTGTTGGTCACTTCATGCTTTCTTCAACTTCTTCCCACGAGAATCAGATCGGTTTATGATAGCAACACTGAAAACATAAGACTTCAGGCTTTCAAGTTTATTTCATCTGTTTTCATGATCGTTTCCCGTAAACAGGAGCTCAAAACTCTGAACATTTGGAAATCGACTTGCTCATTCTAATCGAATTACCATTTCTTTATTCCCCGTCATTTGTTTTTCACATATAAAGTTCAGATGCTGGAGAAAATGGAGGCTACTACCATTCTTCATAGTGTTGTGGTCGGATTATGGTCACTATTTTTTTGAAGCTGTTGGTCACTTCATGCTCTTCTTCAACTTCTTCCCACGAGAATCGGATCGGTTTATAATAGCAACACTGAAAACATAAGACTTCAGGCTTTCAAGTTTATTTCATCTGTTTTCATGATCGTTTCCCGTAAACAGGAGCTCAAAACTCCGAACATTTGGAAATCGACTTGCTCATTCTAATCAAATTACCATTTCTTTATTCCCCGTCATTTGTTTTTCACATATAAAGTTCAGATGCTGGAGAAAATGGAGGCTACTACCATTCTTCATAGTGTTGTGGTCGGAGTATGGTCACTATTTTTTTGAAGCTGTTGGTCACTTCATGCTCTTCTTCAACTTCTTCCCACGAGAATCGGATCGGTTTATGATAGCAACACTGAAAACATAAGACTTCAGGCTTTCAAGTTTATTTCATTTGTTTTCATGATCGTTTCCCGTAAACAGGAGCTCAAAACTCCGAACATTTGGAAATCGACTTGCTCATTCTAATCGAATTACCATTTCTTTATTCCCCGTCATTTGTTTTTCACATATAAAGTTCAGATGCTGGAGAAAATGGAGGCTACTACCATTCTTCATAGTGTTGTGGTCGATTTTGGTCACTATTTTTTTGAAGCTGTTGGTCACTTCATGCTCTTCTTCAACTTCTTCCCACGAGAATCAGATTAGTTTATGATAGCAACACTGAAAACATAAGACTTCAGGCTTTCAAGTTTATTTCATCTGTTTTCATGATCGTTTCCCGTAAACAGGAGCTCAAAACTCCGAACATTTGGAAATCGACTTGCTCATTCTAATCGAATTACCATTTCTTTATTCCCCGTCATTTGTTTTTCACATATAAAGTTCAGATGTTGGAGAAAATGGAGGCTACTACCATTCTTCATAGTGTTGTGGTCGGATTATGGTCACTATTTTTTTGAAGTTGTTGGTCACTTCATGCTCTTCTTAAACTTCTTCCCACGAGAATCTGATCAGTTTATGATAGCAACACTGAAAACATAAGACTTCAGGCTTTCAAGTTTATTTCATCTGTTTTCATGATCGTTTCCCGTAAACAGGAGCTCAAAACTCCGAACATTTGGAAATCGACTTGCTCATTCTAATCGAATTACCATTTCTTTATTCCCCGTCATTTGTTTTTCACATATAAAGTTCAGATGCTGGAGAAAATGGAGGCTACTACCATTCTTCATAGTGTTGTGGTCGGATTATGGTCACTATTTTTTTGAAGCTGTTGGTCACTTCATGCTCTTCTTCAACTTCTTCCCACGAGAATCAGATCGGTTTATGATAGCAACACTGAAAACATAAGACTTCAGGCTTTCAAGTTTATTTCATATGTTTTCATGATCGTTTCCTGTAAACAGGAGCTCAAAACTCTGAACATTTGGAAATCGACTTGCTCATTCTAATCAAATTACCATTTCTTTATTCCCCGTCATTTGTTTTTCACATATAAAGTTCAGATGCTGGAGAAAATGGAGGCTACTACCATTCTTCATAGTGTTGTGGTCGGATTATGGTCACTATTTTTTTGAAGTTGTTGGTCACTTCATGCTCTTCTTCAACTTCTTCCCACGAGAATCGGATCGGCTTAGGATAGCAACACTGAAAACATAAGACTTCAGGCTTTCAAGTTTATTTCATCTTTTTTCATGATCGTTTCCCGTAAACAGGAGCTCAAAACTCCGAACATTTGGAAATCGACTTGCTCATTCTAATCGAATTACCATTTCTTTATTCCCCGTCATTTGTTTTTCACATATAAAGTTCAGATGCTGGAGAAAATGGAGGCTACTACCATTCTTCATAGTGTTGTGGTCGGATTATGGTCACTATTTTTTTGAAGCTGTTGGTCACTTCATGCTCTTCTTCAACTTCTTCCGACGAGAATCAGATCGGTTTATGATAGCAACACTGAAAACATAAAACTTCAGGCTTTCAAGTTTATTTCATCTGTTTTCATGATCGTTTCCCGTAAACAGGAGCTCAAAACTCCGAACATTTGGAAATCGACTTGCTCATTCTAATCGAATTACCATTTCTTTATTCCCCGTCATTTGTTTTTCACATATAAAGTTCAGATGCTAGAGAAAATGGAGGCTACTACCATTCTTCATAGTGTTGTGGTCGGATTATGGTCACTATTTTTTGAAGCTGTTGGTCACTTCATGCTCTTCTTCAATTTCTTCCCACCAGAATCGGATCGGTTTATGATAGCAACACTAAAAACATAAGACTTCAGGCTTTCAAGTTTATTTCATATGTTTTCATGATCGTTTCCCGTAAACAGGAGCTCAAAACTTCGAACATTTGGAAATCGACTTGCTCATTCTAATCGAATTACCATTTCTTTATTCCCCGTCATTTGTTATTCACATATAAAGTTCAGATGCTGGAGAAAATGGAGGCTACTACCATTCTTCATAGTGTTGTGGTCGGATTATGGTCACTATTTTTTTGAAGTTGTTGGTCACTTCATGTTCTTCTTCAACTTCTTCCCACGAGAATCAGATCGGTTTATGATAGCAACACTGAAAACATAAGACTTCAGGCTTTCAAGTTTATTTCATCTGTTTTCATGATCGTTTCCCATAAACAGGAGCTCAAAACTCCGAACATTTGGAAATCGACTTGCTCATTCTAATCGAATTACCATTTCTTTATTCCCCGTCATTTGTTTTTCACATATAAAGTTCAGATGCTGGAGAAAATGGAGGCTACTACCATTCTTCATAGTGTTGTGGTCGGATTATGGTCACTATTTTTTTGAAGCTGTTGGTCTCTTCATGCTCTTCTTCAACTTCTTCCCACGAGAATCGGATCGGTTTGTGATAGCAACACTGAAAACATAAGACTTCAGGCTTTCAAGTTTATTTCATATGTTTTCATGATCGTTTCCCGTAAACAGGAGCTCAAAACTCCGAACATTTGGAAATCGACTTTCTCATTCTAATCGAATTACCATTTCTTTATTCCCTGTCATTTGTTTTTCACATATAAAGTTCATATGCTGGAGAAAATGGAGGCTACTACCATTCTTCATAGTGTTGTGGTCGGATTATGGTCACTATTTTTTTGAAGCTGTTGGTCACTTCATGCTCTTCTTCAACTTCTTCCCACGAGAATCGGATCGGTTTATGATAGCAACACTGAAAACATAAGACTTCAGGCTTTCAAGTTTATTTCATATGTTTTCATGATCGTTTCCCGTAAACAGGAGCTCAAAACTCCGAACATTTGGAAATCGACTTACTCATTCTAATCGAATTACCATTTCTTTATTCCCCGTCATTTGTTTTTCACATATAAAGTTCAGATGCTGGAGAAAATGGAGGCTACTACCATTCTTCATAGTGTTGTGGTCGGATTATGGTCACTATTTTTTTGAAGCTGTTGGTCACTTCATGCTCTTCTTCAACTTCTTCCCATGAGAATCAGATCGGTTTATGATAGCAACACTGAAAACATAAGACTTCAGGCTTTCAAGTTTATTTCATCTATTTTCATGATCGTTTCCCGTAAACAGGAGCTCAAAACTCCGAACATTTGGAAATCGACTTGCTCATTCTAATCGAATTACCATTTCTTTATTCCCCGTCATTTGTTTTTCACATATGAAGTTCAGATGCTGGAGAAAATGGAGGCTACTACCATTCTTCATAGTGTTGTGGTCGGATTATGGTCACTATTTTTTTGAAGCTGTTGGTCACTTCATGCTCTTCTTCAACTTCTTCCCACGAGAATCGGATCGATTTATGATAGCAACACGGAAAACATAAGACTTCAGGCTTTCAAGTTTATTTCATCTGTTTTCATGATCGTTTCCCGTAAACAGGAGCTCAAAACTCCGAACATTTGGAAATTGACTTGCTCATTCTAATCGAATTACCATTTCTTTATTCCCCGTCATTTGTTTTTCACATATAAAGTTCAGATGCTGGAGAAAATGGAGGCTACTACCATTCTTCATAGTGTTGTGGTCGGATTATGGTCACTATTTTTTTGAAGCTGTTGGTCACTTCATGATCTTCTTCAACTTCTTCCCACGAGAATCAGATCGGTTTATGATAGCAACACTAAAAACATAAGACTTCAGGCTTTCAAGTTTATTTCATCTGTTTTCATGATCGTTTTCCGTAAACAGGAGCTCAAAACTCCGAACATTTGGAAATCGACTTGCTCATTCTAATCGAATTACCATTTCTTTATTCCCCGTCATTTGTTTTTCACATATAAAGTTCAGATGCTGGAGAAAATGGAGGCTACTACCATTCTTCATAGTGTTGTGGTCGGATTATGGTCACTATTTTTTTGAAGCTGTTGGTCTCTTCATGCTCTTCTTCAACTTCTTCCCACGAGAATCGGATCGGTTTATGATAGCAACACTGAAAACATAAGACTTCAGGCTTTCAAGTTTATTTCATATGTTTTCATGATCGTTTCCCGTAAACAGGAGCTCAAAACTCCGAACATTTGGAAATCGACTTTCTCATTCTAATCGAATTACCATTTCTTTATTCCCTGTCATTTGTTTTTCACATATAAAGTTCATATGCTGGAGAAAATGGAGGCTACTACCATTCTTCATAGTGTTGTGGTCGGATTATGGTCACTATTTTTTTGAAGCTGTTGGTCACTTCATGCTCTTCTTCAACTTCTTCCCACGAGAATCAGATCGGTTTATGATAGCAACACTGAAAACATAAGACTTCAGGCTTTCAAGTTTATTTCATATGTTTTCATGATCGTTTCCCGTAAACAGGAGCTCAAAACTCCGAACATTTGGAAATCGACTTACTCATTCTAATCGAATTACCATTTCTTTATTCCCCGTCATTTGTTTTTCACATATAAAGTTCAGATGCTGGAGAAAATGGAGGCTACTACCATTCTTCATAGTGTTGTGGTCGGATTATGGTCACTATTTTTTTGAAGCTGTTGGTCACTTCATGCTCTTCTTCAACTTCTTCCCATGAGAATCAGATCGGTTTATGATAGCAACACTGAAAACATAAGACTTCAGGCTTTCAAGTTTATTTCATCTATTTTCATGATCGTTTCCCGTAAACAGGAGCTCAAAACTCCGAACATTTGGAAATCGACTTGCTCATTCTAATCGAATTACCATTTCTTTATTCCCCGTCATTTGTTTTTCACATATGAAGTTCAGATGCTGGAGAAAATGGAGGCTACTACCATTCTTCATAGTGTTGTGGTCGGATTATGGTCACTATTTTTTTGAAGCTGTTGGTCACTTCATGCTCTTCTTCAACTTCTTCCCACGAGAATCGGATCGATTTATGATAGCAACACTGAAAACATAAGACTTCAGGCTTTCAAGTTTATTTCATCTGTTTTCATGATCGTTTCCCGTAAACAGGAGCTCAAAACTCCGAACATTTGGAAATCGACTTGCTCATTCTAATCGAATTACCATTTCTTTATTCCCCGTCATTTGTTTTTCACATATAAAGTTCAGATGCTGGAGAAAATGGAGGCTACTACCATTCTTCATAGTGTTCTGGTCGGATTATGGTCACTATTTTTTTGAAGCTGTTGGTCACTTCATGATCTTCTTCAACTTCTTCCCACGAGAATCAGATCGGTTTATGATAGCAACACTAAAAACATAAGACTTCAGGCTTTCAAGTTTATTTCATCTGTTTTCATGATCGTTTTCCGTAAACAGGAGCTCAAAACTCCGAACATTTGGAAATCGACTTGCTCATTCTAATCGAATTACCATTTCTTTATTCCCCGTCATTTGTTTTTCACATATAAAGTTCAGATGCTGGAGAAAATGGAGGCTACTACCATTCTTCATAGTGTTCTGGTCGGATTATGGTCACTATTTTTTTGAAGCTGTTGGTCACTTCATGCTCTTCTTCAACTTCTTCCCACGAGAATCGGATCGGTTTATGATAGCAACACTGAAAACATAAGACTTCAGGCTTTCAAGTTTATTTAATCTATTTTCATGATCGTTTCCCATAAACAGGAGCTCAAAACTCCGAACATTTGGAAATCGACTTGCTCATTCTAATCAAATTACCATTTGTTTATTCCCCGTCATTTGTTTTTCATATATAAAGTTCAGATGCTGGAGAAAATGGAGGCTACTACCATTCTTCATAGTGTTGTGGTCGGATTATGGTCACTATTTTTTTGAAGCTGTTGGTCACTTCATGCTCTTCTTCAACTTCTTCCCACGAGAATCGGATCGGTTTATGATAACAACACTGAAAACATAAGACTTCAGTCTTTCAAGTTTATTTCATCTGTTTTCATGATCGTTTCCCGTAAACAGGAGCTCAAAACTCCGAACATTTGGAAATCGACTTGCTCATTCTAATCGAATTACCATTTCTTTATTCCCCGTCATTTGTTTTTCACAAATAAAGTTCAGATGCTGGAGAAAATGGAGGCTACTACCATTCTTCATAGTGTTGTGGTCGGATTATGGTCACTATTTTTTTGAAGCTGTTGGTCACTTCATGCTCTTCTTCAACTTCTTCCCACGAGAATCAGATCGGTTTATGATAGCAACACTGAAAACATAAGACTTCAGGCTTTCAAGTTTATTTCATCTGTTTTCATGATCGTTTCCTGTAAACAGGAGCTCAAAACTCCGAACATTTGGAAATCGACTTGCTCATTCTAATCGAATTACCATTTCTTTATTACCCGTCATTTGTTTTTCACATATAAAGTTCAGATGCTGGAGAAAATGGAGGCTACTACCATTCTTCATAGTGTTGTGGTCGGATTATGGTCACTATTTTTTTGAAGCTGTTGGTCACTTCATGCTCTTCTTCAACTTCTTCCCACGAGAATCGGATCGGTTTATGATAGCAACACTGAAAACATAAGACTTCAGGCTTTCAAGTTTATTTCATCTGTTTTCATGATCGTTTCCCGTAAACAGGAGCTCAAAACTCCGAACATTTGGAAATCGACTTGCTCATTCTAATCAAATTACCATTTCTTTATTCCCCGTCATTTGTTTTTCACATATAAAGTTCAGATGCTGGAGAAAATGGAGGCTACTACCATTCTTCATAGTGTTGTGGTCGGATTATGGTCACTATTTTTTTGAAGTTGTTGGTCACTTCATGCTCTTCTTCAACTTCTTCCCACGAGAATCAGATCGGTTTATGATAGCAACACTGAAAACATAAGACTTCAGGCTTTCAAGTTTATTTCATCTGTTTTCATGATCGTTTCCCGTAAACAGGAGCTCAAAACTCCGAACATTTGGAAATCGACTTGCTCATTCTAATCGAATTACCATTTCTTTATTCCCCGTCATTTGTTTTTCACATATAAAGTTCAGAAGCTGGAGAAAATGGAGGCTACTACCATTCTTCATAGTGTTGTGGTCGGATTATGGTCACTATTTTTTTGAAGCTGTTGGTCACTTCATGCTCTTCTTCAACTTCTTCCCACGAGAATCGGATCGGTTTATGATAGCAACACTGAAAACATAAGACTTCAGGCTTTCAAGTTTATTTCATCTGTTTTCATGATTGTTTCCCGTAAAGAAGAGCTCAAAACTCCGAACATTTGGAAATCAACTTGCTCATTCTAATCGAATTACCATTTCTTTATTCCCCGTCATTTGTTTTTCACATATAAAGTTCAGATGCTGGAGAAAATGGAGGCTACTACCATTCTTCATAGTGTTGTGGTCGGATTATGGTCACTATTTTTTTGAAGCTGTTGGTCACTTCATGCTCTTCTTCAACTTCTTCCCACGAGAATCGGATCGGTTTATGATAGCAACACTGAAAACATAAGACTTCAGGCTTTCAAGTTTATTTCATCTGTTTTCATGATCGTTTCCCGTAAACAGGAGCTCAAAACTCCGAACATTTGGAAATCGACTTGCTCATTCTAATCGAATTACCATTTCTTTATTCCCCGTCATTTGTTTTTCACATATAAAGTTCAGATGCTGGCGAAAATGGAGGCTACTACCATTCTTCATAGTGTTGTGGTCGGATTATGGTCACTATTTTTTTGAAGCTGTCAGATTTTGGTCACTTCATGCTTTTCTTCAACTTCTTCCCACGAGAATCGGATCGGTTTATGATAGCAACACTGAAAACATAAGACTTCAGGCTTTCAAGTTTATTTCATCTGTTTTCATGATCGTTTCCCGTAAACAGGAGCTCAAAACTTCGAACACTTCAGAAAAATGAAAACCAATTGCGGAGTAATTTCAAAAGGAAATTGAGTATTTAAGTTTCCCTAGTTCTTGGGACAAATTTGGAAATCGACTTGTTCTTTCAAATGGAATTATCATTTCTTTACTCCCAGTCATTTTTTTCCCCCATATAAAGTTCAAATGCTGGAAAAGAATGGAGGCAACTACCATGCTCTTCTTCCCATGAGAATCGGAATGGCTGGTGATAGTAAAACGAAAAAATTATATTTCATGTTTTCAAGTTCATTTCTTCTATTTTCATGATTGTAATATGTAAACCAGGAGGTCAAACTCCGAGCATTTCACAAAACTAAAAACCAATTGCGGATAGCTTCAAAAAGGAAATTGAGTTTTTAAGTTCCCTTGATCCTCATGACAAACAAACCGGACTCCAAAGCCAACTATTTGTCACCTAGTACCGCATGGGTGTGAGTTTGAGAAAAAGATAAGATAATTGTTGAATTCACATTTTCAACAAACTAACTAATCACTAAACTCCACTTCCTATAATATGTTGATAAGATTTTCATAACACTAAACCACACTACCACAACATCTTGGTCATCTACGCACTTCTTTGTGGCATGTGACACTTTACATTATATATATTTGATGATTACTACTATTCACCATTGATTCAAAATGTAGTTGTCCATACATTTTTCATAATCCATTTAATAAATGAGAACATATGAAAAACCCTCAAACTGGTAATATAATTGATTTCATTTACTGCACATTTCTTAATATTTTTTACCTATTAAATTCACCCATTTTTATAATTAGGGTTTTTTTTATACAAAAGGTATTTTTCTCTAGACTTAATCACAATTTGTCTTTTTATTCAACTTTTATAGCGTTTTTCAATAAATTTTCTAATTAGATTTTCTTAAATAAAATGCTTATTTTCAAACTATAGATAGTCAATCTCCATTATCTTCAACAAAATGTATGCTTATTTTGGTAATAGAAAAGGTTAATCTTAAAGAATTATCCTCTGATCTTCCTTATTTTTTAATTATTTTTATTCCACATATGACTCAATTTTATAATCTAAACTGATTTTACCAGGGACGTCTCTAGAAAATTCCTCAAATGTCTATAAACTAGGATAAAAGAATTTAATTTTTCCTGCTCGAGGACACCCAACAGATCCCAATTGTCCACTAGGTGTCATGTGGTAGAACCATGTGATCCACTATGTGTTCTGCATGTGTTTCAAAATCCACCGCTCAGATCCTCGACCCAGATTATGTCCTATAAGTACCCAAAGCTCTCATATCATTTTGTCCCATTTGGCTCTCCTGAATCTAGAGTCATATCATTTTGTCCCATTCGACAAGTCAACCATGCATGCATTCATAAGACTTATTCCTAAGAAATCTGGTGCTGCTGCCATGAATGACTTCTGACCTATTGCTTGCTGCTCTGTGATGTATAAGATCTTTTCCAAAGTGCTGGCTAGGAGACTGAAAAGTATCCTTCCGATGATCATCTCACCTAATCAAGCCGCTTTTGTTAGAGGTCGTTCTATTGCCGACAACGCTCTTCTGGCGACGGAATTCTTGAGAGACTTCCAGGTGAAGGGGAGTTCTAAGAAAGCCTGCATAAAGGTGGACATATCAAAAGCCTTTGATCATGTGTCTTGGGAAGGTTTATGGTGCTCCATGGAGGCTTTGGGTTTCTCTACCAGGTTTGTGAACGTCCTCAAACAATGTGTTCAGAACACTTTGTTTTCTGTGTTGATCAATGGCATCCCTAAAGGTTTGTTTAGAGCCTCTAATGGGTTAAGACAAGGCGATCCTCTATCGCCCCTTTTGTTCACTATCATTATGGAAAACCTTTCATGTCTTGCTGTCAAAGCTGAAGAGGATGGGAGTATTAGAAGCTACAAGGTGAGGGGTACCAAAGTGCTTAATCATATGATCTTCACGGACGACATCATGTTTTTTGTGGAAGCCCACCCTAGAGTCTTCAGAGGTGTCAGGATTTTGCTGGAGGTGTTGGCAGATCTGTCTTGTCTTCATACCAGTGACATCAAGTCACAGGTCTTCCTGTCGAAGTCGTGTGATTCCAGAAGAGGTAGACTGAAAAATGCGATACAGCTAGATTTTGGTCGCTTCCCCACGAAGTATCTGGGGGTGCCCATCTCAGGCGGAGTGGGTAGAGATTCTGACTTTTATACTTGCTTGGATAATCTCCTCAAGGTGGAAAAGTGGTCTGGGTTGAAGATTTCTATGGCGGGGAGAACTGTGTTGATCAAAACTGTCCTTACTAGTATGCAGAGATATTGGTGCAGGTTGGCTGATATACCTGACTTTATCTTGAGCAAGTGCAGATCGATTATGGTTGGTTTTTTGTGGTTCGGTGGGCAACATGGTGTGGGATGGTTGGAGGTGGCTCAACCTAGGCATAGCGGTGGGCTGGGGCTTTTAGATCCCTCTGATATTATGTGAGAAGCTACGGCAAAAAGGGTGCATGATTTTCTTACTAAACCAGATTCTACCTGGTCTTCCTAGATGAGGACACGATATGGGCCTAGTTTGGAGGTTGGTTCTGCTGAGTTCACCTCCTGTTCTAGAATTTGGTGCAAGATGTGCTTGGCTTGGGACTCTTGCCGGCAGGAGTATCAATGGGTCAACGACAGCTGGACTGTTCGCGAGAGAGACAGACCTTGGTTGATTGTCCGCAATCAGCCACAGGTGCCTTGGGACCAGATCCTTTGGAGCAGGTTCCATTGCCCCAAGTGGAGCTTTTGTGCTTATAGAGCTATCCTTGGTCGACTTCCTACTAGGGATAGAGTTAGTAGATGGGCGGTTGGCTCTAGTAGCGTCTGCCTTCTCTGCTGCGAGGAGATGGAGTCTCACCGACACCTTTTCTTTGGTTGCCCGTATGCTGAGTACCTTTGGGTTCGGTGCTCCCTTAAACTCAGTTGGGGGGTAACCCACCCACCAACCTTATGGATACTATGGGCTGGATTTTGGAGTCGACGACTATGGATTGTCATCTCAAGAGGTTTGCGGGGCTGATTATGGGGCTCATCTTCCTCCTCTGGCAAGAGAGGAACTGTAGAGCCCATGGCAAAAGGGCAAGGGATAAATTTCAATTTTTTGATGAGTTTGTTAATAGCTTATGTTGGTTTTGTAAAGCTAACCCGGGTACCCTTGTGAGGGTCAAGCCGGAGGTTAGGTTGATGTGGGGTCTTTGATGACCTTGTATAGTATATGGGGTGTTCACCTCTATACTCTTTTTGGGGTTCTAGTAATATTTTACCTTATCTAAAAAAAAGAATCTAGAGACCCAACTACCTCCCTTTACTTTCAGTCACTTGAGTGACTAGAGGATTCTTCCTCTAGCACAATTGCTTTTTTGAACGTTGTTAGACGGTTGAACAATGATCATTTATATATTTTGACATGTATAATTGTTTAATTGTTTGCTCATAATTGCTCCATACTTATAGTGTTCAATTAGTTGCTCATAAATTGCTTGCTTATATCAATTCTTGTGTGAATTAGTCCAATACCTCGCTTGATTTAATTACTCATATAGATTGAATCTTGCTCATATCAAGCCACTCCTTTGTTGTCTGCTCTCTTTTTCCCACATTTGATCCCAACTTCCTGAGATGGGTCTTCGTCGTAGGAGATCCTGAGGGGATTAGGACCCCATTACCTCAAAAGTTAGAATCCTTAGGGAAATAATATGAAAAAACATGACCATCTTCGACTCGAAGATCCACAAACTTCAAATCTTTTTTATCACTTTGTTTTCCAAAATTAAACTTGAACCGCCATTTTAATTCAAGATCATGGTTAGATACAATACTTATTTTTGGGATATGTATGTGAAAATATGTGAGCATAATAGGAGTGAAATCAAAAAATTTCTGTCCATATTTTCTTTATTCAGAAGATCACATCAACAACAATGTATCTCTGAAAGAGGATGCGAGCCACACTTTGTCCTAGAGCAAGTCCAACGACTATTCTTGCAGAGAGATATATTTCCTTCTCAAGTAGTACACGGTTGATAATCGTTGGTGTCTTCCTAGTATAGTATACAAACAACGGTTGACAGTGTCCCCCTAACATGGAAACAAAAGCTTCCATGCAGACTATCAACAAGTCCAAGTTGTATTTCCAAAGTCAATGAGGAGTTGTCCTTCCATTTGTCAACAAGCTTGCTTTGACTTCCTCTTCCCTTGCCATCTCTCTCTTTAAATGTTACAAAAATACGAGATGAGGATTCCTAAGACAATCTCTTAACATCCTCTTTAGACTTTGTCTCTGTTGTGTGTGTATTGAGCCTAGGCCACACCTCCTATATAGGAGTGGATGGTCTAGAGTTTTCAAAACCTATGAGATACAAAAGGTCTAATCTCATGTCTTGACGACTGCTATGAACAACCAGTTGGTCGACTAACACGCCAATCTTGAAGCTCAAAAACATGGCTATCCTCCTCCTTGGATCTCCCTAGACCATCTTGGCTCCTATTCACATTCAAGTAGATCTCTTGAACGTCAAATGGGTCATGGGTTCGATGGGTGTAAGGTTTATATAAACCACGGTAGTCAAAAAATCTAAGCATCCCTTGATAAGTGAACCTATAGAGCCCCATGCAATATAGATCCATGAACGCTCTTTATATACCAATCCATTAAGGGTCACCTATTGAGGACCTCTTCAATTAGACTCATCAAAGATTCATCCAAGACTCATCAAGGCTCTTGTAACATACCAAACCAGGCCTCATAACCATGAAAACTTGGATCTCAAGGATTATATGTCTTTGGCCTTAGTTAAGGAGAAAACCCCCAAACATGGTGTAATTTATAACCAATAAGACTTCAATAGGATGTAAATATAATGAAGGTTAAGTAGTGCTTAGATGGCTAACATAATGGATTAATAATAATAGGAATTTTTTATAATTAATCCTAACTCACTTGTTATAACACATATAATACACCTAAGTGATACATCAACTACGAAAGTTTGACATATAATTCATCTATACATATAATAATAAGTGGGATGTTGAAGATATACAAGTTTTAGATAATAAATAATACATGTATATAAATGTATTCATGTGTCCCACCTCTCATTGATACAATTAACTCACCAAATGAGTTCATTATGCCTATAATAGATAAACAAACTAAATCAATAATAATTGTGGAAATTATTTACATAGAAATAAACAAGGGAATATATGTTAATACGGATCTAGTTTGTCCTTAATTGGATGCTAATTGTGCTAGATGAAATAAAGGGAGAAACTTGGTTTAAATCGAGTTAATAGTTTTAAATAGGCATTAACATACGTCTTTCACAAGAATATCATGCCAAAACAAATCAACTTCCAAAAGATAATAGAAACCTATTGATTAGGATAATTAATAGGCAAAATGATCTTTTAATTCTAATAGGTTAGATAACCAAATAGAAGTATCAAAAATGGAAATAATGTTGGTTTTGGAGTCTACACCTCCAAATCATCTTGGTGTCAAGTTTCACCTTAATCAAAGTTGATTTGTTTCCCTAATTAAAATAGGAAAGAAAACATCTAAAACTATTAAGTATTCAATTGATATCTTCTAATTTCCTAAAGTTATCAATTCATTTTTGGATGTCATGCATTTGTATCTCTAACTTTTAGGTCTTTATGATAATGACTTTTCTCAGCCACCCAATCTCCATCTAGTGACTGCTAGATCTTCTTCTTCATCTGTTCACTTGCCAATTTTAAACATACATTGAATGTGATTTTCTCTTCTTGATTCTTCTCTCTCCACTTCTCCTTACAGAATGATTCTTCCCCGACCACTTTGATCTATCCTCTCTTTACTAAGTAATCCTCATTACGATTAGAGATGTAGATAGGTTGTGGGTTTTTCCCACAAGACGGCTGATGGGAGGGAGAATGGTATGCAATGCGCATAATTTTTTAAGGAGCAAAGAGGAAAATTGAACACCCTCCCAATCTTGAACAAACAAACTTTCCACCTCTATTCCTTACTTGAATGGCAAGGGGGATGATGCACGTCTCACATCGATGGAGTTTGACTAAGGGATGTGATTTACATTCACGATTCAAGACTTCACATGATGTTTTCACGCGAGCATGATTGATTCTCGATATTTGAGATTTGTTGATCATCAATTTGTTTAATATCACACTCTTTCTACCTCAATGTGTGCCTTTCTTACTGCTATAACATCTACTCCCAAGCCTCTTCAAATCAACATGTTTATATACCTTGTTCAATCCCAAAACTGACATATTCTTTTTTATCTCTCCCTGGTTGTATTTTCTTGGGTGTGGGGTCAAAGTTTGAGAGGGACAATGTGTCCATCTTGTCTAGGTAGGTTTTTATCTCATACTCTGTGAGGTTTTTTCACAATAAATCCAATGTACCTCGATATCTTCTTGCAATTCTATTTGATTATGCGCTCATCTGTGATGCTTGATTTTTTTCCACGTCCTCATTGATTGTATTGTGATAAATGTGCATATACCCAACAAGTGGTATTAGAGCACATGGTGTAGATATATATAATATAGGGAAGAATCATGATGCAACAATGATAAATTTCACTAGGTAAATTGTCAGACTTGGAATCCTAAGATAGAGGATATTATGTATTGCAAAGATTTGCACAATCTGATAGAGGGACAAAATCTAAAGAAGATATATGGTGCAAAGTGGATTACATTAAACATGAAGATTATGAGAATATTATGAAAGTGGCTTGACCTTTAGATATTCCACCATATCTATAAGGAGACCAATGCAAAAGATATATTTTCCAAGATTAATAAATTATATGAACACAAGACTACGACAAAAATGCTTTATCGATAAGGAAGTTGGTGAACCTGAATTAATACTACAATACTAGAACCTACAAGCAGATGAATGAAAGATCATGTTGGGTTCAATGATGATCAAGTACCAACGCTACTTCTTTTAGAATCACTACATGATAGTTTAGGGACACCATTTGTGACAAACAACAATTCTATACAAGAGGAAAAAGTGATACTTGATCAAGTGAAGAGCATTTTAGTTCAAAAAAAGACTCAATGATGGGAATCATGCAACATTTATTCAGAGTTGCACTTCACATACATCAGGTAACTAATAAATCCTGAGAATGTGATAGATATTAATGGGGTAGTGAATCCCAGGAACATGGGGAACCTCATTGCATATCCAATTTGATAAGTAGAGGATGATTTTGTTACCTCAATTTGGGTCACTTCAAAAGGGATTACAAGGTTTAGAAAAGGAAACCTGGGTTTAAATCCATTAAGGAGGAGTATACAAGAACACTGCATTGACAATTCATGTGGCAGTTATAATGATGATTATCGATGATGTGTTTTTGACAATCCAATATAGTGCCACATGTTGATCATGATGATTCTGAGTGGGTGGTGAATGATGCACTTTCTTATCACACATCACCCAACAAAGAGTTCTTCACTACATACAAGAGTGAAGACTTTGGTAGAGTGAACATGGGAAATACCAGCTTCTATGAAATCATTAGGATCAGTGACATCTGCACTCAGATAGGCATTGGTTTCATAATCACATTCAAGCATGTTTGTCATGTTCCCTACTTGTAGTCGAGTCTAATATTTGGTTCTTTCTTTTAAGAGAAGGCTATCATCTAGGATTTGGTAGAGAAAAATGTAAGATCACAAATGGGCCTTTTATTGTTGTACTTAGAATAATGTGTTGCATGTTGTATACGACCTATTTGAAAGTTCTCATAGGAAATATACATGCAATTGAGGATCGTCAAGAATATCTATTAAATAGATGACTAGGGAACATCAACAAGAAGGGTTTGTAGATTTGGACAAATAAGAGTTTGATTCCTTGTGGCAAGTACACTAGTCTCAGATCTAGTGATTCATACCAGATAGGAAAATGTAGATAAATTTCTTTCAAGAAAAGATCAAACTTGAAATCAAAGCTTCTAGATTTAGTTCATTTAGATGTTGGCAGTCTGTATAAGGTGTATTCACCACGTAGAAAATGGGTATTTTTTGCATTAATTAATAACCCATCCATGAAGGTGTGGGTTTGACTGTTGAAGGTCAAGGATAATGTCTTTTGGTGTTTTTAGAAGTTTCATGCCTTGATAGATCTGGAGATAGAGAAAAATATAAAGTGTTTTTACATGGATATTGGGGGGATTATCCCTCTAGGGATTTCTAAAATTACTATGTTCAACATGACATACAACACAATAGGATAGATCCATCACACGATAATATAACAATACAACTCAGGGGATGAATCATACTATTGTGGAGAAAGTTAGATGCATGTTGAAGACTACAAAGCTACTAAAGATATTTTGGGATAACACTATTTGATTAATCACTCTCCATTAGCTCCTTTGGGATTCCAAATACCTAAGAAGGTACGGATAGAAAAGGACACATCCTATTCTCATCTTTGAGTATTTGGGTGCAAGTCGCATGCACATATTCCCAAGGAAGATGCAAAAATCTAGATGATAAATTGTTGTTATTTATCTATCTTAGTTATGGATATCATTAGTTTGACTACATGTTCTGAGATCTAATGAAATAGTATTGTGAAGAAACATAAATGTGAAATTTCGTGAGAGTCTAAAAGTGATAAACATGTCAGTGGCAATGAGATGTTTTGGGATTACGTGACAATTCTTCTAATGATGCGTATGAAGATGGTTCAACTTCTTCCCAGGTGTAGTCTTCATATGATGATGAAGAGCAACATGGTCAACCTGAGCAACAGAATGAAAACACATCGAGTGGTTTTGTTTAAGATGGACATGGGAGTGATTATGTAAGACCTCTGACCTTGCTTTTTGGTTGATCATGCTTTCTTAGCATACTTAGATGCTTAAAACCTTAATCAAACCTTATAATGTGCCTTGATATCATGTGATAAGCTTATGTTTCCAGTTTTGTCCAGTTTGGATGATGTTTGAGCTAGTTATGCTTATATGTTGAACCTAATTGAAATTTACCCATTTCTACGGTTTACCTTGCAATTTGTCACATTCTTGTTGCACCACATATTTGGCATCATGTTGGTTATGGTTGAGCCTTGGGGTTCCTTGTCACACATTGGTATTAGTGGTGACATATTGTGTCGAGATTAGAATTTGTACAGATGCCCTAAGTTGATGTTTGACCTTGAGTGATGAGTCATCTAGGGTTTGGTGATTGCAAAGTTTTATGTGGTTCTTGGTTTTGGTGATCGGTGATGTTTTTTTGTGTGCCCTAGTCTTAGCGGTCGATGAGGATCATGACCCCTCTAGGTCTCCAAGAAACCCTAGGGTTAGCAACCATTTTCTTCCTTGATCATAATCGACCACCAAGGCGATTGAGTAGTTGCTAAGGATTCCCATCGGTCGCTATGCTATTCTGGATCAAGTATGGTCGTTGGTCTTTCTTATTTTTATCACCCTAGTTTCTTGGTTAAGTGTTGTAGTTGCATGGATGAGATTTCTTGGACACATGTCATGTTTAGCATGACACCCATCTTCCTTTCTCTCTCTCAAACCCTATGCTACATATACCCCTATCTTTACATGCATCTAACATCTTTAGACACCTAGTTTCCTCTCTCTTCCATCTTGGTTGCTCTTGGAGGTCATCCCATATTGCTTGGTTGTAAAGACCCTGATCCACGTTTTGGGATAACCTTGTTTGTTTTGCTTAAGTATGTTTCTTAGCTCCTTGCTCTAATAATCTAAGATGTAATTAGGGCATGTTGGAGGTTTGTGTTCCTTGTTTGAGCTTGTTTATTGATGCTAGTGTTTTGTAGAGAGGTTTTGGTGCAACACACAATTCACCTAGAATAGGGGTTTATGTGCAAGTTTGCCACTCTAGAGTGTTTCTTCTCTCTCTTGGCATCATCTAGAGGAGAGAGGAAGTGTTGGGTGCCTTGTTTTGGCCTTGGCTGAGTGGTGACATCCTTGGTGATGTTTTGGGCACATGTTTAAGGTGTGCTTTGCTCATAAGAGTGTTGTCTCAGGCTTGAGAGACTTGAGGAGATCTGGTATCGGTTTGTGGTTGCCTTGAGGAGGCTTGATATCAATTGAGGGTGCCTTAAGGGACATCTTATCGGTTTGGTGGTACCTTGAGGATCACCATATCATTTTGTGGTGACTCTAGAAATGTGCCATATCGGTTTGTGGCCTAGGGTTTCATCCCTATCGGTTTGTGAAGGGGATGGATGAGTGTATTGACCTTGACCTTCCTTAGTGACCAAGTGAGTAAGACATAGATCCTATCACCTTGTTTCATGGTGTTACATGTTGCCTTTCTTCTTGGACATGTGTCTTTTGGGGTTCTAAGGTTGTGACACCTTCCCCTTTCACTATCTCTCATCATCCATGCATATATATCCCTTTCTTCCCATGCAAGAGAACCCTTTTAGAGATCCTTGCTTTCTCTCCTTAGTGGCCGACCTTGAGATTGAAGATAACTCTCCCTTGGAGCTTGGTGGATGAGCCAAAAGCTTGTGGTGCTCTCTTTTATCTTCTTCCTTGGTAAGCCATGGTTTTATAGCTTTCTTTCTCTCCTTCTTTCTTCTTCTCAACCATGGACCTTAGTATCTTCTTTCCTCCTTTTTGCTTTCTTAACCATGGTCCTATCTTATCTCTTAGAGGTGTTGTGCTTAGAGGATCTTCTTCCTCTACCTTGAGTTTGTGAGCCTAGAGCTTGACCTTGGATCTTAGAGCTTGGTGGTTGTTCTTGAGGCGGGTTATATAACTCTAAGCCTACTTTATTATCACCTTTATACTTGTTACCTTACTAGTTGTTCTTAGCTCGTTATTTCTTTCTTGTTAGTATCTTTATTTGGTAGCCTTATGTTCTATTTTGAGAATAGAACTTTGTGAATTTGCTGTCATAAGTTGCAACCCTTTTTCCTTTGCCTTGTTAGTAAAATCATCTTGAGGTAGAAGATGACTAAACCAATATGCTTTGTAAACCTACATGGTAAACTAATATGCTTTTTGCTAAACCTATATACCTATCATGATGTGGCTTTTTATGACCTAGTGGTGACTAGTGAGGAAGGGTGGTGGATTGTGAGGTTTTTAGTTGAGTATGGAAGTCGACATGGATAACCCTAATCCGACACACATGCAATCCCATACACCCTAGCCCAATACACCTAGAGTAGAAGTGAGGAGTACTTCTCTTGTGGCTTTGGCTGATATCCCATGATGGTGAATGTGGTCGATATTCCTTAGTGATCTTTGAGTCTGATACCCTAGTTGTTGGTATGGCCGATATCCCATGATGATGAAGGTGGTCGATATCTAAAGAGATATCTAGGTTGATACCTTTTGAGATAGTATGGCTGATACACTCTCTTATGTACCTCTAATCGATATCATTTTTGGTGGTTGATACCAAATGATGATAAATCGATACTCACCTTGAGGTTGGTAGGTCAATACCCTACTTAGGTTGGTTGCCCGATATCTAGGGTTAACTGATACCCTAACCCTAACTTATGCCCTATGTGATGTGTAGTGATGCATCTTGTTGATGATAGGGACACATGGTGTGATGTGATGCCCTATGGTGTAATCATCTATATGATGTTAAAAGCTAACTCTCTCTTTACATGTTTCATAATAATGATAGAAATATGTTTCCACATCTTCTAAATTTCCTTCATAACGATGAAGGAAGTGATGATCTAAAGATGGTTGTTGATCCAACCTTACAAACGTTGATTGATTAAAAGAGGAAACCCTAACCCTAAAAGATGTGATGTGCTTTGAAGGACATGTATTCTTCAAGTTGATAGTATCAATGATGCATTGCTTCTCTTGTTATATGTTTTTAACCATGCAGGTAAACAATGTTATCCATATCTAGGTATGAGCTATGATGATTATTATATGTTGGAATAAGCCTTGAGAGGCAAGTGTGGTATGATAACCCCAAGAGAAGAATTAATGGTCTTATGACCTGGTGATGGCTACTTGCCTTATGTGAAATTGACAGTTTCTCTCAAAGATGAGATGAGGGGTTGATACCCTAAGATATGTAGTCTTGGTGATGGACATTGGTCCTTGTGATGGACATTGGTCCTGGTGATGGACATTGGTCCTGGTGATGGACATGTGATGAATAATTGGCATAAAGTGATGATGTGTCCTTATATATGTTTCAGTAAGTTTTAGTGATATCTTAAACCCTAATTTTGTAGAATTTGTTTCTATTTTGTACATAATAACTTGATTGATGCTACATGTCATCTTAATTGGTCTAATTAAGCAAGTGGAATCTAATAGTGTAGTTTTCCCTGTGCCATAGACCCATTTAGTGTTAGCAATAGGTGGATGGTGAAATGAGTTTAACTCGGAGCACATATTTTTGAATATGCGGGATAAAAAGTGAATAATTTCCTTGTCTCCTTAACCCTATATAATGTGGAGACAACCATGTGTGAGTCGATCTCATTATTATATGGATGGCCATGGTGAGACACTCCTTCTTAAAACGGCCATGCATGCGCCTATTCTTCTAGCATTGTACCTGTACTAAGTTGGGCTAGACATGATTTTATATATGCGGATGGCCATGTGTGAGCCAATCCCTGAGCTTGACTATATGTCATTATTGTAATTGACTAATATGTCTCTGTAGTGTGTTCCCTCGTACTGACCAAGGAAGGTGAGGTTGTGGATTCTGACTCTTCCAAGACCTTATATGGCACTGACTTTGACTATATACATATAGTTGTCGGTTGGATTTGGGTGGTACAACTCAAATCCTCAGGGCATAACGAATATGTAAACAGTCGTGTAGTATAATTGTTTAAGATCAAACACAAAAACATTGATTGAGGCCATGCTTTGATTTTATATCATTTAGTTATTAACAGTGATACATGTTCTTCATATTCCTTCTTAAATTGATAAATATTATATTAAGTTATGGCAAGTGCATAGTGTTGATCTAATTGCTTTATCTTGAGCTATATGATTTTTAGTTAATCTTGTTCAACCTTCTCAGTATGATGTTTTATCTATCTGTGATGATAATAGAGTTGGTGGTGAGTTATATCTCTCATCGAGATTTGGAATCTCACCCCTTGGGGTTCCCACATCCTTTTTAGGTGTCCGTGCATGAAGGAGTAGAGATCGTGCAACAGAGGTTGAGGAGTAGCAGGAGGGCCAGTAGCTGACGAGGTTGGCAGTGTTGTTGGATGTCTTTTGCTGATAGAGTCCTAGAGTCGTCCCTGTACACTTGGGTCTTTAGGAACCATTTTAAAGACGTTTTGTGATCGTGCTTTTTTTATGTGGTTGGTTTATATACCTGTAATGAACAGTTCTGGTGGACATATGTATATGTGCTTTTGGAAAAGTCCCTTTGATAATTGGTTGATGACATGTCTTGAGTATGCTTTGAGGTATGAAAGGACTTATGTGCGAAGTTTCTAGCTGCTTGTGGTTTTATGAAAAAATGTTTTAGTTCTTAATGTTTTCTGCTAATAAGTTTGTTAATCTCTCTTCCACAATTTTGTTTTGATTAATCTCATTTATTAAGGTTCACTGAGTCTATAGGGACCTAGGACTAGGGTTTGTGTCTATTGTCCTCCAGTCTGTCTTATAGTCACTTCTGCTTATGCAAAAGAAGAAGTAAAGTTGAAAGATGTCTGGAGAACAAGAAGAACATGCTACCGAGAGCAGCATTGCAGCACCAGGTGGTGGTGCAAGGAACTAGGCACATGAAGATCGGGTGCCTGAAGTCCCCCAGGTTGACCCTACGATGATAGAAAATCTTTCCTTCAGGTCCCTTTTCAGGCATATTATAGCAACAATGATGCATATGGTAGATAGGATGCCTACGCCTCAGCCTAATGCAACAACCCCAAATGCAGAATCATCGAGCACTGGGAAGACTTTCGAGCATCTTCGCCAAGTTGGAGCGGTTGAGTATGTAGGGACAACTGACCCATCAGATGCATATGTGTGGCTGATAGCGATTGAAAAGGATTTCAAGATCCTGATTATCCCCGAGGCAGATAAGGTGAAGCATGTGGTGTACCTCCTGAATGGGAGTGTTGGCCATTGGTGGGCCATAGAGGAGGAGAAGAAATCCAGAGTGGTGGTTGGTTGGGAGGAGTTTTGATGGGAGTTCATTAGTTGGTACTTCCCATGAATGTATCTTGATAAGTGATCAGCCAGTTCAAGAGGATCCATCAGGGATCTAAGATGATCAATGAGTATGAGGCAAGGTTCATTGAGTTGTTGAGGTTCTGTCCTTATATGGAAACAATAGCTGACGAGCGGATTTGTCATTTCGAGAAGGGGTTGAGTGATGAGTTGTCAACTCCAGCAAATTCTTAGGAGAATAGAGAACGGCTTGACATGTTTGTAGAGTCGGTTTGGTGAATAGAACAATCTATGAATGAGAAGAGGGAGACAAGTGCCAAGAAATGGTTTGTACAGTTTCCAGGACAGTCATCTGGTGGCTTTAAGAAGCTGGATTTTTCTACACCGCCAGTTCCACAAAGGTTCGACGTTTCGACTTAGTATTCCCCTAGTAAGGGATGAGGATGTAGTTTTCCACTGGAAGTAGCTCAGAGTACAACTTCAGTGTCAGTGATTGGGCCATCTAAGCCCTGATATGAGAGAAAGACATGTTACAAGTGTGGGCAAATTAGACATACGCAGGAATTCTTCTCTATGAGAGGTGGTGAAGTGACTCAACAGCCGAGGCAGAGCCAGCAGGGCTCATAGAGACAGTAGAGCAATAGCAACACAGAAGGACGAGGATGTGGCCAAGCGTCACAAGCTGGATCGTTTGCTCAGGGAAGTAGAGGACGGAGGTGACAATAGGAAATGACTAGATTCTACGCCATGAGTCATTCGGAGGTGGTGGCCAACCCACGAGTTGTGACATGTCAGATGGAGTTATTTCATTCTGATTTGTCTTCTTCTTGCTTTATATCTGTTTTGGTTGACCCAGGTTCCACACACTCTTCTATCACACGTGAAGTGCTTAGTAGTTGCTCTTTGCTTGTTAGTCGTAGGAAGAGTAGCTTGTTGCTAGAAACCCCGTTGGTCAGTTCTATAGTGTTGTAGAATGTGTGTCCTTCCCGTGTTCTCTGTTTTTAGGGACACATAATGCAAGTGGATCTCATACCACTTGACATTTATGGATTCGATGTGATCCTTGGAATGGATACCTTGGAGAAGTATAGAGTAGTCTTAGATTGTGGTTCCAAGCAAGCAATATTTGTGGATGGTAGAGAGATGTGGATCTTCCAAGGAGATAGGAAGATTCTTCCGACGTGTCTTGTTTTAGCCATGGTGGCGGGGAAGCTTCTGAGACAAGGTTGTGAAGCATTTTGGCACATGTACTGGATACTGAGGTGAAGAGTCCTAGTATTCAGGAACTGTCAGTGGTTAGGGAGTTTGAAGATGTGTTCCCTGATGAGTTTCCTGGTGTTCCCCCACCCCAGAGATTGATTATGAGATCAATCTAGTTCCTGACACGCAGTCGATAGCTCAGACACCGTACAGGATGGCACCAACAGAGATGGCAGAATTGAAGAAACAATTGTAAGAACTGCTTGACAAATGTTTCATCAAGCCGAGTACATCACCGTGGGGTGCCCCAGTGCTATTTGTAAAGAAGAAGGATGGGTCTATGAGGTTGTGCATAGATTAAAAATAGTTGAATAAGGTCATGATAAAGAATAAGTATCCCTTTGAGGATAGATGACTTGTTTGATCAGTTGTGTGGCATGACGGTGTTCTTGAAGATAGATCTGCGGTCAATATATCATCTGTTGAGGATCAAGGATGATGACATACTAAAGTCATCTTTTAGGACAATGTATGGTCACTATGAGTTCGTGGTTATACCGTTTGGGCTAACCAATGCACCAACAACGTTCATGAATTTGATGAACAGGGTGTTTCGACCGTTCCTTGATCAGTTTGTGGTTGTCTTCATAGATGACATTTTGATATATAATTGGGACAGTCAGTAGCAAGAACAACATATACGTCAGGCGCTGAAAGTGTTGAGACATCACCAACTCTATGCTAAGTTCAGCAAGTGTGAGTTCTGGTTGAGGGAGGTAGCTTTCTTGGGGCACATTATATCTGTAGAAGGAGTATGCGTGGACCATAAGAAGGTAGAGTCTGTGACAGAATGGGAGCAACTGAAGACGCTGATAGAAGTGTGTAGTTTCCTAGGTTTGACAGGCTACTACTAGAGGTTCATCAAGGACTTCATCGTTGTTGCCTTACCCCTAACAAGATTGATGTGAAAGGATGTGCCATTTGTTTGGGATGATAGATGTCAACGTGCTTTTCAGTTATTGAAGGTTAAGTTGGCAAGTGCACCAGTTTTGGTCCTGCATGAGTAGTGAAAATGATACATAGTCTTTTGTGATGCATCCAAAAGTAGTTTGGGTTGTGTGTTGATGCAAGACAAGCAAGTGATTTCTTTTGATTCCCGACAGCTTAAGAAACATGAGGAGAATTATCCAACCCATGATCTGGAGTTAGCTATAGTGGTTCATGCCTTGAAGATTTGGAGACACTATCTGTATGGGGAGAAGTGGCATATCTTCACAGATTACAAGAATGAAAGTACATCTTCTCACAATCGGGGTTGAACATGACGTAGCGATGTTGGATGGAGCTGATTAAAGACTACGACTGCACGATTGATCATCACCTGGGAAAGGTGAATGTCATGGCAAACGCTTTGAGCAGGAAGTCTTCATCTATGGATAGAAGTTAGTTGAGTTCTTTAATGTGCCACAAGTGAGACATGTTGGTCTCCTTACGTCAGATGAATATCAAGTTGGAAGTCTCTTTGTTAGCCAGTTTGTTGGCATAATTACAAGTGAAGCCTATGCCGAGGCAATAGATTAGAGAGACACAACATATGGATATTGTGATACAACAGATTAGATTGGAGTTTGGTAGTGAGAAGTGTGATGGGTTCCATGAGTCAAATGATGGGATAGTCTGTTACCATGACATGATAGTGGTTCCTGATGTTGATGATCTGAGGAAGATGGTGCTGGAAGAAGCTCATTCATCTATGTATGTTATGCAACCATGTAGTACCAAGATGTACCACAACCTGAGAGATATGTATTGGTGGCCCGACTTGAAGAAAGATGTAGCTGAGTTCGTTGCAAGATATGATGTGTGTCAATAAGTCAAAGCTGAGCATCAGAAGCCTACATGAACATTACAACCATTGCTTATACCTCAGTGGAAATGGGATCATGTGACTATGGACTTTGTGGTTGGTCTATATAGGACATCCACATCTTATGATTCCATTTGAGGGATGATTGACTGATTGACCGAGTCAACATATTTCCTTCCCGTGAAGACAACATTCAAAATAGAGAAACTTGCTAAAGTTTAGTTGACGAGATAATGCGTTTACATGATGTTCCAGATATTATTATATCTGATAGAGGTCCTCAGTTTAAAAGTCACTTTTGGGAGTGACTGCATACACCTTTGGGTACGCAGTTGAAGTTCAACACTGCTTTCCACCCACAGACAGATGGTCAGTCTGAAAGGACCATTTAGATCCTAGAAGATCTATTGAGGGCTTGTGTTCTTTAGTTTATAGGAAGTTGGGATATATGCCTCAGTCTAATAGAGTTTGCCTACAATAACAACTATCAGAGAAGTATTGACATGGCACCATATGAGGTGTTGTATGGGAGACGTTGTAGGTCTCCCTTGTGTTGGTATGAGATAGGGGAGTATCAGCTTCTGGGTCCTGATCTTATACATCAGATGACAGAGAAGATCAAAGTGATACAACAATAGTTGAAAGTAGTACGTGACAGATAGAAGTCATATGCAAACAATCATCATAGATCCTTGGAGTTCCAAGTGGGAGACAAAGTATATCTGAAGGTCTCTCCCTAGAAAGGTGTTTAGAGGTTTGGGAAGAAGGGTAAGTTGGCTCCCAAGTTTATGGGACCTTACCCAGTTTTGGCACGAGTTGGGAAGGTGGCCTACAAGTTGGAGTTTCCACCTGATTTGCACAAGTTGCATCTACTATTCCATGTCAGTATGCTGAGAAAGTACAATCTGGATACAGAGTCAGTGTTACAGCATGTGGAGGTGGAGCTTGATGAAGATATGACCTATGTGGAGAGTTCAATGTTGATCCTTGATCGGAGGGTGAAGAAGCTGAAGAGTAAGAACCTTGTGCTTGTGAAGGTTCTTTGGAATCATCATGGTGTTAAGGAAGCCACATGGGAGCTCGAAGAGGAGATGAGGAGGAAGTACCCTTCTCTTTTCTCTTAGGATTTCGGGGGCAAAATGCCTGTTAGGGGGTTATGGCTTGTATGGACCATGACCCACGTTTTGGGCTAACCTTATTTGTTTTGCTTAAGTGTGTTTCTTAGCTCCTTTATCTAATCATCTAAGATGTAATTAGGGCATGTTGAAGGTTTGTATTCCTTATTTGAGCTTGTTGCTTGATGTAAGTATTTTGTGGAGAGGTTTTGGTGCAACATGCAATTCACCCAGAATAGGGGTTGATGTGCAAGTTTGCCACCTCTAGAGTGTTACTTCTCTCTCTTGGAATCATCTAGAGGAGAGAGGATTTGTTGGGTGCCTTGTTTTGTCCTTGGTTAAGTGGTGACATCCTTGGTGATGTTTTGGGCACATGTTTGAGGTGTGCTTTGCTCACAAGAGTGTTGTCTTGGGCTTGAGAGCCTTGAGGAGACCTACTATAGGTATGTGGTTGCCTTGAGGAGGCTTGATATTGGTTTAGAGTGTCTTAAGGGACGTATTATCGGTTTGGTGGTACCTTGAGGATCACCATATAATTTTGTGGTGACTCTAGAAATGTGCCATATCGATTTGTGACCTAGGGTTTCATCCCTATCGATTTGTGAAGGGGATGATGAGTGTATCAACCTTGAACTTTCTTAGTGACCAAGTGAGAGAGACATAGATCCTATCACCTTGTTTCATGGTGTTACATGTGGTCTTTCTTCTTGAACATGTGTCTTCTAGGGTTCTAAGGTGGTCACACCTTCCCCTTTCTCTCTCTCTCTCTCATCGGCTATGTACATATACCCCTTTCTTCCCATACAAGAGAACCCTTTTAGTGATCCTTGCTTTCGGTCCTTGGTGGCCGACCTTGAACTTGAAGAGAACTCTCCCTTAGAGCTTGGTGGGCGAGCCAAAAGCTTTTGGTGCTCTCTTTCATCTTCTTCCTTGGTAAGCCACGGTTTTCTAGCTTTCTTTCTCTCCTTCTTTCTTCTTCTCAACCATGGACCTTGGTATCTTTTTTCCTCCCTTTTGATTTCTTAACCATGGTCCTATCTTATCTCTTGGAGGTGTTGTTCTTGGAGGATCTTTTTCCTGTATCTTGAGTTCATGAGCTTGGAGCTTGACCTGGGAGCTTAGAGCTTGGTGGTTGTTCTTGAGGCAGGTTATATAACTCTAAACCTACTTTTTTATTATCACCTTTCTACTTGTTACCTTGATAGTTTTTCTTAGCTCGTTATTTCTTACTTGTTAGTAGCTTTATTTGGTAGCCTTGTGTTCTGTTTTGAGAATAGAACTTTGTGAATTTGCTGCCATAAGTTGCACCCCTTTTTCCTTTGCCTTGTTGATAAAATCATCTTGAGGTAGAAGATGACTAAATCGATATGCTATGTAAACCGACATGCTAAACCGATATGATTTTTGCTAAACTGATATACCTATCATGATGTGGCTTGTTATGACCTAGTGGTGACTAGTGAGAAAGAGTGTTGGATCATGAGGCTTTTAGTTGAGTATTGAATTTGTCACGGATAACCCTAATCTGACACACATGCATTCCGATACACCGTAGCCCAAGACACCTAGAGTAGAAGTGAGGAGTACCTTCCCTTAGGGCTTTGGCCGATATCTCATGTACTTGGTGATCTTTGAGGCCGATACCCTAGTTGTTGGTATGACCGATATCCCATGATGGTGAAGGTGGCTGATATCTAAAGAGATACATAGGCGGATACCTATTGAGATAGTATGGTTGATACACTCTCTTATGTACCTCTAATCGATATCATTTGTTATGCTTGATACCAAATGATCATAAACTAATACTCACCTTGAGGTTGGTAGGTTGATACTGTAGCGACCATCTCGCGAAAACAAGATTAACTAATGCGGAAGCGTTCATCAAGCAGTGGATTAGCGAAAATCACTAAAAATTAAAACTTTTTGCAAAGAGTTCCACACATAGTAAATCTTTTTCTTCAAGAGCCAAAGTATAACACATTTACTTTTTGGATCTAAGGTACATATCATGCATCATCTCTTTCTGAGAATTACAAGCATCAGCTGACCTGTTAAGCTCAACACAGGTAGTATAAAATCTTGAGACACTGATCCAAAACCTCGAAAGCACTAACTACTACTCCAAGGACCTGAGAGTACAGAGATGACACATAGGACTCTATATACAACTATACATGTCATGACAACCAATGTCTCCACCTGAGACTTAACTATTGTCCTTGCTGCTACTGTTGTTCTTCACCTACTGAAGGATTCCTGTCTCCTCATCCGCATCCACCTAAAAATGTGGTTCCCACGGGGGTGAGACAATTATAAAAATTGCCCCAGCGAGAGTTATAACTCTCCGCCAGAAACATTATTATTGCATCTTAAGAAGATAAATATGAACAGGGTAATCATATTTATTTAACTCCAGATATTTTAATGTCTAATAGATTAGAACATTATTCTATATCAAAAGCATTGCAACTATAACTTGATAGAATCAACATGTCACATATTCTTTGATGAGTATGAAGAACATGTATAACATCTAGTCAAACTACAAAATCATTACCACTGCATTAACTCTTTTCAGGCTTAGATCATATATCTAAAGCCTGGTATTATCATTGTGGAGTCATGGCCCGTAGCCATACTCTTTTCATAAAGTGTTGGGATCTTAATCCCTCATTTCAACAATGGGAATTCTCATCCCTTCACAATTTCAATACCATAACCATGAAATCCTGGGTATTCAAACCCTTAGCTCATCACCTGAGCATTGTTATCACTTTCTCAGGTAACTAACACCTTTAGGTCATCTAATCAAGGTAAATATGATACTTACTACACAAGCATCCATCATGGCACTTGAGGCCCATTAACTCTCTTGCCACCTCTTACCAGGCACAAGGTATATTATGGCACACAAGGCCCCATAAACAAATTCAAACTAATAACACATCATAGCCCATACCTGGCTATGCTCATCATCTCATGATACTTGCATGGTTAGCACATATGATAGCAGTACATTAATTATCTATCAATACCATGCAAAACAAATGTATCATTATTTCAAGAGTATCACCCTTATTCCTTTATCAGGATCAGGGTTTTCCATCACATATATCATGTATCCTTCACCCAATTATATTGGACTTATAACACATCAAGGTATATGACCATATTAGGTCACTATAAATCATCTCCAAGTCCATCATGGAGCACCACGACCGTGCAACCAGGAACGGCCGTGCAAAGAAAGTCACCACGGCCATGCTACCTTGCATGGTCGTGCAAAGGGAGTTCACCTCATGAATCATATTCAAGTATGAATTCTATTCTCTCATTAGGGATTAGGGTTTCACATAGCATCTCCCTTCTTTAGAATAGGGATTGCATATAGCATCACCATTCATTAGGGTTTCATATCACATTGCCCATAATTAGGGTTTACTAATCATTCCCAATTAGAGTTTCTCATGAAATCACCCTCAATTAGGGTTTCACATGGATACACCCTCAACTAGGGTTTCACATGGATACACCCTCAACTAGGGTTTACATCATGTATTGGATCCATGCATTTGTTATGCATTATTGATTAGTACCATTAAGGGTATCTCTCACCTAATTAAATTAGGTTTCCAAAAATGTTTGATCAATTAGACCTTCAATAACATGAGGTATCCAAATAGATTGATCAATGGAACCTTCAATTGCACTAGGTATCCATTTGGATTAGTCAATTGAGTCTTTAATTTCATTGGATACTCAATTGGATCAATCCATTGTTCCTTCAATTACATTAGGTACTCAATTGGATTAACCAATTGATCCTTCAATTGCATTAGGCATCCAATTGAATTAACCAAATTGATCCACAAACGGTCTGAAACCTTTTAAGCAAAATGCTTTGAAACCGCATGGACTTGAAACCGCATGGGTCTCAAACGGTTTGAGACCGTTTGGACTGAAAATGATCTTGAGACCGTTTGGTCCAAACCTCTCAAAACCGCATGAACCAAAAAGTCAATCAAGACTTCAACAACACTCAATTCCAATCAATGGAGCTTCAATCAATTGGATCATCAATTCAATCATCAATTGAATCATGAACTCACCCCTCAATTGGGACTTCAATTAGGGTCTTATTTAAATGGGATTAGGGTTTATAATCACCAATTAGAGCTTTGAAGTTGATCATCAATCAGACTACTAATTGTGTTTCAATTGATTACATTGGACCTTCAACAATTGAATTCATGGAACCAATCATCAATGGGACCTATGATCATACTTCAATTGAGTTTAATAGGTCAACCTTCAACTGATTTGACCCTCAATTGACCCTCAATTGATTATCAAATAGGGTTTGAATCAATTGAATTAGGGTTTGGAGTCGATGATCCTTCAATACTAATCAATGCAAGATTAGTTACATTGAAACCATTGAACCATCATTCAAATTGATCATGACCTGACCCCAAACGGTCTTGAGGTCGTTTGGATGACCACCAAATGGTCTTGAGACCGTTTTCCCATCATATCATCAAAATCCAAGTCAACCAATAAAGATTTGGATCATTGGATTGATCATCAAATCAACAATTGATCATACTTCAACTTAGTATCTTTGGATCTTCAATTGCTTAACCATACTCAGCTCTAGACCTCCAAACGGTCTTGGGTGAGCTCCAAACGGTCTTGAGACCGTTTGGCTCACCCAACCCTTGGATTCTAGTGAAAAATCATTAGGGCTTGAGCCATTGAGTTGATCATCAAATCACCACTTAGTTGCAAAGTGATTTGATACCTTTGGACCTTCAAACACTTAATAATATCCAACCCTAGACCTCCAAACGGTCTTGGTTGACCCCCAAATGGTTTTGAAACCGTTTGGGTGATCCCCAAACGGTTTTGAAACCGTTTGGTCTAATCAACCCAAAACATCAAATCAACTCATTGGAATTTCAGCACTAATTTCAATTAGGGTTTGCCCAATTGATTAGCCTTCAAATCACGATTCCTTGGGAATTAATCCATAAAATTTGGTGATTCATTAACCAACATCATTAGGAACAGTAATCTCAAACGGTAAACCCTTTGTCAACTCTCTCAAACGGTTTTGAAACCGTTTTCCCAACAAGGTCAAATTAATCAGGTTGAAAATCAGCACTTAATCCAATTAGATTGGACTAATGGATTAGCCTTCAACCTATGATTCCTTTGGAGTTAACCCATCACATTTGGTGAGTCATTAACCAACATAATTAGGAACAGTAATATCAAACTGTCAACCCTTGGTCAACTCTCTCAAACGGTTTTGAAACCGTTTTCCCAACAAGGTCAAATTAATCAGGTTGAAAATCAGCACTTAATCCAATTAGGTTTACCTAATTGATTTGCCTTCAACTCACGATTCCTTTAGAGTTATTCCCTCAAATTTGGAGGGTTATCAACCAACATAATTATGAACAGGAACCCCAAACGGTCAACCCTTGGTCAACCATCTCAAATGGTTTTGAAACCATTTTCTCCCAAACGGTTTGCAAACCGTTTGGTCACCAAACGGTTTGGTGAAACCGTTTGGTCCAACCAAACTTTGAAACCGTTTGCCAAAGATATTTGGGGAGGTGTGTGCTTATGATGATGTCATCATCATCAAGCTCAAAACTCATGAAATCTACTCCAATTGAGCTCCAAAGCTCCAAGATCACGACAACAATGGTGAATGAAGCTCCCTTCACTATTCCAAGGGTCGTCCTCAAGCTTATCAACAGGTTGGGAGTCGTCCTCCTGCTCCTCCCTAGCTCCTTGGTCGGTTTTGTAAGCAAGGGGAAGAAGGAAATCCGAAAAGGCCTTGGTTTGGGCTTCGAAATGGAACTTTTATAAGGAAATTGATGAGAGAGAAAATGCCTTATTAAAATGCATTTAATCCCAAAAAGATGGCCGCCTCTTCCCCCTTATCTTCCTTAGGGACAAGGCTATCTTGTTTGCCTCTTATTCCTCTCAATTATCCATGATTTAAAGAAAAGCAAATCAAGCACCTTAAATCATATTATATTAATATCCATATGTGAGTGGATATTTCTTTTTCATACAAAATTGTGAGTGAGTTATCCACTCCCTTGGATATGCTTTTGCCTTTGCAAGGCTTTAAGCTCATCCAAACACATCTGAATTCAACCATTTTAATTTTGGTTGAAGGCCCTTTAATTAATACATTCATTTTTTCCCTAAATTAAATTAGGGTTTCGCTTAGGATTAAATCTTGATTATTTTAATATCAAGATTTTCTCTCCTCCAACTTAATTAAAATGAGGCACCCCTCTAATTTTATTTGCTCTGTATGAAGCCAAGAAACATTAGGGACCTTATTGAAGTGGTAATTTGCATATTGAACCCTAGGTTTTGGGTAAATTGCACATTATACCAAAACTAGGTTTTAATGCACAAGGATTGCTTTACAAGCTTAAACTTGATGCCCAAGCTTGTAAAAACCATACCACTACATCATATTCATCCTTATGATGTCTCAACATCAGAGGAATATCTTATCATGCAACATTTGCAATTTAACCCCTCAACTTGGGTAATTTGCACTTTAGTCCAAAATAAGCAAATATTGCTTCAACATTGTTCAAACAAGACCAAAATTGAAACATAAGTGTCTCATGAGCTCTAATTACTCTTCCCAAGATAATATTAAGAATCTACTCAACCTTATTAAGCAAAACATCTAGGGTTAATTCATAACCCAGGTCAGGGATGTTACAAATTATAAACCCCTAACAAGGATTTCGTCCTCGAAATCCCAGGAAAAGGAGGGACAAATTGTTCATTAATCATGCCCTCAAGTCTCCACATCTCATATTAATGTTATGGAGATACCATGGGTCTGTAGCTCACACAAAGTTCCTTCCATTAATTCAACCTTATCATTGTTTATGTTTATGCAGAGCATAAACCCCTAACATATGATATCCATATTATTGAAAGGAAGAAGCATAAAAGAACATACATCTAACATCACCTAAGAACATTTATCAAAGGGGAAAAACATATATATCTAACAAAGATAATTTACTCAGTAATCCTTTATTCATAATGTTTATTTAGTAAACTCTATGTAATTGGGAATGTTCACATAGTTCTTCCTATTAGTTGGGAATGCCACATAGCTTTTACCTTTTTGTTGGGGATGTCACATAGCTTTCCCCTTTTTGTTGGGGATGTCACATAGCTTTCCCCTATTGGTTGGGAATGTCACATAGCTCTTCCCTTTTTGTTGGGGATGTCACATAGGTTTCCCCTATTGGTTGGGAATGTCACATAGCTCTTCCCTTTTTGTTGGGGATGTCACATAGCTTTCCCCTATTGGTTGGGAATGTCACATAGCTCTTCCCTTTTTGTTGGGGATGTCACATAGCTTTCCCCTATTGGTTGGGAATGTCACATAGCTCTTCCCTTTTTGTTGGGGATGTCACATAGCTTTCCCCTATTGGTTGGGAATGTCACATAGCTCTTCCGTTTTTGTTGGGGATGTCACATAGCTTTCCCCTATTGGTTGGGAATGTCACATAGCTCTTCCCTTTTTGTTGGGGATGTCACATAGCTTTACCCTATTGGTTGGGAATGTCACATAGCTCTTCCCTTTTTGTTGGGGATGTCACATAGCTTTCCCCTATTGGTTGGGAATGTCACATAGCTCTTCCCTTTTTGTCTCTTTATACTCTCTAGATTGTTTCAAAATGATTACTTGATCAGAGTAATAAAAAAGATAACAATCTAAGAGTTTCATACTTGCCTTATCTTCAATAATCATATACCTGGCCAGGGTATATAAGTATTGAGATTAGGTAGTATGCACTTTATTTACTATCATATTCCTCACTTTTCATATCATTATACACACATGATTTTCCATTCTTGAATTTTCTTCAGGCATCATTTCTATATCTCATCTTTCAACACACAGATAAGGAAGATTATAAAACATTTTAAGGAATACTGAGTAAGATATAAGTTATCATCTCCTTTGCGTCCTTATAGGACTAGTAAAAGGAAGTTCAAAAACAACTACTTTCATATCTTTAGCACATAGAATCATGATATGAAATATCATAACAAAACTATTTCATCTAACCTGTCTGGGACGTCTGTCCACGTCCTCTATTGTTACTAGGAAACTACTTCCTTTGTGATCCTTGCTGACTCTACCCCTGAGGTTGAGTCATTATTGGATTCCCACCTGGATAATCTTTTACTAGATGTCCCAGTTGTCTGCATTGATAATAGATCCTAGGTAGAAAATTGGGTCTGTGAGGTCCAGATACCGATGTTGATGCTATGTTGGAGGCTCTTTTTGGAACATTACTACAATCCCTATCCCTACTTGACATCCATTGTGTCTGGGTATGGAATCTCGATGATGTTGCCGATGTAGAAAATCTCGGATTCTTAAAACTTTCAGACCTTTTTTTTTTTAGTCTGAGTGTACACTTTCTTGCCACTAGTCTGTCGTTTCTCGATTTCAGACCTCTCTATCCTCTTTACTGATTCCACAAAGGTGGAAAACCTCTCCCTATTCTCTAAAGCAGACACAGGAGTGGTCAATTCATCGTTCAATCCCTTTTCAAAATGTTGAATTCTTTCCTCATCATTAACTGCCATTTGCAGACAAAACCACAACAAATCCATGAACTTAGCTTCATACTCTCGAACGTTCATCTGTCCTTGTTTGATTATCTCAAATTGAGAAATATTCTCATCTAGATAAGTCTTAGGGAAGTATCTACTGACGAATTCTCATCGGAATATCTCCCATCCAATTTCTTCACCTTGTCTCTTATCTTCCTCTATCATCCACTAATGACCATCACTCCCTTTTAGGAGGTACACAGCATGTCTTACCTTTTTAGCTTCAGGAATATCAAGGATCCTGAAAGCCTTTTCCAGTTCTGTCAGCCACAGATCAACATCTATTGGATCAGATGTACCGGCATAGTCTATGGCTCCAACCCGGCGAAGTCTTTCAAAAGTTTTGCCGGCTCCATAACCCTCATAATGGGTTGATACCCTAGGTGCAGGTGGTGGCATCCTGTCTTCCATATGTGTTATGGCTGTCAGGAACTTCTCAAATAAAGCATGGATAGCTGGATTTTCTATCACAGTTGGGTCAATCTGGGGTTGTTCAGGTACATGCCCTTCCATGTTCTGGTCTCTTGCACCTCCTCCTGGTGCAGCAGTGCTGCCCTCAGCAACATGTTCTTCATGTTGTCCAGACATCTTCAAGTTCTTCTCCTCCTATGTGAGTAGAAGATACTATCAGATAAACTGGAAGACACTTAGAACAGACTCTACAACCTTAGTCCTATGTCTCTGTAGACTCAGCGAAACTAGAGCTCTGATACCACTATTGTAGCGACCGTCTCGCAAAAACAAGATTAACTAATGCAGAAGCGTTCATCAAGCAACGGATTAGCGAAAATCACTAAAAATTAAAACTTTTTGCAAAGAGGTCCACACATAGTAAATCTTTTTCTTCAAGAGCCAAAGTATAACACATTTACTTTTTGGATCAAAGGTACATATCATGCATCATCTCTTTTCGGAGAATTACAAGCATCAGCTGACCTGTTAAGCTCAACACAGGTAGTATAAAATCTCGAGACACTGATCCAAAACCTCAAAAGCACTAACTACTACTCCAAGGACTTGAGAGTACAGAGACGACACATAGAACTCTATATACAACTATACATGTCATGACATCCAATGTCTCCACCTGAGACTTCACTGTTGTCCCTACTGCTACTGCTATTCTTCACCTACTGAAGGATTCCTGTCTCCTCATCCGCGTCCACCTAAAAATGTGGTTCCCACGGGGGTGAGACAATTATAAAAATTGCCCCAGTGAGAGTTATAACTCTCCTCCAGAAACATTATTATTGCATCTTAAGAAGATAAATATGAACATGGTAATCATATTTATTTGACAACATATATTTTAATGTCTAACAAATTAGAACATTATTCTATATCAAAAGAATTGCAACTTTAACTTGATAGAATCAACATGTCACTTATTCTTTGATGAGTATGAAGAACATGTATAACATATAGTCAAACTACAGAATCATTACCACTGCATTAAATCTTTTCAGGCTTAGATCATATATCTAAAGCCTGGCATTATCATTGTGGAGTCATGGCCCGTAGCCATACTCTTTTCATAAAGTGTTGGGATCTTAATCCCTCATTTCAACATTGGGAATTCTCATCCCTTCACAATTTCAATACCATAACCATGAAATCCTGGGTATTCAAACCCTTAGCTCATCACCTGAGCATTGTTATCACTTTCTCAAGTAAGTAACACCTTTAGGTCATCTGATAAAGGTAAATATGATACTTGCTACACAAGCATCCATCATGGCACTTGAGGCCCATTAACTCTCTTGCCACCTCTTACCAGGCAAAAGGTATATTATGGCATACAAGGCCCAATAAACAAATTCAAACTAATAACACATCATAGCCCATACCTGGCTATGCTCATCATCTCATGATACCTGCATGGTTAGCACATATGATAGCAGTACTTTAATTATCTATCAATACCATGCAAAACAAATGTATCATTATTTCAAGAGTATCACCCTTATTCCTTTATCAGGATTAGGGTTTTCCATCACATATATCATGTATCCTTCACCCAATTATATTGGACTTATAACACATCAAGGTATATGACCATATTAGGTCACTATCAATCATCTCCAAGTCCATCATGGAGCACCACGGCCGTGCAACCAGGAACGGCCGTGCAAATAAAGTCACCACGGCCGTGCTACCTTGCATGGTCGTGCAAAGGGAGTTCACCTCATGAATCATATTCAAGTATGAATTCTATTCTCTCATTAGGGATTAGGGTTTCACATACCATCTCCCTTCTTTAGAATAGGGATTGCATATAGCATCACCCTTCATTAGGGTTTCATATCACATTGCCCATAATTAGGGTTTACTAATCATTCCCAATTAGAGTTTCTCATGAAATCACCCTCAATTAGGGTTTCACATGGATACACCCTCAACTAGGGTTTCACATGGATACACCCTCAACTAGGGTTTACATCATGTATTGGATCCATGCATTTGTTATGCATTATTGATTAGTACCATTAAGGGTATCTCTCACCTAATTAAATTAGGTTTACAAAAAGGTTTGATCGATTAGACCTTCGATAACATGAGGTATCCAAATAGATTGATCAATGGAACCTTCAATTGCACTAGGTATCCATTTGGATTAGTCAATTGAGTCTTTAATTTCATTGGGTACTCAATTGGATCAATCCTTTGTTCCTTCAATTACATTAGGTACTCAATTGGATTAACCAATTGATCCTTCAATTGAATTAGGCATCCAATTGAATTAACCAAATTGATCTACAAACAGTCTGAAACCGTTTAAGCAAAATGCTTTGAAACCGCATGGACTTGAAACCGCATGGGTCTCAAACGGATTGAGACCGTTTGGTCTCAAACGGTCTTGAGACCGTTTGGTCCCAAACGGTCTTGAGACCATTTGGACTCAAACGGTCTTGAGACTGTTTGGTCCAAACCTCTCAAAATTGCATGAACCAAAAAGTCAATCAAGACTTCAACAACACTCAATTCCAATCAATGGAGCTTCAATCAATTGGATCATCAATTCAATCATCAATTCAATCATGAACTCACCCCTCAATTGGGACTTCAATTAGGGTCTGATTTCAATGGGATTAGGGTTTATAATCACCGATTATAGCTTTGAAGTTGATCATCAATCAAACTACTAATTGTGTTTCAATTGATTGCATTGGACCTTCAACCATTGAATTCATGGAACCAATCATCAATGGGACCTATGCTCATACTTCAATTGAGTTTAATAGGTCAACCTTCAACTGATTTGACCCTCAATTGACCCTCAATTGATTATCAAATAGGGTTTGAATCAATTGAATTAGGGTTTGGAATCGATGATCCTTCAATACTAATCAATGAAAGATTAGTTACATTGAAACCATTGAACCATCATTCAAATTGATCATGACCTGACCCCAAACGGTCTTGAGGTCGTTTGGATGACCACCAAACGGTCTTGAGACCGTTTTCCCATCATATCATCAAAATCCAAGTCAACCAATAAAGATTTGGATCATTGGATTGATCATCAAATCAGCAATTGATCATACTTCAACTTAGTATCTTTGGATCTTCAATTCTTAACCATACTCAACCCTAGACCTCCAAACGGTCTTGGGTGAGCTCCAAACGGTATTGATACCGTTTGGATGATCTCCAAACGGTCTTGAGACCGTTTGGCTCACCCAACCCTTGGATTCTAGTGAAAAATCATTAGGGTTTGAGCCATTGAGTTGATCATCAAATCAGCACTTAGTTGCAAAGTGATTTGATACCTTTGGACCTTCAAACACTTAATCATATCCAACCCTAGACCTACAAACGGTCTTGGGTGACCCCCAAATGGTTTGGAAACCGTTTGGGTGATCCCCAAACAGTTTTGAAACCGTTTGGTCTAATCAACCCAAAACATCAAATCAACTCATTGGAATTTCAGCACTAATTTCAATTAGGGTTTGCCCAATTGATTAGCCTTCAAATCACGATTCCTTGGGAATTAATCCATAAAATTTGGTGAGTCATTGACCAACATCATTAGGAACAGTAATATCAAACGGTCAACCCTTGGTAAACTCTCTCAAACGGTTTTGAAACCGTTTTCCCAACAAGGTCAAATTAATCAGGTTGAAAATCAGCACTTAATCCAATTAGATTGGCCTTATTGATTAGCCTTCAACCTATGATTCCTTTGGAGTTAACCCATCAAATTTGGTGAGTCATTAACCAACATAATTAGGAACAGTAATATCAAACGGTCAACCCTTGGTCAACTCTCGGAAACGGTTTTGAAACCGTTTTCCCAACAAGGTAAAATTAATCAGGTTGAACTCAGCACTTAATCCAATTAGGTTTACCTAATTGATTTGCGTTCAAATCACGATTCCTTTAGAGTTAATCCCTCAAATTTGGAGGGTTATCAACCAACATAATTATGAACAGGAATACCAAACGGTCAACCCTTGGTAAACCATCTCAAACGGTTTTGAAACCATTTTCTCCCAAACGGTTTGCAAACCGTTTGGTCACCAAACGGTTTGGTGAAACCGTTTGGTCCAACCAAACTTTGAAACCGTTTGCCCAAGATATTTGGGGAGGTGTGTGCTTATGATGATGTCATCATCATCAAGCTCCAAACTCACGAAATCTACTCCAATTGAGCTCCAAAGCTCCAAGATCACGACAACAATGGTGAATGAAGCTCCCTTCACTATTCCAAGGGTCGTCCTCAAGCTTATCAACAGGTTGGGAGTCGTCCTCCTGCTCCTCCCTAGCTCCTTGGTCGGTTTTGAAAGCAAGGGGAAGAAGGAAATCCGAAAAGGCCTTGGTTTGGGCTTGGAAATGGCACTTTTATAAGGAAATTGATGAGAGAGAAAATGCCTTATTAAAATGCATTTAATCCCAAAAAGATGGCCGCCTCTTCCCCCCTTATCTTCCTTAGGGACGAGGCTATCTTGTTTGCCTCTTATTCCTCTCAATTATCCATGATTTAAAGAAAAGCAAATCAAGCACCTTAAATCATATTATATTAATATCCATATGTGAGTGGATATTTCTTTTTCCATATAACATTGTGAGTGAGTTATCCACTCCCTTGGATATGCTTGTGCCTTTGCAAGGCTTTAAGCTCATCCAAACACATCTGAATTCAACCATTTTAATTTTGGTTGAAGGCCCTTTAATTAATACATTCATTTTTGCCCTAAATTAAATTAGGGTTTCGCTTAGGATTAAATCTTGATTATTTTAATATCAAGATTCTCTCTCCTCCAAATTAATTAAAATGAGGTGCCCCTCTCATTTTATTTGCTCTATATGATTCCAAGAAACATTAGAGACCTTATTGAAGTGGTAATTTGCATATTGAACCCTAGGTTTTGTTTAAATTGCACATTATACCAAAACTAGGTTTTAATGCACAAGGATTGCTTTACAAGCTTAAACTTGATGCCCAAGCTTGTAAAAACCATACCACTACATCATATTCATTCTTTTGATGTCTCAACATCAGAGGAATATCTTATCATGCAATATTTGCAATTGAACCCCTCAACTTGGGTAATTTTCACTTTAGTCCAAAATAAGCAAACATTGCTTCAACATTGTTCAAACAGGACCAAAATTGAAACATAAGTTTCTCATGAGCTCTAATTACTCTTACCAAGATAATATTAATAATATACTAAAGCTTATTAAGCAAAACATCTAGGGTTAATTCATAACCCAGGTCAGGGATGTTACAGATACCCTACTTAGGTTGGTTGCTCGATATCTAGGGTTAACTGATACCCTAACCCTAACTGATACCCTATGTGATGTGTAGTGATGCATCTTGTTGATGCTAGGTTCATATGGTGTGATGTGATACCCTATGGTGTAATCATGCGTATGATGTTGAAAGCTAACTCTCTCTTTACATGTTTCATAATAATGATAGAAATATGTTTCCAAATCTTCTAAATATACTTCATAACGATGAAGGAAGTGATGATCTAAAGATGGTTGTTGATCTAGGATTGCAAACCATGATTGATCAAAAGAAGAAAATCCTAAACCTAAAAGGTGTGATGTTATTTGAAGGACATGGATTCTACAAGTTGATAGTATCAACGATGCATTGCTTCTCTTGTTATATGTTTCTAACCATGTAGGTAAACCATGCTATGCATAGCCAGGTATGAGCTATGATGTTTATTATATGTTGGAATAAGCCTTGAGAGGCAAGTGTGTTTTGATAACCCCAAGAGAAGAGTTAATGGTCTTATGACATGGTGATAGCTACTTGTCTTGTGTGAAATTGACAGTTTCTCTCAAAGATGAGATGAGGGGTTGATACCCTAAGATATGTAGTCTTGGTGATGGACATTGGTCCTTGTGATGGACATTGGTTATGGTGATGGACATTGGTCCTTGTGATGGACATGTGATGTATAAGTGGCATAAAGTGATGATGTGGTCCTTATATATGTTTCACTATGTTTTGGTGATATCTCAAACCCAAATTTTGTAGAATTTGTTTTTGGTTTGTACATTATAATGTGATTGATGCTACATGTAATCTTAATTGTTCTAATTAATCAAGTGGAATCTAATAGCGTAGTTTGCCCTGAGCCATAGATCCATTCAGTGTCAGTAATACATGGATGGTGAAATGAGTTTAACTCGGAGCAAATATTTTTGAATATGCGGGGTAAAAGTTGAGTAATTTCCTTGTATCCTTAATTGTTACAATCCCAATTTTTGGGTACTTTTGGTGAGAAATGTAATTTCTCCTATTAAATATATTTTAACAAATAATGATATAATTTGTTTTGAATAAAAGGTTTTCATTTACAATAGCCTTGTTGGTTGTTTTGTGGGACTTATTGGTTATTGGGCCCAATAACAAGGAAAAGAAAATTCAGTTAGTAAATGAATAATTAAGAAATAGAGAAAAGAAGGAGGTAGAAGCCTCTAGAAGGCAAAGGAATATTCCTAAAGGGGGATTTCATGCCTCTTGGGTTCCAAGGAGTTCAAATTGCAAAGATAATGCAACAAGAAAGAGAAAGGATTAATCAAATATTGCTTTATTTAGAAGAAATGTGAGATAATGATAATATTACAAGAAATATGTGAAAATATGGATAATGGATCCATCTTAGAAAAGATTTTCGTGTTCACATGGTTTCTAATAGAAAAAGGAATCACAATTAAGAAAATAAAGTATTATGAGAAAGAAATTGTGCTTAAATGACTTTTATTAAACATTTACTTGCATATGAAGGAAACATCCTTTTCCTTTGGAATTTGGGTTTCAAATTTGGTATTCGAGTAGATAATGCCAAGATGGAGTTTCCTCTAAAATTTGAGTGAAAAATAATAAACGAGGAGAGCAATATGTTTTTCCCAAGTTTCCTTGTCAAATACCCTTTTTTATTCGATTTTAAGAAAATAGAATTAGGGGAGCGATGTCATCCGATGGATGCCCCGTGTGGTCCAGGGGATCACGAATCTAAGGGCAGCTAATCATCCCCTACCCCAATTCACAAAAGGAAAGGGAGAGGAAGAGGAATCCAAGTTTCTTACACTCAGTGCTTTAAATCGATGACTGATGAGTCCATCATCTTCGGGAGATTGAACCGAAGAATCCAGACCCTTTTTTGGGTTCTTTGGTCGCCGATTGGGAGAGTCCCCAATCCAATAGAACTCCTCCGTCAACCCTATATATAGGGGAGTGTTAGTGAGGGCACTAGTTCATCAACTATCTACCCTAGCACCTCCAGAGAGCGACGCAAAACCAGTTGGTGAATCCAATTCATCAAAAAAACCCAACGTTCCCCTCTGCAACCTGTCGACCTCACCGGAAAAACCGATAGCTGGTTGGCACTGAAGGAATAGAGACTACCACCAATTGAAGGCACGGGTAGGATCACGAGGTTCAGACGGAGCTTCAGGACCCATCCTCTTGATCCTAGACGCGCGAACGACCGGAGTCAACCCCTGAGTTGACTCAGCTGGGGCTGCTCACAAGCCAGCCTGAGGTTGAAGAAGACAAGGGGTAAAAGACCCCTTTTGCCCTTGTGATTGCATTTACCAGGTAATGACATAACTATCTTTTCCTTCTTTCCAATCGCGGGTGGGGCACGCGATCAGGGATCGTTGGATCCAGCTGGATCCAGCGGATCATCAATCAAACGGCCCACATTTTTCTAAAAGTAATAGATAATTCAGAAAAGTGATTTTCTCTACAAAAATCACAACTTTTTCTAGGAAGCTCTGATTAGAAAAAGTTATACATGAAAGTTTCTTAGAAAAATACGAGGAACACAATAAAATTGTTTGAGAAACTAAATCTATTCCTATTTTCAAAAATGTGTTAATATAATGAAAAGTGCTTATGTATTAGATTAAGAAACCCTAATCGATCATATTGGTTAAGTTCATGTTGCTTAGTTGATGAAATTGAGTAATTGCAACCTATTGAATAGTTAATGACGAACTTGAACCTGATCTAGATGTTTCTTGCATGATTTGGGGTTTTTACCTCAAGTAAGAATGATTAAGCACTTAGAAACCCTATTTGAGTATAAAGGATGAATCTTTAAGGTTTAATAGGTTAATTTGTGAATTAATAACATGTTGCCGAACTTCAATCTATTTTACCTATAAAGTTGATTAATTTAGGGTTCCATGTATATAAATGAGCTTTGATGAGCCTTGAAACCCTAATGTTAGTAATTGTGACTCTTAATGGATTTAATTATTCAAATTCATGAATAAAGCTGAGATATGATGTTTCTAAGCTAATTCGAGTATAAAAGTTCCTAATTGTGGATAAATACCCTTAATATAGTAATTAGTGTTTTCTAATGGATAAAGGTGGAATTAATGATAAATAGAGTTCATATGTGAATTAGATCATAATGAACTATGAGATGTTAATCCAGAAGGAACCAAAAGATGATAACTAGGCCTAATGACCTTGTCATGAATTAAAAGGATAAAAATGGTAGTTTTAATGTAAAAGAGGCATAATGGACTTAATTGATGGTTAATTGGGCCTTTAATATGAAATTAAGGTTATATCAACTTCAAAGGTAACCTTAATATCTTTCGTGAAGATAGATGAGATAATTAGGGTTTGTGAGTAATTGTATAAAGTTAGGGTTTAAAATAGTAAAAATGAAGAGGAAACCTAATTGTAATAGAAACCCTAAAAGTGGACTAGAAACCTTAAGAAGTGAGCTAGGTTTGATAGATCTTGATGGCATGATTCATGATAGGAAATTTGGGTGGATATTTTAGGACCAACTTGTGTGCTTGATTGGTTTCTTGTTTGGTTGAATTATTTCTGCACTCAAGTCAACTTGACATGTATGTGGTTAATTATGGCTAATCACATTAGTTTCCCGAAGATTTTCTAGATGATTCATCACATTGAATGCAACCTATCAGTTTGGATGTTCATACTTGCAAATCATAAAGTCACTATGATTATCACAACAATAATAGAAGTGTGTATTCTTGCACCTACATGCCACCCTGATGGATGATGTCAAAAGGTCAAGCCCAGGAGGGAAGACCCAAGGGCACCATGAGTGGTGACCCCAGATACCAAGCTTGGGATTGAGAAGGTGGTCTTTATTGCATGACTAATGGGCACCATGAGAGGTGACCCCAGGCACCAAGCTTGGGATTGAGAAGGTGGCCTTAAGTCATTGGTAAAAGAGAAACCCTAAGGTGGGTATGCCAGGTTAGGGCAAAAGTGGTGGAGAATGTCACATTGAAAGTGTAAATTAGCTTGTTAATTACCTTGATTGTGATAATTAGATTGTTAGCATGTTTGTGAAATTTTGGTTGTCCCCACATACCGACATATTATTATATGTTGACCAACAATTTGTTTGTCGGCGTTTTAGGTGCAAGATTGAAAAGGATAAATAGTAAAGTGGCATATGTGGAATTAAATAAGAATTAAAGTACAAAGGAGGATTAGTTAGAATAGACTCCAGATGTGGATAGAAGTAGATATCCAAGTTTTTGAAAAGGTATGCAAAGTTTTATTTTTATACCAGTTTTCAGTTTAGTTTGGTAGAATTTGACAATTATTACTGATTATTTGTTGAACCTTTGATCATGTTAATCGGGATAACGGCTCTGACCTTTGGGTCTCCCTTAATTGGGGGTCACCAGGATGCATGGTCGTTACATTTGGTATCAGAGTATATGTTCCTCATTTAATCTGTATTAATTATTAAATTTTACAAACTCTATAGAACCCAAGGGAGTTATTAGAGGATTTTTTGAAAGACAGAGGTGTCTAGAAAAGGATCACGTCCGGGGGCTGGCAAGATTTTCCTCTGTACCGCTAGTCGGAATACGAGGACTCCCGGATCTATGTGACTGCCTGGCTGATGTTTTAGGATCTGACTCGAAATAAGATACCTTTAGGACTCTCTCATCTTGTTCATCCCTTCTCAACTCTAATGTTGTTAAGGATTTTAAGGAGTAGGGTTTCCTCTCTCTTCTTCACTCTCTTGAGGTATGGGTAAAGTTGATAAGGTTTAAGGAATCCTCCACCAAATTAATGAAAAGCATGTAAATAAGATGTCATGGACATAAGCTTAATAGTTTAAGCGTAAACTAAAGAATAGATGCATGCTTAGGTTGTATGACATGAGTTGTCATGCCCTCAGGAGAGACCTGAGGCTAGACCTTCTTGTCAGGAGGATGAGTAGAGAGAGTTATTCTTGGAGGTAGAGACCACCATTATAGGTAGAGACCTGACACATCCTCTAAGGATAATGCTAACCCTAACCCTAAGTGAAGATTAGAGAGAGAGATGACACGATGAGCTAGATGTCATGGTAGATCATGTGTGTGAGTGGACATGCTTTTAGTTTGGATGCTCATGATGTTTTGAGCAATGTGAGGTTGGATGACCTAGTGCCTTGGCGACCCAACTCTAGGAAGGGTCGTGCATGTTAGAGTTAAGGATAACTCCTTCAATGATGAGGTTAGTAAAGAACCTATCCCTATGGGCTTATGCGAGTAGGGCATAGCATGCACCCAGAGTACGTCAGTAGTGCGGTAGTAAGGTTGAAACCCTGGCCAGGAGAGTATGATGGATAGCTTATGAGATAAGAATAAAGGGCTATGGATAATCTTGAGCAAACATAAGTTGAACATAGGCTTCACCCATGTAGGGGTATTCTTGTGAGCTTGATCCTTCATGGAGAAAGGACCTCTAGTAGTAAGGCTTTTTGTAGGGTTAGCTCTGGAGAGAGAGAGAGAGAGAGAGAGGGACCCAAGCAAGAAGGTTGGAAGCTTAGACTCCGAGATATGAGGAACAATGGGGATGATGAGACCTAAGTGTATGGTGGTGGTTGCCTCATGCATGATCCCTAGAGGCTGATGGTATCTTGGTTGCCTTTAGAGGAACCAAACCCTAGAGAGAAGATGAGACTGTTGGTACCTCTGTGCCTATGGTATAGGTGTTTACCTTCTAGGGTTAAGAAGAAGAGTTCCTTAAGAATATGAAGAGGTCTAGTAACAGGTTGTGAGGCCTTATACCTAGTTGGTTGTCCTTGAGAAGGACTCCACTCTGAAGTGTTGCTCAAGTAGAAGGATAACAGGAAGTGCATGCCATATCTTATACATGCTTGGTTCATGGTTTAAAGGTTGAGCTTGCAATTGGACATCCGAAAGGTGAACCTAGGGTTCTTAGATCTAAGAGGGGAAGCGGTGTACCTGATGCTCATGATGAGATTTGAGTTTCTATAGATTCGAGCATGGCACTCCTCATGTTGAGAGGAAAGGGAAACCCCTTAAGTCTAAGGTATGTTTTGACAAACCCCTCACAGCTAAGTTGGTGACATGGGAAGGTATGATCTTGATATAATGTTGAGGAATGAGAACAAGTATGACCTAGCATGGTTTAGTAGGTGGTCTGTGTGTGCCTTAGTAGCATGCTAGGGTTAAGCATGCTCATGTGGATGTAAGCCCTAGACATAAGGACGTCTGTGACGTTTGTTGCTATCAAGAGATAGTTTCCTCCCATCCTAGGAGAGGGACCCTTTTTGTAGGGTGTATACCAGTTTTGTGGGTTTTGAGGTAACCTAAAGAGGTCTCATGAAATCTTGGGAAGCTAAGTGAAAAGTACATAGTATGATAATGAACCTATAGACCCATAGATAACCATCTCTAAGTGCATGTGGATGTGTTACCGGTATGGGGCCTGACCAAGGTAGGCAGGCCGCCATGACCCCTATGAAAGGATGAAAGTCAGCCCCGGAATGCAGAGAGATATGATGAAGGCTTGGGTAAGGTTCTAAATTGGACATGTACTATGTTAGAATCCTAATTCTATCCTAGGGCCAGGTAGGGATAAGACTGATGGAAGTAGGAGTTGCCTAATTCCCTAGTTGTACATGATCATAGGGTCAGGAGGTAACAACTATCATTGTCTGAGGGCCATGGGTTGGGAGATTGATCACCTTCATGAACTCATGGGACCCAAAGGGTAGATGAAGAAGGCACTCTCTGGATGCATAAGGGAAGAGGGATGACCCCAAAAGTGCCAAAACCCTATAGACCTAGTGGAGATGACCAAGGATTGTGTGGTGACCCAAGTAGGTTCGAGACCAGTTTTCCATGGAAGTAACTTTGATATCGAGATGTTTGTAATGTAGAGACATAAGTTGCACATTTCAACTTAGATTTGAAGGTATACTGGCAATGTGGGATGTACCATCTCTACTCTTAGAACATGAAAAACTTTTTGTTTAGACGACCGCCAAATGCTTATTTCCTCTTGTTATGGGAGTAAGAAATAGGACAGTACGCATGCCATACACCAACGATAAAGATGATGTGAGTTGGAATGTTGCTATGAGGTATGAGGACAGAGATGATAACATACCCTTGTGGAGTAAACGATATGTGGATGGTTTATAAACATCAAGAGAACTAAGGTAGTCCTCTTATGAGGATGCTTTTATCATGAGCTATGTGGAATTTGTGAGTCATACAAGGTTAAGTTTGATAACCAAGAAGATGATATCTAAGTTTTCTTATTGAGTCTGAGATGAGATGATAAGTAGAATACATGGAGGTGTGTGTCTTCAACATTACCTAACACCTAAGGATGTGAGGTAGTAATGGATGCTCTGGTTGAGATACAACTGCCTAGTCTAGCTAGAGGCTAGAAGAGGTTGTTAGGTTAACCCTAAGATTGAAAAAGGGAGATATGTTTGGCTAACACTCAGATGTAACGAGATTGTTGATTAAGTTAGTAGTTGTTTTGTTAGCCAACCTAGGCCTTGATGCAATAAAAGAATGGTTGTAGAACCTCAGATGCACCTCTCTAGAAAGGAAGGTGATGAAACCCCGACTAGAGTGGTTTAGGGTTTCTGAGGAATCAATCTTGAGGAATCATAACATACAAGAGATCATGATTTTAAGATAGTAAGTTGCAGTAGTACACTAGATGCTTAAGATGAAGTTACACGTGGTTTGTTGCCATGCAAGCCAGGAGGTGAAGGATGAACACCAGTAACCCAAAGAGTTGATGTAGAGGATAAGGAGTCCCTGAGAGGGAATGGGAGTCATCACTATGGATGTTGTGGTAAGTCTCCCCTAGACCAAGGAAGATCAAGATGCAATATGGGTTATGGTAGATTGCCTTACCTAGATAACATGAGAAAGAAAGAATACTGTCAAGGGACGGATCCGATTAAACTACATATGAGAGAGAGATGGTTCAACTACACCATGATGTGAGTTTAAAAGTTCTTGAGATTCACTTCCATGCGGTGGAAGTAGATACATGAAAGACTCGATGTTAGTACAATTTATCACCCCTAACTAATGGTTAGTATGATCCAGACTGGAGGGTCTGATGAGAGCATGTGTGCTTGTTCAGGGTGATACATGGAGACAGTTCTTGTTCTCTGAAAGATGTGATAATAACCACCATAGCCAGTATCGGGATGTAAAGAAGCTATGCAAGGGAGGATGTGTCGATCACCACTTCATTGAGATGATGTTGGTGAAGGGGCCTCACGAAGGTCAGAAAAGAACCACAGTATGTGTAGATGAGGTCGCTTTGATCGTGCAGTGGCTGAGAGAGAGCCTAGGGGTGACATGAGTCGTGAGCTAATATAAAGCAGACTGACATGCAGTTCACTGTCGGAGAGTAGGTGATGTGAAAATCTGACCCCTCTAAGCTACAGTTGAGAAATTTGAGTCCTCAATATATGGGTCCATTTGAGATGGATTGGTGGAAATGGTTGTGTTTAGCCTTACCCCTCAGGATAACATGATGTATAATGTGTTCCATGAGTCTGATCTAGAGCACTGTGTGAGGTACCCAAGCCATGTGCTGAGCCCTGAACCTATTCAACTTTATGAGAGGTTGAAATGTCCTAAGTCACCTATGAGGGTACGATATACCAAGGTGAGAGAGAACTCAGATGAAAGAGTATGAGATGATGAAGGTTCTTGGGAAGCGCCATGGAAAGGGTGAGGCCACATGGGAGCCATGATGGGCATAAGAAAGGCTTATCATGTTTGTTTGTGTGCCTGGTGGAATTTTGAGGGCAAAATTCCTATTAGAGGGGAAGGATGTTACAATCCCAATTTTTGGGTACTTTTGGTGAGAAATGTAATTTCTCCTATTGAATATATTTGAACAAATAATCATATAATTTGTTTTGAATAAAAGGTTTTCATTTACAATAGTCTTGTTGGTTGTTTTGTGGGCCTTATTGGCTATTGGGCCCAATATCAAGGAAAAGGAAATTCAATTAGTAAATGAATAATTAAGAAATAGAGAAAAGAAGGAGGTAGAAGCCTCTAGAAGGAAAATGAATATTCCTAAAGGGGGATTTCATGCCTCTTGGGTTCCTTGGGTTCCAAGGAGTCCAAATTGCAAAGATAATGCAACAAGAAAGAGAAAGGATTAATTAAACATTGCTTTATTTACAAGAAATGTGAGATAATGATAATATTACAAGAAATATGTTAAAAAATGGATAATGGATCCAACTTGGAAAAGATTTTGTGTTCACATGGTTTATAATAGAAAAAGGAATCATAGTTAAGAAAATAAAGTATTATGAGAAAGAAATTTCGCTTAAATGACTTTTATTAAACATTTAATTGCATATGAAGGAAACACCCTTTTCCTTTGGAATTTGGGTTTCAAATTTGGTACTCAAGTATATAATACCAAGATGGAGTTTCATATAAAATTTGAGTGAAAATAATAAACGAGGAGAGAGATATGTTTTTCCCAAGTTTCCTTGTCAAATACCCTTTTTAATTTGATTTTAAGAAAATAGAATTAGGGGAGCGATGTCAGCCGTTGGATGCCCCGCGTGGTCCAGGAGATCACGAATCCAAGGGTAGATGCTCATCACCTACCCCAATTCATAGAAGGAAAGGGAGAGGAAGAGGAACCCGAGTTTCTTGCACTCAATGCTTTAAATCGATGAACTGATGAGTCCATCATCTTCGGGAGATTGAACCGAAGAATCCATACCCTATTTTTGGGTGCTTTGGTCACCGATTGGGAGAGTCCCCAATCCAACAAAACTCCTCCATTGACCCTATATATAGGGGAGTGTTCGTGAGGGCACCAGTTCATCAACTATCTATTGGTATGTATGCCCTGAGAGCCAATCATGGGATGATTGGTGGGATACATTAAGATTGATTTGATAAACATCAAAGGCAAGCTTTCGATTATTTCTAGTTCAATCATTTGATATAATGCTAGAACATATTGAATGTCTAGAGAATGACAATACTCTATGACGTATGCTTTCAGGTTAAGGACCGGAACAATGAGATCATACGGATGCTAAGAGTTTGTACATTATTATTATGTCCCTAGTCGGATGTCATTGTGGAAGGTAGATAGACAACACTGACACACAATACTAGATTGTGGTGTTGATTGATGAAAGATTCTAGTTAGTCATAATATGGAGATATCAAACCAAACACATAGGTACATGTTAGAGAGTAAGTGTATCGGACAAACCCACCATGAGTTTACACATGGAACCGTGACATGGTAGTCACAATCAGTTCTCACAGTGATGGTGGTGAGTGTGATTCTTTGACCTGAAATCACTACACTCAACACATGTCGTTGGGTACATTTGACATCATCAAATGCAGTCCTGAAACATGGGTTGTTATAAAGGTGATGATTGGGTGGCCTTGACACATGGGGCTTTTGAGGGGTGAGTGATAGATATGGGATTTGTCCCTCCTGAAGGAGTTTGATATTTATGGACACTTGATGAGTAGGATTGAGATAGGCATGTGCACGCATGTGTGAATCAATATGTGATATTGATGTCATACATATCTCCTCCAGTCTACTCTGAGATCAAAAAAGTGAATGAACGTTGACAGGATGACTGTTCCATGCCTTGAGTTCATTCAGGATATCAGTGACAAAGGAATTATACATTCGCTGTAACACCATTCACGGATTATAGGATTGAAAGTTGTTCTCCAACTTTCCTTTTCACTTGGGTAGCATTGATGTGTGACTAGGCACCGCTCTTTGTTTGTGAAGTTATAAGTGTTATGGACTTTCATTGACAACATGAAATGGGCCTGCAGGTTCGCACACATAGGATTTAACCTGGAAGAGGAGTTTATCCACAAACGATGTTTAGATTGATTACTAAAGGAGTTTAGTAGTTCAATTAAATACTCACTCAATTAATAGCTCAGTATCATAGTGTTCAAAGTGTTGGACCGATTGATTAGAATATCAGATTGATTGAAACTGCAATTGACTGATTTTCCATAGTCTGCACTCCCAACCGATCGACTCATGTGATGAACCAATCAGCTCAGGTTGGTGAACCGACCATCTCATTTGATGAACCGGACAGCTCATGTGATGAACCGATCAGCTCAGGATAGGTTGAGATGACCGGTTTAAGGGTTGAACTGATCGACTCAACTGGTCCAAACGAGTGAGTTGGGGAAGTCAGGTTGGTGAGAAATTTCTTTTTATTTCACTTGTCCAATTTTATTGTAACAAGGATTGGTATTTGGATCAATTTGAAACAAAAGAGAAAAAGTCAATCGAGAACTGATCTGGGGAGTGAACTGACCGGTTCAGACTTGAACCAATCGGCTCAACTACCCCAACTGACCGGTTCAGGTATGAACAGATCGTTTCAGGTCCCCAACCGATCGATTCATGCTTGAAACAATTGGTTCAGCTGGTGTAGTTGGTTGTTTTGTGGAAAATCTCGAACCCTTCTACTCATACTTTAATCCCGCATTGCCCGGGGTAGAGGACCCTATCCCATGACCCTCCTATATATAGGGGTATTGGGGGCTTCTCAAGAACAACTCAGAACACCAATTGCTCTGCAAAGTTGTCATTCTCTCTAGTTGTGGTAACCAGGAGAGCCCGAGCAAGTGCTACCCGATAAGGGAGGCACAACAAGGGAAAGACAACTACAGAAAGGTGACTGGTGGCAGGAGAGTGTATCGGTGACTAGTACGCTGACAGGAGGGTACAACTCCTTCCGATGCCTTATGCAACAAGGCGATCGGAGTTTCAGGTGGTCCCTGTAGACTACTTCAGAGGCGGGATACTTCTTCCACTCGGAGGACAACTGTCAATCCCGATAGTCCCAGTAAGACCAGCAGTTGCATAGACACCGTCTAAGACTGGAGGTGAAGACCGCACAAGCCACGAGGTAACGTCACCGAGCAAGCCTCGGGACAAGGTATGTCTCTACAAACCATCATTCCTATTATATAGACGTTGACACAATTCCTTCGTACTGGGTTTGGGGAGAATAAATTTTTTATTTCCACTGCCTTCTCTGCCTCCCCTAAAACCCAACAGTGGTATTAGAGCCACGTCAACTTCTCTATACTTTAGGATTATCGATGTGATTGATTTTGGTTTGTCGCCTTTATTTATTACATACGATGCGAATAAAATTGGCTTTATGCATGTCCAATCCTAAATCCACAAATCCCAATATACATATATGATATGTAATATGAATTCACTCGATACACGTCTCCCTTAAATGAGTTTTGTGGTAGATGTATAGCGTGGTTATGTCCAATAAACCCTATGTCTGTGTATGGTTGAATTTGGTTGCTTGCATCTCAGTCTGCACACCAATTCCCTACCTCCTTTTCTTGATGTAACTCGAGATAACTCGAGATTTCTTTCCTACCTTTGCTCCCCCCCAATGTAACTCGGGGTTTCCCTATTCAAATGTAAAATTGGATAGATCTTTTATTTCCTGTTATGTCAAAGAACGGTGGACAACCTTAAGACAACTAAGATGATCTGTTCAAGGTGTGAACCGATCAGTTGGCATTCCAGATGACCGGTTCGAGGAACGAGATGAGTGGGTGGTGGCCCTGAGGAGATGCACGATGACCAGTGAACCGATCGGCTAGTGGCACCCAACCGACCGACCTGATGGAGAGCCGATCAATCATGGAGATGAGTTGATCAAACCCAGAATGGAAAAGCACAGAGTTCATCTTGTACATGTTGAATGTGAAATGGACCTAGATGACCGTGATTCCTCTTGGCTCGAGGAATCACATTAGGATGGCCATAATCATTGCTTTTATCATTTCACATGTTTTCTGTGGGATATAGCATGTATGTGATATGTACTTTATATTTTGGTGATTGGATATGTATATGTACCTATAAAAACCAAATCCCTCATTAAATATTAAAGTTTTAGATGCCTTCCAAATGCGACACACATGAAAAGCTTGATCGGCCAATTGTGGGCACACCCTAGCATGGTGCACCATCTATCTCGAGGAAGTGTGAAGGATGGATATGTGGGTCTGCCCTAGCAGGGTGCATATTCATCGTGTTGGCTTTGGGTTAGACTTAACAAGGTGACCTAGATAGGATCTAGCACCTTGAGGCATGGAGGTGATCATGGCAAGGAGTTGCATATGACATCTTTCAAGAGTTTCATATGATGCAATTGGCAAAGGTTGCCTACCTGGAAGATCTAAGTTGTGGGTAACAGCCCTAGATGGTCCATGAATAAGAGGATTTCAGGATCTTGACCCACTAGAAGGTTGTACACTGTAATCTTCTGAATTGATGGTGAGGGCTATCAATTTGAACAAAAATAGTGGGAGCGATAATTAATTAAAGTCCTAATTATATCGTCAACCTTTTAAATTAATAAAATAAGTCAAAAGGAGTTTTTGGACTAAATTGCATATATTTTCTTTTTGTACAATAAATGGCTAATCAACAATAATCACTTTATTTGCGATCGGTCCTTGAGACCAACAAACTAATGGGAATAATTTCCATGACTGGTTAGGACGTTGAGAAATGTTCTCAATCGAAGAGTGAAAGCTCTAAGTCCTAGTTATACCAGAACCAGATGAACTCGATCCCACCACACCAATGGCTGAAAGTATGCTTATGGAAGCATACCGAGGATGCCATTGATGTGGAGTGCTTGATGTTGTGTTCTCTGAACTATGAGTTGCAGATACAACATGAGACATATGATGTCTCCAAAACACTGTCCTAGTATGTCATGACAGAAGAAGATCCAGTAGGTATTCACACACTCAATGTGATTGGGTACATGGAAAACCTAACTAGACTGGGATTTCCTCTAAGCCAAGAGTTGGCTACTAGCATGATATTGCAAATGTTGTGAGAATCATATAGTTCATGATGAACTGCAACATGAAAAACTTTGACAAGTGTTGACAGAGTTGTTGTACATGTTGAGGATAGTAGAGGCACAGATGAAGAAGGACAAGCCTACGTATGTGATGCTGATCAATAGAAAGAAAGGTAGGTCTAAGGGCAAGGGTAAGGGCAAAGCTAAGAAGGGTTCTGATGCTAGCCAGTAGCCCAAGTCGTCTTCAGCCTCAAGGCACATGGGAGGGTGAACGAGGGAATTGCCCTCTATATCTGGAAGAACAAAAGAAGAAGGAGGGGATGGAGATCTCCACCTAAGGTATCATGTAATAAACTGCTTCTGAGGTATATGATACCAAGATGAAGATCTGACATATATGATATGTAAGATCTATAAAGAAAGTGATGGCCTTTACGAAAGGACCAAGAAAGGAGTACATATCATTAGAGCAAGTGTTGCTGCCATAGATAAGAGTACCTTTCAGTATATTTCATCCTAAAGGGCATGAAATAGAGTTGAGAACCACTATTTCAATTTGCTAATAGAAACACTTTATTGTTGCATCTTGTTGAGACAAGGATGGCTATCAATAGAGTTGATATTTCAAATTCAAAGATATGATCTTTGTGGCAATGCCTTGTTTATCTTGTGATACTTGGTATGCATAATCTAAAATGATACCTAAACGTTATTGATAACTCAAATGATCAAATTAGCATTATCATGAGAAATTAATCTCTAGTTTCCATATGATGGATAAATCTAGACTCTTTTGGTTAGAGAACCAGTAAGAGACATGAATCTCTTAGACATGATTAATCAATCTTCACTAGTAGTAGTGGGAGATTGATTATCCTATTAGGTATAATACATGTGATGCATTTACATACCTATTAGAGCAAATGCTATTACTTCACAGGATGTTTAGAGAAATACAATATGAATATCTTGAAGTGTTCAAGAATATCATAGATGAAATATGAATTTGGTCAAGTGTTAATTCTTGATGAGATCAATGAATGAAATACTTGAACCAAATGTTTGAGATACTTATGAGTGATTATGATAGTGTATCATAGTAAGCTCATGATTAAGGCATGGTGATGTCTAAATCAAGAAGGAATCATACTCTAAGGATTTAGAGGATGATTATCAAATAACTAATTTCTTCTTAAATAAAGAATACCCTACACTAATAAAGGAGATTAAGAATCACAAGGAGTTGTGAGTTCTTATATCCTTGATAGATACACCTCGATTATCTATGTGATGAGTTGGTCATGTGATGATTCAACTATCTAGATGAATATGAGGAACCAGAGTTTGAGTTATGGTTTATGAATATTACATCCTAAATAACTTCCATGTGAACCATAAGGTATGACCTTAATGGTAGCACCCATTGGGATGAAATCCATAAGTGCAAATAAGTCTTAAGCGTTAAGACACATGGATGACATTTTGAGAAGGATGATGCTTGTTGATTGCAACTTAATGACTAAGAGATTTGGCATACAGATACTAAAACCGCATTCCTATGAGGAATAAAATAAGGATGTGTATGTGACACAACCTATAAGGTTTATGAATCCATTAATGTAAATGAAGTATATAAGTTACAATGGACTAATCAATGTGATTGATTAAGTACAAGCAACTCAGAGTTGGATCTTTACTTTGATGATATAGTCAAAGGGTTTGACTGATATGACAAAGATAAAGAAGGGATATGTGATTTAGTGGGAGCGTATTTGCATTCCACATGTTGATGAGGAATGAGATGTTCTAAGAATGAAATTCTTTATGGAAATTATATTTAAGGAAGATAGAGACGTTTCCTATGTGATAAGAATAGAGATATATAGACATAGTTCTCGAAAACCTCTTGACCTAAAAAGAGAGAGCATACATTGGCAATCTATACTGAAGGGTTCAGTGTGCACAGATTCAGTGGGAGAAAACTTGTCCATGTTACATGGAGTTAGTATCCCAAGGCCAAGTGTCCAATTCTTATGAAGAATGGGAACACTAAGAATAGATATGGATCTATCATGTATGTAATCATCCCATTATCTTGCATGTATGGACATAGAAAGAATGAAATGCATTCATCATCTTGTATGTAGGACATGACAATATGATGTGCTCATCCTATTAACTCGTATGTGGGACATGACGAGTGGATGTCTGTCTAGTTCTAGTAAGGGTTACTAGAATACCATAAGAACTTGATAAGTACCTGAGAAGTACTAGTTCTATGGAAATAAGGAAGGGTTCATTGTAAAGAGTTACACTGATGCAAACTTCTGAAAAAGGACAGAAAATTAATCGCAAAATATATATGGGTTATATAAAAGTGAATTTTTTTTATAAATAGAAATGTTCCAATGAAGTCGTTTAAAAGGAAAATTCGGGTATCTGTATGTTAAAGAACATTAGTGGATACTATATGGATCTGGGAGTTCATGAGATGAACTTATAGATATTATGGTCATTGATGACAAATAAGGAGTGCTTGGTCATGCAATGTGGCTAAAGGTTAGCAAAGGAATATTAGATCGCATATTACGACAATTCCATCTCATACGTGTGACGTATAGAGAAGAGATGAGAAACTTGCAGTTAATATCAACTTTGGCAAGGTGTTTCCATAACTCACTATGTTAGCACTAGAGTACAGTAACATGTGGGACATGTTTGAAGATCACTATGAATATGATTTAAAGGTGATTGGCTCACAGTGCAAGTGGGAATCTGTTGGTATGTATGCCCTGAGAGCCAATCATGGGATGATTGGTGGGATACATTAAGATTGATTTGATAAACATCAAAGGAAAGCTTCCAATTCTTTCTGGTTCAATCATATGAGATAATGATAGAATAGATTGAATGTCTAGAGAATGACAGTACTCAATGACGTATGCTTTCAGGTTAAGGACCTGAACGATGAGATCATACAGATGCTAAGAGTTTGTACATTCTTATTATGTCCCTAGTCGGATGTCATTGTGGAAGGTAGATAGACAACAATGACACACAAGACTAGATTGTGGTGTTGGTTGATGACAGAATCTCATTAGTCATGATATGGAGATATCAAACCAAACACATAGGTACTTGTTAGAGAACAAGTGTACCGGACAGACCCACCGTGAGTTTGACACATGGAACTGTGACATGGTAGTCACAGTCAGTTCTCACAGTGATGGTGGTGAGTGTGATTCTTTGACCTAAAATCACTACAATCAACACATGTCATTGGGTACACTTTGACATCATCAAACGCAGTCCTGAAACATGGGTTGTTATAAAGATGATGATTGGGTGGCTTTGACACATGGGGCTTTTGAGGGGTGAGTGATAGATATGGGATTTGTCCCTCCTGAGGGAGTTTGATATCCATGGCCACTTGATGAGTAGGATTGAGATAGGCGTGCACACGCATGTGTGAATCAGTATGTGATATTGATGTCATACATATCTCCTCCAGTCTACTCTGAGATTAAGAAAGTGAATGAACGTTGACAGGATGACTGTTCCATGCCTTGAGTTCATTCGGGATATTAGTGACAAAGGAATTATACATTCGCTATAACACCATTCACAGATTGTAGGATTGAAAGTTGTTCTCCAACTTTCCTTTTCACTTGGGTATCACTGATGTGCGACTAGGCACTGATCTTTGCTTGTGAAGTCATAAGTGTTATGGACTTTCACTGCCAACATGAAATGGGCATGTAGGGTCACACACATAGGATTTAACCTGGAAGAGGAGTTTATCCACAAACGATGTTTAGATTGATTACTAAAGGAGTTTAGTAGTTCAATTAAATGTTCAATCAATTAATAGCTCAATATCATAGTGTTCAAAGTGTTGGACCGATTGATTAGAATATCAGATTGATTGAAACTACAATTGATTGATTTTTCACAGTCTACAGTCCCAACTGATTGACTCATGTGATGAACCGATCGGCTCAGGTTGGTGAACCGATCGACTCATGTGATGAACCGATCGACTCAGGATAGGTTGAGATGATCGGTTCAAGGGTTGAACCGATTGGCTCAACTGGTCCAAACGAGCGAGTTGGGAAAGTCAGGTTGGTGAGAAATTTCTTTTTGTTTCACTTATCCAATTTGATTGGAACAAGGATTAGTATTTGGATCAATTCAAAACAAAAGAGGAAAAGTCAATTAGGAATTGATCTAGGGAGTGAACCGACCAGTTCAGACTTGAACCGACTGGCTCAACTGCCCCAACTGACCAGTTCAGGTATGAACCGATCAGCTGAGGTCCCCATCTGATCGGTTCATGCTTGAAATGATCAGTTCAGCTGGCGCAGTTGGTTGTTTTGTGGAAAATATTGAACCCTTCTACTCTTGCTTTAATCCCACATTGCTCGGGGTAGAGGACCCTATCCCATGACCCTCCTATATATATAGGGGTATTGGGGGATTTTCAAGTATAACTCAGAACACCTGTTACTCTACAAAGTTGTCGTTCTCTCTGGTTGTGGTAACTAGGAGAGCCTGAGCAAGTGCTACCCGATAAGGGAGGCACAACAAGGGAAAGACAACTGCAGAAAGGTGACTGGTGGCATGAGAGTGTGTCGGTGACTAGTACGCTGACAGGAGGGTATGACTCATTCCAGTTCCTTTTGCGACAAGGCAATCAGAGTTTTAGGTGGTCTGTGTGGACTACTTCAGAGGCGGGAGACTTCTACCGCTCGGAGGACAACTATCAATCTCGAAAGTCCCGGTAAGACCAGGAGCTGCACATATACCATCCAAGACCGGAGGTGAAGACCACATAAGTTGTGAGGTAACGTCACCGAGCAAGCCTTGGGACAAGGTATGTCTCTACAAACCATACTTCCTATTGTATAGACGTTGACGCGATTCCTTCATACTGGGTTTGGGGAGAATAAAATTTTTGTTTCCGTTGCCTTCTCTGCCTCCCATAAAACCCAATACTATCTACCCTAGAACCTTCAGAGAGTGAAGCAGAACCTGTTGGTGAATCTAATTCATTAAGCAACCCCGACCTTCCCCTCTACAACCTGTCGACCTCGCTAGAAAAATAGGTGGCTGGTTGGCAGTGAAGGAACAGAGCTTGCCACCAATTGAAGGCACGAGAAGGATCACGAGGTTTGGACGGAGCTTCAAGACCCATCCTCTTGATCGCAGATGTGTGAACGGCTGGAGTCAACCCTTGAGTTGACTCAGCTAGGGCTGCTCGCAAGCCAGCCTGAGGTTGAAGAAGACAAGGGGTAAAAGATCCCTTTTGCCCTTGCGATTGCATTTACCAGGTAAGGGCATAACTATATTTTCCTTCTTTCCAATCATGGGTGGGGCATGCGATCAGGGATCGTTGGATCCAACTGTGTCCAGCATATCATCATTCAAATGGCCCACGTTTTTCTAGAAGTAATAGATAATTCACAAAAGTGATTTTCTTTACAAAAATTATAACTTTCTCTAGGAAGCTCTCTCTGATTAGAAAAAGTTATACATGAAAGTTGCTTAGAAAAATGTGAGGAACACAATAAAATTTGTTTGAGAACCTGAATCTGTTCCTATTTGCAAAAGTGTGTTAATCTAATGAAAAGTTCTTATGTATTAGATTAAGAAACCCTAATCGAGCATATTGGTTAAGTTCATGTTTCTTAGTTGATGAAATTGAGTAATTGCAACCTATTGAATAGTTAATGATGAACTTGAACATGATCTAGATGTTTCTTACATGATTTAGGGTTTTTACCTCAAGTAAGAATGATTAAGCACTTAGAAACCCTATTTGAGTATAAAGGATGAATCTTTAAGGTTTAATAGGTTAATTTGTGAAGTAATAACCTATTGTCGAACTTCAATCTGTTTTACATGTAAAGTTGATTAATTTAGGGTTCCATGTATATAAATGAGCTTTGATGGGCCTTGAAATCCTAATGTTAGTAATTGTGACTCTTAATGGCTTTAATTATTCAAATTCATGAATAAAGCTGAGATATGATGCTTTTAAGCTATTTTGAGCATAAAAGTTCCTAATTGTGGATAAATACCCTTAATATAGTAATTAGGGTTTTCTAATGGATAAAGGTGGAATTAATGATAAATAGAGTTCATATGTGAATTAGATCATAATGAACTATGAGATGTTAATCCAGAAGGAACCAAAAGATGATAATTAGGCCTAATGACCTTGTCATGAATTAAAAGGATAAAAATGGTAGTTTTAATGTAAAAGAGGCATAATGGACTTAATTTGTGGTTAATTGGGCCTTTAATCAGAAATTAAGGTTATATGTTGTTCAAAGGTAACCTTAATATCTTTTGTGAAGAATAGATGAGATAATTAGGGTTTGTGAGTAATTGTATAAAGTTATAGTTTAAAATAAAAAAAATGAAGAGGAACCCTAATTGCAATAGAAACCCTAAAAGTGGAATAGAAACCCTAAGAAGTGAGCTAGGTTTGATAGATCTTGATGGCATGATTAATGATAGGAAAATTGGGTGCATATTTCAGGATCAACTTGTGTGCTTGGTTGGTTTCTTGCTTGGTTGAATTATTTCTGCACTCAAGTAAGCTTGACAGGTATGTGGTTAATTATGGTTAATCGTATTAGTTTCCCGAAGATTTTTCGGATGATTCATCACATTGAATGCAACCTATAAATTTGGATGTTCATACTTGCAAATCATAAAGTCACTATGATTATCACAACAATAAAAGAAGTGTGTATTCTCACACCTACATGCCACCCTGATGGATGATGCCAAAAGTTCAAGCCCAGGAGGGAAAACCCATGGGCACCATGAGTGGTGACCCCAGACACCAAGCTCAGGATTGAGAAGGTGGTCTTTATTGCATGACTAATGGGCACCATGAGAGGTGACCCCAGGCACCAAGCTTGGGATTGAGAAGGTGGCCTTAAGTCATTGGAAAAAGAGAAACCCTAAGGTGGGTATGCCAGGGTTAGGGCAAAAGTGATGGAGATTGTCACATTGAAAGTGTAAATTGGCTTGTTAGTTACCTTGATTGTGATAATTAGGCTGTTAGCCATATTTGTGAAATTTTGGTTGTCCCCACATACCGACATATTATTATATGCTGACTGACGTTTTTTTTGTCGGCATTTTAGGTGCAAGATGGAAAAGGACAAACAGTAAAGTGGCATATGTGGAATTAAATAAGAATTAAAGTACAAAGGAGGATTAGTTAGAATAGACTCTAGATGTGGATAGAAGTAGATATCCAAGTTTTTGAAAAGGTATGCAAAGTTTTATTTTTATACCAATTTTTAGTTTAGTCTGGTAGAATTTGATAGTTATTACTGATTATTTGTCAAACCTTTGATCCTGTTAATTGGGATAATGACTCTAACCTTCGGGTCTCCCTTAATTGGGGGTTACTGGGATGTGGGGTCATTACATTAACCCTAGATGATGTGGAGATGACCATGCGTGAGTCGATCTCATTATTATATGGATGGCCATGCGTGAGCCACTCCTTCTTAGAAAGGCCATGCGTGAGCCTATTCTTCTAGCATTGTACCTATACCAAGGTGGGCTAGACATGATTTTATATATGCATATGGCCATGCGTGAGTCAAATCCCTGAGCTTGACTATATGTCATTATTGCATTTGACTAATATTTCTATGTAGTGTGTTCTATCGTACTGACCGAGGAAGGTGAGGTCATGGATTTCGACCCTTCCATTAGACCTTGTATGGCACTAATTTCGACTATATACATATATTGGTCATTCAGATTTGGGTGGTACGACTCAAATCCTCAGGACATAATGAATATGTAAATAGTTGTGTAGTATAATTGTTTAGGATCAAACACGAAAGCATTTGTTGAGGCCTTGCTTTGATTTTATACTATTTAGTTATTAATAGTGATATGTGTTCTTCATATTCCTTCTTAAATTGATAAATATTCTATTAAGTGATGGCAAGTGCATAATGTTGATCTAATTGCTTTATCCTTGGGATATATGCTTTTTAGTTAATCTCACTCAACCTGCTCAGTATGTTGTTTTATCTATCTGTGATAATAATAGAGTCGGTGGCGAGTTATATCTCCCGCTGAGATTTGGAATCTCACCCCATGAGTTTCCTACATCCTTTTCAGGTGGTCGTGCATGAAGGAGTAGAGATCATGCAGTGGAGGTTGAGGAGCAGAAGGAGGGCTTGTAGCTCATGAGGTTTGCAGTGCTGCTAGATGTCTTTTGCTTATAGAGTCTTAGAGTCGTCCATGTACACTTGAGTCTTTGGGAAATGTTTTGAAGAAATTTTGTGATTGTGCTTTTCTTATGTGGTTGGTTTGTATACCTGTGATGAACAATTCTGGTGGACATATGTATATCTTCTTTTGGAACAGTCCCTTTGATAGCAGGTTGATGACATGCCTTGAGTATGCTTTGAGGCATGAAAGGACTTATGTGCAAAGTTTCTAGCTGCTTGTGGTTTTATGAAAAATGGTTTTAGTTCTTAGTGTTTTCTTCTAATAAGTTTGCTAATCTCTCTTCTATGGTTTTGTTTTGAGTAATCTCATTTTGTGTGACAATGGGTGTCACATTGGTGGTGAAGGAGGAGCTCAAGGTTGAACAAGGAAGCCGAACCCCTTGCATGTGGAACTAGAATTTGGATCTACCCTTCTCAGAGTCATTTTGTGCATCCTTGCTCTTTTTCTTGGTCTTGGTGAGTGAGATCTTTCTCTTGACCTACATTTTCCTTGTTATCCTACCCTTCTTCTCTATCTTCTTGTACTAACCTTGGGTGTCCCATGGTAGTGCTTGAGTTGAGCTTGAAAAACATCTCCTCCTTGCCCTCGTACCTAGGGTTTTTGCTCTCTTTGTTGCTTCCTTGACCTAGGGTTTGTTTCTTTCTTGGAGGTGGAGCTAGATTGGCCAAGAGGAGTGCTCAATGTAGGGCTTCCTACATTTCTTCTTGAATTTATCTTGTTGTTTGGAGTTTCTACATCAACTCTAAGGTGAATTGGATAACTTTCTCCACTATTATTGCTTACTTCTACCTTGCATGCACTTAATCTTGCTCTAAAACATGGTTACGAGTAGAATGATAGTACCTTATATCTAGGGTTTCTATTTACATGGTGATTTTTGAGTATATTCTTCTCTTGGATGAACCCTAACTTTTGTGCTTAAGTTTTACTTGATGATGGAAGTTTTTGGTGCTTGCATGCATGTGGAATTTGTTGGTTTTATTCTCAAATTTTTAAGGGTTTTCCTTGCAACAACAAATGATGGCTTTTCCTTTTGTGTCTTGAAAAAATTTCTACCTTGCTTATGATCTAATGGTCTGATTTCAATGAAGGTCATCAATTGTTAAATTCATGTGGTTGATGAGGTTTGCATTCCCTAATGGTTGCCAAGTCTTTACACTTTGATGGTCGTTGAGTTTTGTATCTTATACGGTCAATGAAGCTTTCGGCACTGGATGGTCAATGAGGTTGTATCTCTCTATGGCTGCTAAGGACCTCTAAACCTAGTGGTCAATGACATCTCGAGTCTTCAGGGGCTGATGATAATTTCTGCTCCATGTTTCTCATAAGGTCACCAACTTTGCTTAGCCCTGGTGTTCGATGAAGTGACCAATCCTAGTGGTCACTGAAGATGACCTAATCTCAATGGTTGTTGATTTTTTGTGCGACCTGGTTTTTAGTAGTCGATGGCACCCTTGACCCAAGTGGTCGATGAAGATTTGTGGTCTATATGGTCATCATGTTTTGTTGACTTAGTTACTTTCATGGTAGATGGAGATGATAAGAATTTAGGGTTTTGCTTCTAATCACTGTTTTGAAACCCTAATCCAGCTTGCCTTGTTGAACCTAACCCTAATATGAATAAGTGATGATGATAGTTTATTCCTATGTGTGACTAGCACGATGATGGAGTGCTTTCTTTCTCTACAATGATGTAACCCTAATATGTTGTTATATGAATATTATAGCTCTTATATGTAATGTTATGTTTGATCTTATGTATCATGTGTGATGATGATGATGAGACTTGATGAGGTGTGGAAAGATGATGATGTTATTACAAGTAATGATGTGATGGTCTTATGACCTTAGACATGGCTTGTGCCCTAATTAGGTGTTATCGTCTTGATGACGTGACAAGGACTAGTATCTTGTGATGATACGATGATGAGTACTGACTTATGTATGGCAATGAAATAGTACCATGTAATGATGTGATCAACCTTATACTTCATACGTTTTATATCGATTGAGGTTGCAATCTACCCATGTTTTTGTAGAATTCCTTTAGGGCTTGTATGTAACTTGATTGATGCAGTTAAAAGATGCCCAATTGGGATTAGCCATCAAGTGAAACCCTAATCATGTAGTGCCATGTGTCATAGATCAATTGTTGTGTCAGAACTGTAGGATGGTGTAAAGGTATTCCTTTCATGGAAACTCAGAGCACATATGTAAATTCTAGGCCCACTGCCTAAGGCTCTAGCAAGGTTTTAGGAATGACAAATGGCCCCACAGATCACGAGTAGCCTTAATTGCATGCTTTGTCCTCATTGACATGCAAGCCAGGATAAACTTCCCAGCATGTCACCCATCCTCATACTATTCTGGGTTGAGCATGCTTAACTGTAGAGTTCTTTAGTAATGGACTCCCTAAAAAGGAGGTGCACCTTGGTGATATGGGTAGTCCAATCATTCCTTTTAAGATCATTTTATTCGAGGCCTCAAATCCTAGGATGTTACTACATAATGTTGACTGTGTGGGGTGCAAGAGATTGTGTGTCCATGACATCCTAATCCTAAGGTTTCGAGGATGGATGTTGTCATACCTCGACGGGAGAATGGTTGTGGTCGTATCTCAGGTATATGATGAAATTGAGGACAACTTCGGTTGTAAATTAGATGATAGGGTTTTGTATACCCTAGTTCTCTAGTGCCATGACCTATATACCAAGGACGAACTAGGTTGTTATACAGCTAGACTTATATGTCGCTACGGCAGACTCAACTGACTGAGGGAAGATGAGATCATAGGAGTCTGGCTCTTCGAGATCTTGTATGTCATCAACTTAGCAGTTGTCAGTTGGAGTTGAGCGGTATACCTCAACTCCTTAGGGCTTAATCAAATATGTAATACAGTCATGTAGTATATCTGTTTGGGGTTAAACATGCTTCATATTGGATGTTAACCTTGCCTTGTTTCTTATACTATTTGGTTGTTACATAATGCGGTAAGAGAAATCAACTGCATAGAAAGTGGTACTTTTACCTATTTCCTTATACTGTGCTAATCACATTTTACCTATTTTAGTTATTTAAATGAATTTTCTCATCCTGTTTAATAATGATACTTGATGTAACCAATAACCATTGATTGAGAGTTATATCTCTCACTGGGACATGGGTCTCACCTTGTGGGTCACCACATCTTTGACACCCTTTGCCACACAAAGTAAGATTACTCAAAACCAAGCACAGTGTTAACACTAATAATCACATTACCGCAAAATAGGGTAAATTAAAACTGATTTAATAGCAATACATCAAGATGAACTCATCATGTCTAAAGCCATAAACAAGAGCCGCTTGTATTTGATTCATATCAAAAGATGTTACTAACATAGTTCACTATCTATCTAGCCACAACATGTTACATGTGACAACCTATTCAAATACACAAATCACCTATATGCCATCATCATATAGATTAAATAACTCAAAGTGATGTACGACGTTTATAAAACACTCCCAAGGACCTGAGGGTACAAGGACGACACATAGGACTCTATTACTAGACACTAGTTGTATATCCATGATCCAACAACTACACTCTTTAGGATACATGCCTCAGCAACACGATCTCTATCCCATCATGCAAGTCCATCTATAATATGTGGAAACCCATGGGGTGAGACTAAATGTGCCAACGAGAGTTATAACTCTCTGCCAACATCTATTAAAAGCATAGAAAGCTAACACCAGAGATTATACTATTAACAGATAAGCATATTCAACTAAATGATATAAGCATAGCAATTCATATTCTAAAAATGAATATGAAGAACATGTATGTTCACTAATCATAGAACTATACAAAAGCAAGGCAAGGCTTCAACCGATGTTATCGTATTTGATCCTACATAATTACTCTACACGGCCAATTATGTATTTTATTATGCCCCGAGGATTTGAGTCGTACCACCCAGATCCAACCGACCATTACTAAGTCAAAATCAGTGCCATACAAGGTATATGGAAGAGCCGAAATCCAAGACCTCACCAAACCTCTTGGTCAGTACATGAGTGCACAATAGAGACATACTGGTCAATTGCAACCTGTGACATATAGTCAAAGAGTGAAAATCCTAGCTCACCTTGGTATAGGTTACGATGCTGGTGAAAATGAGCTATGGCCAGTAGCCGCACTCCTGCCAGGGTATGGCCCATAGCCAATCTTGTGAAACCTCATAAGAATCAAATCACTGAGCTACATTCCACAGTTGCACTCCTACCAGGGTATGGCACACAGCCAATCCTGTGAATGCATATACTCAATAGTATATGACTCTGGATTTTCACTAAGAGAAAGCCCATTTCACCATCCAACAAGTGCTGACATCGAGATGGATCTATGGCATAGGGCAAAACTACATGATTATGGTTTCGCTTTATTAATTATGCTGATGGGGTGAATTAAGGCTTTAGCACACAAGTGGACATACAAAACCATAATTCAATCTAGCAAGAATAACTATGAAACAACTTCAGAAGATATGTAACATATAAGGTGTGACCATGTCACATTATCTCAAGGTATCACTGTCTCATTGCCTTCTACAAGTCTATCATCATCACGACCTGTTAACATTGTCATATCAGGATAATCATCATAGTCATAGCACTGGGGATATTAATCCCTCATATCATCATTGGAGGATAACACCTCTCACTAGGCATCAAGTCTTTGCCAGGTCATAGGACCTAATCATATCATTCTTGTATTTTAACATCACATCATAACTCAACAAGTATAATGTGCATAATCATGTAACACCCGTTGTCACACAAAATGAGATTAATCAAAATAAAACTGTGGAAGAGAGATTAACAAACTTATTAGTAGAAAACACTAAGAACTAAAACCATTTTTCATGAAACCACAAGCAGCTAGAAACTTTGCACATAAGTCCTTTCATGCCTTAAAGCATACTCAAGGCATGTCATCAACCTATTATCAAAGGGATTGTTCCAAAAGCCCATATGTTCACCAGAACTATTCATCACAGGTATACAAACCAACCACATAAGAAAATCACGATCACAAAATGTCTTCAAAACATTTCTCAAAGACCCTAGTGTATAGGGACAACTCTAGGACTCTATCAGCAAAAGACATCTAACAACACTGCCAACCTCGTCAGCTACTGTCCCTCCTGCTGCTCCTCAACCTACGCTGCATGATCTCTACTCCTTCATACACGACCACCTAAAAAGGATGTAGGAAACCCACAGGGTGAGATTCCAAATCTCAACGGGAGATATAACTCACCATCAACTCTATTATCATCATAGATAGATAAAACAACATACTGAGAAAGTTGAGCAAGATTAACTAAAAAGCATATATCCCAAGGATAAAGCAATTAGATCAACACTATGCACTTGCCATCACTTAATAGAATATTTATCAATTTAAGAAGGAATATGAAGAACATGTATCACTATTAATAACTAAATAGTATAAAATCAAAGCAAGGCCTCAACCAATGCTTTCGTGTTTGATCCTAAACAATTATACTACACGACTATTTACATATTCTTCATGCCCTGAGGATTTGAGTTGTACCACCGAAATCTGAACGACCACTATATGTATATAGTCAAAATTAGTGCCATACAAGGTATAATGGAAGGGCCATAATCCACGACCTCACCTTCCTCGGTCAGTACAAGGGAACACACTACAGACACATATTAGTCAACTGCAATAATGGCATATATTCAATCTCAGGGATTGGCTCATGCATGGCCATCTTCATATAAAAAATAATGTCTAGCCCACCTTGGTACAGGTACAATGCTAGAAGAACAGGCTCATGCATGTCCATTCTAAGAATAAGTGGCTCACACATGGACATCTATATAATAATGAGATCGACTCACACATGATCATCTCCACATCATCTAGGGTTAAGGATAAAAGTAAAATTACTCAATGTGTACCCCACATATTAAAAAATATGCTCTCTGAGTTAAAATCATTTCACCATCCAGCTATTGCTGACACTGAATGGGTCTATGGCATAGGGCAAACTACACTATTAGATTCCACTTGATTAATTAGACCAATTAAGATGACATGTAGCATCAATCAAGTTATAATGTACAAACCAGAAACAAATTCTAAAAAATTAGGGTTTGAGGTATCACTAAAACATACTAAAACATATATAAGGACCACATCATTACTTTATTCCAGTTATTCATCACATGTCCATCACAAGGACCAATGTCCATCACCAGGACCAATGCGCATTACAAGGACCGATGTCCATCACCAGGATTACATATGTTAGGGTATCAACCCCTCATCTCATCTTTGAGAGAAACTGTCAATTTCACATAAGCCAAGTAGCCATCACCAGATCATAAGACCATTAACTCTTCTCTTGGGGTTATCATAACACACTTGCCTCTCAAGGCTTATTCCAACATATAATAAACATCATAGCTCATAACTGGCTATGCATAACATTGTTTACCTGCATGGTTAGAAACATATAACAAGAGAAGCAATGCATCATTGATACTATCAACTTGTAGAATCCATGTCCTACAAACCACATCACATCTTTTAGAGTTAGGTTTTCCTCTTTTAATCGATTAGGGTTTGCAAGGTTGGATCAAGAACCATCTTTAGATCATCACTTCCTTCATCGTTATGAAGTATTTTTAGAAGATGTGGAAACATATTTATTTCATTACTATGAAAAATGTAAAGAGAGAGTTAGCTTTCAACATCATACACATGATTACACCATAGGGTATCACATCACACCATGTGACCCTAGCATCAACAAGATGCATCACTACACTCACATATGGTATCAGTTAGGGCTAGGGTATCAGTTAACCCTAGGTATTTGGCAACCAACCTAAGTAGGGTATTGACCTACCAACCTCAAGGTGAGTATCCGTTTATCATCACTTGGTATTGGGCACCACAAATGATATCGATTAGAGGTACATAAGAGAGTGTATCATCCATACTATCTCAAAGGGTATCAGCCTATGTATCTCTTTAGATATCGACCACCTTCACCATCATGGGATATCATCCATACCAACAACTTGGGTATCGACCTCAAAGATCCCCAATGAAATATCGGCCACATTCACCATCATGGGATATCAGCCAAAGACTCAAGGGAAGGCACTCCTCACTTCTACTCTAGGTGTATTAGGCTAGGGTGTATCGAATTTCATGTGTGTTGGATTAGGGCCATCCATGTCGACTTCTATACTCAACTAAAAGCCTCATGATCCAACACTCTTCCTCACTAGTCACCACTAGGTCATAACAAGCCACATCATGATAGGTATATCAGTTTAGCAAAATGCATACTGGTTTACATAGCATATCACTTTAGTCATCTTCTACCTCAAGATGACGTTACTAACAAGGCAAAAGGAAAAAGGGGTGCAACTTATGGAAGCAGCCTCACAAAGTTCTATTCTCAAAACAAAAAACAAGGCTACTAAATAAATCTACTAAGAAGCAAGAAATAACGAGCTAAGAACAAGTAGCAAGGTAACAAGTAGAAAGGTGATAATAACAAAGTAGGTTTAGAGTTATATAACCCGCCTCAAGAACAACCACCAAGCTCTAAGCTCCAAGGTCAAGCTCCAAGCTCACAAACTCAAGGCAGAGGAAGAAGATCATCCAAGCATAACACCTCCAAGAGATAAGATAGGACCATGATTAAGAAAGCAAAAGAGAGGAAAGAAGATACAAAGGTCCATGTCCGAGAATAAGAAATAAGGAGAGAAAGAAAGCTAGAAAACCATGGCTTACCAAGTAAGAAGATGAAAGAGAGAACCACAACATTTTGGCTCACACACATGGCTCCAAGAGAGAGTGCTCTTCAAGCTCAAGGTCGGCCACCAAGGAGAGAATGCAAGGATCACTAAAAGGGTTCTCTTGCATGGGAAGAAAAGGGTATATATACATGTCCAATGAGAGAGAGAGAGCAAGGGGAAGGTGTCTCCACCTTAGAACCCTAGCTGACACATGTCCAAGAAGAAAGGCCACATGTAACACCATGTAATAAGGTGATAGGATCTATGTTTTGCTCATTGGTCACTAAGGAAGGTCAAGGTCGATACACTCATCCATCTCGTTCACAAAATCGATAGGGATGAAACCCTAGGTCACAAACTGATATGGCACATTTCTAGGGTCACCACAAAATGATATGATGATCCTCAAGGTACCACCAAACTGATAAGATATCCCTCAAGACACCCTCATCCGATATCAAGCCTCCTCAAGGCAACCAAAAATCGATACCATGTCTCCTCAAGGCTCTCAAGCCCGAGACAACTCTCTTATGATCAAAGCACACCTCAAACATGTGCCCAAAACATCACCAAGGATGTCACCACTCAACCAAGGTCAAAACAAGGTGCCCAACACTTCCTCTCTCCTCTATATGATGCCATGAGAGAGAAGAAATACTCTAGAGGTGGCAAATTTGCACATCAACCCCTATTTTGGGTGAATTATGTGTTGCAACAAAACCTCTCCACAAAACACTAGCATCAAACAACAAGCTCAAACAAGGAACACAAACCTCCAACATGCCCTAATTACATCTTAGATGATTAGAGCAAGGATATAAACAACACACTTAAGAAAAACAAAGAGGGTTATTCTAAAACGTGGGTTAGGGTCCTTACAAATCGTCTCCTTGTATTACATATAAATCACCATAACATTCACATAGCTTTGACGTTCGTGTCACCTGCAAGGTTAGGGCTCATAAGCAAGAGAGAGAATTCATATAATCCACATGTCACTCATATTAATCATTCAACCTATATAACATACCCTAGGATTGGGGTTTTGTTTCACATACATAGTTGATTAGGGATTACACCATGATTATAATACTAGACCATAATTATGTCACCTCCTTCATTCTTGGAATTGATTTAGGATTGAACATCATTAGTTGAAACATGATTAAATCATTATATCACAACATTTGGAAATTACCTTCATTCACATATGTATATGTGTTACCTTATGGTAGGATGTGTGTGTCATGACTTAGCATCAAGGTAGATGTCTTTTAGCATCAATCAAGTTACAACACACGAACCACAGTCTAAACTTACAAGAATGAGGGCATAGTACAATCTCAGAAGGGATAAAACATGTGAAGGGTGACTTGTCACTTCACCACATATCACTATCATTCTCAAGAGCACCATCATTGTTATACAACCATACAAGACTATCACCAATGTCATTGCCATGAGATAGCAATTCCTTAATCACATCATAACATGGTAACCACACTAAGAGAGAAACAACACATCACATGGCCCATCAATTAGAGTTAGGGTTTTATAAAAAGATTCAATCACCCAACCCTGAGTACACTTCCTTTCACTATCATGGAACACATTAGGTTTAGGCAACATTACTAGTTCATAATTGGGTTTTTAATCAACATCCCAAAGTATTAATGTCACTCATATGCATTCATGTACCCATTCAACTAGGTCGTCTTAAAGTAACAACCATGCACTATGTATGTGCATTGGCCGCCCATAATATAAGTTTATCTCGACCAACCAATAACTACATCACCCGACCTTACGGACAACAAGATGTCTCAACCTCGACGCACTCCTACCCAGGTCACGACCATGACACATCCCTATTCAGGTCGCGACTGTGACACATCTCAACTGGGTGTCACCATCAAAATAGGGCAAGGTGTTGTGATCATTACCAGAGCCAAGCGCAACGTCACAACTAAGGCCTCAATGCACCGTCGCGGCCACATGCATAAACAATGTCACAATCACAGTAGAACATAGAGCATCGTGACCACACAACATCACATCATCACCAACATCAACAAGCATGGCGTCTTGCCCACTATGGAAGAAAGCATTGGGACCAAAAGAAAATCAACTCTGCAACCCAACAAAAACAACATTGAGACCATATTAAAACTAAGGTTTCGACTACCCATGGAAGCACATGTCACAACCCCAAGAAACAAGCACTTGTCTTGACCTCAAACCAAGAGCATATTGATCAAAACCAAACCTAGGTTGTGACCAACCTAAAGCTAGGGGTCATGACCATCATTAGATGTGATGTCTCGCCCCAAATACAAACATATCAAGGTATCTCATCCCAAGGTAAAACAAGGTATAATGAGAAAAATGACCAAACTACCACTAAGGTAAGGATTCATTGTTAAAAAAGGTTTGAGCATGATCAAAATAGAAGATTTCTTCAGACAAAACAAATCATAACACCAAGGAAATCCATCCTTAACATGGAGGAGAAACCCCAAGCAAAATGGTCACCAAGAACCCTAAAGCTTGCAATATGAACTACCATAAAAAGAAGCTTTATGTAAAAGAGGGAAACCCAAATCATTTCTCATGGGGAAAACACCCAAAATACCAAGGAAAACAATATGGCTGAACTTAGATCATGGTGTTAAAACCAAGGTTTATATTGTATGTTTCAAGATCACTCCAATCAATACTTAACAAATATGATACATGAATTTAGGGTTTAATAAAAAGAGCATTCTTCATGAGAATACTTCAAAGTCTTGAACCCTAAATTCATGATGATACCATATAATTCATTAACATCATATTTAGAAACTAAAATAGAAGGTTACTCCAAAATAAATCCATCATCTTCAAGGGGGAAAACTCCACACAAGATCGATTACCAAAAGCCCTAGAACATGTGCCATGAAACCATCATGGAAGAGCCTTATGTAAGAGAGTTAAACCTATGTTTTCACCCAAAATGGACCCTAAACTTCAAGGAACATCAAGGTACATGAGCATCATTATTTAACTAAATCCAAGGTCCAAAGTTAGGAAGAAAACCACCCTAACACATCCATCTCCAAAATCAGGTAGCTCACGATAGGGTTATAGAATCTAAACATATAAAGCATGATCACCACCATACATTAAGCTCTAGATCATGATATCATCTACTAGCATATTAAGAACACATTTTAGAGAGGGAAACAACAACATGCAAGTAAGATTAAGTGTGCCAGTATTAGAGGAGGGTAGAGAGTTATAAAACTTGCCTCCACAGACCCGATGGATGCAAATATGTGGCTGAAAGAGCTCGAGAAGAGTTTTAAGATTCTCAATATCATGAAAGAGGACAAGGTGAAGCATGTAGTGTATCTATTGAAAGGAAGTGTTGGCCATTGGTGGGTCATAAAAGAGGAGAAGATACATGGAGTTTTGGTTGGTTGGGAAGAGTTTTGATGGGAGTTTGTGAGTTTTTTTTTTCGAAGACATATTTGGATGAGAAGATAGTTCAATTTGAGAAGATCTAATAGGGTCCAATGTCGATCAATGAGTATGAAGCAAAGTATGGAGCTTTTGAGGTTCTGTCCTCATATGGTGGTAGAGGATAAGGAGAGGATCAAGAGGTTTGAGAATGGCCTAATTATGGAGTTGTCGACGATAGTGTCTTCCTTGGAGAATAGAGAGAGGTTATCTACCTTTGTGGACTCCATGAGGAGGATAGAGAGGTCTGCTATCGATAAGCGTGAAGTTAATGCCAGGAAGAGGTCAACTCAGTTTCAGGGGCAGTCGTCTGGAGGCTTTAAGAAGATAAGGTTTTCTTCACCTCAGTCACAACAGAGGTCAGTTTTCTCTGAGTTGAGATAAGTTGTGTTGTCTCAATGGTCCCCAAGAAAGGAAAAAGGTTGTAGTTTTCCTCCAGTAGGAGCACACAATGCATCTTCTATGTCAATGTCATGGTCGTCTAGGCTGTAGTATGATTTAAGGACTTGTAACAAGTGTGGGCATGTAGGGCATATCAGGTGGGCATGCCCTATGCAGGATGAGGAAGTGACATGACAACTGAGGTAGAATTAGTGAGGTTCTCAACAACAATAGTTCATCAGTGGTGGTGGTAGAGGACGCGGTCAGGAATCACATGAGGGTTCTTCTGGATAGGATAGTAGAATACATGGATGACAATAGGAGACAACTATATTCTACACTATGAGTCAGCCAAAGGGAGTGGTCAATTCACAAGTCGTGATAGGGCAGATGGAACTCTTTTATTCTGATTTGTTTTCTTCTTCTTTTGTATCTATTTTGGTTGACACACTCTTTTATCACCAAAGAGGTGATAGATAGTTGTTATCTGCCTATTTGTAGTACATCTAGTAGGCTTCGGTTAGAAAACCCTATTGTTGGTTGTGTTGAGTTGCGGGAGGTGTGTCCATCTTGCATTCTCTCTTTCTCTAGATGCAATGTTCAAGTGGATCTTATGCTACTTGAGATTCATGGATTTGATGTGATCCTGGGGATGGATACCTTGGAGAAGTACAAGGTTGTCTTGGATTGTGGTTTTAAGGTAGCTAAGTTCCATGACGGAGATGTCTCATGGATCTTCCAATGAGATAGGAAGATTCTTCTTACGTGTTTGGTGTCAGCTATGGCAACGGAAAGGTTGATGAGATAAGGATGTGAGGTTTTCTTAACACATGTTGTGCATACCAAGGTGAGGAGTCCTATTATCTAGGAGGTGCCTGTGGGGTGAGAGTTTGAGGGTGTTTTTCTTGAGGAGTTTCTTGGTGTTCCCCCTCCTAAAGAGATTGATTTTGATATGAATATTGTTCCTGGAGAACAACCCATAGTATAGTCACCCTACATGATGGCACCAGTAGAGATGCAGGAGTTGAAGAAACAATTGCAGGAAGTGTTAGAGAAGGGCTTTATCAGACTGAGAACTTCCCCTTGGGGTGCTCCCATGTTGTTCATGAAGAAGAAGGACAAATCTATGAGGCTTTACATAGATTATCAATAGTTGAACAAGGTCATGATAAATAGAAAGTACTTGTTTTCGAGGATTGATGATCTATTTGACTGATAGAGATGTGCTATGGTATTGTCCAAGATATATCTGAGGTTAGGATACCACCAGTTGAGGATTGAGCTAGACGACATACCTAAGACAACTTTCAGGACAAGGTATGGTCACTACGAGTTTGTGGTTATGCCATTTGGGCTAACCAATGCCCCGAAACTTTCATGGATATGACGAACAGAGTGTTCACACCATATCTAGATCAGTTTATGATAGTGTTCATAGATGATATCTTGATATACTCTAGGGATAGTCAACAACATGAGCACTATTTATGCCAGGCATTGATGTTGTTGAGACATCATAAGCTATATGCCAAGTTCAGTAAGTGTAAGTTCTAGTTGATAGAAGTGTGTAGATCATATATGTTAAAGGTGTTTGTGTAGACTCAAAGAATGTGGAGTCCATGCTAGAATGGGAACATCCCAAGACAATGACAGACGTTTGAAGTTTCCTAGGCTTGGCAGGATACTACATGAGATTCATAAAGCATTTCAACGTTGTAGTGTTACCTCCAACGATGTTGATGACGAAAGGTGTTCCTTTTTCCTGGGATGACAAGTGTCAGCATTCTTTCCAGATGTCGATGGAGAAGTTGACCAATTCTCACATCATCTTCTATGATGCTTCAAAGAATGGCTTGGGATGTGTGCTGATGCAGGACAAGAATGTGATTTCTTTTGGTTCATGACAATTTAAGAAACATGATGAAAGCTACCCAACACAATATTTGGAGCTTGCAACAATGGTTCATGCCCTGAAGATTTGTATGCACTACCTATACGGAGAGAAATATTAGATCTTCACTGTCCACAAGAACCTTTGGCATATCTTCTCGAAGCAGGAGCTACACATGAGACAGAAGAGATGGATGGATTGAATCAAAGACTATGATTGCATGATAGACAACCATCCAAGGAAGGAGAATGTGGTGGCAGATGCTTTAAGTAGGAAGTCATCTTCATCAATATCTGTAGATAAGGCACAAATACATGCCTTTGTGTGCCATAAGTGGGACATGTTGGTGTCACTTTGCTAGATCAATGTACAATTGGAGGTTTCTTTGTTGGCAGACTTATTAGCATAGTTGTAGGTGAAGCCTAACTTTATGCAATAGATCAAAGATACGCAACGGAATAATACCATGGTACAAAATATTAAGGTAGAGTTCGACGATAAGAAGTATGATGGATTTCACGAGTTAGAAGATGGAACAGTTTGCTTTCACAACCGGACATTGGTTCTAGATGTAGATGGGTTGAGGAAGATGGTACTAGAGAGGCTCATTCCTCAATGTACATGCTGCATCTTGGCAGTACTAATATATACCATAACCTAAAGGATCTATTTTGGTGACCTGGTCTAAAGCGTATGTGGCAGAGTTTATTGTGAAGATCCAGTTTGTTAATAGGTCAAGGTTGGCCACCAAAAGCTTGCGAGAACTTAACAACCTTTATTAATACCATAGTGGATATGGGATCATGTTACTATAGACTTTGTGGTTGGTCTGCCTAAGACAACCAAAGGTCATGATTCCATTTGGGTGATAGTTGGTAGGTTGACCAAGTTGTCTCATTTCTTACCAGCCAAGAAGACATATACAACAGAGAAGCTGGCACAAATATATCTTGATGAGATAGTTTGTCTACATGGTATTCGAGTGATGATAATATCTAATATAGGACCCCAATTCATGAGTCATTTTTGGGAGCGTCTGCATACAACTTTGGGTATACAAATGAGGTTTAGTACAACTTTTCACCCACATACAAATGTTCAATCAGAGAGGACCATTTAGATATTAGAAGATATATTGAGAGGTTGCATCTTGTACTTTCTGTTGGGTTTTAGGGGAGGCACAGCAGGCAGCGGAAACAAAAATTTTCTCCTCCCCAAACCCAGAACAAGGAAACGCGTCAACGTCTATACAAGAGAAAGGATGGTTTGTGGAATCATACCTTGTCCCAAGGCTTGCTCGGCGACAATACCTCGTGCCTTGCGCGGTCTTCACCTCTGGTCTTGGACGGTGTCTGTGCAGCTCCTGGTCGCACTGGGACTGATGGGATTGAAGGTTGTCCTCCTAGCGGCATAAACCTCCCGCCTCTGAAGTAGTCCACACATACCACCTAGAACTCCAATCTCCTTGTCCCACAAGGAATAGGAAGGAGTCACACCCTCCTGTCAGCGTACTAGTCGCCGACACACTCTCCTACCACCAGTTTCTTTCTGCAGTTGTCTTTCCCTTGCTGTGCCTCCCTTATTGGGTAGCACTTGCTCGGGCTCTCTCTCGGTTACCAAAACTAGAGAGAACGACAACTTCACAGAGCAACTGGTTGCACTGGGTTGTACTTTGAGAAGCCCCCAATATCCCTATATATAGGAGGGTCATGGGACATGCTTCTCCATCTCGGGCAATGCGGGACTAAAAGCAGGAGTAGAAGGGTTCAAGATTTTCCACAAAACAACCAACTCACAACCTGAACCGATCGTTTCAAACCTGAAACAGTCGGTTGGGGACCTAAGCCGGTCGTTTGACACCTCAACCGATCGGTTGGGACACCTCAACCTGTCAGTTCACTTCTGAACCGATCAGTTCGTGGCCCTGGTCAGTTCCCGATTGACTTTTATCTTTTGTTTCTAATTGGTATCAAATACCAATCCTTGTTCCAATCAAATTGAGCAAGTGAAACGAAAGGAAAATTCTCACCAATCCGACTTTCCCAACTTGCTCAGTTGCAACAGTTGAATCGATCATTTCAACACTTGAAGCAATCGTTCACCCTGTCCATGAGCCGATCGACTCACCACTTGAGCCGATCGGTTCACCAAGCTGAGCCGATCGGTTCAACACATGAGCCGATCGGTTGGGAGTGCAGATTGTACAGAATCAGTCAATTGCAGTTTCAATCAATCTGATACTCTAATCAATCTGTCCAATGCCTTGAACACTATGATTTTGAGCTATCAATCAATTGAGTGTTTAATTGAACTACTAAACTCCTTTAGTAATCAATCTAAACATTGTTTGTGGACAAAACTCCTCTTCCAGGTTAAATCCTATGTGTGTGACCCTGCAGGTCCTTTTTTACGTTGGCAATGAAAGTCCATAACACTTATGACTTCACAAGAAAAGAGCGGTGCCTAGTCACACATCAGTGCTACCCAAGTGAAATAGAAAGTTGGAGAAAAACTTTCAATCCTACAATCCGTGAATGGTGTTACAGTGAATGTATAATTCCTTTGTCACTGATATCTCGAATGAACTCGAGGCATGGAACAGTCATCCTGTCAACGTTCATTCACTTTCTTGATCTCAGAGTAGATTGGAAGAGATATGTATGACATCAATATCACATACTGATTCACACATGTGTGCACACACATATTTCAATCCTACTCATCAAGTGGCCTTGGATATCAAACTCCCTCAGGAGGGACAAATCCCATATCTATCACTCACCCCTCAAAAGCCCCATGTGTTAAAGTCACCCAATCATCACCTTTATAACAACCCATGTTTCAGGACTGCGTTTGATGATGTCAAAGTGTGCCCAACGACATGTGTTGAGTGTAGTGATTTCAGGTCAAAGAATCACACTCATCACCATCACTGTGAGTACTGACTGTGACTACCATGTCATGGTTCCATGTGTCAAACTCACGGTGGGTCTGTCTGGTATACTTGTTCTCTAACAAGTACCTATGTGTTTGGTTTGATATCTCTATATCATGACTAATGAGATTTTGTCATCAACCAACACCACAATCTAGTCTTGTGTGTCATTGCTGTCTATCTACCTTCCACAATGAAATCCGACTAGGGACATAACAAGAATGTACAAACTCTTAGCATCTGTATGATCTCATCATTCAGGTTCTCAACCTGAAAGCATACTTCAGTGAGTACTATCATTCTCTAGACATTCAATCTGTTCTATCACTATCTCATATGACTGAACCAGAAATAATTGGAAGCTTGCCTTTGATGTTTATCAAATCAATCTTAATGTATCCCACGAATCATCCCATGATTGGCTCTCAGGGCATACATACCAACAAACTCCCACTTGCACTGCGAGCCAATCACCCTTGAGTCATATTCATAGTGATCTTCAAACATGTCCCACATGTTACAGTGCTCTTGTGCCAACATAGTGAGTTATGGCAACACCTTGCCAAAGTGAGTATAAATTGCATGTCTCACATCTCTTCACTGTACGTCACACGTATGAGATGGAGTTGCCGTAATATGCGATCTAGTATTCCTTTGCTAACCTTTAGCCACATTGCATGATCAAGGATTCCATACTTGCATCAATGACCGGAATATCTACAAGTTCATCTCGTGAACTTCCAGATCCATATAGTATCCATTGTTGTTCTCCAACATATAGATACTCGGCATTTCCTTTTAAATGGTTTTATTGGAACACTTCCAATTATCAACAAACTTTCACTTTTATATATCCTATATATATTTTGCGATTAATCTTATGTCCTTTCGGAAGTTCGCATCAATGTAACTCTTTACATTGAACTCTTCCTTATCTCCATAGAACTAGTACTTCTCAAATACTTATCAAGTTCTCATGGTATTCTAGTAACCCTTACTGGAAGTTGACAGACATCCACTCGTCATGTCTCACATACGAGTTATCAGGATGAGCACATCATATTGCCATGTCCTACATATAAGATGATGAATGCATTTTGTTCTTGCCATGTCCATACATGAAAGATAATGGGATGATTACATACATGATAGATCCATATCTATTCTGAGTGTTCCCATTCTTCATAAGAATTGGACGCTTGGCCTTGGAATACTAACTCCATGTAACATGGACAAGTTTTCTCCCACTTAATCTGTGCATACTGAACCCTTCAGTACAGATTGCCAATGTATGCTTTGTCTTTTCAGGTCAAGAGGTTTTCGAGAACTATCTCTATAGATCTCTATTCCTATCACATATGAAACATCTTTATCTTCCTTAAAGATAATTTCCACTTTTGGATTTCCATTCTAGAACATTTCCACTTCACATCAACATGTGGAATGCAAATACGCTCCCACTAAATCACAGATCCCTTCTTTATCTTTGACATATCAGTCAAACCCTTTGACTATATCATCAAGGTAAAGATCCAATTCTGAGTTGCTTATACTCAATCAATCACATTGATTAGTCCATTGTAACTTATAGAATTCATTTGCATTAGTGGATTCATAAACCTTATAGGTTGTGTTACATACACATCCTTGTTTTATTCCTCATAGGAATGCGGTTTTAGTATCCATATGCCAAATTTCTTAGTCATTAAGTTGCAATCAACAAGCATCATCCTTCTCAAAATGTTATCCATGTGTCTTAACACTTAAGACTTATTTGCACTTATGGATTTTATTCCAATAAGTGCTACCATTAAGGTCATACCTTATGGTTCACATGTATTTCATTTAGGATGTAATGGTCACAAACCATAACTCAAAATTCAGTTCCCCATATTCATCTAGATAGTTGACTCATCACATGAACAACTCATCACATAGATACTTGAGGTGCATCTGTTAAGGATATAAGAACTTACAACTCCTTATGATTCTTAATGTCCTTTATTAGTGTAGGGTATTCTTTTATTAAGAATTATTCAGTTATTTGATAATCATTCTCTAACTCATTAGAGTATGATTCCTTCTTGATTTAGACATCACCATGCCTTAATCATGAGTTCACTATGATACACTATCATAATCACTCATAAGGATCTCAAACATTTGGTCCAAGTATTTCATTCATTGATCTCATCAAGAATTAACACTTTACCAAATTTGCACTTCATCTATGATAATCTTGAACACTTCAAGATATTCATATTGGTATTTATCTAAACACCTTTTGAAGTATTAGCATTTGTTCCAATAGGTATGTAAATACATCACATGTATTATACCTAATAGGATAATCATTCTCCCACTACCTTTAGTGAAGATTTATTAATCATGTCCAAGATATTCATGTCTCTTACTGGTTCTCTAACCAAAAGAGTCTAGATTTATATATCCATCACATGGAAACTAGAAATGAATTTCTCATGATTGATGCTAATTTGATTGTTTGAGTTATCTATAACTTTTAGGTATCATTTTATCTTATGCATACCATGTATCACAAGATAAACAAGGTATTTCCACAAAGATCATATCTTTAAGATTGAAACATCAACTTTATTAATTGTCATACAATATGCAAAAATAAAGTGTTTTATCAATTGGAAACATATGAAATAGAAGTTATCAACTCTATTTCGTGCCCTTTAGGCTGAAATAAACTGAAAGGTACTCCTATCTATGGCAGCAACACTTTCTCCAATGATGGGTACTCCTTTCTTGGTCCTTTCACAAAGGCCATCACTTCTTTGTGGATATTGCATATCATATATGACATATCCATATCTTGGTATCATATACCTCAGATAAAGAAGTGGTTCATTTCATGATACCTTAGGCGGAGATCTCCATCCCCTCCTTCATCTTCTTTTGTTCTTCCAGATATAGAGGGAAATCCCTCATACACCCTTTCCCCATGTTCCTTGAGGCTGAAGACGGCTTGGATTGCTGGCTAGCATCAGAACACTTCTTTGCTTTGCCCTTATCCTTGCCCTTAAGAATTACCTTTTTCTTTGATCACATCAAAGATTATGGTTTGTCTTTCTTCATCTTTGCCTCTACTATCCTCAACATGTCCAACAACTCTGTCAACGCTTGTCAAAGTTGTTCATGTTGTAGCTTATCATGAATTGTACGATCCTTGCAACATTTGCAGTATCATACCAATAGCCAACTCTTAGCTCATAGGGAATCCTTCTTAGTCAGGTTTTCCACACACCCAATCATATTGAGTGTGTGAATACCTTACTGGATCTCCTTCTGTCATGACATACTAGGACAGTGTCCTTGAGACATCATATGTCTCATGTTGTCTCTGCAACTCATAGTTCAGAGAACACAACATCAAGCACTCCTCATCAATGTCATCCTCGATATGCTTACATAAGCATACTTTCAGCCATTGATGTGGTGGGATTGAGTTCATCTGGTCTTGGTATAACTAGGACTTAGAGCTTTCGCTCTTTGAGAACACTTCTCATCATCCTAACCAGTCGTGGAATTATTCCCATTTAATTTGTTGGTCTCAAAGACCGATCACAAATAAAGTGATTTGTTGATTAACCATTTATTTTAACAAAAGGAAATATATGCAATTTTAGTCCAAAACTCTTTTTGACTTGTTTGATTGATTTGAAAAGTTGATGATAAAATTAGGCCTTTAATTAATTATCGCTCCCACTATTTTAGTTCAAATTGATAGCCCTCACCATCAATTCGGAAGATTGCAGCGTACAACCTTCTAGTGGGCAAGATCCTGAAATCCTCTAAGTCATGGACCAGCTTGGGCTGTCACCGACAACTTAGATCTTTCAGGTAGGCAACTCTTGCCAATTGCATCATATGAAACTCTTGATAAGATGTCATATGAAACTCCTTGCCATGATCATCTCCATGCCTCAAGATACTAGATCCCATCTAGATCACCTTGTTAAGTCTGACCCAAAGCAAACACGATGAATATGCACCCTGCTAGGGCAGACCCACACATTCATCCTTCACGCTTCCACGAGATAGATGGTGCACCACGCTAGGGCGTGCCCACACTTGGTCGATCAAGCTTTTCATGTGTGTCGCATTTTTAAGGCATCTAAAACTTAATGTTTAATGAGGGAGTTGGTTTTTATATGCATATACATATCCAATCACCACAATACATAGTATGTATCATATACATTCTATATCCCACAGAAAACATGCAAAATGATAAAAGCGATGATTATGGCCATCCTAATGTGATTCCTCGAGCCAAGAGGAATCACGGTCATCTAGGTCTACATCACATGCAACCTTTACAAGTTGAACTCTATGCTTTGCCTTTCTGGGTTTGATCAACTCATCACATGAATGATCAACTCACCATCAGACTGGTCGACTGGGTGCCACCAGCCGATCGGTTGGCTCCTCCAACTGATCAGTTCGCCCGATCGTCATGCATCTCATCATGGCCTCCACCCACTCGTCTCACTCCTCGAACTGGTCATCAACCGATCGGCTCACTCCTTGAACCGATCGTCTTGAACGTCAGCTGTCGTCAGGATGTCCTCTGTTCTTTGACATAACAAGAAATAAAATTCTATCCTATTTTACATTGTAAAAAGAGAAACCTCGAGTTACATTCGAGGGGAGCAAAGGTAGGAAAGAAATCTCGAATTATTTTGAGTTACATCAGGAATAGGAGAAGGAAGATTGGTGCGCAGACCGAGATACAAGCAACCACATACAACCATATACAGATAGGGTTTATTGGCCATAACCACGCTATACATCCACTACAAAAATCGTTTAAGGGCAACGCGTATTGAGTGCATTCATAATACATATCATATATGTAAATTGGGATTTGTGGATTTCGGATTAGACATGCATAAATCCAATTTTATTCGCATCGTATGCAATAAATAAAGGCGACAAAACAAAATCGATCATATCGATAATCCTAAAGTATGGAGCAGTTGACGTGGCTCTGATACCACTGTTGGGTTTTAGGGGAGGTAGAGAAGGCAACGGAAACAAAAATTTTCTCCTCCCCAAACCCAGAACAAGGAAATGCGTCAACGTCTATACAAGAGAAAGGATGGTTTGTGGAATCATACCTTGTCTCGAGGCTTGATCGGAGACAATACCTCACGCCTTGCGTGGTCTTCACCTCCGGTCTTGGACGGTGTCTGTGCAGCTCCTGGTCGCACCGGGACTGACAGGATTGAAGGTTGTCCTCCTAGCGGCAGAAACCTCCCGCCTCTAAAGTAGTCCACACAGACCACCTGGAACTCCAATCTCCTTGTCCCACAAGGAATTGGAAGGAGTCACACCCTCCTATCAGCGTACTAGTCGCTGACACACTCTCCTGCCACCAATTGCTTTCTGCAGTTGTCTTTCCCTTGTTGTGCCTCCCTTATCGGGTAGCACTTGCTCGGGCTCTCTCTCGGTTACCAAAACCAGAGAGAACGACAACTTCACATAGCAACTGGTTGCACTGGGTTGTACTTTGAGAAGCCCCCAATATCCCTATATATATAGGAGGGTCATGGGACAGGGTTCTCCATCCCGAGCAATGCGGGACTAAAAGCAGGAGTAGAAGGGTTCGAGATTTTCCACAAAATAACCAACTCGCAACCTGAACTGATCGTTTCACAACTAAAATGGTCGGTTGGGGACCTGAGTCGGTCGGTTGACACCTCAACTGATCGGTTGGGACACCTCAACCGGTCGGGTCACTTCTGAACCAGTCGGTTCGTGGCCCTGGTCAGTTCCCGATTGACTTTTCTCTTTTGTTTCTAATTGGTATGAAATACCAATCCTTGTTCCAATCAAATTGGGCAAGTGAAACGAAAGGAAAATTCTCACCAATCCGAGTTTCCCAACTTGCTCGGTTGTAATAGTTGAACTGATCGTTTCAACACTTGAAGCAATCGTTCACCTTGTCCATGAGCCGATCGACTCACCACTTGAGCCGATCGGTTCACCAAGCTGAGTCGATCGGTTCATCACATGAGCCGATCGATTGGGAGTGCAGATTTTGCAGAATCAGTCAATTGCAGTTTCAGTCAATCCAATACTCTAATCAATCAGTCCAACACCTTGAACACTATGATTTTGAGCTATCAATCAATTGAGTATTTAATTGAACTACTAAACTCCTTTAGTAATCAATCTAAACATTGTTTGTGGACAAACTCCTCTTCCATGTTAAATCATATGTGTGTGACCCTGCAGGTCCTTTTTCACATTGTCAGTGAAAGTCTATAACACTTATGACTTCACAAGAAAAGAGTGGTGCCTAGTCACACATCAGTGCTACCCAAGTGAAATAGAAAGTTGGAGAACAACTTTCAATCCTACAATTCGTGAATGGTGTTACAGTGAATGTATAATCCCTTTATCACTGATATCCCGAACGAACTCGAGGCATGGAACAGTCATCATGTCAACGTTCATTCACTTTCTTGATATCAGAGTAGATTGGAAGAGATATGTATGACATCAATATCACATACTGATTAACACATGCGTGCGCACACCTATTTCAATCCTACTCATCAAGTGGCCTTGGATATCAAACTCCCTCAGGAGGGACAAATCCCATATCTATCACTCACCCCTCAAAATCCCCATGTGTCAAAGCCACCCAATCATCACCTTTATAACAACCCATGTTTCAGGACTGCGTTTGATGATGTCAAAGTGTGCCCAACGACATGTGTTGAGTGTAGTGATTTCAGGTCAAAGAATCACACTCACCACCATCACTGTGAGTACTGACTGTGACTACCATGTCATGGTTCCATGTGTCAAACTCACGGTGGGTCTATCCTGTACACTTGTTCTCTAACAAGTACCTATGTGTTTGGTTTGATATCTCTATATCATGACTAATGAGATTCTGTCATCAACCAACACCATAATCTAGTCTTGTGTGTCATTGTTGTCTATCTACCTTCCGTAATGACATCTGACTAGGGATATAACAAGAATGTACAAACTCTTAGCATCTGTATGATCTCATCGTTCAGGTCCTCAACCTGAAAGCATACGTCATTGAGTACTGTCATTCTCTAGACATTCAATCTGTTCTATCACTATCTCATATGACTGAACCAGAAAGAATTGGAAGCTTGCCTTTGATGTTTATCAAATCAATCTTAATGTATCCCACCAATCATCCCATGATTGGCTCTTAGGGCATACATACCAATAGTTTCTTGGAAGTTGGGATGTACACATGAGTTTGATTGAGTGTTCCTACAAGAAAAAATATCAGAAGAGTATACACATGGAACCTTATGTATCCTTGTATGGGAGACGTTGTCAGTCACTGCTTTGTTGGTATGAGACAGGTGAGTATCATATTTTGGGTCCTAAGCTAGTACAACAAACTACAGAGAAGATTAAGGTAATACAACAATAGTTGAAAGCAACTCAGTATAGACAGAAGTCTTATGCTGGTAGTTGACATAGACTATTGGAATTCCAAGTGGAAGACAAGGCATATCTTAAGGTTTCCCCTTGGAAAGGTGTGTCTAGGTTTGGTAAGAAGGGAAAGTTGGTTCCCAGTTTTATGGGACCATACCCTATTGTGGTACGTGTTGGGAAGGTGGTGTAAAAGTTGGATCTACCGCCTTCATTACACACATTACATGTTGTCTTTTAGGTTTCCATGTTGAGGAATTGTCACCCTGATACGGAGCTGACGTTGCATCCTATGAAGGTTGAGTTGGATGAGGATGTGTAGTATGTAGAGGGTCATGTGTTGATCCTAGATAGGAGAGTGAAGGAACTTAAGAAGAAGGTTGAAGTTTTAGTTAAAGTTTTGTGGCATCACTCTAGTGTGGAGGAAGCCATGTGGGGGTTATAGGATGAGATGCACAGGAAGTACCCGTCCTTGTTCATGTAAGAATTCAGGGGTGAAATCCTTGTTAGGGGTTTGTGGTTGTAAGACCCATGACTTTGATTTTTGGTTGATCATGCTTTCTTAGCATAATTAGATTCTTAAAACCTTTATAAAACTTATGATGTGCCTTGATATCATGTGACAAGCTTATGTTTCTAGTTTGGTCCAGTTGGGATGTTGTTTGAGCTAGTTATGCTTACATGTGTTTGTTTTGGACGTAATTGCAATTTACCCATTTCAAGGGTTTACCTTGCAATTTGTCACATGTTTGTTGTGCCTTGTATGTGTTGGCATCATGTTGGTTATGGTTGAGCATTAGGATGCCTTATCACACCTTGGTATGAGTGGTGACATGTTGTGTTGAGATTAGGGATTGCATGGATGCCCTAAGTTGATGTTTGACCTTGAGTGATGAGTCATCTAGGGTTTGGTGATCACTAAGCTTTTTTTGGTTCTTAGTTTTGGAGGTCGATGATGTTTTTGGGTGTGCCCTATTCTTGGTGGTCTATGAGGCTCATGACCCCTCTAGGTCTCCAAGGAACCCTATGGTTAGCAACCATTTGTTTCCCTAATCATTATCGGTCGCCAAGGTGCTTGAGTGGTCACTAAGGATTCCTAGTCGCTATATTTTCTATACGAAGTATGGTCAATGATCTTTCTTATTTTTATCATCCTAGTTGATTGGTTAAATATGGTGCTTGCATGGATGATATTTCTTGGACACATGACATGTTTAGCATGACACTTAGCTTCCTTTCTCTCTCCAACCTTATGCTACATATACCCCTCTCTCTACATGCATTTATTTAACCTATTTACATACCTATTTTCCTCTCTCTTCCATCTTGGTTGCTCTTGTATCTCATCCACTCTTGCTTGGAGGTGAAGGAGGAGCTCAAGGTTGAAGATGGAAGCTGACCCCCCTAGGATGTGGAGCTATGGTTTAGATCTACCCTTCTTGGAGTCATTTGGTACATCCTTGCTCTTCTTCTTGGTATTGGAGAGTGAGATATTCCTCTTTACCTAGTTTTCCTTGTTGTGCCACCCTTCTTCTTTCTCTTCCTGGCCAAACCCATGGTGTTCCATGGTAGTTCTTGAGTTGAGCTTGAAGAACATCTCTTCGTTGCCCTCGTACCTAGGGATTTTGATTTGTTTCTTGCTTCCTTGACCTAGGGTTTCTTTCTTTCTTGGAGGTGGAGCTAGCTTGGCTGATAGGAGTGCTCAAGAGAGGGCTTCTTACCTTTCTTCTTCAAGTTATCTTGTTGTTTGGAGTTTCTACTTCAACTCTAAGGTGAGTTATGTAACCTTCTCCATTGTTATTGCTTGCTTCTACCTTGCATGCACTTAATCTTGCTCTAAAATGTGGTTACAAGTAGAATGATAGTACCTTATATCTAGGGTTTTGTTTACATGGTATTTCTTGAGTAGATAATCTTATCTTGGACGAATTCTAACTTTTGTTCTTAAGTTTGCTTTGATGATGGGAGTTTTTGGTGCTTGCATGCATGTGGGATTCATTGGTTTTGTTCTTGGATTTTAAGGGTTTTCCTTGAAGCAACAAAAAATGGCTTTTCCTTCTATGTCTTGAATTGATTCGTAGCTTGCTTATGATTTGATGATCTGATTTCCATGAAGGTTATCAAGTGTTAACTTCATGTGGTCGGTGAGGTTTGTATTCTCTAATGGTCACCACCTTTGTACACTCTGATGGTCATTGAGTTTTTTAATCTTATGTGGTCAATAAAGCTTTTGGCTTTTGATGGTCGATCAGGTTGTACCTCTATACGGTTGATAAAGGCCTCTAAACCTAGCGGTCGATGACATTTCAGGTTTTTAGGGGTCAATGACAATTTTTGCTCCATGTTTCTCATTGGTCGCCAACTTTTCTTAGCCTTGGTGGTAAATGAAGTGACCAATCCTAGGGGTCGCTGAAGATGATATAATCTCAATGTTCGTTGAGCTTTAGTGTGACCTAGTTTTCAAAGGTTGATGGCACCCTTGACCCAAGTGGTCGATGAAGATTTCTGGTCTATATGGACATCCTGTTTTGTTGACTTAGTTGCTTTCATGGTTGATGGAGATGATAAGAAATTAGGGTTGTTCTTCTAATCGCTATTTTGAAACCCTACTTTGGCTTGCCTTGTTGAATCTAACCATAATATGAATAAGTGATGATGATAATTAATTCTTGTGTGTGATTAGCACAACCATGGAGTGCTTCTCTATCTATAATGATGTAACCCTAATATGCCATTATATGAATATTATAGCTCTTATATGTAATATTATGTTTGTGTTTATGTATCACATGTGTGATGATGATGATGAGTCTTGACGAGGCATGGAAATATGATGATTGTAATGACCCCCTCTTTCTATCATTCCCTATTTAGGCAGATAGAGAGGGTAAGGGACATTACTCTAATACATGGTCGAATGTTTAGCAATTAACCAAAAATAATTAATAAACTTCACTAAATTTGGGAAAGGGGTTTTGCATAAAATATAACATGATTTTAAAAATATAGATTTATAATGTTACCATATGAGATCTGCCCATCCACTATATCATCCATGATCACATTTAAGTCTCTTCAATCAGTGCCTTCTTCCTTTTTGAAATTTCCATTTTCATTGTACTGGCAGGATAATAGTAGATTACCCTAAAATGTTGACAAACAAAATAGTCAGTTAAAATAACAAGTTATACTAGTATGTGGGAAAAATAAAAGTTTGCATATACTTGTAACAACATATCCACAACAATTATTGTTACAAAATCAAAATTTATCATTTTATTCATAAATTCTCAACCCATTTTACTCAACCTCTGGGATAGCCTCTCTTAGGGTTTCATCCCTACAATGAAATGTGTGCCATCTCTCAATCAGGATCCAGGTGACTACCTTGGTCTTCTTAATTTGGGGCCTGACCTCATATGACCTTCCAAATCAGGGACATGGTCTTGACCTTATATGACCTTCCCAATATGGGGCCTGGTCTGACCGTATATGACCTTCCCAATCTGGGGCCTGGTTCGACCTTCCCAATTTGGGGCCTAGTCTTAAGCCATCATCATGACTTTTCATCCCTTACCAATTTCAAACCTCCAAAGTTGGTATGGGGGTTTTGAGAAAGCTATAAGCATAATTTTTGATAGCCATAGTGACTTTATAGTTTGTAGGAAATAAATATCATCCAAGCAATTAATTTCAAGCAACCCATTAAAACCTCAAAAAATGCCAGGAAACTATAGTGGTTAGTCATAGGCGTAACCACATACCTGATCAGGTGCACTGAATGTCCAAGCAAGATCAATCAAGCAAGCAACTGAAAAAATTATCATGAAAGTTAAAGCAATACACCCATGTATTACTATTTTATCCAAATCATCATTAAGACTGACTTGGGTCTCAAGTTAGGGTTTCTAGGTCAACTTTACAGTTTCATTAGGGTTTTTCCTCTCCAATGGGTTTCCAAACCCTAATGAAACTGTAAAGTTAACCTAGAAATCATCATTACCACTTTTCATGTCCATTGGGTTTCCAAACCCTTATTCATCATTAATTACACCTTTTATCTCAAGGAAACCCTAATTATCCAAAACATGGGATGTTAAGCTCTCATAACTTTCAAGTTGCTCTTTTTTTCATAAAAGATCATTCTTTTATCATCAATATCAATTGAATTCATTAGGATCATCAAAACTTAGAAATCAGGGTTCTAGTTCATTAATCTACATTAAAGATGCCAACCTTAGACACTTTTCAAACTAGAAGCAGATCTAGAAGATCATTCTTTTATCATCAATATCAATTGAATTCATTAAGATCATCAAAACTTAGAAATCAGGGTTATAGTTCATTAATCTACATTGAAGATGCCAACCTTAGACACTTTTCAAATTAGAAGTAGATCTAGGTTCTGATTATATTTTTATTGGGGTTCTTGCATTTTTCTAAGCAAAAATTATGTATTATATGGCTTAATCATATTATCCTACTATTTACAAGGAGTTTTACAAAATAAAATGGTTTCAACCAGTCAGGGCCGCCACCTTGGCAACGCACCCCGGTCCCGACCTGGCTGACTAGGATGGGCTGAACAATGGGCATGAGCCACCTAGGCTTGTCTTGCCTATGTAGACGCGCACTTGGCGCAATCGATAAAGGAGGAAAAGACCATTAGGGTCTTACCTACTCTAAATGGAGGTGAGGGAAAAAGACTAATTTGCTCGTCTATCATCTTCAACCTTTGTTCGTCGACAAGCAAGGTCTGAGCAGTCAACGAAAAGGTTGACTACTATCTTGGGAACCAACTCTGAAAGTGAGAGTGCCTTCACCTCCACCGTGCATCCATGAACTCGAAGGAAGTCTCAATTGATCTGGTGGTGGTCGATGTTGTCAGGATGACTAGGTGGGAACTTCGATGAGATGAAAGGATGTGGTCGAGGTGAAAGATAAGGCTAGGGGAGCAATTGAACATAGAAAACTCAGCATAGGGTTCAACCAAAGTAGTCGAGAGGATTTACAACCTCGGATGAAGACATGGTCCTCTATTTATACCCTTTTATATCGACAATGTTGTAATCGAGAGTTGGGTTTGCACATTCCTTCTAGATACCTCCAAACTAGGTCAAATCTAGGATAGGTAGGTGCATTTCTTGCTCCCAAATCCATTGGTCGAGTTTCCCGATCTACTCATCCTCTATATCTCTAGGAAAATGATTCTAAAAATTTTCTATTCTGGCTTTTCTTTCCTTTCTTAACCTAGATAGGTGATGATCAGATCACCATTGGATCTCAGATCCAACATTCCACATCACACACACCAATAAAAAGGTTGTTAAAAGGGAATTCTAATAGAATTAGAAATCATGGCATTTAATGCTTTTCCATACACTTTAGAGATTTTTATAAAATCCTTATCTCTAATCTCAAATTTTAAGCAAAAGTCTGTAATGACTTAATCTACACGTGTGATAAGATTGAGACCAAAATTTAGAAAAAGGACTTTTATTCATATGCAAGTCTCCCTCTAATTTATGCATATAAGGCATCAACACTAATCCTTTTTTTCTTCCTTTTCTATTTTCTTTATTTTGACTATTTTTCTATTAGAAATTATGTGTATATGAAAATTAATTAATAGTAGCCATCTTTGCCACTTTCTAGATAATTCTACACAATTATCTCATGTACACATAATTATCATCTATTTCTTTTTCTTTTGCTTATTATGGGATTTTCTTTTATCCTTCTTCCCTTTTAATCTTCATTGGATTAATAAAATAGTATAACTCATGAAATCCATAATTCAAGGGAAATTTACAAAGAAACCACTCTTTAAAACAAAGCACACAAATTTCCAAATAAGTCTCTTCTAATAGAATAATTTTATTTCAATTATTTAAAAATACAAGTGAAATTGAGGTTATAACAATGATATTCTTACAAGGAATGGTGTGATGGTCTTATGATCTTGGACATGACTTTGTTACCTAATTGAGTTGTTATCATCTTGATGATGTGATAAGGACTAGTATCCTATATTGATACGATGATGAGCATGGACTTATGTATGACAATGAAACAATATATAATGATGTGATCAACTTTATACTTCATATGTTTTATATTTTTGGAGGTTTTAATCTACCCATGTTTTATATAATTCCTTTATGGGTTGTATGTAACTTGATTGATGTAGTTAAAAGATACCAAATTGGCATTAACTAATCAATTGAAACCCTAATCACGTAGTGCCCTATGCTATAGATCCATTCCAGTGTCATAACTGTTGGATGGTGAAACATGTATCCCTCTTATGGAAACTCAAAATGTAGCCATTTGACTATGCAGGGTGTAAGAGACTGTATGTCCTTGACATCCCGATCCCAAGATTTTGAGGATGGCCGCGGTCATACCTCAGTAGGAGAACGGTTGTGGTCGTATCTCAAGTATATGGTGAAATTGAGGACAATTGTGGTTGTACCTCAAATGATATGATTTTTATACCCTCGTTCACTAGTGTCATGACCTATATATCAAGGATAGACTAGATTGTTATGTAGCTAGACTTATATGTCACTACGGTGGACTCATACTGATCGAGGGTAGATGAGATCATAGGATTCCAACTCTCTTAGATCTTGTGTGACACTGATTTTGACTTAGCAGTGGTCAGTTGGAGTTGAGTGGTATACCTCAACTCCTCAAGGCTTAATAAAAATGTAGTACAACCATGTAGTATATCTATTTAAGGTTAAACATGCTTCACATTGGATGTTAACCTTGACTTATTTCTTATATTGTTTGGTTGTTACATAATGCGATAAAAGAAATCAACTGTATAGAAAGTGGTAGTTTTACTATTTCCTTATACTGTGTTAATCATGTTCTACCTATTTTAGTTATTTAGCTGAATCTGCTCATCTTGTTTAATCATGATACTTGTTGTAATAAAAAATCATTGGTTGAGAGTTATATCTCTCGCTGGGACGTGAGTCTCACCTCATGGGTCACCACATCTTTTTAGGTGGTTGTCAGTGGTGTGGTTAGGATTGTGGTGATGAGGAGGAGTGTCTTGGAGAGCAGTAGAGGCAGAAGGTTGGATAGTATCTTGTAGAGTCCTAGAGTCATCCATGTACTCTCAAGTCCAGGAGGGATGTTTTGTAGAGGATATGTATATTGACATGTGGTTTTGGCAGTATGCCCTAGGTTTGTATATGGCTTGTATGTATGTAACTGTTTCTTTTGTATACAGGTTATGGCTGATGCCAGTGGACAAATGTATAATACCTTACATGGTATGTGTTATGGTACAAGTTGTTGGACCTTGATGTAATATATTTTAAGCATAATTGTAACGACAGTCGCCAAACTGACAAACAAATCGTTACTAATTAAGCGGAATAAACATAAACAGCGGATTAACAAAAATCACTAAAATTTAAAACCATTTTGCAAGGAGATCCTTGTATAGAAAACGTTTACTGAAAGATTCAAAACTCATACATATCATGATTGACATTGTACAACATTATTTCATCTCATCTCGAGGACAACATATAACAGTTGCTCTATCAAAACACATATTGGAGCAACATAAAACCTCGAGGCATTCAAGCTAAAATCTCATATTTTTCATGAAACCAGTACGAACCAACTCAAAGGACCTGAGAGTACAGAGACGACACATAGGACTCATATCTACAAGACAGGACAGACAGTACACTCAACCTGAGCTGTCACTGCTGCCTCATCTGTTGTTCTTCCTCTGCAAAAAGGTCTTCACCTCCTCGTGCACGTCCACCTAAAAATTTGGATCCCATGAGGGTGAGACAATTGTAAATTGCCCCAACGAGATATATAACTCTCCGCCAACAATATTATTATCACAGTTTAAATGGTATAAAACTGAGCAGAAGATAAGCAGTTTAGAATATTCTCATCTTTTAAAGCATTGCAACTATCTGTGATAGAGCAGTAAGTCATTTATTCTCTTTATAAGGAATGGGAAGAACATGTATATCATTTACTCATCATACTATATCAACATCTCAAGCTTATCCAGTGAAACTCATTATCATGTCATGTCATCCATGAATCATTCTCATTTCTATTTATTGGCTTCAACCAATCAGCTAACCAGATATTTAATTGTACCAGTCATGTGAGTATACATCATCATATTATATTCAGGCATTGGACTATTCCAATCCTGTGCAACTATTTCAGGCATTGGACTTGTAACATCCCTGACCTGGGTTATGAACTAACCCTAGGTGTTTTGCCTAAATGTGTAATAAAATCCTTGTGATTATCTTTTGGCATGTAATTAAGTTCCTAAGGAACATATATTCTTTTTCATTTCTATCCTTTTTAAACAAAGATTGTAGCATTGTTTGGTAATAAAGGGACCTATGTCAAAATTACCCAATTAGAGGGGTTAACTTGTAAAATTGCACATTTTAAGATGTTCCTTTGATGATGAGACATCACATGAGTGTATATGATGAGGAATGATGAATTTTCCCCAAGCTTGAGCATCAAGATGCAGCTTGTGGAATGATCCTTGTGCTTAAAAACCCTAAATTGGAGTAAAGTGCAATTTACCCAATTTAAGGGGTGCAGCTTGTAAAATACATCATCTAGAACATCTCTTATGACTCTTGTCATCATTTAGAGTATAAATGATGAAAGGGACACATCAATGAATAAACAGATAAGAAAAAATGATCTTGTGCATAAAATTCACCATGTAGGTGTAAGAGGACCTTCATGTGTATACCCTAGTTGAAGGTTGATCTTTTCTACCCTTAGATCTTGAATAGTGATGAACTTTGCTTAAGTTCAGATGTCTTGGACGTGCCTTAGAAATAAGGAGGAACTTAGATGAGAATTCCATGCTTTAGAGGTCCTTATGGTGCAAAATGGCCTTAAGGTATATAAGTCTTTTTCCTAGTAAACCAAGTAAACGATTCCTCATTCTCTTCACTTCTCTTCTTTCTCAAAACGACCAAGGCTGAGCTCTGGAGCTCAGGAGATGATCAACTAGGAGCTAAGGTGAGAAGAACCATCCTCAAGCTCGGATTTTTGCATGAATTCATCTTTTAAGGTTGGTTTTGTGGATAATTCACTTAGCTTTCTTGTTCTAGCCATCTTTTCCCAACCTTTCCTTGGAGAAAAACCCTTGGCCGACCTGTGGAGCTCAAGACACCATTAAATACTTGAATCTTGGAAGCTTGGAGCTCAAGGAACGACCTTAAGGCGGGTTTTATAATTCTAAACCTTTTGCTTTGTTTTGCATACTTTTATTCGTGCAAATAATAGTTAGTTCTTCTTCTTCCCCATCCTTCTTTGCACCCTTGCAAGCTTTTTCGTGAAGAACAGACCTTGGTTTCAAGGTTGAAGACAAGGGGCGTTAATACCTATGATGGTCCTTATCCAACTTTACTAAATGATCTTAGACTAATAGGTCAAACGATCTCACACTCGTTTCAATCCAAATGGGTTCAATAGGTCAGTTTGGCCAAACGGGTTCCAACCCATTTGAGGGCGTTGACCAAGCATTGACCGTTTGGGATTTCTGTTCACAATTATGTAGGCTAATGACCCACCAAATTTGAGGGGTTAACTCCAAAGGAATCGTATATTGAAGGTCAATCAATTAGGCAATTGAATTGAATTAAGTGTTGTTTTCTAAACTGATTAACTTGAATCTTTGGGCAAACGGGTTCCAACCCGTTTGAAGGAGTTGACCAAGCATTGACCATTTGGGATTCCTGTTCATAATATATTGAGTTTCATTTCTACCAAGAATCATGATCTAATTTCTAACCAATTAAGAGTTGAAGGCATTTCAACACCCTAACCCTAATCGGGTTAATTTTGCTGATTTTCATATAGATTTTGATGAGTGTTGGGTTGAAGGACCCAAACGAGTTCAAACCCGTTTGGGGGTTCATCCAAACGATCTCACACTCGTTTAGTGACACCCCAAGACCGTTTGAAGGTCTAGGGTTAAAGAAATGTGATGGTTTGAGGGTCCAATCACAAGATATTGATAAATTGATGAAAAGTGTTGATTTGTAATTTAATTAGGACTCAACCCTTATCAAATCAACTTAATTTTTGGTCAAACTTTGGGCAAACGGTCTCAAGACCGTTTGGAGATCATCCAAACGATCTCAAGACCGTTTGGGCCAAGTTTTGGCCCAATTGGAGTTCAATTGATAGGTTCAACCTTGTTTTGTTTCACATTGTTGAAAATTGATGAGTAGCCGATTGGAAACCTTAATTGAGTTAGACTTAACCACAATTGGCTTTCAATTGAAGGTCAAATTGGTGCCCAATTGGTTGAGGCTCATCCTATTTGACTCAATTTGTAAGTGGTTAACATGGCTTGGGCCAATTGAAGGCTTCAACTTAAGAAATCCTTTTCAATCATGACCTTTGTATCACCTTTCATGTTCATGCGGTTTAGACCCAAACGAGTCTACACTCGTTTAGACCCAAACGAGTCCACACTCGTTTAGACCCAAACGAGTCCACACTCGTTTAGACCCAAACGATTCCACACTCGTTTAGACCCCAACGAGTCCACACTCGTTTAGACCCAAATGAGTCTACACTCGTTTAGACCTAAACGAGTCCACACTCGTTTAAGCCCAAACGGGTTCACACTCGTTTAGGTCCAAATAGGTCCAAACTCGTTTGGACTCAAATGGGTCCACAACCGTTTAAGGTCAAGAAGGTTCACACCCGTTTAAGGTTCAAATGGGTTGAAGGTTGAAGGTTAAACCCTAACCTAATTGAAGACTTTCAAGGATGATTATACTTAACCACTTGAAGGTATAAATGGTTCAATAATGATCCAATCTAAATCATAATGGTAACTTAAGACATTAAGGAACTAAGTGACTAATGAAGTGACTCATGATGAAGATCAAAGGGTAATTTACCAAAATGCCCTTGAAAGGTTCAATTGAGTGATACTTTGCCCTAACCAAACCCTAATCACTCAATAGTGGTGATTTGGTCTATATTAATCAAAGAGGACTTAATCTAACCAAATCTAAAGTGGTGTAATCACCATCTACTAGTAAGAGGAGAGAGAAAGTACCAATTATGATGGAAACTCAAGTAAAATACCTTCAATATACATGAATGTGCATGATTAGGGTATGATCCACCAGATGAGATCATGGAAACCCTAAATATGATAATTGATGAATCTTAATCTTATCTGAGGACTTTAATGATGATGTTTCTCATACATAGTGATGTTAAGAGATCAATTCACCAATAGGTGAATAGTAAACCCTAATTCTAGGGTGATGACATGTATTATGAATAGTAAACCCTAATTCTAGGGTGATGACATGTATTGTGAATAGTAAACCCTAATTCTAGGGTGATGACATGTATTATGAATAGTAAACCCTAATTGATGAAAAATCAGGGAAACTTAGCTCTTGTATGAGTAGGGAGATACAACTTCTTTAAATGAGTTATTTATTGTTATCAGTTGATTTAATCATGCAGGTTCCTATATGAGGATGATCATATCCAAGTATGGATGATGATACTATATTCATTGAAAGCATGTTGTTAGCTTTATGAATAAGTGATTTATCCTAATGCCAGGTTAATAACATCTTATGAGATTGATAGGCTGTGAGAGCCATGAATACCATCAAGGTCATGCTTTAAGAGATGACTTGTGATGAGAATAATGAGAAATGATAATTGAAGAGAGTTAGGCTTGTTACATTTAATATCCTACTTTCATAGCTGCTGTTCTAATGATTGATGTTTGAGAACCTGTATGATATTAAAAGAATACTGAAATGTACCTAACTAATCAAGTATAATTATTCCATGTAGAGCCCTGATCATAGATCCATCATTGTCAGAGACCAAATGATGGTGAAACAGGTTTTCCTAAGGGAACTCCTGGAGCACATACTTTTGAGTATGTGGGGTATATGGATGTGTAAAACCTTACATCCTAGTGAATGAATTGATGTAGATGTATCTTAAATCCATCAACCCTTTCACTATGTGTTTATGCCGGGGTGATGTAATACTAATCTCCCGAGGAACTCTTTTATACCGCATCGATGAGAGATAAACAAGGAATCTTTCGATGGTGAAGAGAGTACAGAATGCCACTGTAACTCTAATAGTGAAGTACCAGAATACCCTGGTAAGCTATAGTAGCAGAGACATTAGATGTCCTGCATGTTGATCCTCATACTGACTGAGGAAGATGAGGTCATAAGAATCTGACTCTTTTGATGACCTATGTATGATACCAATGCGACTTAATAGTGATCGGTTGGAGTATGAGCGGTATACCTCATCTCCGCAGGGCATAATGATGTTTGTAAAACATAATCAACCGCGTAGCATATCTGCTTAGGTTGAACCACGAAATACATTGGTTGATGATACATTACTTAGTATACATGTTTTTCATATTCCTTAAATGTTGTTGTTCTAATTGATAACAATCTGCTGCTGATAACCTTAGAACTTTTATTGCCTATGTTATTCTTGGTTTCTATAATAAAGCTTCTGGCGGAGAGTTATAACTCTCGCTGGGACAATTATTTAAAATTGTCTCACCCTGTAGATTTCAACTTTTTAGGTGGTCGTCAAGGACGAAGGAATCAATCTTTAGGTGACCAATATCAGCAGTAGCAGCAGCAGCACCAGGAGCAGCAGTGAATCTCAGGTGGAGATACTGACTGCTGAGTCATGTAGTTAGATGGTCTTATGTCGTCTCTGTACTCTCAGGTCCTTGGAGTCTTTTGGTCTGAGATTTTGGGTTTTAAATCTTGAGATTTTGTACCTGGCTGTATATAATCACTCATGAAGTGATCTAACAGAGATGTAATCTGTTTACCTTGTTTCTTATAAAAGGAGTTTCATGATTTCAAGATCTTGTCTCAAAAAGTTTTAAATTTCCGGTGATTTTCGTATTCTGTTGTTAATCGAATCGCTTCCGCTGAGTTTAATTGTGTTTATCTCGAGTTTTGGAGATCAGAGCCCATAGGACTATGCCAATCCTGCACAACTATTTCAGGCATTGGACTATGCCAATCCTATGCAAACATCACTGAATACCACATCACTTTTACTAGGCATTATACCTTTGCCAAGCCATCATAATTATTCACATCCTTTCTATAAACAAGTATCCCTCTCATATATTTCAAACACTATAGCCCTTATTTGGCTATAAGCATAAAGCATGTATGATCAAGATTTCATTATTATTATTGTATCCATTTTTTTTTATCATTATATTACTGAGTTTCCATTTCTTAGTTTATTTTGAACATTATCATTTCTTACATGAGACTTTTATAAAAACCTTGTTACCTCTCACTAGGCAACAACTATCCTCATGGCTCACAAGGCCCATTGAGTATCTTGTCACCTCTCACTAGGCTACAAATTGTCACATGGCTCACAAGGTCATAACACATCTTGTCACCTCTCACTAGGCAACAACTTATTCTCATGGCTCACAAAGCCCATAACACATCTTGTCACCTCTCACTAGGCAACAAATTATCACATGGCTCACAAGGCCATAACACATCTTGTCACCTCTCACTAGGAAACAAATTATCACATGGCTCACAAGGCCATAACACATCTTGTCACCTCTCACTAGGCAACAACTTATCACATGGCTCACAAGGCCATAACACATCTTGTCACCTCTCACTAGGAAACAACTTATTCTCATGGCTCACAAAGCCCATAACACATCTTATCACCTCTCACTAGGCAACAAATTATCACATGGATCACAAGGCCATAACACATCTTGTCACCTCTCACTAGGCAACAAATTATCACATGGTTCACAAGGCCATAACATCTTTATACTTTTATACAAGTATTTAACATGCCTTACAAGGCTTATGCAAAAAGAGAATTACAACCATCCCATCATTGGGATTAGGGTTTCCCCTTTATGACCGATTAGGGTTTCATGTTTATTTTATTGATCCAAACCCTAACTCATTGCTCCACACATCTAGGAGAATACATTGCTATCATAAGTATCCAATCATACTTATTTATTCTCAACATTTATCATTAAATGATTACCAACACAAGGTACGAGTTTCTCTCTCATCCTCTCTAGGATATTGATTACATCATACTTTATTGTTTTGGATTAACCCTTTCTCAAGGTATGTTAGCCTACACTTATCAAAGTGCATTAAACTCATTTCATTTCAATGTAACAATTGGCATGACACACTTCATGTGTTACTCATCCAAAATATTGGATTTAAGATGCATCAATGTGTAGCAACCTTAAAGTGTTCGATGTGATATTTACCATACCTTGGTGTATCACTTCCCTCATCACTTTTAACTTAGTTAAGTTCATCAACTTATATTGTATTAGGGTATTTCCCATCCTAATACTTTATCCACTATCCCATCATATTAATCTTGTAAAGTATTGACCATAATTCATACACTTGAATCACCCAGCTATCATCAATGATATGGACTCATCTCGGATTAAAGCACTGTTGATATAAGGTTGTCCATTATCAACCACTTTAGGTGTTTCACCTATAAAGGTATTAGCCACACCATAACTTGGTGTTACTCTTATCACTCCTAAGAGTGTCTTTCCCTCACCTTTACAAGGTATCTCGGATTAGAAGTGTGCATATGTTCATCATATCAGGTTGTAAGTATATGAGCACTCACCATATCGGGCTAGAAGTATATACACACCATTCATATCGGGCTCAAGGTATTTGTATGTGTTACCCATGTCATGCATGAGGTATTAAGCCATCACCATGTTGGGCTAGACATCAACTAGGGTTGTGTATCGGGCTACCATATCGTGCAATAGCACTTGCTATTCTTTACTCATATTTGGTTGCCCAAATTAGGGTTTCACATCAACTTATAAGTATTCATCTAACCTTGTATTGTGCATGGAGTCTATACTTGACTCCCTATAGTGAAATAGGTGTACACTACACCTCCATATCTTGCAAAAATGTATTCATTCATATCCATATTGCTCAAGTGAAGAAGGTGCATCATCATATCGGGTTAAAGGTGCTTACTTGTGTGCTTGCACCCGATATCACTTTTATAAGGTAATATCATCATCTTCAAGCTCTAGACCTTTGTTCTAACTATTATAGTTCATGTAAACAGGTCTAACAAACTACTAGAACTCATAATTTCATCAACTATTTCATGAAATTTTGGAATTAAAAGTAGATCATTAAATACAGCAATTTAGGTGATGAACAATAACATGGTTGAGTTCAAGTTATATAACCCGCCTTAAGAACAACTTCAAAGCTCCAAGATCCAAAGCTCCACGTTCCTAAGGTTGAATATGAACTTCACAACTCCTCTATATGCAAATAATCACCATGGATAAGCAATTGGTGAAGAATAAAAGAAAAGAAGATCAAAACCCTAAATTCATGCTTCAAACCAATGTTGAAGATGATCTTATCCTCACCTTAGGGTTAAGTTTTGAGTTCCTTATCTCCTTGGCCGACACCCCACCACTCTTGGGAGATATGGACTTCCTCTTGTCCTACACAACCTTGCTTGTGGCCGATACCCCCCCCCTCACTTGTGGCCAAAATCACTTCAATTGGTCGATATCAACTTGCTATGGACAATATCAACATGGTATGGCCGATACCCAAGGCCTATGCACGATACCCTTGTGCCCTTGCACGATATGCCAACCCTCTTGCACTATATGGCACTCACTTGCACGATATGTCACTCACTTGAACGATATGGCACTCAACTCTTCACCCTATTGGCCGATATCACCTTATATGGCCAATTTCACCTACTTGGCTGATATGCTTTTGCTATGGGCGATATCCAAGGGCCTATGCACGATATGCTTGCTCTTCTGCATGATACAAGAGCCCCATGCACGATACCACAGGGTATGAGGGTGGTAAGGGTCGCAAAATTGCACCAAGGGGTGAAACTAGGGGTATATATACTTGTTGTACATGAAGGAAGGCAAAAATGAGGTGTCAACATTTTGAGCTAGTAGGTGCCACGTGTCATGCATGGGTGACACGTGTAAATGCATGCATAAACATTTATCTTGTCTTGAAAAACAGTTGAGAATAATTTAGGGATAAAGATTTGTCCATTACATATCTCTTTGAATAAGATATATCAACAAAATCACCACTTTATTCACAACTCATCACAACTTTGCTAAGGAAGTTGTAACCCGACACACCTCACCTCCTTGAGGTGCTTTGCACGATATGGACTTTTCCAAGAGTCCATAAAATGATATGTAACACCTCCTTGGGCTCCATGGACGATAGGCACTCATATATAAGCTTTTCAACTTGATACAACTCAAGTTAAGATTTCAAATTCAACCCTTTTCTTGGTCATTTCTTCACCAAGATTACCATCATTCATAATGGAATCAAGTATGGTGTATCCTCCTTTATCTCTCTTCTAAATGATGCTAGTAGGGATTAGTAACACTCTAGATGTGGTAATTTTCATATTAATCCCACATTTTGGGTAAATTGCAATTTGTACCAAAATTGGTGCACAATGCTCCAACATTGTTCAAACAAGTTCAAACTTGGAATTTAGGCATTGCACGAGCCTCCACTTAACATCATTCTCTATATTATGATTGTAAAACACATGTGGTACATTCAACATGTGACATTTTGCATTATAATCCCTCAACTTGGGTAAATTGCACTTTGGTCCAAAACAAAGGAAAATTGCTCAAACAACATTCAATCAGGACCAAACTTGAAACATGAGTGTGTCACATGATAACAAAACACCTTAGAGGATTATATTAAAGTTCTAAGCAACTTTATTAGTCAAAACAAATAGGGTTACCTCATAACCCAGGTCAGGGTCATTACAAGTTATAAACCCCTAACAAGGATTTCGTCCCCGAAATCCCAGGAAAAGGGAGGGACAGATTATTCATTATTCATGCCCCCAAGTCTCCACCTAACTTCTTAATGTTATGAAGATACCATAGATCTGTAGTTCACACAAAGTTCCTTTCACTAATTCAACCTTATCAATGTTTATGTTTATGCAGAGCATAAACCCCTAACCTATGATGTCCATATTATTGAAAGGAAGAAGCATAAAAGAGCATACTTATATCATCACCCAAGAATATCTATCAAAAGGGAAACATATATATCTAATAGAGATAATTCACTCAGCAATCTTTTATTCATTTGGAAAAGTTCACTTAGCAAAACTCTATTTAATTGGGAATGCTCACTTAGCTTTTCCTTTATATTGGGAATGTTCACACAACTCTTCCCATTTAGGAATGTTCACACAGCTTTTCCTATTTAATTGGGAATGTTCACACAACTCTTCCCATTTAGGAATGATCACACAACTTTTCCTATTTAATTGGGAATGTTCACACAGCTCTTCCCATTTAGGAATGATCACACAACCTTTCCTATTAAATTGAGAATGTTCACATAACTTTTCCCATTTAGGAATGATCACACAACTTTTGCTATTTAATTGGGAATGTTCACACAGATCTTCCCATTTAGGAATGATCACACAACTTTTCCTATTTAATTGGGAATGTTCACATAGCTTTTCCCATTTAGGAATGATCACACAGGTTTTCCTATTTAATTGGGAATGTTCACACAACTTTTCCCATTTAGGAATGATCACACAACTTTTCCTATTTAATTGGGAATGTTCACACAGCTCTTCCCATTTAGGAATGATCACACAACTTTTCCTATTTAATTGGCAATGTTCACACAGCTTTAAATGGTCACACATCTTTTCCTATTTAATTGGCAATGTTCACACAACTCTTCCCATTTAGGAATGATCACACAACTTTTCCTATTTAATTGGGAATGTTCACACAACTTTTCCCATTTAGGAATGATCACACAGCTTTTCCTATTTAATTGGGAATGTTCACACAGCTCTTCCCATTTAGGAATGATCACACAGCTTTTCCTATTTAATTGGGAATGTTCACACAACTTTTCCCATTTAGGAATGATCACACAACTTTTCCTATTTAATTGGGAATGTTCACATAGATTTTCCCATTTAGGAATGATCACACAACTTTTCCTATTTAATTGGGAATGTTCACACATCTTTTCCCATTTAGGAATGATCACACAACTTTTCCTATTTAATTGGATTATACTCTCTAGATTGTTTCAGAATGACTACTTGATCAGAGTAATCAAAAAGACAACAATCTAAGAGTTTCATACTTGCCTTATCTTCAATAATCATATACCTGGCCAGGGTATACAAGTATTGAGATTAGGTAGTATGTACTTTATTTACTATCATATTCCTCACTTCTCATCTCCTTATACACACATGATTTTTCATTTCTGAATTTTCTTCAGATATTGCTTCAATATCTCATCTTTTATTACACAGATAAGAGATATTATAAAACATTTTAAGGAGCACTGAGTAAAATGTAAGTTCTCTTCTTCCTTGTGTCCTTATAGGACTGGTTAAAGGAAGTTAAAAAACAACTACTTTCTTATTTTTAACACATAGAATTAGGAAATGAAATATTAGAATGAATCTATTTCATCTGACTATTACCCCTCGCGGTCATCTACTGCTTTAGGTTGACTTAACACATAGAGTCTAGTTGTTTCGTGTTGTTGCTTTTGCCTTTTTATGTTATTGGGTTGTAACTTTCATAAGCCTTGCTGAGTCTACCTCGGTTGTTGAGTCATTTCCTCCCTTCTTTTCAAAGAAAAGAGTTTAGTATGCTCAACAAGTCCATATCCATAACATGTCTTGTCCTCATACCATGGTCTTATCGGTCTCATTACCGATGTATAAGCTATGGCAACACATCCCGCTATCACACAGACATCGAGGTGTTACGCGAAAACGTGCGGAAAACACCATAACCACATATTACCAAAAACTCAGGTTAATTAAAACCGATTGTGAAAAATGGATAAACTGTGAAACTATTACATGTAGGTCCTCATCCTGCAAGGAAACATGTTATATAAACATTTACGAGCCTTAATATGTGTCCACAGCTTAGAGCAAGAACTGTCTTGTCATCACATGAGTTCATCACCTGTTATATATACATAACGGCCCACATCCGGCCAGCAGCAGGATATACATAGGATCAACAGCTATACATCGTGAAACAACATCAAATGCTCCCAAAGACCTGAGAGTACAGGGATGACTCTAGACTCTACTACAAAACACCAAAACAGCAGCATATCCATCTCTTTCCTTCTACCGCTCGTCTTGCTGCTCGGACGCAACTCCGCGACCACCACCACATCTAGCACGAACACCTGAAAACCAGCGGAGTGAGACAATTGAACATTGTCCCAGCGAGAAACATAACTTCCCGCCGAAATTATAAAACCAGAAGGATAAAGTAACAACAGATAACTGGTAAAGGTATAACCAGAGCAGTCTATATAGCAAAGCTTATTCATTCCATCAAGCTTACCTGATATGCGGAAGACATATCATCAAATATCTCTTTATGGAACATGATTAACAATATAAGATATATTGCCACATAACATGAGGAACATATAAATAACTACAATATATAGCAAGACTAACTACACAAGCAAGGCCTCAACCAATGTTCCGTGTTTTCCCTTAGGAAATAAATACTATACGGCTGGATTACGTATTATTATGCCCTGAGGAAGTGAGTCGTACCGCTCAAATCCAACCTTCGGTTGAGAAACCCATAGTCAGTGCCATACAAGGTCAAATGGAAGATCCGGACTCCACGACCTTTCCCCTCGTGGTCAGTGCACGAGAACCAAAGCAGGACCACAATCTCATGTTTAAGTGGCCTCAGCCACAGGGTCAGCTCCATAGGCTACCCATCCTCTAGCCCGCCTCGGTACATGTCTCGGCGCTAGTATATCTGAGCCACGGGCCTGTTCACCATGCTCTGAGCCATGAACACATTCAAGCTCCCATATCACATATCCTGAGCCATGGGCCTGTTCACCATGCTCTATTCATATCTCGAGTCTGCAACCTTAGCTGCACTCGAATCCTCACTATTTTAGGCTAGGAGAAACCTCGCATATTCAACAATATATGCTCCGAGTTAACCCGCAGGAGAACTCGTTTCACCATCACCAGCTCCTGATGATGATGGATCTATGGCCAGGGCAACTACATGATATATTCCACTGTGATTAATTAGTATCTTTTATATGGATTGCAAGATTCAACCAAGTTATATAGCATGTACACTATGACAAAATAAACAGTATGAAACTCAACAATATGCTTTCATTGTAGTCAACATCATCCTGATCCATCACAAGGATCCCACATTATATGTTATCACTTGGCTTCTTGCCAATCATCCAGATCCATCTCAAGGATCATCACATACCATGGGATCTCAATCCCTCATCATATACTGCCACTGCCTCTCAAGGCTTACATCATCAACATGGGATAGCAATCCCTAGTACTGTACTCAAATACATCATACATATTATCTCAATATCGAGACTAACCATCACAGCAGAGTTACTCAACATATACATATACCTCATATCCCTTTTCAATTGGCTATGCATCACCTGCATGGTTAGTGTACACAATAATTATAGGCCTTAACAGAAAAACCATGCTTATCAATATAGGGTGACATTAATGATTATATACTTTACTAGACATGCTTCAACTTATGATCATGCACATCGGTTACATCATTAAGCAAACCATATTACATGCTTACCATTTATTTAGCATTATACAACACATCATGGTGGTCACATACATGGGTCAAGACATATGTGTTTCATAAACAAGCTTTACCATAACAATTACTATTTAGCATATCGATTCCTATGAGGGGCAGGACTCTCACTAAAAGCACCACAAACCATCACCATAAGTTGTAACATGCAGGATACCCTCACCTAACATCCATCTCATAACAGCCGGCACAAATGTGCAACCTGCAACGTGGCGTTAGGGTGCTGTGCACTCACATGTATCGTGCAACACAGTGTCGGCTCAGGGAAAACAACCAAGGGTCTGCCGTGCAACCAGGTGTGTCGGGCGACAGGGCGTCACGCAACGCCCGTCAAGGGGGAGTAGAGCTGTCAGCCGATACAGAACCAGTGTGACGCCCGTCACAACTAACAACGCACAACAAAACTAAACCCCAACTAAAACAGGTGTGCGTCAAGCAAGGTATTCTACAAAAGGTATCGCCCAGAGGTGTAGCTCAACCAACCTATAAGGGTTCTATCGTCCAGCTAACCCACCAAGGCCTATCGGCTATCACAAGGCAGAGTGAAGGTGTAACATCCGTCATAGGGACCAGAGGTATCATCCACTACCAGCAAAACATATCGTCCAAGGGTCTAAGTCAAGAGGGTTGTCGGGCAGCACCTCCCCAAGCTCATCATCAACCTCAAGCACAAGGGCACCAAAAACCCTAATGGGTCAAGAAGATGGCTCACCTCAATCGACTAGGAAAGAGGGGTCTTTCACATCATCTATCACCAAACGGGTAGCACAAGGACCAACCCTAGCAAGGTTCACAACTATCACCAAGCTCACCCTTCTAGTCCATGGTGAGAGGAGGGTGTTGCTTAAGCAACTAGAACACAAGCTCACCTCTCAACTTAAACGAGAGAGGGGTGTTGCCCATGCCACTAGAAGCTCAAACTCACTCCTCTAGACCAAGGAGAGAAAGGAGTATTGCTCACCAAGAAACCCTAAATCATAAGGATCGGCCAACATGAAGAAACTAAGCAAGAAACAAGGCTAGCAACATATAAGAACATGAAAGGAGGTAGTATAGTTAGGGTTAGGATTTATGCAACCTGCCTTAAGCAAGCTCCAAGCTCCTAGCACCAAGGAAGAAGAAAGCTCCAAAGTAGGATCAGCCACCAAGCTAGCTCCTCCAAGGGTGTCGTCCACCAAGCAAGCAAAAGAAGGAGGGTATCGTGCACCAAGGTGGAGAAGGAACCAAGAGACTAAAGCATCCCTAGTAAGAGGAAAAGAACACATATTGTGGGCTCTGATCTCCAAACCATGACATAAACACGATTAAAACGTAGCGGAAGAGAATCGGTAATCAGCGGAAGACAAAAATCACGGGAAATTAAAACTTTTTGTGACAAGAGCTTGAATCCATAAAAGCTTCTTTCATAAAGTGAGGTAAACTGTTTACACCTCAGGATAATTACTTCTTGAGTAATTATATACATCAGGATACAAAATCTCAAGATCACTATACAAAAGACTCCAAGACCTAAGAGTACAGAGGACACATAGGACTGACTCTAACTACACCATATGGCAGGACAATCTCCACCTGAGATTACTGCTGCCCCTGATGCTACTGCTGAGACTGATCACCTGTAGGCTGGTTCCTTCGTCTCCGACGTCCACCTAAAAAGTTGAAGCCTACGGGGTGAGACAATTATACATAATTGTCCCAGCGAGAGTTATAACTCTTCGCCAGAAGCTTTATTATAACATCAAAGAATATTTTAAGCAGTAAAGCCTTCGAAGTATTCTATAACAGTTGCAGGTATAACAAGATCTCTATAATTTAGGAGATGTGGAGAATATAAACATTATTGTAAGGTAACATCAATCAACTAACTTGGAGTCATCTCTAACAAGTTATACTACATGGTTGATTATGTTTTACAAACAACATTATGCCCTGTGGAGATGAGGCTTACCACTCATACTCCAACTGATCGCTGAGAAGTCACATCAGTATCATACATAGGTCATTAAGAGAGTCGGATTCTCATGACCTTCACCTTCCTCAGTCAGTAATAGGATCACTTGTAGGACATCTCGTGTCTCTACTAATATAGCTCACCAGGGTAAACTGGTCCTTCGCTATTTTAGAGTCACAGTGGCGTTCTGTACTCTCTTCGTCATCAGGAGGTTTCATGTTTACCTGCCACTGATACGGATATCCTTGCTTTCTTCGTCATCAGAAGGTTTCATGTTTACCTACCACTGATACGGTATGGAATTATAGTGAAGGATGGATGGATTACACATCTACATCACTTTCCTACACTAGGATGTAAGGTTCTACACATCCATGTACCCCACATACTCAAAAGTATGTGCTCCAGGAGTTTCCTGAGGAAAACATGTTTCACCATCACTTAATTTCTGACAATGATGGATCTATGATCAGGGCTCTACATTATACTTGATTAGTTAGGTACATTCAGTATTCTTTAACAGCATACATTGTTCTTCAAACAATAACAGTAGCATAGCAGCTATGAAGGAAGAATACTAAATGTAACAGGCCTAACTCATATCAATCATCATTTCTCATTATCCTCATCACAAGTCATCTCTAAGGCATGACTTTGATGGTATTCATGGCTCTCGCAGCCCATTATCAACATAGGATGCCAATGGCAAGGCATCAGATTACTTTACTTATTCATAAGGCTAACAACATGCCTTTAATGAATATAACATCAACATCCATACCTGGATATGATTACCTTCATATCATAACCTGCATGGTTAATACATCTGATAAAGGTAATACAACAATAAGGAATGTACTTCCTACTCTTGTCATAAGAGTTACATCTCTAATTCACATCAAATAGAGTTTAATACTCAAAAGCATGCCATTTCCCTTGAATTAGGGTTTACTATTCACATTACATGTTATCACCCTTGAATTAGGGTTTACTATTCACATTAAGGTAAATTGCACCCATAACATCATTATGTATGAGTAACATCATCACTGATACTCTCAGATTAGTTAAAGGTTCATCATTTATCATAATTAGGGTTTCTATGATCTCACACAGGTGGATCATACCCAAATTATGCTCATTTCTGTGTATTGGGGATGCTTCAACTGAGTTTCCACTTAAAAAGGGAACTTTCTCTCTCTAGACGTACTTTCTCTCTCTATAAGTACTTTCTCTCTCATCATAAGGTTAGGTGATGTCAACATCACTCCAAAACAGGTTAGATTGAGTCATCATAGGCTAACATAGCCAAAAGCATCACCATTATGTGATTAGAGTTACTTTCTCTCTCTAGGGTACTCTCTCTTTCATCATACTAATGGTTGATGGTAACATTAGACTAGATCAAGTTGGATAGAGTCATTATGACTAAAAACATCATTCTCATGTAATTAGGGTTTGAATTGAGCAAGGTATAACTCAATTGACCCTTTAGGGGTATTTTGGTAATTCACCCCATTGATCATCATTATGGTCAAAACCTTAGTCAAATAACCCCTTACTATCCCAGATTATCATTAGGGTTTGATTTGGGCAACATTGGACCATTTATATTATGAATTGATTGAAAGAAGTCAACTAGGAATCACATTGATTGATTTCAATCATTAATCATCAATCGAGTTGAAATCGGTTGAAAGTGTTGACCGTTTGCCCACTTTGACTTTCCAAGACCGCGAGCCTCTTTCTAACTCCAAGACCACGAGCCCCCTTAGGCTTCAAGACCGCGAGCCTCTTCAAGTGGTTCAAGACCGCGAAGCCTTCTCATTGGTTCAATTGATGTTGAGACCGCGAAGATCAAATTGGAGTTGAGACCGCAAAGAGATGTTGACCGTTTAGCTAGTTTGACCTCAGGACCGCGAGGCCCTTCGCGGTCTTGAGACCGCGAGCCTCCTCTCGGTCTTGAGACCGTGAGCCCCCTCACGGTCTTGAGACCGCGAGCCCTCTCACGGTCTTGAGACCACGAGCCCTCTCACGGTCTTGAGACCGCGAGGCTCACATGGTCTCAGCCGCTTGGTCCATCAACAAAATCAAAGATACAATCGATGATGTTAACCGATGTTGAAGCTCTCAAAAGGTCAAAGTTATGTTGACCAACTATGGATTGGGTCAACTAAGGTTATGCTTAACCAATTGGTCATTCAATTGACCCTCAATTGTTGACCAATTAGGATTGAAATCGATTCAATTAGGGTCAATCAATGTTCACCCATCAATACTTAACAATGTGCATCAACACAAGGTTGAACCCTTCAATTGAGCTCCAATTGGGCTCAAACCTGGCCCAAACGGTCTTGAGGTCATGTGGGTGGACCCCACATGGTCTTGAGACCGTTTGCCCAAGATTTCATCAAAATCTAAGGTGATTTGATAGAGGTTGAACCATGATTGGATCACCAATTCAGTATTTTGATCACTTGATAACTTATTTGCAATTGGGTCCTCAATTGGTCAAATTACTCAACCCTAGACCTTCAAACGGTCTTGGGTGATTGTCCTCTCGGTCTTGAGACCATTTGGATGAGTTCCAAACGGTCTTGAGACCGTTTGCCCATCCAATTTTGGATTCTAGTGCAGATTCATCAAGGTCTGACCCATTGAGTTGATGATCATGTCAATATTTAATTGCAATGTAATTTGGTGTAATTGTACCTTCAATTGGTCAACTATCCTTGACCCCGGACCTCCAAACGGTCTTAGTTGATTTCCCTCGCGGTCTTGAGACCGTTTGGTGACCTTCAAACGGTCTTGAGACCGTTTAGGTCAATCAACCCTAAAAACTCTAATTAGGTCACCATAATTTCAGTACTGATTTCATCTAGGGTTAACCCTAGTATTCACCCTTCCACTCTTATCCCGTTTGGAATTAGACCATCAAACTTGGTGAGTTGTTAATTAACATAATTTTGAACAGTAATCTCATACGGTCAACGCCTGGTCAACGACCTTACACGGTCTTGAGACCGTTTGCCCAAAAAGGCAATTTCAGACCGTTTGAAAATCAGGAATAAATTCAAATAAAGTTGTTACTTAAAAAGGTCATATCTCCCGATTCCTTTGGAGTTAGCCTCCCAAATTTTTGAGGGTAATTAGCCTATATAATTAGGAACAGATTTCTTATACGGTCCACGCTCGGTCAACGGGGCCAAACGGTCTTGAAGACCGTTTTCTCTGTCGCGGTCTCGAGACCGTTTGCTCACCTCGCGGTCTTGAGACCGAGAGAGCAAACTGGTGAGACCGTTTAAGGGAGTGAAAAGCGGTGGGTTTTTCTTGGAAATCACGCCTTCATCTCCTAGCTCAAGAACAGTATGAATATCCCATGGATTTGCTTGCAAAATAGCAGGGAAAAGTAGGGAAACATAGAGAGCTATCATTAAACCGCATATAAAAGATGTTCATAATAAAGCATGGTTTAGAGTTATAAAACCCGCCTAAAGCTTGCTTCTTGAGCTCCAAGCTTTCAAGCTCCAAGCTCTAATGGCGTCCTTGAGTTCTTACAGGTTGGCCAATGTAACATCCCTGACCTGGGTTATGAGTCAACCCTAGGTGTTTTGCCTAAATATGTAATTAAATCTTTGTGATTAACTCTGAGCATGTAATTAAGTTCTCAGAAACGTATATTGCAGTATTTGCTCCTTTTTATTTAAAGTTGTAGCATTGTTTTGATATACATGGACCTATGTGCAATTTACCCAGTTGAAAGGGGTAGCTTGCAATTTGCACATGATGAGATGTTCCTCTGATGTTGAGACATCATGAGAATCTCTTTGGCAAAGTTTGAGGGATTTCCCAAGCTAGAGCACCAAGGTGCAGCTGTGGAAGCAATCCCAGGGCTTGAAACCCTAATTTGGGGTAAAATGCAATTTACCCAAATAAAGGGATGCAATTTGTAAAGAATGTCATCTAAAGTATCTTTTTAGACTCCTGCCATCATTTAGAGAATAAATTATGAGGAATTCACCTCAATTGAGTTATCAAGTTAAGAAATAGGCTTTGTGATTGAATAATCAGGATATATGTGCAACATCCCTTTAAGTATGAACTTTATTATTAGATTGTTCTTCCTTGCCTTCTTTTCTATAACTTAAGATAAGGTTTGTCCTTAGAATAAAGAGGAAGGGACGAGCAAGTAATAAAGGAAGGACTTAGTTGGAATTAAGGGAAACTTATGAACTAATGTTGAAAATCCTACCCCATGTATATAAGCTCTCCTTCCCTTAGTTGCAAGGGAACTCACCCTTCGTTCCCTTACTGTTTCATTTCACCAAAGACGACCAAGGACTGCCTTGGAGCTAAGGAGGACGACCAAGGGGTGCAAGGTAGGTTTAAACCCCTCTTCTTGCCTAATTCCATGGTTAAAACTCGAATTCAAGGTCATCTTCATGGCTAACTCTTGAAACCCTACCTTTCTAGCCGTCTCTTTTCATCCTTCCTTGGAGTTTTCACCTTGGCCAACCTGAGGGAACTCAAGGACGCCATTAGAGCTTGGAGCTTGAAAGCTTGGAGCTCAAGAATCAAGCTTTAGGCGGGTTTTATAACTCTAAACCCATGCTTTACTATGTGCATCTTTATATGCGTTTTGATGATAGCTCTTAGTGTTTCCCTACTTTTCCCTGCTATTTTTCAAGCAAACCCGTGGGATATCTGTACTGTTCTTGAGCTAGAAGATGAAGGCGTGATTTCCAAGAAAAACCCACCGCTTTTCTTTTCCTTAAACGGTCCTAACAGTTTGCTCTCTCGGACTCAAGACCGCGAGGTGAGCAAACGGTCTCGAGACCGCGACAGGGCAAACGGTCTCAAGACCGTTTGGACCCGTTGACCGAGCGTGGACCGTATAAGAAATATGTTCCTAATTATATAGTCTAATTACCCTCAACATTTGGGAGACTAACTCCAAAGGAATCGGGAGATATGACCTTTTTAAGTCACAACTTTAAATGAATTAATTGCTGATTTTCAAACGGTCTGAAATTGCCTTTTTGGGCAAACGGTCTCAATACCATGTAAGGTCGTTGACTAAGCGTTGACCGTATGAGATTACTGTTCAAAATTATGTTAATTAACAACTCACCAAGTTTTATGGTCTAATTCCAAACGGGCTAAGAGTTGAAGGGTGAATACTAGGGCTAACCCTAGATAAAATCAGTACTGAAATTATGGTGACCTAATTAAGGTTTTTAGGGTTGATTGACCTAAACGGTCTCAAGACCGTTTGGGGGTCACCAAACGGTCTCAAGACTGCGAGGGCAATCAACCAAGACCGTTTGGAGGTCTGGGGTCAAGATTTGTTGACCAATTGAAGGTACAATTACATCAAATTACATTGCAATTAAATATTGACATGATCATCAACTCAATGGGTCAGACCTTGATGAATTTGCACTAGAATCCAAAAACATTGGATGGGCAAACGGTCTCAAGACCATTTTGAACTCATCCAAACGGTCTCAAGACCAAGAGGACAATCACCCAAGACCGTTTGAAGGTCTAGGGTTGAGTAATTTGACCAATTGAGGACCCAATTGCAAATAAGTTATCAATTTAATCAAAATTCTATTTTGTGACTCAATCATGGTTCAACCCCTATCAAATCACCTTAGATTTTGATGAAATCTTGGGCAAACGGTCTCAAGACCATGTGGGGTCCACCCACATGACCTCAAGACCGTTTGGGCTAAGTTTGGGCCCAATTGCAGCTCAATTGAAAGGTTCAACCTTGTGTTGAGTCACATTGTTGAGTGTTGATGGGTGAACATTGATAAACCCTAATTGAATCGATTTCAACCATAATTGGTTAACCATTATGGGTCAATTGAATGACCAAGTGATCAAGCATAATATTAATTGACTAAATCCATAAGTGGTCAACATAGCTTTGACCATTTGAGGGCTTCAACATGGGTTGACATTATCGGTTGCATCTTTGAGCCTTGTTGAAGGAGCAAGCGGCTGAGACCATGAGAGCCTCGCGGTCTCAAGACCGTGAGAGGGCTCGCGGTCTCAAGATCGTGAGGGGGCTCACGGTCTCAAGACCGAGAGGAGGCTCGCGGTCTCAAGACCGCGAAGGGCCTCGCGGTCCTGAGGTCAAAGAAGGGCAAACGGTCTTCATGACCCTCGCGGTCTCAACTCAAATTGGTCTTCGTGGTCTCAACATTAACTTGAACCAATGGGAGGCTTCGCGGTCTTGAACCCTTAAAGAGGCTCGCGGTCTTGGAGCTAGAAGGAGGCTCTCGGTCTTGGAAAGTCAAAGTGGGCAAACGGTCAACACTTTCAACCGATCTCAATTCAATTAATGATTAATGATTGAAATTAATCAATGTGATTCAAGGTTGACCACATTCAATCATTTGATGATGTAAATGGTTCAATGTTGCTTAAATCAAACCCTAATGATAATCGAAGATAAGTAAGGGGTTATTTGGCTAAGGGTTTTGACCATGATGATGATCAAAGGGGTGAATTACCAATATACCCCTGAAGGGTCAATTGAGTTATACCTTGCTCAATTCAAACTCTAATTACATGAGAATGATGTTTTTAGTCATAATGACTCTATCCAACTTGATCTAATCTAATGTTACCATCAACCATTAGTATGATGAAAGAGAGAGTACTCTAGAGAGAGAAAGTACCCTAGAGAGAGAAAGTAACTCTAATCACATAATGGTGATGCTTTTGGCTATGTTGGCCTATGATGACTCAATCTAACCTGTTTTAGAGTGATGTTGACATCACCTAACATTATGATGAGAGAGAAAGTACTTCTAGAGAGAGAAAGTACTTCTAGAAAGAGAAAGTACCCTTTTTAAGTGGAAACTCGAGTAAAGTATCTCCAATGCACATAAATGAGCATAATTAGGGTATGATCCACCTGTGTGAGATCATAGAAACCCTAATTATGATAAATGATGAACCTTTAACTAATCCAAGAGTATCAATGAAGATGTTACTCATACATGATGATGTTATGAGTTTAATTCACCTTGATGTGAATAGTAACCCTAATTCAAGGGTAATGGCATGCTTTTGAGCAATAAACTCTATTTGATTTGAATTAAAGATTTAACTCTTATGACAAGAGTAGGAAGTACATTCCTTATTGTTGTATTACCTTTATCAGATGTATTAACCATGCAGGTTCTGATATGAAGGTAATCATATCCAGGTATGGATGTTGATGTTATATTCATTGAAGGCATGTTGTTAGCCTTATGAATAAGTAAAGTAATCTGATGCCTTGCCAGTGGCATCCTATGCTGATAATGGGCTATGAGAGCCATGAATACCATCAAGGTCATGCCTTAGAGATGACTTGTGATGAGGATAAGGAGAAATAATGATTGATATGAGTTAGGCATGTTACATTTAGTATTCTTCTTTTATAGCTGCTATGCTATTGTTATTGTTTGAAGAACAATGTATGCTGTTAAAGAATACTGAATGTACCTAACTAATCAAGTATAATGTAGAGCCCTGATCATAGATCCATCATTGTCAGAAATTAAGTGATGGTGAAACAGGTTTTCCTCAGGAAACTCCTGGAGCACATACTTTTGAGTATGTGGGGTACATGGATGTGTAGAACCTTACATCCTAGTGTAGGAAAGTGATGTAGATGTGGAATCCATCCATCCTTCACTATAGTTCCATACCGTATCAGTGGTAGGTAAACATGAAACCTCCTGATGACGAAGAAAGCACAGATATCCGTATCAGTGGTAGGTAAATATGAAACCTCCTGATGACGAAGAGAGTACAGAACGCCACTGTGACTCTAGAATAGCGAAGGACCAGTTTACCCTGGTGAGCTATAGTAGTAGAGACACGAGATGTCCTACAAGTGATCCTCTTACTGACTGAGGAAGGTGAAGGTCATGAGAATCCGGCTCTCTTAATGACCTATGTATGATACTGATGCGGCTTCTCAGCGATCAGTTGGAGTATGAGTGGTAAGCCTCATCTCCACAGGGCATAATGTTGTTTGTAAAACATAATCAACCATATAGTATAACTTGTTAGAGATAACTCCAAGTTAGTTGATTGATGTTACATTGCAATAGTGTTTATATTCTCCATATCTCCTAAATGGTTGAGATCTTGTTATACCTGCAACTGTTACAGAATGCTTTAAAGGCTTTACTGTTTAAAATATTCTTTGATGTTATAATAAAGCTTTTGGCGAAGAGTTATAACTCTCGCTGGGACAATTATATATAATTGTCTCACCCCGTAGGCTTCAACTTTTTAGGTGGACGTCGGAGACGAAGGAACCAGCCTACAGGTGATCAGTCTCAGCAGCAGCATCAGGGGCAACAGTAATCTCAGGTGGAGATTGTCCTGCCCTATGGTGTAGTTAGGGTCAGTCCTATGTGTCCTCTGTACTCTCAGGTCTTGGAGTCTTTTTGTATAAGTGATCTTGAGATTTTGTATCCTGATGTATATAATTACTCAAGAAGTAATTATCCTGAGATGTAAACAGTTTACCTCACTCTATGAAAGAGGCTTCTATGGATTCAAGTTCCTGTCACGAAAAGTTTTAATTTCCCGTGATTTTTGTCTTCCGCTGATTACCGATTCGCTTCCGCTAAGTTTTAATCGTGTTTATGTCATGGTTTGGAGATCAGAGCCCACAGCCAAGGTGAAAACTCCAAGGAAGGATGAAAAGAAACGGCTAGAAAGGTAGGGTTTCAAGAGTTAGCCATGAAGATGACCTTGAATTCGAGTTCTAACCATGGAATTAAGCAAGAAGAGGGGTTTAAACCTACCTTGCACCCCTTGGTCGTCCTCCTTAGCTCCAAGGCAGTCCTTGGTCGTCTTTGGTGAAATGAAACAGTAAGGGAACGAAGGGTGAGTTCCCTTGCAATTAAGGGAAGGAGAGCTTATATACATGGGGTAGGATTTTCAACATTAGTTCATAAGTTGTCCATAATTCCAACTAGGTCCCTCCTTCTTTACTTGATCGTCCCTTCCTATTTATTCTAAGGATAAACCTTCTCTTAAGATCTTAGGAAAAGAAGATAAAGGAGAGCAAGCTAATAATGAGGTACATACATAAAGAAATATTGCACATATACCCTGATTATTCAATCACAAGGCATATCTCATAACTTGATAATTTAATTGAGGTGACTTCCTCATCATTTCTTCTCTTAATGATGGCAGGAGTCTAAAAGATACATTAGATGACATATTTCACAATTTGTATCCCTTAATTTGGGTAAATTGCATTTTACCCCAAACTAGGGTTTCAAGCACCGGGATTGCTTCCACAGTTGCACCTTGGTGCCTTAGCTTGGGAAATCCCTCAAACTTACCAAAAAGATTTCTCATGATGTCTCAACATCAGAGGAACATCTCATCATGTGAAAATTGCAAGCTAACCCTTTTAACTGGGTAAATTGCACATAGGTCCCTGTATATCAAAACAATGCTACAACTTTAAATAAAAAGGAGCAAATACTGAAATATATGTTTCTGAGAAACTTAATTACATGCTCAGAGTTAATCACAAAGATTTAATTACATATTTAGGCAAAACACCTAGGGTTAACTCATAACCCAGGTCAGGGATGTTACAAATTATCCACCCCTTATAAGGATTTCGTCCCCGAAATCGATAAAACATACTACGAGAAAAGGGCAGGATACTTCCTTCTCATCTCATCCTCTAACTCCCAAGTGGCTTCTTCAATACCACGATGGTTCCAGAGGACTTTCACAAGACTTATATCTTTCTTCTTTAGCTTTTTAATTCGTTTATCAAGGATTGACACTGGTCCCTCCTCATAGGATATGTCATCATTCAATTCTACCTCCATAGGTTGTAGAACTGACTCGGTGTCTGGGTGACATTTCTTTAACATAGAAATGTGAAACACAGGATGTAACCTCTGTAATTCTGGGGGAAGCTCTAGTTTATATGCTACCTTTCCAATCCGTTCAATGATTGGGTAAGGCCCCATATATCTAGGAGCTAACTTCCCTTTCCTTCCAAAACGGAGGACCCCTTTCCAAGGTGAGACCTTAAGATACACTCTGTCTCCAACCTGGAACTCTAAGGGTCTACGACGTTTGTCAGCATAAGATTTCTGCCTATCCTGAGCAGTCTTAATCTTATGTTGTATTACTTTAATCTTTTCTGTGGTTTGCTGCACCAGGTCAGGACCTAACAACTGGTGCTCACCAGTCTCAAACCAACACAAGGGTGATCTACAACGTCTACCATATAAGGCTTCATAAGGTGCCATATCAATACTATGTTGATAGCTATTGTTATAGGCAAACTCTATCAAGCTTAGGTGTAGATCCCAACTTCCGGTGAACTGGAGAACACATGCTCTCAACAGGTCTTCTAAGGTTTGTATGGTCCTTTCTGACTGTCCATCAGTCTGTGGGTGAAAGGCCGTACTAAACCTCAGCTTAGTGCCTAAGGCTTTGTGCAACTGTTCCCAAAAACGACTGGTAAACTAAGGACCTCTGTCAGAAACTATTGTGATAGGAACTCCGTGCAAATGCACTATCTCTTGAACATACAACTCTGATAACCTTTCAGCAGAATAGGTTGTTTTGACAGGTAAGAAATGTGCTGTCTTAGTCAACCTATCAACAATTACCCAAATAGAATCATGTCCTTTACTTGTCCTGGGTAGGCCAACAACAAAGTACATGGTCACATGGTCCCACTTCCACTGTGATATGGGTAAAGGTTGCATTGTTCCTGCAGGCTTCTGGTGTTCAGCTTTAACTTGCTGACACACGGGACACCTCAGAACAAACTCTGCAACGTCCTTCTTCATCCCAGGCCACCAATACAGATCTTTCAAATTCCGATACATTTTAGTGCTCCCTGGATGCATAGCATACATGGAAGAATGGGCTTCTTCCAGGACTAACTTTCTCAAGTTGTCCACATCTGGCACTATCATTCTTCCATTATAACAAGCTACTTGATCTTCTGAGTCATGAAAACCATCTTGCTTCTCATTTCCATACTCAGATCTTATATGTTGAACTGCAGCATCATCTAGCTGTGCCTCTTTAATCTGCTCCCTTAGAGTAGGTTTAATATGCATCTCAGCTAACAAACCGGTTAACAATGACACCTTCAACTGTACATTGTTTTGCCTTAAAGAGATAAGCATATCTCTTCTAGAGCATACTAAAGAGTTTAGTTGTGCTCTATTCATGGTTGATGTTGCTGATTTCCTACTCAAGGCATCTGCAACAACATTGGCCTTGCATGGGTGGTAATCAATTGTACAATCGCAGTCCTTGATTAATTCCATCCAGCGACGTTGCCTCATGTTGAGCTCATGTTGAGAGAAGATATACTTAAGGTTTTTGTGGTCTGTGAAAATCTGGAATGTTTCTCCGTAGAGATAATGCCTCCAGATCTTCAAGGCATGAACCACAGCAGCTAACTCCAAATCGTGCGTTGGATAATTCTCCTCGTGTTTCTTAAGCTATCGGGAAGCAAAAGAAATCACTTTTTTATCCTGCATCAACACACATCCTAGTCCGTTCTTGGAAGCATCACAGAAAACTATATACCCTTTTCCTTGTTCAGGTAGCACTAACACAGGTGCACTTGTCAACCTCTCCTTCAGCAACTGGAAAGATTGTTGACACTTATCACTCCAAGAAAAAGGAACATCTTTCCGGGTTAACTTGGTCAAAGGTAAAGCTATAGAACTAAAGTTCTTAATGAACCTTCGATAATAGCCAGCTAACCCCAAGAAACTTCGAATTTCCGTCGGTGTCTTCGGTTGTTCCCATTGTAGAACAGATTCTACCTTTGTAGGGTCAACACGAATTCCCGAGGCGGATATCACATGTCCAAGAAAAGATACCTCCGGCAGCCAGAACTCACACTTGCTAAACTTAGCGTACAGCTTATGTTCTCTTAGCAAAGTCAAAGCTTGGCGAAGATGTTGCTCATGCTGCTGGGCATCCTTACTATAAATCAGTATGTCATCTATGAAGACGACAACACACTGATCAAGGAAAGGTCGAAAAACTCTATTCATGAGTTCCATGAATGCAGCTGGTGCATTGGTTAGTCCAAACGACATAACCGTGAACTCATAGTGACCATATCTTGTCCTAAAGGCAGACTTGGATATGTCACTATCCTTAATACGGAGTTGATGATATCCAGACCTCAAGTCTGTTTTTGAAAAGACGGTTGCACCACGCAATTGGTCAAAGAGATCATCAATTCTCGGCAGAGGATACTTATTCTTTATTGTTACTTTATTGAGTTGTCTATAGTCGATGCACAACCGCATTGACCCATCTTTCTTTTTGACAAACAAGACCGGAGCACCCCAAGGTGAAGTACTCGGTCAGATAAAACCTCTCTCAAGTAGCTCTTGAAGCTGTTTCTTGAGTTCTGCCATCTCGGCAGGCGCCATTCTATACGGAGTCTGAGCTATGGGTTTCATATCTGGAATCAGATTGATTTCAAAGTCAATCTCCCGAGGTGGTGGTATACCAGGAAGTTCTTCAGGAAACACATCTTCGAATTCCCTGACTATAGGAACTTCGGCAGGATTGGAACTTTCCTTGGTAACATCTACCACATGGGCTAAGAATGCATAACATCCTTGCCTCAACAGCTTATCAGCAACCATAGTTGATACAAGACAGGTAGGCAGAATCTTTCTTTCACCTTGAAAGATCCATGTGCTGCTTTCGTCAGCAAATACAGCCAACTTGGACTCACAATCCAAGACAACTCTATACCTTTCCAAGGTATCCATCCCAAGGATTATATCAAATCCCTGCATATCAAGTGGTATAAGATCCACTTGAATGTGATGGTCAGAAAAGAAAAGGATGCAGGGAGAACATACCTCCTGCAAAATGGCAGACCCACTCAACGGAGTCTCTAACAACAAACTATCTGCTCTATGGCTAACAGTCGCATTACAGTTACGAATCACTTCACGAGTGATGAAAGAGTGTGTATCACCCGGATCAATCAGAACGGATACAACACAGGATGTAGACATATCAGAATATAAAAATTTCATCTGACCTGCCACTACCCGTGGATTGACCACTGCCTCAGGTGGGTTCATAGCATAGAACCTCGCAGTCGCCTGGTGTTGAGGTGGTGCTGATGATCCAGCTTGAGACGCTTGTCCACGTCCTCGAGCTGCTCCTTGATGTTGTCTATTTTGAGATCCCTGTTGATTCTGTCTCGGGGTTTGTTGTGTCACACCGACAGGCCTAGAACGGCAATCCTTCATCAAGTGTCCCACCTTACCACAGTTGTAGCAACTCTTCTCTTGTTGCTGTGGTCTAGGTGGTCCAGTAACTGACACTGATGCAGAACTGTGCGTCCCTTGAAGCGGTTGACTCCTTCCTCTACCTCTGCTTGGTGTCCATTGAGTTTGAAAACTCGATCTGGGTGGTGGAGGGTTAGGTGCAGAGAATCTAGGTTTCTTGGAATCCCTAGATGAAGAACCCTGGAACTGTGGATATCTTTTATGGGTTTGTCTTTTCTCAACCACAGATCTCTCTATCCTTCGGACTGACTCAACGAAGGTAGAGAATCTCTCTCTGTTTTCTAAGGCAGACACAGGGGTTGACATATCAGAATTCAAACCCTTTTCGAATCTTCTGATTCTTTCCTCATCCGTAGCAGCCATGTGCGGACAGAACCGCAACAACTCCATGAACTTAGCTTCATACTCACTAATGTTCATCATACCCTGCCTTAGTTTCTCAAACTGAGAGATCTTCTCATCTAGGAAGGTCTTTGGAAAATATCTATTGATAAATTCCCGACGAAACTCTTCCCATGAGAACTCTACTCCAGGTCTCTTCTGCTCTTCCATGTTCCACCAGTGACCAGCACTGCCTTTGAGAAGATAGACAGCATGTCTAACCTTCTCAGCTTCCGGAATCATAAGAATCCTGAAAGCCTTCTCCAACTCTATCAACCATAAGTCAGCATCTGCAGGGTCGGCAGTTCCAAAGTACTCGGTAGCTTCGACACGACGAAGTCGTTCGAATGTCTTACCAATACCTTGTGCTTCAGGCTGGACAGGTGCCCTAGGTGTAGGAATGGGCATCCTATCGGTTATATGTGTCATGGCAGTCATGAACTGCCCGAACATTGTCTGTACAGCTGGATAACTCATGTCAGCTGGGTCGAACTGGGGTGGCTCTCTTGGCGACTCAGGTGCAGGTTGTTCTATTCTCGGAACTCTTGCACTGCCTCGAGGTGCACTAGCACTACTCTCTGCCACGTGCTCATCACGATGTTCTGACATTCTTATGTATCTTCTTCTCCTGAGGAGCAGAAGATTCTATTAGATGAGGAAAGAGTACTAAAGGTAGACTCGACATCCTAAGTCCTATGCCTCTGTAGACTCAAATGAACCTGGAGCTCTGATACCACTGGTTGTGGGCTCTGATCTCCAAACCATGACATAAACACGATTAAAACGTAGCGGAAGCGAATCGGTAATCAGCGGAAGACAAAAATCACGGGAAATTAAAACTTTTTGTGACAAGAGCTTGAATCCATAAAAGCTTCTTTCATAAAGTGAGGTAAACTGTTTACACCTCAGGATAATTACTTCTTGAGTAATTATATACATCAGGATACAAAATCTCAAGATCACTATACAAAAGACTCCAAGACCTGAGAGTACAGAGGACACATAGGACTGACTCTAACTACACCATATGGCAGGACAATCTCCACCTGAGATTACTGCTGCCCTTGATGCTGCTGCTGAGACTGATCACCTGTAGGATGGTTCCTTCATCTCCGACGTCCACCTAAAAAGTTGAAGCCTACGGGGTGAGACAATTATACATAATTGTCCCAGCGAGAGTTATAACTCTTCACCAGAAGCTTTATTATAACATCAAAGAATATTTTAAGCAGTAAAGCCTTCGAAGTATTCTATAACAGTTGCAGGTATAACAAGATCTCTATAATTTAGGAGATGTGGAGAATATAAACATTATTGTAAGGTAACATCAATCAACTAACTTGGAGTCATCTCTAACAAGTTATACTACATGGTTGATTATGTTTTACAAACAACATTATGCCCTGTGGAGATGAGGCTTACCACTCATACTCCAACTGATCGCTGAGAAGTCACATCAGTATCATACATAGGTCATTAAGAGAGCCGGATTCTCATGACCTTCACCTTCCTTAGTCAGTAAGAGGATCACTTGTAGGACATCTCGTGTCTCTACTAATATAGCTCACCAGGGTAAACTGGTCCTTCGCTATTTTAGAGTCACAGTGGCGCTCTGTACTCTCTTCTTCATCAGGAGGTTTCATGTTTACCTGCCATTAATACGGATATCTGTGCTTTCTTCGTCATCAGGAGGTTTCATGTTTACCTACCACTGATACGGTATGGAACTATAGGGAAGGATGGATGGATTACACATCTACATCACTTTCCTACACTAGGATGTAAGGTTCTACACATCCATGTACCCCACATACTCAAAAGTATGTGCTCCAGGAGTTTCCTGAGGAAAACCTGTTTCACCATCACTTAATTTCTGACAATGATGGATCTATGATCAGGGCTCTACATTATACTTGATTAGTTAGGTACATTCAGTATTCTTTAACAGCATACATTATTCTTCAAACAATAACAGTAGCATAGCAGCTATGAAGGAAGAATACTAAATGTAACAGGCCTAACTCATATCAATCATCATTTCTCATTATCCTCATCACAAGTCATCTCTAAGGCATGACTTTGATGGTATTCATGGCTCTCGCAGCCCATTATCAACATAGGATGCCACTGGCAAGGCATCAGATTACTTTACTTATTCATAAGGCTAACAACATGCCTTTAATGAATATAACATCAACATCCATACCTGGATATGATTACCTTCATATCAGAACCTGCATGGTTAATACATCTGATAAAGGTAATACAACAATAAGGAATGTACTTCCTACTCTTGTCATAAGAGTTACATCTCTAATTCACATCAAATAGAGTTTAATACTCAAAAGCATGCCATTTCCCTTGAATTAAGGTTTACTATTCACATTACATGTTATCACCCTTGAATTAGGGTTTACTATTCACATTAAGGTAAATTGCACCCATAACATCATTATGTATGAGTAACATCGTCACTGATACTCTCATATTAGTTAAAGGTTCATCATTTATCATAATTAGGGTTTCTATGATCTCACACAGGTGGATCATACCCAAATTATGCTCATTTCTGTGTATTGGGGATGCTTCAACTGAGTTTCCACTTAAAAAGGGTACTTTCTCTCTCTAGAAGTATTTTCTCTCTCTAGAAGTACTTTCTCTCTCATCATAAGGTTAGGTGATGTCAACATCACTCCAAAACAGGTTAGATTGAGTCATCATAGGCTAACATAGCCAAAAGCATCACCATTATGTGATTAGAGTTACTTTCTCTCTCTAGGGTACTCTCTCTTTCATCATACTAATGGTTGATGGTAACATTAGACTAGATCAAGTTGGATAGAGTCATTATGACTAAAAACATCATTCTCATGTAATTAGGGTTTGAATTGAGCAAGGTATAACTCAATTGACCCTTTAGGGGTATTTTGGTAATTCACCCCATTGATCATCATTATGGTCAAAACCTTAGTCAAATAACCCCTTACTATCCCAGATTATCATTAGGGTTTGATTTGGGCAACATTGGACCATTTATATTATGAATTGATTGAAAGAAGTCAACTAGGAATCACATTGATTGATTTCAATCATTAATCATCAATTGAGTTGAAATCGGTTGAAAGTGTTGACCGTTTGCCCACTTTGACTTTCCAAGACAGCGAGCCTCTTTCTAACTCCAAGACCGCGAGCCCCCTTAGGCTTCAAGACCGCGAGCCTCTTCAAGTGGTTCAAGACCGCGAAGCCTTCTCATTGGTTCAATTGATGTTGAGACCGCGAAGATCAAATTGGAGTTGAGACCGCGAAGAGATGTTGACCGTTTAGCTAGTTTGACCTCAGGACCGCGAGGCCCTTCGCGGTCTTGAGACCGCGAGCCTCCTCTCGGTCTTGAGACCGTGAGCCCCCTCACGGTCTTGAGACCGCGAGCCCTCTCACGGTCTTGAGACCGCGAGGCTCACATGGTCTCAGCCGCTTGGTCCATCAACAAAATCAAAGATACAATTGATGATGTTAACCTATGTTGAAGCTCTCAAAAGGTCAAAGTTATGTTGACCACCTATGGATTGGGTCAACTAAGGTTATGCTTAACCAATTGGTCATTCAATTGACCCTCAATTGTTGACCAATTAGGATTGAAATCGATTCAATTAGGGTCTATCAATGTTCACCCATCAATACTTAACAATGTGCATCAACACAAGGTTGAACCCTTCAATTGAGCTCCAATTGGGCTCAAACCTGGCCCAAACGGTCTTGAGGTCATGTGGGTGGACCCCACATGGTCTTGAGACCGTTTGCCCAAGATTTCATCAAAATCTAAGGTGATTTGATAGAGGTTGAACCATGATTGGATCACCAATTCAGTATTTTGATCACTTGATAACTTATTTGCAATTGGGTCCTCAATTGGTCAAATTACTCAACCCTAGACCTTCAAACGGTCTTGGGTGATTTTCCTCTCGGTCTTGAGACCGTTTGGATGAGTTCCAAACGGTCTTGAGACCGTTTGCCCATCCAATTTTGGATTCTAGTGCAGATTCATCAAGGTCTGACCCATTGAGTTGATGATCATGTCAATATTTAATTGCAATGTAATTTGGTGTAATTGTACCTTCAATTGGTCAACTATCCTTGACCCCGGACCTCCAAACGGTCTTGGTTGATTGCCCTCATGGTCTTGAGACCGTTTGGTGACCCCCAAACGGTCTTGAGACCGTTTAGGTCAATCAACCCTAAAAACCCTAATTAGGTCACCATAATTTCAGTACTGATTTCATCTAGGGTTAGCCCTAGTATTCACCCTTCCACTCTTAGCCCGTTTGGAATTAGACCATAAAACTTGGTGAGTTGTTAATTAACATAATTTTGAACAGTAATATCATACGGTCAATGCCTGGTCAACGAACTTACACGGTCTTGAGACCGTTTGCCCAAAAAGGCAATTTCAGACCGTTTGAAAATCAGGAATAAATTCAAATAAAGTTGTTACTTAAAAAGGTCATATCTCCCGATTCCTTTGGAGTTAGCCTCCCATATTTTTGAGGGTAATTAGCCTATATAATTAGGAACATATTTCTTATACGGTCCACGTTCGGTCAACGGGGCCAAACGGTCTTGAAGACCGTTTTCCCTGTCGCGGTCTCGAGACCGTTTGCTCACCTCGCGGTCTTGAGACCGAGAGAGCAAACTGGTGAGACCGTTTAAGGGAGTGAAAAGCGGTGGGTTTTTCTTGGAAATCACGCCTTCATCTCCTAGCTCAAGAACAGTACGAATATCCCATGGATTTGCTTGCAAAATAGTAGGGAAAGGTAGGGAAACATAGAGAGCTATCATTAAACCGCATATAAAAGATGTTCATAATAAAGCATGGTTTAGAGTTATAAAACCCGCCTAAAGCTTGCTTCTTGAGCTCCAAGCTTTCAAGCTCCAAGCTCTAATGGCGTCCTTGAGTTCTTACAGGTTGGCCAAGGTGAAAACTCCAAGGAAGGATGAAAAGAAACGGCTAGAAAGGTAGGGTTTCAAGAGTTAGCCATGAAGATGACCTTGAATTCGAGTTCTAACCATGGAATTAAGCAAGAAGAGGGGTTTAAACCTACCTTGCACCCCTTGGTCGTCCTCCTTAGCTCCAAGGCAGTCCTTGGTCGTCTTTGGTGAAATGAAACAGTAAGGGAACGAAGGGTGAGTTCCCTTGCAATTAAGGGAAGGAGAGCTTATATACATGGGGTAGGATTTTCAACATTAGTTCATAAGTTGTCCATAATTCCAACTAGGTCCCTCCTTCTTTACTTGATCGTCCCTTCCTCTTTATTCTAAGGATAAACCTTCTCTTAAGATCTTAGGAAAAGAAGATAAAGGAGAGCAAGCTAATAATGAGGTACATACATAAAGAAATATTGCACATATACCCTGATTATTCAATCACAAGGCATATCTCATAACTTGATAATTTAATTGAGGTGACTTCCTCATCATTTCTTCTCTTAATGATGGCAGGAGTCTAAAAGATACATTAGATGACATATTTCACAATTTGTATCCCTTAATTTGGGTAAATTGCATTTTACCCCAAACTAGGGTTTCAAGCACCGGGATTGCTTCCACAGCTGCACCTTGGTGCCTTAGCTTGGGAAATCCCTCAAACTTACCAAAAAGATTTCTCATGATGTCTCAACATCAGAGGAACATCTCATCATGTGAAAATTGCAAGCTAACCCTTTTAACTGGGTAAATTGCACATAGGTCCCTGTATATCAAAATAATGCTACAACTTTAAATAAAAAGGAGCAAATACTGAAATATATGTTTCTGAGAAACTTAATCACATGCTCAGAGTTAATCACAAAGATTTAATTACATATTTAGGCAAAACACCTAGGGTTAACTCATAACCCAGGTCAGGGATGTTACAAATATATAGATGGGGTTGGAGGAGAAAATAAGGTATAGCCAAGAAAGGTGTCGCCCACCTAGTGACACTTGTCCAAGAGTACAAGACACCACTCTAGCAAGCCCTAAACACATGTCCAAGGTCATTGCTACATGCAAGCATCAAGCACCAAGTGTCCACTAGTGGTGACACAAACGAGGTCAAAGCTTGGTCAAAGGCTCTGGGCGACACACCATCTCTGTGGGCGACACACCCCTGGGCGACACTGCCCTGGGCGACACAGCCACCTCCTGGCCGATACAAGGGTCCAACAAGACAAGGGCAAGGCACCACAAGACCCAACAAGCTCAACCAAGCCCAAAGGAACTCAAGCAACGAGCCCAAACCTTCCTCTCAACACTAGAGGAAGCAAGGAGAGAGAGGAACACCGCATGAGGTGGCAAACTTGCCCACAAACCCTAGACTTGGGTTATTTGCAAGTAGTACCTCCAACTCTCAACAAAGCACAACCAAACCCTAATCACCACTAAAGGTGATTAGCAAGCAACTAAGCATCAGGGTTTAAGCAAAGAAAATAGGCTAAACCCTAAAAGGAGGTTAGGGTCCTTACATAAGCTATGCCATGAGTTCTTACATGTGAAAAGTTAGGACCTTTGCCCTTACATAATGACTACTGCCCTGGTGCACTAGGCATTTATTGTACTGGTGGTACCAAAAACTTTGGCTTTTCCGAACAACTAGGAAAATGTCTCTAAAATTATAGAGACCTTACCTTAAATCTCAGCTTATTGCCCCTCCTTGGGCACTACCATCACAGATGTACTATCTGTCTAAACTTATGGCAGAGTCTACTTTCTCGCCATATGTTAATCTTTCCTACATTTCCATTGTTCCGACATGACCATGTCATTCAGGAACCCCTTCAAAGTGTAAAGTTTTCGCATTAAGGACTGGTAACCTAGGTTGTAATGCTAGTATCTAGTATTCTATATGCATCACTATTGTCCTAACCTGCCCTTCAAGAGCATAAACATAGGATTCTCTATCTTGATCAGGTCAAGATGGGAATTCTCAGGCACTTGTTCTTCTCTTGCTTGATCCCATGCACCCTCTCCTGGTGCAACAACATTGCCCTTAGCAATGTGTTCCTTGTGTTCCCTAGTCATTTATAAACTTTACCCTTTATTCAGCATAAGCAGAAATCACTATAGGGTATACTGGAGGACACTAACACAAACTCAACACCTTAGTCCTATGTCTCTATAGACTCAGCGAACCTTAAGCTCTGATACCAAACTTAAAACGACAGTCGCCAAACTGACAAACAAATCGTTACTAATTAAGCAGAATAAACATAAATAGCGGATTAACAAAAATCACTAAAATTTAAAACCATTTTGCAAGGAGATCCTTGTATAGAAAACTTTTACTAAAAGATTAAAAAATCATACATATCATGATTGACATTGTAAAACATTGTTTCATCTCATATCGAGGACAACATATAACAGTTTCTCTATCAAAACACATACTGGAGCAACATAAAACCTCGAGGCATTCAAGCCAAAATCTCATATTTTTCATGAAACCAGTACGAACCAACTCCAAGGACCTGAGAGTACAGAGATGACACATAGGACTCATATCTACAAGACAGGACAGACAATACAGAGATATAACTCTCCGCCAACAATATTATTATCACAGTTTAAATGGTATAAAACTGAGCAGAAGATAAGCAGTTTAGAATATTCTCATCTTTTAAAGCATTGCAACTATCTATGATAGAGCAGTAAGTCATTTATTCTCTTTATAAGGAATGGGAAGAATATGTATATCATTTACTCATCATACTATATCAACATCTCAAGCTTATCCAGTGAAACTCATTATCATGGCATGTCATCCATGAATCATTCTCATTTCTATTTATTGGCTGAGCTAACCAGATATTTAATTGTACCAGTCATGTGAGTATACATCATCATATTATATTCAGGCATTGGACTATTCCAATCCTGTGCAACTATTTCAGGCATTGGACTATGCCAATCCTGTGCAACTATTTCAGGCATTGGACTATGCCAATCCTGTGCAAACATCACTGAATACCACATCACTTTTACTAGGCATTATACCTTGTCCAAGCCATCATAATTATTCACATCCTTTCTATAAATAAGTATCCCTCTCATATATTTCAAACACTATAACCCTTATTTGGCTATAAGCATAAAGCATGTATGATCAAGATTTCATTATTATTGTTGTATCCATTTATTATTATCATTATATTACTGAGTTTCCATTTCTTAGTTTATTTTGAACATTATCATTTCTTACATGAGACTTTTATAAACACCTTGTTACCTCTCACTAGGAAACAACTATCCTCATGGCTCACAAGGCCCATTAAGTATCTTGTCACCTCTCACTAGGCAACAAATTGTCACATGGCTCACAAGGTCATAACACATCTTGTCACCTCTCACTATGCAACAACTCATTCTCATGACTCACAAAGCTCATAACACATATTGTCACCTCTCACTAGGCAACAAATTATCACATGGCTCACAAGGCCATAACACATCTTGTCACCTCTCACTAGGCAACAAATTATCACATGGCTCACAAGGCCATAACACATCTTGTCACCTCTCACTAGGCAACAACTTATCACATGGCTCACAAGGCCATAACACATCTTGTCACCTCTCACTAGGCAACAACTTATTCTCATGGCTCACAAAGCCCATAACACATCTTGTCACCTCTCACTAGGCAACACATTATCACATGGCTCACAAGGCCATAACACATCTTGTCACCTCTCACTAGGAAACAAATTATCACATGGCTCACAAGGCCATAACATCTTTATACTTTTATACAAGTATTTAACATGCCTTACAAGGCTTATGCAAAAAGATAGTTACAACCATCCCATCATTGGGATTAGGGTTTCCCCTTTATGACCGATTAGGGTTTCATGTTTATTTTATTGATCCAAACCCTAAATCATTGCTCCACACATCTAGGAGCATACATTGCTATCATAAGTGTCCAATCATACTTATTCATTCTCAACATTTATCATTAAATGATTACCAACACAAGATACGAGTTTCTCTCTCATCCTCTCTAGGATATTGATTACATCATACTTTATTGTTTTGGCTTAACTCTTTCTCAAGGTATGTTAGCCTACACTTATCAAAGTGCATTAAACTCATTACATTTCAATGTAACAATTGGCATGACACATTTCATGTGTTACTCATCCATACATATTGGATTTAAGATGCATCAAGGTGTAGCAACCTTAAAGTGTTGGATGTGATATTTACCATACCTTGGTGTATCACTTCCCTCATCACTTTTAACTTAGTTAAGTTCATCAACTTATATTGTATTAGGGTATTTCCCATCCTAATACTTTATCCACTATCCCATCATATTCATCTTGTAAAGTATTGACCATAAGTCATACACTTGAATCACCCAGCTATCATCAATGATATGGACTCATCTCGGATTAAAGCACTATTGATATAAGGTTGTCCATTATCAACCACTTTAGGTGTTTCACCTATAAAGGTATTAGCCACACCATAACTTGGTGTTACTCTTATCACTCCTAAGAGTGTCTTGCCCTCACCTTTACAAGGTATCTCACATTAGAAGTGTGCATATGTTCATCATATCGGGTTGTAAGTATATGAGCACTCACCATATCGGGCTAGAAGTATATACACACCATTCATATCGGGCTCAAGGTATTTTTATGTGTTACCCATGTCGTGCATGAGGTATTAATCCATCACCATGTTGGGCTAGACATCAACTAGGGTTGTGTATCGGGATACCATATCGTGCAATAGCACTGGCTATTCTTTACTCATATTTGGTTGCCCAAATTAGGGTTTCACATCAACTTATAAGTATTCATCTAACCTTGTATTGTGCATAGAGTCTATACTTGACTCCCTATCGTGCAATAGGTGTACATTACACCTCCATATCGTGCAACAATGTATTCATTCATATCCATATTGCTCGAGTGAAGAAGGTGCATCATCATATCGGGTTAAAGGTGCTTACTTGTGTGCTTGCACCCGATATCACTTTTATAAGGTAATATCATCATCTTCAAGCTCTAGACCTTTGTTATAACTATTAAAGTTCATTTCAACATATCTAAGAAACTACTCGAACTCATAATTTCATAAACTATTTCAAGAAAATTTGGAATTAAAAGTAGATCATTAAATACAGCAATTTAGGTGATGAAGAATAACATGGTTGAGTTCAAGTTATATAACCTGCCTTAAGAACAACTTCAAAGCTCCATGTTCCTAAGGTTTAATATGAACTTCACAACTCCTCTATATGCAAAGAATCACCATGGATAAACAATTGGTGAAGAATAAAAGAAAAGAAGATCAAAACCCTAAATTCATGCTTCAAACCAATGTTGAAGATGATCTTATCCTCACCTTAGGGTTAAGTTTTGAGCTCCTTAGCTCCTTGGCCGACACCCCACCACTCTTATGCGATATGGACTTCCTCTTGGCCGATACAACCTTGCTTGTGGCCGATACCCCCCTCACTTGTGGCCAAAATCACTTCAATTGGTCGATATCAACTTGCTATGGACAATATCAACATGGTATGGTCGATACACTTGCTATGGCCGATACCCAAGGCCTATGCATGATACCCTTGTGCCCTTGCACGATATGCCAACCCTCTTGCACGATATGGCACTCACTTGCACGATATGGCACTCACTTGCACGATATGGCACTCAACTCTTCACCCTATTGGCCGATATCACCTTATATGGCCAATTTCACCTACTTGGCCGATATGCTTTTGATATGGGCGATATCCAAGGGCCTATGCATGATATGCTTTCTCTCCTGCATGATACAAGAGCCCCATGCACGATACCACAAGGTAGGAGGGTGGTAAGGGTTGCAAAATTGTACCAAGGGGTGAAACTAGGGGTATATATACTTGTTGTTCATGAAGGAAGGCAAAAATAAGGTGTCAACATTTTGAGCTAGTAGGTGCCACGTGTCATGCATGGGTGACACGTGTACATGCATGCATCAACATTTATCTTTTCTTGAAAAATAATTGAGAATCATTTAGGGATAAAGATTCGTCCATTACATATCTCTTTGAATAAGATATATCAACAAAATCACCACTTTATTCACAACTCATCACAACTTTACTAAGGAAGTTGTAACCCGACACACCTCACCTCCTTGAGGTGCTTTACACAATATGGACTTTTACAAGAGTCCACAAAACGATATGGGACACCTCCTTGGGCTCCATGGCCAATAGGCACTCATATATAAGCTTTTCAACTTGATACAACTCAAGTTAAGCTTTCCAATTCAACCCTTTTCTTGGTCATTTCTTCACCAAGATTACCATCATTCATAATGGAATCAAGTATGGTGTATCCTCCTTTATCTCTCTTATAAATGATGCTAGGAGGTAGTAGGAACACTCTAGAAGTGGTAATTTGCATATGAATCCCACATTTTGGGTAAATTGCAATTTGTACCAAAATTGGTGCACAATGCTCCAACATTGTTCAAACAAGTTCAAACTTGGAATTTAGGCATTGCATGAGCCACCACTTAACATCATTCTCTCTCTTATGATTTTAAAACACATGTGGTACATTCAACATGTGACATTTTGCATTATAACCCCTCAACTTGGGTAAATTGCACTTTGGTCCAAAATAAAGGAAAATTGCTCAAACAACATTCAATCGGGACCAAACTTGAAACATGAGTGTGTCACATGATAACAAAACACCTTATATGATTATATTAAAGTTCTAAGAAACTTTATTAGTCAAAACAAATAGGGTTACCTCATAAACCAGGTCAGGGTCGTTACAATAATGGTGGTGTTTAAATCGATTTTAATTCATCTGCTTTTTTGGCTATGGGGTTAATTAGTTGTTGATCGCATGTTTTGGTTTAGACTAATCTCTGTTTGAGTGCTAAGATAAGTAGTTGAGGATATATAATAGAGTTCTTCATCCTTCATCCACATATTTAACATCTCATTATATTATGGTTATGGGTCAAGGGCATCCAGAGACTTTACATGAGGCACAAATTCATACTGGTAGATCACATGGGTATCAGGTGATGCAAGGGAATATTACTTCCTTGCATAGGAATGATACCTATGAGACTATAGATTTTACCAAGGGTTCAAGGGAACTAAAAAACTAGTGTGTTTACATGATAAAGAATGATGGTAGTGGAAGCTATATTAGATACAAAGTCAGACTAGTTATCAATGGCTTTAATCAAAGACCAGGAATGGAGTATGATGAGATATTTTCTCCTATTATGAAGTTGACTTCTATCATATTAGTTTTATGCATGGTTCCTAGATTGGATTTGAGCTTGATAAGATGGATGTGATGATTGTATTTCTTAGAAGAGGAGATCCGCATTGAGTTTCCATAACGAATCCAAGTCAAGAAGAAAGAACACTTGACGTATATATTAAAGAAGAGTTTGTATGCATTGAAATAAGCTCCTTGACAGTGGTACAACAAGTTTGATACTTTCCTATAGAGTCACAAGTACAAGAAGACAAGTGTAGATCCATGTGTCTATAGTAGGAGGTTTCCCAATGACAAGTTCACTATTCTGCTATATTATGTGGATCACATGTTGATAGTGGGACATGATGTCAATTTGATCAGAAAATGTAACACATATTTTCTACAACCTTCAAGATGAAGTATTTTCAGGGATGCAGATTACCCATGATAGGAAGCAGAGCATGTCTAGTTGTCAATAGAGATATGTTGAATGGATTCTTGAGTTATGCAAGTGAGAATATCTGAAGACTGGAGTACTCCACCATTAGGTCATTTCAGGCTAGTAAGAATTCATGCTCATATATTGATGTGGAGAAGGGAGAGATGGCCAAGATCCCATGCTCTCCAATTGTGGAAAGTCTGATGTACGCAAGCGTACTCCTCCTGATAATTGGTCATTTAGTTGGTGTTGTGAGCATGTTTCTCTCAAACTTTAGAAAAGATTATTGGGAGGAAATCAAGTGTATATTTAGCTATTTATGAGATACAACAATGGTATATTCTCATTAACAATATCACAATGCAGGTGCATATCCCCACACTAACATCTTGGTTCTTTTTGTTAGATGATGATATGTGGTGAAATAAGCTCTTTGTTACAACATGTTTTCGAGATGTTTCTTATATATATGTAGAATTTCTTCACAATCAAAATGTCTCCTTTTTGCATTTATGATAAACAAATATATACACTGACTAAGAGGATAACAATTGCATCGATACAAATATGTAAAAGTATGTTCTTTTTAATGAACCCATATCCTATTACATGTATATGGCTTATGCTCTTTTGTCCAAATCTCTCACGTCGATGAGTAATTAAACTAAATTGTTGTTTGGATTTCAGTTTGATAAGTTTTTAAGAATCTATCAATAATTTTTACTTTAGGATAGTTTATGTTTTTAGATTATTCAATTACCAAGTAAAAATCTTATGCTAAAACATGTCACACCAACTTCTTTCAATGCACTTCTACTCTACAAAACATCAGGTTGAAACATATACTTTCAAATATAACCATTCGGCTGGAATTTGACATTTAAAAAAGACGAAAAGGAAACATGATAATTAGTGTATCCTTCTACCGAATAATTATACACGATTGAAGTTCAACATGATCAATTAAATTGACAATAAATGAGATAAAGAAGTATCTCTGGAAGATCAGTTTTGGTATCCAAAAGGAATCAACAACGTAATTTGTTGTATGTTTGCCTACTATTTCGTTGTAATTGTTTAGATAATTAACAAATGTGTCACAATTATCACTTGTATATATCAAAGAATTTATTTAAATAGTGTCAACAACGTTACACTTTATATACATATTACTATCTTATATCCCGTGTGTATTATACTGAATTGACATGGGTGATATTTTGTTATACTAGACTACAATTCACGGGCATTATGTTTGTACTAAATAAAATCAATCACTCACCTTCAGTTCCCCCTTCAACGAACTATCGAGCTACAAGTCTGACGACACAAGAGTGAGATTCTCTAAAAAATTGATGGTTGTGGGTTGACCAAGAGGGCCAACTTGGAGACTTGAGATCTCAACAGGAAATGCGAAGGTTGTAGGAAACCAACCGATTTCTAAAAACAACGGCTTGGGGGATGATATGAGTAGGCTCAACATAGCGAATACCCAACACAACAGCCAGATCGACCTTTTAGGCCCTCTTTCTAATACGGCCTTTCCCGATTCTTGCTAATAATTGAGGCCTACAAAAAGACTGTTTCCTTAGACCAGGTATCCGTCGGCCTGTGATGAAGAAGGAACATTGCGCGTTGCTAGAGACGAAAACAGGCCTACGAAGCCACCGAAAGTCAAGGGTCGCCCCAATGAGAGAGTCGCCGCCTGGATGATGGAGACCCCGGCGACCGTTGTGGCAATGGGCGGTGATGGTGGGCCGAGCACGCGTCGACCCGCGCGCTGTCGATAATGGCTGATGACCTTGTCCTCGACGAGGACGGCCGGGAGGTCCTCATCCACTTCGTGGTCCACCACCGGCCCATCGAAGTGGCCGCCACGACACACAAACAGACAAGACAACAACCTCCGGCTGGCAACCCACCTTGGCAGAAGAAGACGGGACACGCCGACCGACACGTATGCCACCGGCCTCCGCCGACCACGCTCGTCCCTCGTTGACGCTTGTTTTGCCGCTTTCCGCCCCCTCGATGGGATGGACATCTCCGGTTATTCCCCTCTGTCCCCTCCGCTGAAAGCCCGAGGGCCAAGAGGCCCCACAGCGGACGTTACCAACAGCATATCAGATCAGCTTGGGTGGCCGCAATACCGTTCGGCAGCTGCTGATCTTGGAGGATAGGATTCCTTAATACCGACGACAATACAGAAACGAAGAAGGGGATTGAATATGAGAAGAAACGTAGCCCCTTTTCGAGCAACAACCCTAGAAATGAACCTAGATCGATACAGCCAATTCCTGGTCACAGCCGCCGCAGGGACGAAGTTCAAAACTGCGATCTTGTTTCGTTCTGGTAGGAGCACCCTTTCTGGTTGATGAACCAAGGGAGACAGTTGCAAAGAAGCCAACTTTATCAAAACATTATATGGCCATGAATCATGATCCGAAGATATCACCCACGTATGTAATAAGAACGTCACTACGACACACTTGGATGAAAAAGAGTCGTGCGTGCATCTCCCTCCCAACCTACAGTCACTGTGAGTCAGTGACCCCTCCTTCTCCAGACAGATTCCTTCACCCACCGGAACCACGTTGCGTCCATGAAACAACAGTACTGCCGATACTCCCTGTTTCATCACCGGGCACGGAATCGCCAGAAACCGCTTTCCCCAGTTGCGCCTGTTACTCGGACTTTGGACACAGTGATCCAGCCGAGAAACAGTCACCCACGCATTTCGTCACCACCCACACCCGCATATCACCTGTCGTCATCACTTGACCCAGGGATGCAGACGCTCAACTCCATATATATACGTGGCGTTTCTTTGGAGTCGATTCAAAGAAAAGTTCCGGATGTGAGCTGATGTTTTTGTTCTAATTCTCAATCGAAACCTAAGCAGATACTTCCATAACTAATACCACCACTATGTGAGGCAGCAAGCGTGATTGACACATCTCATGTAAGAAACGCTGACTATCCATCGTTTAGGCTGGCATCATCGACGAGCAGGGGAGATGCAGGTGTCTCTTTCGATTTTGATCAAATCAATCAACAGTCCACGTCCCTTCCGTCATTTGGACGGATGATAGTGAGCGGCGATATTTTCATCGGGTTGGTTACATTATGCATAGAGTTTTTTCCCAAAACCCCCAACTCTTTTCCTTAAATTCCAGAAGACACCTCGTTTCAAACTACAACACCATCAGCCAATCTAACAGAAACTTTTTTTTTTTGTCTTTTACAAAATACCACGGTGCTTCTTCGCATGTTTCTTTCTTTCAGTTTGGTACTCATTTCTTTATGTATTTACTGACCCTACTATATCGCTTCAATAAATAAGAATGTATGAGAAAACAATATTTGAGAGTTGAGTCAAAATATGATTTTGTCTGAATCTAGATCTAATCCTGTTACGTAATAATGATTTGATCTAGATTTATAACTCAACATGCACATTAAATCTTTGCCAATTATAATATATTTGACTCAGATTTCTGGAAAAAAATATTAATAGTGTCCTACCTTCTATGGTTGTCAAAGCATTCAATTTAATTGTGCCCCACCTATTTTGATTTTTTGGCTCCACTACTGACGAGGCGTGTAAAATGTCTGTTCGGAACACATTAGAATCTTATAAAATCCAACCCAAACCCGATCTGACCAGACTTGAGCCAAACGTGATAAAAAAAATTGCTCTGTTCTAAATATGAGAAAAAACACAACAAATTCGAATCTGACCCCAAATGACCCAAACTAGACCCGACCCAACCGTAGCCCGAACATATACTTTAAACACATTACACATGAGTTATGCATTTTATACTATTTGATAACACATTCATTCGTCGTCGAACAAGTTGTGTTAAATTTTGTCGACCAATATGAGTCAACTTGATTGGAAAATTCAATGTTTTTAAGTATATAATTCAGGATACGCCCACTTCGGGTTGAGTCTAATTTGGGTCAGGTTTCAGGCTATGTTACATTTTTTTCTCATATTTATAGCAAAGAATTTTTATGATGTTTGGGTCAAGTCTGATTAGGTTGGGTTTGGGTCCAGACTTTGAAGATTCAGATTGTCCTAAACAGATTTATTACATCCTTGTAAGGCCAGGTTCCCACTCGGGTTAAACAAAGCCCCATCTATTATCATATCTGCTCAAATTTAAGCATTTAATGTGCATGTTGAGTTATAAATCCAGTTTCGAACTCATCCCCCAAACATAATTTTCTCATGCATCCCTATTCATTGAAAATACGTAGTATGATCAACAAATATATATTAAAAAAGAAATGAGTACTAAAAAGACTGAAACAAACATGTAAAGAAGTATGGCATGTTATAAAAGAAAGAACAAAGAATTTCATTAGATTGGCTCACAATGTAACCATCGAAGGGGTTTTTAGGAATTAGTCTGAAATTAGGGGGCATTCGGGAATTCAAGGGAAATATAGGGAAATTTTGGGGGAAAACTCCAAAATTTAATACAACTTGTTCGACGACCAATGAATGTGTTACAAATAGAATAGAATGCATAGCCCATGCGTAATGTATTTAAATATTTGTTCGGACTAAGGTTGGGTTGGGTTGGGTTGGGTCTAATTTCAGTCAGTTGGGGTCATGTTCGAGATTGTTACATTTTTTTCTCATATTTATAGTAGAGCAATTTTTTATCATGTTTCGGTCAAGTCTGCTCGGATTGGGTGTGGGTCGGATTTTTGAAGATTCTAATATGTTCCGAGTAGACATTTGACACGTCTCGTACAACTGGACAAGGTTCCATCTCAGGTTAAGCAAAACCCCACCGATTTTCATGCATATTCAAATTTAAGTAATTAATGTGCATGTTGAGTTATAAATCTAAACCAAATCATTACATAACAGGGTTAGATCTAGATTCAGACATAATCATATTTTGACTCAACTCCCAAATATTGTGTTCTCATACGTTCTTATTTATTGAAGTGATAACTCCCAAATATTGTGTTCTCATACGTTCTTATTTATTGAAGTGATATAGAAGGGTCAACAAATATATAAAGAAACGAATACCAAATCGAAAGAAAAAAACATGCGAAGCAGCGTGCTGTCTTGTATATATAAAAGAAAAAAGAAAGGGTTCGGTTAGATTTGCTGACGTGTGACCATAGAGGGGGGTTTTAAGAATTAGTTTGAAACGAGGGGTTATTACGGAATTTAAGGGAAAGAAAGGGGAGTTTTGGGAAAAAAACTCTTATTATGCATATACGGAAGGAGGAGTGATTGGAGTGGAAGCAACGAAACCGAAAAGCCTCTGCCTTTTTCTAGGTTTTTAAAGGGGGTTGGGACTGGGGAACAGAGGAGAACATGGCAAATCAGGGGAGCCGTGATTCTTGTGCCGGTGGAATAGGCGAGACGAGGGAGGGAAGTGGGCGAATACTGGTCATACGGGTGTACATGGCGAGGAGCTTGACAGCCACGTACTACCGCCCGATCATCAACACCTAAACCCTTCCAAATCTTTTTCTCTCTTTTCCTTGAGTGACTGGCTATAATGACGCTTCCCTCTCAAGTACGCGCCTTTTTCCACCACCGCCCCTGCTACTGATATGCCTCCACATCTGTGATCTGTCCTGACTTTTTGTTCTCGTATGGACAAGGAGGAATAAAACCGGACCTTTTTTAATTGCGTCCATAACCATAGCACAAAGGAGTAGAAGCAGATTGTGATTGCCTGCAGCGGTATCAGGATTCAGGTTCTTATTGAACGCGCAGGTTTCTACAGGTTTTAGTCGTCGTCTTCTTCTTCTTCTTCCTCCTCCTCCTCGGTCCTTCAACCGGCTATTTGGTTTCCGCTGGAAGAAATCGGTAAATTATTGCAGTACTCTTGACGGCTCTGATCTTGACTCATACACCAGTCACTTTTTCGAATTTGTTAGCTACCCAGTATAACAGGTATAAGAGGTTAGATTCCGTTTTTACGCAGACAGCGTGAGAATTTGGCTTTCCCTCCCTATCTTCCATTTGTGTCCATCGATCAAATCCCCTTGCGTTTCTCAACTTCTTATTTGTTTTGTTTTCCCACCCACTCTTCCAATCGCACAGTAGAGATTACTATCTCCAGCTTCGGTCCATGGAGAAGAGGGGCGGTAATGGCGCCAGCAATCATCCTTGCTCGTCGCCTAGGTCGCCGGTTTTTGAAGCAGCGACCACCTCCCCCAGACCTTTGAAGAGAATAAAAAGCCCTGATTGTTCGCCTTCTTCTCAACCTCCCCACTCATCAACCTCATTATCCTCCACCAGGTTGCCATTCCCCTTCACCTGCGACTGGCCGGCACATCAGCAGGTTCCACCGTTCAATCCAACGCAATCGCATGCGCCGCCGATCATCTCCTTTGGAAGCACAGTAGGGTACCCTTACCAGCAGATGCCACCGGGCCAACCTTGTTACTACAACCCAGTCCCCGGACCGAGTCCACATCCGAACATTTATCAGCAGGATCAGTTCCTTCAGTACTACTACAACCAGGCATTGCAACTGGGAGGCATGTCGGCGGCACAGCAGCTCCCTCGGCCGTCGTCCAGCAAGCTGTACAGGGGTGTCCGGCAGCGGCACTGGGGAAAGTGGGTGGCCGAGATCCGGTTGCCGCGGAACCGCACACGGCTGTGGCTTGGCACGTTCGACACCGCCGAGGAGGCCGCCATGGCGTATGATCGCGAGGCGTTCAGGCTGCGTGGCCACAACGCGAGGCTCAACTTCCCCAAGCACTTTGAAGGGAAGGTCCATGAAGAAGGAGAGACTGCGGATGCCCTTGACAACGATAAGACGGGATGTTGTCAGCAAGAACCGTCATCTACGACGGACGGGTCCAGTCCCAGAAGAGAAAGGCAGTCCCCTGCTACCGACGACACCCACCAAGTCAAAGACCAAGATGAACCGCGAGACACTCACGCTGACTCTAGTTGCTACAAATCCGCCGACGTCGACGCTGACACGGCGGCACAACAGCCACAGTCGGGAAACGAGTTGGCGTGGGGTGGGATCATGGGGGACGAGGCTTGGTGCCGGGCGTGGGGGCCCGGTAGCTCCGTCTGGGACAACGTCGATGAGGCAAACGATCTGCTCCTCCGGTCCAGTCTGCCCACCTTGGCCCTGGATTCTTCATCAGCGATGAATTTCCCCAATCTGCCTAATCCCAACAACAGCTTCAGCGGATCGCACAATGAGATCGCGGCTTCCTCTGGTCTCCCAACTTCGTCCTCCCCTTTCTCTTCTCACGCATTCTTCTGGAAGGACGGCGGCACCTTCTGATCACTCTGATCAGAGAGCGTCATTTCATCAAACACCCTGTCCACTTCTCAGGCAATACTGCGAACGGTGACTCACCCCAGCAGCAGTAGCCATTGCAGTTGCAGAGCTTGACCTTTTAGAACAACTCTGCTAGTTCATTATTAGCTGATTTTTCGCCCTTGTTTTTCAGTTTTTTTTTTCCCTTTTGCTTTCCTTGCATTGGTGATTGGCTGCTTATTTCAGGCCAACTCCACTTTGCAAGGTGCCGAGCAAGTTGAGTGTCTGCCCTTTGAAATTCAGTAGATTGTAGTTCATGCATGTGTGAAATTTCTAATAGTTATTGCATTCTCTTTTGTAAACAGATGAATGGTGATCAATTGCGCTCTAATTTTATAAAGAACGCTACCAATCTAAGGCTAGTCAGGTTGGCCGTAGTTTGACCTCACTTTAATTACTCGCTTTACATTATAAATTCATGATTACTTGTTCCACTACATGATGTAGGACGATGGCCAACTCTCCGCTTAATTGTTCGAATAGCAGATATTATCGGCAGTTAATTCCCATGTGTTTTATGTGTTGCTTAATTTTTTCCAATTTGATATTGTCATATCTAATTGGTCGGTCTTAGACGTCTATATATAAGCTCTCCGAGTCTTTCAAAAGAGTAGACTTAATGGTTGAAATCTTTGAATGCACATATATTTCATTTGGTTATTTGTATCAAATTCGTTTCGACGTTAACCATCAAGTTCCACATCAGTACACCTAATACAACAAGTTCTTATTAAATATATTAACACGTAATTTCAAGGATTAACATTCCAAGATGACTCGGAAGAAAATTTGTTATGCTTCGTGTAAGTCTTTTTATATTGCCACTACAATATTATGAGAACCTCTTAACCCAAGTTGGTGATTGTCATGTCCGTGCAAATTGTGATGCGTAGAAATGAGGAACATTTTGTTGTGTAAAATAAGTCGTTTTTATATTGTCACTTTGACCAATGCGACCCGTGTCGGTGGTTGATGCCCGTGCAAATTGTGATACGAAGGAAAGAGGAAAATATGTAAAGAAGTTGGACCTTTTATTTTGATAAAAACAAACGAGTAACATATTAGTCAAGTTTGTGAATGATATAAAATGTAGGTAATGTGCTCTATTACAACCGATGGGGGAGACATTCAATAAGATGTTTGCGGGAGGGGAAATTAATTTGGGTGAAAAATTAAACATAAGAAAAATTAATAACATGTGAATTCAATGTAAATATGCTTACAAGTGAAGCAATGACGTTTATCAAGAAGTTGATATTGTTGTCTTAACTAGAGGTGGTAGGGGGGTTGACTCCTACACCCCCCAAACAAATTTTTTAAAAACTTTTCAATAAAGTAGGTTACGTTAACTTTCTAATTAATTTGATTTAATACAAAAATTTATAATTAATTTGATTTAATATAGAAACGGTCTTTACATATCAATTGCGTTGCTTCTTAACCAAGTATTTTAAATGGTGATCTTTTCTTGAAAACTTTTCGATTTATTAATTTATTGGCTGCAGGAGATTCTATTCCCATTCAAACTCCTAGTCTTTTTATATTCATATACGGAAACTACCCACCATCATAAATATTGTATTATATATAACCAAATATCCCACGAACCACAATACGGAACAAAACTCCCCCAATTAGTTTATTTAGTCGCCTCGTTTCTCCAGATCTTAGCAACTCCAGCGCGCTCGTCTCACGTGGCTTTTTCTGATATAACTCATGTTGACACCATATACTTCTGATAATGTACAAAATTCCAAGATACTGACACCCTGATCGCTGGAAATACATTCTTTCCGTCTCAGACAATTGGTATTTGTTGAAAATTGATTTGCGACATGACAACATCGTATCTCATTCAACGCCCAGAGGCATCGCCACATCGACATATCTTGTTCTTGGTTCTTTCCTTTTAGGATGTTACATATGTACTTTCTAGGGATCTAGAATCTGCCAAAATGAGGGTGTTTTGGCAGACATTTGATGTCGTTCTTTTGACTTATATGTGGCACTTGACAACCTTATACTAGCAAATGTTAGACAAGAGATCAACACTAAAATTGTTTATGTGGGTTTTCAATCCGTGTCTATCATCACAAAAAGCTGCAACTGGATTTACATAAATGTACTTATCTTTAAATGTAATTGTTGTCTACTGAAATGAGAATGTACATATTCATATTTTTATACATTATATTTAAAAAAAAACACCCATAATTACGCCTCCCTCACATAAATTCCTGGTACCGCCCCGGTCTTAAGGTATAATAAAATTAAGTACGAATGTGAAGCAATACAATGGAGATGTCTTTGTAGAGGTGCCTCTATAGCCGAGATGTCTCTATGGTGTTATGGTGTGAGTGTATTATCTTCTCAACGGTGATTCACCAGAGCAACAGTAGCCATTGCAGTTGCAGAGCTTGACCTTTTAGAACAACTCTGCTAGTTCATTATTTGCTGATTTTTCGCCCTTGTTTTTCTCTTTTCTTTTTTCTTTTCAACCTTTTGCTTTCATTGCATTGGTGATTGGCTGCTTATTCCATCCCAACTCCACTTTGCAAGGTGCCGAGCAATTTGAGTGTCTGTCCTTTGAAACTCAGTAGATTGTAGTTCATGCATGTGTGAAATTTTTAATAGTTATTGCATTCATTTTTGTAAACAAATGAATGGTGATCAATTGCGCGCTAGTTTCATAAAAGTTTAACGCTGCCGATCTTTATTTATGTAGCGTTTAGCAAAGTGTTTGATCAGTCACTATTCTGGTACAGTGAGATGGATCACCGTGTGAATTTACTATGGTAAAAAACGGCACATGCAAATATTGTCCATCACTGCATTAAATACGAAAATAGTACAAATAGCCAACGATGGTCAACCTGACGTTTGGTAACAACGATTGCAAATTGACCGCCCTGCCCAACAATATTTGAATGCCGCCCGGACAATCGTCAGCGCTTTGCCAAACGAAACATTAGGCCCCATTTAGGGCTATCCTGGTCGGCCCTAGTTTGACATCACCTTAAATACTCAGCTTTACATTGTAAATTCAAGATTACTTGTTCCACTGCATGATGTAGGACATGCCCAACTCTCAGCTTAATTGTTCGAATAGAAGATATGTTTTGTTTTACCAGCTCTCAGCTTAACTGTATTATCTACCGTTAATTCCCATGTGTTTTATGTTTTGTTTAATTTTTTCCAATTTGGTATTGTAAACATTGACTTCATGTCTAATTTTCATTAAAAAAGTTTTTAATTAGCATTCACCAAATGGTAAATACAAATATTTTCAGCTAGGAAGGTAGGCGGGCAACATGCTTTGCCTCCACCTCTTTCTATAAATACAGGCATCACCAAATAAAATATAAGTTTATTCAAAGATTTCAACTTTTAAGTCTATCCTTTTAAAAGACTTACAGAGCTTATATATAGACGTTTAAGGATGATTAATTAGATATTAACCATCAAGTTTCACATCACTACACCTAATACAACAAGTTTATATATAAAAAATAGTAACACGTCATTTTCAAGGATTAAAATGACTTGGAAAAAAGTTTGTTACGCTTCGTGTAAGTCTTTTTAGAGTTTGATTTATAGGACTCGCCGGGGGGGACGCGCTGCAAAACCGCCTCTCCCAACGCGGGTCCTAGTTTTGCTTTTTTTTTGAACTTTTTTCTCTTGATTTTTTGGGGGATAATAAAAGAGGGGAATCCGTTGTTTTGTTTATAACTTTTACTCCGTAATGAATTTTTTGACGAAACAAAATCTACCAGATTCGTTATAAAAATACATTTGAACAAGACTAATATTGTCGTATTTAAAAAAAAACACCAAATAATAAATAAGTCAAATATTAACATAATACACCCAATATGGTGTTAATACGTCTAATATGAAAATAAACACAAATATTATTTTGTATGCTCATCATCATCATCAATATGATTCACTATTATCACAAATGCACCTAATTATGTGATACATGCTCCTAAATAAATAAACATGTACATAGTTGTAGCACAAATCTTAACATAATGCATCTAATATTTGTAGAAAAACATCCAATTATGATATGAATGCACCCAATTATGGTGTGAATGCGCCTACTTCTTAGAGTACGTACATAAATAGCAAACTAGCACAATGTATGGCAAATGCGCCTACTTATCTGATAAATACGCTTACTTGTCTGTTAAATGTGCCTACTTATCTGGAAAATGTGCATACTTGTATTCATGAATGCACAAATTTTGATTGAATGCGCCCACTTATGGCAAATGCGCCTACTTGTGTAGAAAATGCGCCTACTTGTGTGGAAAATGCACCTACTTATCTAATAAATGTGCCTATTTGTATTGTCATGAATGTACAAATTTTGATTGAATGCACCCACTTATGTCAAATGTGTCTACTTACATGAAAATTATGCCTACTTGTCTGACAAATGCGCCTACTTATTAGGTAAGTGCATCTACTTGTATTGTCATGAATGCACAACTTTTGATTAAATGCGCCAACTTTTGATTGAATGCACCCAATTATGGTACAAATGTGCCCAATTATAGTATGAATGTGCATACTTCTTAGAGTTTGTGCGTCAATATCAAATTAACACAATGTATGACAAATGCGTCTACTTGTATGGAAAATGTGCCTACTTGTATGGCAAATATGACTACTTGTATAATAAATGTGCCTACTTATCTGGTAAATGTGCCTACTTGTATTCATGAATGTACGACTTTGATTGAATGCGCCAACTTATGGCAAATGTGCCTACTTGTGTAACAAATGTTCCTACTTGTGCGACAAATGTGCCTGCTTATCTGATAAGTGTGCCTATTTGTATTGTCATGAATGTACAAATTTTGATTGAATGTGCCCATTTATGTCAAATGTGCCTACTTGCATGACAAATGCACCTACTTGTCTTGCAAATGTGCCTAGTTATCTGGTAAGTGCGCCTACTTGTATTGTCATGAATTCATAACTTTTAATTAAATGCACCCACTTTTGATTGAATGTGCCCAATTACGATACTAATGTGCCCAATTATGGTGCAAATGCACACAGTTATGGTGTGAATGTGTCTACTTCTTAGAGTATGTGCATAAATATCAAATGAACACAATGTATGGCAAATGCGTCTACTTGTATGGAAAATGAGCATGTTTGTCTGGAAAATGCGCCTACTTGTGTGGTAAATGTGCATACTTATCTGGTAAATGTGCATACTTGTATTCACGAATGCACAACTTTTGATTGAATGCACCCACTTATGGCAAATACGCCTACTTGTAGTGTATCAAATGCGCCTACTTGTGTGGGAAATGTACCTATTTATCTGGTAAATGTGCTTATTTGTATTGTCATGAATGCACAAATTTTGATTAAATGCGTCCACTTATGTCAAATGTGCCTACTTGCATGATAAATGTGTCTACTTATTTGGCAAATGTGCACTTATCTGGTAAGTGTGCCTACTTGTATTGTCATGAATGCACAACTTTTGATTGAATGTGCCCACTTTTGATTGAATGCCCCCAATTATGGTGCAAATGTGCCTAATTATGGTGCAAATGTACCCAATTATGATGGGAATGTGCCTACTTCTTAGAGTATATGTGCATAAATATCAAATTAACACAATGTATGACAAATGTGCCTACTTGTATGACAAATGTGCCTACTTATCTGACAAATGCGCTTACTTGTGTGGTAAGTGTGCCTACTTGTATAATAAATACGCCTACTTGTATTGTCATGAATGAACAATTTTTTATTGAAGCGCCCACTTTTGATTGAATGCGCCTACTAATGCCATCAATGCACCCACTTTTGATTGAATGTGCCTAATTATAGTGTGAATGCGCCTACATCTTAGATGTTGTGCATAAATAGAAAATTAGCACATATCTTAACATAATGCGCCCAATATTTGTAGGAAAACACCCAATTATGGTGTGAATGTGCCTAATTATGGTGTGAATGCACCCAATTATATTGTGAATGTGCATAAATAGCAAATTAGCATAAATCTTAACATAATGCACCTAATATATGTAGAAAAGCACCTACTTTTGTTTGAATACACATACCATTGTCCTCAATGCGCCAATTTCGATTGAATGTGCTTCTTGTTATCCTCAATGCGCCCATTTTTTTATTGAATGTGCATACTATTGTCTTCAATTTGTGCACTTTTGACTAATTAAATGTACCCACATTTGTCTCAATGCGTCCAATATTTGAAGTAAGACACCTACATTACGGTTTGTATCACTTAATTATGGTAATTAAGCTTGTTTAATACATTAAGCAAGGTTTGGGGCCTTTCACTTCTAGCACAAATTTTTTTACCATTGTCCCACTTAACTGGTGATTTTGCATTTTATATCCTTAAATAATCTTTCACTGAGGTATTTGTGTAAACCCTTCCATTGGTATAATTATTGAACAAATATTCACCAAACCACTATAAATTCCACAATTTAAACATCAAGGCCAAAAAAATATAGAAAGGAAAGCAAAAGCTCGAAAAAAGGCCAAAAAGAGAATATGTCCAAGTTTCAGTATGTTACAGTTAGAGTTTAATGTTCTAAAATCCGTTGGTTTTGAATGAAGATCATGGTTTAATGGTATGGTTTTGATTATGTTAAATTGATGGTTCAATACCCATGACTTGGTATTCTTATCTTTGCCTTCGTATGAATGAAAACAAATAGTCACCACAATGAGATGATTTGTAATGCTAAACTAGCTTGTCTTGTTGCACCTGACCCTAATACAAATGTGTGATGATGGTTAGTTATTCTTGGTCTCCTTATGTAAATGCATGATAGTGAAGTACTCTCTTAATGTTGTTGTAACACTATTATGTTGTCATATGAACATCATAAGCTTCTTAATGCAATGATATGCTAACCATGTGTATCACAAGTATGGTGATGGCATGTGAACTTGGTTATACGGTGTGGAAAGATAATGATGTTCTTGCAAGTGATTATGATGTGATGGTCTTAATGGCCCTTGGGCATGGTATGAGCCCTAATGGAGGTGTAATCGTCTTACCTATGTGATAGGGATTGAAATCATGTGGTGATGTGGCAAGAAATATACCTCATACATTTTATACCTTCTTGAGTTGTTATGTATATCTAATGCTTGGTAGAAATGAATTAGGTTTTGTATGTCCACTTGTTTGATGCAACCTTAATTCACCCAATTGACATAACTAATCAAGTGAAACCCTAATCATGTAGTGCCTTGAGTTGTAGAACCATTCAGTGTCAGACCAGCTAGATAAATGAGTAATCCTAAGGGATGCTCAGAGTTGCATACATAACCGTTGAGTATGTGTGTGTGCAGGGAGAGTAAATCCTTGAAATCATGATCCTAAGGTTTTGGAGGATGGTTGGGGTCATGCCTCAGTTTGAGAACAATTGATACTTGTATATATGTGATGTGAATGAGGTTAGTTGTGGTTGTACCTCGGGTGATTGGGTTTTGTATACCTTGGTTTTGGGTGTCGTGGCCTTTATACCAAGGATGGCCCAATGTTTAGCAGCTTGACTATATGTCACTGTAGGAATATTGATTGTTATCTCACTGACTTTTCACTCGTAATGATCGAGGGGGTGAGATATTATGACACTGACACTCCTAGATCTTGTACAGAACTGATTTCTACCAAGTGGTGGTCAGTTGGGATTTGAGTGGTATACCTCAAATCCCTCAGGATTTTAATAAAAGACATAATCCAATCATGTCGTATATTTGTTAGGGTTATACATAATGCTTCACATTGAACGATAACCCTTGTTTGCTCTTTTCGCATATAGACAATGTATAGTGCAATAAAAGAAGTAGCCATGCTTATGTTCTTAGATATACTGCTACTATTGGTTGTGTTGTATGATAATAGTTATCTCATGTTGTTAGCTATGCATATACTTCTAGCCATGCCTCTATAGTTAGATATGCCTATAATACTAGCCATGCCTATGTAGTTAGATATGCTTATACCAGCTAGTCATGCTTATGTAGATAGTTGTACTTATGTTGTTAGCTCTACTTATGATGTATATCTACTTAGCATGTTATACATGCTAATATTGTTAGATATGTTCATGATGCTAATTAGGTTATGATAATAATCATCTCGATGATGTTCCTGAGAATAATGTTAATCTTTCAATACTACATATATGACTCTGATGTGAACCGTTCTCAAGAAGTTTTATATTTAGTATTTATACTTTGTTATATAATATTCTCTATTTGTTCAATTGCTTAACTTGTTTTAACCAATAAGCATTGTTGAGATTTATATCTATTGCTGGCACATGGGTCTCACCCTGTGGGTCACTGCATCTTTTTATGTGATCGGCACCAGTGGCAGCATACTCGTGACAGAAAGGAGGAGTTGTGGTGATGTACCTTAGAGAAGGTTGTTTAGATGTTTAGTGTGTCCTAAAGCCATTCCTATACTCTTAGGTCTGGAAGCAAAAGTTTGTATATGATGTTTCAATCGACTCAAGTTTTTGGTAGCTTTATGATTCTTGTACATGTGTCATATGTGGATAATGTTCTTCTGTATGTATATCTTGTGGTTGAGACTAAGGAATAATTGTATAAGATATTTGTCATGATATATAGATACAAGCTAGATCTTGGGCTTTTTTGTAAATGTTCTTTAGTATGCTGGTGAAATAAATCAGTTTTAATTACCCCCTTTTTTCTATGTAGTTAATTAGCGATTGATCATGTTTTGATTTTTAAATAATCCCATTTAGCATGGTGGGTTCTTACACAATAGGTTTACTACCTACAGAAAGATCAATAAGGTCTCATGTCCCATACGAGTGAAGTGCATCCATCTCCTCATCCATGGCTTGTTTCCACCCAGAGTGTAGTAGTGTTGCATCAACATTCTTTGGGATAGAAATTGCATATAGAGTAGCAATAAATAGAGCAATGAAAGAATTTATATGAGTTGTAGAAACATGTTGAGGGATACAATAGTTGGCACCAGATCGTTGCCATTTCTATAATGCAATAGGAATGTCACAATCAGAAGGTGTAGCAAAATCAGTAACATTACCATTATCTTGAGGTCGATCATCTGTCTCATAAGACGCCAAAGTAGGAGATACTTATGGTAGAGGTGTAGACACGGTAGCATCAGAATGTGCACATCTAGAAGTGGCACTTGATTACAAAGTTTAGAAAACAAAGATGTATCTTTAGAAAAGGTGATGTCTGCACTAATATACAAATGGCATGCAAAAGTATCAAAGCACTTATATCCTTTTTGGTTATGAGGGTAGCCAAGGAAACAACAACAGAAACCATGGGGCAATATTTATTATTTCCAAGTTGGTGATTATGAACAAAACATAGACAAGAAAAAACTCTAGGTGGTAAAGAAAAGATTTGTTCACGAGGCTAGAGAAGTTGAGTAAGGAATCTTATTTTGGATAATAAAAGAAGTCATTTGATTGATGAGGTAATTTGCTAAAAGGATGGAATATACCAAATAAAATATAGGGACTTTCCTTTCTATTAGGAGAGTGTGATCTACATCAAGGAGATGCATATTTTTCATTTAGCAACTCCATTCTATTGTGGGCTATAGGGATAAGAAGTTTGATGAATAATCCCCTTGGTGATACAAATGTTTTTAAAGAGATGTTGAATACATTCATAGGCATTAATGTGCGGATAAATTTAGGAGTATAGAAAATTGAGTCTTTATTCATTTAGAATTTGGAGAAAACATCTAAAACTTTAGAATGATCTTTAAATAAATAAATCCAAGTATCACGAGACCAATCATCAATAAAAGTAACAAAATACGGTACACTGATACATTTACCAATACGACATGGTCCCTAGACATTAGAGTGAACTAATAAAAAAAAACTTGCACTCATATTATAAAGGGGAGGAGGAAACATTGTACGATGTCATTTTCCAAGCTGACCAGATTAACATGAAGAAAAAAAATAGAAGGTAGGTTTGAAATAAAGATTTCAATTTAGAAGCAGAAGGATAGATAAGTCTCAAGTTCCATTGATGACGAGAGCTATATTGGGCCACAAGTGTGGTAGTAGGAGGGGTTGAATGGGCTTGTAGATAGTACAAACCAACTCCACTTTCATATCCCCGACTAGTCATCTTCTTTGTCCTGAGATCCTGTATGGAGATAGTGTAAGGCAAGAGGGTTACATAGTAGTTTAATGTTTTGGTAATTTTACTAATTGACATCAAGTTTAAATTTTTTTGGGGAAAATGGAACAAATTTAAGACGCTTTATACTCACACCTCCTCTCCCAATAACTGGAGAAGTGAATCCATATGCTAGATGCACATGAAGATGACAAGTAGATTTCTCCAAGTAAGTTGAATATTCTTATTACCAGACATATGGGTTGTATCTCCTGAATCAACAACCCAATCATATTTTGATGAAGAGGAAGAGGCTTTAAGACATGAGAGGACATTTGTGAGTTGGACAATATTTTATTGAGATGTAAGAGTAGCAACAGCAGAGGCCTTGATTAGTTTTTCAAGGTCATAAGAACTTAGTGTTACCATTTGTTGATTGGCACCACTAGAAATAGAAGTAGATTCTCCATCAGCATTCGTAGCTGACACTTGGTTGGTGTATTCTAGTTTCTTCTGCTTTTATAGTGCTTGCACAAATTCTAGAAGTTGGATTGGGAAGAAGAGGATCATCTCCCATTATTGTTGGGATTTTTATCCCAGTCATGACCAGGATTACCACACCCTTGTCCTTCAAAGATAAGGACAACATGCTCCTCGGAAGTTGTAGAAGAATACACAGAATGAGACAATCGAGGATAGACATGGTTGAAGTGTGCCCATAGGACATGGTTAGATCCATTAAAATTATAAGAATTTACATACATGGAGTATGTTTTGGACATCCCAATAGAGGAAGAAGATGAACTAATAATATATCAATACAAGGTATAATGGAGAAGAAAAAAAGAGTAGAAACAATGACAAACAGTCACTAACCCACTAAGTTAGGAAGTGGACATGTCGTGTCACTTGGAGTAGAATACAACTAAAGGTTTCTGACATGCCATGTCAGTAATTGACATGTCGTGTCATTTTCAGCAGATTAGATAGCAAAAGATTCACCTTAGTAGCGGATGGAGATACACCATGTAGGAGAGACACACACCATGTAAGGCGGTAAAACAATAGATTTTTCTCATAAAAAGATCCAGAATATATGGTAAACCTTATGAATTACCAAAAGAAATGATTTATGTTGAAGAAATCCAGTCATATCCATAATATGCAGATAAATCCATATATAAGATGGCCATAGATACCATAGAAAGGATGTTTTATGACTTTTTGAACAACCAATCTTCAGTGCATAAGACTGGATGAAAGACCATAAGCATTTCTCTTATATCCTCTTGTTGGAATAGGGTAGGGCTATAAAGGAGACTAGATCTACCTTGGTGCAATCAGCAAGAGTGGAAAATAAAGGGTTTGATGAGTGGGGAGGAGAGGAGAGATGAAGACAATGTTGGCTTGGAAAGGAGAGGTCTTTAGGTGGCTATACACCCTACTTTGATACCTTGTTGTAAGAAACCATTTTTTATATCAAGCAAAGAGTACAACCCTCTCCTATAAATAGGAGAGGGTAAAGAAAACAACAAACCCTAATGGTCCTATTAAACTTAGGCCCATATTACATAATACTTATGTGAAAAGAAAACAAAAGTGAGGAGAATACAACAGCTATATCTCAATAGAAATGCAATTGGATTCTCCAAAACCATCCTTGTATTAGTAGGAATCATTCCCTGACAATACATCACAATGGTTTTTCCTCAAACCTCCTTCCCACCTTCTAGTTTTGCTACTCACAGAAGCTTCATTGTCTGAGATCCTTAGACTTTGCCTTGACCTAGGAATGTATTAGATAGATGTGATAGAGTCCCATGAAGATTTTACAATAATCTAAACCCCCTGTTTATTTGTTAATTCTCTATTTACCAACTCCCTTCTTCTCCCTTAAAACTATGTCACCTCCTAGTCAATTTCTCCATGCTTTCTTATATGGTGCTTTGGTTCCAGTCATCTATGTTTTAATAACCAATATGCCCTTTCCAATACTATGGCTAAAAAGTCTTATGAGAGGTAAAATCGGTCATTTTCATTTTTTATTTAATTTCGTTGAAAGGATATAACTTGTGAAATTCATATTAATGAATTACAAGTCAAAAAATATGAATCCATATATTTTTGGAATTCAAAAAATTAGATCAATCATATGGAGTGGTTTTGTGAACCTAAAATAATTTGGTTTAAAAATAAGAGAATTTTGTTTTAAAAATCTCATCAAATACATTAACCTAAATGATATATTAACTAATTATTATAAATTCAAGAAATTGTAACCAAATATATTTTGGAAACTTTAGAATTTTATCTACATTATGGAATAGGTATTGAGACCTAACTAAATAATAATAAAAATGTTATGTTAAGATTTCGTACACTTAATGAGAAAACCCTAGTTATGTATATGTTTAGTAGGTAACATGAGACCCTATTGTAAACCTCGAGTTTGTAAATGATCGCCATTTAATATCATCATGTATGTTACATTCATATTGAGAAAACACCTAATTTCTTATCTCAGTCTATTTTTTGACTTGAAACCCTAATTTCAGTTAATGATGTGTGATACCCTTAATTGATATCACTTGTATATCTTTTGGAAAATATTATTGAAATACCCTTTTTATTTATTTCTCCCTCATCAAGCACTAAAAATGTTGGGTCTTTAGTTATGGGCACTTTGACACCACTTGTTATACCATGGATGGTCTCATGCCCTTTTGGCATATGAATATTATTTGGATGACAACTTTGATCTTGTTGACTTTATTATGCATGTGTGGTTTTACTAGTCATAACTAGAAGTATTACAATATATTTTTAGGCATTGGGTTTTATTCCCTTGTCAAGAATTAGGGTTTAATTCCCCTTGCCACATGTGAAATATATAGGCATTGGGTCCCGTACTAGGAATTGAGGTTGTATACCTCTGTCCATGTGGTCAGGTTTTGTTCCTCGTGCATTGCTATATTTTTTGGCACTAAGATATTAGTCATAGTGTCCTTGTTTTATAATATATGGCTTCCAACTCTATTTTTAGATTATGCTTATCTTTGTTATAATCAACATGCATTTATTTAATTGTCCCAATTTGTGGAATTGTTTAAAAGGCAAGAATTTCATCTTTATTGATTATCTTCGTTTAATGTATAACATTTTCATCATCATTATTCTTTGTACATCCATTTTTATGATTTCATACCTCTTATTGATTGAGATCCTTGATAAGTTTATTGTTTTCCTTTTTTATTTTCTCCAAGTTCCATATTACATACCAGCTTTAGTTGAAATTTTCCATGTCTTCTTCTCTTGTTGGGTAAACTTCCAACCCCTTGGTAAAAAGGACTTGGAAGAATTACTGCTTTGACCAGTACATGCATATGTGTAGTTGATGTTCCCTGAGAGATAGAGTTGAAGTAACCAGATTACCCACTACATAAAGGATTAGTGTTATAGCTTCTACCTTTTGAATTTGCCCAAATGGGTGTCAACCTTGTAATCTACTAAAATTATGTTAGTTAGAAACATTTTCTACTACTGCCATCTTTTGGTATTTTGAACAAAAATTTTGAATATATTGGATCATATTCCCTTGCTAAAAAACCATACTGTTGTTTGGCATTGAGATTATTCCTTTTATTTAACTGACTAAGGATTGGATCCCCTCTTGGGATTCATTCCATATAGAGCCATATGAAACACCACTTAGCAACAACAACTTAAATTTAAGTAGGAACATGGGTTTGACTCAAACCAACGAAAGACCCAAACTAGGTTTATCATCTTATGTAGGAGAGGGGCAAAATCCATGTAGGATTGTGTGCCCCAAGTTCCACTAGTGTAAGGTACCAATTTCCAACCACCATAGCCTCATTTCCCTCTTTCCAAACCACACCACTTGGACATGTCTCTTGACCTCTTCCAGGAATGTGTGTTACAATACTATCTCTATAGTGGTGCAGCATGAGATGTGAGTGACCACTCTATTAAGAAAAACATCAACATATTTTTGCACCTCCTATATGCCATGTTGTTAACGGATAGTGAGGGTAGTGATTTTTGGTGTGATGTAAGTTGAGACAATATGACGTGGATTTCCATAGTAAGGTGATGTGGTAGTATCAAGTGTCTCTTTTTTGTGGTCTTTGGGTGTTTCCATGAATGGATATGAAGGGTGTCCTTGCGTGGCATTGGTATGGGTGGTTTTCTTCTTGGCTTTCTATAGTGGAGACGGATGTGTATGGTAATTACTAGTGGGTGTACATGATGATTTGTTGAATGGTAACACTCAACAAACATTAGGTCGTGCAAGGTATGCAAAAAAATTTAGACCTAGAGCTAACTTGAGATCCACCAACATTGTGTGTTAGGACAAGCTCTTCAAAGATGGTGTAGGTAGTTCAAGGACACACGATTAAGATATGATGGTCGACCTTATGTAGTTAAAGGTATTAATGGTGTTTTATCATGTTTTGGTGTATGGATAGGATATGGCACGGGACTTAAGGGCATGTGATGCTCTAGCTAGTTTAGATTTCAGATCTATCTCACCATCATGTTGCAGTTACTAAATGTGAAATAAAATGTAACACCCTAGATATTTTCCTAACCTAGGGTAATAACTTGTATACTATGTCTAAGTATGGTGAAATATATGTTGTTGGTCCCTTGTGAGATGTGTGTACGTCCCTAATGAGATGTATAACCTAATGAGAGCCTTCAACATATACATTTGGACCTAAACATACTTGTGGGATATAAATAATTAATTAGGGTTGTTGAGAATAGTAATTAGTATTAATTTCCAATCAACACCAAAATGATGGCAAACAAAACTAGATTCTCAATAGCATATTTTGAACATTTCAAATTAAAATATTATTTTAAGATTGGTTAATTATGTTTCTAGGTTACCAGTTGGTTAATGTAGTGTAAATAACATATTTTGTCTAATGTTCATGTAATGTAAAACCTTAACTAGATTTACCAAATTCTAATCCATGATAGGATTAGTAGCTATCCTACGCCATTTTTAGGGTGGTGCCTTTTTAGGGCTAGGACCATCTAATGACCTTGGTAGCAAATTAACTTGTAGCTAGGGTTATTTTTGGGTAACAATTGTATAAGATTGTGCATAAGCATGTTTCATGATTACGATGATCACTTAGTCTTACTACAACTCTAATCTAAACTAGGGGGTCATTATACATTGACTAAGGACCCTCTAATGACTCTAGTATTAAATGACTTTGTATTTGATTTACGATGAGGCTTGATACCAAGGTAAATCGTGTATATGGGTTAGTTATAATAAATACAAGGTAGAATATATATATATATATATAAGATAAGTATGCTTAATTTTAAATTACCTAACTTATTTTGCTATGGGGCCTCTAGGACTACATGGTTTCCTAGGGTGATCCTTCTAGAGGATTTGGAGGGCTCATGTGCCTAAATAATCCTAGAAACTGTAGATTAGGGTTTATTATAAGATTAAGAGGTAAAAGGTATAAGTGAACCGTCTAAGTGAAGCAATGGTTGAAGTTTAACATTGATTCATAAGCACCTTGGATAGGTAGGGTTTGCTAAACCCGATATACACACTAATGTTACTAATACATTGGTTCTAGTGTAGCATATACATGTGGCAAAGTCCTTTATAGATAACCAAGGCAGATGTGAGTCTTAGATGCATTTAATGATATCAAAATCATTTACGAGGGTTTTATTTATGCTCCTCTTGATACTTCTCTATGTCCATGTTCTTCTTGAAAGTACTATTGAGGTTTAATCGCATGTTTCATATATTATTTAGTTGATTTTGATTTGTATATTTCATATAAAACATGAAACATAATGTTGGAGAATCATCAGCTATGATTCAAACAATACCACTTAGGTCCATCCTTTTTATGTATGGTTTTCTAAGAATGTATGTTTAGTTGTGTTTATATGACCCGCTTGCTTTGCATGTATACTAGGTGACATCTCAGCACTTCACCCTCTTTGAACCAAACTTAGTGGAATCAACAATTAAAATAAAAAATAGATGGCTACTCGGGTTCAAATTGGGTCTGCACTTGCTATGTACGTGATGTTAGTGGATTGACATCCCTCAAGGCTCCCCGTACTTCAATCAAAATCGGGGGATATTACATACAAGACGCCAACTATTTTAAGTTTTAATAGGTGATAAGCTGGAACGAATTCTTGAATGTGTTACATATTGTAATATAAATGCAGTTGCGAAGCCTATACAACAGTTCGTCTTTTTTTTTCTCAAAGGCAAAATAAATAAGACAGGTGCATCTGGGCTAGTTCAAGCTCGACGGAATACATAAGTATGCTATTCTGTAGCGGGGCTATTATGTGAGTTATTCATGTGTTGTTGTGAGAGGTTCATGTGTAGTTGTGAGAGGTTATGAATGACAAGTTGATGAAGGCCTTAGGTCTCAAATAATGACAAATTAATAAGCTATAGCCTCAAATGTGAACAAGGGCTCAAAAATAACAAACAAACGAGGACCCGGCAGCAAGCTACCGTGCTGGGTCCTCCACCTCAAAAATTAATGTAAGTCAGAATCAGTAGAGCTTGATGGAGTTCAGATGTATTCTACAGAAACTCTGATGTTCTGCCAGTTTCAGTAAAGCTTGATAGAGTACAGGTGTACTATTTATGTGAGATGTTCATGTGTGGTGTGATTGCCAAGTCAGCAGTCCGATGCAGCACTCGTTCCATTTGTATTACAAAATGCCACCAAAAATGAATTGACAGTCTGGATTGAATAGAAAAGTGAATCACCAGGAAGTTTCCAAACATTATCACAATTCACGGGTGACGACAGACTGATTGAGTTACAAGTATGCATCGTCACAACACCGCAACTATAACAGAAAATCTTGAGATTGAGAATTAGTGGGGTGCGCCAGGCCTTAGCAGCAGTGCAACGCAAGGGCGACGCGTGAGGACCCCAGCAGCAAGCTACCGTGTTGGGCCTCCCCCTCAAAAAATTAATTTAATATCATGTGGGCCTATGGCCCACGTATCAGATATTAAACTGATAAGAACAGATACTACACTTGATCTTAGCCAAAAGGCCGAGAAAGGTATGATTTGAACGTAGTACGCTGTCTTGGATATATAGTAGAGCGATTGCTGAGCTGCTTTCTCTCCAGTCCGTGTGGGACTAAACAAGACTTCGCTCCCGCGGGTAAATGCCAGTTGAGAACGGTGAATACTTGCAAACTAAACTGATGACTTCCTTGTTTCATAGCAGCTCAGTGACGACTTCTGCCTTTTGTGGTTTCACTACGGCAGAAGGTGTTGAGTTTTAAATGTTCAAACCACTACGATTCGCACCATTTGTGTTTGTTACCTGAGCTGAGTTTTTGGGAAAGTCATCTAAGGTCTAAGGTATGGTTGGCAGAGGTGGGGTGGAATGAGTGAGTGTGTGTGGTGGGCAGGGGCCGAATCAGGATTTTTCCATTGCGGGGGGAGGGCTCTTCCAGTAGAAAAAGGCATATCAAGGAACCTACGTCCCTTTTGTGTAGTGTAGTCATTCTTGCTATGTACTTCGAGTGAGAGGTGTTGGCAAGAACAGGTCATTCCATGTTGCCGTAGGTCACATATTCATATTAGGCATTAGCTGCTAATGTATTGCTTGACAACAACCTCTACGGACACCAAGGTCTATCAAAGTTTCCTCCAATCCACCTATATTCCTAGGAGTAGTAAGAAACATAATGATTAAACGGAGAAAACACATTATAGAATGAATGAGTATGTACTTTGTGTATTCGCTCAAATTTACTTTTAAAAGTAACTAACCTAGATTTTACCCTTATTAGTAGGTTATCAGTAGCACTCAGCAGTGACAATATTTATCCCTTAGATGTGGTTTGTCTCAATGGATAAGCCAAGCCTTTGTTTGTCACATGCATAAGAGTCTTGTTTGTCTTGACACTTTTCTCACCCATGCTTGTTGATGTCAAAAAATGAACAGTTATTGTTCAAGAGTCTAGTTGTCTTTAAATGTGGGTCAAAAGTATAATATAATTATCCGGATGACGGTATCGAATTTTAAATTTATACTCGACTTCAAGAAACATTTGAAATTCAATGCGGGGTCCATTATAGTAGTATGGGATTGAACACATGGACAATGAGATTTAAAATATAAAAATAAAAAAAAATTGGCTTAATTTAGTCAAATCAAAATAATAGAATTGGTGTTACAATCAAGGAACAAATTAATCTACTCAAAAAATAAATCTAATTTATAAAGGATCAAATAAAATGAAGATAATTGTGATTATGAAAAATAAAACTTGGATTGGGTTTCATCGATCAAACCAGCCTCAACCGTGTAGAACCTCCTCTTCTAATTTATATATATTTTCAACACATTTTGTAAGCAGTCACACAAGAATCTAACACTTTCCTTCTCTTGAGATCTGGATAGATTTTTATCTAAAGGTGTCTCTTTCTTATGATGATAACCAACTAATCAAGAATTAACATATGGCTTATTTATAGAAGAATAACACCAGTAGATTGAGTCGAGAGGTCAATCTACCCACCTTTAGGTTGAATCCACTACAAGATACCTTGCAAATGATGATGCCCTATTTTGACAACCTATGTTTTGAGTTGACATAAAAAAAATTACTGTCACACATAATTGATGCCAGTATATATCTCGCTCATGATTATAAATTTGAATTGACTCCCTTTTTAGTTGATTATAAAAGACACGAACGGTATATTCCTAAGTTTATTTTGGGGGGAAAAGTAGGTGGGCACTTTACAAATCCCCAAGTTACCAAATTAAGAATGGCCAATGCTACTTCTAACTTCACGCATGCCAAGTCAAAATAAGATTCTCAACTTCACACCCTATTGTCCTCCACCCAGCCTCTACCAGATGAGTGGCGATCAATCTGAGATGACATGCTACATATGCCCACCCCCGGCTCTTGGATGATGACAATGCCACTGTGGGAATCATTAATGTCTTTCAACCACTTCTTCCATAAAGGAGTGCTCATTGAGTAATCTTCTTGTTCAAGTTTTCATGTATTCCTTGACCAAGTAATGGAAAATGGAACCCCACATAGAAGGGTATTGTTGTGGTGTCTGCGTATGAGTCCTTTTCTAAGGTCTTTTTTCTTTTATATTTCTATTGTAGGAACAAAAAACAAAGAGGACGATGACCACTAATAGGAACCGGTTTTAACGAGTGTCGCTCTGAATTTGCAGAGAAAAAATCCACAGAACTTATCACATATGTAGATATAATAAGAGTGGTGAGATATAGAATAAAAAATCTACAAAAATACATTTATCAATCATTCAACTATTGTCCTAATGACAGACTGGTAACTCACATTACATTCCATCCATTGACGAACATCTGTACCAGCCTCAAAATAATTGGTCAGTGTTGATTTCCTAAGATTCTCTCTCTTAGATAAGAGAGGTGAAGATGAAGAAGAAGGTAATGAGTCCCTTGGTGAAAGCTTCTCCTTGGTGAAGGTGAAGTCAAAGGAGAAAGATCCAAGTCAAGAGTGGGTAAGACCTTGAAGGTCGAAGACTCGTTGCAAGAGTGGGTAAGCTCTTGGTAAAGGCCGAAGGCTCATTGCAAGAGTAGATAAGTCCTTGTAAGATGGAAGATTGTTGGTCATGGATAGGTAAGTCCTTTGTAATGGTTATTGACTCATTGATCCAAAAAGGAATGATGGTTTAGCCTTGACCTAGAAAATGGTGGTCTTATGTTGTAACTCTTATAATATAATATAAGGAGTGAGACATGGTTAACAATCCTAAGGACGACCCCTCTAGGTAGTGTATGTACATCTCCAAGTTTGGAGGTTGGAACCACTATCAGTAACTCATGTTATTTGGTACTTTCTCAAGCTCTCTCTCTCTTTCTATGAATGTTTTGTTGCACTCAAATTTCATATATGCAACATTATCTTGGGATATATCTTGAAGGTGTAATTAATTTTGTTTGAGTGGTTTTAGCTCTATTCGTCCCCCTTCTAGAGCTCATTATAGATCCAACAATTAGTATTAGAGCAAGGTCTTCTCCAAGAAAATACTTCCATAAGTAGGAGAAGATGGGTGATAATCTAGGATCAAAATACTACTTCAACATTCCAATCTTTGATGGAAGCAACTTCCTTTATTTGAAGTGAAGAATACAATTCTACATTCAAGGATCAAGTCTTGAGCTATGGAAAATGGTGGATTTTCCATACAAGCTACCAAAGATAGACTATAAGAATGGGATGACGCTACATTGAATAAAGCAACCTTGAATGCAAGAGCCATCAACATCCTCTATGCCTCTCTTTCCCCCATCGAGTTCAAATAGATTTCTTCTTGTAAGATGGCATATGAGATATGAAGAAAGCTATGAGTCACTTATGTGGGGACAAATCAAGTGAAGGAAAGTAGAGTATATATGCTCAATGGTCTCCTTGAAAACTTAAAGTTGCAAAAGCAGGAGAGTGTGGTTGAATTGTTCTTAAGGCTGAAAGCCATTATAAATGGCCTTGTTGTCCTAGGCCATACCATGGATCGAGGAAAGATAAACTCCAAGATCGTCCATACTCTTCCTCATTGTTGGCAAACAAAGGCGGCTACTATAGAAGAAACAAAGTGCCTCTCCAACATTCCTATTGAAGGACTCATAGGAAACCTTCAAGCCCATGAAGTTAGACTCAACCAATTAGAAGAAGAGGAGTTTGAAGAAAAGAACCAAAAAAAGAAGGAGAAGGTTATTGATTTTCATACTCCATAAAGTCACAAATCCTCTCAAGGTGAAGAAGATCCCATGTATTCTAAAGGTAGATTCTACAAAGGCAAATCTTCTTCCTCCACCCAGTTATTCAAATGTGGAAAGGAGGATCACTTCAGGGATGATTTCCCACAAGAAAAAAGACATATCATTAGAGGGAAGAGGAGTACAACTAGAAGGAGAAATGACACAAAAGTTGTAGCAACTCCTCCAACTAAAGCATCTAAGGTGTGGTTGGTAGAGGTAGGGTGGAATGAGCGAGTGTGTGGTGATTGGTGGGTCTTGCTTATCCCATTGACTATTGTCCATCTCTTCCAACTCATGCAACCCATTCAAGTATATTATTCGGGATCCTCCAACGATAACAATTATTCAGGCCTAAGAGTCTTAAATATCAGACAAACATTTACAACCTTTCTTGGCCTTGTATATTTAGGACTTCAAACACCGTGAGCTTTCTTTGACGTTAGAACAAAAATCTACAACTTTCCTTCTTCTCACTTAGCATCAGACCAAGAAAGTTGTCCGATGGGATTTACAACAGAGTTCTATTTACTTGAATTTTTGGTATATCCATTCTGTTAAAATGTGTTGTCATATTTTACCAGATAGTTGACGACAAAAGCATGCCTAGTGTGACTACTCTTCTAGTAGAAAAAGGCATATCAAGGAGCCTAGGTCTCTTTTGTGTGGTGTAGTCATTCTTGCTATATGCTTCGAGTGAGAAGTGTTGACAAGAACATGTCATTTTATGCCCCAGCAGGTCACATATTCATATTAGGGATCAGTTGCTAATGTATTGATTGACAACAACCTCTACAAACACCAAGGTCTATCAAAGTTTCCTCCAATCCACCTATATTTCTAGTAGTAGTAAGAAACATAATGATTAAATGGAGAAAACACAGTATAGAATGAATGAGTATGTACTTTGTGCATTTGTGTAAATTTCAGATGTACTTTTAAAAATAACTAACCTATATTTTACCCTTATCAGTAGGTTATCAATAGCACCCAGTCGTGACAATATTAACCCCTTAGATGTGGTTTGTCACAATGGATAAGTCAAGCCTTTGTTTGTCTCATGCATAAGAGTCTTATTTATCTTGACACTTTTCTCACTCATATTTGTTGATGTCAAAAAAAGAAGAGTTGTTGTTCATTAGTCTAGTTGTCCTTAAATGTGGGTCAAAAGTGTAAATATAATTATCCAGTTGACTGTATCGAATTTAAATTTATATTCGACTTCAAGAAATGTCTGAAATTCAATATGGGGTCTATTATAGTAGTGTGGGGTCGAACATAGAGATGATGGGGTTTAAAATGTAAGAATAAAAAGATTTAGCTTATTTTAATCAAATCAAAATGATAGAATTGGTGCTACATTCAAAGAACAAATTAATCTACTCAAACAATAAACCTAATTTATAAAAGATCAAATAAAATAAATATAGTTGTGATTATGATAAAGGAAACTTGGCTTGGGTTTTATCAATCAAACCGACCTCAAATGTGTAGAACCTTCTCTTCTAATTTATATATATTCTCAACACATTTGAAAGAAGTCACAAAAGAATCTAACACCTTCCTTCTCTTGAGATCTGGATAGATTTTTATCTAAAGGCATCTCTATCTTGTGATGATAACCAACTAATCAAGAAATAAACATATGACTTTTGTGATAGTAATTTCTCACTCTCGTAGCTCATCACTAATACACTCTCTATATCTTATTGAAATTGTTCTCTCGAAATTATTCAGAACAAACATCACAAGAAGGCACTAATCAAACCAGCCATGCATTTAAACAATCGTGTAGAAACAAATTTCAAGAATATATATATATATAGTGTATATATATATATAATAGAAAGAAATAAAGATTACATAGTTGGAAGGGCATGATGACTACTCCTAGCCCAAGTTAATGAGTTAAGTCGCTCATATTGTAATAAGAAACATTACATGGTTGGGAGGACATGATGGCTACTCTCAACCGAAGCTAATGAGTTAAGTCACTCATGGTGTAAGAAAGAAAGAAATTGAAACTTGAACAAGTCATAATTTTTAAAAGAAAACAATGAGACAACAAGAGAAAGAAGAGGTTGATACACTAGTAGATTGAGTCGAGAGGTCAATCTACCCACCTCTCAGTTGAATCTACTACAAGATACCTTGCAAATGATGACGCCCTATTTCGACACCCTATGTTTTGAGCTGACATAAATTATTTGTACTGTCATACATAATTGATGTTGGTGTATATCGAGCTCTCAATTATAAATTTGAATTGGCTCCCTTTTTAGTCAATTATAAAAGACATAAATGATATATTCCTAAGTTTATTTTTGGGGGGAAAGTAGGTGGAAACTTTACAAACCCCCAAATTCCCAAATTAAGAACGGGTGATGCTACTTATAACTTCATGCATGCCAAGTCAAACTAGGGTTCTCAACTTTACACCATGTTTTCCTCTACCCAGCCTCTACTAGATGAGTGGTGCATTGATGATCGATCACCCATCTGAGATGACATGCTACATATTCCCCACCTACAACTCTTGGATAATGACAATGCCTGTATGGGAATCATTAATGTCTTTCAACCACCTTTTCCATAAAGAATTGCTCTTTGAGTAATATTCTCATTCAACTTTTAATGTATTTGTTGGCCAAGTAATGGAAAATGGAATCTCACATAGAAGGGTATTGTTGTGGTGTCTGCGTCTGAGTCCCTTGCTCAGTTTTTTTTCTTCTACATTTCTATTGTAGAAACAAAGAGCAAAGAGGAAGACGGCCACTAACATGATCCAATTTTAGCGAGCGGTGCTCTGAATTTGCATAGAAAAGAATCCAAGGAACTTATGGCATATGTAGATATGAATCGAGTGGGCTTCCTAAGATACAGAAGAAGAAAAATCTATGGAAATAAGTTTAGCACCCCTTCAACTATTGTCCTAATGACATGCTAGTAACTCACATTATGTTCCAGCCATTGATGACCATCTATATCGACCTCAAAATAATTGGTCGGTGTTGATTTCCTTCGTGATCACTACCAAGTTGACCTTTTCAACAGCGTACAGATTTGTTTCCCTATTTTTTCTACATGGTAGATGGCTCTATCATGTTGTTCATTAAATAGTCTCTTACATCTTAGTACATATGTGATAAAATATTAGATTAAATAAATGAGTGCAATTTAATTTTTGATTCAAGATAAATGAGTGGACTATTTGTTGTTTATCATGTAGTATACATAATTATTATCAAAAATATAAGACGTTAAAAAACATCCTATTCATATATACACTATAATGCTTATGTTACAATTGAATACATATGGTATGTGTTTGATGTCTTACTTGTTAGATCTAAATGGCATTAGATTAAATTCATGGTTTAATATCGATGTGATGGAGTTTCACTTTACATATCACTAAATGTTTACAAGTTAAATATCATAACTATTCATATATCATTTTACATACTATGATATGATTATATGTTACAATTTGTTTCTAATTATATCATTTATTTTACTTCCAAATGTAGGTTGTCGATCATGAACCTAATGAAGATTAACAACTATGCATGATCATGATACATATGATCGTGTTGATCTTGATCACATGTGGAAACAAAAATGCTTGAAGTTAGAAAATCATTTGCTTTACAATAAGTTGTGCTTACCATAGTGAACCAAATTCTTTTAGAAATTTTACACCAAATATTATATACGGTTGACTGATCTAGTGGGTGTTGTTTGCACAATGACTTGGTACTAGTTTTGCATGTTTGGGATTTTGACATGGTTTCAGATTTTCAACTATTAGTTCTTTCTAAATTTTGGTTTTTGATTAGTAGTCGGTAATTTTAGATTTCCATGTGTTTTTTTTGGGCAAAGATTTCCATGTGTTTTCAACAATATGCATAAATTGAATGCTAGTATTTGAGCTATTTTATGTGGACAAGTTAAGAGAACATTCAGATTTGTTGTGCATTTAGTGGGAGATACATAGTAGTGCCAATACACCAAGTTTGTTGAGGATGAGGGTGGAACGAAGATTTTACAAGACTAGTCCCCAACATGGAAAAAAAAACAAAAATAATGATTCTATTTATCTAATCCTCATTGTAACTTTTTATTAAAAGCATTAACCATTCTTTATTTGTACTCTTCAGTTCCAAGTTTTAGTTGTGACCCTCAACAAATCCTCAAAGGAAGACTTTGATTGGAAATATGAGTTGATCATGATGGAAGCGGTCTAGGACATCACATGTATCCAAAATAATACTATGTTTAAACTCCAACAATATGTAATTTGAAGAAACTAGTGACTTGATTTTGCTTATAAATTGTGCATCATATTTACTATAGATTTTGTAAATGTGGCTACAAATGTTCTCTCGTACATTTTCAAACAGGATGCATTTAGAAATAATCGAATGTGGGTACCACTATATTTTTCATGTCACTGTAACAACTCAACTTGTTTGCTTTTTGTAGCCAACTTTTTGTGCTCTCAATTGTCAACATTTTAGCACTCATCTTCCCACGACTTCAGAAATGATGTTCTCTTTGTTGCAAAAACTTGGATTAGGTAAGGCTAGAGACAAATTAGGTGAGCTTTCAAAATGCAACACATTTATTTTGTATCTAGTATCTTGGACATAACCATTTTTATAACATACTTTCATGTTTATACTTAAACATTATATATCTTCTTTGTTGATGATTGAATTATGTTATAGCAATTTAACTATTCAACATCCATGCTTAATTCTATATTTTCTTTCCTAACACTTGAAATATGTCACGTGCTACATATTGACCCTAACAAGTGGGGATATTCAACATGTAGCAATGGTTTTACATGTATGGTACATGGGGCTCACAAATTTTCCTTATTGAACAACATTTTAAGCATTAAACGATGGAGTACGATGAGTTATGTGCATCATATGTACCCATTATAGTTTGAGATCTTTAATTTTTATGTCTCTATGAGGAGCAAGGTCCATGTCCACCCCATGTAATCCATGTTCAATATTAAATACAATTTAAATTTTGTCTCAAAATGTTTGTCATATTCAATGATAATTTTTTATAAGTAAATTAACAAGCTTATAATTTACAAAGTGATTTTAGTAGGTTCAATAAACTAATAAATAAATTAATTAATAATTGTGTACCCTAGATGTACCATTTATAACATATATTTCCTAATATAATTCCAAACAATCCTAAATAAGCATGCCTAATGTGATGGTATATGTTTCCTACCATATCACCAAACAATTTATAAGCTCCTTAGTTTTGGTGCCAATGGTATCTATACCAAAAATCATGTAATTATTGGATCTAGGGATCTAGAGGGGAGGGGGTGAATAGAGCTTCAAAAATTCTCACAAGATAGATTAGACCTTCAAATTATATCAATCAAAACCAATTGCTTAAGTGCAACTTGAAGTCCTAACTAACAAGCATAGCAAGGATGAGAGGAAATGAAACAAGCACTTGGACAAAGTCATTTAGAGTGGTTCCACTCTCCAAAATAGGAGAGAGTCAATCCATTGCCTAGAGAGGTCAACCTCTAGGACTTTGCAAGTGCTTTCCTCTATATTTTCACCAATAAGAGTTACAACACAACACCCACCAAATGACTTACCTATCCAATACAAAGAGTCTTCAACCTTACCAAGGACTTACCCACTTTGTAAAGGGTCATTTGCCTTCTTCCAAGGACTTACCTACTCTTACACAAGTCTTTAGCCTTCAAGGAATTACCCACTCTTCTTGGATCTTCAGCCTTTTCCTTCTCCTTCACCTGGAAAAGATCTTCACCTCTTCTTCAACCTTGAAGAAGAACGACAATAGCTCCACCTTCACTCGGAGTAGCTTGCTTCACCTTTTCTTTTTTGAGGAAAGCAGTAGGGAAGATGGAATAGAATGAGATCTTTACAAGTACAAGGAAGTAGCTCTCTTACAACTGGCCTTACTCACTCATAATCATGAAATGTTATGTAAATGAGAGAGAAAGGGGCTCAAGGAGTTGCAAAACACTCAACTATAGCAAGGACTTAGAATAACATGAATGAGCAAACTTGGAATGAACTCCAAGGGGTTTTATTTATATATGGGGGTGTTCCCTTGAGTGTGGGATCACTAAAGGAAGAAATATAGCTATTTTCCAAGTTACAACGGATCTATTCTCATCCAAAACAACTCACCAATGGTTATAATCACTTTTTTTTCATTTTCCATACAATACATTTGGTCGAGTTTCAATAAAGGTAACTCAATTGATCCACTAAGAGACAAAACTAATTTTCAAGCTATCGGTCGAGTTTGTTCTGGGAAACTCGATCGATGAGCCAAAATCAATTTTTCTCAGTGAGTCAATCGGTCGAGTTCTGTGAGTATGCCACTTGACCGATTGGTCTCTTCAGAATATGCAGCACTGAATTGGTCTAGTTTCCAACTCGACCAATAAACAACCTATGAAAAATTTTCAAAATTGACATTTGAGTGATCGAACGTTGGAATTTAGTGTCCCTGGTTTTTTCTCATCTTAGTTACAAGTCATATCATCAATACAAGTGATTACAAAAATCATCTAAGGTCATTTGGAGTGATTTCCCAAAACACACACATGCACTGCTTTTGACTTGAACTTGAACAAGCTAGGGCTTGTGTAATTTGTTCATTTTCATGTACCTAAAGCCTGAAATCAATCTTGAACAAGCATATTAAATACATAGGAATGTAGAACCTACATTAGGTTAAATCATTATCAAAATATGGACAATGTAAAACTCTCAAGTCAACATTCTCCCCCATTTTGACAATGACAAACCATTCCTCGACCATATTGAAGAGGGTATATAAAGTTATACCTTTGCCTTGTGAATTGTAGGGGGGGGTCATGATTTGAGCAATGTGAATTGCTCCCCCTCAATCTATGCTTACTCTTACCTGCATAGTTAGTCTATCCACACAAAGCAACATGACATATATACTATATGGTCCTTGAGCAAGTCACATGATAAAGCATATAATGAATAAGAAAAGGATCATATAGGCAATAAAAAGCAATATGGTTGAGCTTCAAAACATTGAACTTCTCTCCCCCTTTTGACATTATAAAAAAGAAAGGGGGTCGAAGAGCACAGAAATGGGTCTTCTCCAAGCAGAACCAAACACACATCTGCAACATGCAATCTCAAAACATACACCAAATAGAGACGAGAGAAACAAGCAATCTAAGTCATAATCAAAATATGGTAAATAGGGTGCCAACTCATGAGATATAGTAAATCAAAGAGTAAGTGTATAATGAATTAAGATTACAACCCAGAAAGCATGTTCTCAGAAAACAACTACAAGCCAAAATGATAAAAGCTAGATGATAAAATAGTACAGCTCAAAAAATGTGCCCAGATGTTTCTTAATACACAACAACCTAGAAAGATATATAAAATTAGCATATAGACTAAAAAATAGAAAAACTAAACATCTAGGTCATCTATGTCTACATCATCTACAACATCATCAGCATCAGAGGCTTCAGGCTCATAGTCGTCATCTTTGTCTGAAGGTGCATCAACATCACCTTCATCACTAGAGTCACCAACAAAGCCATTAGAGCCATCATCAGAAGAAACATTCTCATCCTCCTCATCAGCAGTAGCCTCCTCATCAGCTTGGTTGGGCATCTCTTCATTAGTAGAGGGACTAAAACCACGACTGGGCCAATGAACATTATGCTTAGCCCAAGACATGCCAAGAGCATGGAGCTCATTGGCCTATGGGCAGGAAGGAGCAGAAGTACCAAGACTGGAAAGCAAGGTGGCCAAAGGACCAGAAGGTAGAGGCAACACTCCAGAGGTAGATACACCAACAACAGAGGGTGTAGCAGTAGAAGCAGTAGGTGGAGGAGCAGGGTAAAAGTGATCATATGCAAAGGATGCATAGTCACCTCCTGGGTAGGGCTGGTAGGCAGGGTAAGGGTGTGCATAGGACAGGTTCATGTTGGACATGATGGAACAGAGGTTTTGATGTAGGTTCTCTTGAACCTGAAGGTTGTATGCCTGTTGATGCATCATGTAGCCCATAAGGGTTTCATTGGATACATAGAATGAGGCACGGGAAGGTCGGGTAGGCTGAGGTGGTGGAGGCGCTTGAGTAGAGGTAGAAGTAGAGGTATCAGGTATGGTAAAGGATAGGGTAGGCACAGACTTCTGAAGTGTGGTCTCACTGGTGTAAACTCCTTTTTGGGTAGGTTTGTATTGTAGGTCATGGAAAAGAAATTTTCCAATGGCAAGTTGGAAAAGACCATAGATCAGGGCTCGATAGGGTGGGTGGGTGCCATGGGTATTCTTCCCAAAGTCAAAGTAGGTCATGTGGTGGAGAATGTATCTTACCCACTTGACTTCGATGTGCTTCAAGAGATAGTACATAACGACCGCTGTGTTTTTTGCAATTTCAGTCTATTTTTTCTTTAGATGAATATTACAGTTAACAACTAAGGCAAGTATGCGTCTCTTGAGGTCTAAGGCAAAGGAGGGAAGGGTGCACTTCTTCCTATAAGAAAATTGAGGCTTCTTTAAGAACTTATGAATATCAGGGAGAGTAAGATCATATTGCTTGTAGAAGGCCTTAGGCTCAAATAGGTCAAAATACGTGGGATAGTCCTTATGCCATGTGTCAGTCACTTCAGTACCCGAAAAGAAGATGCTTAGGGTATCCTCAGAGACTTGGAATTTCTTCCCGATGATCATAGAGGTGAAGACTACTTGAGTATTGGGTGGAGGTATGATTGTATCTTGCCCACTTGACTCCGATGTGCTTCAAGAGATATTACATAATGACCAAAATGTTTTTTGCAATTTCAGTCTAATTTTTCTTTGGATGAATATTACAGTTAACAACTAAGGCAAGTATGCATTTCTTGAGGTCTAAGGTAGAGGAGGGAAGGGTGCACTTCTTCCTATAGGAAAATTGAGGCTTCTTCAAGAACTTATGAATATAAGGGAGAGTAAGATCATATTGCTTGTAGAAGGCCTCAGGCTCGACTAGGTAAAAATACATGGGATAGTCCTTACGCCAGGTGTCAGTCACTTCAGTACCCGAAAATAAGATGCTTAGGGTATCCTCAGAGACTTGAAATTTCTTCTCGACGATCATAGGGGTGAGGACTACTTAAGTATTGGGTGGAGGTACGAATGTGTCATAATTCCATTACAAGTTAGCATAGAATTCATGAACCGCTTTTGTGCTAGTTATAGAATTGTTGTAGCACAAGTGCTCGACAGACAAGGTAGAGAGGTGGTGGTCATACAACAACTCAGCTATACTTGGTCAATGGCCTCTTGTCTTTGTGGGCGTGACTCAAACAAGGCACAAAATGGAAAGGGGTTCCTAGGGAGGATCTCCTTGTACCTATTTAGAGACTCATTTGAGATGAAAGAAGTGTCATCAAAGGAAATCAAGCGAGAGTTGGACGAATATGAAGGTGCATTAGCTGGGGCGGCCCTCTTCATCCTATTGGATGCCATGGAGACAAAATGGAGAGGATGGAGAGAGCAAAAGCTAAAGAAACACCACCAAAACCTGTCCACACACCTAGGGTTGATAGGAAAGAGGTCAAGGAAGGTCGATCTAGGTCGAACTAGGGATAGGGAGAGGAAGTTCGGGGATAGGGTTGAGAGCTTGAGGGAGCTAGAGGTTGGATCAGTCGATTTTTCTCTAGTTGAGAGGGAGAAAAGTTGGTCGAACCTATATTAAGTTTGCTCTAGCCCAGCCATCGGTCGAGTTCTGTGACTAAAAAACTCAACCAATCATCTCTTTAAAAAAGCTCTCAGCCTCTGATCGATCGAGTTGGCAACTCGACCGATAGTCAACCTAAACCAACTTTAGAAATTCTAATTTCTAGCCATTAGAGTGCTAATTAAATTTATTTTTCAAGTCCATTTTGCATTTTGAACATCCTTAGGCACATATCACTCATCCTTGGATACAATTTTGTGATAAAACACATGTTTGTGAAAAGTACCCAAAAACAAGAGAAAAACAAGGCAAAAAGAACATGAAAACTGACTTTTATTAATTTCATTCTTGCTTCCCGACCAAAAAAAAACATAGGCAAAGCATATAGGATAAATAAAAACTAGCTAGAAGGCATATCAAATCCATTCATAGTAGTTATGAGCAGTTTAGATCTAATAAAGTTAAATTGCTCTCTAGCTAGAGGTTTAGTGAAAATTTCCGCCAACTGATTTTCCGTGTCCACATGCGTGGTATAGATATCCTTTTTGGCAATGTGACCACACAAAAAATGATGATGAACCTCTATATGCTTAGCTCTACTATGCGAGATAGGATTATATGACAAGTTAATAGCACTAGTATTATCACAATAGATAGGAGAAGCGTCAAAATGAATGTTAAAGTTTTAGAGTATTTGCTTCATCCATAGGACCTAGGCACAACAACTCCTGACTACAATGTATTCAGCCTCGGTGGTTGATAATGCCACTGTGCTCTGTTTCTTGGAGAACCAAGACACTAAGCATGGTCCTAGGAGAAAGAAAGTGCCACTTGTGCACTTTCTTTCAATCAAGCACCCTGCGTAATCCACATCACTATAAGCAGTAAGAGTAAAGTCCCTTGACTTGGGATACCATAGTCCAAAATTTTGGGTTTTGGCTAAGTACCTTAAAATCATCTTAACAACTATAAGATGTGATTTCTTAGGATTTGATTGAAAGCGAGCACACAAGTCAACACTAAATATTATATCAGGTTTAGAAGGAGTTAAGTAAACTTCCGATCATACCTCTATAGTGATTCTCATTTACCTTCTCTCCTTCTTCATATTTGTCAAGTTTGGTGGTATTTGACATGTTTGTGTCCATCGGCTTGGTGTTATCCATCCCAAAGCACTTAAGTAGTTCACTTGTATACTTGCCTTGGTTAATGAAGTTCCCATCCTTAGTTTGCTTGATTTGAAAGCTGAGGAAGAATGTGATCTCACCCATCATACTCATTTCAAATTCACTCTGCATAAGATCACTAAATTCTTTGCAAAGATCAAGGTTAGTTCCGTTAAAAATGATATCATCAACATATATTTGAATGATAAGAAAATTGTTAGAAGTGTACTTTAGAAATAAGGTAGAATCTACTTTTCCCATGATATACCCATGATCTAACAAAAAGTTCTTTAGGCCTAGTTTGGGTCAGGTGTTTGCAAATGATGTAATTTATTGTATAAACTTATAGAGTCTGGTATTTCAGCCAACGTTGTTAGGTCTGAATGTTGTCGGCTACCAGCTGGAGGACAACGGGAAACCATCTGATGCTCCTAGCAGGACGAGTCCTCCGCATGAGTTGAAAAACCCGCCGATTCTGGCAGACTTCATGAATATCGTGATTGGGTGTATCAAATACATGAGGCTGCTACTTTGTCATCATCATACATTATCTTTTACATAGACATTGCCAGGATTCTAAATCACCGCTCCCAAACGGGACCTTAATTTCTCATACCAAGCTAGAGGTGCTTGTTTGAGTCCATAGAGAGCTTTTTGTAACAAATAAACATGGTTAGGTAAACTATAATGTTCAAAGCCAGGGGTGTGTGCAACATACACTTCCTCCTCAATTGTACCATTCAAAAATGTACTTTTAACATCCATTTGATAAAGAAGAAAGATTTTATAACTAGAAAAGGCAAGTAACATATGAATGGACTCAAGTCTAGTCACAAGTGCATATGTTTCATCAAAATCTATACCTTCCTGCTGATTGTAGCCTTGAGCCACTAACCTTGCTTTACGACTTTGCCGCTTTCATCAAGCTTGTTACGGTAGACCCACTTGGTGTCGATGATCTTTCTATCACTTGGTCTTGGCACTAAGGTCCATACTTTGTTCATTTCAAATTGCTCCAACTCTTCTTGCATAGCTAGGATCCACTCATCATCCCCAAGAGCTTCCTTGACGTTCTTTGGCTTGAGTCATGAGATGAAGGCGTTGTTGGCTTGTACTTTGTTGAATGCAGCCCGCGTATTCACTCTTTTAAATGGATCACCTAAAATCAACTCTTTTGGATGATTCTTTGCAAACTATGGAGTTGGATCCTTCTTCTCTTCATCTTTCTCTTCTTCTTGAGTGACCACCTCTTTTTCCTTTTGGGTGATGTTGAGCTCTTTTAGAATAGAAATTACTTCACCTGCAACATCATCATTTGGAACAATATCTTGGGAATAGAGGGGTTAGTCTCAATAAACTTAACATTTATAGATTCTTCTACTTTAGCAAGATCAACATTAAATACTCTATAAGCCTTGCTAGTAGTGCTATAGCCAAGAAAGAAAGCCTTGTAAGATTTTGGATCAAACTTGTAGATAGAATCTTTTGTATTCAAAACAAAACAAGGACATATGAAATCATGGAAATACTCAATAGAAGGCTTCCTACCTTGCCATAGCTCATATGGGGTTTTATTCAAAGAAGGATGTGTAAAAACTTGATTTTGCACAAAACATGAGGTACTGACGGCTTCAGCCCAAAACTTCTTTGGAGTGTCATACTCTAAAAGCATGGTTCTAGCCATCTCATTTAGTGACCTATTCTTCCTCTCTACAACCCCAATTTTTTGAGGTGTTTGAGGTGAAGAAAAGTTATGTGCATAACCAGATTCTTGACGGAAATGTTCAAAAATATCATTTTCAAATTCTCCCCCATGATCACTACAGATGGAAACGATGCAGCAAGTGGCTTCATTTTCAATTCCTTTACAAAAGCTCAAGAAAACATCAAGTGTATCACTCTTGGAAACGAGAAAGAAGGTCCAAGTATATCTAGATAAATCATCGACAATAACAAGGCAATACTTGGAACCACAAAGTGATTGAGTTCTCATTGGTCCAAATAGATCAATGTGAAGAAGTTTAAGAGCTCTCTTGATACTAAGGACTCCTTTGGATTTGAAGGAGGACTTGGTTTGCTTTCCTTGGGTACAAGGTTGGCATTCCTCATCCTTTTCAAAATCCAATTTGGGAAGTCCCTTGACCAAGTCCGTTTTGCTCAACTTTCTTAATTGATGCATATTTACATGACCAAGAAGACAATGCCAAAGAAAAATATCATTCAAATTGACTACTAGGCATCTACCAACAATAAGATTAATAGAGTCAAGAACAATAACATAAAGATTACCACTTCTAGTTCCCTTATATATAACTTGATAGGTGAGGGAATCTAGAATCAAACATTCAAAGGAAGTAAATAACACAAGGTAACCATTGTCACATAATTGACTAACATTAATTAAATTGTGATGTAGGTCATCCACAAAAAGAACATTCTTGATACACAAAGATTCACCTACATCACCCTCACCTTTGACTTTACCTTTCTTGTTGTCCCCAAAGGTAACCAAACCTCCTTTCTTTTTGGTGAAGTTGTTGAAACGGCTTATATCACCTTTCATATGCTTAGTGCAACCACTATCAACAATACATCTTCCTTTCTCCTACAAGAAAGAAGAGTGTAGGTTCCTAACTCAAACATTGGGATATGGAGTTAGCTTAGGGACCCATTTCATCTTTGGGTTGGTTCCCTTAGGCTTGAAAGGGCAATAAGTAGAGTAATGATCATCACACTTGCAATAAGAACAAACCATAGGATTCTTAGTGTCAGAAGACTCTCCAACAAAGAAAGAGGTCTACTTGCTCTTTTTCTTACCTTTAGCTTTGTTCTTTCCCTTTGGTTTTCCCCCTACAAATCCCAAACCACTAGTACCACTTTGTTTGGTAGAATGGTCAAGGATTTCATTTGGGGAGTTTTTCCCTTTGAGGAAATTCTACAGAGAGTCCCTAAGTCTATGATTATCATCATTTATAGATATGATCATAGAAGACAAACTAGCAATATCATCTCTAGTGTGAACAAGGTCGGCCTCTAGACGTAGGGATTTAGTCAAATAAGAATCTTTCTCAAGAGAAATAGAAGCAATATCATTATTAGGAAAGATAGGTATAGAAGATAAATCATTAACCTGATCAAGTAACCTAGCATTTTCATATTTAATCACTTGAATTTCCTTAAGATAAACATCTATTTCATCCTTACGATCATCAACAAGAAGCTTAAATTCAGCATTTTCAATTTTAAGAGTTTAAAGCTCCTTTAGGCACTTTTGGTTATCTTCCCTAAGAGTTTCAAGCTCCTTTAGGCACTTTTGGTTATCTTCCTTAAGAGTTTCAATGTTCGTAAGATATACACCATTCTCTACCTCAACTCCATTGTATTAGAGTTCAAGATCACAATATTGGCCTTGCAAGTTATCAATTCTCTCAAGATGATTTTTCTCATTTAGCTTAAGAATTTCAAGCTTAGCATACAAATCATCAATGATTTTTCCTAACCTTTTTCTTTTAGATTTACACTTAGTAAAAGAAGAATGAGTAGAAATAATCATATCAATAATAGCTTCCTTATATAACTCATGCAAGCTTACCTCACTTACCTCACCAATTTCTTCACTACTAGAGGCCATGAGTGCAAGGTGGCACTCTCCATCTTCTTCGAAGCTTGAGCTACTTGAGGATGAAGCTTCCCAAGCTGCATGAGCTGCATTCTTGTGTCTTTTCTCCTTATCCTTCCTCTTGTGCTTGCCCTCCTTCTTGTACTCTTTCTCCTTCTTTGATATGTCCTTGTGGTGTGACTTTCTTGACTTGGGACATTCACTCTTGTAGTGTCCCTTTTATCCACACTTGTAGCATCTAAGAGTAGAGGAGGAGGCTTTCTTTCCCTTAAAGTGCTTGCCTTTGATGTAGTTGGATTCATGCTCACTTGGGCCATCATATTCACTAGAGGAGGAAGGAGGAGTCTGACAAGCAAGTTGTTGTTGAAGGATGACCGCCTCCACTTGTGCTTTGAAAGCACTATCTTTGATATTCTTGGCTTCCTTCTCTTCTTGCTTGCTTCTTCTTCTTTCTTGTCAAGCCTTGGCTCATGAGCTTAGAGGTTTCTAATGAGCTCTTTGGTTGGGATTTCACCAAGGCTCCTCACTTCTTCAATGGAGGTCACCTTTGACTCCCATCTCTTTGGTAGAGTCCTCAATATCTTGAATTTGATTACACCTCTATCCAAAGTGTTGCCCAAAGTAGATAGGCTATTGATGATGACATTGAGCCTAGAGTACATCTCCAAAATCCCTTCTTTCTTACCCATCTTGAAGTTCTCTAGAAGGTTGTTCAACATGTAGATCTTAGCCTCCTTGACTTTCTTTGTACCCTCATAAGTGATGCACAATTTGTCCCAAATCTCATAGGCGGTGTCCCAAGATGAGATGTGGTTGAACTTTGTTGGGGTAAGGGCTGCATAGAGGATTCTTATGGCTTTGACATTGAGCTGGGCTTCTTTAAGTGCAACTTCACTCTATGTTTCAATAGCTCTGGTTGGCTCCTTGTATGGTGTAACCATCACCTTCCACATATCAAAGTTCATGCCTTGAATGTAGAACTGCATACGCCTCTTCCAATTGAGGAAGTTGGTGTCATCAAAGACCAGAGGATGCATGGAGAAGCCTCCCTCTAGGTTGAGTGAACTAAGTAGTTTGTCACCCATCTTCTTATCTCATGGGAAGATCCTTAGCTCTAATACCACTTGTTGGATCTAGGGCTCTAGGGGGGTGAATAAAGCTTCAAAAGTTCTCATAAGATAGATTAGACCTAGCTTAAGTGCAATTTGAAGTCCTAATAATAAGCATAGCAAGAATGAGAGAAAATAAAACAAGAACTTGAACAAGGTCGTTTATAGTGGTTCCACTCTCCAAACTAGGAGAGAGTCAATCCACTACCTAGAGAGGTCAACCTCTAGGACTTTGCAACTGCTTTCCTCTATATTTTCACCAATAAGAGTTACAACACAAGACCCACCAAAGGACTTACCTATCCAATATAAAAAGTCTTCAACCTTATAAAGGACTTACCCACTTTGCAAAGAGTCTTCCGCCTTCTTCCAAGAACTTACCCACTCTTACTCAAGTCTTCAACTTTCAAGGAATTACCCACTCTTATTGAATCTTCAACCTTTTCCTTTTCCTTAACCTAGAGAAGATCTTCACCTCTTCTTCAACCATGAAGAAGAAGAACAAAAACTCTACCTTCAATCAGAGTATCTTGCTTCACCTTTGCTTCTTTGAGGAAAGGGGTAGGGAAGATGGAATGGAATGATAGCTTTACAAGCATAAAGACGTAGCTCTCTTACAACTGGCCTGACTCACTCATAATCATGAAATGCTATGTAAATGAGAGAGAGAGAAAGGGGATCAAGGAGTTCCAACACACTCAACTATAGCAAGGACTTAGAATAGCATGAATGAGCAAACTTGAAATGAACTCCAAGGGGTCCTATTTATAGTTGGGGGTGTTCCCTTGAGTGTGGGATCACCCAAACTCGATTGATGAGCCAAAATCAATATTGATCAGTGAGTCAGTTGGTCGAGTTCTGTGAGTGTGCAACTCGAACGATTGGTTTCTTCAGAAAATTCATCACTAGATTGGTCGAGTTTCCAACTGGACCGATAAACAGTATGTGACAAATTTTCTAAATCGACATTTGAGTGATCAAACATTGGAATTAAGTGTCCCTGATTTTTTTTCTCAACTTAGTTACAAGTCATATCATCAATACAAGTGATTACAAAATCATCTAAGGTCATTTGGAGTGATTTCCTAAAATGCACACTTGCATTGCTTTTGACTTGAACTTGTACAAGCTAGGGCTTGTGTAATTTGATTCTTTTCATGTACCTAAAGCCTAAAATCAATTTTGAATAATCATAGGAATGCAATGGTTAAGTCATTATCAAAATATGTACAATGTAGAACTCTCAAGTCAACAATAACTTGTAGCGACACCACATAAGTGACAAAATATAGGGAATAAAAGTTGTTGAGAGCTAATATGGCACACTTGTAGAAGTGTTTAAAAGTGATGGCATAGCCACATAAAAATGCAAGTAAAAGCCTATGTCATCATCAGTTCAACCAACATTTATTGGCTACTGATATAACCTCTATTGGCATTTGTGGGCACGTGCAATCAATTATTGACTGCTGGTAGAGGACCATACTGTTGTAGTGATCTAATAGGGAGGTTGATTGGCTATAGAGGTTGTTTGATATCTCAATCAGACTTGGAGGTCGATTGCCTCCAGTTCTTTTGTTGGTGGAACTTGGGTCGAGATGGAATCTACTGATCTTAATGAATGAGATAGTTGGTGTCAAATTCAAGAGGTCGATCACTCTTGCCAGGTCAACAACTCTGACTTTGGTCCCTACGCTCTACAATAATGTTTTGGCTTTTCTGTATAAAAGATGTCTTGAAAGTGATGTCTTGATTTCCTATCTATAGGGTTTTACTGGCCTCATGTTGACATGTATTGGTCCACATGTCATTTCTCCTTAGGATCCCAATGATCAAGCTCTGGAGCATGACAGGTTCCTTATCCAATAGCTTGTAACGTCCCAAGTTTGAGGCCTCAGATAAAATGATCTTAAAAGTAATAATTGGACTACCCATATAATCAAGGCACACCTCCTTTATAGGGAGACCATCACTAAAGAACTCTGGTTAAGCGTGCTCAGTCCAGATTAGTAGTACGATGGGTGATCCTTTGGGAAGTTGATCCTAGCTTGTGCGTGAGTGAGGAAAAAGAACACAGTCAAGGATATTGGTGGTATGTGGGGCCATTTCTCATTCTTGAAACTCTATAAGATCCTTGGGAAGTGGGCCCCATATTTACAAATGGTATCAAAGTCAAAACCCCTCTAGTAGTTGGGGCCCACATGGGCATGTGGCATTCCAGTCTTTGAGTCACGTGATCCAAGCATGTTTGGAAGGGATATCCATCATGGTGATGTAACCACCATTGTGTTGGTGGTCGTGATTGGGAGTTGGGTGTCCATGAGTCATTTTGAGTCTATACTGAAATGGGAATATATTATGAAGCCATATAGTTGAGCCTTGACAAGGACATAAAAAGTCTAAGTGGGAGATTGTAACGTCTTAGGTTTGAGGCCTCAAATAAAATGATCTTAAAAGGAATGATTGGACTATCAATATCACCAAGGTGCACATCCTTTTTAGGGTGCCCATCACTAAAGAACTACGTGATTAAGCGTGCTTAGCCCAGAGCAGTACTATGATGGGTGACCAGTCGAGAAGTTGATCCCAGCCTGTGCATTAGTGAGGATAAAGTGTACAGTCAAGGCTAGTAGAGGTCTGTGGGGCCAATCGACATTCCTAAAACTCAACTACAACCTTGGGCTATGGGATGGGATTTACATTGTTATTGTATCAACCTCAAGTCAAACTTACCTAAGAGGTTGATGGTTGGAGTTGATCAAGATTTGCTCATTGCTTCAACTCGATTGGCTACTTTTAGACTTATTGACCTAAACGTTGATCAATGGCTTGATCTCATCAGCTTGAGGGGTCTTGAGAGACCCCTGATAACACCATTTTTGTGATGTTTTTGCCCTTTATTTTGTTATCAAAACTGCCTTTTTCTGCTATTTTCCTCTCTTTTACAAGCACTTTCACAATAATTGGCCAAGCAATGCTCTTAATCCAATTTCCCTATCTTTTGCAGAGTTTTCCTCATTTTTGGGCAATAAGGCCGCTCCGGCCCATGAATAAGTCCAAGCATGTCTCGGCCTCCCTGGCGCCCGATAAAACCCCTGCCCGACAGGGTTGGGCGACACAAAGATGCTCGACAAGAGAGGGGCCGCGCGAGAAGAAGCTGGCAGACGACACGCCTTCTACCCGACAGGGAGCCTAGCTCACCTCGACAGCCCAGCTTGTCGGGCGACACAGCCACCCCACCGGCAGGCGCGCCGCCCGTCACGACCGTAGCCGACACCATCTACGTTTTGCGACACCTCTGTATCGGCCCGTCCAATGACTAGCGCATAAGGGAGCCACGTTGCGCTTCGAGCACTATAACTCCTCCCGGCCAGCTGCCTATAAATAGCAGCTACAGGGAGCCGAAAAGACAGCTTGGTCAGTTCGGACAGTTGGAAGTTGAGCTATCTTCCGAGGAGGCTGTGAGAGCATACGTGTCGTGCCCCAGTGCTTGTCTCGGGCGACACTAGGTGAGCTTCTCCCCATCCCGAGAGGGAGGGGACAGTTCACTTAGGACCGTCCCGGGCGACACTGCGGGCCGACATCGACCGACGTAGATGAGCGACACAAGTGCTCGACAACAACAATGCGTAGCTCTTAGCCCGACACGATATCAAACCGATACGCTTAGCTTGTCGAGCGAGCCACCCGAGAGGGTGTGCCGCCTGACACGAGCGTATCGGCCAGGGTCCTTGAGCGATACGGTCGACAGTCGGTGCGTGCCGCTCGAGAGGGTGTGCCGCCCGACACCTCTGTATCGGGCTAGGCCTCTGACCAATATCGGGCAGGAGAGCTACTGCATCCTGTCATCCTTCTACATCAAGGAGGCGATACCTATCTTTACTTTCTGTCATTTAACTCCTTACTTACACATTGTAATTAAGACCCTTTATTTGTCTATGGAAATAGAAGATGTGTATTTGCTTGCTGCTCTGTGCTTGGTACAATCTGTTGGATGATTGCTATGTATGATATCCGAACTCTAGCTTGCATGTTTGGATCGCGTTTCGCTTAGCTAACGAATCGTGTTTTCCCATCGCAACAACTTCGAGAGTTGTGTTGTGGATCTAGTGTTTGGTCCGATTCTGGAGTACGAGAGTGCCTGGAACGAAGTTTCCTTAGTGACCTTTCCACTCTAATTTTAGTCCAGTGACCTCGAGAGGGGCGCTGATGCCTTATTAGAGGTACCCGCTTCGAGAGGAGGGGTACAGGACTGGTTCTACCGCCGCTTGTTTACCACAATTTTATCCTTCATACCTTACTTTAGCTCGAGCAGTATCTTTCTGTTTCTGTTGCATGAAAACCCCTAAAAACCTCTAAATGACTAAAATCTTAAATCTCTCTTGTAGCTCCACTTGGAGGTAGTTTTCTTTGTTTTATTTGTGACATCTTACTGCTTCCCTTTTAGGGAATTTATCCCTCTTTATACCTGCCAGAGTGTAGCGTGTCGATTCTGTGTTCTCAACACTACCCCCTTGTTCCTGTGTTTGACCCCGTATTTCTACTTTGACCCCGTGAACAAAGTTGCAGGGGACTAGAAGGATTCGGGTTTATAAATGTAAAAGCTCGACTACCTCAAATCCGCCTCCAATTTTAGGACGCGCGATTTAGGTCGGTCAAATTTTTGGCGCCGTTGCCGGGGACAAAGCAAAAGCGGTACTGTAGACGAACCCGAATCCACTAACTACACTCTTGTGCCTCAAGTTTAGAAATGAGCTTGACAGCACTCTTTCTCTTTTTCTTTTTCTTTTTCTTGTAGTCATTCTTGCACAAGAATGAAGATTCAATTTTCTAAACTTGATTTTCTATGCCTTTTCAGGAACTCTGAAAAGTTGTGACTTGTTTCGCCAAGCTTTGAGATCATGTCTCACTGTGAGCAGTCCCTTTTTGAGAGTAAATGTCAGGGCCGAGGTGGGAAGTCGAGCCAGCCTAGCTTGGTTGGTCAGCTTTCTGCCTACATAAAGACATAGGATACCATCATCAGCAAACTGGTGCAGAACACGCTCCCTAGCCCTGGGGCTCTGAATTCAATGCAACGCCAGATGGCCAGCTTGCATATGCGCCAGCATGAGGTAGATCAGTGACTGACCCAGATGGCTGCTCTGATGGATAATCCTGCAATAAAAGTTCTCCCACACCCTGAATCTGCTGTAATGGCAGTCCTGAGGTCTGGAAGGACGCTGGAGCGCCCTGATGAAGCCAGGCCTGAGCCCGAGCTAAGGTCTGAGAGTGCTACCCCAGCAGAAGGAGAAGAAAGACAAGCAGACGTTCGAGAGTCTGCACAAGGGTTCCCTGAGGAGCTGCCTGGCAGAAGGAATTCTTACGCTCCTAGGATTCCGTTCCTGTACAAGTTGATAAAGGCGAATATGAAGAAGCGTCATGAGAAGTTCATGGACTCGATCAGGAAACTGCATCTTGAAGTCTCCTTCCTTGATGCATTGGAAGAGATGCCTACGTACGCCAGGTTCCTCAAGGACATTATCACAAAGAAGAGAAGGGGAGGGAGGATAGAGACTGTGCATATAGCTTCCGCCTCCTCCACCTTCTTGAAGCCCGACATGCCAAATAAGAGAAGGGCGCAGAGAATGTGGTCGTAGACCATCTGTCAAGGATCGTGACTGAGAAAGATAGAGGGCCTCCTATCAACGACGACTACGCCGACGAAGCTCTTATGTTGGCCGAAGCCCAAGAAGAAAGCCTACCCTGGTTTGCAGACATCTGCAATTATCTTGCTTGCAGAGAACTGCCTCCTGACATAACGTAAAATCAGAAGAAGAAGCTTTTCGCGGAGGTTAAAAACTACTACTGGGATGATCCTCTCCTGTTCAGAAGATGCGCCGACAACTTATACAGGAGGTGCATACCAGAAGAAGAAACTGCGGACATCCTGAAGCAATGCCACGCCTCCCCCTATGGTGGTCACCTAGGCAGCGAAAGAACAGCTGCAAAGGTGCTACAATCAGGTTTCTACTGGCCCTCCTTATTTAAAGATGCTGCACAGTTTGTGAAGGCTTGCAAAGAGTGCCAGTTTACGGGGAACATAGGGCAGAGGGATGAAATGCCAATGGCGAGCTGGATTGAAGTCAAAATATTTGACGTATGGGGGATCGACTACATGGGACCGTTTCCCCCATCTCGGGGGTATCAATACATACTCGTGGCTGTGGATTATGTATCAAAGTGGGTGGAAGCGGTAGCCACCCAAACCTGCGACGCCAAGTCAGTTATCAAGCTCTTCGAGAAGACCATCTTCCCTCGTTTCGGCGTCCCGCGCACAATTATTAGCGACGGAAGATCGCACTTTGGAGAAAGACAGTTTGAAGCACTCCTGCGCAAGTACGGAGTGAAGCACAAGATCGCTACACCCTACCATCCCCAGACGTCAGGGCAGGTAGAGGTTTCCAACAGACAAATCAAGCAAATCTTGTAGAAAACTGTCAGCCAAACAAGGAAAGATTGGTCCATGAAGCTTGACGATGCACTTTGGGCCTACCGCACCACTTACAAAACACCCATTGTAACCACCCCCTACCGTGTCATCTATGGAAAATCCTGCCACCTACCATTAGAATTGGAACACAAGGCCCTCTGGGCAATCAAGTTCCTAAATATGGACCTCGACAAAGCTGGAGAAAAGAGATTTTTGCAGCTTCAAGAGCTCGAAGAGCTGAGAATGAATGCCTACGAAAATGCAAAAATCTACAAACAGAGGACAAAGTTATGGCATGATGCCCATCTCATGAGAAAAGATGTAAGCGAAGGGGATAAGGTCTTGTTATTCAAGTCCTCTATTCGTCTTTTCCCTGGGAAGCTGCAAACGAGGTGGTCTGGACCGTTCACATTGTCAAAGATATATCCATCAGGGATGATGGAGCTCTACGACAAAGACGACCCGACCAAGGCCTTTCAGGTGAATGGGTACAGGGTGAAAAGGTTCTACGAAGATGAAGCATTTTTCAGGAGAGCAGAGATCAGTCTGCAAGATATGGGTACAGCTGAGGGTTGATCAAGATGATCTTACACCGGTCGAGCTGGCGACGCAAACCCCAACGTTCCTCGGGAGGCTGCCCGAGTTCCTTTTATTTTCATAGAATAGGTTGCATTTTTTTTATAACAAGTTAAAACAAACTTCATGGATTGTAATAAGACTCGAAGTCCGAGCATGCGTCGAGCGTGCCGGCTCTTCTGTTTTTTTTGGGTCATCGCGGAATTTTCCGAAGCTTTGAAGAGTATTGCACTCTGAGGTCAGGGGCTTAACCCTTGGCCGATGATGTTTTACCCTTAGATCGCTGTTTTTGCTCTTGGGTTTTTACGCCCGCCTGTTTTAACCGTGTCAGGCAGCCGCTCAGCTGGCGTGCAGGACCGCCCGTACTGGGTTTTGGTCTCTCGGGCATCGCAACGGCCGTAACGGTTGGCATTCCCAGGCGGCATGCACCCTATCGTGCATGGGAATAAATGCCCTTAATGAGACGGATGTGACCATCGTCTCAGGAACCGCCTGACCCGTTGGCCGACGCGTGCCCAGAGATGTCCATTTCGCCCCGGCCGAGCTGGCTATAAATAAGAACGGTGGTTTTACCACATCGGGCTGTGACACTTTACTAATTTTAGCCACCTGTAACGCATGCAGTAGTCCGCCCTTTTTGCTCCCGTGTCGGCCAGTTGCCTTCACTGTGGTATCGTACGATGGCTCCTATGAGCAAAGGTATAGCCCGATAAGCTTATCGACCGGCAGACCTCTCGACTGACATATTTATCGCTCGACAGGCTTATCGCCCGACACATGTTTTTCCTATCGCGCGCTATCGATTTTGTATCGCCCGACGCAGTTAAGTGCGACATAACGACTGATGGTGTCTGCCCGACACACCATGTTGGGCGAAACATTTTCTTTGGTGCAATCCTATCAATCAGTTGCTTTTTGGCGGTCTTATCGACCGATATACCCATATCGGGCGGCATGCTTTTCACATCTTGCTATCGGGTTTTATTTCTTGTGACCTCATAGCCCGACATGTTTGTCGCCCGATACATCTGTGTCGCGCGGCAAGTCGTATCGCGCAGCAATCTCGTATCGCCCTGGATCTACCCGGGGTTATACTGCGAGACAAGTTTTAACAGTTTTTCTTTTTATCTGCCTAACGTGTAAATAAATTTTAAATCTAAATAACATGTATGGCTCGTACGGAGCAAACCACCGGCCGCGCCAGCAAGCACAACACGGGGATCAGCAACAACTGTCAGACAGAAACGACACCAACAAGAAAGGGATGGATTCTTCTTCATGTGATAGCTCAAATGGAGGGTCACCTTTTTATCAGCCTGTCTCTGCGGTGGTCTAGGACCATCTCCAGAGACAGCACGAGTACAGCGACCAAGGCCTCCGAACAAGTTCGGGGCATTCCGGTTCCGTCCTCCTAGGGGAGAGGGCCCACCCTGACTACACACTCCTGGGACTGAACTGGGACTGATAATCAGTCCTTTTGTTCATGTTCACAACGGAGATCTGGAGAAAAGGTGGGCCAGAAGTGAATTTTGAGGGTTTACGCTCCTGCTCAACCTCTCATTGGCCGCAGCGAACCCGCTAGACAACCTCCCAATGACATGCTGCAACTTCATAGGAGCATATTGTAGCACATCAGCAAGCTAACCCTCACTGGCTAAACATTACCTCACCCTGCCCTCTGCACCACTCTAGGACAGAGTGTGGAGTAAGTTTGGGGGGGTACCCGTGTTCCAGTGAGGGAGGTATAAAATTCTTAACTGTTCAAGCTTTCTACGCTTAGGGGTTTCATTCTTATCTAATGTGCTCTTATAGCTTCCTGTATATCTGATCTACGCATGTATGTCATATAAAAATGTTAAAATGTTCAAAAATCTGCCCTTTACAAATTTCTGTCCCTATGCATATGTACAAAGTTGCTGTAATAATAGTAAAAACCTGATGCGACTTCTTGCAAAGTTTGTTTTCTTTGTACTTAACGAGTTACAAGTTTTGTTATATCTTTTTGATAATGCTGCTTCAAACGAACAAAAGAATATGTTTTGTCATGCCAAAAGCTTCAAAAATATAATAATCTCGCAAACAGCTAAGAGACGAGTATGGAGAAGGAAAAAGCTGCCCAAACAGCAGAAATCTCTTTTGTTTTCCCTTACCCAACAAAAACCCCAAAAAGAGAGAAAAGCCTTATGAGTGTGAATAAAAGCATGAGAGTTGTGCCAAATAAAATAAAAAGAAAAAAATATATACACACTTGTCTTCCAAAAGTACCCATCTTTAGGCATGGCAGATCCGGGGCAGTGGTACGTAGGATGTGAAATCACTACTCTAAAGCCAACTGACTTGGACTGCAGGGACCACTTGCCCGTTAACGGACCCTTACCTGGATGGACTGATGGGAGACAAGAATGAAAACCCAAAAAGCCTTAGCCTACCCTATACACAACTTTTTGCCCCAAAAATAAAGTTGTTTGGTGTGTAAGCTAACTTCAGAATCATACAACTAAGTCTCGCCGAAGCTGTAGAGAAAAATCTTACTTAAACAATAAGGCAGGGAAAACTAAGTCTTTTGTTCGTATTGAGACAGCATTATCCTTAAGGCATTACGATCTTTGCTTCACTTTTTGAACAAGAAGCTTTACCAAGCAAGAAGAAGCATCACAAAATATAGTTTAAATATTGATTGAGGACAATCAAAACGCTAAGTTTGGGGGAGTTGATAACACCATTTTTTGTGATGTTTTGCCCTTTATTTTGTTATCAAAACTGCCCTTTTCTGCTATTTTCCTCTCTTTTACAAACACTTTCGCAATAATTGGCCAAGCAATGCTCTTAATCCAATTTCCCTATCTTTTGCAGAGTTTTCCTCGTTTTTGGGCAATAAGGCCGCTCCGGCCCATGAATAAGTCCAAGCCTGTCTCGGCCTCCCTGGCACCCGATACAACCCCTGCCCGACAGGGCTGGGTGACACAAAGATGCTCGACAAGAGAGGGGTCGCACGAGAAGAAGCTGGCGGACGACACACCTTCTACCCGACAGGGAGCCTAGCTCGCCTCGACAGCCCAGCTTGTCGGGCGACACAACCACCCCACCGGCAGGCGCGCCGCCCGTCATGACCGATAGCCGACACCATCTACGTCGAGCGACACCTCTGTATCGGCCCGTCCAATGACTGCGCATAAGGGAGCCACATGGCGCTTCGAGCACCATAACTCCTCCCGACCAGCTGCCTATAAATAGCAGCTATAGGGAGCCGAAAAGACAACTTGGTCAGTTCTGACAGTTGGGAGTTGAGCTATCTTCCAAGGAGGCTGCGAGAGCATACGTGTCGTGCCCCAGTGCTTGTCTCGGGCGACACTAGGTGAGCTTCTCCCCATCCCGAGAGGGAGGGGACAGTTCACTTAGGACCATCCTGGGCGACACTGCGGGCCGACATCGGCCGACGTAGATGAGCGACACAAGTGCCCGACAACAACAATGCGTAGCTCTTAGCCCGACACGATATCAAATCGATACGCTTAGCTTGTCAAGCGAGCCACCCGAGAGGGTGTGCCGCCCGACACGAGAGTATCGACCAGGGTCCTTGAGCGATACGGTCGACAGTCGGTGTGTGCCGCCCGAGAGGGTGTGCCGCCTGACACCTCTGTATCGGGATAGGCCTCTGACCGATATCGGGCAGGAGAGCTACTGCATCCTGTCGTCCTTCTACATCAAGGAGGCGATACCTATCTTTACTTTTTGTCATTTAACTCCTTACTTACACATTGTAATTAAGACCCTTTATTTGTCTATGGAAATAAAAGATGCTTATTTGCTTGCTGCTCTGTGCTTGGTACAATCTGTTGGATGATTGCTATGTATGATATCCAAACTCTAGCTTGCATGTTTGGATCGCGTTTCGCTTAGCTAACGAATCGTATTTTCCCGTCGCAACAACTTCGAGAGTTGTGTTGTGGCTCTAGTGTTTGGTCCGATTCTGGAGTACGAGAGTGCCTGGAACGGAGTTGCCTTAGTGACCTTTCCACTCTAATTTTAGTCCAGTGACCTCGAGAGGGGCGCTGATGCCTTGTTAGAGGTACCCGCTTTGAGAGGAGGGGTACAGGACTGGTTCTACCGCCACTTGTTTACCGCAGTTTTATCCTTCGTACCTTGCTTTAGCTCAAGCAGTATCTTTCTATTTCTGTTGCATGAAAACCCCTAAAAACCTCTAAATGACTAAAATCTTAAATCTCTCTTGTAGCTCCACTTGGAGGTAGTTTTCTTTGTTTTATTTGTGACATCTTATTGCTTCCCTTTTAGGGAATTTATCCCTCTTTATCCTGCCGGAGTGTAGCGTGTCGATTCCGTGTTCTCAACACTACCCCATTGTCCCTGTGTTTGACCCCGTATTTCTACTTCAACCCTGTGAACAAAGTTGCGGGGGCCTAGAAGGATTCGGGTTTATAAATGTAAAAGCTCGACTACCTCAAATCCGCCTCCAATTTTAGGACGCGCGATTTAGGCCGGTCAACCCCTGACCTTGCTTATAGTATTGAACATACTTAACTATCATAATTTAATGTTTAGAACCTTAATCTAAACTTGTTATATGCTTTTTAATCATAATACAAGCTTAAGTTTCAAGCTTGGTCTAATTTGGACATTGTTTGTGCAAGTTATTCAATTTTATGCACATTTTGAACTTTTCTACAATTTACCCAATTGAGAGATTTTCTTTGCAATTTATCACTTGCATTATGTTCTTTGGATGTTCTCTCATCATTCTTGAGCTTGTTGAGCCATGGGGCACCTAGTTGAACCTTGGTTTGGAAGTGTTTTCCTCAAGGGTATTTTAGGGTTTACCCCTTTATGGATGAACCACCTTTAGGAGCTATCAACCAATAATTTATTTGATTGGCTTGGAAATTCGACAAAGGAGAGATACTCAGGTCTCTATGGATGGTGGGGGAGCTTCTTGTGTGTCTTCTTGTATATCCTTAATAGTTTAAGTTCATGGTTGCATGGAGAGCTTTTTAGACACCTCATGCTTCTTCTCTCCCTTATCCTACAACTTTATATATCTATTTTTGAGCTCCCAAACGAAAGTTTTACTTTATACCACTTCCCTCCTACTAAGAACCCCATTCCCTATCTATTTATCTATGGAGGACCTATTCAAGGTAGAAGAAGAAGGCAAATTTCTTGGTGGAAGCTCCTAGGGTTTTGTTTTGCTCTCTTTTAGGGTTTAAAAAGCTTCCTTCTAGTGATCTTGACCTAAAACAGTAAGAATCCCCTCCTTTCCTCTATTTATTTCTTTTTTATCCTTCCTCCTACCTTTTTCCAGGTCAGAACCTTGTTGTTCCATGGTAGAAATTGCTCTAAAGCTCTAAAACCCTACCTTTCTTGCTCCTTATTCTTAGGGTTTGCTCAATTGATGAAGAAAGGTGCTAGATGGACGAGTTCACAACTTATGCTTGGATTTTCTACCCTACTTGCTCATGTTTTCTTCTATTTGGGATTTTATCTTCTAATTATAGGCAAGTTTTATAACTTGCTCCACGTTTATTGCTTACCATAAGCTTGCTAGCTCATGTTCTTGCTTTTAAATGATGATCCATGCACTAAAAAGCTATGCTTGACTTGGATTTCAATTTTTATAATGTTCACTGTTCTAATTTCAGTTCTAGATGAACCTGTGATCATTTACATTTTTCCTAAGGTATAATATGACTTGGATCAGATTGTTTTGACAACCGATGGTGCTAAACACCTATCAAATAATGGTTAATTTTAGGGTTTAAAGCTGATTTATTCTATAAACACATGACTCAATGGTGGTACCATTGCAACAACCGATGGTGTTGTCTTCATGACAACTAATGGTGGTGACCAAGGGTGTCAATTGACATTCACCCCTTATATCGGGTGTTGGCCTAATTAGAAGCTTAGTGATTAACAACTAAGTACCCTAATGATGCTATCAATCAATGGTGATATTAGTTTGATATTCGATGGTGATTAATGAATATAGTGGTGATCTAACAACCTATGGTGACTTAATGGTCACTACTAATGGTGGATTAGGTCTCCAAAACCTATGATGAGTTAAGCATGTAGTTGTAGCATCAATTAAGCCTTAAACTAATGGTTTCTTGAGTCATTTGATGCAATGGTCGGACCTATACTCCAATTGATGGTTTTAATATATGAACTTGACCTAATGGTTAAGATCTAATGTTTCTTCATCCAATAAATTGGAATGATGCCTAAATGTAATATGTTGGTCCTAATAAAGTGATTTAAATGGTTTCCTTTATGAGATCAACTTAAGAAGTTCATTTACTAAAGACTTGTTTTAAATAAACAATCACTTGGGGGTTTTACCCTACTCTCAATGGAACTTTTTATGTTGTTAATCAAGGGATGTCTAGGGTTAGATGGTGACTCTTTCTAGAGCACAACTCAATGACTACATAGGTGATTTTTTCAAGATGTTTACTTATGTAAACGACCAATGGCTTTACCTTTTCAACATTTAATGGTCAGAAGTTGATGCCTCAATATTCCCATTGTTTTAGGTGAAGCCTATAGTGTAATGTTATGATTCTAATGATGAGAATTTGATGGATCAATGCCTTAAACTTGTAGTATTACCCTTACCCTTGTATGATTATGATTGATAATCACCATAATTAATTAATGGGTAACCCTAATGAGGTATAGCTTGTTATACCTAGCTTTAATATAACTAAATGATGGTAACTGGGTATGAATAGTACTTGAATGATTAATACAATCATGGAGTACTCTCTTATTGTTGTTGAAACCTTAGTATGCTATAACCTGATGGTTACACCTTGATTTATGTGTGGATTTATACTTGAGAATAGTATGGAATGTGATGGTGATGCTTCACCTTATGCATCCATTATCCAATGGGATGATGTGAGTTAGGGTTTGAGTATAAGTGTTGATTAGTAGCATTAATATAATTTATCTTGTTGAACCTAACTCTAATGAAAATAAATAAAGATGAGTATTCATGTTTAACATTCTTATATGATGGAATGATGGTGAAATAACCTCCAATATGATCATAACCTTCATATGTTAATTGGTGGTTATCATAGCCACATGGTTGATACTTTCTTATGCTAAACATGTGCATTATGAATATGATGAGGGTTAATCATATCTAGATTTCTTGCATGTTGATGTAATAAAGGAATGTTCTTAATGTTAATATAACCCTTCTATGATTGTATATGAATATCTCCTAGCTCATTAATGCAATATTGTGCTGATCTGGTGTACTATATGTAAGTGATGTTGTTGGGCCTTGTTATAAGGCATGCAAAGATAATGATGATCTTGCAAGGAAGTATGATGGTCTTAATGACCTTTGGGTATGGTTGAGCCCTGAATGAGGTGTAATACTCTTGTGTTGATAAGGGTTGATACCCTATAATATTGTGAAAAGGGTTTATTTCTTGTGATAGTATGATGACTAGTGTAGTCTCATGAATGGCAAGTGAATAGTACCATGTGATGATGGGATGAGAAATTATGTTTCACACGTTCTATATCTTTTAAAGTTGTGATATTTATATGCTTTCTAGAAGTGAATTAGGGTTTGTATGTCCACTTGTTTAATGCAGACTTAATTCACCCAATTGGCATAACTAATCAAGTGCAACTCTAATCATGTAGTGCCCTGTGCCATATAACCATCTTCAGTGTCAGAACTTGCTAGATGGTGAAACGAGTATTCCCAAGGGAAACTCAGAGCACATACTGTTGAGTATGTGGGGGTGGCAAGTTGAGGATATATCCTTGTCATCCACAATGCAAGTTATGGAGGATGGCTATGGTCATTCCTCATATATTTGATGTGATTGAGGACAACTGCGGTTGTACCTCAGATTAGAGGGTTTTGTATACCTTGGTTTCTAGTGTCGTGACCTGTACCAAGGGTGGAATAGTGTTAGCAGCTTGACTATATGTCATTGTAGTGGCAACTTTGACTGATATGTCACTACCTTTTTACTCATACTGACTGAGGGGAAGAGATCTTAGGATACCGACACTTCTAGATCTTGTACGGAACCAAATATCCCTTCACAGGGGTCAGTTGGACTTTGGATGGTATGATTCAAATTCCCCAGATCATAATAAAAGATGTAAGACAATCGTGTAGCATATCTATTTAGGGTTATACACAACACTTCATATTGGATGATAACCCTTGTTTGCTTTCTTTTCACTGAGATCATGTATAGTACAATAAGACATAATATATATGCTTATGTTGTAGTTATGCTCATGTTGTAAACATGCTTATGTTGTCAAATATACTGACACTGATGGTTAAGATGACGATGTTAGATATGTTTAATATTACTAGCCATGCCTATGTAATTAGAAATGCTTAAACTTCTAATCATGCTTATGCAGTTAATTGTGCTATGATGTTAGTTCTACTTATGATATATCTATATGTTCCCTTTATTTGAGATGCCAATATTGATATCCATGTTATGTTACTAGACATATTCATGATGTCAGGGATGCTTATGCTACTAGATTGTTTGTGTTGTTAGCAAGGAATATGATGATAGTCATATTAATGATGATGATTGTTATTAGATGCAGTTTGATGAAATTTGAGTTGATATCTATCTAGAGAAATGGATTTATTTGTTAACTATATGTACACTGATAATCATACTTGTTGCTAAGATTAATTGCTTAATCAGTTTAGTATACTTGAATTGTTCAATCTGTTCAATTGATTATTAAATACTCCAACTGCTCTATTATCTACTATTTAAAATGTTGTAATCAATAAGCATTGTTGGAGGTTATATCTCTTGCTGGGACATGGGTCTCACCCTTATGGTTCGCCACATCTTTTTAGGTAATTGGAAGTGACAAAAACAAACCTGTGGCAGCAAAGATGAGCTATAGTAATGAATCTTTGAGAAAGTTGATTAGATGTCTAGTGTGTCCTAGAGTCGTGCTTGTACTCTCATGTCCGGATAGGAAAAGTTTGTATATGGTGTTTCAAATGAATTAGATTTTTTTAGCATGTTAATGCTTATTTGTGTGGCATATACAAATATTGTTCTCCTGTGTATATATGTTGTGGCTAAGGCGATAGAACAATTTGTATCAAATTTTTGTCATAGTATGGATACAATAAAGATATTGGGCTCTTATGCAAATGTTTTTGAGTGGGTGTTGATGTTGAAATTGATTTTAATTTACCCATATTTTTGGGTATGTGACTAATTAGTGATCGATTGTGTTTTATGTTTTAAGTAATCTCGTTTAGTGTAACAGGTTCTCACAGGTCTATTATCAATCTTGAGAGTTTGATGGTTGCATCAATCTTTATACTTAGTTGTGTTTAGTGGATGGTGCTTGACCCGGTGGTTGATAGCTTAACTAGCTTCTAAAGTTGGTGAGTCAATCGAGTTGAAGGATGATTGATAATGTTCTTGGTATAACACCTTGATAGATGGCTATCACGCTCTTTGAATGTGCTCCCATGATGATCTTTAGAGGCCGATTGAAGTGATTTTCTTTGCTTTGATTGATGTATTTCTTCATGCATGACGATAGACCTTGGAGGTTGATAGCTTGTCAATCGATCTTCATGACCTAATGTTCAATTTTCTACTTTTTTCAAAGGTAATTAAATCATTACAGAGTTTTGGAAACTAAGTATAAAAATGAAGGATTTATGATCATTATTTGCATTGAAGATAAATCTCTAGAATAATAAAACATAATATATTCATGAATATTGATGTTACCAACTCCCCCAAACTTAGCATTTAGCTTATCCTCAAGCTAGAAACATAAAAATCATCATGTAAGGTTAAACAAGTAGGATGATTGGACTAATAACTAATAGGAAATTTCATTTCAACCTCTTATCAAAACCTTTGTCAATTCTTATATCGCCTCCTAAAACATAATTTTACAAATGATCCTTTATTTCCATTTCATTAGTAATTGTTGCTCGTGAACTATCTCCTATGCACATCTCTATTGTCAAAGTAGCTTTCACTCACATCCTTATAGTTTAGTGAGTGGCAGACAAATGAGTAGACAGAAAAGCGTAGGGTATCCCTTTCTTTCCTTTAGATCATTCAACTATAGGTCCTTTAGCAGGCTACTGGTCCCTATATTCCAAATCATTTAGAGTAGTGATTGCACATATTAATTACTAGTATCTTATATTGTTATACCATCAATGAATATCACTGGAGATGAGAGTGTGTGTTTTTGGCTTAGAAACTACCAAAAGTGACATATATGTTGTTGATTTGAGATTTATACATTGTCCATATTTTGATAATGACTTAACCATTCCATTCAAATGTATCTAATATGCTTGTTTGAGATTGATTTCATGCATTAGGTACATGACAAGGATCAAATTCCTCAAGCCCTAGCCTGTCCAAGTTCAAGTAAAAAACAACGCAAATGCACTTTTGTGGAAAACACTCCAAACCACCTTAGAATAATTTTTTCATCATTTATATTGATGATATGACTTGTAACTAAGATGAGAAAAAATCAGGGACACTTAATTCCATCGTTTCATCACTTAAAAATCATTTTGGAAAAATTTTCACAACAACTTAATTGGTCAAGTTTGAATCCCGACCAATTTGTGATGGATTTTTGGAAATAATGGACCAATCGAGTTGTACACTCTTAGAACTCGACTGAACAACTTTCTAACCAAAGTTGATTTTAGTTGATCGGTCGAGTTACCCCAGGACAAACTCGACCCATAGTTTGAAAATTTCCTTTGTCAGATAGTGGATCGGTCGAGTTACCTTTATTAAAACTCGACCGAATACACTGAACGGAAAATACATGAAAAGTGATTCCAATCATTAGAGAGTTGTTAGAAATGAAAATACATATGTTACAAGTTGTAAAACAACTATTTGTTGTTCTTAAGTGATCCCACACTCAAAGTAACACCCCTAGCTATAAAAAGGACCTCTTGGAGTTCATTCCAAGGTTGCTCATTCATGCTATCCTTGGTTCTTTCTATAGTTGAGCATGCTAAACCCATGTGAGCCCCTTTCTCTTTCTCATTTACAAAGCATTTTGTGATTTGAGTGAGTCAGGCATGTTATAAGAGAGCTACCTCATTGTTACCTTGTAAATCTCTCCATCTTTATGCTTCCCAATTCCCTTTCTCAAAGAGCAAAGGCTGAAGTGATCTTCTCCGAGTGAAGGATGAATTGTTATTCTTCTTCAAGGTTGAAGAAGGTGTGAAGATCTTCTCCAAGTGAAGGAGAAGGATAAGACAGAAGATCTAAGGATCTTGGTGGGTAAATACTCAAGGTTGAAGACTTGTTGCAAGGAGGAGATGTCCTAGGAGAAGGAATCAAGCTGCTTGCAAGAGTGGGTAAGACATGTTGTGAGGTAGAAGACTAGATCTTGGATAGGTAAGACCTTGGATGTAAGGTAGTCTTCTTGTATCTCTTATATAATTATACATGGGTTGCAAAGTTCTAGAGGTTGACCTCTCTAGGTAGTGGTCTGACAGTCTCCTAGTTTGGAGATTGGAACCACTCTAAACACCTTATCCAAGTGTTTGTTTCAATTTCTCTCATCCTTGCTATGCTTGATTAGATAGGACCTCAAATTCACTTTTGCATTTGGTTTCAATTGATGTAATTTGAAGGCCTAACTATTCTTGTGCAAGTTTTAAAGCTCTATTCACCCCCACCTCTAGAGCCCTAGATCTAAGAAGTGGTATGAGAGCAAGGATCTTCTCCAACAAATCTCCTATGAGAGGAGAAGATGGGTGAGAACCTACTTGGTTCCCTCAACCTAGAGGGAGCCTTATATTGTGTATAAAGATAACTTTTAATAGTGTAGCTAATCTCTATTGCACCTACTCCATGTACCTTTTCCTTTCCTCACAATTAATATCTTTCTTGTTTTTATAGAACTTTAATAAAGGAAAAATATTCGTAGCACATCACTTCCACCAACATCTACAAACCCACTCCGGGAATGTGCACACATTCATTTTGAGTATTGATATAGAGCACATTGGTTCCACCATAATTTACACCCATACATCAATCAATGCAAACATAGAATATGAAGAGACTGTTTAGTATTGCACAAAGCAATTTTTTGTAAAATTCCAAAAGTCAAAAGTGTTATGAATAGCAATTGTATATTACTATGAGACCAATAGGCCAATATATATACATGTAAACCTCTTATACAATGGAGTAACACAAAGATGCATACTATACAGTGGGGTAATATGAAGATCCCCTTATACAATGCGGTATACCAAGAGACGTAACATGAAGAGTCATAATACATAAAAGGCATAATATCAAGAGACGTAATACGAAGAGTCGTAATACGAAGAGGCATAATACAACTCTAACACCCCCTTCAAACTCATGGTGGATCCACAACACTAAGTTTGGAGAGATAGAAGTTGTGTTGAGCTCGAGTATGTGCCTTGGTGAAGAAATCAACCAACTAAAGCTATGAAGGGACATACTGAAGAGTAATAACCTGATCATGCACCTACGAACGCATGTACAAAGCGTCAACACCAATATTCTTGGTGAGCTCATGCTTCAATGGGTCTCAATCAAATGCTAACAACACATTTACGGTCTTACAAAAGAGAAGTTGGTGCTGAAAATGAAATACCAAAATCTTCAGGTGACCGTTATATCCAAGTGACCTCTGTAGTCAATAAAGTCATAGCTCGCAACTCAACCTCTACACTCAAATGAGAAACTATTTTCATCTTCTTAGTCTTCCAAGCAATGAGACAACCACCCAAAAACACAATATGTAGAAAGAGATCAGTGACCAGAGGGATCACTAACCCACATCACATTGAAGTAGGCTTGGAGCTGAAAAGAGAAAGAAAAGACAATAAGTGATGGTCCCATGAAGATAGCGTAGAACACGAAGAAGGTGAATATAGTGGAGCTGAGTGGGAGCACAGACGAAATGACTCAAGATATGAAATATATAAGAAATGTTAGGAAGAGTGATGTCAAGATAGACTAGATTCCCAACAAGATGACGATAATGAATGGGATCTGTAAGAGGCTCACCATCAGTGGGTTGAAGGAGGACATTAAGATACATATAAGTCTCAACATTGCACTGGTTAGTGAGAGAATATATATCTTGGGAAAAAAAGAAACCCTTAGGTGTAGAATAAACCTCAATCCCAAGGAAATAGTGAAGAGGACCCAGATCTGACATAAGAAACTACTCACTAAGCCTCTCTTGCACAAAAGCAATATACTGAGAATCATCACCAATAGTGATCATATCATCAACATAAAGAAGGAGAAGCATTGACCATGAGGCAAAGTGTGGACAAAAGGAGTAGGATCATGAGCACTAGTAGAAAAATTAGTTGTAGTGACAACAGTTGAGAATCACTCAAACCAGGCTCAAGGGGTTTGCTTAAGGCCACAAAGAGAGCAAAGAAGGCAACAAACTATGCCCTCGGGGATAGAATACCTTGGTGATTACATGTAAACCACCTCACAAAACTCACCATTAAGAAAGGAATTCTTGACCAAGTTGAGAGATAGACCACTCTTACATAGATACCATAATAATAAGTGTCCAAACAATGGTCATGTGAGCCATGGGAGCAAAAATCTCATTATAATCATGATCATGCTTCTGTTGAAAACTACAAGCCACAAGACGGGCTTTTTAGGGCTCAAATATACTATCAGAATGATTCTTAACATTATAGACCCACTTGCATGTGATTGGACGAACATGAACTGGAAGAGGCACAATGTCCCAAGTGCCAGTATGCTCAATGGTTTCAATCTTCTCTGCTATTTCATGCAGCCACTCTTGATGAATGGTGACATCACAGTAAGAAGTGCATTCTGCAAGGGCATCAACAACATGGGCATAATGAGCAAGAGGTGGAAGGGACCGATGATCATGAAGATCACATCAAGAAGCACTCACTGAAAAAGAAAGTTCATAAGAGGAAGGTGGCATTGTAGAGGCAGGTGGTATCTGTAGTGCTAGAGGCAATGAAGCTAGCACTGGAGAAGCTAGTTGTGTTTGCTACACTAGAGATGGCGGTGGATGCAGGGAGGTGGAGGTAGTGGCGGTGGTGTCTGTGGTGTGAGAGGTGGAGGTTATGGTGGAAGGTGTATAATGGAGAAAGGTGTGGCGAGAATAATGATATATTAAAAGTATATAGTAGCCATGACCTCCTTTTGAAACAAAAAGAGTTGGACCCCATACATCAGAATGGACAAGATCAAACATACATTTTGACACTGACTATCTAGTAGGGTAGGGAAATTGTAGTTGCTTTCCAAGATTACAACCCATACAATCTAATGACACATCACTAAACACAGAACCTAATAGACCACAAGAAACTAAGGATGACAATCATGACCCACAAAGATAACCTAAATGATGATGCCACTAAGAAAAAGATGATGTGGATGATGCGACTAATGCAAAGGCAGTGGTGGTAGCAAAGAGATTGGTAGGTGCATCAGAAGGATGGTGAAGTCAGTCAAGCTACCAATGATGTTGTGAATCATGATGGCAGGGGCCAGTCCAACCATAGTACTTGTGCAGCGATCATGAACACAACATGAGTCAGAATCTAAGATAACACGACATCCATGATCAGTAAGCTGACCAAGGGACATGAGCTGCATGGAAAGTTTGGGAACATAAGAAACTAAAGGAACATAAGAAAAGGATGTAGATAGAGTGTCTTGTCTTGCAACAAAAGGGAGGTGCCATCAATGGTGTGAATAGTGATGAGAGCAACTAGGGTACTAAGAGACATAAGATTTGTGCAATTAGGTGTCTATGAAAAGATGCACTAGAGTTGAGGATCTACAATGATATACCTAAAGGTGAAGAAGTGAGAGGTGGTGTTGCATAACCATAAGACAGAGAAGCATTTCCTGACAGTCCAAAAGTAGTAAAGCTACATATCAGCGTGTGAATCTCTTGCTGAGTATCCAACCCTCCTGAACCCTTTTGAGAGGGAACATGCAAAAAGAAAAAAAAGCCTCCAACACCACCCTTTGAAGAGCAATGACAATAAATATCTTTCTTCCTCTTCTAGTAATACTCATTCACATGTACATCCTTGTTACAATATTCGTAGTGAAGCCTGATGGGGCTACAAATGTTGCACCGTGAAAAACCTTAAAAGAATAACCTCCTAGGTTTACCAAAAGTAGTGCACTAATTCCCCACTTGTGCCCACATGAGTGGAAGCCTTATTGCAGTATACTTATATACCAAACCCAAAGGACAACCTTTATAAGTAGTTGAAAATGATTGAGAAGTAATAAGAGTAATATTTATCAACCATTAGTTGAAAGATTGATTAAACTAAATTGTTACCAAAAGCAACAACTATTAAAGAGGTAAATAACAAGTAATAAAGATCACCAGGCATGGGGTTTCACTACTCGGGCCTGCATAATTATCTAACAAGATCTAACTCTCTAATAGTCATTGCTAAATTGAGGCTAAGCTGTTACACCCTCATGGGATATAGGTCATCTCCTAGTACAAACTCCCTTGGAACCAACCATCCTCGGCACTAAATTCCTTGTCTATACTATTGAACTCCTTTACTTACGATCAACCATCCTCGACACGTAGTAGATCAAAGTCCTATCACCTCATTATCCCTTGCAGACAACTCAGGGGGATAATCAGATCACTTTTTTGTTCTAATCATGCTCACAACAACTTGGGTATCCATGATCATAACTAATATGCAGAACAACTTAACAATTAGCAAAGCAAGACTGACCAAAATGATACTTTATTTAGCAACTATATTATTGAGTTTAGATATGTGCTAAGATAAAATACAGGCGATCGGGGATAGTCCCCATGCCCCAATACAAAGAGTCTACATGCTCATGGTGAGGGACAATAGAAAATAGATAGTAGGAATGATGGAGAAGACCATGACGCCTGGTGCAAGAAAACTAATCTCTTCCCTGTGATCTCTGCCTCCTCACCCCTCTCTAGAGTTTGTGCTACTGAATGTGGCTTCTAATCCTCATCAAATACCCCTTTTGTGGACTATGAGGGTTCCCTTTTATAGATGCATTCCCCGCCTTTAAACCCCTAAACCTGAATGCTTGCAATCGAAGGCATCTGCTTGCATGGCCCGTAATTGGCCCAACATGTGATTCACATGGGTTGCTTAATTTGAACCTCACGTTTGGTCCTATGGCGAGCCAACATGGATGAACCGGAATGGGCTGGATGTTGAGAGCGCGCGCCAAGATGTAGGAATCTAGAAGACTCCAGTTAGAGAGTGGCTCGAGTTAGGTGAATGGTAGAACTGCTTGCTCGACTAGGTGGTTGGAAGGTAATCAAAAGGAAAGCTTTTGGGCCTTCCTTCCCTTGAGGCCTAACATCGTGATGGATTAATCATCCACCTAGGCATCATGGCGCAACTTTGATTGATTTTGTATGAAATATATATGAAAATCCATTAAAATACAAAAAAGGGGAAATAATTGCATTTAAGTGAATTTTAAGCTAAAACTAGGAAATAAAAACACAACAACCTCTAAAAAGCGAGTAAAACAACATGTAAAAATGGGTAAAAATATACTCATCAAACTATCCAGACTTAATCCTTTGCTCATCTTGAGTAAAGAAAAATAAAAAGGATATCAACAATTGATACTAGGTTCTAGGCCTTCCTCTCAATCAAGAAAACCTCATAATCCCCTTTCCACCAATCATGATCAAGCGACCCTAATCCTTATGGGCCACATAGTCACATTTGGATATCCCCCAACGAGGGCTTGTTCCTCTAATCAGTAGACCCCATAACCTACAAGAAATTGCTTTCATATCAATAATACTCCCAATCTTTCCGCACAAGTAGAAGTAAGCACAAGTCAGGGCTATTTGGCTGATTTGGGAAAAATTTAGATAAGTCCCCTAGTTATGAAAGTTGGACAAAAAGGGGGATAAAGACATGGATGAACCTAATTCCTTGACCTCTCCTCTATTCGACTTGAGATCTTATTTGGGTCTCAGTTATTTTATTTGTCTCTCCTCTATCCAACTCAAGACTTTTTATTTGGTTGCAGTTACGTTGACTGCATGTTTAATTTCATTTGGGCACATTGACCTCTTTTATTCATGCATGCATGTGGATGAAAATCAAAGAGGAGCTGTATTTATGGAAGGGGTGCCACCCCGGACTTAGGGCTTGGCATATGATTGTAATTTCATCTTTTTTCTTTTTTCTTTTTCTTTTTCTTTTTTGTATGGATAATGAAGAAGGTAATAAGTGATGGAAGAAAAGTGGGGTCAAAAGGCTGACCTGTGTTTCTCCATTTTATTTCTACAATGAAATCAAATCATCATATTATATCAATTAATTTAGTTAATATACAGGGTAAATAAGTGTTCATTAGTATTGTTACAAGTCATGTTGGGAGCACATGTGGCTTGACTTCTCAGATTCTATCTTCTTATCATCTCTTCCAAGGGAGGGATGCTTGATTGTTGTCATCAGGGCTAGAACTATTCAAAATATGTCTAGTCCTTAAAACTTCATTTTGCATGGGTTAGCTCAAGAAAAAGAAAAAGGAACAGTTGATTCATATATTTTCCATTTTTAACATACATCAAAGTGACCGATTAGATAATGATCACAACTCACATAAAAAATGAAAAAGAAAATCAGAAACAAGGCAGATGCAAGATAAAGATATGAAGAAAGAGAAAACAAAGATGATTTGAAGGGTTTCAAATTATACCCACACCCACCCCACACTTTAAACCTTTACTCGTCCTGAGTAAGGCAAGGTTGGGATGGAGGGGAAATTTTTCCAGATGCTGAAGGTGTTGGCATGCAGTCTCCACAATCGACATGCCATTTCTTGTTTGCTTCTTACCGAAGGCAGATTTGATTCATCTATTGAGCATGGCATTTTAGTTCAGCCTCGATGCGGTATTGTGCCATGGAAATATCTATAATCATTATTTATAGGTTATGGAATTGACAGTCCTCACCCTTGTCTTTGTATTTGTGCTTAGTTTTGTGGCCATCTAAATTATAGATCTTAGCTATGTCTGTATTTTGGCCGTCAATATTGACAGATGGAGAATGTGATGTTGGATTAGTATTGTAAAAACACAGAATATGATCAGATAAGTGTTGAAGTTCATAAGAAGCTTTAGCTATGGCAAATTCTACATGATTCGACAAGAGTAGTTTGGCTTGAGACTTGCAGAACACAACAATGTATGTGTCTGGTTGAGGCCCTGGATGTAGAAGTTTTCTAAACATAAGGTAGTGAATAACAATTAAGTATTGATTCTCTTTCTATTTAAGGGCATCATGCCAGATATTGAGAAAAATAAGAACATATGGTATCACGGATACCATGCCCCCTTGATTAAACTTCCCACTGGTGATGCGTGAGAGATGGTGTCTCAAGTGTTCAATGAAAGCATTTCACCATTTGAAAGGACGCGTGTGAAGGATACACCACATAGCATAGAGATCTGTAGTGGTAACAACACCTTGAGTGGATTCCCTATAGAGAATCATGTAAGAAAGTACCTGATGTAGATATTAAAGCAGGGGGCTATGTATCATGGACTCTTTCATATTGCCAAGCTTAGGTCTAGAGGTCCCAGTAATTGTTGTCCAAAAATCATCTGCCATGTAGTCTGGATGGAAGTCTTGTTGTGAATCATAGTTGACAACCATTCATAATCAACATCTTGGCATATGATAGTGAGAAATTGGGAAGAGCTAAGCTAGTGATTTTTGGCGGACAGTTGGAAGGAAGAGCTGAATCGCCCATTGTAGGGATGATGTTTTGTGAAGGAAGTTAGAAATTTTAGAGTAAGCGTATGAAAAATTGGCCATGGTTGCTACACAAAGGAGTAAATCTAGTTTCAATGTAAGATATCATTTATTGGTTGTTTAATCCTAGCATGCATAAGTTGGTGTTATAGACCAATAGAGGATAAGTCAATTGAGTCTTCTAGTGGATCTCATATCGGCAACAAAAATCTTCAGTGAGGAACTCATGATAGGTGTGAGGAAGGGGGTGGTTCTGTCCTCAACCTATTGTTGGGGTCCTTCGAGGGTGAAAGGATGAGGTGATGACTTTGTGGGAAGGATCTCGACCTCATCTTGCCATGATATTTGGTTGTGGTCATCCACTATAACTGTAGGGGTTTGTCAGGAGGTGGATCATAGATTGCAGTGTCACAGTTGTTGGTGTTGGCAGAAAGCAAGCTTTTTGTTGTTGTGTCCGAGTTTCAATACTGACACAATGTCCTGCATGTTGTTCAACATGTCGCTGCCTGAAGTTTCACCGAGGTCGGTCAATGGTGCAAGGTTGATTCGGCGTAAACTCATCATTCAGTTGTCTTTGAATGAGCATTGCTAGGGAATCGAGTGACTCCTATTGGAGGCCAATTTGGAGAGCTTTTAGGGTGAAGGTAACACAATTTATTTTCTTTCTCTCTCTCTCTCTATTTTTTTAGAAAAGAGGGTTGCCCCCTGGAAGCACTTTGTGTTTAATGTCGTTTGGCTTGATGTAGTCATGTTTCTATGTGTGGGGTAGAGGATGTAGATTTTGAGCCTCTTTATGTTGCTCTAATATTTCATTATTGGTTCGATTATCTTCTTGATGTAGGGCATTATTGGAGGCAAAGTATCACTTGATTCGTTGTCTGTTTACCAAAAATTGCCTCTTGCTTCATCTTCCAACATGAAGCCCCATGAGAATAATTTTGTTTCACCACATACAGGCCATACCATCTTGTTTTCAGCTTTCTTGGAAAAAGTCGCAGCCTCGAGTTTTACACAAGAACTAGATCTCCCACCTTGATGTCCTTCCTTCTTATATGATGAATGTGATAGGTTTTAGTCTGTTCCTTGTACATGCATGCACTTACATAGGCTGGCATTCTGAGTTCATCTAATTCTTGAATTTGCAGCGATCGATTCTCCTTGTCCATTGATAGATCAAATTGAAGGGTTTTTATTGCCCAAGTGGCTTTGTGTTCCATTTCTAGTGGCAGACAACAAGATTTACCATAGACTAGGTGAAAGGGAGTTGTGCATAGTGGTTTTGAACGTGGTGATAGGCCCACAAAGTGTCACTCAATTGTAGGGCCCAATCTTTCCTTATCATGTTCACAATTTTCTCCAGTATTGCTTTTATCTACATGTTAGAGACTTTAATCTGTCTGCTGGTTTGAGGGTGATAAGGTGATGTTGTCTTGTGGTTTACCCCATATTTCTTTAAAAGTGATTCAAATTTTCTTTCGGTGAAATGGGAACCTCCATCCTAGATCACAATTCGAGGCACTCCAAATCACAGGAAAATAATGTCTTTGAACATTTTGATAATGAGCATCAAATCACACGAGATTGTGGGAATAACTTCAACCTACTTAGAAACATAGTATACCACTATGAGAATGTATGATAATCTGCATGAGGGAGGGAATGGCCCCATGTAATCAATTCCCCATACATCAAAGATCTCCAATTCTTACCATTGTGTAAGAGGCATCTCGTCTTGCCTTGATATATTTCCAGATCACTAACACTGGTCACACAAAGGAGTATAAATCTAGGCATCTTTAAAGATGTGATAGTCTTCTGGGCATACATATGCCCGCCCGTGGGTCCTGAGTTACAATGTAGAAAGATATTCTTGGATTCTTTGTAAGTTACACATCGCTGATAAAGACCATCTGCACACAATTGCAAAAGAAATGATTTGTCCCAATAATATTTTTAGACATCATATAAGATTTTCTTCTTACCTTTTCCTTTGTATTCTAGGTGAATGATTCCTACAAATAAATAGTTAACATAGTCAAAAAACCATAGCCAACTTACCTTAAGATGCAGCAGGTGGTCGTCCAAGAGTGATTTGTTGATTGATGTTGGTGTATCATCTTCGTGGATGAGTCTACTCAAATGGTCAGCAACAATGTTTTCACTTCCTTTCTTGTCCCTGATTTCAAGGTCGAATTCTTATAGGGGCAGGATCTAGTAAATGATCCTTGGTTTGGCGTCTTTTTTTGACATCAAATATCTGATAGCATTGTGGTCAGTACAGACAATAACTTTGCATCCCACCAAGTATGACTGGAATTTATCTAAGGCATACATGATGGCCAACATTTCCCTCTCCGTCGTTGTGTAGTTTCAATGTGCCTCATCAAGGATCTTTGAAGCACAATAGATCACTTGGTGTTTGTTGTCAATGCATTGTCCCAAGATAGCTCTAACCACATAGTCACTTGCATCACACATGATTGTGAAGGGTTGACTCCAGTCAGGCGTATAGATGACAAGGGTGGTGCTGAGAGCCTATTTTAGAGAGGTGAAGCTTTTCATACATTCTTCGCTAAATTCAAACTCAATTTCCTTCAATAAGAGCATGAGAGGCTTCACAATTTTTGAAAAGTCTCATATGAACCTTCTATAGAAACCCACATGGCCAAGGAAAGCACGTATCTCCTTCACAGTCAGGGGTGGCAACAATGTTTCTATTGCCTCCACCTTAGCCGGGTCAAGTTCTATCCCCTTATTGGAGACTTTATGACCTAGGATGATGCCCTTGCTTACCATAAAGTGAAAATTTTCCCAATTAAGAATGAGATGAGCCTAATCACACCTTGTAAGAATGGTATCAAGGTTCTTGAGACAGTTGTCGAAAGAATATATGTAAATAGAGAAGTCATCTATGAAGACTTCCATGATGGATTTAGTGAGCCCAGAGAAGATGGATGACATGAAATGTTGGAAAGTAGTTGGAGCATTGTAGAGACCAAAGGGCATGCATCAAAAGGCATACATTTCAAAAGGACTCGTAAAGGTGATTTTTTCCTGGCCATCAGGGTAGATCGGGATTTGACAGAACCCATAATAGCCATCAAGATAACAAAAATATTCCTGGTGAGCGAATCTCTCTAGGACTTGATCTAAGAATAAGAACGGGTAGTGATCTTTCCTGATTGCTTTATTCAGCTTATAGTAATCAATGCACATTCTCCATCCCATGACTATCCGTATAGGTATGAGTTCCCCATGGTCATTTTGAACGACTGTTGTCCCACCCTTTTTGGGCACCACCTGGACATGACTCACCCATTGGGAGTCTGATATTTGATATATAATCCCTACACACAATAGCTTTATCACTTCTTTTCACATGATTTCCTTCATATTTGGATTGAGTTTGTGTTGAGGGTCTCTTGAAGGTTTCTGATCATCTATCATTGGTATCTTGTGCATACATATGACATTGCTGATTCTAGTGAGGTCACTCATGCTATATCCTAAGGCTTTCTTTCATTTTCACAGGACCTTCATAAGTTTATTTTCTTCCCCTTGGCTGAGTTTGGATCTGATTATGACTATACATAAGTATCCTTCATCAAGGAATTAGTATTTAAGTCCTTTGGGTAGCGTCTTCAACTCAGGTTTTGCTTGGAGATATGTTTCCAAGGAGATTTCTTCCGCCATCTGTATATCTTTGAAAGTTTCACAAGGTCTCTCTTCTGATTCTACGGTGTCTAATTGCTTTATGTACATGGAAACTTGGGGGTCTTCCTCAGTGGCTTCATCTCCATCAAGAGCTGCTTGCAGGGGATCTTCATAGGATATTTGTCTGAATTGGTTTGTGTCTTTGACACAGTCTGTGGAGAAAATTTCCACAGTAAAGCCTAGTGCCTTTAATCCATAGAGGAATCGATTTTCAAGGGTTTCCTCGCCTAGCCATAGAAGGAGTGTTCCCACTTTGACATCTATCAGGGCTCATATTGTAGCCAAGAAAGGTCTTCCAAAGATTAATGATCAGCGATCATCTTCTTTAATATCCATAATAAAAAAATATCATGGGAAATAAGTGTTTTTCCATTTAATCGGAGTGTCTTCTATTATCCCTGAAGGCTTTGTCATGGAGGCATCAACTAAGTGGATAGTCATGGTGGTCAACAAAAGGTCAGTGAACCCTAAACGTCAACACAACATGTATGACATTATGAAAATGCTCGCTCCTAAATCGGCCAGTCCTCTACGACGGGTGTCATCCCCAGAAAATAGTCTATCTCGAAGGATCCTGGGTCTTTCTACTTATGAGGTATCTAATTTTGCACTATGTCAAATGTAGTTTTTACAAGCTTCACTATTTCACATTCTCCTATTTTATATTTTTGAGAGGAGAGTCTTATGATATTTGGCCCAAGTTGGCATTTCAGTAAGTGCGCCAATCAATGGAATATTGACGTGGAGCTTTTTCATATTATCTTTGAATTTCATAAATTGATTGTCCATCTTGGTTTGTCTCAGAAGTCCCTCATAAGGTATGCGAGGCTTGTGTTCGCGTGCATTGATGAGCGATGGAGATTCATAATCAATTGTTGCCACGACGTTTGTCGTCTTTTTACTGATCTTTAATTGAATCTCTATGATGGGCGCCTTTCCCGTCTACACCTCTTCTAAATCTTTCCCTTCTTCACTGGGTTTGGTAGGAGGGATAGAGTACTCCTTTCCTAACCTAGTTGTCACTGTGTTTAACTATTCTGATTGTTTGAGGTTGGCTTCTGGCTAGCTGAAGTTTGCAACTGTAGGTGACACCTGGTTGGCTATCAAATTGTTGATATGGGATTCTAGTGATTTGTGATTGGCCATTATTTCAGTGAGCTGGGTCTGACATGCTACAATCATTTCCTAAAACATTGTTATTAGGTCCAGTGTTGATGGAGTCTCTTCTCGAGGAAATGGTACTTGTGGTAGCCTCTGATAGTCCTGAGTGAAGGAATCAAATCCCAAGTCTTCTAGACCATGAGCTCTCTGGATCCGACCATAGGTTGCTTTATGACAAAATTCAGAGGTGGGTGTGAGAATTTGGACTTGGGGGATTTGATGCTTATTCTCATAAGTGTTAAAAGATCTTTTGAGATTGTCTTTCTTGGCGACGATGGCTTTTAAAGTCTTAGAAATGGATCTGAGTTCTGAACAATTTTTCCTCCTGGCAGTTTCTAGACTACTTTTTCTCAGAGGTCCATCCCAATGGGTTTGATTTTTGGCCACAATCTCAACTATCCTTAATGCACTGTTGAGACTCTATCACATGAAATTCCCAATGGAGGAAGAATTGAAATTCCCATCAGAGGAAGAATCGAGGAACTTCTTAATATTGATGTCGACTCTACAGTAGAAAAATCCAATGACTTGATTTTTGGGGATACCATGATGTAGGCACTTGGGTAAAAGTTTGTTGAATAATTCCCATTCTTCATTCATGGGTTCCTCGGGTGCTTAACTAAATCATGTGATTTGTCCTTGCATCAAATATGCCATCAAAAGTGGGTATAACTTTTCTAGGAATTTGTTCTCCAAGGCCTCCCATGTAATGACTGGACCTCCTCAAAGTGTGTTATACCATGCTCTAGCTTTGTCTGTGAGGGAACATTTAAAGATCTACAATCGTATAGCATTATCAGTGCCACTTGATGGCTTCATCATTGAGTAAAGGTCAATGAACTTAAGAAGATGTTCTCGACAGTCATCTCTGATTCTTCCTGTAAAAGTGGAGTTTTACAACAAGCTGACCCACTGGGATCTGATCTTGATTGGGTCGCTTGGGGGTTGGACTGGATGAGTCAAGTCAGTGCCATTGGGGATGAAGAAATACCACAGTTCTTTCACACACTCTATGGCTTGGGTGGCTTCTAGGTTGGTCTTGAACTCTGCCTCCACCTATTCTCTAGCTTCTGTGATGACTAATTCTCATTGGGCTGCAATTGCCGCATCAATGCGTGCTTGGATTGCTTCTTCCACATCCTCCGTGTCTGCCATGGCTCTCTCCCTGTGAAGTTTTCTAAAGGTTCTCTCAAGTTCGGGATTGAAAGGAAATCCAGAGTCAAGACTCCTAGATCTTTGCATAGGCTAGAAGTGCCTAGAAAGAGAAAGAATGATTGTGAGTGATGTGTTTGGTTCTAGAAGATTTTCAATATTATCAAGAATAAAAAACCCTAGTTACACTTATACTTCTGAAAATATTTAACTACTATTGTCCCCAACAACGTCGCCAATTTTTGATGGGGCTACACGTGTTGCACCAAGAAAACCCATAAAAGAATAATATCCTAGGTTTACCAAAAGTAATGCACTAATTCCCCACTCCACACTAGCATAATCCTCATTGCAGTATAGTTAAGGATCAAACCCAAAGGAAAACCTCTTTAGGAAGTTAAATATGATTCAGAAGTAATAAGAGTAATATTTATCATCTAGTAGTTGAAAGAATTAAACTAAATTGTTGCCAAAAGCAAGAAAGATTAAAGAGGTAAATAACAAGTAATAAAGAGAACCATGCCATGGAGTTTTGCTACTCAGGTCTGCGTAATTATCTAATAAGATCTAACTCTCCAATATTCATTGCTAAATTGAGGCTAAGCTGCTGCACCCTCACGGGATATAGGTCATCACTTAGTACAAACTCCCTTATAACTAACCATCCTTGACACCCAAGTTCCTTGTCTATACTATTGAACTCCTTTACTTATGATCAACCATCCTTGACACGTAGCAGATCGAAATCCTATCACCTCATTATCCCTTTCTAATAGCACAAGGGGATAATAAGATCATTCTATTGTTCTAATCACAGTCACATCAAGCTGCATATCCATGATTATAAGTAATATGTAGAACAAGTAGTCAATTTTCAAAGCAAGGTGTCAATCAGAATGATACTTATTTAGCAACTATATTATTGAGTTTAGATACAAGCTAAGATTAAATATGGGCAATTGGGACTATTCCCCATGCCCCAACACAAAGAGTCTACTTGCTCATGGTGAGGTACAACAATAAAGAGACAGTAGGAACAATGGACAAGGTCATGATGCCTGGTGTTGGAATACCAATATCTTCCTTGTGGTCGCCGCCTCCTCGCCCCTCGCTAGGGTTTGTGCTACAAAATGTGGTTTCTAATCACTGATCAGACACCCGTTTTGTGGACGATGAGGGTTCTCTTCTATAGATACATTTCTCGCCTCAAAACCCTAACCTGAATTCTTACGGTCAAAGGCATCTACTTGCAAGGCCCGTACTTGGTCCAACAAGCGACTCGCATGGGTTGCTCAATTTGAACCTTGGGTCTGGTCCTCTGGCGAGTCAACATGGATGAACTAGAATGGGCTGGATGCTGAGAGCGCGCGTCAAGACGTAGGAATCTGGAAGACTCCGATTGGAGATTAGCTCGAGTCAAGCGAATCACAGAACCTCTTGCTCGACTAGGTGGTTGGAAGGTAATCAAAAGGAAAGATTACAAGCCTTCCTTTTCTTAAGGCGTAGAATCATGAGGGCTTAATCATCCATATAGTCATCATGACATAACTTTGGCTGATTCTGCACAAAATACATATGAAAAATGCATTAATATATGAAAAAAGGAAAATTATTGCATTTAAGTGAATTTAAAGCTAAACCTAGGAAATACAAACAACAAACCCTAAAAAGTGAGTAAAACAACATGTAAAAATGGGTTAAAATATACTCATCAAAGGCCTCCACCCTCTCCTCCCCAGAAGCTGACACTGAAGAAGGAAACACTGGTGGATAGGTAGAATGATACATAGAGTGTGTAGAAGCTGAAGGACGACCAACCAAAACTGAAGAGGGATGCGGTGGCAAGCATGCACCATGAAGTCGAGTCTCCTTAGTACGAACAATACCAAGGGCCTCTAAAATGGCATAAGAGGGTGGCGAGCAAGAAATTGCACACAAAATTTTCAAACTCAACCCAAGACGTGTTAGAATGTCATAGATATGGTGAAGCTCCGAGCTTGAACTTGACTCTGACAACACTTGCAAGCATCATAAACCTTTCATTCCAAAGAGTCAAGTTGATGACATGCCTCAGACAACTGAGCATAGAAATCATAATGTCTACTCCTGATGCACAATATCAATGCACAAAGAATCACTAACAGTGTCGTGGAGGGCGTGAAGACACTCCCATATTAGGTGAGCCGAAGCCAAGCAAGAATATGAGCAGAAAAATGTGGCTCCATGCTCTCAACTAGTATAGAGGAGGCACACATCCTCATTATCTCATAACTTGTAGGCCTTGTACTGTTATTGAAAATACTCCTTGACATCAACACAGTCATCAACCGCCTTCTTCTTGTCAACATTGGTGGCCTCTGGCACAAGCTGAGACAGAGTAGGGCAAGAATGATAAGATGGATTGGGAAGCTCTTCGGTAAGAAAATCCCAAAGACATTGACCATGCATGTGAAGGTGCAAGTGCTGAACCCAGTCCCGATAATCGAAACCATTGAATATTACCAGACAACAAGGAAGCAATATGTTTCTCAAAAAAATTCCTAAAGGGAGCAACATGGGTGGCCTGTGATCGACAAATAGGCAAATGGTAGAGGATTAGAAAGAATTGTCATGAGATGAGAGAGATCGATTTGAAAGATTCGATTAAAAGACAACTGTGAGGTCATTTTAGCATATGAAGGCGATAGCCACAAAAAATAAGTGGTGGTGAGATTGGTGGATGGGAAAAAGAATCGACAAGAAGGGAGAGAGATCAATCAGAAAGAATTGATCAAAAAATAATTGTAATGTTGGCTCATGATACCATGTTATGAATAACACTTGTGTATTACTTTGAAGTGAGTAGGCCAATATATATACATGTAAACCTATTATACAATGGATTAACATGAAGAGGCATAATACACAATGGGGTAATATGAAGATCCCCTTATACAATGGGGTATACAAAGAGACATGATACGAAGAGTCATAATACAAAGAGGCATAATATCAAGAGACGTAATACGAAGAGTCATGATACGAAGAGGCATAATACAACTCTAATAGAAAGGTTTCTAGATGAGTGAGAGGATGAAAAATGTATAAGTACTTATTATTAGTGAAAAAATCATTAAGAACACTATATTTTAAATTAAATATGTACAAATATTAACAATACCAGACACATATAATTTTTGTACATCATTTTTGTAATATAGCTATATACATATTTTTAGATAATACTTATGTATTGTATATTTATACATCATATATTGAGTATTTTTAAAAGCAAACCATGCTTAAAAATGAGTATTACAAATATAACGTATATTTTTAAATTAAGCAATACCCATTAAGAAATACTATAATACTTACATTATATGTGCACAATGCTAAAAATGCATGTAAAAATTATTATGTCTTCATTTCTTTCCATCTACTACGTCCCTCTTCATATATAGTACACCATTTATCTTCATTTATTTCTCATTCTTTCAAATTATTTCACCTTCCCTTTCCATCCATTCTCATTCATTCTATTTATTACATCCCCTCTCTATCTATTACCTCTTTGTCTCTATTAATTACTGCCCTTGTCTTCATCCACTATCTCCCTCTCTTTTCCATTCCACACTCTCTCCATCCACTAGTAGTTATTACTCTATCTCTCCAGCCACAATCCAATCATGGACGCTTTCAAAATCAAGACGCACTATGCTAATTGTAGTATGCCCATATTCCTGCTAATTGTAGTATGCCCATATTCCTGAGGTACAGTGTAGCGTTTAGTGAATGGAGTGTTGGATAAATAATTTTTCCTCCATTGTTAGCACCGTGTCACAAAACCTTTAGGTGAGAAATCTAGTAGTGCACCTTATGCATGCATGCACTACTGCAAAAAATACAATTATGCGTCCCAACAACCCACTATCCAACTAATTGTATGTCCTTCTCCCACAAACAAACACCTCGCTTGACATTCAGAACTATTTTTTCCTCTTTTTTTCCCTCCACTTCTCATATGCATATAATACCTCACTCGATCAAAGTCATATTTTTATACATTTCACTGCTAAGTACATAAGAAGTGCTCAATTACATTCAAGGTCATACCAATATCCAAAGTCATACATTTATACATTTCAGTGCTAAGTCCACAAGGAGTGCTCAATTACTTTCAAGGTCATATAAATATCCACCAACAAATGGACTAAGAATAACCTAGAACAGTGTGTTCCATTTAAAAATATAAATTCATTTTCCCTTTATTTTGGAACTACATATATGGCTGACTCGACCAAAATCATGTTTCTATACATTATGTCGTTGAGTCAAAAATCAGTATTTAAGTGTATCCAATGTAGTGCTAAGTATATAAAGGCAAAACACCAAAAGGTGTGTAGCAGAGTGCGATACAATCTTCAAAGTAAGAAGTTTGATAGTACAACTACATGGTTGCATACATGTAGCTACTTCAGTAAAGACAATAATATTTCTTAGCCACTACTCAACCTCTTGCATTTATTTCCTCTCTACATACAAAATAACTCATTTAATTTTTTTTTTTCATTTTCCCTCTACTTTCAATCAACATATAGTGTCTTAACTGCACAAATAAAAAATCACTACTTAAATATATCCAATAAAGTGCTAAGTATACAATGGCTAAGTATACATTGCGTGTTAGCAGTCTTGGTTGACTGCACTGTCCGATCACAGATGAAAATAGTGCATCTGAGCTCACAAAAACCGTATAGCACAGTGTGACATAGTCTTCAATGTGAAAAGTCTGCTAGTGCAGCTGCATGCTTGCATGCATGCAACTACTGCAACAAAGACAATGATGTCACTCATCCACCACCCAACCACTTCCATTTATTCCCTCTCTATATGCAAAACAACTCATTTTGAATTCAAAATTTTATTTTCATTTTCCCTCCACTTTTAAGTGACATTTAGTGTTTTAACCACCGGTGGTCAAATGTTTACACATTTCAACCCTAAGTCTAAACATTGCACTTAAATTTGTTCAAGACAGCACCAAAAAGTTATCAACAACTAGACTCAAAATAAACTAACACAATGTCTTCTATTTTAAAAAGTTATGTCATTCATTGTTTGATTAGTACATATAAAATAATTCTTAATCTGATAATTGATTACAATGATTAAAGTTTGTGGGCCACATCTCTTCACATTTTACTACAATCCAAATACAATACTAATCAATATTCATCACATTACTAAAAAATTCCTCAATGTAACTAAATACAAATCGGAAGAATGATTATAATCAAGAGAATTTTGTGATCAAAGAAATATAATACAAGGTTCAGCAGTCAGTTATTATTTGTTAAAAACTTTTACGTTATTTATGTATAACTCTACATTATTTCATATGACATAGAAATACTCATATTTCCCACTTGGAATAAAATCATATATCATTTACAAATGTCATAGTACCATAATTTATTCAGTGAAGATATAATTTTTACATATTACAATATCAAGTCTAGGTGGCTAACCAATAACTAAAAATGAATAAAAATGGCAACATTAACAAGTGTTCCAGGTGGCCATCATCACAGTCATGACGACGGTAGTAGTGCGACAATAGAGATGGTGGAATGGACATGGGACGTCATGGGAATGACAATGGTATGGCGTTGTTTCTATGTTGATGGTCGAAGGTAGAGGTAGTGGTGGTGAGGTGTTATTTTTGTGAAGGTTGACAGTAGAGGAGGTGGTGAGGCCACTACAACGATGTGGTGTTGATGCCATGACAATGGTCTATGGTGGAGGAAGCATGACAAGGGGCCTGGTCATGACGACAACCACAACATGGAAATGTAGGCTCGACGGTGGGCTAGGCTCGGGGGTTTGGTTGAGGACAGTTGGATGCAACAATGACTAGGCATGATGACGACCTGGATGAAACATTAGCATAGGCATAACGACACTTGGGCACATGGTACAGAGTGGGAGAAAACTAGGGAAGAGCGTACGTGAGTGGGTGGGGAGGGGTTTCATAGTTTCATGCTCCCTATGTTCATCTCCTCACACTATACTAATTTTTATCTAACACTATGGGAGCACGTCTCCTCAACACTTTGCACAGACGGTTGGTTTAATACTATTATTCATCCCAAGATTGGAGTGTAAAGTCTGGTGTCAATTTTGTGATGTATATCAATACTCTTTTAATAACTGATTGAGCAAACTCCTACTCGGTAATGTCCCTTCTAGCACTGCTAGATAGAACTTTGTCAACAATCAATCTCCCAACAACCAATGACATGATCAAGCACCACATCGATTGGTTTCTACTCAGCAATCAACAATCAACCTGAACAAGCAAGGCATGCTCAACCAAGTTTACATCTTCCTCACCTCAAAAAGGCTAGGTCGAGACCACTCTTCACAGACAAGCTACCGACCCTGGATACTAGTGATCAACCAACACGTTTAGGTCCCATCCACCTAACTATTGAACTCTAGGTCAATCACCATGGCCTCCACACTGCGCCAAACAACCCGACAACCCATTGAAAAATCCACTATGCTCGACCATGGCTAGGTCATAAGTTCCTTTTGTAAGCTTATCAAACTCTATTTCGCACTAACTATCGACTCTCTGACATAATGCAACACTATAAATCGAATGACCTCTGGCATTGGCCTACAATGTCGATCCCATTGTCGCTTGATTGGTATTAGTTGACCATGAACTAGTTGATGGGTCAAAATCAGCCATCAAGCAACGATCGATCAACATCATGCTCCAACCACCTATCAATTACTATGAAAGTCAATCGACAACGACAACACCCCTCAAGCTACAACGAGAAATTGACCGATAGTGCAAACCATTATCAACCTCTACCAGCCATCATGATCAATCATTTCATTTAATAACAGGATGAGTCTCACTCATTTATTGCGTGACTCTTGGACTCCACTCACGTTATGTATAAATAAGACCCAATAACCACCTAGCAAAAGGGTCATACTCCTTGTGATCCATCCCTTGGTATTCTCTTTGACCCAAGGCCAAAAACAAGGCAGCCATGTTTCTCTCATTTGCTTCATTATTCGCCTCCATACCTATCGATCTCCTTGTTTCTACAAAATAGCAAGAAACCACTCCTTCAACCATTAATGATGGTCCCATCCACCATCCACAATTTTTCTCCTATCACCTACCTGATCTCCATAATTTAGGGTCAATACATGAGGAAAAAGAAGGAAGAAGATGGCACGGTGCACACCATGTCATGCCTTTACCTTTCTACTTTCATGAGAATCATTGTACAATCTTATTTATTATATGGTATGGATATTTCTATTTGGAGCGAGTAGTTCACTCAATGGGGTGCGGGGAGTAGTCTTGCTACCTATTTCTTATAATTCCATTCTTGTTCCAATTCATGTATGAAGTCATTTAATTCATTGTTAGTCACTAAATGCATGTTTTCTGGATTAATCACCCTCTCTACATAATTTGTTATTATCCTTGGCCACAATAGCTTCAACATCTAAGATTTAAATATCGGCTGGTTTTTGTTGACATCCTTATAAGAATTTCTGATGGGAAGTCTTTGGAGTAGTAAAAATATGATCTGCAAGTATCAAGACATCGAGCTTACATTGTTATCCTCTCATGCAAGTTCCTAACACCAAGAGGGAAAATTTTCATAGCTGCAATTAGATCTTCATACACATTTGGATATGAATGAATGTACATATTTGGATAGTGGTGGTGAACCCAATTTCACCCTAACACTTCCCATCCATTAATTCATATTCAATTTATTTTCATCCATTATTTTTCCTAAAAGTAGATTAATTCAACCCAATATAGTTTTGGTCATCAATATTAGTCTTGGTTAACTGGATAAAAATTGACAAGTTTCTTAAAAAGATTGTCCCTTGAGATTCATTCCTCAACTACAATACAATAAGACTCGTCCACTTATGGGTGGTATTATTGCAAGTTTGTTTTGGAAAACTCTAGGAATTTGTTCCACAAATTTTGTTAGTACAACAAACTCCACATTAAATTTTGGCATCATTACTGAGGAAAATAGAATCATCTACTATTTTCTTGTTAATTTAGGATTAATTTAAGAATTTTCTTTTCCCTTTAAAAATTTTGATTTTTTTTAACAAGAGAAATCTACTTGACTAAATTGTCTCTTTCAATATGATAGACAATTTTCAATATTTTAGGTACTAATCAAATGGAGTGGTTGGTACCATACTGTTTACAATGTCAATTGTGTGGTTATTACAATCATACATCAGTTGATTGTCCCAATGTGTCCCCAAAAATTATGGCAACATTCCATAGGATCATCACCGAGTGAGATGCCAAGCCCTCCTATTATGATGATGATGAATGCATATTCATCATTTATTTTAGCATCATTTAAGATAATTAATTAAGATTTTTTTAATAATTTTAGTTTAATTTAAAAATTAATTGTACTATCATCCTCTCAATATTCTTTTTCTAAAATTTTATGAGTTTTCTCTCAATTTTTAGGAATTATTGAATCATTTAAATCAAGATAAGAAAAGATCAAGATAGGAAACCTTTCAGATTTCCTACAGAGTTTGATATACCTTCAACCAAAATAGTCATAACTCCACATACGAATTCCAAATTTGGAAATTTGATACTTTTTGAAAAGATAATTACAATTTTCTACAAGAAAAACATATTTTTCGATGACTTTAGCAGTTATTTAACTGTCGAACCAACTGGTGAACGTGCCTATTTGTTTTCCCACAGTGTCTGATTTAAATATATACCCTGCACCAAAATGGGCATAACTCTCACATCTCAAGGTGGAATTTAACGATAAAATATGCATTGGAAAGGATATTCAATGGCCTACAGAAAAAACGTATTTTTAGGTGCATTTTAAAGCTTATTACTAGGAGACATTCACATGAAATTTCAAAAACGGGAATCTATATATATAGAGAGAATTTTAAGGGTCAAAAGAAGGGAATCAATGATTTTCTCTATTTCCTATTGAAGAAGGAAATTATTCTCTTGACCAAGACATACAACAATCACCTATTCTACTTCCTTGTCCTCTCCTTTCAGGGTTTCTACCCCTCCTTCCCCTATAAAAGGAGGGGGGACTTCACAAGAAAAAGGGGCATTGTCTTGTAATCTTAGATCCAATTTTCACCATCTTGTAATCTGAGATTAAATTCTTAGCTTTTACTTTCTGTGTAATTTTTGTTTCTAGAATCATATTCAAGTAGTTTTTTTTCTGGTCTATGTGGACTAACCTCACAACCCATTTCTATTCTCTGTGTATCAATTCTTTTTCTTAGTTAATAAATATCTCTCAATCTGATTCTTTTGAGCAAATGATGGATATGTACATGTGGGAGCACCAAAACCAGGCCCCCAATTGAATAAAATGCATGAACTTTTGACAAGTTTTTGTGATGTTTCATCTTTTGATCTATACTTGATCTTAGATAGGTAACTTTTTTTGTTACTAGAATGTCGAGGTCTTAGTAGCACGAGTGGTGATTTTACTCTATTATTTTTCTTATTTATTATAGTCCATAGTGACAAGACCAACCGATTTATGGATTAGAATACCATAGCAAAATTTACATTCTTCTTGATGTGACCATGGATAGGAAAGTGTTAGACGGTTGGACCATGATCATCATACATTGAGACCAACGTGTATGCGGGAGGTTTGACCCTTGTGCGATCCATAAGGAGAGGCAACCATAAGGTCTTAATTCAGAAACTAAGAAATGGAGTTGAATCGAATTGTATAAGAATGTGGTTTTGGAAGTGAATCCTCAGATCTCAAATCTTTCCTTTATTAATCTAGTTACATTTTAATTCTACAATTTAGTCTCTATTTTAGTTTAATTCAAACTCTCTCTCAAACAGATTTTACTTTTTGTTCTCATGATCAGATTTGAATTCAACCACCCTCTTTTGCCATATCTGTGGATCGACCCTTCTATACTAGCCTTAACTTGAAAGTAAAAAAATATTAAACTCTAGAATAATTATTCTAGTGAATTGGTATGCTCTTTGACACATATCAATTTTGGCACTGTTGCTGGGACCAATAGACCGATTTCTCGAACCCAATTTTTTTTTAACAATATATTTTTTATTTTTTTGCCTTATGAGAAAAATTCTGAAAGTGCTACTCATCCTTCTGTTGAGTTTCCATTCCAGCAGTGCATTTTTTCTACATTCGATTCTAATTGTCATATTAACTGTGCATGTGACGCCCAACGAATGTCGATTCCGCACCGTCAATTTTTTATCCGGAACTAGAGAAGTCAAGGATGATTTTGATCAATGACGAGGATGATGATTATATCATCTTCAATCAAGTAGAACCAAATTTGGTACCCAAAGCTCCATCAATAACTTCCATTGTAGATGTTAATCTAGTTGTTGTTAATGACCAATCTGCTTCTGTTGAACTCTTTCTGTATAATGAACCACCACCCTTGGAAGAAGTCCAACATGAAGTAACAGAGATTCCACATAACCTTGATCAGGATATAGATAAATGTTCTAAACAAATTAAGGTTTCCACAAATGAAGAACTTTGTTTGGCTAGGGAATCAGCTGTATGGGCCCCCAACTCTTCATATAAGTTAGAAAATTAATGGATGGAGGCCTATGTAGATAAATTCATGAATTAAGAATCTTTTAACAAAAAGGTTAAAGACTGGTGGGACTAAAGAATGTCCCAACAACCTAAGGCTCCACCACCCTTCTAGGTTGTAGACCCAGATTTGGATGTTTACGATAATCATCCTATCTTGGTTGAGCCTATTGTGGCCAATGTACCATCACCTCCCCAGGATGCACTGATGGATTCTTTTGAAAGGAATCCTCATCAAGAGCAATATGCCCTACCTCAACCACTTCTTGTTCCAAGTCTGATTGAAGTTAATGAGGTGATTCAACCTCCGCAAGAACCGTACATGCCACCGTTATATTGTAAGGTGATCCCCTCTGAGCCCATTGAGTTGGGCACATGTTCCATGAATGAATCAGATCTCCCGTTCAACATAGTAAAGGAGCCTGATGACTCTATAGACATCTATGTTGATAGGATCTTTTATGAAGAAGAGATGGAGAACTCCCCAATAGAGATGGAGCAGCCAGGCTTAATCATTTTTTATAATTATGATGAAAATTACACCATTTGCGAGTCATCCACACCAATTCCACTGGCTTCCATCTATGAGGCAAAGGATCTGGATGCACCTTGTTGCATAACACCCTCTCCACTACATGTAGATCTAGGCAACAAAAAGATACTCGAGCCAGATCTTTCGCCCGATTTTCCATATTCGGAACTACATGTGTTATCCAACGGGCATCCACCAATCTCTTCCAATCCACATTCTTCTCCAAAACTTACTTTACTCATGAAGGAAGGTCTTTGGATCTTACTGGAAGGATTGCAAGGTGACAAGCAACATCATTCAGAAAACCCCTTCAAAATTCCACGACCACCATCCATTCGATGTATCATGAATCTCCTCTATTCAAAGCCCCAGTCATCATCGAGATCCCCTTCAACTGGATATTTTTTTCAGCTACCAGGGCCTCCTACTGATCCCAAAATTTTTCTTCCTTCCATCTCGGGTTTGGGTTTTTCTTGGGACGAGCAAAATTCTAAGTTCAGGGTGGAGGTGGGTGATATGTTTCTACTTCACCCATTATCTTGTTTTTTTTTCTTCTGTATCTTGTTTTCTCTAATTTTGCATGTAGTTGCTTTTATAATTTCTTCTTTTATGGCCATTATATAGTTGGCCATGTTTTATTTCTTTTCTTGCAAAATGACCTTTATGATCTAGTCGTCCAGTTTGAATAAATGTTTATCATTGTACCCCCTTGAATTTGGTTATTTTTTTGTAAAAAATTCACAAATTACCATGTCTGAAACCACCATGTCACTTAGTACCCCAAAATAGCATCACTCCTTGGAAAATTTGGCGAGTCGTATGGAATCAATCAAAACCAAACACAATTTTTCTCTATTTTAAAACTATGGATTAACTTGATATAAATCTTGTATAATATTATTTATAACAATACTCTATATGATGTAATAACACTTTCAAAAAATAAAAAGAATTTTTTTATATGTTATAAGCACAAGGACACCTTTTGTTTCTCTCTTATTTTCTTTCTAAAAAGGGAATCAAAGAATCTCCACCAGACAAAAATCAAGTCTGGGGTGGCATTCTTCCCATATCAAAAATTCTATAACCCATAAAGGGGTGTACCATAAAAAAATGCCAAAAGAGCACAAGAAATAATTTGTGATCAATGAAGCCACAAACCAAATATATTTCAGGTCGAATAGAGGAGGGATCATTACTTCTTTCTTTGTTTCCACACCCTCCAATTTCATTCTGTTCTTGTGCAACAACTCACATCAAAGAAAATACAATAATAAAAATGAGAGTGTCAAAGCAAAAGTAAGATGAAGCCTATTTTTCTATAAATTCTTGATTTAGAAACTAGAAATGATATTTATTTTTTATTAGGAAATATAGAATTTTGGTGTTTTGTAATTTTAGGAGGATGGGATTGCTTGATCAAATTTGGAGGTAAGAAATAAAGTAATATTACATGGGTGAATATAGAAATGTTGTTAGTATAAATTGAAATTATTTGTGATTTTATTTGTTTGAGGACAAACAAAGATTCAAGTCTGGGGTATTTTGATAAATGTATATTTATCCTTTTTATTTACATCTTTTAGATATCTTTTTAGGATTTTTTTGTTATTTATTTTCTTAGTTTTGTAATTAATTGTGATAGTTTAATATTTTTTATTTATTTAGAGTTTTAGTTATATTTGCTTTTTTTTGTAAGAAAATGGCCCAATCACTCCATGTTTAATTTCCCTTAAAAGATATTTTGCACAATTCCTACAGTGCCTAATCTAAATATATATGCTACACCAAAATTGGCATAACTCTTACATCCCAAGGTAGAATTCAATGTACAAGTAATCGTTGAACATGAAATTTAATTTCCTAACAGACAATCCTATATTCTAGGCCGGTTTTTAGAAATTAATGGCAGAGAAATTCTAAAATAATTATCCTAGAGTTTAATCATTTTTTACTTTCCAATTAAGGCTAGTATAGAAGGGCTGATCCCATAAGACAAACATTTTTAAGATTGTTCTCTTTTAATCCCGATTGATTTTTTAAATCATTTCTTTTTGGTTTTTTTGAATAAAGAACAAAAATTAAATTCTGATTGGGGGTTGGTTAATTATACTAAAATGAGCGATCAAAATGCAAAGAAAGTAAAAGATTACACTAAAGTAAGGGAATCAAAAGATTAATCTAAGACAAAGAAATAAAGAAAGAAGATTGTTAGCACATGAGATTATCTAAACAAGAAATGAAGTGCAGAAATTAAAGATGCAAATTAATAACAAGCATTGAAGAAACAATTGAAATCAAATGGGAGAAATCATCAAGGATTAGGGGTTTTCACCACCTTATCCAAAGTGAAGACAAGATCAAAGAATATACACTAATTAAAGATAGAAGTGGGTATGTGAATCATTCATAAACAAAACGCAAGAGACAAACTCCACATGAACCTATTGGTCATGGCATTCATGCTTCATAGTTCATCATCCCAATGAAGATTTTTCCACGGTCACATCCAAATCCTCATGCAACTGATTTGGTCATTCTAAATTTTGGTTTCCAATGTCACATCTGTCCCAATTAACTCACATGAAAATGATTAATCACTTTATTTAAATTGGAGATTTTCCCAACCAAAAGTCATCCATATAAAGAAAATTGTATAAAATTAATATGATCAACACAATGGCCAAGGGACTATTCCCCTTACCTCGATAAGGTGACTACTCGATAGCCATAAGAGGAGAAGTAAGAGAAGAAAGGAATGAAGCCATAGACCACAAATCCAGAATCTTTGAGGAAACCAAAGGTGGTGACAGTTAAATGTCTTGATCCGTTAATCGTCCATTCCCAGAGAAGAATAAGAAATAAAGAACGAGAATGAAATGGGATCCAGAGGTGAAGAACTGAAATTGTATCGCAATATGTAAAAAGTACACTAAGATTTGAAAGTAATAGAGTTTCAACTATTACAAGTACAAAATTTAGGACCACGAACTAAGACTCTATTACAACTAAGACTCGAAGATTTTTCTTGTGGAGTCCCCCCTCATTTTATAGGGAGATGAGGAGGGGAGAAACCTTTGAGATGTGGCTTTGTTGTGATGGCGGCTGCTTCGAGCGGAATAATTTGTTGTTTCATCTAAAAGTAACATTCAACTTTTGACCACATTGATGATTTTCAACATTTGACTCGCCTTTGTTTGAATTCCTCCACCACAAAAATATATGAAATTGGCCAATTCTAGTCAAGGGAGAGAATTTTTAGAATATTGATTACTTGCCCACAAAATTGAGGGGTTTTATGAGTTATTCTCTTTAGTAATTGACTATGTGATTTCTTCAAGGTATAATTCTATAAAAACAACTTTGGGCGAATTTCTCTCCCATTAATCACTAAAAAGTAGTCCAGAATATAGGATTGTCAGTTAGGAAATTAAATTTCCTATCCAATGAGTACTCGTACATTATATTCCGCTTTGAATGTGAGAGTTATCCCAATTTTGGTGCAACCTATATATTTAAATCAGGCACTGTGGGAATTGTGCAAAACATCTTATAAGGAAAATTAAACATAGAGTATTGGGCCATTTTCCTATATAAAAAAAGAAAATATAATTAAAAATCCAAATAAAGAAGGAAAAAAAATTAAACTTACACAATTGATTACAAATTTAAGAAAATAAATAGAGAATAATCCTAAAAAGATATCTAAAAGATGTAAATAAAAAGGATAAATACACATTTATCAAATGACTGTGATGTGAATTATAATCCACAATTTTTTGGATGCTAATATGATGAATCCCTCTATACAAATCAATATCCTATTGAGGAGGGTTACAATAAAAAATATTATGAGGGTTATGGTGAAGAACCTTATTGTGTAAACCAATATTCACCTGAATCATAGGAGAGATTCAACACCCTAGAGAAGATCCTAGTTGACCAAGAGACGATAATAGAGCAAGCAGCTAAGAGCAAGAAACTAGAAGCATATTTGGCCCATTTAAATGGAAAAATCTCCCTATAATCTGAAGCTTTTGAGACTCAACCTAAAAGTTTCCCAGAGCAGATAAAGTAGTGAATGACCATGATCACTGATAAGAATGATATTGATTTCATGTTTGAAATAAAAATATATGATATAGTCCTTGTAACACAGGTTGAGGAACTGAGACAAAAATTGATATGTATACATGTACTCCATCCTTTGTTGTATTAGGGGCCTTAAAATGACAATATGAAAGAAGACGAATGGAGAATGAATTTTGCATAATAACCTATCCCCATGATCCCATGCTGGTCCCGCTTGTAGTCCCAATTTCAAACATCTACAATGATCAATCAATTTTTGTTAAGCCTATTCTGCTTAATGAACCACCAACTTGGTGGATTCTAATAAAGAGGGACTTTCTCTTCAAGATCCGTACACTCCTCCACAACTAGTTTTTATTCCATATACGACTATTTTAGATGGGGATCCATTACCTCTATGAGAAATTCACATGCCCTCATTGCTTGACGATGATAATAATCATGTTCTAAATCCTCCTGAACCAACATATGACAATGGGATATCTTGCATGAAAGAACTAGTACAACATGATGAGTCAAAAATGAATCGCAACACCCCATTGATCATAATGTTAATTGCATGATGTTTCATAAGGACACACAATCATATAAAAATGTTTATGATGCTGATTTTATTATTGAGATAATTCCTCCCATGTTGGCACCACTCCTCCTACATGCAGATCTATATGACAAGGAGAGGCCATAACAAGATCCTCCACCTGATCTTGCACAACTGACATTACATGTGGTGAATTCTTCATCCACTACCATAGCCTTGGAAAAAGGTAGTCCATCACCGATCTTCTTGGATGAACACTCCTAGAGACCAATATAGGCACCATTCCTATTATGTGCCTTTTCTTACAAATGCACTCACTATATTACACTTCCTCTACTAATGGTGGATCATTTGTGGATCTTAATAAATGGATTTAGGGGTGAAAAATAATTTGATTTTAAACATTTAGAGAGCCCCTTTGAGTTTCCAAATCCACCCAATCACTAGGCACACTGTGGCACTTTTCCGATCAAGGTCGTAGCCATGATCTACATTCCTTTCGATGGACCTTCTTTGAGTATAGAACCGTCTGGATGAGCCCCACTGAATTTCCCCCTCCATTTTGAATGTAATATTTACTTGGGGAAAAGAAAATTTTAAGTTTGGGGTGGAGGTTGGGTGGTTTGTATCTCACTCCACCCACCCTTCTCTGCTTTACTTTTTTATCAATTTTAGAACTTTTATTATTGCACACATATATACATTTAGTGAAAAAATTTAGCATTTTACAATAGTTAAAGTCATTATATAGCCAACCTAAATTTAAATTTTTTATTTGCATAAATGATCACATCATTTAACTGCCACTATTAGAAGCAAATCCTTAAAAGGACCATTTTTTAACTAAATAATGGTTCAAAATTATCCTATGAAGCCTATGAATCCAAAAATTATGTTTCCTTAGAAAAGATGGCAAGTATGAAAGAAAACAAGAGGGTTCAAACACTTCATGCTTCATATCAATTAGTGAAATAGTTGCATGAAATTTCTAATTAATCCACCATCTTGTCATTATTTGAGTGTAGCGTAATACCGAAAATGATATGGTGCATTGAATTATAAATCAAGTTACATTTTTTTATCTGAACCTTTTTTCTTCCATCTTCTTATCTTCCATCCATAAAAAATAAATAAGAAAGCACAAAAATTTATCAAACTCTAAGTTTAGGGTGCCACACCCCCTTCTCTTTCTATTCACTTTTTCCATACCCTTCGCTATACAATAGGGGTATATCACCAAAAATAAAGAAAAAAGAATGTCAAAACACACAAGGAGAAAAAATGTTGTGATATATGTATTCAATCTCGAGTCAATAGAGAAGAGATTCGCTTCTTCCTTCCATACATCCATTGACTTCCTTTTCTATCTATAGGCATGATGAATATCTCAATTTTATCGTTCTCTTGACATACAATAGTGTTAGATCATATGCATACTTATTATTCTGTCGGTCTCAATTTTCATGTAACTCTTAGACATGATTGATGTTGGGGACGATAGCGAGGAAGTATTTTTGGGAAATGAAATTGGGAAAGAAGATATAAAAAGATGTGTTGCATTGAGCTTGGGCATATTTGGTGGAAGGAAAATTTCATGATGCAACAATGAGGCAGTCACATGATTTATAAGTATTAATTTTGTAAGTCTTTCACATTTTAACGAGCAACATTCAAGTTTAAAGTTATTTGATGAATGAATATTCATCTCAATTAATTACATTTTAAACCAATTTTGTACTATAATTTAGCATTTTATCCCGTAATTCAGTTATTGTATTGTTGCACTCCTATAATTGTTATTTAATCAAGTTTTCTATCATTTCAGACAATATATGGGATGTTTTGGTAAAATTTGAATATTATTTTCTTTGATCATGCTTGTAGTGCTATGAATGAATAAGCTAATTGTCTTTGAAAGAAAAACTGATAGTCATAATGTCTCGGCTTCTATCTTATTTCATGTCTAGGTCTCACCATCCATTGGTAAATTGAATGGCCAAACCATGCTATCGATGGAGCGGGGAACTAAAGGAATGCAAAATGTAAAGCATTAAAATACTGGCAAAGCACTAGCTCGTGGACCATCATGGAAACGTCACATCAATATTCAAAGATGCAAAGCAAAGAACCAATTTATAAATTAACCAACAAGGTCCGTCCAATTAAGCAAGATACCTTTTATTGCAGATTGGTTTCCAATTAGATACATGTCATGGTGCCCATTTAATTAATTACATGAGTCTAGTCAATATGGATATGAATCAACCTGTGAATAAATATAACTTTTTATTGTTTACCTTATCTCTTCCGCACCTACTCCTCGTACGGTCGTACCTTTTCCTTACCAGGCGGTTAATCCCTTCCCTAACCTCACGTCTCCGCTAGTCTATTTATTCCTCAAATTTCTCTCTCGCAGGCAACTCAGACACAATTGATTGGCGCTCCAACCAAGGCAGGTCAAAGGGCCGATCGCTCAGCAGTACTTTTTATACAAAAATGTTCCGAGCAAGCGCACAAACCACTCACGCGCAGAGAGAAACATTGTTTACCGAGAGAAGTTTTATCTTTTTAGATAGTAGTATTGACATACGGTGAACTGGTAGTGGCATTATAGGATAATTTTATAGTGATATGAGTGTTGATTAGAAAGAAAATGAATGAGAGACTGGAATACGAGAGATAAATTTATTTTACTTATAACTTTTAATCCGTTATGAATTTTTTGAAGGAATAAAAATCATTAGATTTGTTATAAAAAACATAATCAAACAAGACTAATTTTGATATTTTAGAAAAATGAAAAATATAAAATTGAGTTTTATATATTGTGGATAATACTTATTTTCTCATTAGCATAATAACACAAAAATAAATATTAATATGTGATGAAGTTTTTGATGAAATACAATTATTAATTTTTTATTAAAAAATACATTCCAACAAGACTAACGTTCATATACTAGAGGAGGGAAGTAAAAAGAAGCAGGAGAAAATTGATTGTGTACCACTTACCCATTCACTGGTTAAACAAAACTAATTAAGATCGTTAAGTTTTAGGTGACGTTAACTTATTTTGGGTGTCAATTATCCATGTTTGGACACACTTACCCATTCACTAGCGTCATTTCATGTGTCATTGGGCATTGATTAAGTTCATTAAATTTGGCACTGTTATCTTATTTTGGGTGTCAATTGCTCATTTTTTGTTGCACTTACCCATTCATAGGGCGTCATTTCATGTGGAACTGGGTGTTGAATAAATTCATTAAGTTTTGAGCGCTAATAACTTATTTTAGGTGTCAAATACTCATGTTTGGACATACTTAATCATTCATTAGTGTCATTTCATGTGCTACTGGACGTTTATTAAGTTCGTTAATGTTTGGGCACTACTATCTTATTTTAGGTGTCAATTATCTATTTTTTGGCGCAGTTACCGATTCGTTGGGAGTCATTTCATGTGTTACTGGGCATTGATTAAATTAATCATGTTTTGAGCGTCATTAACTTATTTTGAGTGTCAATTACTCATGTTTAGGTACACTTACTCATGCATTGGCATCATTTCATGTTCTATTGGACGTCGATTAACTTCATAAAGTTTTGGGCACGATTATCTTATTTTGGATGTTAATTATCTATTTTTGGATGCAGTTATCCATTCACTAGGTGTCATTTTATGTGTTACTAGATGTTGATTAAGTTCATTAAGTTTTGAGCGTCAATAACTTATTTTGGATGTCAATTACTCATGTTTGGGCGTACTTACTCATTCATTGGTGTCATTTCATGTGCTACTGGGCGCTGATTAAGTTCATTGAAGTTTGGGCACCATTATCTTGTTTTGGATGCAATTACCCATTTTTTGGGCCTATTCCTTGGACATCATTTCATGTGGTAATGGGTGTTTATTAAGTTCATCATGTTTGGACGTCAATAACTTGTTTTGAGTGTCAATGATTCATGTTTGGGCGTACTTACTCATTAATTGGTGTCATTTCATGTTCTACTGGATGTTGATCAACTTCATTAAGATTTGGATGCTATTATCATATTCTGGGTGTCAATTATTCATTTTTGGGCATAGTTATCCATTCATTGGGTTTCATTTCATGTGTTACTCGGAGTTGATTAAGTTCATTAAGTTTTGAGCGTCAATAACTTATTTTGGGTGTCAATTATTCATGTTTGGGCGTACTTACTCATTCATTGGTGTCATTTCATGTGCTACTGGGCGCTGATTAAGTTCATTGAAGTTTGGGCACCATTTTCTTATTTTGGGTATCAATATCCTTTTTTAGGTGCACTTACCCATTCATGGGAAACAATGAGAAATAAAATAATATGAGAACTTTTACATCAAAATAGAAGACAAGCGGGCAACAAGATGCGCTGCTAGTCCTTTTTGGATGGAAAAACCAATCATTTGAAAAACTACATCCATACACTTAGGAGCCATAACGTTACTATTCATAACTTTTTGAACCCTCTTCAGAAGCTCCACAACTTTTGGTGCTAAGAATCCAAAAGTATCAAATCCAAAAGGGATGAAGGCGTGTTGATTCTCAATACAAACTTTCTCATGTTTGACCACTTTGGTTGAAGGAGCTTTAAGGGCATCATGTCCCGCTGTAAAGGCCCCACTCTTTAATATCACCACCAGAGAAACTCCTATCAAATTTACACATGTATGTTTCCCTCTGACCCATCCAAAAATTAAAATATCAGTAGGTCTAAGTGTGGATCTCCCCTCTTGTGGATCAGTTAAAAAATTCATAGGTACCTCTTTCTTAGCAGCAACACCCGCACGTCTGAGTACATCAAATAGAACTTCTCTAATAAGATCGTGCATGTACTTAAAACCTGGAAGCTCCCTGCAATGAACCGCATGCTCTCCAAAAGTATCCAAGAACGCCTTACGACAAACTGGACATATCTCATCGAATGGAAATAAAAAAATCATGAGACGACATCTGAGGATACTACGGTACTCCACTGATGATATGTGCATACCGAGTCCATCAATATGAATAGCAAGGAGAAAATCTTGAGCATGATCAACTTAAAGACACCCAAAAACTGCCTTTTGTCTAATGGTCATGTTAAACTTAACCTCCATGTCCTCAATTATTTTACAAAAAAATCACTCGCCAAAGTATTTTGGGCCTTTGGGGGTGTCTTTTCTAGAAAATCAATTGAGGTCGAAGGAGGGAACCTTGACACGAAGACGATCTAGAGCATAATCAAAGTTAGAGTCCATACCATGAATCTCTCTATCTCACAAGATGTGATCCTAAAGCACCCAAGATTGGGCCCTAGATGCCACGAAAGTGCACAAGGAAGCCTCAACTATTGAATATAGTCTCAATCCACCAAGCCAAATGGGCAATGAAGCCACCCTCCATTGGAGGTCTCCTAAAAAGGGACCTCCACAAACTACAATGTCTACAATAGACCCTCATAAGCATCTGTCAAACAAGATGTATGCCTCCTCCATGTATGTAGGTTGACAAGTTGTAACATACCGGATCTTGGACCCTACCCTAAAAGTTTGACCTTTTGGGCTTAGCCAACAAATGTTGGGGTTGGATCTAAAAGATGTTTAGTATAACTCTAATGAGCTAATGCATGCATAAGTCACCCTAATGTAACCTAATGTTCTCACATTAGTCTTAAGCCAATAATAGACACTTAAAATATGTCACATGAGAAAATAATGAATTATATAAATTTCTATGTAAGTAATCATACATAATTCTTTTGGTGATAATATTAAGATATGGATGAGCAATAATGATAATAGTGAAATAATATGATAACCGAAGTAATAATATGATATTAATAGCCACAAATATTAATTGTGTCATAACTCATTAAAAGAAACCCTAAAAGTGGAATCTAAGTTAAGAATCATGTTCCTTGGATCCCAATCACCTTGGGAGTCAAGTTTCACAATTTTCACATAATAATAATTAATTTCATTTATTTTGGATAGAGAAGATCTATGTTTTCTCTAAAATATCAAATAAAATAATAAATGACTTCAAAAGAAGGAAATAATCTTGGTTTTGTACTCCACATAATAAATATAGCCTTTGAGTGAATTTTCATCCAATTTGGAAGATGTTTGATTAAAAGATGAAATTAGGAGAGATAAAGTGTATAGAACCTTCAAAATATTAAATAAAATGTAAAAACCTCTCCAACATGTAAAATTAATGATAAATTCGTATCCAACACCTTAAATATTACTTGTGGGTGAAGTTTCATCAAATTTGGATAATCTTATAACCATTAATGCATGAGAAAAGAGAAAATAATATTTACTTTATTTAACAAATTAAAAGTCTTCAAAATGAAAATCTAATTGTATAATTGGAATCTACATGCCTTAATTAGCCTCTATGCAAAATTTTATCCAATTTTGAGTTTATATGCACCCCCAAACAAGGAGAGAGAAAAAGAGATATTAATATACACACACTTTATTCCAAATTGATTAGGAATGTTATTTACCTTGTCACACGATTTTACATTTGTACCCCTGTACTTCTCCACTTTCTTTGTTTTATCATACATGGGAAATTTAGTCTTTTCACCCGTAGTTTCCTTTGCTTTGAGAGAGGTCAACCGAGAAGTTGACTGGTGATGCGGCCACTTCCTATTGGGCCAAGTCACAGGTCGCCCCCCCCTCTCTCTCTCACACACACACCTTCTCATGAGTTTGTCGCTTGCATGGAATTTTCTGATTGGGTGAGCTTTAAACATTCATAACTAATTATCTACTTATCCAAAAATTACAAATAAATAGTCGTTGGATTCAGAAAAATAAGAGCTATCTTATGGTGTTGGTTTTGTTGCCTAAATCCAATGCTGAAAGTATGTGATTTTAATGGATTAATATAAATAAGTAATAATTTGTAAAATTCATAACCAAATATATACAAGTCAGAAAAATATAATAAAATGTGTTTTGAACTCATAAGAATATAATCTAAAACATGGCATGGTGTTGATAACCTAATTCACTAATACTAAAAAGACAATTTTTAGGGTTTTAAATCATCAATGTAAATCTAACCCTAATTCCACATACATGATTTATAGGTTCTTTGGAGACCTAGACTTGGATCTAGAAGTGACTATGGACTGTTATACTCTGAAGTTGAGGTATGCTTACATCCCACATTATTTCTTTATTGAGAAAGTTCTAATTTCTCTCTCTAAATGCATGTTTGCATCCCCTATTATTCTTCATGAGCTATTCACCTATTTTCTTCTTTCTCTTGGTCCTATGGACTTTAGCCTACACCATATCTTGTTCTTTTGGAAAATATGATTCATGTGAAGTACCTTATCTTATTACTAATCTTGTGAACTTATTAATTGATTTGACATTCTCTTGGAATCTTTATTATGCTTTGTTCATGGTGGAACTGTATATGATGGCATGTGATGTCTTACACCCACTTATGAGGTGGATGTTTATGTTATCCATTAGTATGATGACAACTTTTGTTTAGTCTGACTATACTTTCTACTTGCTTATATAAATATGGCACACTTTCTCTGCCCCGGGTGTCCTTTTCCATTCATTCTTATACAAGGGTGTGCTATCTCTGCTCATTGTGCTATCTCCACCCAGTATTTATTTTTAGACTGAGATTATATGGTGTCTCAACCTTTCTTGAAATAACTTTAGTCTCTATAGTTTACATGCACTTCTTATATTTGTGATATTGTATTAAGGCAAGAAATCTATTATTATTGATTATCTAGATGTTGAAATAAATATGTTTTCTTTCTACTCGATAGTAATCAGCCCATCCACAACATCAGTCAAGGCTTATGCGGTCAAAAGGAAGGCTCTTCCAAAAATCATTAGACACATGGGATCTTGAGTAGCATCAATGATAATGATTTCACATGGATAAAGGAATTGCATATCCGAATTAGAACATATTTGACTACTCCAAAAGGTCCGACATAGGAGTTATCAGCTAGTTGTATCCTCATATGAGACATAACTATATCAATTAATCCTAGTCTGATCGCTAATGTGTGTGGCACTCTTTCCATAGTATACCCTAGTAGGAAGGGGATGGTGAAAGCACCAAGATATTTTGATTGGTTGGCATAGTGAATTGAATAAAATCTATAGCCATCCTGGATAATTGAATAGTGTATATTTCACCTCCCTTATGCTTCTTAGTAACAAAATCTTTCAAGAACTTAGAACAGGTTGGCATCTCACCAATAGAGTCGAGGAGGAGAATGTCTAGATGTATATTTTAACAATGTCTAGAATAGTATACCTCTTCTCTAGTTGAGCCTTAATAAATAAGTGAGAGAAAGGAATTTTTGCATGGTTCTCAATAGGTTTATTTGAGAAAATTTCTTTCTTTATAGTTCATGATCTTGACGTCACCATCTTTGTAGATTCATGCCTCAAATTTTCTTTGGCAGTTAGGTTTTTGATGGAGTCCTCTATGGAAGCCAACGATTGCTCAATCATTCTATTATGCTATTGTAGATTGCTGATTTGTGTATTCATAGTCCCTCTTTGGTTTGCATGTTGGCCATAAGATCATTGTTGCTTAGGATGTATTGCCTAAGACAACCAGTTAAAGAGTTTTGTTGATTTATCAAATTCTATTATTGCATGATAAAACTCCCTCTCAATGGGCCATTGAAGTTTCCTTATAGGTTTGGTGTCCTATTCCATGGAAGGTTATTGTTCTACTGGAAAATTGATGGATTCCCTCCTCCTACATCTTGACCTCTTCCTATGACATGAGGAGGTTGGTTAAACTAATGAGAATTTATAGTTACAAATGTGTTACCATAAGAAAAATCAAGGTGCTATGGTCTTTTGTAATTCACATACGAAGCATTTTAAAGGAATCCACCTTGATAATCTTACACTGTTTGAGTATATATGCAATTATCAATTTCATCTCTACTTTCTCAGCATGTGGCACAATTCATAACAGTCTATGTGAGATGCCTTGTTAGGAAATTAGGCAACATATAAGCCAGTAAAAACAAAAATCCATGCTTGTTTCCCTAGTCAGTGAGATCGCACCAATAACTATAAGATGGGAAGGATGGTTGCAAGACATATACATGGTCTTGGAGTAAGTCCAACAAAAATACCATTGCAGTAGTGTGTGTCTTTCTTCAAGCAAAAACATGCTTCTTCAAGCATCACTCGAATAGTCACCAGTGACGACCTCCTAGTCCAACACCACGGATGGTGGTTGACGATGTCCTCCTAGAGATAGGCAATAGCCTCCCACTTCTAGAGTAGTCCATGTAGACCACCGAAAACTCTACATTATGCTATAGAGTAGTCCATGTAGACCACCGAAAACTCTACATTATGCTACCATAGCCAACAGGAAGGAGTTGTCTTTTCAAACATCAATTTACTAGGATTGATTCGCTCTCTCGCAATTATCTCTCCATTGTTGTTCCTCCCTTTTATAAGTATAACTAGCTCAAGCTCTCTATTGGTTACCACAACTGGAGGGGACAAAAAATGTCAAATCTTATTATTGTGTCTGGGAAGCCCCCAGTACCCCTCTTTTTATAAGAGGGTCGGGGTCAAGATTTCCAATCTGTTTGGGAGTCGAAAAGACCACTTTTCATGAATTTGATTGAAACATGCGAACGGCGAACTGATCGGTTCACTGTCTAATCGGTCAATTCATTGCTGAACCGATCAGTTCAACCTTGAATAGGTTGGTTCAACATGTTTCCTCTTTGTAAACATATTGACTTTTAATATTCAATCAATGCACAATCATGACATCAACATCAATCCTTGATTTAATTGAATTGATCATTGAAATGTATGTTTCATATGATGAAATAGACATTTCACTTCATGAAATGGTCATTTCATATCGTGAAATGGTCGTTTCACTATTTAAATTGTCATTTCATACATGAAATGATCATTTCATATGTGAAATGGACGTTTCACATGTCTAGTTTAGGCAAATATTCAATTAATTGTTGTTTGTATTGACATGACACTTGAATCGGTTGGTCCAACACTTGAACTGTTTAGTTCAAAGTCTACTTAGTCAAATTTCAACCTCAGTTGTTTAAAATTCATACCTAAACACTTTAGTAATCAAATTAAATATCATTCATGAATAAACTTCTATTCCAAGTGTATCATATGTGTGTGACCCTATAGGTCCCAATTTACATTAACAGTGAATGTCCATACTAACTTATGACATCACAAGTAATGAGTGGTATTCGGAAACACATAATTGCTATCCAAGTAATTTGTTAAGTTGGAGAACAACTTCAACCTACAATCTATGATTATTGTTACAGTGATCATATAGTTCCTTTGTCTCTGATACCCAGATTGATATCAAGGCACAAAATCATCATCCTCTTCAACATTCAATCCATGTTCCTTGAACTAGATCATACTGTCTGAGATGCATGTGAGTTCACATATCACGTATCGAATCACATGAGTATGTCCATACACTTCTCAGTCTCTGTTATCAAATGGCCTCGATATCAATCTCCTATGGGAGGGACAAAACCCATCTACATCACTCACACTCAATCCCCATGTGTCACAGAGTACTTGCGCATCACCTTTATGACAATCCTTAATCAAGGTCATGTTGTATGATGTCAAAGTACACCGAATGACATGTTATCAGTGTAGTGACTTCAGGTCTAAGAACCATAATCACCACTATCACTATGAGAGTCGATTCTGACTACCATTTAGTGGTTTCCATGTATCACTATCAAGGTGGGTCTGTTCGGTACACTGTTCTCTAACAAGTACTTGTGTGTTTGACTTGATATCACATGTTGTAACGAACTGAAATCTATGTATAATATTAATGTAACCCTTTTTCCTAAGATTTTCCTTTCAATTCTATCCCTGATGTCATTGACGTTGAATTAGTGGAGTTTATAGAGGTTTGGGGTACATTTGTTCACTATTTATGCCAATGTAAGAGTTTATGCATGAATACCTCAATGAAAGTTTATAAAAGGGTCTATTTTGCAAAATATCCACTTAAGTGGGATAAAGATAAAATAAATTCATACTAGAAGTTTTTATGGCCTTTTTGGAACAAGAGAAAGAAAAGAAAATCATAAAACAATGAAAATGTGACATTAAATAAATTAATTTGGTAAATAGAAGAAATGTGAGTAAATTGCCTAAAATTCATAAAAGGTGAACTTAAAAGATAATTCTAAGTTGAAATTTGTTTTCTTTGAGTTCAAGTTTACTTAAATGTTAAGTTGCACAATTTTGGGAAATTAGTAATTATAGTTACATTAATTGAATTGGAAAATAGAAGATATCTCAAAAATATGAAACAAATTATTTAATGGCTCCAAAAGAGGCAACTAATGCCAAATTCGTAATCTACACATTAAAAATAGCCTTTTGGTGAATTTTCATTCAATTTGGAAAATGTTTGATGAAAAGGTGAAGTTAGGAGAGAGAGTGTGTAGAACCTTTAAAATATTAAATAAATGTAGAAACAACTTCAACCTACAAAACTAATGGCAAATTCGTATCCAAAATACTTAATTTGACTTGTGGATGAAGTTTCATCAAATTTTGAGAATCTTAGAGTCATTAATGCATGAGGAAAGAGAAAATAGGATTTGCTAATTTAATGAATCAAAAATCTTGAAAAGGTAAATCTAATTGCATATTTCATTTCTACATACTCGAATTGGCTTAGGTGTCAAATTTCAATCAATTTGGGATTTGTTTGCACCCTCAAAAGAAGAGAGAGAAAAAGAGAAATTAATGCATACACACTATAGTCCAAATTGGTTCAGGATGTTATTTAATGTGTCACGCGATGCTTCTATTTTCAATTTTTTGCACATGATCTGGATCATTGGATCTGTGATTTAATGGCTCCCAGTTGTCGTCTAGCTCGTAACAGATCGGGAAAGGGGATCAGTTCACTTGGGATCTTTAAATCAAAATTCTTACTCCCTACTTAACCTCCAACTGAGATTCTTTTTCCATTGCATTCCAAATGTGATTTTGCACCGATTGATCCATAAATTCTACTAAATTATCGAGGATTCTAGTACCGCCCAAACCATGGTTATGGGCTTTCTCACCGCCATACCTAATAAACCCTAGAACAATACCACACCTATAAATAGCACCTCCGAAACTTTCATCTCCTCTTATCCAACTCTCATCTTCTCTTAATTTTCTCATTACTCGTGTGTGTGGACATAAGAGACCTTGGATCGAGTTTGGGTTAGCAGCAGGTTGTCTTCCTTCACCTCGCCACCTGTGGTCAATCAACCCTAGCTGTAAGTTCGTTGACCTCTCTTCTTTCTTTTCATGTTCTCGATTTCTTTATTTGTTGCTTAATCACATTTTCCCAAAATCTCGACTAAGCTGCTCAGGCGGTCATGGCACGAGTGAGGGGGAGGAATCCCCTGAGTGTTTTTACTGTCTTAGCCTTCTTTATTTCCTCTTTTGATGTGTTTTTCGTGAAAGGGCACTAACATCTTCTCGCCCGTGTTTTCTTTATTTTGAGCTAGTCAAAGTTGACCCTTTGACCTGTGACTTGGACGGACTTGATTGGGCCAAGTCAGTAGGTCGGTCGTGCCCTCTTCTCCTTTTCTCATGATTTTCTTCGCCTATGTGGAACTTTCTAATTTTCTAATAGGATGATATTTCAAAAATCATATCTTTTAATCAAATTATCCAAAATTAACAAATAAATATGTTTTGGAATAAAAAAAATATGTTCTTTCTAATAAAAATGGTTTCAACACCCGATTTCCATGATTTTGTGAAGGATAATTTTTGGATAATGAATTTAATGTATAAATCCCTAAAATCACAACTTAATCATATTAACTCCAAAATAGACATAAAAATACATTTTCTTGATCAGGAAAACCTAATAAATCAATTGGTGAGATTTTCATAGTAAAAATCTAAGTTTTGTTTTAAAAAAGTCCAAAATTAAGGTTTCTCATCATTAAGGTGCATTATATGCTCTAATACATATTAATAATTTCAAATAGGAAAAGTTGAACTTGGGATAATCTAAAAGTGGTGAAAGTTGATAATTGAACTCAATAAGAGAGGTGTTGTGCATCCTTACACCCTAAGTTGGAATAATTGCAAACCAAGCCCTATTTTCCCTAATGAGGCATTATATGAACCCTAATCTCTTTATTTATATTTCCTCTACTTTATTTGCCTCCAAATCAGTATTGAAATTCTATTTCTTGGGTCTTGTACCCCACTGCCTTGTTTCAATTATATGATGCTTCTACTTGCCATAGTTTCTCTTTAGCATGTTAATTTTAGTAGACTATTTAGCTAATGTAGTGGTACTTTTGTATAGCCACCCATAGATAGGGCATGCGTTATTCCTTCCACGGGAATGTGTTACTCTCCCCATTATAAAATATTTTGTAGGTGATTGGGAATGTGTTACTCTCCCCATTATAAAATATTTTGTAGGTGATTGGGAATGTGTTATTCTCCCCTTACCTATTTGGTTGAGGTCCGGTAGGTGTCTCAATCCTACTTAGTTAATGTAGTTAATATTAATCATGCATGCAAATCTTTACTATTTTTCTTTTTATGGCAAGCATCTATTTGATTATGCCTCATACTTATGATCTCTTCAGATTATGATGAAATCTTAGCCTCTATTTCCATGTTGATTCTTTATCTTTTGTCATTGTTCATTATTTTGACACATACCTTGTTTTTATCTCTCTTCTTGGGTGCTCTCCCAACCACACAGGGTTAGAATAAGGTGTTGTACAAGGTCAAGGAAACTAGAACCAGGAGTAGATCTTAGTCTTGCTTCAAAGATGTCTAGTTTGCTACTATTATATCCTATTAGTTTCCTTTCTAATTTTTCCTTTCATGAAATTCATGTAGTGAACTGAGTTCGAAAGCAATGTAATAACTTAGTTTTCCTTTCCACTGCTATTGCCATTTTACATGTATCTGAATAATGCTTGTTTACGTGGAATATTATACATGCATCCCTGAAGAATTATCATTTTTGTGGAAAGATGGATGTTTTGTATTTCCTATAAATTTTAGTAAGGAGGTGATCTCGCCTCTTTAAAACATGGTATTCGAGCCTATTGGGAAGCTACTAGGGCATAAGTTGAAAGTAAAGGTGTCTGGAAAGGATTAGGGTTTGAGGGATGGAAAGTTTTTCCTCCACCCCACTAACTTAGTTTACGACGACTCCTAGATCCATATGATGTCTACCTAGCCTAAGTTGATACTAACTGTATGAAATAGCATGTCCATAGGCAATAGTAGACATATATATATCTGTTATCTACTCCTAGAAATCTTATGTTATACCCTTGTCTTTCAGGAAGGGAGATTTGTTTGGGAACATGGACAACTCTTCCTCTGGATCCTCCTCTAGAAACATTGACAATTGGGACACCCCAATGACTCTCCACAACAACGTGTCAACTCTTCATGTAGGAACACCGATCTTGACCCCTGAGAAAGAGTTGACCATGTTGTGCTAGTTGCTCTCGACTTTGGTGGGACAACTCTCCAGTGTTGCAGTTGTTGTAAGTAAGCCTAAGGAGTTCACTATGATGAACTTCATCAAGATGAAACCACCGTACTTTATGGGTAAGAGTGAGCCAAACATGGCATATAAGGTTGATGATTGGGTGTTGGAGTTGAAACATACTTTCGATGGCATGACATGTCCTCCTCATTAGAAGATTCTCTTTGCAACAAATGTGTTGGATGGGCCAGCATGAGTCTGGTGGAATGGGATGTCTCATACTTGCGACACCTCTAGCTTGGCCTAGAAGCAGTTCCTCAAGCTATTCCATGAGAAGTACATATGCACCACCTATTTGAAGAGGAAGGAATAAAAGTTCTATAGCATACAACAATGAATATGAGCATATCTGAGTACGTTCAATGTTTCTTGCTTCTACAACGTTATGTTGTGGATCTTGGAGCTAAATGAAGACCGACCCTTTTTATTGAAGGACTGAGTTATAGCGTCAGTCACAACCTTGTTCCCCAACTACCTCTTAACTTTCAACAAATGGTGGACAAGGAGCTGGTGATAGATTCCTACCATGGATTTCAGTCTTCTAGGCACAACAACAACAACAAGAGGAACAACTCAGGCGGTAACCAAGGATGCGCTACGTGCAACCGTTGCTCCCGTTCTCACCCGCCTGGAAGGTGCCCATGCCCAACCTCATAGAGATGATTGACCTGCACCTATCTTCCATGAGTGCGGCCAAGTTGGACACATCTGACCTAAGCTTCAACATCGACAAGCTCTAGCTCAGCAACCTTCTCAACAGTCGCAACATCGTCAAAATCTGCCTCCAAGGAACAACAACAACCAGAACCGGCAAGGTCGTCAACCCTTGGTGGAAAGGCGGAATGGAAGAGTATTTTCTATTAATGCTGAAGAAGCTGGAGAAGATAATGAAGACATCGAAGGTAATTTACATATTTATATGCATACTATTAAAGCACTTTTAGATTTTGGCTTGTAAAATACCTTCATATCAACTCAACTTGCTTCAATGTTAGAGATAGAATCAGAATACATGGATCATGTGTTATATGTTAAAACCCCTACTGGTAGAATTTTCTCTTCTTATCTCAAACCCCCAACCTTAGACCTTTGTATCTCTAGAAAGATATTTCCTTCATATTTCATCCTACTTGACATGATCGTTTTTTATGTTATCCTAGGGATGGATTGGTTGAGGAGGTATAAGGCAGTTTTGTTTCTGTGAGGAATCAAAGGTTTGTTTCTTACATCTTGATGAGGGATGGATGTTCATCAAGGGTAGGAAGTGAGAAGTTCGGCAGTTTATCATCTCTACTATCAATGTCGAAAAGCTTGTCTCACAAGGGTGTAGAGCATATTTAGCGTCTATCATTCTTGATGTCACACATACTACTCTAGATCATATAGATGTGGTGAGAGAGTTTCCTAATGTCTTTCCTAAGGAGTTTCCCCCAACTCACAAGGTGGAGTTTTTCATTGAGCTCGCACCTAGAACTTCACCTACCTCAGAGCCACCTTATCGCTTGGCACCTGCTGATATCGCCAAGCTTAAGAAGTAGCTTTAGGAGCTTCTCGACATGGTTTTTTTGCACCCCTAGTATTTCACCTTGGGGAGCCCCTATCTTGTTCATAAAGAAGAAGGGTGGTTTTTTGTGTATGTGCATGGACTATCGTATGGTTAACCAAGTAACGATAAAAACTATTATCCCTTACCATGCATCAGTGACCTGTTCGATCCACTAAAGTTAGCCATTGTGTTCTCGAAGATGGATATGCAAAGTGGCTACTACCGTATGCGTGTGAAAGATGAAGATGTCCTGAAGATAGCTTTTAGAACTTGTTATGGGCATTATGAGTTCCTGGTAATGCCCTTCCGCTTGAATAATGCCCTTGTTGCTTTCATGGACTTAATGAATCAAGTGTTCCGTCCTTATCTCAATCAGTTTGTGGTGGTGGTCATTGAAAATGTCTTGGTCTACTTTGAGTCTAAAGAACAACACCGTGAACATCTACAGATCAGATAAACACACTGGGAGAAAATAAATTCTATGCTAAATTCTCAAAGTGTGAGTTATGGATTAAGGAAGTGATGTTTCTAGGTCATGTGATTTCTCTCAGACATATTGTCATTGATCCTACAAAGGTAGAAGTTGTGGCCAAGTGGAAAGCTACAAAGACTCCGTCTGAGATCTATAGTTTCCTTGGTTTAGCAGGTCATTATATGAGGTTTATCAAGAGTTTCTCTGAGTTAGCTCTCCCTCTAACAAAGTTGACATGAAAATAAGTCAAGTTTGTGTGGACACCAAAATGTGAGGATAATTTTCAGAAGCTGAAAGGATGTTTGACATCTGGTCATGTTCTTGCGTTACCTATCGAAGGCAGACCCTACATCATTTTTACTGATTCTTCTAAGAAAGGATGAGGGTGTGTCTTGATGCAAGAATATTGAGTGATTTCCTATGCTTCATGCCAGTTGAAACCTAATGAAGAGATTTGGACCACGCATGATTAGAGCTACCCACCATCATGCATGCTTTAAAGATATGGAGACACTATATGTATGGAGTTAAGTTTGAAGTCTTCTTAGATCATAAGAGCTTGAAGTATCTTTTGACAAAGAAGGATCTGAATCTAAGGAAGAGAAGATGGATGGAATACCTTAAGGACTACAACTTTACCATCACATATCATCCTGGTAAAGCAAACATAGTTATTGATGCTTTGAGTCAGAAGAAAAATGTCGTCTGTGCTGCTTTGAATCTGGAGTTTGTTTCTTGTTGGCAACCACAACCTATTGATGAAGAGGATTTTGAGAAGTTGTGTGTTCACATGGATAATTTTTCCATGACACCATCTTGGATCTCGAAAGTTGTTGTTGTACAGCTTGAAAGCCCTGAGCTTGATGAGATGAAGACCTTAGTTGAGAAACCACAATCTAATTTTTCGGTTGGAGTGGATGGTGCGGTCCGTTTCTAGCAAAGGTTGTAAATACCTAAAGTTGGTGACTTGCAACAGAGAGTTTTGAGCAAAGCCTATGGGTCTAAGTACACTATACACCATGCTATGACCAAGATGTATGAGGACCTACAATGAAATTTCTGTGAAAGAATATGAAGAAGGATATCACTCTATTTGTGGCAAAGTGTTTGACATGTCAACAAATCAAGATAGAGCATCAATGACCTGGTGGCCTTCTTCACCCTCTTGTGATTCCATAATGGAAATGGGAGAAGATTACAATGGACTTTGTCACTAGTTTCCCTAAGAGAAAGAAAGGTTATGATGCAGTGTGGGTAGTGATTGATTGACTTACTAAGTCTACCCACTTTCTACCTTTCAATTCCACTTACAAGGTTGATGAGATCGCTCAATTATATGTGGATTGGATCGTTCATCTTCATGGTGTACCCAAGATGATTGTGATGACCTAACTTTTCTCTCTCCTCTATTGTACCCTTGCTCTGTCAACAAGTGTTGTCTTGCTCAATTTGACATCAATTCCATAGTTGGAATCATATGATGCTCCGATTTGGTTAAATCAATGATCAGTTTTTCCAATATGTGACTCTAATTTAAGAAATTGAATGTGTATCATTCCTTGATATGTATCCATCCTTCTAGTGAAAATTGAACCTCATTATTGTACTTTTTGGGCTCTCTAATATGTATCATATTGTAGTTCTCTTAATTATCTTTCCAGCGATATTTGTTTGGTTCATGAGGTTGGGATTCCTGCTCCGTGACAATGATAGTATCTGATTGTGACTCAGAGTTTACCTCTCATTTGTGGAGTCAGATTCAGGAAGAAATGGGAACTGGGTTACATTTCCGTAGTGCTTATCATCCACAAACAGACGGTCAGTCTGAGAGAACAATGCAAATTCTGGAAGACTACTTCATGCCTATGTTATGTGAAAACCTCTAGAGGGGGGGTGAATAGAGTTTTATAATGATTTTAAAGTAATTTACACTCAAACAACCAAAGTAAATATTTAGAAGAGGAACACAGGTGTTTAGAGTGGTTCCACCTTAGCAAATACTAAGGAGTCAGTCCACTACCCGGTTGCTTACCCAACCGGGATTTTGAAAGTACTAAATTTTATTACCTCTCAAGGATGTTACATAAAATTTACAATACTTTCTAAACACCCTTTGGACAGCCTTCACCTTGAAGTAGTCTTGCCAACCTCGAAGCAGCCTTCCTTGAAGTAACTTCAAGATCCCCCTTGAAGTAGCCTTCCTCCCGAAGTAGCTTCCCGTCAAGACAACCTTCTGAAGTAGTCCAAAGTCTTCCTCTTCACCACGAAGAGCTTCACCCTCTCCAATCCGCAGCCTCCTACCTGGAGTAGCAAGGAGAGTACAAGTAATACAAGGAACAAGAAAGGAATAAAAGAAAATACAACTTATCCTTGTAGCTCAAGGCTTGATTTCCCTAGATCAAGCGTTTGGATTTTCCTAGCCAATATGATGAACTTGTGATTGCTAGGGTTAGGAAAATCTAGCCTATAGGACGAGCTTGAGCTAAAGGGAAAATGGCCAATTGATCACAAAGCTCAGTTCACACAGATTGCACAAGAGGGCTCAAGTATTTTCTCAAGTATATCAAGTGTAAGAAGTAAATTCTAGTGTCCTATGGCTTGTCCTATTTATAGGAATGGCCTAAGTATGCTTAAGGACGTTCTAGACAACTTCTAGGGGTTTCTAAGTGCTTAACTAGCCGTTAGGTACAAAGTTGTTGCTTTAACAACGGCTAATTACTTTACTCTGCAGTTTCTGTCAGAGATCGTCTCGGTCGAGGAATGGTCGACCGAGACACCTACTCGGTCGAAGTTTTGTCGACCGACAGGCTCTCTGGATTAACGTTCATTTGCAACTGCCAACTAACTTGTCAGTTGTGTCTAACGGCTACATTGGATCTTTCTCGGTCGAGGAGTTTGTCGACCGAGAGTGTCTCGGTCGAGGAGTTGGTCGACCGAGATAGATCCTGTTTTAAGATTTCAAGTTAGGCATTAATTATGTGTGTGAGTGTGCATAGGTGATCCTATTGAATGGATGACTAAGGTGTTTAGCTAGGGAAAATCCAATGCTTGATTTACATGCGATTCTAAGTACTTGTACATTATATTTCTGTACAAGTTTTTATAATGATTACATTTGCATGAAAAATATAAATACTTCTTGTTGAATTTTCCTTATAGTTTTGTCATCCTGCACACTCAAGTAGCTCGTCAGATAAATAGGAATGAAATGTTTGTCATAATCAAAACAAAGGGATTTATCATAATATCCAATTTATCCAACATTATGGATTGGGGAGGTGCATGGGATAAGTGTCTTTCATTGGCTGAGTTTTCTTACAACAATATCTACCAAGCTAGTATTGGTATGCCGCCTTATGAAGCTCTATATGGGAGACCTTGTAATTCTCCATTACACTGGGATGATGTGGGAGAAGATACTCTAGTGAAGACTGATGATATGCAGATGATGATAGAGAAGATTTAGTTGATTAAGAAGTGTATGAAAGTTGCATAAGATCAACAGAAGATGTATGCAGACAGAAAGAGGTCTGATGTGAGTTTCTTAGTGGGTGATTGTGTGTTCCTAAAGATGAAGCCTATACACTCTATTGCATTGATCTAAAGTTAAAGGAAAGCTTAGTCCATGCTATGTTGGATAATTTGAGATATTAGATAAGGTTGGAAATTGCACATACCATCTAGATCTTCCTCCTTCCTATGATAAGATCCATGATGTGTTACATGTATTTGTGCTAAGGAAGTATGTGAAAGACCCTTCTCATGTACTCATAATAGAACCTTTGGAGATTCAGGAGAATTTGACCTATGAAGAGTTACCTATGAAGATTCTTGACTACCAAGTTAAGCAATTGAAGAACAAGAAGATTGAGCCAGTGAAAGTCTTATGGCAGTATCATGGTTTGGAAGAAACCACTTGGGAGCTTAGAGATGAGATGTTGTGTACTCATCCTTCTTTTTTTGTTTGACATTTTGAGGACGAAAATATTTTTAACGGGTGGAGTACTGTCACAAACTAAAATCTATGTATAATCTTAATGTAACCCTTTTTCCTAATCTTTTCCTTTCATTTTTGTCCCTTATGTCCTTGATGTTGAATTAGTGGAATTTATAGAGGTTTGGTGTACATTTGTTCACTATTTATTCCAATGTAAGGGTTTACACACAAATACCTCAGTGGAAGTTTATAAAAGGGTCTAATTTACATAATATTCACTTAAGTGGGATAAAGATAAAATAAATTTGTACTAGAAGTTTCTATGGCCTTTTTGAAACAAGAGAAAGAAAATAAAATCCTAAAACAATGAAAATGTGGCATTAAATAAATTAATTTGACAAATAGTGGAATCTGAGTAAAATTCCTAAAATTAATACAAGGGAAACTCAAAAGATAATTTTAAGTCCAAATTCATTTTCTTTGAGTTCAAGTTTACTTAATTGATAAGTTTCACAATTTTGGGAAATTAGTAATTATAATTACATTAATTGAATAGGAAAATAGGAGATATTTCAAAAATATAAAATAGATTATTTAATGACACCAAAATAGGCAACTAATGCCAAATTCGTAATCTACACATTAAAAATAGCCTTTGGGTGAATTTTTAATCAGTTTGGAAAATGTTTGATGAAAAGGTGAAGTTAGGAGAGAGAAAGTGTGTAGAACCTTCAAAATATTAAATAAATGTAAAAACAACTTCAACATGTGAAAAAATGGCAAATTTGTATCCAAAATACTTAATTTTACTTGTGGATGAAGTTTCATCAAATTTAGAGAATCTTAGAGTCAATAATGATTGAGGAAAGAGAAAATAGGATTTGCTAATTTAATGAATAAAAAAATCTTCAAAAGAGAAATCTAATTGCGTATTCGAATTCCACATACTCAATTAACTTAGATGTCGAATTTCAATTGATTTGGGATTTTTTTGCACCCTCAAAAGAAGAGAGAGAAAAAGAGAAATTAATGCATACACGTTATAGTCCAAATTGGTTTAGGATTTCATTTAATGTGTCAAGTGATTCTTTTATTTTCAATTTTTCATGCATGATATGGACCCTTGGATCCAAAATCCAATGGCTCCTAGTCATCATCTAGCTCGTGATGAATTGGGAAAGGGGATCAATTCACATTAGATATTCGAATCAGGATTTCTTGCTCCCTACTTAACCTCCAACCAAGATTCTTTTCCCATTGCATTCCAAATGTGATTTTGCACTGATTGATCCATAAATTCTGCCAAATTATTGAGGATTCTAGAAAATCCCCAACCTTGGTTCTAGGTTTTCTCACTGCCATATCGAATAAACCCTAGAACAATACACACCTATAAATAGCACCCCCAAAACCTTCGTCTCCTCTTCTCTTAATTTTCTCATTGATCGTGTGTGTGGACATCAGAGACCTTGGATCAAGTTCGGGTTTGCCACAGGTTGTCTTCTCCTCGCTACCTCCAGCTAATCAGCCCTAGTTGTAAGTTTGTTGACATCTATTCTTTTTTATCATGCTCTTAGTTTCTCGAATTGTTGCTTGGTCATGTTTTTCCCAAATCTCAACCAAGCTGCTCAGGCAACCAATGCATGAGTGAGGGGGGAGAATCCCCTAAGTGTTTTTACTAGTTTACCCTTCTTCGTTTCCTCTTTTGATGTGTTTTTTGTGTAAGGTCATAAACATCTTTTCACCTGCGTTTTCTTTTTTTTGAGCCAGTCAAAGTCGAGCATTTGACCCGTGACTTGGCTGGACCTGATTGGGCCAAGTCAGTGGGTTGGCCCCACCCTCTTCTCCTTTCCTCATGATATTTTTTGCCTATGTTGAATTCTTAATTGGCTAATATTGCAAAGATCGTATCTTTTAATATACTTTTTCAAAGTTAACAAATAAATATGTTTTGGAATAAAAAAAATATGTTCTTTCTAATAAAAATGGTTTCAAGGCCTGATTTCCATGATTTTTCAAAGGATGATTTTTGGAGAATGAATTTAATATTTAAAATCCATAAAAATCACAACTTAATCATATTAACTCCAAAATAGACATAAAAGTAGATATTCTTGATCAGGAAAACCTAATGAGTTGATTGGTGAGGGTTTTAGAGTCAAAATCTAAGTTTTGTTAAAAAGGCCCAAAATTAGGGGTTCTCATCATTAAGGTGCATTATATGCTTTAATACATATTAAGAAATTGAAAGTAGACCAGTAGTGTGGCTCAGCAATCCCCAATGAAGGGACTCGGGTTTGAATCTGGTTACGTAACCCTCGGGATGCAACAAGGCCCCACATTATTGAGCGCACCACGGTGCCCCCATGTACGTGGATGGTTCTGGGGTTTATCCTTGACTGGGTGGGGTCCAATAGTGGCAGGTCCCAGGAGGGGTTCCTCGTTATAAAAAAAACAAATTGAAATAGGAAAAGTTGACCTTGGGGCTATCTAAAAGTGGTCAAAGTTGATAATTGAATTCAATAAGAGAGGTATGTGCATCCTGACACCCTAAGTTGGGATAATTGCAAACCAAGTCCTATTTTCCCTAATGAGGCTTTATATGAACCCTAATCTCTTTATTTATATTTATTTTTCTATATTTGCCTAAAAATAGTATTGAAATTTTATTTCTTGGGTCTTGTACCCCACTTCCATGTTTCAATTAGATGATGTTTCCACTTGCCATAGTTTCTCTTTAGCATGTTGGTTTTGTTAGACTATTTAGCTAATGTAGTGGTACTTTTGTACAATCACCCACAGATAGGGCATGTGTTATTTTACCCAGGGGAATGTGTTACTCTCCCCATTATAAAAAAAAATTTTGTAGGTCATTGGTAATGTGTTATTCTCCCCTCACCTATTTGGTTGATCTCCGGTAGGTTCCTAAACCCTACTTAGTTAATGTAGTCAATATTTATCATGCATGCAAATCTTTTACTATTTCTCTTGTTATGGCAAGCATCTATTACATTATGCCTTATACTCTTGATCTCTTCATGTTATGATGAAATATTAGCCTTGATTTCCATGTTGTTTCTTTATCTTTTGTCCTTGTTGATTATTTTGACACATACCTTATTTTTCTCTCTCTAGTTGGGTGCTCTCCCGACCACCCAAGGTTGGAATAAGGTGTTGAATAAGGTTAAGGAAACCAAGACCAGGAGTAGATCTCAGTCTTACTTCAAGTATGTCTAGGTTGCTACTGCTAGATCCTATTAGTTTCCTATCTAGTTTTTCCTTTCATGAAACTCATGTAATGAACTAAGTTCAAAGCTATGTAATAACTCCATTTTCCTTTTCACTACTATTGACATTTTACATGTATATGAATCATGCTTATTTAATTGGAATATTATACATGCATCGTACAAGGTTTATTGTTTTTGTGAAAAGATGGATGTTTTGTATTTCTTTTAAATTTTAGTGAGGAGGTGATTTCACCTCTTTACACATATCATGACTAATGTGACTCTATCATCAGTCAACACACACTCTAGTCTTATGTATTATTGTTGTTTATTTTTCTTCCACAATAATATCTGACTAGGGACACAACAAGAATGTATTTACTCTTATCATACATATATCTCATTGTTTAGGTCCTCAACCTTAATACATATGTCATAGAGTAACATCATCCTTTAGACAACTACTTATGTATGTGCCATGATCTCATGATTGAAACAAATACAATAGACAGAATTACCTTTATCATTATCAAATCAGGTATCTCATGCCCCAATACAATCATCATACGATTGGCTCTCTGGGCATACATACCTAAAGACTCCCACTTGCACTTAGAGACAATCACCCACAAATATAATTCTAAGTGATCTTAATATCCATCATGTTTCTGCTATGCAAGTGCTTTTACATTGGGTTAGCAATGTTTGCTTCAAGTCGATATTTTGCAAGTTTTCCCATCTCCTCATTGTACAACCTCTCGTATGAGATGGAGGTGTCGTAGTATGCTATCTGAGATTCCTTGCCTATCTACTAGCTCCATTGTTTGTCACAATGTTTCAATTGTGTCATCAATAGTTAAAACCTCCCACAAGTTCATATGTATGAACTTCTTGATCCATATAGTATCCTTTGATGTGTTTAAAACATCAAGGTACTCAATTTATATTGTAGAATTAGAAATTGCCTATTACTTGAAACATTTTTAGCTTACAGTTCTATTTTAAGGTCAAACACAAATTTTGATTGTGATCATTAATTTTGTTTTTCATTTTGGAAGCTTGCATTAGTGTAACCCTTTACACTCAACTCTTCCTTATTACCATAACCAAGGAACCAATCCTTTTAAGTGCTTATCAAATACGTAATTATGTTCTTTTATGGAAATCTAATGACTTCCACTAGAATCTGATAAATATCTTGTTATCATGTCCAATACATACGGGATAACGGGATGAGTAAATAACATTGCATACATGATAGATCCAATTGTGACTTCATATGGCATCTTGCTCATGTATTTCTCATTCTTGATAAGAACTGGAGCACTAGGCTCTTAAGAGACTAATCCTATGGAACATCCACAAATCGTCTCTCATTCAGTCTTGCATGTTGAGCATGTGCAACATCTTTCCAATATATGTGCTCTTACATAGATCAAGAAGCCTTCTATATCTATCTCTATAGATCTTATTTCTAGATATAGGATGCTTCGCCTAAACCCTTCATACAAAAGGTATTTCAAACTAGGTTTTGATATACGATGATAAGGATGTTATTCCCCATCATTATGTGGAATATAAATATGCTCCCACTAAATCTTTTGTAATCACATATTTCATCTTCAATCTAACTAAATTCAAACTCTTTGACTATCTTTTCAAATAGAAGATTCCACCTTTGAGATTCTTGCTTCAATACACATATTGACCTTTGTATCTTACATACATTATTTATATTATTAGAACTATAAAACAATTAGGATGTGTCATGCATACATCCTCATAATTATTCTAGTTAATGAATGTGGTTTTAACATCCATGTGCCAAATTTTATAGTCATAAAAAGATGCAATGGCAAGCATGATCTTGATGGATTCATCCATGGCAACTGGTGAAAAGATTTCATCATGTTCATCACCTTGAAGCTATTTGAAACTCTTTGAAACCAATCTACTCTTTCATGTTGTTCCTTTTCTTGAATATCCAATTGCACCCTATGGGTTTCACCCCTTAAGGTGGATCCACCAAGGTCATACCTTGTTGGTGTACATGGAGTCCATCTTGGATCTCATGGCCTCTAACCATTTGTCAAATTCTGATTCCTTAATAGTTTCTAGATTGGTTGTTGTCTTATCATCTAATGACCAACTTACCACCTTTCTGAGTTATAAGATATCATAATCTTTCAAACTCAAGGCATTTTCTACTATATCTATGAAGTGTTGTGTTACATAAGGAACTTGAGATTCCACAACATCTTATGATTCTCTTTGTTCCTAGTATACCTCTTTTCAGTTAAACATTTTCTTGTTGGTTTTGAACATTTCAAGTTCTACTTTTCTCCCATAGATTCCTTTGGAATTAAGTTCCAATAGGAAAATAGCTATCCTGGCAAGAAACAATTTTGTTGTTGGATTGGAATATAAAAGCAGTTTTTTAACAAAACAACATTTATGTGATTTGTGGACAAAGATTTTTAAGAAACTATTTTCTCTTATAAGATTTCAATCCTAATCTTTATAAAGACATATTGGGACACCTCGCATAACCATATTTCATATGGTGTCTTTTGAACCATCTTAGATGGTAAATTGTTTCGTGTAAAGCATGTGCCCAAAAACAAAATTGAAAGGCCAGCTATATTTTATTGATAATCTCACCATGACTAATAGGGTGATTCCTTTTGTCTGATACACTCTCTTGATACATTATCATGATCTCCCAAAAGGTTCTCAAACTCTTGGTTCAAATTATTTTTCATATTGATCATATTGAAGTGTTTTAATACTTAGACAAAGTGGATGATGTAATTCATTCATGATCTTCTCTAACACTTCAAGAGATTAGACTTTGTATTTCAATAAATATAAACTACAATATTTACTGAGAACATCGGCAGATATGATGAGGTACTATTAACTACATCTAGCATTTATTCTAAAAGGTCTATATACCTCAGTATGTATGAGCCTTAATAGAATACTCACTCTCCCACTACATCTAGTGAGAGGTGATTTTGTCATATTTCCCAATAAATAATACTTGCATGTCTCTATTGGTTCAATAACTAAAAGAGTCTATATAACCATCATGTGGATTCTAGAAATGCAATTCTCATTTTGTGTTGTAGATGACAATGCTATATGTATTCATTGTTTGAGTCATCGAGTCATTTAGTCATGCACATTTGAGACATAGGGCAGTACTTCCATATAAGATCTTATATTTGAAAATGAAACATCAATTTATTCATAATATTCTTATACATACAAGATACATGATGTTTTCATCAATGAAAGGTACATAATAGCAATTCACTAATTCTATTACATGTCCATTAGGCGAATGACATATTCCAACTGTAGTGGTAGAAACTCTTGCTCTGCATAGTTCTAGCTTACTTCTTATTAGATCCTGAAGTGGAGATTTCTATCTCCTCATTCTTCTTCCTTAGTTTCTTTAAGTGAAAAATACATATTCCTTTAGCACTTGCCCTTCTTCTTATCTTGAATGCATAAGACTTGGACTTCAACTTAGCCTTAGAACTATTCTCAGCCTTGCCTTTATCATTGGACTTCTCTCTGTTGATCCTCATCACATGTTTTTCCTTCTTCATTATTGCTTCAACATTTATCAACATGTTGAGTAATTCTGACTATAGTTTAGCCAAGTTACTCAAGTAGTAATAGTCGATAAACTAGCTATATCATTCTGGCAATGATTGTAAAATCATATTCATGGACAACTCTTGGTTCAAAGGGAATCCCAATCTCTCTCGATGTTCTACATGCCCAATCATATTGAGAACATGGGGCTCTACTGGATCTCCTTCTATCATTTTGCACTCAAAGAGCACCTTTGAGACATTGTACCTTTCTTACTTTGCATGATTCTGGTTCATATTCTTAAGATGTGTGACCATCTCAGGAATCCCCATGTCTTCATGTTGCTCATGCAACTAATAGTTCATGAAACATAGCATAAGGTGCTTAACGTCTAAGGCATCATTGACATGCTTCCAATAAAAATCCACTTTATCCCTAGGCATATTAGGATCAAGTTCCTCTAGAACTAGTGTATCTAGGACATAAAGCTTATGCTCATCATTGAGAACCCTTCTCAAAGTCCAGAACCAATCATGGAAGTTTGTAATGTTCAGTTTTTTCATCTTAAGAACTGATCGCAACAATGATTTGTTTGAAATTTGTTTTTACAAAAGAAATTTACAATTTATCAAAAACACTTTTGATTAATTAGATTTGATAACATAGATGATACTAATTAGGCCTTTAATTAATTATTGCTCCAGCTATTTTGTTCAAATTAATAGCCCTCACTATCAATTTAGAAGATTGCAACACACAACCTCCTAGTGAGCCAAGATCCATATTTCATCAAACCATGAGTCAGCTTTGGCTGATCGCCCACAACTTGACTATTTAGGTAGAAAATGTTTGTCAATTTCATCTTATGCAACTCTTGGATATATGTTGTGCACAACTCTTTGTCAAAGTCCATTTGTATGCTTATAGGCACTTAATCTCATTAACATCACCTAGTTAAGCTTGACCCAAAAACCAACACAATAGAATATGCACCTTGCTTTGGCAGATGTAAATATCTACCATCACACTTCTACGAGATGGACATCATACATGCTTTGGCATAACTTACGCTTAGTAGATCAAGTTTTTCATGTGTGTTTCTTATGGAAATCATCTAAGACTTAATATTGTATTGAGGGATTCATATATAAATACATATACATATCCAATCACCACACACTTATAGTACGCATCATATACATGCTATAACCATAATGAAACATGAAATAATAAACACAAGCAATGGTTATGGCCATACTAATGTAATTCCTTAGAGTTATAAGGAATTACTACCACCTATGGTCTTGTAGCAACCTATTGTTGATGATGATCTGTGTTGAACTAGTTTGAGACGATCAGTTCCACCCTTGAACCGGTCAGCTAGCCTCCTAGTTGGTTGGTTGGTTTCTCAAACCAGTCATTTGACCATCGGTCCTTGCAACATATAGACTCCTCCAATAGGTCATTGACTCCTCTTATCATTACCTTCTCTATCCCCCCATCTGATCAGTTTTGCTCCTGAACCGATTGGTTCGCCTGATGATCCGATTAGCTCGCTCGGTGCATAATGTCTTCTTTTCCATAAAATGACTAAAAGCTATCCTAATATTACATTATAATTATGAGACCTCAAGTTACATTCAAGAGGAGCATAAGAAGGAAAGAATTGATACTTTTACATATGGAAAAGAAGAGAGAGGCTTATTATGCAAACTGAGATATAAAGGGGAACCACAACCATCCACCAAGAACAAGAGGTCTAGGGTTATAGGCCATAACCACACTACCAATCACCATCAAAATGATTTTAAGATGACACTATTAGGAAATTGACGTGGCTCTGATACCACTATTAGGAAATCTGGACAACAAATAAGGCAGTTGAAACAAAAATTAATGCATGATTCCCTAGTCAACAAGATCCCATCAATAACTATGAGATGGGAAATAAGGTTGCAAGACATATACCTGGTCCTGGAGCAAGTCAGTGACAATACCCTTGCATTAGTGTGTGCCTTTCTTCAAGCAGCAATGTGCTTCTTCAAGAAGCACTCGAGCATTCATATGCGGCGGCCACTTGGTGCAACACGAAAGATGACGATTGACGACATCCTTCTAGCGATAGGAAACTACCTCCCACTTCTAGAGTAGTCCACACAGACCACCAGAAACTCCATGGTGTGCTACCAAAGATAACGGGAAGGAGTTCTCTTGGAATGTCAATCTTCTAGGATTGATTCAGTCTCCTATAATTGTCTCTCCCTTTTAGTTCCTCTCTTTTACGAGTAGAACTTGCTCGGGATCTCTATTAGTTACCACAACCAGAGGGGACAAAAATTGTCAAAGCTTATTGTTGTGGCTGGGAAGCCCCCAGTGCCCCGCTATTTATAGGAGGGCCAGGTTCATGATTTCCATTCTGTCTGGGAGTCAAAAATATGGCTTTTATGAATTTTCCATAATGTGGGAATGGTGAACCGATTGATTCATTGTCCAACTGGTCTGTTCAACCTTGATCCGGTTTGTTCAACATGTTTACTATTTGCAAACATATTGGCTTTTAATATTCGATCAATGCACAATAAGGACATGAAGATCAACCCGTGAGTCAAAATGATCATTGAACCGGGCATTCCAAATGATGCACCAATCATCTAACTTCATGAAATAGTCATATCATATCATGAAAAGGACTTTTCACTATTGAAAATTTCATTTCATACATGAAATTGTAATTTTATATGTGAAATGATCGTTTCATATGTCAAATGGTTGTTTCACATGTCCAGTTCAGGAAAATATTTCACCAATTATTGTTTGTATTGACCCGACACTTGAATCGCTTGGTCCAACACTTGAAATGTTTGGTTCAAAGCCCAGTCAGTCAATTTTCAATTTTAGTTGTTTAAATTTATTACCTAAACACTTTAGTAATCAAGTTAAACATTGTTCTTGAACAAAATCCTATTCCAAGTGTATCCTAAGTGTGTGACCCTATAGGTCCCAATTTACATTAGCAATGAATGTCCATAACTAACTTATGACATCACAACCAATGAGTGGTATCTAGGAACAAATCATGTATACCCAAGTAATTTAGAAAGTTGGAGAATAACTTCAACCTACAATCCATGATCAGTGTTACAATGATCGTATAGTTCCTTTGTCTCTAATTTTCAAATTGAACTCAAGGCATGGAATCATCATCATCTTCAATGTTCAATCCATGTTCCTTGAACTAGATCATAGTATCTGAGATACATGTGAGTTCACATATCATATATTGAATCACATGAGTATGTCCATACACTTCTTAGTCTCACTTATCAAGTGGCCCAAATATCAATCTCCTATGGGAGGGACAAATCCCATTTACATTACTCACACTCAATCCCCATTATCACAAAGTACTTGTGCATCACCTTTATGGTAACCCTTATTCAAGGTCACGTTGCATGATGTCAAAGTACAAATAATGACATGTGATGAGTGTAGTGACTTCAGGTCTAAGAACCACAATCACCACTATCACTATGGGAGTTGATTCTAATGACCATTCAATGGTTTCCATGTATCACTCTCAAGGTGGGTCGGTCTGATACACTGTTCTCTAACAAGTTCATGTGTGTTTGACTTGATCTCACATATCATGAGTGATGAGAATCTGTCATCAGTCAACACAGACTCTAGTCTTATGTATTATTATTGTCTATTTTTCTTCCACAGTAATATCTCACTAGGGACATAATAAGAATGTATTTACTGTTGTCATACATATGATATCATTGTTTAGGTCCCAAACCTGAAGACATATGTCATTGATTAACATCATTCTTTAGACATATACTTATGTATGTGTCATCATATCATGATTGATAAAACATAATATATGGAATAACCTTTGTCATCATCAAATCAGGTATCGAAAGCCCCATTACAATCATCATATGATTGGATCTCTAGGCATACATACCAGCAAACTCTCACTTGCACTTCGAGCCAATCACCCAAAAATCTTATTCCAAGTGATCTTAACATGTCCATCATGTTTCTATTGCACAAGCACTTTTATATCAGGTTATCTGTGTTTGTTTCAAGTCAGTATTTTGCAAGTTTTCACATCTCCTTGTTGTACAACTTCTCGCCTGAGATGGAGATGTCGTAGTATGCTATCTGAGATTCCTTGCCTATCCACTAGCTCCATTAGTTGTCATAGTATTCTATTGTGTCATAATTGATTAGATACTCCCACAAGTTTATATGCATGAACTTCTTGATCCATATTGTGACACCCTGCCATCACATAGACAACAAGATGACACGCGAAAATGTGTGGAACCATATATTACCGAAAACACGGGTTAATTAAAACCGATTGCGGGAACATATGTACAAAACATTTGCAACCAGGCCCTGCAAGAAGATCATGTCATATATAGATATATTCAAGATCACCTGCCAGATATGTTCACAATTTATTGCCACCTACTGTCGCAACAATGCATATTAGTTCATCACATATTTATATATACAGAACGGCCACATACGTCCAACAGTAGGGTATACAAAAATTACAACAGCTAAACATCATGAAACGTCGTCAAAACACTTCCGAGGACCTGAGAGTATAGGGATGACTCTAGGACTCTACACAGAACCATCAAAACATCAACATGTCCATCTCTTGCCTTCTACTGCTCTTCTTGCTGCTCGGCCGCACCCTCACGACCACCACCATGTCTAGAGCGATCACCTAAAAAGGTTGTAAACCAGCGGGGTGAGACACACAGTCCCAACGAGAAACATAACTCCCCGTCAAAACTATAAACCTCAAGGTTAAAGCAGATAACAGAAAAATAGCTGATAAAGCGTATAACAAAAGCAGCATACAAAGCAAGGCTATTAATACCATTAAGCTTACCAAGATATCTGGGAGGCATATAACCAAGTATTCCTTTATGGAACATGATTGACAAGATAAGCTTTATAAGAACTTATCACAAGATATAAGGATCGTACGCACAACTGCATAGTACAACTATATCAGCTATATAAGCAAGGCCTCAATCAATGTTCTGTGTTTTGCTCTAAGCAAGATATACTTATTCGGATGGATTACATTTTATTATGCCCTGAGGAAGTGAGCCTTCCCTGCTCAAGTCCAACCATTGACTGCGAAGCCCAATTCGGTGCCATACAAGGTCTAAGGAGATCCAGACTCCATGACCTCACCTTCTTGTGGTCAGTACACGAATCATCAAGCAAGACCGCCGTCTTATGCTTATAGGGCCTCAGCCTCTGGGTCAGCTCCGCAAGCTACCCATATCTCTATCTCACATCATCATAGGTGCTAGTACATACATCTGAGCCATGAACGCAGCATGCTCATCATCACATATCCTGAGCCATGGGTATGTTCACCATGCTCCATATATCCTGAGTCTGCAACCACAGTTGTACTCAACCCTCCTATTTTAGGCTAGGGGAAACCTCACATATTCAACAATATGCGCTCCATGTAATCCCACAGGATAAACCTATTTCACCATCACCAAATACTTACGGTAATGGATCTATGGCCAGGGCAAACTACATGATATATTTATCTATAATTGATTAGTATATTTTAAGCCAATTGTTGAGGCAAAACAAGGTATAGACATAGCCTTAGAGAATTACATCATTTTTGCCATCAACATGCTGTCCTGGGACCTCAATCCCTCATGATATCAACCAATGCCTCTTAAGGCATCATAGTCATGCATCAGCATCCTGGGAGCGCGTCCCTTATCTCATCATCAGAGGATAACACCTCAACTAGGCACTCAGCCTTATATCAGGTCCTCAGACCTATCAACTTATTGCCACATTACCACATGGTGCTATTCCAGCACATACATCTCATAGCTCTTACCCGGCTATGAATCTACATGAAATACCTGCATGGTTAGTATACATTCATAGGGAAAACTGGAGCCATCATGGATTAACAGGATGATCATACTATCAATTATAAAGAAGCATCCATGAGTACATCACCCATAAACTTTATCATTCATAGTATTATTGTCAATCATGGACATATATTATGTCTTATACTTATGACCATATGCATGTATTATATCAACATGTGAAGCAACATCATAAGCTTCCAAGCTTCCTAGTTCACAATCTATCATTTAACTTTTCAACATATTTGCAGGATTCAAGGTGATTACATCATTTCACTTGTATTATCATTATTAAAAGAGAACCATCAACTATATACATTCCGGGTCATCAGAACCCTCACCAAAACTCCCGCAACCCACACTACAGGTATGGAGAGCAACACCAACCCTCACTAAAGGGTGTACCGGCTAGGGTTACAAACCCTAAAGCAACTCACCACCCTATAAACCAACACTGCACATCCTCTAACATGCATCAAGGTTCCATTAACACTCATTGTGTCAGGAAGCCATCACCAAGGAATAACGTGCAACACTACCATGGTTATTAGCTAAGGGTCTAACGTGCACCAAGCTAGGGTTAGGGTTAGGCTTCATTATCAGGTTAACATTCAACATGATCCATATCGGCCAAAAGGGTGTCGCCTAAGGCGCCCCTAACGTGCAACCTTCTAGCATCATCTGAGGGTTAACCCTATCAGCCAGGGTACCCATGACGCCCAAGAATGGTGTCATGCATGGCCAGCATCATAACGGCCAGCATCCTAGGGTTAGCACGTCAGTCATGAAACCATATCATCCAACACTTATATAAGTCAAAGATTCAACTTAAGATATGGTGGTATCAGCCAAAGCTATCATGGGCACCATACCATATCGCCCAAGCTCATCAAGGATAACGACCAAGGCTGTGCCGGTACCAAGATATCAAATTCTATCGGTCAAGACCACCCAAGACAAGGGAGTGCATCGGGCATCCTCTATATATGGTGTATCACCCATCCATCAACTCCACCAAGGGTATCAGCTAAGGGACCATAATGGGCACCAACTAAACTTCAACTAGGCATATCGACTAGGGATAAAAGGATCATCAAAACGCCCAAGCAAGCACATCTACCAAGGATTTCACCTCAAGGACATATCGTGCATCACCACAACTAAACCATGTCACCCAACACAAGGATGACCCACTGAGCTCTATAACGTCCAAGGCACATCGGGCACCAAGCCAACTTCCTTTACTAGGTGTATCGTGCATGGCACTCAACAAAGCATAATGCCCAAGCATACATGGGTATCGGCCACCAACCAAGCTCCAACTAGGTACACCGACCAAGGGTACAAAGACAAGAAGGTTATCGGGCAGCACTATCCCCAAAGTCATATCGTGCAAGACATAACCCAACAAGGTCATCTTCAAACTCAAGCACAAGGGCACCAAACCGTAATTGATCAAGAAGGTCGGATCACCTCTCAACAACCAAGAGAGAGGGGTTTTGCACAACCTCTTTCACAAGTCGGGCAACCACAAGGATCCACCTCAACATAGGTCACCAAAATCTCACCTCTCAAATCCATGGTGAGAGGAGGGTGTTGCTCAAGCAACTAGAATGCAAGCTCACCTCTCAACCTAATCGAGAGAGGGGTATTACCCACATTACTAGAGCTCAAACTCACTTCTCTAGACCAAGGAGAGAAAAGAGTGTTTCTCAACAAGGAAACCCTAAACCATGGTTCGACCAACTAGGTTTAAAGGCATATAAACCATCATCAACAACAACAACATCATTCTCATAATATCCATAAGATCAACAACATATACTAGAGCAAGAACCATAACATGCAATGGCCGATCATCATCATATATGAAACATGCAACATAGAGAAGGTAGTATAGCTAGGGTTAGAAGTTATGTAACCCACCTTAAGCAAACTCCTCAAGCTCCAAAGCTCCAAGCTTCAAGCTCCTAGCTCCAAGCTCACCACTTCAGCCACCTCAAGAAAAGGAACAAGAACCACAACCACTATGGCTGAAAGATAGGCAAGATGGAGAAGAAGATGCTAGGGAGAGAGGGAAGATTCTTACAAAAGGACAAGACCCACCTAGGGTTCGGCCACCAACTTGCTCCAAAGGGTAGGTGCACCGTGCACCAAGGAAGAGAGGAGCAACAAAGGGCTAAAAGGGTTCCTAAGGGAGAGAAAGGCAAGGCATATATAGAAGAGGATGGAGGAGAAAACAAGGTAATGTGTCGCCCACCTAGGACACTTGTTCAAGGGCAAAAGCCACCTCCTTAACTCACCTTATACACATGTCTAATGTTATTTCCACATGCAAGCACTATGCACCAAGTGTCCACTAGTGGTGACACAAATGAGGTCAAGGGGTCAAAGATGGTCTATGGATGATACTCTCAACCTCCATGCCCGATACACCCTATGGGTGACACAAAGCAAGGCCAACACAAGCATCCTTGCCTGATACAGGGGAAAACAAGGCCCAAAAGAGCTCACCCAAGCCCAAGACAACTCAAGGCATGAGCCCAAACCTTCCTCTCAACTCTAGAGGAAGCAAAGAGAGAGAAAGACATCTCTCAAGGTGACAAACTTGCTCTCCAACCCTATCTTAGGTTATTTTTGAAAGTAGCACCTCTAGCTCTCAACTAAGCACAAGCAAACCCTAATCATCACTAAAGATGATTAGCAAGCAACCAAGCATAAGGTTTAGGCAAAACAAACAAGGTAAGCCCAAAACAAAGGTTAGGGTCCTTACACATACAATATCTTTTTCTCTATTCAAAATGGAAAGGTGTTGGGATTCTATTGTATAATTGGCAACTATCTCTTACTTGAAACATTTTCATCTTACAGTTCTATTTTAAGGTCAAACACACATGTAGATTGCGATCATTAATTTTATATGTCATTTTGGAAGCTTGCATCAATGTAACCCTTTACACTCAACTCTTACTTATTACCATAACCAAAGAACCAATATTTTTAGTGCTTCTTAAGTACTTAAGGATGTTCTCTAATGGAAATCTAGTGGCTTCCACTAGAACCTGACAGATATCTTCTTGCCATGTCCAATACATACGAGACAACATGATGAGTACATAACATTGCATACATGATAGATCCAATTGTGATTGGATATGGCATCTTACTCATGTTTTTTCCATTCTTCACAAGAACTGGAGCAGTAGGCTCTTGAGAGACTAATCCCATGAAACATGGACAAATACTGTCTCATTGAGTCTTGCATGTTGAACGCCTTCAATATATTTCCAATATATGTGCTCTTACTTAGGTCAAGAAGCCTTCTAGATCTATCTCTATAGATCCTGATTCCTATCACATAGGATGCTTTGAGTAAACCCTTCACACAGAAGGTAATTTCAACTAGGTTTTAATATATGCATGATAAGGACGTTATTCCCCATCATTATGTGGAATATAAATATGCTCCTACAAAATCTTTTTTAATCACATATTTCATCTTCAGTATAACTGAAGTCAAACTCTTTGACATCTTGTCAAATAGAAGATTCCAGCTCTGAGATGCTTGCTTCAATCCATAGATTGACCTTTGTATCTTACATACATTATTTGCATTACTGGATTTATAAAACCTTTTGGATGTGTCATGCACACATCCTCATAATTATTCTAGTTAAGGAATGTGGTTTAACCATCTGCATGTTGAATCTTATGGTCATAACAAGATGTAATGGCAAGCATGATCTTGAAGGACTCAACTATGTCAACTGGTGAAAAGATTTCATCATGTTCAACACCTTGAACTTGTTTGAAACTCTTTGCAACCATTCTACTCTTCCATTTTGGTCCTTTTCTTGAAGACCCAATTGCACCCTATGGGTTTCACCCCTTTAGGTGGATCCACCAAGGTCATACCTTGTTAGTGTACATGGAGTCCATCTTGGATCTCATGGCCTCTAGCCATTTCTCAAATTCTAATGCCTCAATAGTTTCTAGCTAGGTTGTTGTCTCATCATCTCATGACCAACTTACCACCTTTCAAAGTTATTAAGATATCATAGCCTTTCAAACTCAAGGTGTGTCCTACTAGATCTATGAGGTTTTGTTTTACATAATGAACTTAAGATTCCTCATCAACTTGTTATTCTCTTTGTTGCTAGTGCACCCCTTTTAGGTTTAATGTTTTCTAGTTGGTCTCGAACATTTTGAGTTCTATTTTTCTCCCACTAATTCCTTTGGAATTAAATTCCTATACGAAAACAACCATCCTGGAAACAAATGATTTTGTTGTTGGATTGGAATATAAAAGTAGTTTTTTTAACAAAACAACATTTACGTGATTTGTGGACAAATCTTTTCAAGAAACTATTTTCTCTTTTAAGCTTTCATTCCTAATCTTTATAAAGACATATCAGGGCACCTCCCATAACCATATCTCATATGGTGTATTTTGAACCATCTTAGAGGGTACATTGTTTAGTGTAAAACATATGCCCAAAAAGGAAATTGGGAGGTCATCCCATTATAGGAAGTGGTAACTAGATAGCCTTCATCAAATTTATATTGAGGGCACTCCCTCTACTATTATGTATCTTTACCAGGCCTCATGTAAATTTTCATTGGCCTTTTGATTAAAACTAGTAACTACTATCTATAATGAATGGTGTTTTCAATTGGAAATAACTTGCTAACAAAAGCTTTGGCTAAGGGTACCCGTCCAATAAGACTTTCATGTTTCAAGGATCAATACCATATGAGAGCCTTATCTCTCTAAGAGAAATAAAAGGCTTTGCAGTAAATAACCTAATGTGGAACCATGTTGATTTGAGGGTGTCATAGATATTTTTGAAAGCACAGATGTTGTGATAAGGATTCTCATTGACGAAGTTTTCTCTAAAGGTCCATTGTTGAACAATAGCTAGGAAGGTCAGTCTCAACTCAAAATTTACCACTTGCATTTGAGGAAGTACTGCAGGTTGCATGTTCTTGTTGGAATTTGTAGTTGCCATTGAGTGAATAGATGGGCCTTCCCCATTTTGTCTCGATCCACCTTGAGAAGTCATCATGGTTGATGAAGAAAGAGAAAGAATTTAGATCACACTGACTTCTTAAAAGAATTGTACAAGTCAAGGTTGGTAACTAGACACCTAAGAAAACTTTCAAGAGATAATGTGATTGGAAGTAAATGATGTGTGTAATTAAGTCTATTACTTAACTTGTTACTCTGACTAAGTCTAAGTAGAATTTAGATTCTTAGTGGTTGCTTCTTGCCTTATCACCGACAAAGGAGCCAAAATTTGATCGCCCTAAAAAGTGGGTCAACTATGTAAACACTATTGCTTGGTCAAAGGTATCGAACTTTAAATTTATACCCCACTTCAAGACATATTGGCAACTCAATAAGGATTCTATTATAGTAATACGGGGTCGAGCACAAGGATAAGGAGAAATAAATATGTAAAAATAAGAAGATTTAGCTTAGTTTAGTTGAATCAAAATGATGGTATTGGTGTTCCATACAAGGAAAAAATAATCTACTCAAACAGTAAACCTAAGTGATAAAAATAAAACACAATAAAGATAATTATTATTATCATAAAGGGAAATTGGATTGACTTTCACCAATCAGACCGACTCAACCATGTAAAACCTTCTCTTCTAATTTATATTTATTCTCAACATATTAGCAGTCATAAAAGATATCTAACACCTTACTTCTCTTGAGATACAAGTATATTTTATCTAAAGGCATCGCTCTCTTGAGAATATAACCAAAAAATCAAGAATAAATATATAATTTTTGCTATAGTAACTCCTCACTCTCATGGCTCATCACTAGTCCATACTCTAGATCTTCCTATACTTGTTCTCTCAAAATTATTTAGATAAAATATCATAAGAAAGTATCTAATCAAACCAACAATGAATTTAAACAAGAGTGAAGAGAAAAAACATGTAAGAATAAAGCTATTTAGATAGAAGAAGGAAATATGACATGGTTTCTAGGACCTGATGGATACTCCTAACCCAAATTAATTAATTTATCCACTCATGCTACAAGAAAGAAACAAATTACAACTTGAGTAAGTCATAGTTCTTGAAAGAAAATAATGAAATGACAAGAGAAAAGGGAAGATTTCAATACACTAGTAGATTGAGTTGAGAGGTCAATCTACCCACCTTTCGGTTGAATCTGATAGGGAGTCTGATCGGATGGAGAGGTCGATCGATATCCCAATCATCCTTGAAGATTGATTTCTCCACTTCTTATAGTAGTGGAACTTGAGTTGAGATGGAATCTATCGATCTTAATGAATGAGATAGCTTCCAAAGTCAATAGGTCAAATTTTCTCACGAGTTTGATAGCTATGACTTTGGTACATGTACTCTGTAATAGTTTTTTGTCCTTTTTGCAAGAAACAGGATGTCTTTAAAGTGATGCCTTGAGTTCCTATTTATAGGGTTTGATAAGCCTCATGTTGACATGTGATTGGTCCATGTTGCATTGACCCTTAGGATTTTGGAAATCAATCTTTGGAGCTTGGTGGGTTCCTTGATCAATAGATATCATATCAAACTCAAGTCAAACTTGCTTGAGAGGTTGATTGGTGGAGTTGATCAAACGTTGATCAGTAGCTCAATTGGATACTTTTGGAGTTATCAACCTGAAGTTTGGTTGATAGCTTGGGCTCATTACCTTGATAGGTCCACTATCGATCTTAAGAGCTTGATGGTTTGATTGATATTTGAACTTAGTTGGGTTCAGTGTATGGTGCTTGACCTTTTGGTCGATAGTTGACTAGCTTATGAAGTTGGTTAGTCCATCAATGTAGAGGTCTATTGCTATTGTTCTTGGTATAACAACTCGATAGATTGCCTATCAAGCTCTCTAAATGTGATCCCTTGATCAACCTTTAGAGGTCAATTGAGGTGATTTGTTTTCCTTTTCTTTATGTCTTTCTTCATGAATGATGATTAACCTTGGAGGTTGATAGCTTGTCAATCGAGCTTCATGACTTAAAGTTCAACTTTCTTCATTTTTCTATGGTTATTAAGTTAGAACAAATTTATGGCAACTAAGTGCAAAAATAAAGGATTTTATGATCATCATTCGCATATGAAGGTAGATTTCAAGAATAAAAGAGACATAAAGTATTCATGAAAATTGATGTTATCAAAGATTTGGTTGGAGTTGAACTGGGAGCCTCCATAGGGGTCTCTAAGATTGATGGTTGTTGTAAAGGAGGAGTTGTGTGGTACATTGATTGTCTTGTGTACATTATGGCAGATGTTGATTGAGTCATCTAGGGATCCTAGTTGTAGAATTTTTTTTAACTAAGGTTACCACAAATCATCTCATGTGATGTGGCCCTCATTCTTTTCCTAGTGCATGTTGAACTTTAATCGATTATTGTCCAAAGCCTCCTCATTCTTAAACATGTCATCATTAGCACCTTGTAGTTGTGAATCCATCATGGACATTGGACCACTAGGGGAAATGTTCATTCACTACTCTAGATCATATAACAAGGCAATGTTTTCCCTTAACTCAAAACAACTTACTAATTATACAAGAAATGTAGAGGTGAGGGAATCATCAAACCAAGACATGATACTAGCACAATTAGTTGAGATTGTGTGCTTTGTTCAAGTGTCATCCATGTGTGATCCATAAATTTAGGTTAAACTCAATAATAATGTATATGTATTTGGACTTCTTCTTTGAACATGGTGTGTAAGAGTTTCCAAAACAAGAGCACATATGAGAATTACTTTTCCTTTTTCTTGTCACGTGTGATGGAAACCTTTATTATTATTACAATGATACAATATTTTAGTGTGATACTTTCCAATGTGATTGTGGTTTCTGTTGTTTAGTTGTATTAATGAATGTATTGCATTGGGGGATTAAAAAAATTTCCCTTTCCACATGAATTGATGAGAATGTAGAGCATATACATCAATTACTTGAAACAAGAATAGAGGGAATCTCTTCCATTTTCATATTAGATTATTTCTCATAATGCATTAGCTCCTGAAGCTCTTTTGGTAGTGTTTTTGTGTCCATTTCCCTAAACACATTACCATTCTATCACTTTTTTCCAAGGATCTGGGTTGCTATTTCCTATGAGTTTAGAGAGACTGAAAACTAAATCTTTCTTTGACACATATGAGATTCTCTATTTTTATGTAATTGAAAGCACATCTTCTCTTTCCAACTAATGGAAAAACCTTGAGCTATTCATGTAAAGTCTCCTAAAAGTGAAACACATTAGTAATTCTACGATAATAATTTTTATCATAACAAGTTGAGCTCTCTTTTCATTTTTATAAATTATGATAGATGTTATTATAGAAGTTGTTACCAAAGAGAAGGTGGAGAATATTCTGAGTGTATTATAGACAAGAAGGGTAGCCTTTATATAAGACTATGGGTGGCTTCTCATACCCATTTTCACAATGTGGTACTAATCCCAATGTATGAGAGTATAGACAAACGTATAAACTTAATACTCCCCCTCAAACTTGTGTGCAATTGTCATGGGCACCTAGTTTGTTACATAGGATTTAACACAACATCTATTTAAGGATTAGTAAATAGATCTATAAGTTGATCTTCTGAGAAGACTGGTGTGAGTCTAATAAACATGTCTTGGACCCCCTCTCTGATGATGAGGCAGTTGACTTCAATGTGTTTTGTACATTCATGAAAGATGGGATTGGAAGCCATGTGAATTGCAGCTTGATTAATGCATTGCAATTTTGTAGTTTCAAATTGTGGAAATCCCAATTCTTCCATGAGGTTCCTGACCCATAAAAGTTCACTAGTGATATGAGCCATAGATTGATATTTAGGCTCAACACTTGAGCTAGAAACAACATTATGCTTCTTGCTCTTCCAGGAGACCGAATTACCTCCTAAAAAGATGAAATATCCGGTCATGAATTTTTTTATCAATGACAGATACTTCCCAGTTTGCCTCAGAGAAACCATGCACCTTTTAGTGCCTATGACTAGTGTAGAGGAACATTTCCAGGGGGATCATTTGAGATAATGAAGGATATGAATAATGATGTCACATTGACCAATATGTGGTTTCTCCATGAATTGACTAACCACACTTATATCAAATTGTGAGATAATCCTATTTCCCAACCAGTCGCCTATATTATATAGGATCAATATGAGGTTCTTTCTATTGTTTATACAGTTCAAATTTAGAATCCATAGGTATTTTTATAGGTTTTGATCTCACCGGGCCCATTTCTTCAAGGAGATCTAGTACACACTTGCATTAAGAAATAATAAATCTGACTTTGGACCTTGCCACCTCAATGCTAAGGAAGCATTTGAGAGGTCCAAGATCTTTGGTATGAAATTTTCCTTGAAGAAATTGTTCTAAACATGCAAATTCCTTAGTGATCATCACTTGTAATAACAATGTCGTCTACATAAACAACTAGGAGGATATAACCTAAGGATCCATGTTGATAGAAGACAAAGCAACTGACTAGATTGTTGTAGATATGAGGCTTTAATAGGTTGACTAAACTCTCAAACCACACTCCAAGTGATTGCTTTAGACCTACATGGATTTATGAAGCCAACAGACAATATGAGACTCCCCGGAGAAATGAACGTAGGTGGTTTTCTCATGTATTTCTTTAGATAGGTCTCCATGAAGGAAGGCATTCTTGATATCTAGCGGATGTAATTTCTAGGATAAGTGAGAAGCTAATGAGATGAATAGATGAACATATGTCATCATGTCCATGGGAGAAAAAGTTTCTAGATAATCTTCCCCATAAATATGGGTGTACTTTTGCAATGAGTCTTGCTCTAAGATGGTCAGTAGTCTCATATAGAGAAACTTTAAATTATTAAATCCATCTGCAACCAACGAGTGTTTTACCTAGAGGAGTGGTCACTAGACTCAATGTGCCATTATTTAGAAAAAGAAGCTATCTCATCATCTACAACTTGTTTTTGACTTGGTTGATTTAGTGCAACAGAGATCCTACTACATATTGGGACATTTGATAGATTAAAGATGAAGGTAGAAAATGAAGTGGATAAGAAATGATAAGACAAAAAATTAGATATGGGATGGATAGTGCAAGAACACTTCCCTTTTCTCAGGGAAATAAGCACGTTAGGATCTGTAGAACCTCTAGAGGCAGAAATGATTGGAGGAGGACTAGGAGATGCCATGTTGACTTGTACCTATTCTAATTTATGCAAACTTACATGATTGATACATGGACCTTTGGATGGGTCACTACATTAGGTAATGAACTTGGAGTAGGATCAATGATAACTGAGAGTTATGGGAAGTCTTTTGAAGAAGTCTGAGAGGTTTCCATGGTATTTTTAAAGTAGGGGGTGTCTTCAAAAAATGTGACATCGCCGAATACCAAAAATTCATGGAAAAGAGTAACACACCCAAACATTTTTAAGAGGAACACTATATAGGGAACAATTAGGATATAAAAGTTTCAATTCAAAATGCATGAAGGCAAATGATTGATGAGGTAGGTAGTCGTGAGTACAATGTTCCCCCAATAACAATAGGGAACATTCACATGGTGAAGAAGAGTTCTTGTTGTTTCCATAATATGTCTACTTTTTTTTATTCTGCTACCCCATTTTTTAGGAGAATGTGGATTAGAAGACTGGTGAATAATTCCTTTGCTAAAAAGAAATGAGGTGAGTTCATGACTGGAGTAGTCTTTAACATTGTCAACTAAAAAATGTGAATACTTAGAAATAATTGTGTTTCAATTTCACGACAAAATTATTGCATAATAAATAAAATATTAGAATGATCTTTAATGAGATACAACAACGTAGTTCTAGACGATTTATCAATAAAAGTAATAGAATATTGTAGCCCAAGTTTAGAGGAGACCCTACTTGGTCCCTAAATATCAAAGTGAACAATATGAAAGATAAAATTTGCACACATGACATTTGTAGATGGAGAACTAGATCTATGGTGCTTTAATAGGTGACAAGCTTCACAATCTAGTTTATCTAAATGGGAAAATTAAGGATGTAAAATACAAATCTTCTTGAGAGATAAGTGATCAAGGTAAATGTGGATGTGTAGAGGAGACACAACCATGAAAACCTTTAGATCCCTTTCTAGATAGTAGAGACTAGCTTCCTCATACCCACCACCAATCACCACCTTAGTCTAAAGATCATGTATAAAACACCGCTCAGGATAAAAAGAGATGGAGGCACAAAGAGTGTGAGTTAATTTACTAATATACAATAAATTGAATGGAAATAAAGGAATAAAAAGGGCGGGCTCCAGGTTGATATGAGGAGGGGTGAGATGGTCCTCGTGCCTTGAATGAAAACTAAAATTAGACTAGGTATACCTTTAATATGATTTGTTGCACCAAAATCAAGTATCTAGGATGATATGTGTGTTTGGGAATAAATATATGCAGGCTATAGAAGAATTAGACTTGCCTAGCATATGAAAATATGAAGCAACATATGAGGATGCTTGTTGGAATTCTTGGATTTGAAGGAGATGATTATATTCTTCACCACCCATCTTGATCTAATGAGGAGTTTGCTCAGTATATTATTCATTTGTGGTGAGGTTGACAATAGGAGTAGGAGTCTGAGATGGGAAGCCATAAATAGAGTAGCACATCTCCTTTGAGTGACCCTTTTTCCATAGTGAGTACACTCAAGTCATACTCTACCCCCAGAGCGCCCCCTCCTCTCCCACCATGACCATGTCCTCTACTACATAGATTGGCGGTGTTATGAGAGACAAAGGCAGATAAATTTATGATTGGATTGGTGGAAGTGGTTTTCTGGAGGAAGGTTCTAGAGACACATTTATATGCTTCCACCAAGGAGGGAAGCTTTGTCCCCACTATCAGTTAGGTGGTTTTTTATGTCAGTGATAAGAGGCTCCATTGAGTTACATAGATCCAAGAGGAGGCTTGCATCATTTTGTTCCCAACATCAAAGAGAATCATCATTGAAAGGTCCTTCTGTGAGATGCTTCCATTTCCCAGGACCTTTGAACTAGATAGTTATCTTGTGACTCCACTTATTAAAGTTTCATCCATTTAGTTTTCTCAAAGTGATGACAAATTTAAGGACAAGAAGAGGAGTGAAAGTAGGTTGTACAAGCGTCATATCACCTATGATATAGTGCAGGAATATTGCAATGACATGTTGTTGGGATGAAATGGAGTGTAGGCTGGCGAAAAGTTGACTACAGGAATAAAACCTAATGACAACATGGCATGCCAGATCTTAACATGACATGTAAGCCAATGGGTGCTCTATTATATTCTGAACTGACATTTTTTCACATCTCTATAGTAGTTGGAGATGATTCTTGATATAGAGATCTTGTAGATCTGTTTGTGTACATATACCACACAAGGAAGAATCGACTAGAATGGAGAGAATTTCCACATGGATGGATCCAGTGAAGATGATTTCTAATGGAGATATGTTTCCATGGAGATGAATTATGTGGAGAAGTGGATGAAGAAGGTGTTGATCTGGGTGGAGATGTTTTCCACTGAAAATATGTTCCCATGTAGGGCTGTAAATGGGTACGGGTAGACCCGCGGACCCGCAAATTCGGACCCTTCAAAAACCTATCGCGGGTCTAATTTTTTTTACCCGTATACCCTTGGACCTACATATAAGCGGGTCCAATAATGGGTATGCTTAGACCCAGACCCGCTAGACCCGTGTACCCTCTATACATCAGTAACTACTTAAAAACATGTTATATATAATACTTTACCTGTCTAATTAATATAATTCTTGAGATTATATCCTACTCTAACCACAATAATGTTGAGACTAGTCATATCATAAATAATTAACTATTCTAGTTTCAATAATGAACATTATATGTAAACTTAAAAATCAAAATGTCTACTAATTTACATTACTTTCTACATAAGTTAAACGTTATGACGATGACTACAAATATGTAAAAAATTAACTCAATAATGTTAATGTATAAAATATAGCATTGTCTAATATAACTATTGCATGTTAACATGCTATATAATAACAATATCTAGTTGTCTTAAAATATATAGAACATAGTCATTTCTCTTACATAAATAATATGATGTTTTATAGAATCGGTTACCCGCATACCCACTATAATTGCGGGTACGGGTATGGTGCGGGTCCAGGTTTTGTATTATGCGGGTCTAGAACTGGAACCGGACCCCCTAAATTAGATGGGTATGGATATGGGTATGGCCAGACCCGCACCATACCCGCACCGTTTACACCCCTATTCCCATGGAGTTCACCTCTATGGAAAAGTGGCTGGAGAAGATATGGATCTGGGTGGAGATGATTTCCACCTTAGATATGTTCTCATGGAGATGACTTTGGTGAAAACTTGACTTCCATTGTGGAAAATAAGTTTTCGATGAGAAGGACATAGAACATAGAGTCACCGCCTAGAGAACTTGGCTACTTCTTTCTAAGAAAAGACCAAAAGGCTATTATCCCATGTTACCAGAGAGAAGGTGAAGAATATGTTATGGCAATAGGGCTAGCCTTTATATAGGACTATCGGTGGCTGCCAAAACCCATTTAGATAGTGTGGGACTATTCCCAATTTACAATAGTTAGACAAACTTACACACTTAACAAAAGTGTTATCATATGAATAGAAGAAAACAAAATATAAGAAGCAACAAAAATATGGTAATAATTTATAGATTAGATACAAAATATTAAAAAATATGGTACCAAAGAGATTAAATCAATGAAAATTTCTTTCATAAACTCAATGGTTTCCTTCTATTCATATATTGATTTGGATACATTAGAATTTACTATGTTTCCTTTTCCTGAAGAGTACTACATTTTTGATGTTATTAGGAACACATCCAGCAGTCTAGTGAGCCATGTGGTTTTAGTGAACAAACAACATATAATTATATGCTCAATTTTTTTTAGTGTCTCGTTCTCAGTGAGAATCTGGATATATCCACAACATACCTTCTCAATCCATCAAAATATGGTAAGATGTGGAGTCATAACTTCTAGTCATTTTCAATACTAACATTTGGTCGATGCTCTCAGATTTCATGGGGCATTCATGTCTAGGATGATGAATACAAAAAAATTCCACCCTCAAGTTCTATGGCCCTCTACATGGAAGGAATTTCATTTTTGGTTTCTAAAAATTTCAAGTAGTTGATAAAAAAATACAGGGTTCTATCATCTAGTTTTATGTAGTTTCTGGTTAGTTAGTTTTACTAGTAAATATGGATCCAATTAGATTTTAATCTTCTAAACATCCCCAATGCCAAAGGTTAGATAGTTAAGGACTAGAATTCAATGGTGAGAAGATTCTAAAAGAACCTAGATTGTCTTTGTGTTGGTTGTACAAACTAAATGGAATTACTGTAGATGAAAAACTCATGAATCCACCTTGCCAATAGATTAATACTATATCAACATGCAGAATCCATTTTTTGGCAATCTCTTATGCATATATTTGATTCTCACTCGATGTCATCTCACCATACATGTTGTGGGTTGTTTTTTGCTACAATGTGGATGTAACTCTATGATATTGTAAGTCATATAATAAAAACTATGGTTAATGAGTGGTAGTATAGATGGTCTGCCTTGGGGGGGTCCAATGTGGAGACCAAGTTTAAATCCCCATAGTCATAAATGAATTTCTCTCACATAGGCCAGCCAACTATGTAACTTCAAGAGGTCCTAAGTGTACAAGACACTAGAGACCTGGAGGTATATCCTTTTGAGGTAGGTCCAATAGTGGAACTGCTAGGGTGGAGTTCTCTAATAAATAAACAAATATAAGAAAAAATACTAAATATTTGCCATTTTGAGTTATCTTACCACCCTTACCCAAAATCTTTAAGGATTTATCCTCCATGGTCCATAATTTTATATGTGAGAAGGCACCATGTCAAAATGATGCATGATACTTTTACTATGGAGCATATTCTTCCTTACATGCTTTGAGCTAAAGCAAAAAAAATGTAATTCAATCAAAAAGTATATTTTAATAAATTTTATAAAGGATTTTTTCTACTAATTGAAGGCCAACATATTTTAGATGAGCTTTTGGAATGGCACTATATTTAACTTTTTCTAACTTTACTCTCTTAGTTGGTTCCTTTACATAATTGTAGCAGTAATGTGAAGTACAACCATAGTATATTGAACATCAAAGTAAAATGTATGCCTAAACTATTTATATTTGGAGTTGGGTAACTAAATTATTCAATCTAATGCACAAAAATGTAACACTTGCATGGATTTACCACCATAGTTCCCCATTTTTATAGATATCCTTTTTTTCTTAAGATTGGCTTTGGAAACCTCACAGGATCATCCTATATGTCATATTGAATAGTTATCATGTATAGAATGCCCTAAGATCTAGGTCACTCAATAAAACATGATGATTATAACCAATACCAAACATAAGCAATAGTTAGTTATAGATGGTGAAAAGACATAAATGAGAGGGAAAGGGAGAAGGCGGCAGCGATCAGGATTCTGATCCCTAGGTTTGTTGGATTCATGACCCGGGGCCTAGTCATCAAGATGTAGAGATAAAGAGGAGTAGATATGACAGATCATCATGCAAGGTGATTTCTTTGGGCCAATGGGTCTCGATTGAGGTTCTAGAAATAGGGTTCATGTTAAATTATGTTGTTTTGAGGGGTCACAGAGATGGAAACCTTAGAGAGGCAAACCGAGGAGCAGATTAGGGCTATGGAAGTATAAACATGGAATGTTCAACTTATAATGAGATGTTGCTTATCCCTAACCCTAGAGGTGAGGGGTTGAGTCCAATAGGGATGCAAGGGAATGAAGGCAATGTATCTTTCAGTAGTGTGGTTGTGTGATCTAATAGGAGGGATACATGGGTTTTTTCCTAGAAAAGTTGTTTGAGGAAATTTATCGGTGAAGGATGTTACCCTAGGTGATTTAGAACGCATTTTGGCAATAAAGATAGTCCATGAAGTGGAGGAACAACTTATTGCTCCTTGGAAATATGACATTACTAGACAGGAAGAAGTTTTTGTGGAAGATTACATGTAGGTTCAACATGTATGAACTTAACAAAGGTCACTTTGTTATACAGCTATCATGTCCAAGGGACTACTGACATCTCTTATTGGTGGACCCTGGAAGATTTCAGGTGTAATGTCATCATCTGCGATGTTATCCCACCTTCATTTCGTCAGATTATTATCCTGAGTTGATAGTCTTGTGGGTTTGTATCATCAATTTTCCCTCACATCTTTATGTACCAACAATCTTTGAGTACATCAGATTGGCTTTGAGGAGGCTCATAAAGGTGGATACGCAGACTGCCAGTAGGACTTAGTAAATTTTCCAGGTTGGCTTTGGAATTGGACACAATGAGACCTCTTATTCCAACTATCCTTATTAATGGGGTGGAATACGAAGTCTAATATGAAGGTCTGATGTGGGCATGCACTAACTGTGGCAGAGAAGGGCATATTTCCAAACATTGTAGGGAAGCAAAAGACACGTATCAGGAAACTGCAAAGGTGAATCAGGATGGTTGGAGAGAAGAATATACTACGGAATACTACCAACATAACATCTGGAAAACATAGAACAGGAAGGGTGGAGAACGAAGGAGAAAGTAAGATTAGGGGACGTCTCAAAGTTCACAGCGGGAAACGAGCAACAAATTTACAGAACTTGAACAAGAAGAAGAAGTCAAGTAAGGGGAGAAGGAGGGGAAATGACCAACAGTTCCCATGGAGTCAGGTTCTAACCTGACTAGACCAGCAAAGGTTTGGAGGAAGAAAGCATACTGCAAAATACAATAAGGAAGGTCAAAGAAGAGAAGTATTAGCATATATTACAAATACGGCAGGGAACAAAGTTGCCAATATGAAGAATGGTACAAACTGTCAAACAAGTGCAAACATCAAAGTAAACAAATAGAATGATAGGCATACAGTGGTGAAATATGGAGTCGACAAGGTCATTGAAGTCATCACTGTCAACAATGATAACACATTGTAGAACAAGGAGAAGGAAGTTCTAAAATCACCAAACTTCAAGGCAAAGGAGGTACAAGGAAGACAAGAAGAGATACAATCCAAATTATCAAATACGTGATCCACAATGCAAGGGAGAAAATTCAAAAGAAGTGGAACAAGGATGAAAAGGAAAGACACACTAAAACCCATCACTCCACCTGAACTTAGACAAAGGAGCCCACGTCGAGCAACTATGGAGATAAATAGATCAGACATGGGTCGGGAGGGGGAGGTACACATTGATGAAGTAGCGATGGAGGTTCTCAACCATCTAAATGGTGAAGTATTTGGTGAGAATCTGGTAGAAGAAGGGAAGACCTTAGAGAAGATAGATCAGTAGCACCTCAGTTTACCATTTTTATATTTAGAAGTTCCATGCAAGACATACTGTGTTGGAATGTAAGAGGTATCATAAATGATGAAACTTGCAATAAACTGAGAGATTTCATGATGTCTCATAAATCAAAAGTAGTAGTTGTGCTCGAACCCCAAATCAGAGGTCAAAATGCAATTAAAACCATTAAAGGTTAGGTTTCAAGAGATCCCATAGAGTCAAAGCTAGGGCAGTCTCAGGAGGTATCTGGGTAGGATGGGATGAGTCCTACAAGCTTAAAATTACCATTAGCCATCTTTAGTTTGTTACTTGCAGGTTAAATGATAGATGGGTTGTGACCTTCATGTATGCGAGTCCACATGGTCCTATCCATAACTTTTTGTGGAAACATCTTGTTACGTTATATATTTCCTATTTAACATAGCTTGTTATTTGTTTTGTTATTTCTCTTTTATATATGGACCTCTATGTAATTCTCTCAGTATTATATATATGAGGGTGCACACATTGTGCAACCCTGAGCTTTCTGAAAACACTGACTCTGTCACATGGTATCAAAGTAGGTCAAAACCTAGTTGTCTCTCCCTCCCTCCCTCCCCTCTCTCTGTCCTCTCCACCTCCCCCGCCGCACCGCCGCAGCCCCTCCCTCCAGCCACCCCATGCACATGCGTGCGGCGCAGCAGCAGCCCGCTGGCTGCACTGCTGGCCGCCACCGCCTAGCGCCGCCAGGGCAGCATGTGTCGCAGCTGGTAGGGCCGCCGCCCACGTAGGGGCCGCCCACCACCCGTTCTTTGCTTGTGGCTCCGTCTAGCTTCTTGGCTCGATATGCCACTAGTGCTGGAGCAACATAACCAATTTTTTGGTCATTTTTTGCACATCAGGTGCACTGTCGGGTGGTCGTCTTCTACGGGACCACTGAGCTGCCTGTAGATCTGGACTAGTTTTGTCTTTAGGGGGAGATCGGCGAGTTGTTCGTCTAAGGGACAACTTTCAGTTTGTGTTCGTCTATGCCTTCCTGCCCGTATAGGCTTCGGCCTCTGGGTTTCTTACTACGCTTAGGCGTAGTTCGTATGTGAGAGGCCTGTGGTGTTTTTTGTACCTGCTTCTGCCTGCCTGACGACATAGTCTGTCTCCTGCCTGTGCCTGCTTGCTTGTACCTACCTTCCTGCCTGTCCTCATGACGTCATCTGGAGACGACTTCTGGAGAGACTCACGCCGTCAAGTTACCACTGTTAAACTTGACAGACGCAATTACCAGCTTTGGGTGTGCTCCTTTGTGATATATGCCAAATCATAAGGGAAGTACTCTCATCTGATTCGCACTGGTCCACCTCATCCTACAGAGAATGTGGATGTAAAGGACGTCAAAGCTTTTGATGATTGGGTATGTGACGACTCGACTGTGATGACATGGATTCTCAACAGCACTGTTGAGAAGATCAGTGTCACTATACTTCAGCTACCTACGGCGAAGCAGATGTGGGATCAGCTCGCCAGCACCTACTCTCACAGTCAGAATCCCAAGAAGGTCTTTGACATAACCAAGCAACTGGGGTGACTCCAATTCACGGGATCTGACATCTCCGACTACTTCTCCACCTTCACCGGCCTGTGGGGTGAGTTGGAGACTTACCACCTGCTGTCTACTAATCTGGTGACTATGCAGAAACAGCGGGCAGAACTACAGCTGATACAGTTTCTGAGTGGCTTGCCTGAGTCCTATGTTGGTGTTGTGGATCAGATATTGGCGAGTGATCCGCTCCCTGTTATGCAGAGTACCTACCAGCGTCTCCAGCGCCTTTCTTCATCGACACTGCCTCCTCATACTGAGACTGGAGATTCTACTGCCCTGGCTACTTGGGCCGGGCGTGGTCATGGTCTTGGTTGTGGTTGATCCACTAATGGTCGTCCTCCCCTAGGTGTCGTATGGGGATGTGGACCTTTTGCTGGATGAGGAGCCCCTCCTACTACCCCATCTCCTACTACTGCACGTCCTCAACAAGTATAGAGCGTGTGTACCTTCTATGGCCGGTCTAACCATATTGAAGAAAAGTGCTGGGAAAAGTATGGTAAACTGGCTTGGGACATTGCTGCTGCAGATTCATCTTCTACTGCTTCTGAGGGTGTTACTCAGACACCTGAGCCAGAGACTGCGGGAGCGACCGCAGACTACATTCGTGCTGAGGTGGAACGCCTCTTTCTTGAGCGTGCTGGCTCTTCATCTGCTGCTTCTACTAGTGGAGCACATGCTTCATACTCTGGTTATGATACTGCATTCTTGAGTTCCTCCTCACCTTCTACTTCTAGTAATACAAAATGGGTGATATATTCTGGTGCCTCTGCACATATATCTGGAAATAGATCTCTATTTAAAACTCTTTTTAAACCTACCTATAACTCATCTATTATGCTTGCTGATGGCTCAAAGTCTTCAGTTTTTGGAGTCAATGACATTGTTTCTCAGTTTTGGCTCAAGTCTGCCTTATATGTGCCTAGATTTCCTCTGAACTTATTATCAGTCAGAAAAAAATTTCGAAGTTTAAAATGTAGCCTGACATTTGTTCCCGGTTCATGTGTTTTTCAGTACCTTCACACGAGGATGAAGATTGGTGGGGGTATGAAGGTGATGATGGACTATATTACTTGGACCAGTTACCACAATCATAGAAAGCTACTATGGTATCTACTTTATCATCTTCTATTTCTGCACTGCAGTGGCACTACAGGCTGGGACATCCATCGCCAGAGAAGCTGCGTCATTTAGTTTCTGATATTGGCAGTTGTCATTTTCAGTGTGAATCGTGTCAGCTGGGAAAACAAACTCGTACTATGTATCCTATACGTAGTACTGTGAGCAGTAAAAACATTTTTGATTTAGTTCACTCTGATGTATGGGGTCAATGACATGTACTGAGTTTGTCTGGTTACAAGTATTTCATTCTATTTATTGATGACTTTTCTAGGACTACTTGGTTATTTCTATTAAAAAGTAGGTCTGAAGTGTTGTCTACTATCACGTACTTTTTTGCTGAAATAAAAACACAGTTTGGTTTTCCTGTTAAAGTTTTCCGCACCGATAATGCTTTAGAATTTGTTAAGCAAGAAGTGGTGGTTTTCTGTATATCTGTTGGTATGCTACACCAGACTTCATGTGCCTATACCCCCACAACAAAATGGTGTCGTTGAGTGGAAAAATAGACACTTATTAGAAGTTACCAGGACTATCATGATACATTCTCATGTGCCCCACTCCTATTGGCATGAGGCTATTTTGACTGTGTGTTTTCTGATTAATAGAATGCCATCATCTATTATTGGAAATAAGATTCCTATACATGTTCTGCAACCTGAGACTTCCTTGTTTGCTGTGCCACCTAGAATTTTTGGGTGTACCTGCTTTGACAGATTACTTGGACCCACCTTTGATAAGTTATCTCCTCGAGCTGCTAAATGCATTTTTCTGGGCTATTCTAGAACTCAAAAGGGTTACATGTGTTATAATCCCAATACGAGGAAATGGTTTACTAGTAGTGATGTTGTCTTTTTTGAAGATACACCGTATTATTATTCAGCAGGAGACAGTTTGCATACATACATTCTTGCCTCTCCTTTGCCTGTTATTTCTAACTGTGTGCCTGACATTTCTGATATTGTCAATACTGAAAATCAAGATCCTGAACTTATTGTTTATCAGCGTAGGAATAGAGCACCTTCTACACAAGTAACCCCCCAAGACAACCAATCTTCTCCTCCAGAAGGTTCTGCTGCACCTGAGGTACATTCTGACCTTGACATACCTATTTCACTTAGAAAGGGTACTCGTTCATGCACTTCTCATAGCATTGCTCAGTTTGTATCTACTGCTCATCTGAATACTCAATCTAGTAATTTTTTATATGCTTTATCTTTTGTGGACGTACCTAAGAATGTTCAGGATGCATTGAAAAGTACTACTTGGACATCTGCTATGAAAGAAGAAATGATTGCTCTTACTGACAGAGACACTTGGGAGCTGGTGGATCCACCTCCTCAGTGTAAGCCTGTGGGCTGCAGGTGGGTATATGCCATAAAATATCAACCTGATGGTACGGTTGAGAGGCTGAAAGCACGGTTAGTTGCTAAGGGCTATACTCAGACATATGGCATTGACTATTTTGAGACTTTTTCTCCTGTTGCTCGCCTTAACTCTGTCAGGATTCTCCTATCTGTTGTTGTGAATCTGAACTGACCTCTTCTGCAGCTTGATGTGAAAAATGCTTTTCTGTATGGTGACTTGTAGGAAGAGGTGTATATGGAGCAACCTCCTGGGTTTGTTGCTTAGGGGGAGTCTCATAAAGTGTGCAGACTTAAGAAGTCTATCTATGGGCTCAAGTAGAGTCCTTGTACCTAGTTCGATAAGTTGAGCAGGATCATGATGGATTTTGGTTTTCTGAGGTCACAGGTTGACCATTTTGTGTTTACAAAAAAGACTTCAGCAGGTATTACTGTTTTGATTGTATATGTTGATGACATTATTATTTCTGGTAGCGACTCTCTTGGTATTCAGGCTACCAAACATCATCCGGGCAAGCACTTTGCTACAAAAGATTTGGGCAAACTTTGATATTTTCTTGGCATAGAGGTCTCTAGAAACTCTAATGCCCTGGTGCTTTCTCAGAGAAAGTATGTTCTTGATATTCTGCAGGAGATTGGTATTCTTGGAGAAAGACCTACGGATACTCCTCTAGATCCCAATGTGAATTGGGATGATGATTCCTCTTCTGTATTTGCTGATCATAAAAAGTTCAGGAGGTTGATTGGTAAATTGATTTATTTGACTGTTACTCATCCTGATATTGCTACTACAGTGGATATTCTTAGTAGGTACCTTGACAAACCCAGACAGTGTCACTGGGATGTTGTATGTCACATTCTGAGATACTTAAAAAAGTCGCCTGGCAAGGGACTTCATTATAAAAAGAATGGACATTGTGTTCTTGAAGGGTATTTTGATTCTGATTATGCAGGCAGCAAAGTTGATAGAAAATGTACCTCCGGTTACTATACGTTTGTAGGAGGCAATCTTGTTACCTGGAGGAGCAAGAAACAAAATGTCGTTGCCAGATCTAGTGCTGAGGCTGAGTACAGGGCCATGGCCCATACTGCCTATGAGTTACTGTGGGTGCGTTCTCTTCTGAAAGAGTTTGGGATTGAGTCTTCTTCGGCCATTCCTATGCACTGTGATAACAGAGATGCCATCTTCATTGCAAATAATCATGTCTATCATGAGCGCACCAAACACATTGAAGTTGACTGCCACTTCATCAGAGAATCTATTCTTGCTGTCAAGATATGCACTCCATTCACGAGATCAGAAGATCAAGTTGTTGATATCTTCACCAAGCTGCTGGCGAAGAAACAGTTCTGCACACTGATGGACAAGTTGGGCATGATTGACATCTATGCTCCAACTTAAGGGGGAGTGTTACGTTATATATGTCATGTTTTACATAGCCTGTTATTTGTTTTGTTATTTCTCTTTTATATATGGACCTCTCTATAATTCTCTCAGTATTATATATATGAGGGTGCACACATTGTGCAACCCTGAGCTTTCCGAAAACCCTGACTCTGTCACACATCTAATAGATATGAGCAAGAAGATACAAAAGCCATGATTGGTACTTGGAGATTCTAATTCTCTATTGGAACCAAATGATGAAGTTGGGAGTGACATCATTAATGCAAATGAAGCAAACAGGTTCAGTGATACGCTCATGGAGGTTGGTCACACTGATCTTGGTTTTTCAGGGATGAGATTCACTTACAAACATGGGATGCTACAATAACAATTAGATAGAGTGGTTGCTAACGATGGATTTATGCATCGGTTTCCACATGTGATAGTTCAACATATGCCCTAGATTCATTCAACCATTTCTCTCTCCTACTAAGGGTGTATAACCACCAGGGTGTCAGCATGTGTTTTGTGACTCAGGTATCCTGGCAAGCAGAGAAAAGTTTCAGTGATATGCTTAGCCATAGTGGAAAAGAGAGCTTCCTTTTGAGAGGGGCTTGCACTTGGCCAAGATTAGAATCTCTGAATGGTAGAGAACTGAAATGAATAAAAAAGGCAATAAAAGGTGAGGCTTATGTGAAATATTGACCAACTACAAAGAACTTAGCTTCCCAATATGATCCAAATATTGGATAACTTATGCATTGACATGCAGGCAGAGCTAGATGTTATTCTAAAGAAAGAAGAGGAGCTCAGGAGGTAGCGGGTCCACATCAACTGGTTGAGATAGGGTGATAATAACACTAATTATTACCATGCATGGGTTAACTAAAGGTGAAGGAGCAACCTTATCACTACACTTAAAAATGAACAGAACTAATGGATTACCGAGGAGGTTGGTCTTATGGACATGGTTGTTAAGCACTTAAGGAAGGTGTTGATTGATCTAGGGGTAGAGAGGCGTACTTTCATCAACAGAGTGCCAGGAAGATTTCTACAATTAACATAGATACAGAAGAAACTTATTTCTAAACCCCCCATCACTGGTGAGGTCTTTAAGGTTCTTCAGGGCATGAACCCCCACAAAGCGATACGGCAGGATGGGGTGAGTGCACTATTCTTGCAGAAGGAATGGAACACTGTGGGTGATTCTATAATGAAGACGGTGACTTTAGCTATTGCTGGACTCCCCCTTAATCCAGAAATGTGCAATGCTTCTATTATTCTGATTCCTAAGGTACTAAGGCCGGAAAAATGTGGGCAAATTTCCCTATCTCGCTAAACAACATTATACTCAAATTAATTTCAAAGTTGGTGGAGAGATTGAAATTGCACATGTCTGACTGGATATCCAGGGAACAATGTAGCTTCATCCCTGATAGGAAGATCAATAATAATATTATTTTGGTTCAAATTTTTAAATAGAAAATGAGAAGAAGCAATTGTGTGAAGACAATGGCCATTAAAGTGGACCTCATAAGTCATATGATCTTATGTCATGGCAGTTCGTGGAGGACACATTGCATCAAATTGATATTCCTAAAAATATCCGCAAGTATATTATGCAATCTATCACCGGGGGATCCATTTCCATTGCATGGAAGGGCACCACATTCTCGGAATTCAAAGCTAGCAGGGGTATTCGACAGGGCGACCCACTTTCGCCATACTTATTTGTGTTGTGTTTGGAACGACTCAGTCAGATGATACATAATCTAGTTCAAAGGAGGCATTGGCAATCAGTGAAGTTAGGGGCAACAAGACTGGAGGTTTCTCATGTGTGCTTCGTAGATGATCTGGTCCTATTTTGGGAAGCTATCCAAGCTCAAATGAACATCACCAAAGAATGTTTCAACCTCTTTGGAAAGGCAACTAGATAGGCAATTTCAGTTGAGAATACTAGAGTGTACTTTTCCAAAAACGTCTCGATAAGGGAGTGGAGACTCATTGAATGAATCAGTGGATTCCAATCTACAGAGGATCTGGGACGGTATCTACGAGTACCGGTCCTACATTCTAGAGTGAACAAAGATACATACTCTAGCATTTTACCGAGTGTGAATAACAAAGTGAATGTCTTGTCTTCCCGTTGTTTATCTATGGCAGGTAGAGTCTATCTTACAAAAGAAACGTTGACGGATATGCCCACTTACATTATGCATACAGTAGCTCTTCCATTGAAGCTCTGTGATAGAAATGATAATACAATATGAAGGTTCATTGGGGAGGTTGTAACAAGACGAACCCCATGTATCTGGTATCATGGAACAAAGTGAGAAGTTCAAAAGATAAAGACAGTCTAGGACTTAAAATGATGAGGGGCTGGAATGAGGCGTTATTACTCAGGAACACTTGGGATCTCCTTAGCGGCTGGGACACGATGTGGTGTGAAGGTCTGAGAAGTATATTTAAGGCCTACAATAATTCGAGGTAGATGATAGGGTCAAGAATTGTTGAGCATGCATTCAAAGAAAAACATACAATGTTGAAGAATTCTCAAATTCAAGTTCTAAGTGGGAGGAACACCAACTTTTAGAATGACTTCTGGATACATTCGGGTGTGGCCTTGAAGGATCATGTCCTAAAGACCATTCGATAGGAGTTGCGGGATCTGGCTGTAGGTAGTGTTATAGACTTGCACGGTCACTGGGATAGAGAATTTCTAAGGAACTAGTTTTTGGACAACATGGGTAAGAAGATTAAATGGGTTAATGCTCCCATGGACACAGGTCATGAAGATATATGGATGTGGAGCCCATCATTGGATGGGAGTTTTACTATAAGATCAACAAATGAAATCCAAAGGACACCAAAGGAGGTCATAACACAAGGAGACTGGAAATACATATGGAAGGATAGGACCATGAGAAGACTCCAACTATTCGCCCGGCTTGTGGAGCATGGAGCATTGCTGAATAATGTCAGGTGAAAGCCTGACAGCTAACTGAGGATGAAAAATGCTGACATTGTCTGCTAGAGGAGGAAACTTTAATTCATATCATGAGAGACTGTAGGCAGGTGAGACTAGTATGGATAAAGGTGCTTTGCCGTATGAACCTTAATCACTTCTGGGAGTTCACAGAAGCAAAACTGTGGAAGAAATATTATATGGAACAGTCACAATAGATAATGTAAACCTTCCTAATCACATACAACTATATTTGGAGATGTCATAATCTTCATATATTTGAGAACTTGATTGGGCCCATCGAACATCAAGTGAATTTCATCTTAAAAAACATCCAAATAAATGGAAAAGCAAGTAAGGAAGGTAACCGAGATGAGAAGCAACTTCGAACATGCAGGTGGTCAATGCCAACACAAGGAAGATTAAAGTTAAATATGGATGTAGTTACATGAAAAGATGTAGCAACTTCAAATTTTGTGGTGAGGAATTCTAATGGAGACTAGATTCATGGAATGGGATGCAAACATCCATTCTCATATGTAGTAGAGGTAGAATTATGGGGTATTTACATGGCCCTTGAGTTTGCACAAGAGAGGAAAATCTAAAAGGCAATGGTTGAGACCAATTATGTGGAGGTTGTACGTATGGTCCAAGAGGACCCAAAGATTAACCCAAGATATTCCTATTGGGTGTTGAAGATCTAGAAGATACTCAAGCACGAATGTTGAGTTGAATATGTCTATAGGGAGAAAAATCAAACAACTGACACTCTTGCTAAGTTTCACTTAAAAACTCACCATAGAGTGTTTTACTATGTTATTCCTCCTCCCGAGCTTGTGGAGGTTTTACGTTTAGATAAATATAATGTGAGTAGTACTACCATCTTTAATTTGGCAAATGATATTAGTGACTGTATCAATTTTTCAAAATCGCTTGCAAAAGGAAGGCAAGATGAATAAGAGATCTTCCCAACTTCCCAAAAAAAATCCAAACATAAGCATGTGAATCTATGCAAGTAGGGATAAGAAAAATGAACTGCTAAAATATTATATTCAGAATTAGATCAACACAAAAAGTGAAGTCTATGTTCCCAGTAACTATAAACATACATGATTGAACATCAATATACCTAATATGAGACTATAGAAAAAACATTCATGTTTTAAAGAAAGAAATTTTACATTTTGTGCATTAAATATATACATGCAAACCTCCAAAATCTACTAATTGATGCCTCAAGGTAACTTCTTCTAAAAACTACTAACTTATGCCTCAAGGCGAGTTATCCTTCTACTTTTGTTGTTGGGATGGTGAGTCCTCACCAAGATAACCTTGTGTGGATTGTTGAGACCTAAAATATTAAATCAGTGAGCATGAATTTTACATGCCATATACTGCTTTACTGGTATGCTTAAGATTAAATATAATTGTAGTGTTAATTGCTCCTTCATGAATGTGTTGCATTATTATCTGGTTGGTTTATGTTTCACTTTTATCTTAAACTTATTTTTTGCTAGGCCAAAAATATATTTTGTGCATACAATAAGATTTAGACAATATCTAATACAAAACATAAACCATACATGTATTGGAAAGAGCATTGAAGATACTTGAGAAAAATAAATAAATAAATTATTATCTGAGAATTTTAACAAACTTTTACTATAAACTGTAGAGAATTTGTTAATGAAACCAACACATACCAATGACAAGACCAATGGCCACACATATTTGATCAGACTGATGACTGCATAGAATTGTTAAAAATGAGTAGTGTTTTCGTCCAATGTAGCCAATCATAAAAAGTAACTTTTGATCAACATATCAAAATTCAATGAAATTTGTTTCATTGGATTAATATTTTAATTTTCCACACAACCACAACCCTAAACTGCAGCAAAGATGATCTAGGAGGTGACTTTTAAGGTGAACTCTTGAGTAATGGGAGGAACAAAGTAACCCTTGCTAGATCAATTAAGGTATCCTTAGATTAGTTATCCCTCTTTGATTCCATTTCTTGTCCTTAGTCAAAGCCTAGGGTGGAGATAACTAGGTGTTTCATTCCTATTATCCCTCTTTGTCTTCTTCCTCCAATGAACTAACACAAGCATTTTCTGCAAACAACATGTAGGAGGTGGGCTTTGGTGTCTTCAACCTCAATCCAGACCTAGATTTATGATATTAGGCTAGTGCAAACCTATATTTGAGATTACAAGCAAAATTCGAACACAAGTTAGTGGACAATCATCACTTAGTGTGATGTCATAGAAATTAAGCTAAAACATGAGACTCGGTTGAGAAATTGATTATCTTAATATAGTTATAATATTTTATGGATGCATTCAGCTTCAGAACAACTAGATAAGAAATTTTAGTGAAAATTAGTGGTAGAATTAGAGGCACTAGAGTCATGGGTTTTCCCTAATATTAGTAACAATGAATTGTCTAATGATTCTATGAATTTAATAAAGGGTTATTTCTATTCAGATACTCATGAAGTTAAATAAGTAGTTCCTACCAGTATTATTCAGTATGCTCAGTTAATTAGTTCAAGTAGTTTTTTTAGAAAGACTTAGAGACTTGATTTTCATTCATCCTACTCTCTAAAACAAGCCAAAAATTTGAAAGACAAACATTCGTGTCCTCATGGAGACAATGGGGTTTACTGGAAGAAAAAGTAAAGGTATCATTTGCATTAAGTGAAAATCTAGCTATGCTATTCACAACTAAGTTGTAGGATCTCGAGATAAAAGATATGTGTGCTTTCCTACTTCATCACAGAGATTCCTAAACTTCCTAATGATTGGGGAAATTTTGGTTGTTACAGGGGAAATAGTTCAAGCAATTTACTATATTGATGAATATGATTCATATAATTTCAATGTTCACTAAAATGAAAAATAAGTCTAAGGTGTAGAGTTTTTTTTATAAGGTAAACTATTAATAGAAGCATCAACAAGAAGAAGTGGTGGGGGAAAAACAAAAATATGTATACTACACAAGTGTGTTAAGCTACAAATCTCACTATTTGAGAATCAAACTCTCAACCCCAATCTAGATCTTAGGCTTGGTTTAAAACAACCAATCAAGATTATTTGCAATATTTTCAAAAAATCCCCAAAACTTCATTGTCCCCATTGCCATGTATTCTACCATTATGCTCTCTCCAGATGTAGTAGCACAAGGAAAACTAGCACACACAAACAAGGTTCCTATAACTATAATTAGACTTGGTTCTCAAGATGATCGTGTGAATGTCATCCTACAAAGAATTTGGGGGGTCACCACCCCAACCCATTTTTAAGTTGAACATAAACCAAATATATCTCGAGAACCTACACCTAAAGAACAAATCTTTGTGTTACTCCTCATCCTCTCTATATAGTAAGCAAGTAGAATTCAATTATGGTCCCCATTTCCTAATGCAATCCAGGGTAGGGATTTTGTAGAGGATGCATCTATATGCACAACAACTCCATTTTGATATGGACTTTGTTCCATAGCAATCCATCACAAGGCACATATGGGTTGTAAAAGGAAGTTAGTCCCTAAGGTTTTAGTTTCTCATTCACTAGGGACCGAGTGCCCTCAGTAGAGTATACATAATCCTCAGCCACCTCCGGCCATATTTTCACCATGGAATATCATGTTTAGGAGAAGCCCATGCACAACTCATGTTAGGTGATTAGTCTGGTTCCATATTGTTTATTCATCCCCACTTTCCATGTGGAGTTGTGCTTTATTAGGAAATTATGGAGCTGAGACAACAAAAATACAATTATTCTATTAGTGAAACTAAAGACTCATCTAGATATTAGATTCCTTGAACACTAGAAAACCCATTATGTAGGTCTGTACCGTGAAGGAGTAAACATGCTTATTGATTGGAAGAATCTAGGATGACATAGTCATAGCGTACCACAGTGGTATGAGGTACTTAGACAAGTGAGGACAGTCTCCTTAAAATAGTGAGGTACCAAACATTGATCAAAGATTTTAGTGGCACCTAGCACAACTTTGTTATTTAAATATTGCTTACTAAGTCAACCCTTGTGGATCCACTAATGCAGACCAAGTGTTTTGACTCCCCTCCTAGTTACCTAGATTTATAGGAGTACTCTAGTTTGGCCAGCTGTTTAGCCACTGAGGCCAAACTTGGCAAGCTCCATAGTAGGTTAGGAGATAGTTTAGTAGACTTGGAGTCCTGAGTCTACCCTAAGTCTTATACAATGAGATTGTAGCTTTCTACCATACTTCCACATTATGTTGTACACTTCATTTGGGTCCATGGAAAAATTAAAGGAATGATAGATTGATGAATGTAATTTAGTTTATTTATTTAAAACTATTATCAGATGTCTTGCCATGTGGAGGGTTTATCAACATCAACTATTTTTATTATATTCTCTATATTTATTCGGTTAATAATGTGTGTGTATATATATTTATACATATACATATACATATACATATACATATACATATACATATATATATATATATATATATATATATATATTACCATGGTTACTTGATACTTTCCATGCATTGAGTCAGTAGCTCACACTCTCTCTTGAAACATTCTCAAGGTCCATGTCCAACTCAACATGAGGAGTCAGAAGAAAATTTTTATCAGGATTAGATCAACTAGGTTCTTGAAAGGAATAGCTAGTTTAGTTAGATGGTATCTTATCCTTCCTTTGGTCGTGGGAGTGTGAGGGTGAGGATTGAGTAGTTTTGTAATAAGTTTTGCTTGATGTATTCTAAAGACAAAACTAGTTTCTTTCAGTTCAATTATTCTATTAGAGTCAAACTCAGATGTGAACTTGTGATGTTTATGCTTAATTTATATGTTATCTAAATTAGTTACAAGATGATTCAATATTTTTAAATATTTAAAGAAAAGAAAACTTTGAAGTTGATATCCTGTTAGTGGTCAAAGGAGGATGGTTAGTCTAATCTCACCTTGATAGTCTTAAACCTTGGTTAGTGGGTTTAGGTCACATCATCCTTGGTATCAGAGCCTAGGTTTGGGACAGAGGTGGTATGAGACCAGTAGGATTAGGATGTCACCCTCTTTGAGTTGTGGATATCTAATGGACATATTTCTAATATGTATATGTGGATGTCATGAAGAGGTCATGGTCATGGTGAAGAACAGGTTGAGAGCCATTATGCCCTTGACCCTTGAAAATGGCTTAAGGTGAAGAAGATTCATATGAGATGTTTAGGATGTATCATATCTTTTTAGAGATGGAATAGAAATCTAAGATGGAAATGAGGTATTCATATTCTAAAAAGAACCTATTGAGATACTATGAGGTGGTGAAGAAGCTTGGTGTGACTGAGTTTTTTGGGGACAAAAGACCCAGATGTGGCTCCAACACCTAGGCAAGGTATTATGTCTAACATACTTATCAAAGAACAAGCATGTTAACCGTGCTATCTATCTACTTAAAGGAGATGTTGAATGGTGGTGACGCGGAGCAAAACATAATAGGAGGGATATGGTGATGACATGGGAGGACTTTGTGGATGGGTATCACCTCAATTATTTCCCTCCTACATTCCTAAGAGACAAGATAGAAGGAGAGTGTTAGACTGTGTAGTATGACAACTGGTGAGTACAAGGCATATTATATAAGATTGGTTAACTTCTATCTGTAGCTTGTACCTGATGACACAAAAAAGGCAAGAGGTTTGAAGTAGGTCTAAATCAAGAAATTAGACACACCCTAACAATGGTCATTTGAAGGGATAGAGAGAACCTTTAAAAGTCTGTGGATGTGTTGAAACATATTTAAGAGTCATTTAATTCTTATAAACATTTTGAGAATAGAAAAATATTTGGATATTTTGGTAGAGGAGGACAGAGTAGTGATGGAGAAAGGAGGTGGTGTAGTGTTTTCCAAAATAGAATGGCATCTTGGTTGTTTTGGAAGGTGAGGATATGGTTCAAGTGATATTGTATATTGTCATAGTAGAGGAAGATCTTAACATGGAATGTGGAACACACCACCTAGGTGGGTAACTTCTTTAAGCCTACAAGGTCATCAATGCACGTGATAGGTACACAAGATATGGATGTATGTGACCCTTGGGGCAGAGAAAATTCTTGTCAATGTTGGGGAGTTGAATTTTACGGATGTCAGTATTGTAGATAGATGGGGAATTTCAAGAGAGATTGCCCTAATCTTCTTAAGACATCAACACAGACTTCATAGTCATTCTTTTATACTCCTCAAAGGAAGGCTCCAGTTAGAGGAGCAAGTTCTTTGGTGGCTTCAGGCTCTATTGGGGGAGCACCTAGTACCAGTGGTGGGCAGTGAGGACACTATGCCATATAGAGATATACATGACATTTCTTCCTTGTGACTCAACCAGAGATTTGTTACAAGTGAGATGGTTCTATTCAACATTGTTTCAGTTATAATTTTATAGATACTAGTGCACAACATTCTTTTATAGAAAGATCTTTAGTTGGTGTATTATGTCTTTAGCTCAAGATTTATCCTACAAATTGTTGTTGAGAATCTTGTTAGGAGAGTTAACTATTTTGATAGAAGTGTCACCTGGATTCTTCTTGAGTTTTAGTAGGTATACCATAGTGGTTAATCTCATACCCTTAAACTTTAACTCTATTCAAATTATTTTGTGTATGCATTTCCTCGAGACTTACCATGTCCAATTGGATTATTGTAAAAATGTAGCTATCTTTCATCAAGGACATATAAGTCATACTCATGTGCATAGTATTAGCTGATGTAGGTGATAAGTTGATGAGAAAATGGTGTGAGTTCTATTTAGCACATGTGGTAGATGCAAAGGTAGAGAAAAAAAAGCTAACGTAGAGGATGTCTCGTAGTGTGTGAATTTCCAAATGTCTTCCCGGATGAGTTACCAGGTATACCTCATGAGAGAGGTGTTGAATTTTAGACGTAGATGGCATGGCAGTCACACAATAACATTACCAACTTAGAGAATGGCATCTAAAGAGTAGGAACTAAAAACTCAGTTACATGGTGAGACATGAACCTTAATGGATGCATAAAGAACCTCTCTTAGTTCTGTTTCTTCCATTGTTAGGATCAACATGTTGCTCCATGTGGTAGCAAATGTGAGAGGCACAGATCAAGGTGAAATTCAAGAATGATAAAGTAGTTGTGTTGCCTCCCCTTACTCCTCATAATTATCTTTATGATCACATCCACAATTATCATTGAGGTAACAATAGACTCTAGGAGGAGAGGCACACATGCAACAACACCCTCCTCCTCTTACATATCTTCATATCCTCCTCCATCAACGTTTGTGTTGTAGAAGCAGCTAATAGGTTAAGAGTGGGTAACCTATCTGACATCCTTTACATTTCCTTATCTTACTTTTCTTTAGTGGAAACCAATGTAGCAAAATCTAAGAGCCTATAGAAAAATAACTAGCCACCCCTACCTCGTGCTCATCCTCCACCTTGACCCCATCCTTCTCCTTAACCCCCTTCTAAGTAAACAGCAAAAACAAGAACAATAAACTCAGTCACTAGCCTCCTCTCATTCCTTTATACCCACATCCCTACTTATACCCCCCACATCAGATCCATGACACCAGTATCTTGGCATCAACACCACACACTATGGCATTTGTTGCAGCATTAACTATTCATGTTCATGGTGTTATGGTGGTACGGAAGGATGGTCTACGTGTGTTTGGAGTGGCTCTTCTACCATGGATTATTTGGTGTAGATTTGGTGATTTTACCAACATAGAGTTTTGAGATATCATGGTGCAGGGTATAGTGAGTCGTGCAAATGTGGTGTGTTCTTCCATAGTGAGGTGAAGAAGTGGTACTTGTGTTTGCAATGTGTGATTGTGGTGGTGGGTTTGGATGCTCATTAGAATATGTGTGTGCCTATGAAGTGAATGTTCCATGGCGTGCACATACAAAGCATACATGTTGTGGTGTATGGGAGAGCCTCATGATCATCAAGACATGTAGGGTTCATAGATCTAGCCAAACTTTGAGCGGACTAAGATATGTAGACACTAAGAGTTAGACTGTGTGTGACCATGCATAAGTTGGTCACCTAGAGGATGTCCAGTGGTCGGTCCTACATAAGAAAATGTAGTACTATTTTTATTTAGATGGATATAGTTGACATGTAGGAATCACATGAAACTTAGGATAATGATTGTAGATTCTAGACTTAGTCTTAATTCATCTTGTCAATGATTTTAAATGTGTTACAAGCTATAGCTCATTTAATGAGTTTTGTAGCTAATGACATTATAGCTACATTTATCCTTTAGATCTAATACTAGGATATAGCATATATAAGGAAAAATAATGATGGTCACAACATCAAATGTAAATGCAAGAAGTCATTTAACCTAATCAAACACAGATCTGGTCTAAATTGGTCGGATTTGGGATCCATAGGACTAATATAGTACCTTAAGGTAATGCATCTTGAGTCTAGAGACCCTTAAGTAATGTTGTTAGTCTAGGTACCCCATATTATGGTTTCAAATATGATGTAAATATAAATAATGTAATCATACCGTATATGTAATTCATATGCTAAAAATGAACCTAGTGAACCTAAGTACCTAGGATGAGGTTCGTCTTTCTAAGTCTTATATAAACCCCAAATGTTGTAATACTACTCTTAGTATATATTTTAAATGTATTGTATGTCCCAGGTTAACCAAAGTTTGCAAGGAATGATTGAAGTCTTAGGTGCACTTGAGAATTGTAAGATCATGTATATGAGTTATTTATCTCCTCTTGATAGTTCAAACCTAGTCCCTACTTTGCTTGGCATCATGATATAGATCTAGCACCTGATTATTGTATGATTTTGTTAAATTATACATTTATTATTGTTAAATGTCATGGAACAAACTCCTCAATTAAGGTTCTAGCACAGGGACTTAAGTTCCTAAAAATATAAGTATGCTTGCCTATAAATGTAATTAATGCTTTATGGTCCCCAATATGACAATATTTTATGTAATTGGGCCTTTGGAGATGGACTTAAACTGCTTAATTGTTATTTTTCTAATAGTGTATGTTTTACTTTATGCTTTACTTTCTATGAACATACATGGAAGGCTTCTACTTTGTTTAATTTATTCTTATACCAAGCAAAAATACAATTGTTTTGACTATTTTATAAAATTTATGAGTCACATGCCTAGATATGCGTCAAGATGTTAATGATGGTATCAAAGTATATATGTAGCTTGTATGTAGTTATGTACAACACTCCCCTTGTAAGATGTATAGTTTTAATTCAATGTGTAGAATTGTACTTTCAATTTATGTGATAATATTTTTGTTAAGTTTTATTGTTATGGACCCACTTTTAATGTATAAAAATATTAAATACAAACATCGTAGGATTTCCCCTACTTGGGACTGAACTAGATAGGAGCCAAAACAAATAACAAAATGAGGGTTGCATCCTAGGTTCAAAATAGGGCGTGAAATCAGGGGATCTTAAATATGCCTAGTTATAGAAGACAATGGGTAAACAACATGGATTTCCTTTTTTGTTTTATACAAGTAACTTCTTTCAAACAATATTTAATAGAAAATAAGTGTAAGGGAAAAGACTAATCTTTGATAGTATTATCTCTAATCATATGCAAAAAGAACAAGGGTAGATGTAATATGCATGAAATAAGTTGGCAAATAGTGAAAAGGGATAGAGATTTGCTTCAAATTGGAATAACCAATGTTTTGGTGAGACCCAAACTTATCAAGCATGGAAAGCCACATTATTTGGGTGAGGGAGCAAAGTGTGTAGGATTTAAAGGTGTATGTTGAAGTTGTTTCCAATAACCTACTAATATATAAGTGCATGCAACATTAGTTAATTTTGAAATAATGTTCTTAGTTTAAGTAAATTCTTAAATTATAATATGATTGTTTTATTTACCCAAAAGTATATTCTAGAATTCAATTGTCAAGTCTGCCTTCAACAAGATCATGCAAGGCCTATATATAGGTTAAGTACTGACCAATTAGGTCTAAGGGGAGCTAAAGAACATACTATGAAAACATAAAATAGAGTAACAAATAACTTTTAACAAAAAACATGAAAATTGTTAAAAATTAAAGAACTCTCCTGAGTAGCACAAGTATGGTGTGTCCTTAAAGATGTCTACTTTAATGATGTGCATATTCAACATCAGAGGGGCATAAAAAGAGTGATGATCACAAAACCCTACCAAGATTATCCTTTATATACACATAGAATTAAATGATGATCATCAATACCAAATTGGAAGTATTCTAAGGTCACCCTAACAAGTGGAATTGTGACCCTCTTTCTCAAATTTGGTAGAACTACATGGATTATTGGTTCCTAATACAATTCATTTGTTCCTTATTGAATATAAATTTTTCCCATGTTCAAGCTTAAGACTTAAATATAGCATGTTGCATACTTCCGATGAAAATTTTAGGGTACATTTATGCACAAAAAGTAGTACCTTCAATAAAAATAACATCTCAGGGGCTTAAATTGAAAAATCAAAATGTTATGAATTCAAATTTACCCTTTTTGTAGAAATATTTTTAATTCATTTCTAAATGGCTTGTGGAAAGTGTCTTATCATTCAAATATCTTGAAGAGTAGGACTCTTTGGGTCCTACCTACTATATTATAATTCATAACTTTGGAAGAAAGTCCAAGATGTGAAACATGACATTTTTAGCAATCGACATTGCATTATAGGGTGATGATTCTGTGATAAACAATTCATGGACTCACAATTGTGTTCATTGAAAATCTAAATGAGACTTGAAAGTGAAGATGTGTTTGATGAACAGAACTATGTCATATTATGTAATCATAAACAAATGAGAACATATCCACAATATCTACATTCAAAGATATTGTTAAACCACAATAATCTCATATTTTTATAGAATAGGCTATTCTTATTTGGAAATAACCTATTGGTCTATTGTTACACCATGTAGTAAAAAATATATTGATAAATCATTACCTATGTGTATATATATGAAACAATATAAATATTTATATGCAAATATATATTTATATATATACTAACATAACATGAAGCCTCATAATATTTAAGAGAATATGGTGATATATCAGGGTCACCAAGGGTGTCTCAAGGATACGTAAGGTGACTAACTATTGTAAACCATACCAAAGGATAAAGGGGTGGCATCACCTTGGATTAACACACATAAGAAACCATAAAGTAATGCTTATTTCAAAAAATGGGTTGGGGAGCCTTAGTACATCCACGTCATGATGATATACCCAAAAGAAATGATTATATGAAGTATGAGTGATCTAGTTTGTGTTTAGTGATTGCATCATCAATAGATACCATCATGTGCATCATCCACATCCATTTCAACACCTACTAGGTGAAGATCATGGTCTGAGTGAGGCCACATCATCAATAGATAGGGAGAAGGCATGTTGGGAACCCCTAGGATTTAAAGTCAATCAGGCATCACATAAATAATGAGAAATCTAGGAGGATTGGTAGTTGGTAGTTTATATATTAGGAATAATGTGGTCTTGTGAGTTATACTAGTAACTAAAAATAAGTGATTCCATTCAAGACATATATATGTTATATAACCCTAACAGATAAAATACTCCACTAATCACACATATAATGGTCAATACATGCCTCTTGGTTTAAGAATGTGTAGTAGTGAGCATGTTAATACCTTAATGTTAAAATGAGACCATATATGTTCCAAAATTTGCAAAAGAAGAAGGTATGATCAATATCTATAATTATATTCTGACAGAGGAGGCAAAAGAAAAGACATTGACACCCTCTCATGTGTGTTGTTTTGGGATTCTAGAGGAATTCTTCATTCTACCTCCAAATTCTAGGTCTCAAGAAGCATGTTGACTAACATGAGTTTCTAGAGAGAACTACATAATTCAATACTACACTGCTCATAAAACTAGGGGATGATATCCACACATTACTTCTGATACTTAAATATGTTCCCCATTTGACCATAGTATCTATAGCTCATTAGCTAACATTGGGCTAAAATTTTTGGTGTGTTGCTATGGTTCTCCTAATGGTAAAATAGATAGCTTATGAGATGTGTATTCAGTAAGTACTTGCTTGTCATGATGAATAAGAAGTAACATGGATTCATCACTACAAGTCTGAATACCATGCCCAATAGCCATGAATTATCATTCTAACACATCCTCTCTAAGTGTTTGCACGTATCCACCTTTGATCCAATTTCCTTTAGAGTTTGTAGCCATGAATCTAGTGGTCACATCAGCATCGAATTTAGTTTGATTCTCAAGAAGTATGGACCAATTCAATAGTATTTATTTTTGTTTGTCATTATAGACAAGTGAGGAAGTGTTGAAGGTGATCTTGCAAATATATACTTATTGGTTGTTCTTGTTCCTAATCTCACTCTTGTGCATAAGTGCATTATCAAAGATATGGTTGTTTCATGATAATGATACTTGCCACATAGCAACAAAAAAATGGATGAGGTAAACATTAGTGTTCGTTTCCTTCTTCATGTTGCATGCAATCCATGCCCCCACATTAGGGTTGTGTCCATCTGTGTGGAGGCCTTCCCAAATTGGTAGTGTTGTAATAGACTACATTATTAGTAAACTCCTATTCCTTACATAAATGGGAGAAGTGTTGTCAATTTCCATATGGTGTTTTACTGTAAATTGACTTGTCACCATTCTTTGTGCATAGATTGTCATAGAAAGAATTTAAATTTCCATAGTACTTCCATTTCCTAAGAGAGGCCAATCTGCCATGGACTCTAGTTCTATGTGGATTAATGAAGTTAATGTAGGTATTCTTAATTCAAAATGGGAGACAAATCCATTCATTATCATCAGCTATTGGGTGAGATGGACACAGTCTTAGGATCCTTGTGCAAGTGCCATCATCATACTAGGAGTGTATAAAAATTAACATTACAATCGCCATTATCTTTGACCATAGAGTATACTTTTAGATGATGAAGATCCTTAGGAACCATGATATTGTATTTGAAAATAGGTTAAGTATGATTATGTATCCATGAATTGTTCCATGTGTTTCTTTGCTCCCCATTAAGGATGATTGCCCATCTGAGTCTTCACTGTGTTTTGTTTTTAGTTACAAACGTCCACAATCTTGAACCCAGTATTACTCCCTGAGTTTTCAAATTGTTGTATTTTGTAGTTATGAAAATTTTCCATGGTACGTTCCTTTATGTAAAGAATACCCAACTAGTATTTTGTAGGAGAGATTTGTTCATATGTATTGTTGCCATTACTCTGAGGCATACATCAAGTTTTTATGCAATGATCTTGTCCCAAATGGCCATGTTAGTCTTCCTTTGATCATTTTAACCATTTGTAAAAAAATTCTAATGACTTGGTCGATTCTATCATGTTATATAGTTAGAATGTTCGTGACGTGCATAACACAAAATACAGAGTTGGAGACTACTATCTTGGATAGGGTTACTCTTGTTGGGATAATGTCTCTTATCCTATATTTTAGGATATTAAATATTGTCTAGAAATATTGGGAATATCCGAATTTTTAGACTTGGAGTCTAAGATAATGCTTAGCGTTATCCTCTCCTACTCCCTATTTAGTTTGACTTTAAATCTCTATTATCCTTTTTAATAGAAAAGTCTTATTCTCTTGTACTACCTTACGTAGATTAGTCATATTTTTAAGGATAGTTTTTCTTAGTATTGTAGGACTACTACATAAGACATAGAGTCATATGGTACAATTGTGCTAATACGTGGTAACATTTGTGCCAGCATTCGGAAACTTTGAGTGTGCCAACGGCAGAAACATTGTTGGAACATGTGGCAACATAGGGTGTGCCAACGTGTGCCAATATTGTTGGCCAAAAAGATTGCCAAAAATGGGATAGAACAAGAGTGGGTTAAGGAATTCTATTTTGGGCAAGGGATTGTCAGATAAATAGAGAGACAATCCTTGTAATGTTTTGTAGCTTGCTTATTTTGGTCTTCTTTTCCAATTTGTTTATGTCATTGGATATTTTCTTGAAGTTTGTCTTTATCAACGGGGCGTTAGTTTTTTTTGTTGTGGAATATTGGGTTGTATCCTACATAAGGTGTTTTTCTTGGACTTGAAGCTTCCACATAAATTACTTCAAGTGGTATTAGAACATGGTTCAGGGGAGACAATTCGAATATTGGAGGCATATAAAAACATAACAACTTTGGCAACTACCATTGAGAGTCATTCAATAAGAAACTTCTCATGGAGGGATAATAAATTTGGGTTCTCATTTTATGATATTAGACCAAGTTTTATGGTATAACATATTGCACATTTATAAGGCATATCACTGATTCCAAAAGTAGTCTAATATCCTATACGGCATTGGAATCTATCAATTGTGAAACAACATGAGGTAGAGTCATGCAAGTCACTTGCAAGAAGCAAATAATCATGAAGATTACACGGTCTAATGAAGTGTATCGACCTATTAGATATTTCCTAACCAAAAGAGAATCAGCTAAAAATAGATTTTTTGATGCGAAAGGCATAGATGGAGTAGTGGCACGGGGATCATATGTCATGAATCTGAATAGTGTTGCATATATTTAACTCTTACAGGAAGTCTGGTGTAAGACTACAAATTTCAATAAGCACATAGAAAAAATTGTGTTTCATTGGAAGGAGGAAGATGTGATAGGACAAACTAGACAGTGCCATCAAACAGGTGCAACTCAAATAAGGTACAAGCCTATGGCATGAGGGACAATGATGGGAAGGATGTGGTTCTTCCACCAGCTGCTAGAGGCGGTACATCTTATCAATTGTACAATATGAGGATCTTTGGCGTGAAGGGTTTGAGAAGCCAAGCCTGGACACACACTTTATGTAGGCATGCAAGGTAAAATGCCTCTAGGAATGGAAGCAGCTTATAAGGGCAGAAGAATAATGGAAGCAAATTCTATTTGAGAAGCAATAACACTTCAGTTGAAAAGATTTAAGGTAGAAATTGTTGGAATAATGTTTCTTCTTTTGTTCTTTTGGATATTAAACAATGTCTATCAATATTGTAAAAGTCAAAATTTAATATCTTTGGATCCCAAGATAATGTTTATCATTATGATCTCCTCCTCCCTATTTAGTTTGGCATTATCTCTCTATTATCCTTTTTACAGATTGCCTTTATCCTCTCATGCTAGATTTTGTAGTTTAGCCTTATCCTTTAGGATAGTCTTATAATTTTTATAGGAGAATTATAAATAGGTCATAGATCCATATGATATTGTGTGCTAATGCTTGGTAATATTTTGTGCCAATGTGTGGCAACTTTGGGTGTACCAAAATCGGCAACATTGGGTGTGCCAACGTGTGTCAATATTGTGGGCCAAAAAGGAGAAGCCAAAAAGAATGCCAAATAGGGGAGAGAATGTGAGTGGGTTAAGGGATCCTATTTGTGGGCAAGGGGTTGTAGGAGAAAGATGGTCCTTATAAAATTTTGGAGTTTTCTTAATAGAATTTGTCTTTTTTGCCAACATTGGATATTTTCTTGTCGTTTGACTCTATTGATGAGGTGGTTATTGTTTTTTGTTGTACATGCTTGGTTTGTATCTCACATAATAGGTTTTTCTTATGATTCAAGTTTCTACATAGATTACTTCAACTCTCACCACTAAAGACATGGTGAGGTTGGCCCATGAGTTAACTTTGTCATCAATATTCCTAACTATGTCAAGGTGGATGAATTTATCGTCTTGAGAGTGTAGAATGGGGATACCATGGTGTTTCCCAAACTTTTAGATTTTGGGATCCCAACAATTCTATATTTACACTGACAAATAGCAAATAAACTATTTTTTAGAATAAATGGTTGATATGGCCCTAGGCTTTCCTGAAGGTCTTTAGATAGTGAAGCATAATTCTTGTCTACCTTACAGAAGCTTCACCAAACAAAAAGATATCATCTGCCAAGATAACATGAAATGAGAATGGGTCACCCTTGGAGGTGTGAACAGGTGTCCATTTCTTATCATGCTCCAAGCTATTTTCCATTTGGCTTAGTTGATCAATACATAGTAAAAGGATATATACAAATAGAGGATAGCCCTGATGTACTCCTATGGATGCTTGAAATGGTTCAAGTTTGTCACCATTCCAAATAGCAAAGATCATACTAGTTGTGAAAATGTTCATGATGACATGCAATGTTGCTTATGATTGTAGTTTTTTCATAGTTTCGTGGATGAAGCTTCATCTCATCCTATTACATGCATTGGACAGGTCAACTTTATTGGCAAGCTATACTGCCCTTTTGTATTTGTTCTCATTATGTAGATAATTTCCTAGACCTAAATGATGTTGTGTATCATTTTTCATCTAGGTATGAAGATGTTTTTCATTGGTGAGATCCACTAAGGGAGGTGTGGCTTGATCCTTTCAATAATGACTGTGATAATCAATTTGAGTCTAATGTTGTTTTAAGTGATAGGCCTTGGATTATTGCATGATTCAGGAATAAAAACATTGATAATAGTAGATTCCATCTTGTTTTCAATGGGATACCCTTGAAAGGTGTTCTTTGTTGTCATTCATAGGATATCTTTTAGATAGATCTAGTTTATTAGAAGGACATCAACTCCCACCTCATCAGGACTTGGAGTTTTCAAAGCACTCATCTTCTTTAATCAATCCCAAATCTCTTACACTTAATGAATATCTCCATAGTCAATGGTTTCAACATCAATTAAGATGGTTAATGCATCTATCATTATTGTGTGTCAATTGCAATACATGTTTATCTTATGTAACAAGTTCTTTTAAGAAATTTTTAACTAGAGTGTTCCTAGTTATGGAACAAAATCCTAGGTATAAGAGATAAGTATTATGACAAATTTCACATCAAAATAGGAGATGGCTAGAACACTTTGATTTGGTCAGATCCTTGGTGATAAAGGGGTAAGAGTCTCATCCATATCCTAGGCTCAGCTGATGTCGAGATTTAGTGATTGTACTAAAGCAAAGGCTAGTGAGTGTATAATCAATGGGATGTGGAGCTTTCCTGCTACACATGGGTCTAATGAAGCTTGTTTATTCTTCAGTAAGCTTGATAAACCCAGTGTAGGAGATTAGTTCTGCGTGAAGGAAAGAATAATTCCACTTTGAGTTCTACTTGGAATGTCTATAGGGAAGTTGGCGATGAGGTGGTTTAGGATGTTGGGTATGATCTAAGTGGATGTATAGAAGAGTTTCTATTATGCTTTTTAAGGGGTTCCATAATCACTTACCCACCCAAGATGTTTAGTCAAGTATGGGATGTAGATTGTGTCAATATGTGGTCTCTGTTGTGAGCAGGTGGAAGATCAGAATCATTTGTTTTTTGGATGTTCGTTTTCTGGAGACATCTGGCTAAAATTTGAATATGTCCATGGTAGGAGTTTTGTTCAGTGGGCTGACTTACTTTGCTTGAATGGTGAGGCTAGGACCTTTGCTGCTTTGATTGTGTATAATATGTGGTAAGAAAGGAGTCAAAGGATTTTTTCTGATCAATACTGAGGCTCTACTCGTATTCCTTAGGAGTCTAGAGATGATACTTTTCTTATTCATGGTTGATTAGGCCTCTGTACAAATAGTATTTTCTTTTTTGGTTCTTCTTTATACTTGTTCTGTTTTATTCTTATATATACATAAACTTATGAAAAATAATAAAAAGGGAGGAGGCATGTTTGAAGCAGCAAATTTTTTTTTTGAACCAGTGTTTTATAGTGTCAACATCTTCAATCCAACTCCCATCCTCATCTTTGGGCTTGAGAATCACATTTCTGTTTCATTTGGCATTGACAAGTGATTGAAAATATTCAGTTTTAGCGTTCTTGAAATTCAACTAGTGATAGTGAGCCTTTATCTCCATTCAGCCTCCTCTCATAGTATAATGTTAGAATATGTGGATTTTAACATTAAAGATTTCTTCATCCACCTCCTATGTGAATTGGATGGATAAATTATATTGGATTCATTGAATAGTATTTTGAAATTTATCCTCATTATTCCTAATGGATCTTCTCTCATTACTTTCACACTTGTGTGCATTATTCATGGAGATGTATAACTCTTATGTGAATCTTAAAAACCATTTTTAACTGATGTTAAAGAAATCTATGGAACTTGTTCTCCAAGCCTGGTTAATTCTAGGTCATGTGAATTCGCATTCATTTCCCATGGTACCACACTTAAGAGTGATTGGGTTTGGTTATACTAGATTCAAGGCAACACCATGATATTCGGAGAAGGGAAAAGGTCCAACCAAGTAGTGTTGGACAACTTCATGTCTAACCTCTCTTAGAGAAGCTTCCTTTTGAAGTCATTCCTGGCCTAGAGGCACCCATGTCTTCTAGTCATGCATATGCTAGATCCATTGCAAAGTCTCAACAACTACTCATTTTGATGTCCTCGCCTCCACTCTTCTTGTCTACATCGAGGAAAGCAATGAAGTTGTCATGCACCATCCTGCGTAGGGTCAAAATAGTTTCCAAGGTGGTGAGATAACTCTAAAGGATCCTTCACTTATGTTGCTTAGTGCTTGTATAAACAATGAACAGTTTATTACTAATCGTGCAGTGTATAAATTTCTTATGACAGAATGGCATTTCCACCAAGCCTATGTGATGTTTTCACATTACTTAAATTAATCTACTAAAAGCAAAATCCTCCACCCAATTAGATGCACCACAAAAAATAGATGATTTCATTAGCCTTTCTCCACTTGTTCTAGGTTTTAGGATACACGTAGTATAAAACATATACATGCTACTCTAGTCCAACACTATATATATTTGGGAAGTCGATGTTGATAATCACCTGGACACTAGCGAACCCACTATTAGACAAAGGTAGGCACATGCCCACATGCTTTGGACCACATATAATAATTATAAGTGAAGTGTGAAGCAATCCATTGAAAATTAGAATTGTTTATGATAGTTTCTTTGGCAGTGCCTTACCTACTAATTAGAATCTCATGTTTACGTCCATCTCCTTTCAAATAGTATTGACTTCCTCTCTATTCATATAAAATTTAGTCTGCCCATTTTTATAAAAGATTTAAATAGAATTGGAAACATAGTATCCCACAAAACAAATATAATTATGGTGTGTTTGATTTCCCTACATTTGAGTTTAGTGAGACATCGACAAGACGTTGGACATGTACCCAACAAATTCACACAAGGAAAATAGTCAAAAATGTATTTTCCCATGGTTGTTCTATAAATAGTGTTGCATCATTGTAGAGTTGCAGGAGGTGTACCCTTCAATGTAGCTTGTGCTGACTACAACAATAATAACTTTGTTTTACTAGAGTAGGACAATGCACAAGCCATATCTCACCTTAATTTTAATATATATCGTGAATAGTGTTGCCAACAATAAATGAGTTTAGGTAGAATCCTAACACATTTTTTTAAATCTTGAACTGACTCATATTTGAATTTTGATCACTCTTTTCAAACTCAATCCAACTGGATTATTAAATTCATAACCCAAAACTATCCTAGAGTCATATGTGGATCAACTAGAAACCAACCAAAATCTGTCAAAATTGGAATATATAAATACATATGTCAAAATCTCAACTCAATATAACTAATATTGTTACTAATCTAAAATGGAACTAATCGGACCAAAGTAATTTGTTTTAAAATTTTCAAATCAAAATTGATACATGTTGTGAAAACTAGAAGCTACAATCAGTTTGGACCAAAAATTTTGGATGGTTTAGTCCTTGAACCTATACCTACCTAGAATGTCAAAACTACAATACAAAACAAAAAATTTCTAGCATGGACATAATATGCTTCACAGTGACTAACATATCATTGACATCTCTTATTGTGAATCATATAAATATATATTTAAAGAATGAAGGTAGGTAGATACTCTCATTGACAATGCATTATATGTGGAAATTTGATTGGTTTCCCATGTATGTCATCACGTTACATTTTCTTAAACTATATGTGCATTGTCTAAATACACTTTTTTAGTATAGATAAGAAATAACTACAATAACGTATTACATTATGATGAAATTTTGTCATGCATCATTTGCCAACTCTTTTAGGATAACAAAATCAATTCCAAAAGCACACCTTCATAGAGTTGGGAATCATAACATTACTATGCAAAATATTATGTTTGAAGATTTATTTTGTAAGGCGATGTCTCTTGTTAAAATTTCTAGCTTTGCCACTTCCCCTGGATATTCCGGATTGCAATTATTGATTGAATAGAGTTTTGGTAGGCATTTCTTGCCCTTACCTTCATGTTCCAACTTCTCTTGTGATCTCTACTTTCCCTTTTTTGTTGAGTTGTCTTGTCAAGGTCAGTTGAAGTGGTTACCTTCATGTTCCTCATGTGCACACTAGAACCACCTTTGCATACTTTCCTTATGAGGGTTCCTTCTATTTTGTGTGGTGTATTCCTCATGTGTGTTTCCCATGTAAAACACAATACACTCGCCATTTTTGACAATTATTCTTAGGAGAAAAATCATGTTTTCTTTTTAAATCACCACCATTGTATGTTGATTCTCTTTCCCATATCTATCTTGTTGTATTTTATTTCTTTGTGGTTTTTCCTATTTGGTTGGTTGTCTGGATGCTTCTAAATGGGTGTATTTCTTTTTGTAACTTTTCTTCTTAGTAGCTCCTCCTTGTATATTCCTTCCTTTGATGCTAGTCAATCCCATGGGCTATTCTCTTTTCCACCATCTGGGGATCAATCTTGGTGTTATCATCTTCATCTTCTGAATCAAAATATGTGAATTTTTTTCTTTGTTGCTACACCTTGTTGATTCTATTTTGATCCTTGATGTCTTAGTTTGTGCTGGATAGGGTTGTCATTCAAGGCTTCAGTGAAATCAGCAAGTGGTATGGTCAGTTTATCTACCACTAGCATGGCTTGGTTGTTGACCTGTTGTATCTCTTTGATGGCACAATTTTTGTTGATGTGTCGTATACTACTACAATGATATAGGTGAAGGAACACGGCATATTCAAGGTGATAGAGTATAATGTGTACAATGATTGTTGATGTTAATGGTTTAGTGTGTATCAAGTTTAATCACAAACTTTGTGAATCTCCCATATCTTTCCAAGGGTTGTGTTCATATCAAATTCAATTGCATATTTGATTCCATCTCTAATCTCTATGAGGAGTTGCTTTTAGTAATGAAAGATTGGGAGAGGTGAGCACCTACTTTTACCTAATGAGGGAGGTGACTGTATAATAATGTGAACCTAGAGACACATGGACCTCCATTCTAATCCTCCTCTGTGATGATGATCCTCATGGGGGAGGGTAGTGTTGACCCTCAAAGTAGCATTGACATTAACTTTGAATATATAAGTCATAATCATCATCCACCAAAAGTTCACCAAATCCAAAGCCTTGACCCACTGAAGAAATTTGAAGAAATTTCCATTGGAATTCATACCTCCTTTTCATTCCTAAACACAAATAAAAACACATTTGGGGGCATCATGAACCACCCAACACAAGGAGGAGTGAGTACATTATCGTGAGATAAAGAAATAACAAATTAAGGCCCAAGTCACTTCCCCTTGTTGTGTCTTAGCCTTGGCAGCCTCAACATATAGGTTAGCAAGTTAGACATGATGGTCAGAAATATATAGGATAAACTAGAGATTGAGATAGAAGAAGAAGTCTTTGGTAGACTAATGAAGACACAGAGATTCTATGTCATTATTAAGGTGTTATCTAGAGAAGTTGGTATTATGGATTTACATGAATGAATCTAGAGCATGTGGAAGCCCGTCAAAAGTTTCAGGCTGATAGCCCTTGAAAATAACTACTTATTTCATTTATTCAAAGAAGATGACTACATCAATGTGCTAAGAGTTGGACCCTAGCCCATGATGGTCTCATATGTTATCATGCAGTAATGGGAGACTTTCTAATTTGCCACAGAAGAAAATTCGAGGCATATTGTTGCCTAGGTAAGAATCTATGTGGTGGTTTTTTCTTTTAAGGATTTTGTTGTGTCCAACTAACCAATGAAGTAATAGCAGCTTTTGTGGAAATGTAAAGTGCCAACCATTTTTGTCAAAATGTGTTTAATGGATGAAGCAAATTGTATGCTTTTGTAACACTATATTGATTATACCACATCCATGAGATTTGTGTTATTGATGTAAGGTCTAGTCAATAAGTTTGTGAGGTATGGGATATCATGGATCAAGTCAAGTTAAGCTATAAGTCATTGAAGGATATTATTCCTATTGGTGTGGAGCATATTATCAGTTTGATGAAGTGTTTAATTATTTATATTTTTTGTTGTCTAGATTTTGATATTGTAAAGGATAAGTTTTCCATAGGAAGACCAAGGTTCCTACCAAAATATAATGGACTAATCGACATACATGTTAGCAACGCATATTTTACATTATATAGATGGGACTCTTGGGAATTTCTTGATAATTTTCTAGGATGAGACTCTTAAAGAAAATTATGCCCACTTAGCTCATCTTTTTGGGACCCGGTACAATCTCAAACCATATGTCCATTATCCTCAATATAAAGATCATTTCTTGGGGCCCAAAACCCTTGTGTTTGAGAAATTTTGTATAACCACCAAAATTTTCAAAACATTCATCTCAGATGGTTGGATTACAGATCACATCATTAACCCATGAAAAATTTACACAATAATATGATGTCATTATATTGTGTCTCCTACCATATAAAAAGAATAACTATGGTAGCATTTAAAAAAATATCATATGTCATCGATCACATCTTCGCAATTTGGATTTAGAATCTATCAAGATGATATGTCCATAGACTAAACCAAGAACAAAACTAAAATAGTTATTGTTGATAAGGAAACACTCAAAAGAGAAAAGGATTAGAGAATAAGGTCTTAATATTATATACTTCCATGCAATGGTAATCGTCATTAAATACATATTTATAAACATACTCTTATGGTATAGCACCAGCAAGGAGAGAGCATTATTAGTCATGTGTTGTAACATTAAAAAATACTTTTTATCCATGACATACCTATAAGGAGTGGTACCCAATAGGGGATCCACTCCCTACTTAATTTGAGAAATAAATTTGTCTATTCTGTACACACTCAAAAGGTATGATGGAAAATGTGTACATTTTTCATTTCTCAAATGATGATATACAAAATAGCCAAAGTATAGAAGCAGAATAATGTTTCATGACTATATTCAGTTTCACAAAAGTAAATTATCATCTTCCATATAGGGTATACTTGAATGTTACAACATAAAGATCTAAGTAAAAGGATATCCAACTATTTCCAGTTGATCACCCCAAGGGATCCAGCTAGTAGGTCCATGTCACCATGTTCAGTCTTCCAAGTCCTACACCTGGGTTTGGAAGCATACCCCAAAAGAGAAGACAAAATGAAAGTTGTCAGCATACAATCCAATATGAGCATAATATGTCATTGAGTAATATAAGGGAAAAAGACATCAAATAATACAAGGCTTCCCATAGAAGAGGAATTTTTTTTATCTAACTAGATATTAAAATAGAATATGAATTGCAATAAGATGATAATCCAAAAAAGTACTTGTCATTCATAAAACATAAGAGTTGTGCCACAAAAGCACATATAAAGAATTTAGGGAACATAACCCATCATCAACAATAATAAACCTACATACATGTGAGATAATCACAACACTTGCATAATATTAAGTCAGTGGGGGTCAGGGAACATATCATATAACTTGATAGAGAATGATGTACTTCTAAACTCCACTAATATAATAACATTGGGTAGAAAGGTGCATTGTGGAGGGAAAGTTGTGCCCATATATATAATATGTGTGAAAAGACACACTTGACAGGGAATAAAATCCAATAAAACCAAAGCATTACATTACTCTAGGGCCACTGAATCACAAAATATGCAAAATGTAGAGGCAAGTAAAAGTCCAATCATATGAATAGATTTACTGAGATTTCCATCACGTAAATGAGAAATATGAAACATACACCACATAAGTGGGTAAAATAGTTCATATTTACAATTAGGATTTCATCTCATAATAAGGAACAACATGGTTCATTTTCACAAATAGGATTCCATCATGAAGTAAAGTACAATTTAGAGTCAAAAGAATATCCAATAAAAGATGCATATCATCAAGCTCACATGAATCAACCTCTAAGAGGAGAGAGATAAAAGTGAACATGTACCAAGAGAGATAGCAAACATAGTTGATTGCTTAACATGAATAATATGGAATGCAACATACCTCAGATAGGGTCTACATGTGTCCAAAGTCAAAACAATAATTCCATCTCAGTCCACAAGCAACCTATTAAAGGCATACATGAGATTAGGGTTAGGTTAGTATCAATTGTAGAAACTCTAAAAATGGCTTTTTATTATTATTAAATTGGGTTTTGAAAATCATACCATATTCTATATTATATTTTTTTAGAGTTCATATCATATTTTACTTTATTTTTATACCCTAGAAATTATTAGTTATGAATTTTGGAAATTATGACCAACTAGAATAAAATTCATAAAATTTACATTTTTATAATATTAGAATTAGGTGATGAAACTGGCACTATTGGATGGAGAAAACCCTTATTGTTTTAAAATATCTTTTGTTACATTTTTCTGAGCTTACTTCAATTAGCTATGTATTTTATAAATACGGACCAATTGGAAACTAAGAAAAATCCACACAGGCATGATATCCACAAAGAGGGGGGTTAGTTTGCGTTGGCCCTATCAAAGATGGACAACAGGCATGGGTGCAAAGGTCAACACAGAAGACCAAAAGTCTATTGTACCCCTGACTGGAAAACTTAGAAACAAAGAAAAGGAGGGGGTAAAGATGTAAATCACCCGCACCATCTTCTTCACAGGTTCTCCCACGTGAGGAAACTCGACAATGACCATAGCACAATCATGAGAAGTGCAACCTGGATAGAGTAAGGAGCCTAGGAATGAACTGTCATGAAGGCTTACCCAGACGAACACATGGAAATCACAAACATCAACAAAACACAGAATGAGAGATCCGGTCAGTGAAGAGGGTAGTACATACCGAGGTAGATGAGTTGGTACAACCCCAATTTTTGGGTTCAGTTGGTGAGAAATGTAATTTCTCATAGTAAATATATTTGAACAAATAATGATATAATTTGTTTGGAATAAATGGATTTCGTTTACAATAGCCTTGATGATTGTGTTGTGGGAAATAACAAGGAAATTCAATTAATAAATGAATAATTAGTTTTTGAGAAAAGAATGAGATAGAAACCTCTAGAAGGAAACATGATGTAATCCAAAGAGGAATTTCGTGCCTCTTGGGTTCCTTGGATTCCAAGGAGTCCAAAGTTGCATAGAGAGTGCTATAAGAAAAGAAAATATCAATTAAGTATTTCTTTATTAAAAAAAAATTGAAAATAATGATAAAATGTGGGAAATAAGTGAAAAGAGGTATAATGGAGTTATCCTTGGTGGATTTTCATATCCAAAGGATTCCTAATGATAAAAGGAATATTGATGAGGAAAAGAAAAGAGAAATAAAGAGAAATCCTTAAAACGAATAAGGAAATAAGTAAGATAATAAGAAAATGGATAAAAGATAAGTAAAGGAAAAGGAATATTTCCACAAGATGGGATTTCATGCCTTTAGGGCTCCTTGAGGTCCAAGGAATTCAAGATAATAATTTAATAGAAAAGGAAAGAGAAAATAGGTGAGAAATGTACATAATTGAGTAATATCTTGCACCTAAAGAAAAGGCACGTTTTCTTTTAGATAATGAGTCCAATTTTGGTAGAGAGGTAGATTAAGTCATTATAGACTTTCCCTCAAAATTTGGGCTAAAACAGATCTATGAATAAGGAGTTGTGATTTTTCCAAGTGAAAGCATTAATTGCCTAAGATTATGTCACGATTTGTTACTGGGAGTTAAATCCCAATTTTCCTGATTTTTTTTAATAGAGTGTAACCCTTGATCGAAGATCCAACGGCTGGGGGTCAATCCCAGTCTTATGAGAACTGTTCTGGTAGAGTTAGCCTGTGAGTTCTTGATCAGGGGATTGCACGAAGAAGAGCAGATATTTTGAAATGAAGATAATCCCATTACCTTCGGGAAGTTTTTCCAGTATGAACCAACCCGGTTTATGGGTGGTTTCATCGACAAACTCAAAAGTTCCCAAATTATTGGACACTGCTCAGTCCAACCTATATATATAGGGGAAAGTGCAGGGCACCACAGGCGCTGTTATAATTAGTTCTCATGCAACCGGAGCGCGAAACCTAGCATCCCAGTTCCTTTAATCCTGGAGATAGGCAACGTATTGGTGCTCTTCTCTTCCCTGGTGGTCGACGGAGGATGTTGTTGTTCTCTTGGATCGACGTATCCCCATCCAAATTGGCCCTTCCTTTGAGTTCAGCATTGAGGTCCGAGGCTGGTGGCTCCATTTCCGGCCACTGAAGGGCCCTGATGCCCGAGGTCATCCTTGAGGTTGACCGCAGCTGGGCGTTGCTTCACAGGACCGTCGGGAGGTAGAAGATAGATGTTTTTGGATGGTTTTTCCCGGCCGGCGCAAGGGCAAGAGGCTGGGGTCCTAAGGGTAAAATGGTAAAAAACAACAAGGCGCACGCGTGAAAAAAAAAGGAAAAGAGAAGGCTGCAGTGTTGACGTGGCACGTAGCCATTGGTCCATTAGGTAATTTTTTTTGGTAATTTCATAACTAAATATATGAAAGTTGATTATAAAAATGCAAGGAGTGCAATAAAAATATAATTGAGGCCTAAATATTCTTGAAATTTGAAAAGTGTATAAAGTTATAATCTTTAATGGTTTAATTAAAGGAAAACCCTTAGAATTAATGATAATTGGATATAATGATGTTCTATGATTGTTTTGAACGAATATTAACATGTTGATAATAAAAATTATGATTTATATCTAAAGAGATGATCTTTATGCATAATGGGCTTAATTTAGGGTTTCGTATACCGGAGTATGCATTAATGGGCTTAGAAACCCTAATATAGGAGAATATGTCTTTTAATGGTTTTAATGGTACAAATCTATGAATAAGACAGAGTTATATTGTTACAAAACCAATTTGAGTATAAAAGATCATTAACGTGGATAATTTGGAAATTAGGTTTCCTAGTATGTAATAGTGAAATTAATGATAATTTAGGGTTCCTTTGATAATTGAACTATAATTCTTTGTTGAGTTGTCAATTCAAAGGAACCTGAACATGATAATTGGCCTTAATAATCGTTTCATGACTTAAAAGGATAAAAATGGTAGTTTTAGTGTAAAAGAGGCATATTGGACTTAATTGACTTTTAATTGTGCCTAGGATGTTGAAATTAGGGTTTGTGGACTAAAAGAGCATTAAAAGTGATAAATGCATAATGAATGCTAAAACCCTAATAAAACCCTAAAGTTGGCCTAGAAATCATAAGGTGGAATCCAAGTTGATCTTGAGAATGTTTTGAATAAAACAATGACACTTGGATGTTATGCATTATTTTCAGGATATTGTTGATTGCTTGTTTGATTGTGTTGAATGTTAATGCATGGACATCAAGTTACTCTGGATCAGGTATGTGGTTACATCTATGAATCATCGCTTTAGTTTCACAATGATTCCCGGATGATTTTATCGGTTGCTTGAAAATAACTGTTGGATGCCTTTTATTTCATGCAACTATAAAGTGACTATGATTATCACTATGAATATATATATATATATATATATATATATATATATCGTAGGTTAGAAATTGGGCTACCAAGTGTAGTGCCATGAGACCCTTTAGCATGCCATGAGTTAAGGAGTGGGCTACTTACGGGTAGTGCCATGTGACTCAACCCTAGAAATTGGTTCACCTATAGGTGGGACCATGAGGGGTTTAATGGGGATCTACTACAGAGAAAGTAGCATCCAGGTCCACTGCAGGGACAACACACAGGATAGGGGATACATGGATCGCGTAGTTATATTTAAAATGTAAAATTGTTTGTTAAATGGTAATTGGCTGCAATACATTATTATCATAGTTGCACGATTATTGTTTCCCCCACATACCAGCTTTTTGCTGACTGACGTTTTGTTTGTCGGCGTTTTAGGTACAAAGCCAAAAGGACAAACATTAAATCGTCATATTGTGTAATACATGAATTAAATTCAAGGAGGATTAGTTAAGAGTAGAATTCCTACATGGATAGAAGTTTAGAAATCCAACATTTCAAAAAGGTATGAAAAGTTTATTTTCTTACATCTTTCCAGTTTCGTCTGTTAAAATTTAATAATTGTTCTTGGTTAATTGTCGAACCTTTGATCCGGAAATTATGTGTGGGGCTTTGACCTCTCGGTCTCCCTTAATTGGGGGTTACCGAAAGGTGGGGTCGTAACATTTGGTATCAGAGCATAGGTTTCCCACTTAACCATTAATAATTATTAAATTTTACAAACTCCATAGAACACAAGGGAGTTATTAGAGGATTATCTGAAAGATGGAGGTGTCTAGAAAAGGATCACGACCGGGGGCTGGAAATATTTTCCTCTGCACCGCTAGTCAGAATATGAGGACTCCCGGATCCGTGTGACTGCCTGGCCAATGTCTTAGGGTATGAATTGAAATAAGATACCTTTAGGACTTACTCATCTTATTCATCCCTTCGCATCACAAATTCTATTAAGGACCTTAAGGATTAGGGTTTTCTCTCTTCTCCTCACCCTCTTGAGGTATGGGTAAGGTTAATAAGGTCTAAGGAATCCTCCATCAAATTAATGAAAAGCATGTAAATAAGATGTCATGGACATAAGCTTAATAGATTAAGCACAAACTAAAGAATAGATACATGCTTAGGTCGTATGACATGAGTTATCGTTGCCCTCGGGAGAGACCTGAGGCTAGACCTTCTTGTCAGGAGGATAAATAAAGAGAGTTAGTCTTGGAGATAGAGATCTCCATTACAAGTAGACACCTAGCACATCCTATGAAAATGATGTTAACCCTAACCCTAAGTGAAGGTTAGAGAGAGAGATGGCATGATGAGTTAGACCAGGTGTTTGGATGGACATGCCTTGCATGTCATATGAGCCATAAAAGGTTGGATGACCTAGCACCTTTAGCAACCCAACCCCTGGAAAGGGGCGAACATGTTAGAGTGAAGGATAGCTCCTTCCAGGATAAGGTTAGTGAAGAACCTATGGGAACACCATGAGCTTATAGTAGCATGGCATAGTAGGCACCCATATTACGTCAATAGTGCTAATAGTATGCTAAAACCCTAGCCAGGAGAGTATGAGGGAAGCGTAAAGAGCTATGGATAACTGTGAGCAAACATAGGCTTCATCATGTAGGGGTATTCTTGTGAGCTTGATCCCTCTTGGAGAGAGAGCCTCTCGTAGTAATGTTGGTTGTAGGGTTAGCTCTAGAGAGAGAGAGCAGGACCCATGCAAGAAGGTTGGAAGCTTAGACTCCGAGATTTGAGGAACAGTGGGGAGTTGAGGATGATGCGACCTAAGTGGATGATAGGGGTTGCCTCATGCTCGATCCCTAGTGGCTGATGATATCTTGGTTGCCTTTAAGAGGAACCAAACCCAAGAGATAGGAAGAGGCTTCTGGCACCTATGTGCCTGTGGTATAAGTGTTTACCTTCTGAGAAAGGAAGAAGAAGTTATGTATACCCTAGAGAGGTTTTGTGATAGGTTGTGGGGCCTTATGCCTTGTTGGTTGTCCTTAAGGAGGACTTGACTCTGAAGTGTTGCTCGAGTATAAGGATGACAGGAAGTGTGTATTATGCTTTATACATGCCTAAGTCATGGTTAATAGATTGAGAATGTAGTTGATCATCAAAAAGTGAACCTAGGATTCCTAGGCCTAAGAGGGGAAGCGGTGTACCTAATGCTCATGATGAGAATTAAGTTGATATAGTTTTGAGCATGGTACTCCTCATGTATAGATGAAAAAGGAAACCCCTTAAGTTTGAGGTATGTTTGATGAACTCCTCACAGCTAAGTTGATGACATGGGAAGGTATGATCTTGATCCAATGATTGAGGATGAGAACAAGTATGACCTAGCATGATTGAGTAGGTGGTCTGCTGGTGCCTTAGTAGCTTTCTAGGTTTAAGCATGCTAGACCCAAGGACGTTTGTGACTGAGGTGAAGTTTTCCTCCCATCCTGGGAGAGGGACCCTTTGGTAGGGTGTATACTAGTTTTGTTGGTTTAAGTTAACCTAAAGAGGTCTCATAGGATCTTGAGAAGCTAAGTGAAAAGTACATGGTATAAGGATGAACCTATAGACCCATAGACAACCATCTCTATGTGCACATGGATGTATTACCATGGAGGTAACCGATATGGGGCCTGACCAAGGTAGGCAAGTTTCCATGACCCCTATGAAAGGATGAAAGCCCATGAATGCAAAGAGAGAGATGATGAAGGCTTGGGTAAGGTTCTAAATTGGACATGTACTCTAATAGAATCCTAAGTCTATCCTAGGGTCGTGTGACGTCCCCGAATTTTCTAAAACTTAATCTGATGTGCAACGTCCAAATTGAAACCCTCACCTCAGCGAGAATCCCAATTTAAACATCCCACACTAGGCTAAGAAAGAGAAAATCAAGGGAGTCAGAAGGAAACACGGTAGCACATGTACATGAACAATAATAGAACCACAACACATGTTCACCATTCAACATATAATTACAACATGAATTGTTACAACATTTGATATTACATATTGAACAGCAAACTATAACATATACATGTACTACAACTAAACAACAGGATCTTAAGACAACAGGTCCACCTGAACATCAGCTCGCTACACAACTCTCAACTATCCTGGATCTTCAAGAGCATAGCCACAACCTAAACCAAAGATTACATGTGGTACACGTCAGCACAATATTTCATGAATATTGTAGTGAGTACGCCTACGTGTCTTTTTATATACCTCTCATCATATCTTGGCAATAAGATAAAACTAATGCAATGTTACCTAATACCTAAGGATGTGAAGTGGTAATGGATGCTCTGGTTGAGATATATCTGACTAGATTGGCTAGAAGCTAGAAGAGGTTGTTAGGCTAACCCTAAGTTTAGAAAGGAGATATGTTTGGCTAATACTCAGATGTAATGAGATCTGTTGAACAAGTTAATGGTTGTTTGGTTAGCCAGCCTTGGCCTTGATGCAATGAAAGGATGGATGTAGAACCTCAAATGCACTCTTTGGATAGGAAGGTAATAAAAACCCGATGAGAGTGGTTTAGGGTTTCTGAGGAATCGCTCTTGAGGAATCATGACATGCAGGAAATCATGATTGAATATCACCATACACCGTGGTGCTACCAAGATAATAAGTGACAATAGTACTTTAGATGCCTAAGATAAAGTTGCATGTGGTATATGGCCATGCAAGCCAAGGGAGAAGGATTAACACCATTAACCCAGTGCATTGATATAAAGGATAAAGAGTCCCCGAAAGAGAGGGAGTTCATCCCTATGGATGTTGTAAGTCTCCCCTGGACTAGGGAAGGTCGAGATGCAATATGGGTTATGATAGATTGCCTTACCTAGATGACATGAGAAAGAAAGAGTTCTGTCAAGGGACAGATCTGGTTGAACTACCCATAAGAGAGATGGTTCAACTACACCATGATTCAAGTTCAAAGGTTCTTGAGTTTGACCTAAAGGTTCCCTTCCAAAAGGTGGAAGTAGGTACATGAAGAACTCGATGTTAGTATTGTTTATCACCCCTAACTAATGGTTAGTATGATCCAGACTAAAGGGTCTAATGAGAGCATATGTGCTCGTTTAGGGTGATAGCTAGAGATAGTTCTTGTCCTATCAAAGATGTGATGATGACCACCATAGACAATATCGGGATTTAAGGAAGCTCTGTAAGGGAGGTTGTGTCGGTCACCACTTCAGTAGGGTGATGTTGGTGAAAGGACCACATGATGGTTAGAAAAGGACCACAGTGTGTGTAGATGAAGTCGCTTTGATCGTGCAATGGCTGAAAGGAGCCTAGAGACGACGGGAGTTGTGAGTGGATGCAAAGTAGACTGACATGCAGTTCACTGTGGGACATGAAAATCCGACCCCTCTGAATTATAGCTAAGAAAGTTGAGTCCCCGATACATGGGTCCATGGAGATGGATTGGTGGAGAAGGTTAACCTTACCCCTCAGTATAAAGAAATGTGTGATGAGTTCCAGGTGTCCAATTTAGAGCACTATGTGAGGTACCCTAACCATGTGTTGACCAATGAACCTAGTGAGCCCCAAGGGAGGTTAATATGGCCTGAGTCACCTGTGCAGTGTATAGACACCGGGATGAAAGAGCTCAGAGAAAAGAATATGTGATGATAAAGGTTCTTTGGAAATGATATGAGTAAGGTGAAACCACATAGGGGCCAATGATGGACATGAAAAAGTCTTATCCTGAATTATTTAGTTGTTTGATAGAATTTTGAGGACAAAATTCCTATAAGATGGGAAGGATGTTACAATCCCAATTTTTGGGTTCAGTTGGTGAGAAATGTAATTTCTCATAGTAAATATATTTGAACAAATAATGATATAATTTGTTTGGAATAAATGGATTTTGTTTACAATAGCCTTGATGATTGTGTTGTGGGCTTTATTGGCTATTGGGCCCAAATAACAAGGAAATTCAATTAATAAATGAATAATTGAGTTTTTGAGGAAAGAATGAGACAGAAACCTCTAGAAGGCAACATGATGTAATCCAAAGAGGAATTTCGTGCCTCTTCGTTCCTTGGGTTCCAAGGAGTCCAAAGTTGCATAGAGAGTGCTATAAGAAAAGAAAATATCAATTAAGTATTTCTTTATTATGAAAGAAATTGAAAATAATGATAAAATGTGGGAAATAAGTGAAAAGAGGTATAATGGAGTTATCCTTGGTGGATTTTAGTATCCAAAGGATTCCTAATGATAAAAGGAATATTTATGAGGAAAATAAAAAAAAAATCCTTAAAAAGAATAAGGAAACAAGTAAATTAATAAGAAAATGGATAAAAGATAAGTAAAGGCAAAGGAATATTTCCAAAAGAGGAGATTTCATTCCTTTAGGGTTCCTTGAGGTCCAAGGAATTCAAGATAATAATTTAATAACAAAGGAAAGAGAAAATAGGTGAGAAGTGTACATAATTGAGTAATATCTTGCACCTAAAGAAAAGGCACGTTTTCTTTTATATAATGAGCCCAATTTTGGTAGAGAGGTAGACTAAGTCATTATAGACTTTCCCTCAAAATTTGGGCTAAAACAGATCTATTGATTAGGAGTTGTGATTTTTCCAAGTAAAAGCATTAATTGCCTAAGATTATGTCATGATTTGTTACTGGGAGTTAAATCCCAATTTTCCTATTTTTTTTAATAGAGTGCGACCCTTGATCGAAGATCCAACGGCTGGGGGTGAATCCCAATCTTGTGAGGACTGCTCTGGCAGAGTTAGCCTGTGAGTTCTTGATGAGAGGATTGCGCGAAGAAGAGCAGATATTTTGAAACGAAGATAATCCCATTGCCTTCGGGAAGTTTTTCCGGTATGAACCAACCCGATTTATGGGTGGTTTCATCGACAAATTCAAAGTTCCCAAATTGTTGGATAGTGCTCATTCCACCCTGTATATATAGGGGAAAGCGCAGGGTGCCACAAGCGTTGTTATAATTAGTTCTCATGCAACCGGAGCACGAAACCTAGCATCCCGGTGCCTTTAATTCTGGAGATAGGCAACGTATTGGTGCTCTTCTCTTCCCTGGTAGCCGACGGAGGACCTTGTTGTTCTCTTGGATCGACATATCCCCATCCAAATTGGCCCTTCCTTTGAGTTCGGCATTGAGGTCCGGGGCTGGTGGCTCCATTTCCAGCCGCTGAAGGGCCATGATGCCCGAGGTCAACCTTGAGGTTGACCGCAGCTGGGCACTGCTTCACAGGACCGTCGGGAGGTAGAAGACAGATGTTTATGGATGGTTTTGCCCATCTGGCGCAAGGGAAAGAGGTTGGGGTCCTAAGGGTAAAATGGGAAAAAGCAACAAGGCGCGTGCGTGAAAAAAAAAGGAAAAGAGAAGGTTGTGGCGCGTAGCCATTGGTCCATCAGGTAATTTGTTTTGGTAATTTCATAACTAAATATTGGTAACTCAGATCTGGACATGTTATATATGAAAGTTGATTATAAAAATGCAAGGATTGCAATAAAAATATAATTGAGGCCTAAATATTATTGAAATTTGAAAAGTGTATAAAGTTATAATCTTTAATGGTTTAATTAAAGGAAAACCCTTAGAATTAATGATAATTGGATATAATGATGTTCTATGAGTGTTTTGAATGAATATTAACATGTTGATAATAAAAATTATGATTTATATCTAAAGATATGATCTTTATGCATAATGGGCTTAATTTAGGGTTTCGTATACCTGAGTATACATTAATGGGCTTAGAAACCCTAATATAGGAGAATATGTTTTTAATGGTTTTAATGGTACTAATCTATGAATAAGACAGAGTTATGTTGTTACAAATCCAATTTGAGTATAAAAGATCATTAATGTGGATAATTTGGAAATTAGGGTTTCCTAGTATGTAATAGTGAAATTAATGATAATTTAGGGTTCCTTTGAGAATTGAACTATAATTCTTTATTGAGTTGTCAATTCAAAGGAACCTGAACACGATAATTGGCCTTAATAATCGTTTCATGACTTAAAAGGATAAAAATGGTAGTTTTAGTGTAAAAGAGGCATATTGGACTTAATTGACTTTTAATTGTGCCTAGGATGTTGAAATTAGGGTTTGTGGACTAAAAGAGCATTAAAAGTGATAAATGCATAATTAATGCTAAAACCCTAATAAAACCCTAAAGTTGGCCTAGAAATCATAAGGTGGAATCCAAGTTGATCCTGAGAATGTTTTGAATAAAATAATGACACTTGGATGTTATGCATTATTTTCAGGATATTGTTGATTGCTTGTTTGATTGTGTTGAATGTTAATGCATGGACATCAAGTTACTCTGGATCAGGTATGTTGTTACGTCTTTGAATAATTGCTTTAGTTTCATGATGATTCCTGAATGATTTTATTGGTTTCTTGAAAATAACTGTTGGATGCCTTTTATTTCATGCAACTATAAAGGGACTATGATTATCACTATGAATATATATATAACTGGCTTAGATCTGAATCCACCTCTGTGGCTTGTAAAGGCTAAAAAGGGGTAACCTAGAGTAAGGTCTAGGTTATCGTGGGTTAGAAATTGGGCTACCAAGTGTAGTGCCATGAGACCCTTTAGCATGCCATGAGTTAAGGAGTGGGCTACTTACGGGTAGTGTCATGTGACTCAACCCTAGAAACTGGTTCACCTATAGGTGGGACCATGAGGGGTTTCATGGGGATCTACTACAGAGAAAGTAGCATCCAGGTCCACTACAGGGACAACACACAGAATAGGGGATACATGGATCGCACAACTATATTTAAAAGGTAAAATTGTTTGTTAAATGGTAATTGGCTGCAATACATTATTATCATAGTTGCACGATTATTGTTTCCCCCACATACCAGCTTTTTGCTGACCGATGTTTTGTTTGTCGGCGTTTTAGGTACAAAGCCAAAAGGACAAATAGTAAATCGTCATATTGTGTAATACATGAATTAAATGCAAGGAGGATTAGTTAAGAGTAGAATTCCTACATGGATAGAAGTCTAGAAATCCAACATTTCAAAAAGGTATGAAAAGTTTATTTTCTTACAGCTTTCCAGTTTAGTCTGTTAAAATTTAATAATTGTTCTTGATTAATTGCCGAACCTTTGATCCGAAAATTATGTGTGCGGCTTCGACCTCTCGGTCTCCCTTAATTGGGGGTTACCGAAAGGTGGGGTCATAACATGAGTCTTGGAAACTTTCCAGCAACCCCCATATCTGAGAAGACCAAGGTATTTTGTGAGGTCCATGGTGACTTGCATCGTGATCCCACACCCACAACAACTCAATCAAGAAGACGGCATGGAGGAGAAAGGTTTGTGTAACTCAGCAAATACACTCGACCCCTACAACTAGGGTGTTGGTATAGACCCTGCTGAATTGGTATTTCGATAGGTGAATCCTTTTTTTTTATTATCTGTTATATCAAGAGTCCTTGCTGAACTAGGAGTCCAATCGGGACCGGGATTCCAACCGGTAAATTTTGCCTAACCAAAAAGCAATCGGAATCCTGCTCTATCCCTATATGTATCCCTCTGAATGCTTGCCTCTAGGAGACTAAACAGTGTCATTTTCTCCCTCTCTATGTTGCAATCAAGGATAATTGGGTGGGCAACCAAAAGAACCATTTGCTTCAGTGAGAAAGAAAGTCTAGTTCTCAAGTCAGAGAAGGCATAGTTTGAGGAAGGCATAGAAACACAACATATTAGTCCACTGACGCATGGTAATGGTCTAGTATTGATCTGGGAGCTTCTCATTTCGGCACACTTTTAAGGTACGCAGACGAATCGATGGCAAAGTCTGTCACCTTGACTATCCTTATGAACCAATTTATTATGTCCTACTATTTATTTTCTTGTAGTATAGCCTATTGACTATATAAAATTGTGTTCATGTTGGCTTGGTCAGCTAAACAATCATGGTTTAATATACATTCTATGACCAAAGAAAGGTCCATATTGTTAATCTCTCTTCTTTTTTTAATGAGCATGATCCTATAAAATTTATTCTTCTTATCTGATAAGTTATTTGTGTTAAGATAACTTTTGCCCTCTGAAACGTGGATCATACATGAGTCTTAATATATTGAACAATCTTCAGAATCTCACTGTCTATATACGTGTTAAATGTGCAACCATATTATGACTCTATTATTGTGTTCTAAATCATGATCTATGGTATAAATATGATGATTTTGGTAATCCAAAATAAAAATAGGTACTACCCGCTATGTACCAACCATCTCATAAGGACAATAATTTTCCTAAGAGGAAAAGATTCATACATAGGTATAATACCTACATAAAAATGGAAGATAAGTATTGTATCAAAGGTTATTCTCTCATGGACTATGTTGTTTTGTTGTGAGCATATACTAGGTATGAAACTAGTGGTAACGGAAATTAAACAAATATGAATTTGTGTGTATACTTACATGATTGTATGAATAAGTATGATCATACTGAATATTGCTTTTAGGACTTTGTCTTAGGGTCAACTGTTAACATCTATTCCATGATACCAATATGCCACATTATGATAACTGTACTCAATCTTGGGTGAAATTTAGGAGCTTTTTCCCATTTAGGGTTGACTGAAATATCTAGGTGATGAAAATCCATTAGTTGACCGATTATCAACTGACTGCATCCTTGTAGTGTGACTGTTTACTGACTACACCCTCGTGGTCATTGCACCCTCGTGGTGTGACTATTTATTGACTGCACCCTCGTGGTGATTGCACCTTCGTGGTATGACTGTTTACCGATTGCACCCTCGTGGTGTGACCGTTTACGGACTTCACCCTCGTGGTGTGACCATTTACTGACTGCACCCTCGTGGTGACTATGCCCTCGTCGTATGACTACAACCTTTGGTTACTTTGTCACACAAGATTTACTAAATGCATCTTGATGCATATCATGCTCCCTGGCTTTTAAAATTATTGAAATTGGTTATCATGGTGATTATGTTAGGTGTTGTTTATCCTACATTAACTTACTAGTTAGACTATTTCTATGTGTATAGAGTCATCTCTCATAGTGATGGTGGTGATTGTGGTTCTTAGACCTAAAGTCTCTACACTCATCACATGTCGTTCGGTGTGCTTTGGCATCATCTACCATGATCTTGAATAAGGGTTTTCATAAAGGTGGTTCTCGGGTGCACTATGACACATGGGGATGACTGTGAGTGATGTAGATGGGATTTGTCCCTCCTACAAAAGTTTGATATCCTGACCACTTGATAAGTGAGACTGAGAAATGCATGGACATGTTGGTGTGAGTCAATATGTGATATTGAACTTATAGGTATCTCAGACAGTCTGCTCTAGTTCAAGGAACATGGATTGAATTTGAAGAGGATGACGATTCCATGCCTCGAGATCAATCTATATATCAGATACAAAGAAACTATACATTCGCTATAACACCATTCATAGATGATAGGTTAAGTTGTCCACCAACTTTTCCAATTACTTGGGTAGAAATGAAGTCTTGTTAGATACCAATCATTGTTTGTGAACTCATAATATGATTATGAATATCACTGCCAACGTAATGTGGATCCTACCGGGTCACGCACATAGGATGTGATTGGAATAAAAGTATAATTATGGATGTGATTGGAAATGTTCCAAATCAAATTGATTACTAAAACGTTTAGGTAATCTACTATAATATTGGAATATATCTGATTTAATTGGTTAAAGTTTTTAAGTCAATTAATTAGATTCCATTGTTAATTTGAATGGGTGATCCAGATCGATTTGACTAGATATGGATAACAGAAATTAGTTAATCAATTAATATGATAAATTAAATTAATTAATGGATTCCAGAATATTCTTTACTGGTCCATGAGTGACTCATTTTAAACACAGTCATAGCCTTTTTGTTTTCCCGAGGGTTTTGGGAAACCCTACTTCTTTTATGTGTTATTAATAAGGGCATGAAGGCCGACTTTTGGTTAACGATAATACGCACACGCTGAGGTTACGCTCTTATACATGAGCCCTAGCCTTCATGGTCCCTAAATGAGAGAGAAGGAGAGCAACCGATGCTAGCATGTCATCAAGCAGAAGGCTACTCCTTCCCACCGACTTAAGGAAGCACTATGTGGAGTTCTAGTCCATCCATGTGGACCAAGTAGAGATACAGATGTTGAGTTGCCTACGTTTGAAGGACAAGTGAGGGTCGTCTGTGCACGCTAGGAGCGGCAAACATCACCGCACCAAGGGACATCACTGGACTTACTTTGAGGCAAGGTATATCTCTACCCTCTCTTTTTGAATACGTTATTTTTAATGAGATCCTCGAGTAGGGTATGTGTGGAGAAAATTTTTAGCGCTTCCATTGCGTCTGTCACCTCTACATAACCCAAGAGTGGTATTCGAGTTGGTTCGGTCTATGGCATATTTGGATTTAATTCAATATGATTGGAATTTTTGTATATATCGTATACTTTGGTTGCATGTGATGTAAACTTAAACTACTAATATGTATATCTAAACCTCATTCCACGTACACCGCAGACCTACTATTTTTGACTTGACAGATGGGGTCGACTATGAAAAATATGATTTTTCTTAATGCATAAAAGTAAAATTTTGCATGGACCCTCCTACTGACCGGGAAGTGGGATAGCCGCACAGGACGTTGCCCATGTGTACCATGCCTAATCTGTGTGGGAGTCAGAATTGTTTAATGGGGAATGTCCTGCTTTAAAAGGACTACAATCTTAATGTATATATGTAAATATAGATATACCTATAAAATCATACTTGTTTCCATTGAAAATATTTTTTTTGGTGAATGCATGCATGGTTATGCCCTAGGACACCCTTTTATGAATGTTGTGGTTGGATGTACATGGTTGTTCTTGGATCCTTTTGTGTAAGTATTCGGCTTGCATGTCGAGCCTCATCTTTTATCTCTAAGTGTAATTAATTCTATTCCCTCTAAATTCCCCCCGAATGTAACTCGAGGTTCTTCTTTTTCACATGATGTAATAGAGATAGGAATAGATTCAGTTTGGAAGATTGTAAAGAGGTGACTTGAAGATCCAACTCTAATGAGCGTCCATGGAGAGGAAAAATGAAGGTCCAACACCAAGGGACGTCCATGAAGTTGTTCATATTGATGTTGATCAAATGTAGGTTCATACAATATTTATAGGTTGTCGTTGCATGAAATGTAAAAGACCATAGGTGGATAGTAATCATTTGTGGCTACAAAGGGTTATAGTAGTATGGCCATAACCAATGCTTTTGTGTTTGTGGATTGCATGTTTGTGGATTGAATATAGTATGTGTATGATACATATTATAAGTATGTGGTGTTTGGATATGTATGAGTATACATATAAAATCCCTCAATTAAATATTAAGTCTTAGATGATTTCCATAAGAAGCACACATGAAAAGCTTGATCGACTAAGTGTAGTTTACGCCAAAGCATGGTGTGTCATCCATCTCGTGGAAGTGTGATGGTAGATATGTAGATTTGCCAAAGTAGGGTGCACAGTCTATCCTAATGGCTTTTGGGTCAGGCTTAACTAGGTGATCTTAATGAGATTAAGTACCTAGAAGAATAGAGATGGAATATGGTAAAGAGTTGTGCGTACCATCTATCAAAGAGTTGCATATGATGCAATTGGAAAAAGTTGTCTACCTAAATATTCATGTTCTAGGTGATCAGCCAAAGCTGACTCATGATGTGGTAAAATATAGATCTTGGCTCACTAGAAGATTGTACAATGCAATCTTCCACATTGATAGATGAGGGTTGTCAATTTGAACAAAATAGTGGGAGTCATAATTAATTAAAGGCCTAATTAAATATCTTTAATTATTATTTTAATCAAATCAAATCAAAATTATTTTGAAAAATTGCAAATTTGTTTTGTAGAATCAAATGGCAACAAACAACATATTTTACTTTTGATCGGTCTTCAAAAGGACAAGTTGAATGGGAATACTTTTCATGATTGGTTTAGGACGTTGATAATTGTTCTCACACAAGAGCACAAGCTCTATGTCCTGGAAACACCAGATCCAGATGAACCTTCTCCCAATGCGCCCAAGGCTGACAGAGATGCTTACAAGAAGCACTCTGAAGATTCCATGGATGTTAAGTGTTTGATGTTGTGCTCAATGAACTATGAGTTACAGAGACAACATGAGAACATGGATGTGATTGATATGGTAACACATATTAATAACATTTACTAAGATCAGGCAAGACAGTAGAGATATAATGTCTCCAAGGCGTTGTTCAAGTGCAACATGGCAAAAGGAGATCCAGTAGGTCCTCATGTGCTCAAGCTTATTGGGTATGTGGAGAGCCTTTCTAGACTGGGATTTCTTTTGGGTCAAGAGTTGGCCACAGATGTGATTCTACAGTCCCTTCCAGAATCATACAACTAGTTTGTGATGAACTACAACACGAACAATTTCGGCAAGACGTTTTCAAAGTTGCTTGGCATGTTGAGAATAGTTGAAGCACATATTAAGAAAGAAAATCCCAACTATGTTGTGATGATCAGTAGAAAAGGGAAGTCAAAGGGCAAAGACAAAGCTAAGAAGAGTTCTAAATCTGGCCAGCACTCAAAGCAACGGGAGGGGTGAATAAGGGAGGCAATTGTCACCACAGTCACCAGCCTAGACATTGGAAAAGGAATTGTCCTCTCTACGTGGAGGAACTAAGGAAGAAGAAGAAGGGGATAGAGATCTCTACTTTAGGTATATACGTTATTGAAATAAATTTGTATACTTATTCATATTGGGAACTATATACAGAATGTGGATCTCACATATGCTCAAATATGCAGGATCTGAAAAGAAGTAAGCTTTTACAAAAGGGCGAAGTTGAATTGTGTATTGCAAATAAAGCAAGAGTTGTTTCCACTGCAGTTGGAACCTATAGTTTATCTCTTCTCATGGGGCTTGCAATAGAGTTAAAGAATTGTTATTATGTACATGCCATAAATAGGAATATTATTTTTTTATCTTGTATGGATAAGGATGGATATGAATTTCATATCAACAATGGTCAATGTTTGATTTTGAAAGATGAGATCTTTTATGGCAGTGCCCCAGTGTCCTATGGTATATATTTATTAGATCTTGAGACAAATGTTTATAACGTAAATACCAAAAGGATAATACTTAACAGATCAAATAAAACATATCTTTGGCATTGTCATCTAGGGCACATCAATGAGAAGCGCATATCTAGACTCCATAAATATGGTTATCTAGACTCTTTTGATTTCAAATCAATAGAGACATGTGAGTCTTGTTTGTTGGGTAAGATGACCGAAACTCCATTCACTAGAAATAGTGAGAGGGCTAGTGATCTATTAGGACTTGTACATATTGATGTATGCGGCCCTTTTAGAACAAATGCTAGAGGTGGTTATCAATACTTCATTACCTTTATTGATGACTTCAGTAGGTATGGTTATGTTTACTTGATGAAACATAAGTCAGAAACTCTTGAAAAGTTCAAGGATTTCATCAATGAAGTACGGTCCAACTTGGTAAAAGTGATGAGGCACTTCATTCTGATCGAGGTGGAGAATACTTGAGCCAAGAGTTTGAGGACCTTATGCGAGCCCGTGGTATCATATCACAATGGACTCCACCTAGAACGCCACAACATAATGGTGTATCTAAAACAAGGAATCACACATTGCTAGATATGGTGCGATCAATGATGAGTTTTTTCGATCTTCCAACTTCATTTTGGGGATATGCGCTAGAAATCGCAATGTTGACACTTAACTATGTACCTTCTAAATTGGTTCAAAAGACACCATATGAGAGATATGGACTAGAAGCGTCCCAAAATGTCTTTTATGAAGATTTGGGGATGTGAAGCTTATGTCAAGAAAATGTTTCCTGAAAAGCTTGGCCCTAGATCAGATAAATATTATTTTGTTGGCTATCCCAAGGAAACCAAGGGGTACTACTTGTACAACCCAACTGACAAAAAAGTATTTGTTGCTAGGGATGATGCATTCTTAGAAAATGAATTCATTTCAAAAGGAATTAGTGGGAGGAAAGTAGAACTCGAAGAGGTTCTAGACTAACAACAAAGTATTAAACCTATAGAGGTAAAAGAGGAACACATAGAGTCATAAACTATTGTGAAATCTCAAATTCCTTGTGTGACACAAGAACCTCACAAACTTAGTAGGGAACACCTTGATCTGGATAGATTTGGTTATCTACTGACTCAAGAAGGTGATGAGTCTGTCATTGATGATGAGCCAACTACCTATCTAGAAGTTGTTAAGGGACCATAGTTAGAGAATTAGCTTGAGGCCATGTGATCTGAGATGGAATCCATGTACACCAACAAGGTATGGACCTTGGTGGATCCACCTAAAGGGGTAAAACCCATAGTGTCCAAATGGGCCTTCAAGAAGAAGACTGACATGGATGGTAATGTACAGACTTACAAAGGTTGATTGGTTGCAAAGGGTTTCAAACAAGTTTAGATGTTGACTATGATGAAACCTTTTCTCTAGTTTCCATGGTTAAGTCCATCAGGATCATGCTTACCATTGTAGCTTATTAGGACTATGAGATTTGGCAGATATATGTTAAAACCACATTCCTTAATGGGAATCTTCTTGAGGATGTGTACATGACACAAATTGAGGGTTTTATAAATCTAAAGGATGCAAATAAAGTTTGTAAGCTACAAAGTTCAATGTATGGATTGAAGCAAGCATCTCAAAGCTGGAATCTTTGATTTGATGAAACAGTCAAAGAATTTAGCTTTAGTCAAAATGAAGATAAACCATCTGTTTACAAGAAGGTTAGTGGGAGCATGATTGTATTGCTCATATTGTATGTGGATGACATACTATTGATGGGAATGACATATCTACTTTAAAGATGATAAAGACCTGGCTAGGAAATACATTCTCAATGAAAGACTTGGGTGAAGCATCCTATATTTTAGGAATCAATATCTATAGATATAGATCTAGAAGGCTTCTTGGATTAAGTCAAAACACATACATTGAAAAAGTGTTGAAGAGGTTCGACATAGAGAACTCAAAGCGAGGCAACATGCCCATGTCTCATGGTGTTACAATCTGTAGAGCTTAATGTCTCAATTCTAGTGAAGAAAGGGAGTTCATGAATAATATTCCATATGCTTCTACAATTGGATCTATCATGTACGCAATGTTACGTACTCATTCATATATCTCGTATGCTTTGAGCATGATGAGTAGATATCAGTCAAATCCTGGTGAAGGTCACTAGACTATCATGAAGAACATCCTTAAGTACTTGAGAAGAACTAATATCAGTTTCTTGTCTACGGTGGAGAGGAAGAGTTGGTAGTAAAGGGTTACACCAATGCAAGCTTCCAAACTGACAAAGATGATTATTGATCGCAATCAAGATTTATGTTTTGCCTCAACAATAGAGTTGTGAGTTGGAAGAGTTTCAAGCAAGAAATAGTTGTGGATTCTACAATGGAGGCTGAGTATATAGTTGCATTCAATGCAGCAAGGGAGGTTGTTTGGATCAAACAACTCATCTCAGAACTTGGAGTGGTTGCAAGCATCAGCGAGGCAATCGAGCTATATTGTGGCAACAATGGAGCTATTGTGTAAGATAAGGAACCTAGATCGTATCAGCATTCCAAGCATATATAAAGGTGCTTCCATCTCATATGAGAAATCGTACAGCTAGGATATGTGAAGATTTGTAGAGTACCAACCGAGAGCAATGTGGATGACCCCTTGACAAAAGCACTTTTGCAGCAGAAGCATGAAGGTCATGTTAGATCACTTAGGATTAAGTTCATGAGTGATTGGCTCTAAGTGCAAGTGGGAGTTTGTGGTATGTATGCCCAGAGAGTCAATCATATGATGATTGTAATGGAATATCATGTAAACATTTTGATTAATAATAAAGGAAATCTTTCAATTTATTATGTTATTCAGTTATGAGATAATTATATAACATAATAAATGTCTAAAGAATAATATTACTCAATGACGTATGTTCTTGGGTTGAGTACCTGAACGATGAGATCATACGAATATCAAGAGTATATGCATTCTTGCCATGTCCCTAGTCGGATGTTATTATGAAAGGCTAATAGACAAGAATAACATGTAAGACTAGAGTGTGTGTTGGTTGATGATAGAATCTCATTATTCATGATATGTGATATTAAACCAAGCACATAGATACTTGTTAGAGAATAGTGTATCAGACAGACCCGCCTTGAGAGTGACACATGGAACCATGAATGATAGCCAGAGACATCTCTCATAGTGATGGTGGTAATTATTCTACTTAGACCTGAAGTCGCTACACTCATCACATATCATTCGGTGTGCTTTGACATCATCCATTATGATCCTGAATAAGGGTTTCCATAAAGATGGTGCTTGGGTGGATTATGACACATGGAGATGATTTTGAGTGATTTAGATGGTATGTGTCCCTCCTACAGGAGTTTGATATCCTGACCACTTGATAAGAAATATTGAGAAATGCATGGCCATACTAGTGAGTCAATATGTGATATTGAACTTACATGTATCTCAGACAGTCTACTCTAGTTCAAGGGACATGTATTGAATGTTGAAGAGAATGATAATTCCAAGCCTCGAGCTCGATCTAGATATCAGAGACAAAGGAACTATGCATTCACTGTAACACCAGCCACAGGTGATAGGTTAAGTTGTTCTCCAACGTCTCCAATTACTTGGGAAGAAATAAAGTCTTGCTAGGTAGAAATCATTTCTTGTGAAATCATAATATGATTATGAATATCATTGTCAATGTAATGTGGAGCCTATCGGGTAACACACATAGGATCTGATTGGAATAGGAGTATAACTATGGACGTGATTGGAAATGTTCCAAATCCAATTGATTACTAAAATCTTTAAGTAATCTACTATAATATTGGAATATAATATGAGTGAATTGGTTAAAGTGTTTAAGTCAATTAATTAGATTCCATTATTAAGTCGGCTGGATGATCCAGAGCGATTAACTAGATAAGGATTTAATCAATAATATGATTAATTGGATTAATTAATGGATTCTAGAATATTCTTTATTGGTCCATGAGTGGCTCATTTTAAACGTAGTCGTAGCTCTTCTATTTTCCCAAGGGTTTTGGGAACCCCTACTTCTTTCCTCTGCTATTAATAAGGGCATGACTACCGGATTTTGGTTAATGCCAATACGCTCACATTGAGGTTACACTCTTGTATGTGAACCCTAGCCATCATCGTCCCCAAGAGAGAGAAAATGAGAGCAACTGACACTAGCACGTCGTCAAGCAGAAGACTACTCCTTCTTGCTGTCTTAAGGAAGCACGTCATGGAGTTCCAGTCCATCTGTGGATGAAATAAAGATGTAGATGTTGAGTTGCTTGCATTTGGAGGATGGCTAAGAACCATCTGTGCACGCTAGGAGCGATGTACATCACTGCACCAAGGGACGTCACTGGACTTGCTTCGGGACAAGGTATATCTCTATCCCCTCTTTCTGAATATGTTGTTGTCAACGAGATCCTCAAGTAGGATGTGTGGAGAAATTTTGTATTTCTTCTGTTGCACTTGTCACCTCTACAAAACCCAATAGTGCGGACCATCTGTCGAAGGCCCAGAGAAGATAGCAATGACATGTTTTGTGGAACAACTTGAGCTGCTAAAGAGGATTTTAGAGTCCCAACTAGAAGATGTTGATTGAGAGAAGATGATGAAGGCAATTAAGGAAAAGGGATCTTAGTTTTCCATAGTGCCAGATGGGAGTGTAAGATTTATGACATGTATTTGGGTGCCCAATACTTCCAATTTGAGAGAGGAAAATGAAGAATGATAACATGTCAAAATTCTCTATCCATCTTGGAAGCATAAAGATGTTCAAAGACCTACAAGGAAGTTTCTAGTGGCTAGGAATAAAAAGGGACATAGCCGATTTTGTTTCCAAAATTTCTAGTTTGCCAATAGGTAAAGATTGAACATAAAAGACATGTTGGGTTATTAAAACCACTTGAGGTACTAGAATTGGAATGGGATTTTATAGCAACAATTTTTTTGTAGGGTTGCTTAAGACAAAGAAGCAAAATGATTGCATATGGGTTCTTGTGGACAAGTTGACAAAGAGAACACATTTTCTTGCTATGAAAGTGGATCAGTGTATTTATGGTCTTGCAAAGATGTACGTTGATGAAATATTGAGGATTTAGGGTGTTCCAAAGTCAAATGTTTCTAATAGAGATCCACATTTTACCTCCCATTTCATGGAAATCCTGCAAAAATAATTGGGAACGAAACTAAAGTTTAGCACAACCTTTCGTCCACAAGTTGATGGTCAATTTGAGTAGACAACTAAAATTTTGGAGGATAGGTTGAGAGCTTGTGTTTTATCCTACAAGGACACTTAGGAGCAGCATTCACCTCTTGTGGAGTTTCCTTATAATAATAGATACCATGTAAGCATTGGCATGGCACTGTATGAGTCTCTATATGAGCTCCCATGTAGATCACCAATGTGTTGGAGTGAAGTGGGGAAAATTTTTGATATGACATGCTATTATTCAAGAATGTGTTGATAAATTTGATATGATTAGATAAAATATGAAGACTATCCAAAGTAAACAAAAGAGTTATGTAGGCAAAAGAAGTTGTGAGTTGATCTTTGATGTTGGAGACCATGTTTTTCTGAGAACAGATACAACTAAAGGAGTGATGTGTTTTGGTAAGAAAGGAAAGCTTAGTCCAAGGTGCATTGGACCTTTTGATATCTTAGAGTGGTATGGAGAGTCTACTTTCAATCTTGATCATCAACCAACTTACTTGAATATCCATGATGTGTTCCACGTTTTAATGTTGAGGAAATATATCCATTACCCATTCCATGTTATTAGCATTGATGTACCACAAATCCTTCTTGACTTAACTTATGAAGAAAGAGTGATACATCTAATGAATCGACGAGCTAACCAACTGAAAAGACATATTGTTTCTATGATGAAGGTGGCCTGGAAACATCATGGAGATGAAGAGGCTACTTGGAAACCCAAGTCAGACATGAAGGACAAGTATCCTCACCTTCTTAATGAATCTTATGCTTTGGTGTTTTGTTTTCGAGGATGAAAATTTCTTTTTTGGGGGCTAGGATGTAAACCCTACTGAATTGGTATTCCAATAGGTGAACCTTTTTTGGATTTTTTGTAATATCAAGATTCCCCACTGAACTAGGAGTCCAATCGGGATTGGTATTCCAATCGAACGATCTTGCATAACTAAAAAGCAATCGGAACCCTGCTCTATCCCTATATATATATATATATATATCCCTCTGTCTGCTTGCCTCTAGAAGACTAAACAAAGTGATTTTTTCTCCCTCTCTCTATTGTAATCAAGTAGAACCGGGTGGGAAACCAAAAGCAACGCTTGCTTTAGTGAGAACATGAAGTGTAGGTCACAAGTCATAGAAGGCGTAGTTTGCAGAAGACATAGAAACACAACACATTAGTCTGCTGACGCATGGTAATGGTCTAGTACTGATCTGGGAGCTTCTCATTTTAGAACACCCTTTTAAGGTATGCAGTCGGATCCATGGTCAAGGTTTTCACCTTGACTATCCTTATGAACCAATTTATTATGTCCTACTATTTATTTTGCTATAGTAGAGCCTATTTATTATATAAAATTGTTTTCATGTCAACCTGATCAGCTAAACAATCATGGTTTAATATATATTATATGACCAAATAAAGATCCATATTGTTAATCTATCTTCTTTATTTAATGAACATGATCGTATGAAAACTATTATTATTATCTTATAAGTTATTTGTGTCAAGATAATTGCAACCCCCTGAAACATGGATCATATATGAGTCTTACTATATTGAAAAATCTTCAGAATCTCTGTCTATATGCATGTTAAATGTGTAACTAGATTATGACTCTATTACTGTATTCTAAATCATGATCTATGGTAGAAAAAATGTGATTTTGTTAATCCAAAATAAAAATAGGTATTACTCGCTATGTACCAACTGTCTTATGAGGATAATAATTTTCCTAAGAAGAAAAGGAGCATACATAGGTATAATACTGATATAAAAATGGAAGATAAGTATCATATCAAAGGTTATGCTCTCATGAACTATGTCACTTTGTTGTGAGCAAACACTGGGTAAGAAACAAGCGGTAATAGAAATTAAACAAATATGAACTTGTGTTTATACTTACATGATTGTATGAATAAGTATGACCATACTGAATACTACTTTTAGGACCTTGGCTTAGGGTCTACTGTTTACGTTCATACCATGACACCAATATGCTACATTGTGGCAATTATACTCAATATTGGGGTAAAGTTTTGGAGCTTTTCCCATTTAGGGTTGACTGAAATATTTAGGTGACAAAAATCCATTGGTTGACTGATTACTGACTGACTGCACCCTTGTGGTGTGACTGTTTACTTACTACACCCTCATGGTGACTGCACCCTCATGGTGTGACTGTTTACTTACTACACCCTCATGGTGACTGCACCCTCATGGTGTGACTGTTTACCGACTGCACCCTTGTGGTGTGATCGTTTATTAATTGCACCCTCATGGTGACTAAACCTCCTTGTATGACTGCAATCTTTGGTTACTTTGTCACCCAAGATTTACTGAATGCATCTTGATGCATATTTTTCTACTTGGCTGTTAAAATTACTGAAATTGGTTATCATGGTGATGATGTTAGGTGTTGTTTATCCTACGTGAACTTACTACTTAGAATGCTTCTATTTGTGTATCTTTCACCTTTGTGTCTGCATACGTGACTGGGAACTTTTCCCTTATATGTGGATCATGCATGTGTCTATATTGACATTGGTTAATGAACCACATGATGATCCTTCTAGCACTAACGTTGTACATTGGGAATCAGATCATTGGTTTTATTTTGATATGAGATTTTTGTTCTTTCTTTTGTGTTCAAATTAGACATTATTTTGTTATCATAAAAAGAACCATGCATGGTCTATGTTTTAGTTTTATTACAATGAAGTATTATTATTTGATTAATCTTGTTTATGGATAAAGATGTTCTCTTTATGACTGGTTTTCTCGTATCAATGAAGTGTTTTTTTCTTGAATGAACTGATGTTCCTTATGCTTCCTCATGTTTTTGAAATCCTATTTTGGGGGCGTTATATTTTATGGTATCAGACCCAAGGTTTCCAGCGTGCAATCAATAGTCAAAGAAAAAGAAAATCAATATCCATGGTCAACTAAGTATTGCTAAGCAAGGTATGTTCGATGTTGTTCACCACATAGTATTATTTGATGCTAGATCTAGTTGTTCGTTCATATATTAAGTTGTAGTGCTATATTAATTTAAAACAAAATATGTACCTTACACTATCATGATATTTACACCTTTGTTCTCACCACAACTGTAGTAGATACGTGATGGATGTGCCTATGACATTAGAGACTGGTAGTTTCAAGACCAACCTTGTAATTCATGAGATGACTGACCTTTACTTTATCCTCACTACAGATTGGTTATATGTGAATGATACTTGTGTTCTCTGTAAAGTGAAGAAGGTTCTGGTAGGGTCGATTTCAAAGCTGAGAATGATCACTAGATGTGTGAAACACAAAGATAATTGGCACTTGATTCCAACTTTAAAGGCTCACAAAATTTTGATGAATGGTTGTACGGCTGAAGGTAGGAGTGGTTGACCAAATCATCCCCTACAGGTTGATGCCACCATACGTGATGACTAGATGAAGAATTGGGATGATGTATACTATCTAGGGATATGGATGAAGGTTGAGGAACCTAAAGGATAGGGTTTAGGGTGGCGGCCATGGCGGAGGAGGAGTAATAGGTAAGGAGGATAAGGAAGAGGAAGAGAGGAAGAGAGGAAGGAGAGGTGAATGCCACTACCACCAGGTGGGTCACCACTGACTTGTTCAACGGAGAGGGAAATGACAGTCAGAGGATAATAGAGATGGGAAATAGAGTTAACGATATTGCAATGCAAGGGATTGGGGAACAAGGGGTTATCTATATACTCCTCAAGACTTCACCATCCAGGGAGAAACTTAGTAAGGAGATGAGTAAATTGTTGGGTTTTAGGGGAGACAGAGAAGGCAGCGGAAACAAAAAATTTCTTCTCCCAAACCCAGAATAAAGGAATTGCGTCAACGTCTATACAATATGAAGGATGGTTAGTAGAGGCATACCTTGTCCCAAGGCTTGCTCGGCGATGTTACCTCATAGCTTGTGCGGTCTTCACCTCTGGTCTTGGACGGTGTCTGAGCAGCTCCTGGTCTCATCGGGACTGTCAGGATTGACAGCTGTCCTCTGAGCGGTAGAAGTCTCCCGCCTCTCCAGTCGTCCACACGGACTGCCTGGAACTCCGATCTCCTTGTCCCACAAGGAATCGGAAGGAGTCGCACTCTCCTATCGGTGTACTAGTCACCGACACACTCTCCTGCAACCAGTTGCCTTTCTATAGTTGTCTTTCCCTTGTTGTGCCTCCCTTATCGGGTAGCACTTGCTCGGGCTCTCTCGGTTACCAAAACTAGAGAGAATGACAACTTTGCAGAGCAACTGGTATTCTGAGTTGTACTTTGAGAAGCCCCAAATACCCCTATATATAGGAGGGTCATGGGTCAGGGTTCTCTACCCCGATCAATGTGGGACTAAACAAGAGTAGAAGGGTTCGAGATTTTCCACAAAATAACCAACTGTGTCACATGAATCGATCATTTCAACCTTGAAACGGTCGGTTGGTGGTCTGAGTCGATCGGTTCACACCTGAACTGATCGTTTGGAGTACCTGAGCTGATCAATTCACTTCTGAGTCGATTGGTTCGTGGTCCTGGTCCAACTCAAATTGACTTTCATATTTGTTTCCGATTAATCAAATATTAATCCTTGTCCAAATCGAATTTGTACAAGTGAAACAAATTGTATTTGCAAAATTGACTTTCCAAATTATCTCCGTTGGTCACATGAGCCGATCGGTTCACCAACCTGAGTCGAACGGTTCATCTCATGAGCCGATCAGTTGGAAGTGCATATTGTACAAAAATCACTCAATCGCAGTTTCAATCAATCTGACACTCTAATCAATTAGTCCAACACCTTGAACACTATGATTTGAGCTATCAATCAATTGAGTGTTTAATTGAACTACTAAACTCCTTTAGTAATCAATCTAAACATCATTTGTGGATAAACTCCTCTTCCAGGTTAAATCCTATGTGTGTGACCCTACAGGTCCATTTCACGTTGGCAGTGAAAGTCCATAACACTTATGACTTCACAAGCAAAGAGTGGTGCTTAGTCGCACATCAGTGCTACCCAAGTGAAATAGAAAGTTTGAGAACAACTTTCAATCCTACAATCCGTGAATGGTGTTACAGTGAATGTATAATTCCTTTATCACTAATGTCCTGAATGAACTCAAGGCATGGTATAGTCATCCTTTCAACGTTCATCCATTTCCTTGATCTCATAGCAGACTGGGTGAGATGTGTGTGACATCAATATCACATATTGATTCACACATGCATGCGCATGCCTTTCTCAATCCTACTCATCAAGTGGCCATGGACATTAAACTCCCTTAGGAGGGACAAATCCCATATCTATCACTCACCCCTCAAAAGCCTCATGTGTTAAAGCCAACCAATCATCACCTTTATAACAACCCATGTTTTAGGACTGCGTTTGATGATGTCAAAGTGTACCCAACGACATGTGTTGAGTGTAGTGATTTCAAGTCGAAGAATCACATTCACCACCATCACTGTGAGAGATGATTGTGACTACCAAATCATGGTTCCATGTGTCACTCTCACGGTGGGTATGTCTGGTACACTTGTTCTCTAACAAGTACCTATGTGCTTGGTTTGATATCACTATATCATGACTAATGAGATTCTATCATCAACCAACACACAATCTAGTCTTTAGTGTTATTGATGGCTATGGTTATTTCCACAATAACAACTGACTAGGGACCAAACAAGAATGTATACTCTTAACATCCATATGTTCTCATCGTTCAGGTCCTCAACCCAAAAGCATACGTCATTGAGTAAAAAAATTCTTTAGACATCTATAATGTTACATTATCATCTCAAAAATAGTTAAAACATATAGATCAGAAATTGTATTTATTATTATTCAAATCATTTACAAAGTATCCCATTACAATCATCACATGACTTTCTCTATGGGCATGCATACCAACAGAAATTGCAGTCTAAGTAGAGTGGAGATAGAGAAAAGGTTGGTAATGAATTCATTGCCAAGAGGGACACTTACTATAGGTGGAAGATGACCATTGGTAAATACCCAATTACTTTGAAGAGTCTGTGAATAGCATAGAATCAGAAACAGATTCAAGAAACCCATGTGACAAAGCAGTAACCCCAACTTTAGAAAACTCAATAAATAAAACCAACATAACTATTTAATTTAAATTATCATCTCTTTCCCTCATTACCCAATTGGGTTAGTAATTAGTTTCCATTTAATCTAAAATTTGGAAGCTAGACTAATAAGGGCATGGAGAATTTGATTGCTCCATCTATTTTGGTTAATCGTTGTATAATTTAATATGTTAAAGCAAAACTCATATTTCCTTGCCCAAAAGAAATTAAGATATCTAGGATTCTTTAAATAATGTGAAACTTGACCCCCAAGCTGATTGGGACCCAAAGAACACAATTTTACCGTTATATTTGAGTTTTTAAGTTTCCTTTTGGGAATTCTAATACAATTAGGATTTTCAGCTCATTACCATTATATTGTTGTAACATTACATCATTACCATAATTATTTATTATTTGGAGTCCTATTATTCTCAAAATGTTACCAAAAGAGATTCCTTATATTAGTATACATGAATTTCCATATTTTACTTATTTAAGTTATTAATCTCATTAAGTAAATTGATTCATTGTTTATATAGATAATGGCACATCATTCATATTTATGGACATAGAAACACCAATTATAAATCCAAAGCACATTATACTTCTTATTAAACATATTATAGCCATTATGTGCATATTAGTTAGAAAATGAAGCATGTATGACACATTTCATGAACTTATCACATGCTATCACATGTACATGTTATTATGTTAATATGCCACTTAATATGTTATTTTTATTTGTAGACCTATGTATGTTATGGGTTACCATTGAATTATTCATGTTATATGCATTAACAATGTACATTAAGGTGTAACTTTATCCTCCTTTGGTTAGAAAGAACCAAACATTCTAAACTCCTAATCATGGGAATATGATTTCTCGAGCCAAGATGCTAGGTTTGGATATGTTACAATACCTTTTGTGAGTTGGTTTAAACCAAACGGAGACATGTTATGTGCTAAGAAAGTAAACTACCAATCTGACCCTTTCCCTTAGAGGAATATTGAAAAGGGTCTTCAATCTAGGTTTGCAAAAATCACTCAAGGTGGATGGTTTCATCTATCTTTCTATAACAAAGGTTCTAACTTGGTCAAGGTGTAATATCTTAATATGATCAAGTATATGGACAACAACATGTATCTTGTATGACACATCTATTCTTAACCAAATCCAAATGGTACTTGGCAATAAAACTTCAAACCTAATTACAATCAACCATTTTAGACTTGTTAGGTCATCAACATTACGTATAAGATCATTGTAAATACTTTCATCTATCGAGTGAAGTCTCACATAGATAAGATTATGGACATTATACATATTATGCTTTTGGTTGGTTGATGTATACAAGATTCGCATGTCCCCCTCCTTACACTAAAATTTGACATTAGAAAATTATTTGACAATATTAAATAAAATTTCTCATACTTTGTATGGATGGTTACAACTTTCCTCAACAATGGATCGCCTAGATCAACATCTCCATCAACACATGTCACTTCTCCATTATCATTAATGGCTCTCTTTTTTGTTACTTCAACTCTACAAATCAAGTGAGGACATGTGATACCCTTTCCATTTCTCTCTATATCTTCATTGTCACAACTATCCTTACCTCCAAGTTCTATCTTGTAGTTGAAAGCAACATCCTAGAGAAGATCAAGTTTTTAAACAACACAATGACACTATTAGATATATTAAACTAGACGACCAGACCCACAGACAGATAGTTAGTCATAGAGAATAATCCATACTCTTGAACATTTTTTGATATGATGTGTGCTTTTCTTCCTTAGTATCTTGGATATCAACCTCAATTGATAAAGTTTGTCTACAATAACAACTAATAGAGGAGTATCGGTATGGAACCATATGAAGCTTTGTATGGCAGGTGTCATAGATCACCTATTTGTTGGTATGAATCATATAAATGTCTGATTTTGTGTCTACAAGTAATGCAGGAGATGATTGAGAAGATATAAATTATCAAGCAATTGTTGAAAGCAATACATAATAGACCAAATTCTTATGTTAATAGACATGAGAGTGCTTGATTTCTAGGTTGGATGTGAGAACCCATTACACTAAATGAGATTACTCAAAATATAAAACACAATCAATCACTAATTAATCACATACCCAAATATGGGTAAATTAAAACCAATTTCAACATCAACACCCACTCAGAAATATTTTCATAAGAGCCCAACATCTTTTTCTATATACATACTATGCCAAGAATTTGATACAAATCGTTCTATTACCTTAGCCACAATATATATACACAGGAGAATAATATTTGTATATGCCTCACAAACAAGCATTAACATGTTAACAAAAGTTTGATTTTTTAAAACACTATATACAAACTTTTCCTGCCTGAACGTGAGAGTACAGGGATGACTCTAGGATATACTAGACATCTAATCAACTTTCTCAAAGATCCATTATTATAGTTCTTCTTTACTTCTATGGTTCTGTTGTTGTCACTGCATATTACCTTAAAAAAATGTGGTGAACCACAAGGGTGAGACCCATGTCCCAGTGAGAGATATAACTCTCTCCAACATATATTGACTACAACATTTTTAAGTAATTTAATAGTTTAAGAAGTTTAATCAGATGTAAAAAATAATCTCAGCATCACTGATGATTAACAAAATACATAAAGGAGCGGATAATAACTATCATCATTAGCCCAACTATCATCCTTTATCTTCTTAACAATATAAGAAATTCAATAGCATATGCATATCTAGCATCATGAGCAAGTCTAGTAACATAGAATATCTATCATTATGAATAAGTCTAGCCACATAAGCATAGCTAAAAACATTAGCATGTCTAACATGTTGAAAATATCAACATCATAAGAAGAGCTAACAACATAAGCACAACTATCTGGATAAGCATAATTAGCAGTATATCCATCTCTATCTGAATAAGCAGGATTAGCAGTATATACATCTCTATCTCAATAAGCATGATTAGCAGTATATGCATCTCTAGTTACAAGGCATGGCTAGCATGATAAACATAACTAACAACATGAGATAACTAGCATCATGATTATAATCAGCGGTAGCAGTAGTAGTATAGTTATCAACATAAGCATGGCTAATATATGTACACATCTACCATTTTAAGCATATCCACAGCATAAGTATATCTACTATCTCTTAATTTCACTAAGCATCATCTTTATGTAAAGAGAACAAACAAGGGTTATCATCCAATGTGAAACGTCATGTATAACCCTAAATAAATATGCTACACGGCTGTATTACATCTTTTATTATGCCCTAGGGAGTTTGAGTCGTACCACTAAAAGTCCAACTAACCACCACTTGTTCGCAATCAGTTCCATATAAGATCAAGGAATACACAAACTCCAAGATCTTCTCCATACTCGGTCAGTACAAATCTTCACCATAGTGACATATAGTCAAACTGCAAAACAACGACATATAGTCATGTAACTAGCCCACCTTGGTACAGGTCACGGTGCTAGCATCCTGGGTATTCAAACCCAATCACTGAGGTACAACCGCAGTTGTCCTCTAATCACATCACGTTATAATCACTGAGACCCGACCGTAGTCCTTCTCAAAAAGTAGGAAGCTAGATATGACCCCAGCCATCCTCTTGAAACACTTGGTGTCAGGATGACAAGCACCCCACATACTCAACGGTATGCTCTCTGAGTTTACCTTAGGAATACTCATTTCACCATCCAGCAAGTTCAGACACTAAAGATGGTTCTATGGCACATGGTACTACATGATTAGAATTTCACTTGATTAATTATTGCCAATTGAGTGAATTAAGGCCGCATCAAACAAGTGGACATACAAACCCTTATTCACTCTAGAAAGCATATAAATATCACAACTTTAAAAGATAGAAAATGTGTGAAACATAATTTCTCATCTCATCATCACATGGTACTATCACTTTCCATTCATGAGACTACTTAGTCATCATACTATCACAAGACATAAATCCTTTTCACAATATCACAGGGTATCAACCCTTATCAACACAAGAGGATTACACCTCATTTAGGGCTCAACCATACCCAAAGGTCATCAAGACCATCATACTATTCCCTGAAAGATCATCATTATCTTTCCATGCCTTATAACAAGGCTCAAAAACATCAGTTACATGTAACACACTAGATCAGTACATTATTGCATTAATGAGCTAGGAGATATTCATAAACAATCATAGTAGGGTTATATTGGCATTAAGAACACTCCTTTATTACATCAACATGCAAGGAATCTAGATATGATTAACCCTCATCATATTCATAATGCACAGGTTTAGAATGAGAAGGTATCAACCATGTGGCTATGATAACCACCAATTAACACATTAAGGTTAAGATCATATTGGAGGTTATTTCACCATCATTCCATCATATAAGATGGTTAACATGAATACTCCTCTTTATCTATTTGCATTAGAGTTAGGTTCAACAAGATAAGTTATATTTATGTTACTAATCGACACTCATACCCAAACCCTAACTCACGGCATCCTCATTAGATCATGGATGCATAAGGTGAAGCATAACCATCACATTCCATAGTATTCTCAAGTATGAACCCACACATAAATCAAGGTATAACCATCAGGCTATAGCATACTATGGTTTCAACAACAATGAGAGAGTACTCCATGATTGTATTACTCATTCAAGGACTATTCATACCCAATTACCATCATTTAGTTATATTTAAGCTAGGTTAAACAAGTTATACCTTATTAGGGTTACCCATTAGTTCATTATGGTGATTATAAATCATAATCATATGAAGGAAGGGGTAAGACTACAAGTTAAAGGCATTGAACCATCAAATTCTCATCATTAGAATCATAACATTATACTTTATGTTTCACCCAAAATAATGGGAATATTGAGGAATCAACTTCTAACCATTAAATGTTGAAAAGGTAAAGTCATTAGTCGTTTACATAAATAAACACCTTGAATGAATCATCTATGATGTTATTGAGTTGTGATCTATAAAAGTCACCATTTAACCCTAGACATCCTTTGATTAGCAACAATAAGGGTTCTATTGAGAGTAGGGTAAAACCCACAATTGACTATTCATTTAATACAAGCCATCCATTGTCAACAAGTAAGCTCCTTAAGTTGATCATATAAAGGAAAACATCTAAATCACATTATTAGGACCAACATATTACATTAAGCATCATTCCACTTTATTGGATCAAAAAACATTAGATCTTAACTATTGAGTCAAGTTCATATGTTAAAACCATCAATTGGAGTATAGGTTCGACCATTGCATCAAGTGACCCAAGAAACCATTGGTTTAAGGATTAATTGATGCAACAAATATATAATTAACTCACCATATGTTGTGAAGACCTGATCCACCATCAGTAGTGACCATTAATTCACCATAGGTTGTTAGATCAGCACTATATTCATGAATCATCATCAGATATCAACCTAATGTCATCATTGATTAATAACATTATTAGGGTACTTAATGGTTGATCATTAAGCTTCTATTTGAGCCAAAACCTAAACTAAGGGGGTGACCATAGGTTGTCACCATCATTTGACACCTTTGATCACGACCATTAGTTGTCAAAATAGCAACATCATTGGTTGTTGCATGGTATCGCCATTAGTTATATAGTGGTGAAGGATATAGCTTAAAAACCCTAATTTGAACCATCAATTGTTTTGTGCTTAGCACCATAGGTTGTTCTTATCAACCTGTCCCAGATCATGTTATACCTTAGAAAGGTCGTACACATGTTTACAAATTCATATAGAATTGGAATAGAACAGGGAACACCATAAAAATTTGTAACCCCAAATAAGCATGGTTTCGCTATGCTTAGATCATCACATTGAAGCATAAACATTAACTAACAAGCTTCTAGTAAGCAATATAGGTGAAGAATGTTATATAACTCACCTCTATAGAGTAGGTCAGATCCCAAACAGCAAGAATCTAGAGAAAATAAGGCAAGAAAATCTTAGATTTAGATCTGAACTTGGCCAAGTAGGCATTTCTCTCTACAAAGAAGAAACAAGAAGGATAGATTTTTGAGTTCTAGAGCCACTTTCACCATGTAAAATCAAGGATATGACATGGATAAATATATGAGGAAGAATATTAAAAAAATAAACGGAGTAAATAAGGTAATACTTACACTTTTAGGTCAATATCACTAGGAAGGAGCTTTAAGAACCCCTAAAGGAAGTCAATTGCAACCCTAGATGATTTTTCCAAGAAGATCCCCACTTTCTTATTCCTTGGATAGGAAATTCAAAGTAGCAAAGAGGGAGAACAAGGTTCATAGAAGGAGGGAATTTGTGGAGAGAAAATGGTTCATTTGGATGCTTAGGGATAGGTATATAAAAATTTAAGATAAAGAAAAAGAAAAGGTTGAAGTTCTAGTATCTTTCCAAGTGTCCATGGCCTTAAACTATTAAGAATATATAAGAACACACACAAGAAGCTCCCCCGCCATCCATATATACCTGCTTAGATCTCCTTTGTCAAATTTCCAAGCCAATCAAATAATTCATTAGTTGATAGCTACTAAAGGTAACTCATCCATGAAAGGGTAGACCCTAAAATACCCTTGAGGAAAACACCTTCAAACCATGGCTCAACTAGGAGGCCCATGGCTCAAAAATCTCAAGAATGATGAGAGGAAATCTAATGAACATACTTTATGCGACAAATTGCAATAAAAACCTCACAATTGGGTAAATTGCATAAATGTACATAAAATTGCATAACTTTTGCTCAAACAGTGTCTAAATTGGACCAAATTTTAAACTTAAGTTTGTAACATGATACATATAACAATGTTATATTAGGGTTATAATCACCCAATTATGGTAATTAAGCTTATTCAACTCTTTAAGCAAGTTCAGGGGCCTCTCATTGGAGATTGTGTTTATCTAAATATTATACCTTGAATGGGAGTTTTGAGGTTTGGAAAGAAGAGTATACTTGATCCAATGTATATATGGCATTATGCTATCATAGAACTTGTTGGTTAAGTGGACTACTTATTGGAGTTATCATCAAAGTTGAACATTTTGCATGTTGCTTTTCATGTTTCCATGCTGAGAAAGTGTCATCCTGGTATAGAGCACACATTACATCCAGTTGAAGTTTAGTTGGTAGAAGAAATATCTATTAGGAAGGACTAGTTGAGATTTTGAGTATGTGGGTATGGAAATTGTATACAAAAGATATGCACTTAGTGAAGGTTTTGTATAATAACCATGGTGTTGAGGAGGTCATCTGGGAATTCGAGGAGGAAATGTATTGATTGTAACCATTTTTGTTTTGGGATTTTGACGCATAATTCTATTAGGAGTGGTGAGGTATAGACCCCAATCCTTGATTTGTTTAGTTGCTCTTTATTTGCCTTAATTGCATGCTTTATTGTATTTAATATGGATTTAGTTGAGATGTTCAAAATCACATTGTGTTATAATTCATGCTTATGTTTTTATATATTGTAGAGATGATATGATCAAATTTTAGCTAAATGGGATTTTGGAAGGTCCATACTATAAAAATGTACTTTATAGCTTGCATCGATATATGCAATGTGTATCATCTTGAGGGCTTGGAGTGGTCTTAGATGGGGCTTCTTACCAGTTTAGATAGGTTGAATTAGGTTGGGTCATCCGCTTCAGCTACTCTTTGTTGTCTATGCACGCTTAGGCCAAGTCTCTGTGGATCGACCCTGGTTGATGTGCACTGGGAGGGGATTGACCTAGTATATTGTCCCCTTCGATTGAGATTTAGGTCTAGTGTTTGCCTCAAAAAAGTTGATGTGTGTTTTTGGAGTTCGATGTGGGTGGGTGTTAGAGGTTGAAAGTAGGCCTTTCAGATAGATTGTAGAGTTCAAAGTGGCATGTATTTGGGATGAAATGCAATTTTCTCACAACCATGCCTATATATATGAGTTACCTAAACCCTAGGGCCATGTTAGTACATTATGTAGCTAGATAAGGATGTTTCTTGCTAGAGAGCTCTTGTGCGGCGGTGTGCATTGGTCATTTCTCAAGATTCTTGAAGGTTAGGCAAGAAATAATCTCCCTAACCTAGTAGAACTCGAATCCATACATGTTTCTTCTCATTTTATTATATTTTTTGTTGTTATCTCTCCCCTCTACCTTCTTGGACGGATTTATTTATGTTTTATGGTGGGAGTCTCTCTTTTCTACTTAAAATATCTTCTTTTCTCCTTGTTTGGCCTAGTTGGTGCTAGTGAATGAAATAGTGGACGTTTTTGGATTGTGTGGTGAAGGGTTGAAACTAATAATTCTTCATGCACTTGCTAGAAAAGTGATCTTGACCTAAATTGATTGGTTCTATGTTTAATAATTTTAGTGATGCAATTTCTACCTATAATCACCAAACTTCACTATATGGATGAAAAAATGTGCTAAAGATGGAATGTTATTGAGGTGTTTGGCTACACAATTTTGAAACTTTGGGATTATCCTTACTATTACTTTCTATCCTACAACATAAAACAAGATCTTTTTCCTGTCATGTAGATGAAAGGTGTGATTTTACACACAACTTGCCCTAAATTGTCACTTTTGCAACTTTTAACTACTTTTGACATATGAAACACATGTGATGCAATTTCTTAAATAAAACTTCCATAGTGAATCCTTACTATTCTAAGATGATATTACATCTAGTGTTTTTACTGTTATAGTTTTGCACAGTATGATGTTTTGAAATCTACCGTCTTGCTCAATGAAAGATTGGTAAAAGGACCAATTAATGAAGTGAAATCCTAATTTTATAGTTTTCATGTAACCATAAAACTTCCACATTATTTAGGAGTGGGGGAAGAGGTATCCTTGTAACAATTTAGAAGTTGTGACAAGGTACTCATAGTCGTTAATGTTGAGTACATACGGTTTATCAATAATTCATATGAAGTATGATCCCCTTGCATGAATTTGCCCAATTATGTTAGTGCACTCGAGGGTGTATCTCCTAGCAGATATATGACGGTTTAGTCAATTTGATTAAGAAAATTGTGATTTGATGGTTAAAAGGTAGTATTGCTTATATGACGTGATGTGTGCTATGACCCGAGTACCCAAGAAAGATTTGATACTTTTATGTAGGTCCATTTTGATGATCCTCTACTTTTTAAACTCACATTGATGAAGGAGTGGTGGGATCTTAGTGAGACAAATAACTTTTAAAATCTTCTATGATGAGTTAGAGGACTTTGCATTCACTAGCCAATAGATTGGGTGATGCATTCCAACCACTCATGACTTAATAATAAAATATGTAGTCAAGTTGTGTATCTTTATTCGTGTACTTGTCTTACTGCTTCCGCATTGTACTGTCCAGACTGCTCTTTTATGCTTTGTACATTAACTTACTATAACACAATTGCCTAATTCATTGGAGATATTAGCAGTTGCATACTTTATTTGTTTTTTGAATGTTTTATTTCTCTTAGGGACTAGGGTCTTGCTCTCATGGTTTCCCTTTCTTTTTAGATTCTTAGTGCCATACCCAGGGGTTTGCCAACAGAGTCACCTTCACCTAGTCAGCTCTGAGATGAAGGTGAGAGCCCAGCCTTTTATGATGTCTTAGATGATAGGATTCATGCGGAAGCTTCAAGCCCAGGAAAACCCGATTATGCGAGATACAGTCCGAGCATGCACAAAAAGAACAAGAATGACCCTAGTCGACAGAGCCAATAACTGCCAAGCAAATAACCACAAGAGAACTCCAACTAAGTAGGAAAGAGAATTGGATAAGGAAATAATATTAGGACTCCAAGTCTACACCAATTAGAACTATCCTATTGTTAAGATAATTCGCATTATCCTAATAGGATAAGAGACAATATCCCAACATTAGAGTCATCGGTATACACCAAACTCTCAGGTAAGGTGTTTTAACAATGATGTATCTACGGCTAATATTTTTGTTGTATGTGTTGTGTTGTTGTGCATATGTTATAAATATAACCAGGGAGATGTTTCGTAAACAAGTTGTAACATTAGTCACTGATGATAAACAATGTACGGTTACATGATGTAATTATAGAGATGTGGGGCTTTATTAAGTCCGTATGTCAACCATGTTGGAAACTTTTTATTTGAACATCTCCTCGCCTTCTTGTTGAATGATGTTAGTTAAGATCAGGCATCATTAATGTCATTTGGATACTCAGCTTCTTCCAATAGTTTTCGGGTCTTAAAAAAACTCCCACAAGTCAAAACTGTCATTGATGACGCCGACATACAACGGTTCTAATGTATGATCAAATGCAAAGCAGGAAAAAAAATCTTTATACTTTTGGATCTCCCGCTATCACCTCAAAAGTTATCTTCTCAAGTATGGCAACCAAATATTGGTAAAATGCAACACAAGCTAGGATCTTGGGAAGCAAACTATCCCAGTCGTGCGGCGCATCTGACTCTCGTTAATGCATCCCTTTCGGGTAGTACCTCACACTTTGTCAGTTCCATACCTCTTCCCATCAAGGTTGAAGCGGTGATAGATAATATCATATAAAACTTTCTATGGCGCAACGCCATTGAAAATAAGAAAACACACTTTGTTAATTTGATAGACCCTTTGTCATTCTCGTGATTTAGGATGGGGGATCATTAATCTTATGTTTCACTCTTGCATGTTTAACAAGGTTCTGGCTTCCCTCACTTTATATAAACAAATGCACTTGGTCTATTTGACATAAATATTACAGATACAAACTGACTTAAACCCAAATCATCACAAAAACATGCTCCCATCTCTAACGTCTACTCTTCCTGTCACCTCATTGAAACATCCATCTATACCACACCGGAAGAGGCTAATAGACAACTAACTACCTTGCAGAAAAAACAGCTCACTTTGATTTCTCTTTTAGTGTGCAAGTCAAGCATAACTCCTGCTAGTGTCCTGATTATCTGCGATGTAGTATATGTGAAATATGGAGAGATTCAACTTGGTGTCTAGAGACACCTCCCTTGCGAGCCTTAAGGTACCCAGGTAGCAGGCATACATCGAAAATGACATTAGAATCCTCTATTTACTCTAAGGCCTCGTTTAGTTGGGCCGAATTTGAAGGCTCGCCGTTACAACGCTTCACGTTTTCAAACCACTAGCATTCGGTAGTTCAAACACGCACTGTGAATACAAATTGCACTGTCCGCTTCATTTATACAGAAAACTGCAGAATATGAACCGTGCTGCATTCGGGTGTGGTTCATCTTCCACACCAGTGTAGGATGTCAGCATTGGACAAATGGGATTCTAGCATATTAATACATTTTTCTGCATACATCTATTTACGAACTACACCCTCCGAGACGGATTGTAAGTGGTACGCTGAACCAAATAAAGATGATACAGATTCAACTCACTACATTTGGATTCTTGTTTTTAGCCCTTAACGATGACCCCCGTGTGAACCGATAGGCCATGCGCATGACGGCCATCCAACAATTCTACACATAATTAAACTACCATTTACAGCAAGCTCATACGTTTAGGGTCATGTTAGTCCAGATCTAACAAGCAAAGTAGCTTCTGGAAATACTATGCTCGAACTGCGTGATGATATTTTATTCTTTAATATATCAACTAAATATTATTAGCATTTTCTTGTTAGTCATAGTTGCTGCAGCCATTGTTGTGGTTGTTGTTGCGTCCAAGCTAAATGGTACGTCACACGCAGACAAGGTAACCATGACACCAAGATTAACAAATTCTACTGCAGATCACAACCCGGTCAAGCTTACAATCTAATTTAATCTTATATTATATATTATCGAAAAGAAATAACCAGTGGTCTAGACTGAGCGACTGTAGATTCAGGCCGTTGGCTCAAATTGGTCACCCTATATTCGGAAATGAGGCGAACCTGGAAGCAAAATACGGAACATGCCATTCATTACGCCGAACAAAACATTAAGCACCAACAGAACCCAGCACAATTATAAACTGACGACCACAAATTTTCGTGCAAACACCATTCATACGCAGCAAAAACATGGCTGACTCTGATCAATGGACCCAGCTTTACAATCAATTAGCACAGCCCCACACTGTAATGCATAGCAACATATGGATGGTGATCCCCAATCCTTAACAAGAACAATTACAATAACAATCTAATCGTCTGTTTTTATAAATATACCAAAGCACGGTGGTCAAGACGGTAACAGAATCTACATGGATTACAAATGCTCAGTGACAACAGGCTCAACTGAAATCGGCTCCAGGAAATAGGAAATACATGATTCACAACCAAATACAAAAGTAGACTGTAAAGTCCAATTATATAGTCACGCAACATGGTATCTAGGCCAAAAGTGGAAATTTAAGAATAGTCATTCTATGCGGAGGAAGTAGCGGCAACTGCAGGGATGGGTTCGCTATCTGCTGCAACAGGTGCGGTCTTGGCAGCTGCATCTTTGGATGGGGCAGCAGAATCTTTAGATGGGGCAGCTACTGGCTTCTCACCCTCTTTAGCAGCTGCAGCGCCCTTAGCGCCTTCTTTGGCAGGTGCGGGTGGTGGTGGTGGGTTCATATGGGGTGGTGGTGTGTGCTTCAGCTTAACCAAGATGTGACGCATCCTGGAAAGATCTGTGGGCTTCCCGGCCTTCGGGCCCTGCACAACAACAATTGACGGCTTCTTCTCCTGCTCTTTCTTTCCTCTCCTCCTCTCAATGTTAGGAACTTCATTTGGGATAAGCTCAGCAATTGCCTTCCAGTACTGTTTATCAGCACCCGCATGAAATTTCTCCTGATTGCTGAGGAAAAGCTGGAGGACACCCAAAAAGCACACTCAAGATAAACAAAATGGGGATAAAACACAAACAAGTAACAATGGAAAGTCGAGAGTTTTTATAAGAAAGTACCTTCTCCCTCTCTCTGTTGTTCTCTTTGTTCTTTTCACAGTTAATCTTCCTTTTCTCATAGAATGACTTCTTAAATTCCTCAGCTTCTTCAATAATCTGGTTCCTCAACTCTTTTTCTCTCTTCTGCTTGTCGTCGAGGTGCAAGGCATTTACACTGGTTAAGCAGAAAAACTAAATCATGCATACAGTATTAGATTATGTTGAGAACATTGAACAAACAGTTGGAAGTCAGATGCCATAATAGGTTATTGGAGGCTCTTAACCATGTCATTAAATTTGGCTGCGATACTTGTCAAGACACACGCCTAGACAAGCTACCCAGGCGTCAAGCAGTACTTGAGGAGTATGTCCCGAATTATTCGCCATTCTTATCCTTTTTTATGGGTCCACCATAGTCCGATTAATGGCTACTAATGTTCCTTTTTAGGATGTAATATTCAGAAATTTATTGTTGTCCACTGGTGCCTAATGCCACGACAGTTAATGATAAATACCTTAGCGTCTGATTATTTTTGGTTTACCTTGACAAGCAATGAATTTGAATTGTCTCAAGGACTTTGTTGTCCTTGTTGTTCACTACAGTGTAAAAATCACGATAAATCTTTGTTCGAGCATTCATTGCATCATATAAATTTGTAGAAACTACATTAGATACGCTCTTGCAAATCACAAGGACTCCAAAACCGACATAGTAGCATTAAATATACAAATATAAACCCTGTAACGGTTATTTATAAAATCAGGGAAACAGACAACCAATAGAGCCCCTGTTGCCAATCATGAGAACTCTAACCGCCAACATATTAGCTACGAAATATATGAATATCAACACCATAACAGTTTGAGAAACGAGCTGCCAATATTTCCTTATTAGGGCTTTACAAGTGAAGACCATAGTCCCCTTTTACATATTGCAGGAACCTACTATATCCAAAAGACCATTACTAGAACCTACTTCCATTATGTATTAGACATGCTTGTGGCTTATTTGGAGATTAATCATAAGATGTGTGCCTGTGTTTTAGCCAAGGACAAACCCATTTACTCCCAAATAATTAATTGATTTTCTATGATTTTCTCATATTTTCTAAACAATTACTTAATTCGGACCGACGTGAACCAAAAAGTGCCGAAGCCCAAATTCATCATGATTTCCCTACATGTGCTAGTTATATTTGTATGTCCAACAAGCACCAGCTTGGTGCATGTCTGAGCCCTTGCAAGTCAAGCACAGTAATAGTATTCTTCAATGTTCCAATGCATATACTTTCCCTGTGAGAAAATACCACTCATATACTGCCAATTCAAAGCTTATCGATTATCATACCTTGTTATTACCATATATTTGGCTTTTTGCTACCAAGTAATCATTAAGTGAAGTCTGCTCCCCAGTATGCAACCTTGGTTCTAAAAAGCATTAAATAGCACAAATTTGTTTACCTTCTATAAGATTTGGTAAGCTTTTAGAAACTTTTCTTTCAAAGTAGTATGAAAATCAGCACATACACACCTTCCATAAGATTTGGTGATTTTAGAAACTTTTCTTTCACATGAACACATAACAATCAAACACCCGTAGTAGTGTTTGAATATAATATACTTGATACTTCTAAATTCTACCCAAATAATCCGTCTTAACTCCTTTATGCAACTGAATTTGGAACTTTGACTATAGTAACATGCCATGTGATATGGGTTGTCTGCATTTCACAAAACATATTTAGAAAGAGAAAACCAGCAATCAACTGAAGCTACAAGTGATCCATTTTCACGAATGAAGTGGAATATAGGAGGATCAAGTCTTAACCTATAAAAACATGGGTTTTCTGCGGGTAGCGTATTTCCACCAATCAACAGTCGGACATAGCTACTCCACAAAGAATTCGTAGATGGTATTTAAATTCCACCTCTCTTCCTTATTTTCAAACTAATCAGTGGGCATGTTTATCTAATCAGTCCTCTGGGATGATATTGTTTCTATTATTGTGATCGGCAATTCAGCATACTGCCATATGTTTCACTGATATATTTATAGCATCCGAGTCTAAAAATTTCTATCTAATAACACAAGGCAGTCCTCTTCTGATGCATTTTAAAAATATAAATAAAATTAAACTTATGGGCATATAGCATCTAGTAGCTACCTATTTTTTTCTTGTTTTAATATTATTTATTTTGGGTGGGGGTTCCTGAAGATCTATACATCCAAGCTATATATAGGAAGTCGGTTTTTAAGATCTGATGAAGCATCCCAATTTAGCAACACACTGCATCAGCACCCAGTTGCAACTTGCAACAATAAATAAGCAAGGAGTATCCACACATTGACGTCAACTTGTGTCGAAGACCAAGCAAAGGGTGTTGAAGATCCACATCCAATTTATTTATTGAAAGAAGGTAATGAAGCTCCGTTGAAGTGTTCCTATCTAGCGACACACTGCATCAGCACCCAGGTGCAATGATAAATAAGCAAGGAGTTTCCACAAATTCAGTGTGTCGTCGTGTTGAAGGAAAAATAAAGGGTTTCCAGGTGGTGGATATAGTGTGGGTAAAGGAACTAGTTTCATTGCATCTTCATCCGAACATACTGAAAAATGTTGAAGGACGTAGTTTTAGGATGAAGATAAGGAAAGAAACAAGTCCAGGACATTAAAAAATAGATTGGGATCTAGAAATATTGACTCTTTAACATGAGAGTCTTAAGAGACAGCGAATACAATGACCTAGAGAAAAGCTAGGAAGCATGGATACAGACAGGATATAGTGATTATATAAAATAGGCCACGGACACGGAGATGAACACGACAGATTTATTATTTTTTAGATAATTAATAAGGAATGTGTGTGTAAGAAATGCAAAATTGGACAATTTTATTTCATTTAAGATTAACTTAAAAAAACTATTAGAACTACAACATTGAAGAATATATCCATAGAAGAGGCCATTTCTTTGTCCAATACAAGTTGCAAAAAGACATATTGTAGTCCATCCATATTTCATCAATAATGACCAAGACTATTGAGTATCGATGCTACTCTTTGTCATGTATTGTATTGAGTAGACAGTATCTATCATTTGGGTTCATCCTAGTCTCCTACACTAACTCCAGATTCATGACATGAAAGTTCAGTGAGCAACTAGCAATTTTGTTTAGGCGGTTAGATGGTCCCCTTTTGCCAAGGGGAGCCTAGGCGCCTAAGTCTCTTCTAGGCTTTTTGTTATTTAATTTTTTACATAAGTATAGCAACATTTACACATATTTAGCTATATTCAAATAGATACATTGGGTATATCTAAGTTGTAACAATTATATTTGACCTAAAGCTAAACACACCTAACATGACCTAAACTAGATCTGATTGGCCCTACTTTGACCTATCTTGATCTAAATTGGACCTAACCCAACCTAAATACCTAGTTTTGTATAGCATAAACTTCTCAGTTATGAACTTTCCTTGTTTTATCCTATATTTACCTAAACAAGACGTAATTTGGCCAAATCAGATGAAAATCCCCCAAAAAAGACCCATTTCCCCAAAATCAGACCCAGTTTGCTCAAATTTGACCTGGCTTGGTTTAAATCAGTCCTAACTTTGCATAACATGACCTAAACATACCTTATTTACCCTAACTTATCCTGTATTGAACTAAATGAGACCAAATTTGGCCAAATCTTACCTAATTTCCCAAACCCAAAGCAGGCTTGTTTTCCACAAATCATACCTAATTAGCCAAAATTTGACCTGAAGTGACCTAGATCAGACCTATTTCAATAAAATGACTGACAGTGATCTAATTTCAGCAAATCCAGACCCATTCAAGGTAATTTAGCCTTTAAATGGCTTAATTTGGACCTAATTTCCCCAAATGAGACTTGTTTCCCTAAAGCAGGCCTGTTTTCCACAAATCAGACCTAATTTGCCAAAATTTGACCTGAAGCAACCTAGATCAGACCTATTTCAACCATAAAATGACTGATGGTGATCTAATTTCACCAAATCCAGACCCAGTTCATGGTAATTTAGCCTTTCAATGGCTTAATTTGGACCTAAAAGGCCTTAGACATCCACTTAATACACTTAAATCGGCCGGGAGCCTAGCTTGAGGTGTCTTGTCACTTGGGCGTGCCTAGGCGACGGCAAGGCGGGCGCCTTAATAGCTAAGCAACTATAGCAAGTTCAATCGGAATATCAAATAGCGTATACAATAAATGCACATGTATCAATATAAAATTCGCATTCCAATTAATTTCGCAAATTTGAACGATTCATTTAGGTAAAGCAATTAAGATAAATTCACAATTGAACACTGAAAAAAGTGAGATATAGAGAAACGGTTGAAGAACAAGGATACACTATTAAGAATATGATCATGAGGTAGTACAAAACACATTTATCTGAATAAACATGGATTATAGATTGATCATTTGCTTTTAATGTAGTTGAGCAGTTGGGCACATAAAGGCCCCAAGCCCAAGGGTAAAATGCAAGAGTCAAGAGATTGGAAATAAAGGTAAAAATAAGCATGCATTAGTTTTAGTGTGGGGTGTGAATAGATTGGGTCACATGTCCAACAAGTGTCCAGCATGTGTCCAAACATGAAAAAATGAAAGAAAAATGGTGGAACATAGCTAGAGAAATGCCCAATACATCTTTAGGCATGTCCCAAATATTTGTGACCATTACGTGTCCAATATAAATATGGTACCTGTCTTGAAGTGTTCATATTTCCTAGGAGAAAAGCCAATTTTGGTTCTTTAACATGAGAGTCTTTAGGGATAGTGGAAGCCATGGACGAAAGAAAAGTCAATATTGCGTGCACATAGAGGGGCGATATAGAGAGATCGGAAACACGGGGTATAAAACCTGGTAAGTAAGAATTAATAAATGTAGAAATAGCAAGAAACTGTTTTTCGATAACATGCTGGAGAATGTTTGTCAAGATCAAAAGAAGGGTGATAGAATCATAGCCTGTTTTGCTCTTAGGGGTGGAACATCAATAGAATTAGTGTTTATGCTCCTCAATGGCTAAGAATGAACTTTGGGGTTAACATGAATTGATGCAAGGTAGAGGAGATTAAAGTAGGGAGTAATATGATAGTCCGTTTGGGAAATAGTAACGTTTGTTAAGAGAGAATACATGCGATTTTGGATATGGCAATGGGAATGAAGGAGAGGATATTGGATTTTCTGTTGCTTATGATATGATCTTAGCAAATACCTTCCTTACCAGATATGTAGCAAAAAAAGTATGCAAAGATTGCAAAGGTGATCCTTGGGCAAGAACTCACCAACCAACATAGGCTGATGGGTTTGAATTGGAAGTAGCCGGCGAGCACTTGGAGCTTGGATTCTAGTGTCCACATTGTGGCATAATATGACCTCCTACATAACAAGAACCCAAATTATTTATTGAAAGTAGGTTTTGAAGCTCCGTTGAAGCATCCCTAATTAGCAACACACTACATCAGCACCCAGGTGCAATGATGACTAAACGAGGAGTCTTTGGTGTCTAGTTGTGTAGAAGGACATGTAATCCACACTTTAGACATGCGGGTAAAATAACTAGTCTTATTGCATATTCACTCAAACATAATGAAACTTGTGCAAGGGCGTCACTTTACGACAAAGACATAAAAATTTTGAGTGGGATCTTAAAATATCAACTCTTTAACAGGAATGTCTTAGGGATAGTGGATACAATGACCTAGAGAAAAGTCAATATTTGCTCCTTAACACGAAAGTCTTTAGGGATAGTGGATGCCACGATCAAAAGAAAAGTCAATGGAGCTTGCTTGCAGAAAACTGTAGATAGAGAGACGACATAGAGACCGGTGACATAGTGCACAAATTCTGGTATACGTGTATTAATATTTAATAAACATACAAATAGAATGAGAGCTACTTTTGATAAGATGTTGGAGGATGATTCGTGAAGATCAAAGGGATGGGTGATAGAAAAATATTTATTAAGCTCATTTCTTATGGGAGAACTGTTAATAGTATTAGTGCCTATGATCTTCAAGTTGGCCTTAGTGAATAGTTTAAGAATGAACTTTGGGGTAGCCTCGATGATACGATGCAAGGTATCCTAATAGAAGAGATCGTGGTTGGGAGTAGTTTAGAGGCATGTGATCTAGTTGGTCTCTCTGTTGATGTATGGAAGAGTATAGGGGATAAAGGTATTGTGGTTAACAGTTTTCTTAATATCGATAACATTACGAGGAAAAGAAAAATGTTGAACGAATGGAGAATTACTGTCTTACTCCCCATCTACAAGAACAAGATATTGACCGTTGTACAAATTATAGAGGATAAGAAAAATGTTGAACGGCTTTCTTAATATCGATAACATTAGGAGGACAAGAAAAATGTTGAACGAATGGAGAAATAGTGTCATACTCCCCATCTACAAGAACAAGATATTGACCATTGTACAAATTATAGAGGTATCAAGTTGATGAGTCACATTATGAAGCTTAGGAGTGCATTATTGAGCAAAGACTAAGATCTATAAATAAAAGATAACTAGTTTGGTAACATCCCTAGAAGATCAATAAAGATGTTTTTATTGGAGGATTATCAAGAAGTACAGAGATATCTATATGTCGTTATTACACAAGACTTGGTAAGCATGTTCAAGATGATATTGCTTGGTTTCTCTATGATATTATGTTGGCTGATGAAAAACTGAAGAAAGTTGAATGATAAAGTTGAAATTTGGAGAAATATACCACATGTAATGGATTTAGATCAATATAAGAAAAACAGTATATATATGTTACAATTGCAGTCAGTCTAAGACTATGAATGGTTGTGCCAAGTTGGATTGTGTGGGTGTACCAATATATGGTAAGTTTCATTACTTGGGTTCTATTATCAAATATTATGTTGATTGATGAGAAACTGAAGAAAGATGGAATGATAAAGTTGAAATTTGGAGAAATGCACCAAATATAATGGACTTAAGATCAATATTAGAAAAACAGAATATATATATTGCAATTGCAGTCAGTCTAAGACTATGAATGGTTGTCCCAAGTTGGATCGTGTGGACGTACCAATGTGTGGTAAGTTTCATTACTTGGGTTCTATTACCAAATGGATGGAGATGTTCAAGATCTTTTTACCACAAGATCACAAGTGAATCGTTGGAAGGAGTGCAGTTGGAATACAATAAGACTAGAAGATCCCAGTTAGGCTAAAAAATACAGCCAATCATATTAGATGGTAGTGAATGCTGGGTGGTAAAGAAACAAGTCACCAAAAGAATTTGACCAAAATGTGTATGTTGGGTGTGTGAGAAGACATGAAAAGATCGCTCGACTTATATTAACCCATAGAGCTTATTCGAAGAGATTAAGAGTCTTTACATCTTGATGAGAATATGACCCATAACAGAGTTGAATAGAAAAGAAGGATCCATGGAGTCGAACCCAACATGGCAAGGAATGAGGCTTAGAAGATGATGAGGTTATCAAGCTCCGCGTGCAATTTATATCACTCTACATGTTGGAAAGAAGTTAATGTCCATCTACTCTTTGTGGAGTCCTACTTAGTGCTTAGCCCTCTCACTCTTTTTAGCGCATGCGAAATCAAATCACACAAAATGTTTTGAGGCAGGGTGAACTGAGATATCCTCTCAACCATATGACAAGGACAACAAATGACACTATCTATTTCATTAGAAAATATTTTGCAATGGCACGGATATATGTTCAACAACACAGCATGTTTATGCCACAATTATAACTCATTCGATATTGAGCTGACTAAGGCCTTGAGTATATTATCATTAAAGTGTCAATATGGACCACCAAACCTCTGCCAACTCATTGCTTGATTACTTTCATATGATAAATGTATTGTCTTCTATGGATAGATTAAACTACTATATATTCTTGTAGAAATGATTGTTAGAGAGTTTGTAATGCTAGGAAGTGTGATTCTGAATGATATTTTAGCATTATGCCTAAATGTTAGATATTTTATGCAATAAACTCAGGTTAACAAAAACTGCCACACAAACATCAAAGTCATATTAGGACAAAAAATCAAACTCAACTTGAACACCCCACCCGCAGTATTCAAGTGGCATTTGAACTTCTCAACAAGCCTATATGATTGCAATTAATAAGATGCGTTATTGTTTTATCAGCAATGTGATGGGATATACTTCATATGTCAAGAAAACAACATATAATCCCTTGGACTAGGAGAGAAACTACGAGTAAGAATGCTCATATTTAGTTATGTTGCATCCTTTGTGTATATATTTGAATGTTATTACTATCATCAATAACCTATCAAAAAATATGTGATATGCTACAAAACATATAAAATCAAAAAAGAAATCACTTAAGTAGGAACACACACTAAATATTCACAACGGGAATTCGACCCTGATCAACGTTATCTTTATCTATACCTGAAGCCCAACGGGAGATCAACGTTATCTTTATCTATATCTGAAGTCGGCGTGCAAACTAAACCCATTTAAACAAATTATTGTACTAACCCAATATCATAAAAACCCACACTTGGAAAAATCAAAGCCAAAGATCCCCTCCTAACCTTACCCACGTCATGTATGTCAGTTTGAACCAATGGCATGTTGCCCACTAACAATCCTACCCGACATACAACTAGGATGTGACGAACAAAAGACCCCACACTTGCACTAGGCCCCTACATGGTATGTAAACTAAGAAGTTTATACAAGGATGTATGTATGCAGACTACATACCATCTCACTTTTTTTGTGCTGAAGTTGATAATAAATGAAAATATTCACGTTGAATACAACATGAGTTACTCATATTGTGTTATCTTACCATTTCAACACCCCTAAAAATTACCACATTGCCAGGTTTCAATTCACATTATCATTTAGGAAGTTGATCATCATCATCATCCAAGCCTCAATCCTAACCATGTTAGCGCAGCTATGTGGACTTTTTCAATCAGCTCTATTATGGGTCACATTCTGATCAAGATATAAAATTCAAAATCTCTCATTATAAGTTCTTTCCAAGTTAATTTGGAATGCCTCTTCTTTTTATTGTGCTCGCATTAACAATCTTGCTTCAAATAAGAGTGTGTATCAGTCTAGGAAGCATGGACAAGGATATGGACACAGACACGAACACGGACACGGGACACGACGATTTTTAAAAATATAGGACACGGACACGGCGTTGGACACGGCAAATATATAAATAAATAAATACATATAGCACATATTATGACATATAATATGCTATGTATACACTATACTCACACAAAATGATCTAAATAGATTATCCACAATGGAAATCACCATGAAATCCAAAAAGCATTCTACATATAACATCATATTCACAAGTCAAAATATGGATTAAATCATAACATATATTAGCATGCTTGATTATAAAATTATTGCCGTAAAAATATATGGAATCGTAAAACTTAAGAGTCATAGAATTTGGGGACAGTAGTATTTTTATTGTTGGTGGAAGTAATGGTGAACATGTATTATCAATAAGAGGAAGGGGAGGGTGCAAGGATATATATTGTTGCTGGAGATGAAAATGAAGGTGTTTTGGAGGCTGAGAGGGAAGAAAAGGAAGGGCAATACATTGGAGAGCTACTTAAGATGGAGAGCAAGAGAAGAGGAGAGGAAATGGAGATGTAGAGAAGGCGGTGAATCCAACTACTTTCGTCGTGGTTGATGTGGCATTCCTTGAATGTTGCATTAGTTGGTGGAGATGATACCGTAGCTGATGGCTGCTATAGTTGCTAAAGAAAGGCATCGACGGCTTGCCTGTAGGGCAAGGAGTAGTGGATATATAGGAGGTGGGTTTTGGTGAAGTCTTGGTTTTTTTTCATACACTTATGGTTAAGTGGGTTGGGATGGCGTGTCTTAGATGTGTCCACGAAGTGTCCAAACCGTGTCCGATACTGCAATAAAAAAAATTCAAAGTGGACACGCCGGAGGAGTGTCCGCCGCGTGTCCAGGTGTGTCCAAGGTGTGTCCGTGTTGGACACGGACACAGCAGCCTCCGGGAAGTGTCCATGCTTCCTAGGTATCAAGTTGTTTTGCATGTCCACACTTAACTCAGGCAACCCTCATACAACTTATCCTCAGTACTCATCACCCCACTTTATTCCTGACATGGTCATTCCTCAAGCGATCTTTGTCTTACTAGTAACCTGATATGGTCATTTCTCAAGCGATATCTGTCTTACCAGTTACCACACATCCACCTAAGCTACACATTTCAGCCATATTCACCTTGCTGAAACTTTGTTTCACCAACACCCAACATTCACTCCCATATAGCATGGTTGGATGTATAATTTTTCTATGAAACTTACCTTTAAACATGAGAGGGGCCTTCTGGTCACATACTAATCCAGTTGCACTCCATTTCAACCATCATGTCATGATCATGTGACAAACATCATCTTGAACATTGCCATCCATTTGAGCTATAGAGCTCGAGTAACAACATTTATCACATTTCGACACATCCACTCCATCCTACATAGCCCCACCACTCACAATTCTAGATTGGTTGAAATTGCAATGCATTTAATCTATATTGCTTCTACTTATTTTAAATCTATTAGATTTTAATGCATTACTTTAGCATTCAATTTATCTTTAGTTCCATCAATCAACACAATACCATTAGCAAATACATGCACTAGAGAATATTGTCCTAAACATGCTTTGTCAACTCATGCATAACAAAAACACATAGATATGGACTCAAGTGTCATCCTTGATGTACCCATTTGAGATAGCAAATCTAGGTATCTCTCCATAAGGAGTCCTAACACTTGCATTTGAGGAATAATACATGTCTTCAATTAAGTAAGTGCATTGGATTGGCACCCTTTTTTTCGAAACCCTCCAAAGCACTTCCCTAGGTACTCAAATATAAGTCATCTCCAAATCAACAAAAACCATGCAAACATCTAATTTATATACTATGTACCTACTTGATAAGCCTCCTTATAAGAAAAACATCATCTATTATGGATCTTTCAGGCATGAAATCAAATCGGTTGTCTGATATTTATGTTAGGGTTATAGCCATTGCTCAATAACTTTCTCTCAAAGATCCATAGTGTGACTCATCAACTTGATACCTCTATAGATTGCAGCTTTTAACATCTCCTTCGTTCTTCTAGGCGGGACTATGGTAGTATTGCTCCACTCTACCGTTTTCTTTATTTTCATGAACTTATTAAAAGAAGTTGTAACCACATAGCTCGTTCATCCCCATATTCTTCCACACATCAATGGGAATCCCGCATGTGTTTCCCATTTTCATCATTTTAAGCACTCTTGACCTCAAGTAGTGAAACTCGTCGTGTGTAACTAAAGTGATATCTTTTGTATTCCCGCATGGATTAAAACTTAATTCAAAATTGCGAAAATTTGGTTTTGACCACCACCAGACATCAAAATCAACGTCCCAAATCTTGAAATTTCATATACGTAATTCCATTAAAATTTTGAAGAAAAAAATATCTTAAAATCTAAAAATAGTGGGAAACCCCCCTTTCACTTAATTGAATGCAATCAGATATAACATGTTTTGCATAAGAATATATATATGTCTAGATTGCATAATCAAAATCCCCATAAAAACAATTTTGTATATCATCACTCACACATATAGGAGCCCCCCCACCCAATACCAACACGTGATATTATTGCATAATTAGATGTGTTACTGTATGTAGATCATCTTGGTAAAATTTCATGAGTTAATTCCTTTAATTGGTCATTGAAATACGTGTCAAAATCTTGTGTCAACATGACCATGATTATCAAAATTTCAGTCGAGATTTTGATAACGTCTTTTCTGGACCATCAAAAACGGCATCAAAATTAACATTTTGAACTACGTATTCATGGCACACAAGTCTTTTACATTATTCATAGTATCTTCATAGAAAAACTTACAAAAGCACTATTTTCCATTGGTTCTTAATATGGCCATCACTCTTACCATCTTCATTCTTGATAGATTTTATTTAACGAGTCTCTTTCTTTTGCTACCACTAGTACGAGCCATTTTTTATATATGTCATTTTTCCCTTCTCTAGCATCCAACTTATATCTCTTCAAACTTCAAAGTATCTAGATCTGGCCTCTTGGACCGCTTTCTTTGCTAGCTTGCAACTCTGCAAAGTTGCTTCGCCTTGAGATTTGGATCGATTCCTACAAATCTCGATTTTGAGTTTAATAGGTTGTGTACTTCATCATTCCACCACCAAATATCATTCTGTGGAGGCTCAAGCCCTTTAAACTCCACAAAAACCTTCTTTGCAATTTTTTATGCACGAGCCCATACTATATCACGTAGTGTTCACATCAAATTTAAGCTCCAGATTCCCTTGATAAGTAAATAATAAAATGTCAATATCTTTTCACCTTCAAGATTCCACAAATTGATCTTTCTTTTTTCTTCTTTTATAAAGAGGTGATTTTATTTATCTTGTTACTTGGGTTTGAACCTAAGACCTTGGAACAAACCAAGGATCTAACCTAAGACCACTCTATCTTATTTTATGTTATGTATACCTTTATTGATCTTCATGTTCATATCCAAAAACACAAGCCTATCCTGGATAATTATCCATGGATCACATTACAATCCTTACATACTTGTTGATCTACCTACCTTGTAATTAATTTGTCTATAATTGTTCCTCCTCATGAAAGTAATCATATGAAAATTTGAAATGGGCTCTTGCCAAAGTCATATCATAAGTAACTGCAAGATTTGAGATCGTCTTTTCTTCTCTATGTTTGCTATCATTTCCAAAACCACCATGAACTCTCATAACAAACACTATTATTCCCGCATGGCCATTTATATGACTCCTAATAATAATCTTCTCCTCTGTTGGTGTTCCTTGTTTGATCTCATCCATGGTGTCCCAAACATCCTTCTAAACCTCATTGCTTAGGCAAAATTTAGGGGGGCAAAAGCACTAATAAAATCCACAAAGAACGGGCTTAATAGTTATGATTCTATCATCAATCCTTGTGACATCTTGCAACAATTATGTTAATCATTTAGAATGTTGATACGGCAACTTATTAACTTCAGCATTGATGGTAACAACAAACTAATCAGTGATTATCTCTAAATAACAAATCCCATCTTTTACCCTACTTCTCTGCTCCTTGGGCCTCCATTTGTGATTCAAGCCGCCTTCACTCTATGGAAGGAGACAGGTCAAAATGTGTGGGCTGAAGAAAAGAGGGTTGGGATATGATGGTTGTAAAGGTAGTTGCAGAAGTTGGAGGAAGGATTGCAAGAAAAAAGGTAGGGGTAAACACAAAACAATTTCGAGATGATCATACAATGGCTTCAGTAATCTCACAACATCAAGAGATTCAACATGTGTTAACCCGTGATTAGGAACAAAACATGGTTAAAGGTAAATTGTATGAAACACCACTGCCGCCTGCAGAGTAGCACACTACTTCATTTTGCATGAACATAACGAATATAATGTTTTAGCAAAAGCTCTTTTGTGACCTACTACTCTAATCCCTCATCCTCATCCATGTAAGCTGCTTCTTCAGCCACCACCCTTCCTTACTCATGCACCATTCAATCCATGCCCACCCCCACCCTGCCTCTCCCTACCTCGATTGCTTCCATACCCGCTCTTGCCCATAACCACTCCAACACATTGCTCACTTTTCTCAAACCTAGCAAAAGCAAGGGCGAGGGTGAGGAATAGTAGCTGACAAAGGAAGAAAGGGCAAGGGCACAAAGGTTAGGGTGTGGAGGCAACATATGGTGGTCTGCCACTAGGGTGGGTGATGAAGACATAGCAGCCAAAAAGGGGCAAAAAAAAGGGTAAGAGGATGGGTCAAAAGAGCCAGACATAGAGAGGGATGAAAGAACATAGGATTTAAAAAATGAATTTATTCTTCACAACAGCAAAAGACAATGAGGGTTGTTCTTGGGACTTCATCAAGAAATTTTAGATATATTGGTTGAGAAAAATATGACAAAACTAGGAGTTTTGGCCAAGGTCATGAGAACTTGTCCTAAAACTTATGTCTTCCAGATTACAATTGATTTTTTTTTTTCGTTTTATTGTTTGGTAATGTAAGAGATCTCCATTTTGATACCGAGATACTAATACACTCTATGTTCTTTGCTAATGATATTGTGTTGAGCAAAAGAGATGGATATGCATAGTTTACCGCAATATGGTTTGGGTTTTGGATTGATAATGATGAATATGGTATATGGGATACCTACATGCTGCCAAATTAAAACGTTTTATAAACTAGCAACAGACAAGTGTGGTTTATTTTATAGCTCTATGTTACAAAAATTGATCTATAGACAATCTAACCACAAGCTCGTGTGAATTTATGGTGTAATTTCCAATCCTTCTAGCAATTTGCACTTATTGACACTTTTTAGATCCATAAGAACTCTATGCTTAACATAATTAAGTCATATTAGTATTTTCTCGCAATGTTTCAGTTGTTATGAAATGGAATACAGGGTTATTGCAAAATTGGGCAAGGATCTTTAACAAAATATAATGAGTACTTCAACATTACTTTATTTGAGAGATAGTGAATACATACAATCCTTGCAAAATACTCCAGGTAGAGCTTATATGACGAAGTTATTGACATTGTGGAGCTCTTTTGCCTGTCGGGTTATGTGTTTTTTTTCTCATTTTCACATGTAAAATCGCTCTAATAACACTGAAGGGTTCCTCGAAAGAAAAAACTAGATTTTAAAAACACCTAAACCTTACCAAATCTTCCACTGCAACAATACCAACAGGTCAATATGATTGAACCTATTCTTATTCTTACTGGTAAAGTGTCTTGCCTTATCCGCATTGTGGATGCAATAATGCATCTTATGTCAACAACATAGCATATAATACCCTTGGACTAGGAAAGAAACTGGACATGATGGTTTCATTTTCAGTGCCAACTCCAGTAATCTACATCAATGCTGATTTGGGCAAGGTATCCAGGAATTGCAGACATCTTGCCCTAAACAGTAAGTCCCACTGGCTGTTTGCTCAGAAGACCAGAGGTCAGACTGCTTATCAGAGTGCTGGTAGATGGACTCATATCAACATATGTGCAGCATCATTCATACACTAGAGAGCTTTAAGCTAAAATCAGATTATTTCCTACTTCCTGGCTCAGTTCTGGCTAACATATTTGAAGACTGCCCTTTAGTTAAATAAATAACAAATCTCAAGTAATCTTCCAGCTACCCTAAGTACTCCGGAGCATAAAAAATGGCTCGCACAAACCAATCAGAGCGGTAACCATTTCTAATTGGTTCCATTGGACTACCAGAAGTGATCGCATCCAAAGGAATCACTGACCAATAACCTGCCAGTGTTCCGTCTGTCAGTCAGATGGCTTCTAGTATTCAGAATCTTTGTTCCCACGATGTCCAACTTAAACTGATTCAGGAAACCAGCAACCATACTAGTCTGCATGATGTATTTTTATGGATTTACTGATTGCTGCCATAAGGAACGCGACTCGGAATGTTCTTTCTGTAAACGGAAGATAGAATCCAAAAACCCGATGCTTGAGCTAGGCGCCTAATTATAGGGATCTGTATTCTAGCAAGCCCAGGCCCGCAGATCCAAGTATAATTAGAGTGAAATACACGAAAAACCGCCTCATCTTTATATTAGAGCATATAAAATATCAGATCTAGTGACAAAGACAAGCAACGGAGCTAAGAGAAAAATCCTAACCGGCGCCACTCTTGCAGAATGAAACCCTCCTCCGCTGGCATATCTGTGGGTGGAGGAAGCACTGGCCCGTCAGAGGAGAAGATCCCGTCGTCTGCCCCGTTGTCGTATGCTTTGCCGTTGGATTCGGGCATCATAAAGGGGGGAGGCGGGGAAGCGAATTCCGAGGTGGGATCCGGCATGTAGCCGTAGTTATCCGGTGACGGAGGGATGCTGACACCGTCCCCTGAGGTATGGTGGACGTGGATCTCATCCACGTTGAATCCGGCAGCGGCGTCGTCGCCCTGAACGGTATCTTCGCCAGCAGGGAAGTAGGACTCGAAGCGTTGGGAAGGGAGTCGCGGATCATAGCCCATGTAGCCGTCGTCGTCAAAGGGACGGGTGGTCGCTGCTGCTTCGGATACAGGTGTGTCGCCGTCGTTGCTGAAGGCGTCGAAGGCCGACATCTTGATCGGATCTCGGGTGATCTCCTGTGCGAACTCTCTTCGGCAGCTGCCTTGCCTCGCCCTTTCCGTTGAGTTCACTTTTCTTGTGGAGGGGAAAAAGCACGTACCTCCCTAGGTTTATGATATATAAGCCCAATGTTGTAATCACGCGTTCAGTGGTAGATGAAATCACTACCAGCGGAAAGGAACGTTACAGATAAATCTAACTTACACTTGTGTTTGAAGTAAGTTCAACAAACAAGAACAACATTTGTCGGGTATTTGATAAACAGGTACGAGTCCTAGATTTTTACTTAAGGAGAATAGATGAATGTCAATGTCACCTTACGTTGGTATACTTGCAGACTCTGATTGATTTGTTGTAACTAGTCCGAAAAATTTAGAAACTGAATTTCTTCAAGCAAGAGTTACATACTTATATACCAAATAAAGTTTCTGAGTTCCCTCCTAAAAAGAAGAACTTAAAACAAGTTCTAGAACAACTAACAATATTTTTTATACAATTATATTTTTCATCGAAATTAGTTCAAATAGAAGAAAAAATCCGTTGATAAATGAATCCCAATTTGTTGAACATGCGAAATTAAAAATATTTTATACTAGAAATGTTAACGGTGTGGATCAAAACCATAATATACATAAAAATATTATATACTATAGTTGTGCTTTTATAAAACATTTTATACAACGACCACTGATGATTTATAAAATAAAAATATATAGATACTATGAAAAAGCAATCACACTGCATCATGAGACAACACTACTACAGAAATGACTTATAACGTCACTTTTACAGGCGTCGGTTGTATAAATACACCGACACCTAAACTATACAGCGTCGGTTGATAACATAAACCGACATCAATCTATGAAGGGCGACCAGACACGGGTATCGCTTTTATTCAGTGTCGGTTACTTAACAAACAACCGACGACTAAAATTAACCGCCAAATCCAAAATTTCCAGCGAAAAAAATTACCTCCAAAATTTAACATATGGCGTCGGTTGATAAATAATAAACCAACGACTAAAGGTTATTCGCGAGACAGAAATTGGGCACATTTTGGTCGTCGATTTTACTACAATGACCGACGCTTATGATTTTTCTCGCGGTGTTCGCGGGGAATTTTTCACACCCTTTAAGCATCGATTTTCAGAAGACACCAACGGCTATGGTCATTAATCGAGAACAATTTTTTTAATCGGCATATGTATATAGACGTCGGTTGTTTTGTAGTTAAAACTGACGACTATAATTGAGAATAGGTGTCGGTTTTTATGGAGAACCGACACCTTTAATTTTATGTGTCGGTTTGTTTGAATAATCGACGCCTACGGTACAGTTAATAGCCCCGCGAAACAGAGAATTTTTCCCCATTGCCTCTGTTTCATTGCGAACCTCTCTGCTAGGTCTGGCGATTGTTGTCGCCGGTGCTCCCCGCCGTCGTTGCCCCCGCCGCCGTTGCTCCCCCGCTCTCCTCTCCTCGCCGCCGCCCCCACCGGTGGCTAGCTGCTTTGGTGCTCTCCTTGCCGGCGACGGCTGCCTGCTGCTAGGTCTCTGCTCCGGCCGCTGCTCTCCAGGTCGGGCCTTCTTCCTCTGCCCTCAAGGTATACCCTGCCTTCTTCCTCCTTCCTTCCTCCGCCTAGGCGGCGCCTAGCGGCCCAGGCGTTCACCTAGGGTCCCAAGCCCAGGTGCCCTGCCTAGTTAGGCCTCTGGGCGGTGCCAAGTGATTTAACTTTATTTTTCAATTGATATGTATGTATTCATCTAATGTTTGTATTTATTTATGTACTGATTCAGCAATTAATTGATCATCTACTAATTTATATTAGTTTATCAATAAATTTGTATTTATTCATCTACTTATTTGTATTTTTTTGTCTACTATTTTTATTTAGTTATCTAATCATTTGAATTTATTTGTGTACTACTTTTGAAATTATATAATCATCTAGTGATGTAACTTTATAGTGATGTAACTTTATCACAAGCTCATTATGAACCATTAGATCTGGATCTTAGGGTATCTCTACTGTCCTAACTATGAAATTTGTAACTTGTTTCATTGTTGAGTATATTGAGAATCCTAATCACCCTTCTTGCTTAATGATGAACTGTAATGCACACATGTGACATGCTTGGAATGTAAATAATGAACTTTTCCCTAGATTGCCAATCATGCTTTTAAAGACATCAATAATCACCCTAACTTGAAGAGCTAGGATTTTAGGTATAAAAATGACAACACATGTATTCGTTGTCCTAGAAACCCGTCCAAGATTTACTCATTAAGAGTAAATCTTGGATAGTCCCCAGTTTGGGACTGTTCTTGAACACCTGATCTCGCTTAGGATGTAAGTGTATAATGTGTATTAGGTTTTCAAGAAAATTTCGGCAGCATTTCCCTGTTTGTTCTCTAAGTACATATGTACTTAGAGAACAGCGGGGAAATGCTGCCGAAATTTTCTTGAAAACCCAATACACATTATACACTTACTAGTGAGATTAGGTGTTCAAGAATGGGATAGGTGGTACACATTTATTATATATAAGAATGACATCACATGTATTTCTTAACCCTAGACCCTAATCTTGTTGTAATATATACTTGTTTTCTCTTTGATCATAAAATGGATAGATCATGGATGTCCATTCGCAATCGCTGCACCCCAGAGTTTATTTATGGTCTTGACCAGTTTATTAGATTTGTCGAGGAACATAGGAAACAACCTGGAGATAGGTTCTACTGTCCATGTAGGCATTGCGGTAACAACTTGAAAGTCAGCACTGGTGATGAAATCAAAAGTCATGCCATGTGCAACGGGATTATACAAGGCTATACAAAATGGCACTATCATGGAGAGATTTCAAACCCGAAACCAGTGGATGTCGATAGCAGTGCTTGTGTAGAAGAAGAAATTGCCTACGATGACGTAGATGTGAATGAACCAGTTCCAGTAGACATCGTTGATGCGATGCTGGATAGTTGTGGGGTAGAGCACATCGATCCACCTCCCATTTTTAGAAACATTGTGCATGATGCTGAGATATCGTTATACACAGGTTGTACTAAGTTTACGAAGCTTAGCGCTGTGTTGAGATTGTATAAGCTGAAAGCTAACAATAGATGGAGCGACAAAAGCTTCACGTCATTGTTGTCTTTGTTGAAAGAAATGCTTCCTGAAGGAAACGAGCTGCCAATCTCAACATACCAGGTAAAGAAATGGGTGTGCACAATGGGAATGGATGCCAAGAAGATACACGCATGCCTGAATGATTGTGTATTATTTCAAAAGGACTGTGTGGATTTGAAAGATTGTCCAAAATGTGGTGTGTCACGGTATAAATTGACGACTTCGGGGGAGTCCAAAACTGGTTCTCCTGCCAAGGTGATGTGGTATCTACCTATAATATCACGGTTTCAACGCTTGTTTTCCAATCCGATAGATGCGAAGAATTTGAGGTGGCATGCAGATGTTAAGAAAAATAATGATGGGATCCTACGACATGCGTCTGATTCCCCACAGTGGAAGAAGATTGATCTATTGTACCCTGAATTTGGTGAAGAAGTCAGGAATCTAAGACTTGGGCTTTGTACAGATGAAATGAATCTGTACGGGACATTGAGCAGCTAACATAGCACTTGGCCAGTCATGCTTGTTATATACAATCTTCCTCCCTGGCTGTGTATAAAAAATAAGTATGTAATGCTGTCGTTGTTGATATCGGGCCCTAAACAACCTAGAAATGACATCGATGTTTATCTTGAACCTCTGATTGATGACTTAAAGAAACTCTGGGGTGAAGGTGTGATGACCTATGATGCTTCACGAAGAGAGACATTTCGTTTGCATGCTATGTTGTTTTGCACTATTAATGACTTTCCAGCATATGGGAATTTGTCTAGATATAGTGTCAAAGGAGCTAAAGCGTGTCCTATATGTGAAGAGAACACTGATTCAACAAGACTAAAACATGGCGGTAAGACTGTATATCTCGGTCATCGAAGGTTTCTTACAAAATTCCATCTGTGTCGTAGGAAGCGCAAAGCATTCAATGGATTGAATGAGGAACGGAGTGCACCTAAACATATACCAGGGGAGGTTGTTTATGAAAGAGTAAAAGACTTTGTCAATGAATTTGGCAAGAGATCACAATGTATTATGGCCACACGGAGTGACAAATCTTTATTCAAGAAGAAGTCAATATTTTGGGATCTTCCTTATTGGAGTTCTTTGACAGTCAGGCATTGTATCGATGTCATGCACGTTGAGATGATAGTGTCATTGGTACTTTGTTGAATATACCAGGTAAGACTAAAGATGGGATAAAATCTAGACTGGACCTACGTGAAATGGGAATAAGGTCAAAATTAATAGAATTTCGTGAAATGGAAAATCGGATAACATACTTACCTCCCGCTTGTTACACATTGTCTAGAAAGGAGAAGAAAGCTTTTTGTGAATGTTTGGTAAATGTTAAGGTGTCACAGGGTTACTCATCCAACATCCGTAGATTGGTATCAATGAAAGATCTAAAGTTGATAGGTCTTAAATCTCATGATTGTCACACTCTAATGCAACAAATATTGCCTGTGGCAATTAGATCTATATTACCGAAGCATGCAAGGTTTGCAATCACCAGACTTTGTTTCTTTTTCAACAATATGTGCAGTAAAGTTATTGACCCTGATACTCTCGATAAATTGCAAAGAGAAGTGGTTGTTACCCTATTCTAGCTTGAGATGTATTTTCCTCCATCGTTCTTTGATATCACGGTACATCTTGTTGTCCACTTGACTAGGGAAGTGAAAATGTTGGGACCAGTTTTCTTGCATTGGATGTATCCCTTTGAACGATACATGAGCATTTTTAAAAGTGATGTTCGAAACCGTTATCAGCCTGAAGGGAGTATTATCGAGGGTTATGTGGCGAGAGAGGTTATGGATTTTTGCAATGACTTTCTCAGTGGTAATGACACTCCTGATAATGACAAGAATATTGACGAGCAATTTGGCAAAGGAATTTTGGGATCACGTGTGAAAGTAATCAGCCGTGAGCAGTTGGAACAAGGTCACTTGTATATTTTACACAACATGGACGAAGTGAACGTTTATATCGAGGAACATACCAATTTCATCAAGAGACAATATCCTCGAGCCAATACAATGTGGCTTGCTAGAGAGCATAACAAGACATTTATTAAGTGGTTTGAAGATAAAGTCTTACATCAACTATCTCAAACACCAGATGATATTACTAAAACTATCAAATGCCTCGCCTTTAAACCAAAATTGACTGTTATGTCTTATGAAGGGTATGACATTAATGGATTCACATATTACACAAAGCGCCAAGATGATAAGAGTGTCGTCCAAAACAGTGGGGTCACCCTTCAAGCATCGACTATGTTTTTTGCAAGTGCAAAGGATAAGAGTCCACGTGAAGCTAAAATGTCATATTACGGTGTCATTGAAGACATATGGGAGTTTGACTACATAGATTTCAGAATTCCGCTCTTCAAATGTAATTGGGTTGATAACACCAAAGGAGTTATAGTGGATGAATTGGGTTTCACTTTAGTAAACTTTGAAAAGATTGGCGAGAAGGGTGAACCATTCATATTGGCATCACAGGCGAAACAAGTATTTTATATCGATGATCCTGTAAATGATAAATGGTTGGTTGTTCTTCATGGTAAAAGATAGTTCATTGAAGATCCTATAGATGAAGAACAGTACTATGATAAGTATGATGACTCTAGTCCATTCTCAGTTGGGTTGCTAACACCAGCAAATATTGAAGCTAATGATGACTTGTATGTGCGCGGAGATCACAATGAAGGATTGTTAATTGATAAAAAGTCGCAATATTAGAGGCATGTTTATATTTTTTTATATGTTTTATTTTTCTGAATGTGAACTTTATAATGTGAATGTGAACTTTACAATGTGAATTTTATAATGTGAATTACTTTATAATGTGAACTTTACAATGTGAATTACTTTACAATGTGAATGTGAACTTTACAATGTGAGCTTTACAATTTGAATTACTTTACAGTGTGAACTTTACAATGTGAATGTGAATTTTCAGATGGCTGAGCATTCTCCTGATGACCGTGCTGATGATTACCGTGAGGGTGAGGACATTAATGCGCCGCCTCATAATGTAAGTTTTAAAAATATATCATATATTTATATCTATATGTCCATTTATAGTTATATCTTGTAATTATTTTGTCAAATATTAGGTTGATGATGCACATGTACCATCTGAAGCACTTGAGCAGTAGCACCAAAAAGTTGACAAGAGAAGGGGCATCACTATGATGAAGAAGTTAATAGTACAAAAGGGCAATGGACCCAAACTTGTTGTGGATTTTGATAATGCAGGAAATGCATCTGGTGTGAATGCAATTCGTTTGTTTCATATCTTGGGTATGTTACTCGTAGCCATTGCGGTTGTAAGATAGATTCTTGGCATAAAGTGACTAAGGAGAAGAAAGACGTAATATGGAAGGATTTATGTGTGAGTTATTATTAATTTGCAATTCTATTTTGTAGATTACTAATTTGTTGGATACTAGTTAATAGCAATTCTATTTTGCAGAGTATATTTGAATTGGATGAAAAGCTGCATCGTAAATGTGTGATGCAACACTGTGGGAGAGTCTTAAGGAACTATAGGACAAATCTCACCCGAGAATACATAAAAGAAGGTGACAAGAGGAAGAAGACAGCCACTGAATTGTGGAACTTCTTGGACAAAGAAGAATGGGACGCGTTTGTTGCTTCAAGACAAACTGATGAATTCAAGGTATTAGGTGTCAGTCGCAATCTCATCAATATATGTTGTATTCACCTATTCAAGATTAACATTTACTGTTACTAACCAAATTATTAATGTGCATACTAACTAGGCCCTCAGTGAGGCACAAAAATCAAGGTGTGCACTGAATGTGCATGACCACACAATGGGTCCAAAGGGGTATGCAGGCATTCGCCAAAGACTACAGTCTGAGGCTACTGCTCAATCTGCTGCTACTCAGGAGTCCTCTACTATAGGTAGCACACCTCTGCCTCGCCATGATGTCTGGATAGCTGGGAGGCAAAATAAGAAGGGAGAAATAAGGAAGCCCGCAACTGCTGAGGCGGCTGCAAAAATGGTAAAATACAACTCTTACAGCAATCGTTTGAATATTGATTATTTGTGGTGTTTACTTAATTACAAATTTTTGTTTTGGCGATTAGCGGGAGCTGCACGAGCTGAGGAAACAAGGCAAGTTCATCCCTGAGGGCACAAGGGATGAATTGATAGTTGCTCTGGGTAACCCAGAGCATCCAGGATGTGTTAGGGCTGCAGGCGCTGGTGTGGGAATCAAAGCTTTTTTTGGGCCATCCCAACACAAACATGTCCCAAAAGTGAGACTTTCACAAGAAGAGGTAACATATTCTTTCTTTATAATGTTACCGTAAAAGAGAATTCAATAATTAGAAGCTAACGTTTCTTTTATCCATGTATAGGTAGATAAGCTAGTTGATAGGAAACTCGAAGAAGCACTAAAAAAGTGGCAGGCATCTCAGACTGCCACTCAGCAGACAGTACCTATTATGGCATCCCGCTCTACTCCTACTGCTGAGGTTGGGAGTAATCATGTAGACCCACCACTTAGCACATCCGCTGTAAGTATTTTTATGACATAGTAACTAGTTTTTTAATTCAAGATGATATGTTTTCAAGATGATATGTATATATGAAATTGTAGTCGTTTCAAAAAAAGATGATATGTATATATGTATATAACATTCTTTACACAAAAATTTGTAGGGGTTGAAGCCATGTCGTCTAAAAAGTAAAGAATATGTCGTTGCAGAGGCGTCGGCTTACCCATCCCTACCAGGGGAAATGTTTCATGGGTCTCCATTACCAGCTGGTTGGATTCGTGTGAGCCCGGTACATATATTCTCCAAGTGGATGGATCTTCCATTGCCATATGCCCACCCAGATTGTGAAACGCTTGGTGAGGCAGAAGGCGGAGTGATATTGTGGCTAAAAGAGGATGTCCTCTTTACTGAAACTGTATGGTAAATTTACATTATGTTAAATTGTTAGTGTGTGTATATGATGTCAGTTGATCTGAAATTATATATATATATATATATATATATATATATACATGTTAAAAAGAAGACACCCACAACATCTAGGCCTCCACTTCCACCTCGTACATTACCCAGTTGGGTTCTACAGGACCTACCTGTCCCGTTAGGTCCTAACTCTAGGGGTATGGCAATATGGTTAGGCGAACATGATATAAATTGCCCTATAACTGTTTCTATAGATTCAGATGTTGTAGGTCAATCATACGAAAGCAAACTATTTATACAAGATATTTTGGAGTTGTTTCGATATGATTGGCTAAATACATCTGTGATAGAGATATGGATAAGGTGAGATCTTCTTTATACATCCATATACCTTGTGTAGGATCTGGTGATCTGGTTTCTTATTTATTAATGCATGCGTAATTAATACATATTTTGCAGCTACTTAGACAAGATATGTGCAGATTTTGCATTCGAACATGTAGGATTTTTGATTCCATCTTTGATTAGTCTAGTAGCTAAAGACCCTCTGTCAGTTCAACAATACTGCTGTGAGGCTTTTACAAATTTTGCTCAAAACAAGAAGATGGTGATAATAGCTCCATTCAATGTAGAGTAAGTTTACTTTGCTTATTATAATTTGGACTTAAGAAAATTACATTTTTATTGTGGATTTTGAGTTATTAATTTTTAACTTTTTTACCTCTAGTGGAATGCATTGGGAGTTACTAGTTATTGTCTCCGAGACGTTCACTGTCTATTATCTAGATCCTAAGGGGAGTAAATTGAATTCAAAATATGGACACATAATGAAAATGGCATTATTCCGGTGAGAAATATTTCATTTTCATATATGTTAACATATGTTATTACATTACTATTTAATTATGCAATGTACTGTGTTACATTAACATGTAGGGGTTTAGATGAGTTCAAAAAGGCTGGAGGAAAGGTCCCCATGAAAAAGAACAAGCCAATAATTTGGAAGAACGTGAAAGTAACTTCCCGACAGCAATATATGTATATATTATTTATGTGAACAATGCTTAATTAGTTGTATTTTTTAATATTTTGTATGTTTGAATTTATAGTGTGCTACACAAGACAACGGATGGGCATGTGCATACTATGTGATGCGATTTATGCACATGATTATCAAATATGCCGCAGTGGACATCGATACTATTCCTGAGGTATTATATAGTCTCATTAGATAATATGAAATATATCAATCTTATTTATAGCTCATTAATATATATATATACATCATTCTCTTTACATGTGTTTAAAATTGACCACACTACAGGAAATGCCTTACCAGATGTACATGTTCCCTATACGACGGGAGAATTAAATGAAGTAAGAGAAGAATGGGCAACAACCATACAAGTAGTGGGGGTTTTAACATATAATTGAGATGTTGATAGAGAATAATGACTAAATAATTATATTTTGTAAATGATTTTCTGAATTATAATATATGTGTAAATGTTTCTACATGTATGGATGTTTCTACATGTGTCTGAGTGAAAATGAATGAAACTGTTGGTTGCTATATGAATTTTTCTACATGTGTGAATGTGAAAATGAATGGAACTACAGATTGCTAGCTATATGAATGTTTCTAAATGTGTGAAAATTAAATAGAACTGCATGTTGCTAAATTTGTGAATATTTTTGTTATTAATTTTGCAGGTTTGTGGCCTATTGTTGGCTGATATCAATGGATGTCGTAAAACCTGCAGTTCATAACTGAACTGCTGGTTTCTCATCCTGCGACTAGTCATACAGTAGGTCTGCAGACTGACAGAAAAAAAAACAATAGGCGTCAGTTATTTGTATAAAATCGACGCCACATAGTTACAGTGTCAGTTTCTACTCGTAACTGACGTCTATTTCCTTAACACCACGGCCGTGCTGACCAGCACGGCCGTGGCAACGGACCAGACACCACGGTCGTGCTGGGAGTGATATGGCGTCAGTTACAGTGTCGGTTTCTACTCATAACCGACATCTATTTCCTTACCAGCGGACCAGACACCACGGCCGTTCTGGGAGTGATATGACGTCAGTTTCTTATCTAATAACCGACGCTGATAGTGCCCCAGATGGCGCCCTTTCTGTGGCGTGAAGGTATATGGCGTCAGTTTCTTATCTAATAACCGACGCCTATAGTCCCCTGCTGGCGCGTTTTCGGTGGCGCGTGAAGGGTTTTGGCGTCGGTTTTTGAACCGACGCGTAACAGTTGGGATTTTAGCGTCGCCCACATAGGTGTCGCTTAGAAACCGACACTAAAAGCCTTAAATAACTGACATTAAAGGTCGGTTATGTACTAGTGCAAAAATTATGATCTAGCTAACATATTTTAATTCTCTAAATTTAGACACTATGATGTGAAAATAACTACAATTGTGCGAAAAGAATATACTAAAAATTAAATATGTATATTGTTAAATAATGTTGAATTATAATTTATATTTACATTCACATAAAATGTAGATATTATTACAATACTCTATACATACAAAGTGAAATAAAAATATTTTGCTGTGATTTCAACCACTATAATTTTGTTTAAATTATAATTATATAATATTAAAATATTTTTTAATAGAATGACATTCGTACCATGACCAGTTATTATAGTTAAAAAATAATTACGGTTATTCATGGATCATATGATATGATTGTTTCTATATGTCTTTGCCTTTCCTTATTATATATTATAAAAAAAAAATCAACAACATTTTTTAATGATGTGCATATTTAACTTACAACAAATATATTACATGAAAGTGAGTAAAAGTTATGCTCTAAAAATTGAACTGGAATATATATATATATATATATATATATATATATATATATATATATATATATAGAGAGAGAGAGAGAGAGAGAGAGAGAGTCAGGCTAGAATACACTCGAGTGTACAGATCGCATGAATACACTCAAGAGTGTTTGCATATCAAGACTATTTTTTGCAAAATATAAACCATTGATCTTAACCGTCATATTATAGCTAGGCTACATACAAATTTTGAGCCCATTTGGATGAGTGTAAGTCACTCATCCAAGGACAACAAAATCAACACACGAAACTAATTTGAAAGGCATACTTTTTGTGGTCTTTATAACATGACATATAAATGTCCAAATGTGCTCAAATTTTTGCGTATGAGTTATTCACAGGATGTTTAAGAAGATCAATATATTAGATTTTAAAAAAAAATATTACATCATGAAAAACTACTTGAGTGTATTCTGTTCTGAATACACTCGAGTGTATTCTAGCCTCTCTCTCTCTCTCTCTCTCTCTATATATATATATATATATATATATATTCTAAAAAGTGAGTTCACATAACTTATGACTTACACCAATCAGAGCCTATCATGATACTAGTTTCTTTTTTACCTTCAAGGAGGTTGTTGAGTTTACCATGTGGAGCATGCCACTTACATATATTCAAAAACAATGACCGACCCAATTTAAGACCAGGTGAGGTGACAACCTCGCCCAACCCAAGCATTCACAATAATAGAGGGGATCTCATGAAATTGAGAAAGAATGATAACATAAGGATACGAGCTTGGAATTATATCATAAGGGCATGGGTAACTCTAAGGTGCACATAGGTGGATCGATGTGCAAATTGGTTTGATGGCAGGAAGATGGATGCCATGAGGACATGGCATAGAGTGAGCCATGTCTGCAAGATCGTTGTGAGGGATCCACATCTAGGCTAGAAGGGCCCCTAGGACTAGGTTGGAGCTCTGGAGAGAAAGGGATTTTTCACCACACTTATTAGTCTGCTTGATCAACATGAAGCAGGTAAGATGGATGGAACCTGAGGAAGATTTTGGTAAGCTGAATATAGGGTGTTGGGCTTGGATACGATGTGAGTTAGAGGATAGGGGTCTAGTTTTAGGCAATATCGTTAGGGATTCACGAGGGGAGGTTCTAGAAAGATTTGTAGGCTCGAGTTTGGGAGATTTTGCTAACTGCTTGGGTTGCCTTCCAGGAGCCTTAGATGTTGGGCTTGGTCCTTGCTTGAGGAGAATCACTATTGAGTTTGACAATAAGAGGTTGCTATGCTTGGTTGAAGAGGATAGAGTAGCATCTTGTAGGATTAGAGATCAAGCAGAGAGAGTACATGAGGAGCTTAGCTCTAGACATTGGTGAACCTCTTTTTTGTACAAAGAAACAAGCACATTAGCATATAGGTTCGTCGGGATTAGTAGAGCTATATGTATTTCATGATATTCAAACTATGCCCCCTTGTTCATGGTATTTTTAGGCTAAAATATTGGAGGGGACTCATACATGAGGCATGAGGTGGTTGCTAGCAAGAATACTTAGAAATATTGTAGGGTTTTTTTAGCTTTTTTTATGTCTAAGGACCCAGTTTTGTAGTTAGTCAGATGTCTCGTTGTATTTTTTTTGATAGCCTATCAAGGAATGGGATAAGTAGATTTCCCCCATAGTTAAAAAAAAAGGCATGGGTTGTGGGTATATTGTTAGGCCCATTTAATACATTGGGCTCCCCCTCGTCTTATGCAGGAATCAGGTTCGGTTAATCGAGTTTCTTTGTGACTCATTTTGGGTTAGTACTTTTTTACTAGTCTCTGATTTGGCTAAAGATGGATTTTAGATCCAAATATTTGATCCTAATATAACACTTTGGATCTATTGTCCCTGACCTACAAATCCAAAAAAAAGAGTAGATTTCATAACTAAGCTATAATTTGTCAATTGTTGAAAAGTATAAAGTGTAATCACTGGATTTTAATGTAGGTAGCCCTATAGTATAGTTGGTACAAGATTTTTAAACACAAATTGCTTAAAAACACATTATTAAATAAAAAAGTATTGATCTAAAATTAATACAATCTAATATTAAAATATGTAGAATTGTCAAAAATAAATATAATGAGGGGTGCACTAGTAAATTATTAGACCGTTGGGTGTGTTAAGTTTTAGTATTTTTTACTTTGTTTGAATATAAAATTATAATCATTGGGGTCAATCATGTCAATTCAAGTTTAATGTTCAAACTCGTACTTGACCCTAAAATTACGTTGGATTCTTCCTTATTAGGTCAAATTCAAGTTGAGTCTGAAAATCTTACACCCTAACATACTTAAATAATCATGTATTGAGTTAGGTCTGTTAGGTATATAACACCCCACTTGTACAAAAGTACACAACATAGAGCGGAAGCATAAATTGCATTCACTGCAAGGGGAATGTCAGAATCATGATATACATCACATTAAAATAGAGTCGTATATAAGCCATAAAGATAATAATTTTGATTCTCAAGTCCTCAACATGACTCACACATAAAGTAAACTAAACATGATAAGTATCTCTTAACAAGGAAATAAATCTAAACTAGGCATAGTTGGCACTCGACCATGTTCTTTAGTGTGAAGATTTCAAACTAATCCTTACACGTCAGAGGGCTCTACTCCTCTATGCTTGCTCATTACCTATGGGCATCACGCCTCCATCCATGAACCAAACAATTTGCGATTGGGATTGAGCATATTACATGTTGAAGAGAATCTGTAAACTCAAAACAAAATTTAAATATTTAACATTAAAGAAAAGACAAATTTACTTTTAGTTCATTTCTTTTACCTTGACCTATAATAGAATCTACGAGTTTTGCATCAAAGTGTCTCTTCTCATATGAACCAAAGTGACTCTTTTCTATGTACCAAGTGCTTCTTAGTTTTCTCTGAGGAGCATGTTATTATGGATCTTGTATAAGTTATCTTTTATCATTATTTTTCTCTTGAAAAAATTTAACTTGTTCCTAGATCTTATTCTTAATTTTACTCTTAATGTACATGAAAGATGATATATATACTATTGACATGAAATAACATTTAATTCATTATAAATCTATGGACTTTTATCTTCACAAGAAATTGAAACAATAGATAATATGTTCATAAAATCTCATGTATGTTGCACATACATATATATAATTAATAAATACTTATTTTCAAAGTGCATGGACCAGTTACCTTTCTTAGAGAAAGATCCTAGTTACTCTTCTTAGGTTGAAGAAATTCTAATCACGTTTTTGGGATTGATGAAACATAATTATTTTGTTCATAATAATTGGGAAAGAGATAGGCAACATGACACTTTGTGGTTTATTAAACCAAAGTCTGTATTGATTGGGACTTGATTATTTAGGAAAAATTATATGTTTAGGTTAACTTATTTCCAAATCCATTTGGGACACCTAGGAAGCTTCGAACCTAACCAAAATTGGTGTCTAACTGATTAAAATGTAAGTTTTCTTAATATATAGTTAGATTTTATTTTTTAGACTCCCAATAGTTCCTTCTTATATACCTAAGGTAAACCTTTATTTTTTATTTATAATTATCATAAAGGATCTAAGGACCATATATTAACGAGAGAAATGTATTATTGTACTAGTCTAATATACAGTTTATTTGGACAAAACATAGACAATAATTAGGTCAGTTTTATTCTCAACCCTCATGTGGAACTTGATCATCAATTAGAGTTAGGTTTGGTGTAATGGAATTACAAATTGATCAAAATAACTTATAACCATTGTTTACTTTAGTATACCATGTTTTAACATTTTATAAGGGTCTCATCATCACATTAGGTTTTAGTTGAAGCATCTAATTATGAATTCAAAAATTTTTGGTTTCTAACTAGAGTTTACTTGCATTAAAGTCTGAGATTTGAATTGAATTAGCATAGAAATTTCATATAAGACCCTAACCTTATTTTACTCAAATTTGGGATGTTGCAATTCTTCCCATCTTAATTAAATTTCACCCGCAAATTATTTTTAGACTACCCACCTTAGGATTTTCCTTATCCTTAACATGAAAGATTTAACATCTTAAGATTGCAACTTTATGATTCTAAACATTTGCATGCATAAGGTGAGGTTAACTACAACTATAATCTTAAGGAGATTTCAAAACTTAAACTATGTCATATTCATTCTTAATCATCTTCATTATCATCCACCATGGGAAAGATTCTAGCTTAACTCCTCTCTAGATGCTTGATAACATTGGTCTCTTTCTTTTGAAACTTGGGGTAGTTAGGTCTAATGTGGCATGTTTCACCACAAGCATAGCACACTCCAGTTCCAAACCTACATTCTCTTAGATTGTAACACCCTCCCTAAGTGAACACATGCACGTAGCGGAAGCAACACTGAGTTATCCATAACCCATGCACTCAAGGGGGCATTACATAAAACTAGCATTCATAACAATAATATAATCAATCACACAAGCTAAAGTATTAAAACATTCTCATGATTGTTCTTACAAAAGCAACATAACTGCTATTACATGGAAAACTCCTTTAATTTCTTGAGTCTCTACTCTAAAGTTATAAACATGAAAAACATATAGCTAAGTCTATAAACCTGAGGATCATCTTATAGTTGAAATCCCGCCAGATCCTATCATGCTTTATCCTTGTGCTTCAAGCCTCTGAATGCTATTGTTGCTCTTACCTCCTCACATGCGGACATCTTTTCCCCAACCATGTATTGGAAAAACAGTTGTTAGTGTAAGTGGCATGAGTATTCTAGTATGTGAATTACTGAAGTGATAAGGTACTACAAAATATTCTCAAACATTACAAGCATAAAAGTAACATTAAACTCTATATAAATCTATAGTAACTCTTTAACATTATATGCATGATATAGCATAATATCTATAGAAATTCTAAAACATAAATATCTCTTCTTTCTTTAACATAATTCTTATCTTAATATTGATCTTTCTCTACAGACTTGTACTCTGGTACCTGGGTTTCATGACCTACACTAAGGTGCCTGGGTCACATAACTTGCACTCTGGGCTTGGGTTATGTATCTGAATTGGCCTGCACTAAGGGCATGGGCCTCATGACTTGCACAAAGGGCTTGGGTCATGTCTCTCTTACATTGGCCTACACTAGGGTGCATGGGCCACATGACTTGCACAAATGGCTCGGGTCATGTTCTTCTTGAGTTGACCTACACTAGGGCTGGGTCTAACTCCATAATATGATATCATCTTATTAAATCTGATCTTAACATGAATCTTAATACATTATGATCTTATAGTCTTATCTTGAACTAAATCTTAGATCTTAAAGCATGAACCCTTATACATTCTTATCATGAAATCTAAAGCGTACATCTGAATAGAGTTACATCATAAATCTCAAAGCATTCTATTCTCATAGTTTTATCATGACTCAAATCATGAATCTTAATAACATATTATGTTGGAACATAATCATGAGTTTAATGTATCTTATAAACTTATCATGTACTTGATTCTTGGATCTTAATCATTCTTTGAATTCAAATAACTTCTTAGTGTTCATATCTCTATCTATATAAGAAATCTTAATAGTGTATTTCTACTCACAATCTTATGTGTTACGACCTGACATCAAATCGAGCCATCACCAGTATTAATTGCGGAATAACCATAAGCAACGAATTAACGAAAATCACTAAAAACTAAAACCATTTTGCAAGGAGATCCATTACCAGGAAATCCTTAAATGTGGAATCAAAACTTTATATATATATCATGGTTCACATTGTACATACACTATACCATCTCATCTCGAGGATAACATATAACAGTTGTTTTGTCAAAACCTACACATGAGCAACATAAAACCTCAAGGCATACAAGCCAAAATCTCAGATTATTTATAAAACCTTTACCTACTGATTCCAATGACCTAAGAGTACAAAGACAACACATAGGACTTTTATTTACAAGACATGACAGACAATACACTCAACCTAAGTTGTTACTATTGCCCCTGTTGTTGTTGTTCTCCCTCTGTAGTACGGTCTCTACCCCCTCGTGCACGTCCACCTAAAAAAATGTGGATCCCACAGGGTGAGACAATTGTCCCAGTGAGAGATATAACTCTCTGCCAACAATATTATTATCATAGGTAAACAATATAAAACTGAGCAGAGGTTCTTTTATATTAACAAGTAGGATTAATCATTGTTATAAGCAGAATAGAGTAATCTTTTCTATTAAAATAATGCATTTTTCTATGGTAGAGCAATAAATAATCTATTCACTTTATAAGGAATATAAAGAAACATGTATAACATCTATCCAATTAAGATGCATAAAGGAGCCGAGGGGGTAGTAGCTCAGGTGGTAGAGGCATGGGCTCCCCAGAGTAGGGACTCAGGTTCAAAACCCCTAAGTGGTGATGCACCAGCCAGCCTTATCCCATCGCGTAGCTCAACCTCTACGGGATTTAAATGCTCCTCCCGTTGTGTGGGTAGGCGAGGGGGAGCTGGGGGTTTACACCGTCAGCGGGGATCACAATCGCGGTTCTCGTTCGAGGGTGGTTCCCACGTATAAAAAAAGATGCATAAAGGAGGCGAACTAATGTCTTCTATATTCGATCCTTAAGCAAATATGCTAAATGGCTGATTACATATTACAATCACACTTATGCCCCGAGGAGATGAAGTATACCATTCATGCTCCAACCGACCACTACTAAGTTCAAATCGGTATCATACAAGGTCCATGGCAGAGTCGGCTGTCAAGATCTCACCCATCTCAGTCAGTATGAGAAAACTAGCAGGACATCTTCTGTTAGTTGTTGGCAGGACATCATGTGTCAACTACAAATAACATGCCGGGGTATAGCGACATATTCGCTATAGAGTTACAACTACAACATGTACTCTCTTCGGGCAAATACCATGCAGCTGTGACGACACGACATCAAATCAAGCCATCACCAGTAATAATTGCATAATAACCATAAGCACCAGATTAACAAAAAAAATCACTAAAAATATTAACCATTTTGTAAGGAGATCCAATACCAGGAAACTCTCACTGAAAGATCCAAAACTTATACATATCATGATTCACATTGTACATACACTGTTACATCTCATACTGAGGACAACATATAACAGTTGCTCTGTCAAAACATATATTGAAGCAACATAAAACCTCGAGACATATGAGCCAAAATCCCAGATCGTTCATGAAACCATTACGTACTGACTCCAAGGACCTGAGAGTACAAAGACGACAGATAGGACTTCTATCTACAAGACACGATAGACAATACACTCAACCTGATCTGTTACTGCTGTCCCAGTTGTTGTTCTCCCTCTGTAGTAAGGTCTCTACCACCTCGTGCACGTCCACCTAAAAACTGTGGATCCCACGGGATGAGACAATTGTCCCAACGAGAGATATAACTCTCCATCGACACTATTATTATCACATGTAAATAGTATAAAACTGAGCAGAGGTTCTTTTATATTTGTAAGCAGGATCAATCACTATTATAAGCAAAATAGAGTAATTACTTCTCTTAAAATAATGCATATATCTATGGTAGAGCAATAAATCATCTATTCACTATACAAGGGAATATAAAGAAACATGAATAACATTTATCCAATTAAGATATATAAAATGAGTGTACATCAACAAATGTCTTTCCGTATTTGATCCTTAAGAAAATACGCTACACAGATGATTACATATTACAATCACACTTATGCCCTGAGGAGATGAAGTATATGGTTCATGCTCCAACCGACCACTAGTAAGTTGAAATTGGTACCATACAAGGTCAATGGCAGAGCCGGCTATCATGACCTCACATGTCTCGGTCAGTACGAGACCACTTAGACTCAGCAGGACATCTCATGTCAATTGTTGATAGGTCATCTCGTATCATCTACAAATAGCATGTCGGGGTATAGAGGCATCTTCGCTATAGAGTTACTGTCGTAGCGTGTACTCTCTTCGGGATAAGACCACTGAGCTTTCCTAGATTTATAAGGATAAGGAAGATTAAACATCAATTCCTCACATGGTTGGGAGATTTTATACTTCAATCCCGATACCACTTAGAATGAAGAAGGACTTTACACATCAATTTCTTATTTGGTCGGGAGATTTACATTATCTCGTGATAAATAAGGAAGGTGTGACATCGATTCTTCATTGGGACGTATGGATATACTTCGTCCTTCACCCCCGCATATTAAAAAATATGCTCTTCGAGTTAAACTCATTTCACCATCAGCAATTTCTAATACTAAATGGATCTATGGTCAGGGCAACTACATGATGAGATTTAACTTAATTAATTAGGTACATTACAGTAACTTTTAGCATCAACCAAGTTTCCAACATGAATTATAATAGATGTTAAAAAGAAAGGTGTAGTACTTTTAAGATCTTTGGAACACTTTGATTGTATAACACTCGGGATCTCAGTCCCTTATCACAATATTAGGAATTCTCATCCTTTCACATCATCATCATCATGATTGCTGGATCTGGGTATTCAAACCCATAGATCATCACTAAGCATTGTTACCTCTGTAATAGGTAACTATTACCTCTAGGTCCTCAGACCAAGGTATTCAACACATTTGTTGTACACATATTTCACATAGCTCACATGATTCATTAAATATCTTATCACCTCTTACTAGGCAACAATCATCTTTTAAGATATCAAAATGTATAATCATTATACTTGTTGTACAAATATTTAACATGGCTTACAAGGCTCATTAAATCTATACCTGGCTATATTCATTATCTCGTGATTCTTGAATAGTTTGCATTTCATGATAAAAACTCTAACAATATATGACATCACTATGAAATTCAAGAGAAATACATGCTTCCCATTATTAAGGTTAGGGTTGCCTATTTTAACCAAATAGGGTTTCAAATTCACATCATCACTATGTGATATAAGAGAAATACATCCTTCCCATTACTAAGGTTAGGATTTCTCAATCTAACCGATTAAGGTTGTAAGTGTATAACATCACCCTTCATTTAAGATTTACCTTTAATAATCACTTAGAGTTTCAAAATCACATAATAAAAGGTTAACCCTGATTCATACTCCTTTCATTCTAGGAGTATCATTATATACTCATAATATGAGTATCATTTGAATCTTAAATTCTTTTTCATCCCCACTAGGATATTGAGAGCACTTAGTTACAACTATCCAATTGCATTAATTTATTGCACCTTAATGTTGCATTGAATTTCAATACACATCATATGTCACATAGTCAAATATATTGGATTGAAAATATTCCTACCATATCAGGTATCATAGAGTGTATGCTACCATATCGGTTTTAAGATACACCTTACCACCATATCGTGTATCTATCTTGGGCATCATGGTGTACCCATACGACCATATCAAGTTTTAGGGTGTATCCCCTATTCCATATCGTGTACCCATGCCGGGTTGGCTATCACTTAGTTCTTATCACCTTAAGTCATTCTCATATCATGTATGAGTGATGAATCCAAATTCATCATGATTTTCAGTCACCATTTTGGGCCCAATTCGACTAAATACATTTGATTTCATCTCCTTAAAACTTACAATGTGCAATTTTTCTTGGTTGATCAGATTATCAAGTTATTAACTAGTTTTATATGGATTTCATGCAGATTATGTAGGTCATGTTGAGGTTGAACCATCAACTGGAACTCACCTTCACTCAAGATCCTCTCATCCTCGGTCTTAACCAAACGGTCTTGGTCCATTTGGTTTGCAACCACACAGTTTGCTCTCCTTTCCCCCAAACGGTTTCACCTATACGATCCTCCTCGCTACCAGCAAGCGGTCTTGAGACTGCATGGGCAGCAAACGGTCTTGAGACCACACAAGCCCAAACAATCCTCAAACCATGAGAAGAAAACGGTCTCCAAACCGTTTAAACTCAAGACCGTGAAGAAAACACTAGCATGTCCAAACCGTTCAAGACCTGGACCCAAGCCTATAAATATGACCAACATGGTCCTCATTTGGGCATCAGACCCAGGACGCCGACAGGATGCCTGAACGCAGGTTCGATCTCGATCATCCATGACATTGCCACTTCACCTGCTACTCCTGCTGTGAGCAAGGAGGTCAAGATGAGAAAGAAGGTGGAGAAGAAGATATGCTCGATCTGCCTCGGTGGTTCTTCCTCCTCGTCCATATATGCTCCGACACGACGTAGAAGACCACATCATCTTCACCGAGTTGCGACTACCTTCTGCATCATGCTCATGGCGGAACCTTCCCTCCCTCTTGTTCTTCTTGTTTCTCGCATCATGAGTGAGTAGTTATTTTTCGCTAGGGTGCGGGGACTAGCCCCGCTGCCCATGCAAGCATGTTCTCTTATTAAACATTCCATGACAATGTATTTAACTTTTTATTTTGTTGTTAATCGTTAATGTTTGTGGACTAATTACCTGCTTGCTTTTATCTTGTTCTTCCCTATGTTGTGAGAATTTCTATATGTAGGGTAGAATGTCGATTAACGAGGTTGACTCCCAAACTAGAAATAGAATGGGATTCCTTGAGGTTGTAAGTGTATGATCTGTGAGGGGATGAGCCATCTAGCCCATGGTGACACTTCTGTGTGCCTAAACATTCCTCATGGAGGGCCACAACTTTAGTTGGATATCTGTATCTTCGTTGTTAATCATCGATATTTGCTTGTAGATTAATCATCTGCTTGCTTTTCGATTAGCACGGTTGACTCCCTGACTAGAAATAGAAAGGAATTCCTTGAGGTCATAAGTGTACGATCCGTGAGGGGACGAGCCATCTAGCCCACGGTGACGCTTCTATGTGCCTAAACATCCCTCAGGGAGGGTCACAACTTCAATTGGAAATATGTATCTTTAGAACTGTAAGTGCATAATCCGGATGGCGACGAGACATCTGATGCCTAAGGTGATGCTTATGTGAACCTAAACATCCCTCAGGGAGAATTTGCAGCAGTTCCATTTGGATAATTAGATCTTGCCTGGATGTTTGATGTTTGGATGTATTTGCATGTGTAGTGGTGGTGAAACCCGGGACCATCCCAGTGATTCCTTATCATTAATCTAGATCAACTTTAATTCTTCTCTTTACTTTCCTACACTTAGTTTAATTAACTTCAAATCAACTCCTTGTTCTAAATATTAGTCTTACTTGAACTAGATTGGACTAGCAATGATTCTTAAAAATGTTGTCCCTTGGGATTCGATCCTTAACTATATTTTGATAAGACTCGTCCTCTTGCGAGTGGTATTATTGCACAAGATTTTGGTTAAAGCTCAGGGATTTCAACCTTGAGTGAATTTGTTAGTGTGATAATAAACCACGTCAAATTCTGGCGCCGTTGTCGAGGTCAACAGAATCAATTAGTCAAATATAGTTCTTTTGAGGATAATCTAGGATTTTTTTCTTTTTCTTTTGATACTTTTGATCATTCACTTGAATTCGGTTCTACTCCATAAATCTCACTTCTGAAAAAATATCTCCACCCCAGGTACCAACAAAGACTAGTGCATGCACTGCTCAAGCAATCTCGGTCTCACTGCTAGCTTTGATCCTGAGATAGATAGAACTTTTCATCGTCACAACAGAGAGAACCAAGAAAGGATGGCTCAAGAGGAGGAAATAGCCCAAAGGGTCGCTCAAGCCCTTAATGCACAAAGAGAAAGGCTTACGCAAGAAGCCATAGCCGCAGTTGAAACAGAGATCCGAGCAGTACAAGTAGTAGCGCAAGCAGTAGAACTGTAGAAGGACCTTAGAGAGTTCTCCATTCCTAAAGCTGCTGACGTTCATCACCCAGTACAACCTCCTCCCAACAATGCTCCAAATTTTGAGATCCGGGCACATTGGATCACCTTGCTTCAAATCAACGCATTCTATGGTAAGCAAGGAGAAGATAGTCAGGAACATCTTCTAAGGTTTATCGATCTATGTGCTATGACAAAGCAAAATGGAGTATCAAACGATGTTATCTGACTCTGTCTCTTCAAGTATTCTCTTGCTGATAGAGCTATAAGTTGGTGCAATTCCTTGCAATGCGAACCCATCACCATTTGGGAACAACTTCAAAATGTCTTCTTGGAAAAATTCTACCCTCCTTCTCTCACCTATGAAATTAGGGGTTGAATAACAATTTTCACTCAGGTCCCTAGAGAATCCCTAGCTAAAGCATGGGAAAGATACAAAGAGCTTCTGCACAAGTGTCCACACCATGGTATTCCTAAGAATCAACTCATCGAGATTTTCTATAGGGGTGTGGATGACGATATCAATAGGTTCTTAGACTCCTCATCTGGAGGTAACTTCATGCGCCAAAGTTATGATAGTGCATGGAAGGTTGTCACCCTTGGAGTTGAAAATCAAGCTAATTGGGGTAGGTCTGTAGGAAAAGGAGTGTTAAAGGTGGCTATGGCTGAAGCCATTCCTGAATACAAGTCTATCGCTGAAACCCTCAAACTCTTAGTTGCCAAGCAAGACCATATTGAATCATCCCTTGCTGCCTATAAAAGAAGACACTCACCCCCTCAACAACAAGAACAGATCAAGTCAGCTTCATTGTTCTGTGAAGCATGTAAAGGCAATGACCACTCTACTTTATCCTGCAATGTTCTCTACAATGTTGTTTTAAGAAAAATCAATGGACAAAGAGATAATGGCCAGATGGAAAGTCTAAATGCTGTCAACACTATCCTTGGTCAAGGATATTACAATCCAAGTCAGAATAGGAACCATCCTGGCTTTCATTATGGAAATCCTTCGGGAGCGGTAAACTCACATCAATTTGGTTCAAACAACCAACAAAAAAATTTCGAGAATCAAGGGAACTTTAGGGGTAACTTCCAAAACAAAAACTACAACAATTACCAAAACAACCATCAGTTCCAAGACCCCAATCAAGTCCCTTACTAGAATCTACAACAAGGACAACAAGCCGGACCGATCTCTCCTGATGACAAACTGTCAGCCATTGAGAAGATGCTACAAGCACAACAAACTATTATAGTTAATCAACAAGCCCACCAGAAAGCTATTGAATCTCAATTAGCCCAAATGTCAGCCAGTCTCAAGCCTCCGGCTGGAGCTTTTGCTGATCAACCGGAGAACAACCCTAAACATCCTGAGCAGTTGAAGGATGTTATGACTCATTCTGGTAATGTATATCCTGACCCTCTTGTCAAGACACCAATGGTTGTCATAGATGAACAAGACCAGGTGAATGATCAAGTTGACGAAGAACCTGAATATATTCTAAAGGAGTAGCCAAGCAATGATAAGTCAGACAAAGAAAATTCTGTGAAACCTGCTACAGAAGAGGAAGAAGCAACACCAAAACCTGATATCCCTGTATACAAGCCTCGTATACCTTTTCCAGCTCATCTAAGGCAAGGGCAAGTCTCTATGTCAGGTTTCATATTGGTTTTCACAAGCCTTCAACCCATATCGGCTTTCAAGGGTCCTCAACCCATATCGGGTTGTCCAAGAATCTTCAACCCATACCGGGTATTCAATGATGATGTCATCATCATAAACCTCAAAATCATTAATCTAATTCCAAATCATGGATAACTATCCCAATTACTTATTGGAACTAATGGTTATATCAATTGATCAAAGGAAATCCGAATTTACAAATAATCAACAATTTGAACAATATTAAAGAAAGGATAATAATATTGAAGGGTTTAAGTTATATAACCCGCCTCTCAAAGAGCTTCCAAGCTTCAATCTTAAGCTCCTCACATTCCAAGGTTGAAGATAAGCCTTCTCCAAGCTCCAAGCTCTTACACGATATCTCTAATCACTTTGGGTGATATCACCTTACTTGGATGCTTCAACCTACTTTGGCCGATATCTCTTTTCCTTGGCCGATACCAAGCTTCACTACTCCACTCTCTTCACTATGGGCGACACAAGAGGGGATGTTTCATGATACAAGAGGGAGGATCACTTACAAGATCTGAAAATATTGCCAACAAATGAAGGTCAAGGTATTTATACTTGAGGTTTATAGAAAAGAGTGCCATATGTGTCATTAACGTAAGGCACTTTATGCCACCTATCCATGCAAGGTTGACACATACTCTTGCATGCATGCCACTATTATCTTTGCCATGAAAAAAGGATAAAGTAAGAAATGTGGCTCTTGAGTTATCTTCTAGGGCAAGTCTTCTCCCACTAACTATATTATAATATTCATCTCCATCTTTCCCAAGGCAAGTTGCAAATCGATGCCTTATCATTTCCTTGCGGTGCCTTGCCCATCATGGGCCAAACCAAAGCTACACAAACTGATAAGAGACTCTCCTTATGGCTCTATGGCCAATAGGGACTTTTACTCTTAAGTCCGCAACTCGATATGTCTCATGTACATAGCTTTCAACTTATACATTTTCTTGGTTTCTTTATTATTAAGAGTACTAACACTTCAAGATGCTTCAAACATATTGTCTCCTTCTTTCTCTCTCCTCTAGATAACACTAGGTAAGAGTAACATCAATATAGAGGTTATAAATTACACATTAACCCTTCATTCTATATATATATTGCAAATTGTACTACAATTGATGCACCAAGCACTTAACATTATTTACACAAGTTTTCTCTTAGAATTAGGCTTTGCACAAGCCACCACTTAGCATCATATTCTCTTTCATGAAATACAAAACACTTAGAAAACTTAGAATATATTCAACATGTAACATTTGCAACATAACCCTTATCTTGTGTAAATTGCACTTCTCACTTAGATTATCATATAATGCACACATAGTTTGCATATAAGCTCAATTTTGAGAATAAACTTCACAAAAGGCCTTAATTATTTTTCCCAAAAGATAAGAACAAGTTGTAAGAAACTAACTTAAGCAAAACATATAGGGTTAGGCCATAACCCAGGTCAGGGCGTTACAATATTTCTCTTATTGCATAGGACTTGGGAGACATGTTAAATAATTGTATAACAAGTATAATGTTTATGTGGTCTGATGACCTAAAATATATTTGTTGCCTAATGAGAGGTGACAAGATGTTTAATGGGCCTTATGAGCCATGTGAATAGTCATTGCCCAGTGAGAGATGACAAGATGTTTAAATGGCCTTGTGAGCCATGTGAATAGTTATTGCCTAGTGAGAGGTGACAAGATATTTAATGAACCATGCGAGCTATGTGAAACATTTGTACAAGTGTGATGAATACCTTAGTCTGAGGACCTAGAGGTAATAGTTACATGTTACAGAGGTAACAATGTTCAGTGATGATCTAAGGGTTTGAATACCCAGATCCAGTAATCATGATGATGATGATGAGAATTCCCATTGAAGTGATAAGGGACTGAGATCCCGAGTGTTATACATTCAAAGTGTTCCAAAGATCTTAAAAGTACTACACCCTTCTTTATAGCATTTGTTATAATTCATGTTTGAAACCTGGTTGATGCTAAAAGATACGGTAATGCTCCTAATTAATCAAGTGGAATCTCATCATGTAGTGCCCTGACCATAGATCCATTCAGTGTCAGAAATTGTTGATGGTGAAATGAGTTTAACTCGGAGAGCATATTTTTGAATATGCGGCGGTGAAGGATGAAGTATATCCATACATCCTAATGAAAAACAGATGTAGCACCTTCCTTATTTATCCTGAGATGATGTGAATCTCTTGACCAAAAGAGGAATTGATGTGTAAATCCTTCTTCATTATTATTATGTGTTGTTGGGATTGATGATAATCTCCTGACCAGGTGAGGATTGATGTATAATCTTCCTTTTCCTTATAATTCGGGAAATCTACTGTAACATCCCTGACCTGTATTATGGCTTAACCCTATAAGTTTTGCCTAATTAAGTCATTTACAAACTTTTTCTAATCTTTTGAAAAGTAATTAAGACTTTTTGTGAAGTTTATTTTCAAGTGTGAGCTTAATTGCAAACGATTTGTGCATTATATGATAGTCTGAGTGAAAAGTGCAATTTACCTAAGATGAGGGGTTACACTACAATATGTCACATGTTGAATGTGTCCTAAGTGTTTTAATATCATAAAAATAAGAATGATGCTAAGTGGTGGCTTGTGGAAAGCCTAAATTCCAAGTATTGAGCTTGTTTGAACAATCCTAGTGCCTTGTGTACCAATTTTGGTACAAATTGTAATTTACCCAAAATGTAGGGTTGATATGTAAATTGCCATCTATAGAGTGTCCCTACTCCCTCTATGTATCATTTAGAGGAGATATAAAGAAGGAGACGCCATGATTGAACCATCTTTGAGTAATGGTACTCTTAGTGATAAAAAGACCATGGAAGTTGTATAGTTGAAATCTTTATATGAGCTATATCGAGTTGTAGACTTAGAATGGGAATCCCTATCAGCAAAGGGGCCATAGAGGGAGTCTCCTATCGGTTTGTGGACTCTTGGAAAATGCCATGACGACCTAAGCACCTCAGGGAGGTAATCCATGATGAGTTAGATGCTCCTTGTAAAAAGTGTATCGGTTTGCTTTATTTGTGAGATAAAGATGAGATATCTTATCCAACAAGATAAAGGATGGACGAAATATCATCTCTAGATTATCCTCTAGACTTTTTCATGTCAATATATATCTATGTGCATGCATGGAAATGTGTCAACCATGCATGTCCACGTGTCACCTAGTAGTATATGGTCAAGACACCTCTTAAACATTCTCTTTCATGAACCCTAAGTATATATACTTCTCCTTCCACCTACTAATGGAAGTTTACAAACCCCACAACTCTCTTTCTTGGATATATCATGCATACCACTTATATATCATGCATAGTATCTCAAGGAGCAAGGGAAGCTCGAGCACCAAGCTTAAGGTAAGTCTTTGGTCATCTTCAACCTTAGTTGAAGCATGATTTCGGGTTATAGATATTCCTCTCTTTCTTCTTCACAAAGTTCTTAACTATGGTGATTCCTTGTATATGGAGGAGTTTTAAACGAGCCTTGGACCTTGTATAAATTCATCTTCAAACTTAGGACCGTGAAGCTTTGGATCTTGGAGCTTTGAAATTGTTCACAAGGCGGGTTATATAACTTGAACCCAACTATGTTATTACTCACCTTCAATATTGTTGAACTTGATGATCTACTTTCAATTTCGAATTCCTTTGATACATGTATGCTAACATGATCTTAACACAATAGGTACAACCTGGACAATTTCTCACTTCCCGTTCTTTATCCCATGCTATCTCTGAACCTAAAACATACGTGAAACAATGAATCAACACACAAGGTGTCGAGTACATGGGTAGAAAGATACATATATTTATGGTTTTTAGAATTTGAAAATATTTGAAAAAAAGAAAGAAGGAATATCATAGAAAACATTTATTGATTAAGCAAAATACAATAATTTTTATTCATTTTTCTAGATGAGTTGTATTATAAAGGTGGACTAGTACCAAAACATAAATATTGGGCCCATCCCTGTGTACCAAGTACTCTAGGGAAACTCCATGTACACTGTGTGCTCTAGGGAGGTGTACTAGCCAAAATTAATCCATTCCCTCAGAAGGGGGATAATGAACACCTTAAATAGCTACAAAGCATCTACTTATCATTTATGTTTATAAGTGATAAAACATCGAGTACTACATAGTGCTACTACATCCAATATTTGCAAATAGAAGAGAGCATACATACATATCATGATTGCAAGCAAGAAAACCATAGTCATATACTTAAATAAAACCCACATACCTGAGTTCATAGATTCCTATATATATATATATATATATATATATATATATATATATATATATATATATATATATATATATATATAGGATCATCTACATCTCTGGTCATCACCTAATTAATAGCAATTAATCATCATTAATAAATGTTCATCATATTCTAGGTATTTTAGGTCCAAAATAGGGATTGGCCAAATCTAGGTTTTACATATCTGAAGTGTATCTCTGATATTTTTCTACTAATCAAAAGTTCATTATAAGGGTCTGGTCCAAATTTCATATTTTTCTGATGATTACAATATTTTCTATAATTAATATGATTTTTGAAGCACATAAATATGCATTAATTGGAAAATACCTAACATTTCGAAATTAATTGGAAAATACCTAACAAGTAGTGGGGGTTTTAAAATATAATTGGGATGTTGATAGCGATAATGACTAAAGAATGATATTTTATAAATGAATTTTTCTGAATTGTCATATGTGTGAATGTTTCTACATGTGTCTGAATGTTTATACACGTGTGAATGTGAAAATGAATGGAACTGCAGGTTGCTACTTGAATGTTTCTACATGTACATGTGTGAATGTGAAAATGAAAGGAACTGCAGGTTGCTACATGAATTTTCTACATGTGTCTGAATGTTTCTACATGTGTGAATGTGAAAATGAAAGGAACTACAGGTTTGTGGCCTGTTTCTACATGTGTGTGAATCTTGTTAAATTTGCAGGTTTGTGGCATGTTGTTGGATGATATCAATGGATGTCGTAAACCTATAGTTCAGTTCCATTAAACTGCATGTTTCTTTATCCTGTGACCAGCCACAGTAGGCATGCAAACTGATATGAAAAAAAAATCAAAACATAGGCATCGATTATTAGTCGAAAACCAACAACAAAGGCTTACAACGTCAGTTAATAGCAAAAAATTGACGTCTAATGTGGCCAGACAACACGACCATGTTGACCAACATGGCCGTGGTGGAAGGTGATATGGCGTCGGTTATTACTAAGAAACTGACGCTGATGGTGTCCTAGATGGCACCCTTTTGTGGCGCGAAGGGTTTGGGCATCAGTTTCCCTACTAATAACTGACGCCTATAGTGCCCCTGCTGGCGCCCTTTTTGTAGCGTGAAGGGTTCTGGTGTCAGTTTTCCCACTAATAATCGACGCCTATAGTGCCCCTACTGGCGCGTTTTGGGTGGCGTGAAGGGTTTTGGCGTCAGTTTTAAAATCGATGCCTTTTAGTGTCGCCCACATAGGTGTCACTTTTTAACTGTCGCCAAAGGCCTTAAATAACCAACACCAAAGGTCAGTTCTGTAGTAGTGAGTTGTGGCCCTCCCTGAGGGATGTTTAGGCACACGAAAGTGTCACCGTGGGCTAGATGACTCATCCCCTCACAGATCATACACTTATGACCTCAAGGAATCCCTTTCTATTTCTAGTCAGGGAGTCAATCGTGCTAATCGACAAGCAAGTAGGTGATTAATCTACAAACAAATATCGACGATTAACAATGAATATACAGATATCCAATTGAAGTTGTGTCCCTCCCTGAGGGATGTTTAGGCACACAGAAGCATCATCGTGGGCTATATGGCTCGTCCCCTCATGGATCATACACTTACGACCTCAAGGAATCCCATTCTATTTCTAGTTTGGGAGTCAACCTCATTAATCGACATTCTACCCTACATATAGAAATTCTCGCAACATAGGGAAGAACAAGATAAAAGCAAGCAAGTAATCAGTCTAAAAACATTAACAATTAACAATGAAATGAAAAGTTATATACATTGCTATGGAATGTTTAATAAGAGAAAATGCTTGCATGGGCAGCGGGGCTAGTCCCTGCACCCCAGCGAAAAAGAACTACTCGATCATGATGCGAGAAACAAGAATAACAAGAGAGAGGGAAGGTTCTGCCATGAGCATGATGGAGAAGGTAGTCGCAGCTCAGTGAAGATGATGTGGTCTTCTACGTCGTATCGGAGCAGATCTGGACAAGGAGGAAAAACCACCAAGGCAGACCGGGCATATCTTCTTCTCCACCTTCTTTCTCGTCTTGACCTCCTTGCTCGTAGTAGGAGCAGCAAGTGAAGCGGCAATGGCGTGGATGATCAGGATCGAACCTGCGTTCAGGAAGCCTGTCGGCGTCCTGGGTCTGATGCCCAAATGAGGACCCTACTGGTCCTATTTATAGGCTTGGGTTTGGGTCTTGAACGGTTTGGACCTGCTAGTGTTTTCTTCACGGTCTTGAGTTTAAACAGTTTGGAGACTGTTTGCTTCTCACGGTTTGAGGACCGTTTGGGCTTACGCGGTCACAAGATCCCACTACTTCAACTGGTCTTGGCTTCTAACGGTTTCTACATGTGCCCAAACGGTCTTGTGCCCAACCGGTCTCGTGGCCTTAACGGTCTTCAAGTCCTAACAGTCTTCATGATCATTTGCTCTTGAACGGTTTTAGAAATGGTCACTGCCCTAGCGGTTTCTGTGTTCCATCCAAATGGTCTTGGCTTCCAAATGGTCTCCACTCCAACCAGTTTTCACTTCCAAACGGTCTCGGTTGCTCGTAGTTTGCTGCCTCCGATCGGTCTTGCTTCTGCATCCAAATGGTCTTTGGCCTAGCAGTCTTGAGGACCTAATGGTTTGCGCCCCAAACAGTCTTGCAGGTATCTGCTGGCTGAACGGTCTTGAAGACCGTTTTCCACCACACGGTCTTAAGGACCGTATGTCATCAAACGATTTCGAATGATCAAATGGTCTTGGGATCTTCACAGTCTTGTCTGATCAATTTTGGAGATCAATTACGCTTTCATGGTCTTGCTGTCCAATCAGTTTTGGGGGTTGATCACCCAAACGGTTTGGAGACCGTTTGCTTCTCACGGTTTGAGGACCGTTTGGGCTTGCACGGTCTCAATACTGTTTGTTGGTAGTAAGGAGGATTGTATAGGTGAAACCGTTTGGGGAAAGGAGAGCAAACCATGTGGATGCAAACTGAATGGACCAAGAACGTTTGGTCAAGACCGAGGCTGAGAGGATCTTGAGTGAAGGTGAGTTCCAGTTGATGGTTCAACCTCAACATGACCTGCATAATCTGCATGAAATCCATATAAAACTAGTCAATAACTTGATAATCTGTTCAACCAAGAAAAATTGCACATTGTAAGTTTTAAGGAGATGAAATTGAATGTATTTAGTCGAATTGGGCCCAAAATGGCGATTGAAAATCATAATGAATTTGGATTCATCATAATACCTTGAACTTAAACATTGCTCGTCCTCGAGTAACACAAAATTTGAAACATTCGCCATATTAATGAATTCAATTCGTGTAACTGCCTTGTCTTCACATCACGATTTGTTTTCTTTCTGTATGACTAAGCATCTCAACTTCCTGATACCACCGAACACATCTTACAATATCTTCATTCCCGAGTTAGTTTTCCAACATCACTTCCTCCTCACTTTTTCCAACAACAAGCATTTCTAAGAGTTTTATAAGAGTTCAGATATACCCGCAGAACAACAAGTGTACACCTGATCTGACACTGGTGTATTTCAAGATAGTGGAGGCATTCATTGTGCCTTTAGGTAGAAAAAGGAGTGAATGGCGGTATGGAAGGAAGAAATAAATCTCTCCTCTATTCGACTCGAGATTTTTATTTTATGATTGCAATTTCATTGATTGCATTTTTTATGTGAATCTCTCCTCTATTTGAATCGAGATTGCATTATCTTTTTGTGTGCACGTTGACATCTTTTCTTGGTGGTACGCCCCTTTTTATTAGCGAGGGGTATGGAAGAAGTGGATATAGAGGGAGGTAGTGTGCCACCTCGAACTTAGGGTTTGGCACTATTTTGGCTATTTTTGTTTCTTTTTGATGGACGGAGGGGTACGAAGATGATAGAAGAAGTGTAGAAGAGAGTTTAGATCAGTATGCAACTTGATTTATAATTCAATGCACTGAGTGGTTCTCTTTATCATACTATGCTCAAATAATGACTTGATGAGGATCTGGTGGAGATTCCATGTTATTATTCCACTTATTAGTTAGGAAGCACGACGTGTTTGATCCCTATCAGTTCAACAGACACTTGCCATTTTTGCAGAAGGATCATGATGTTAGGATTCATAAGCTTCAAAAGATGATTTCAATCAATAGGCTAGTTTTCAGAAAATGGCCCTTTTGAGGACCTGCTTCGAATAAGGAGGGTATAATGATGCAAAGAAAAGCATGGAGAGAAAAACTAGCCATCTAGGTAATGGCTATTATTGAAATGAAAAAGTGTTAAAACTTCATCAAGTTTTTGTTCAATATCTTTGAAAAAATTTTAAAAATTTAAAAAAAAATTATCATATTAAAAATGCAACGATGAAATCTTAAGTCTGAAATAGATTGGTGTAGGTGGAAAGTAAAGTACGTACCACCCACCCTCCACCCCAAACTTAGAAATTTTCTTATCCCGAGCAAACTCTAAATCCGAGATGGAGGGGAAAATTCATTCCGGTTGGACCACCAGATGTGGTTGCGTTCCAATCAGTGTGCGTCCTCCATCTAAAAATATCAAAAATGATGAGTAATCAAAAATCAAGATAGCATCTCGCGATGCGATTTTTGTTTAGTACAAAATTATCTAAAATTTAAAAACAAAATTAATGAAAATTTCTAATTCAAAATTAAAAGTAAAACAAAATTATTGATCGGGTTGCCTCCCGACAAGCGCCTTTATTTTACGTCGATGGCTCAATGTGGATACTATCACCATGGTGGGGCTCTAGGTGGAACTTGAGCTGGATGGACATATTCTTTTGGTGGTTTCTTTCTCAGCCATTCATTAACCCTCACTTTGATTTTAGCCTCTTGTATTCTTCCCCATAAAGAGCAAGCAATGTCAGAGCACATAGGGAAACAACTTGAGTTATGTTGAATTGTTCTTTGTTGCTCAATTTGAGGTGGAGAATAGTTGTAGGGGATCTGATTGGCACCATTGATGGTGTAGTGTTGTTGAGGTGTAGAGGAAAAGTTCATTTGTTGATGCACTATCTCTTCATCATAGTAATGCTGGTCATTAACATCTATCTGATATGGATCCGAGGGATGTTCCTTATAGAAATCATAATCCAAATATTGTTGTGGAGAGAAGATGAACTCAGTCATCTCTGTCTGTTGGGCTACTGGTGCATTCCAGAGGATAGTTGTTTTTGGATGAGGAGGCTCATGGACACCTGAAAATGGTTTGGTATGTGCCATGACAGGGTTGAGAGATGTCTCCTCCTTTTCACAAATGTCTTCAATTGTTTCTATAGGCTTGAGTTCCTCAAAAGTAGCTTCAACATCTTCTTCTATAGAGTTCAGAAATTCGATGCAATCCTTTACTTGTTCGTCAATAGGTTCATTAGAGAAACTTCTAAAGGATTGTATGATTCATGATTCTCTTGAGTGAGAAGTGACATCTGCTCTATGCAATCAATAAGATAGACTTCTTCTTTCATGCTTGGTTTGTTCATATTTTCAAAAACTTTGAACTCATAAGTTTCTTTTCCTAGTCGAAGAAGCAAGGTTCCTGCTTCAACATCAATTAGAGCTCTTGCAGTGGTGAGGAACAAACGTCCAAAGATGAGAGGATATCTGGCATCTTCTTTTATGTCCATAATGACAAATTCACATGGAACATATGCGTCGTTGCCTATCTTAACCGGGACATCTTCAAGGATTCCTAATAGATGTTTTATCAAATTATCTGCAAGTTGTATAGTTATGCCAGTAGGAAGAAATTCTGAAAATCCTAGCCTCTTGCAAAGGCTAAGCGGCATGATCGAAATGCTAGCACCAAGATAAGCTAGTCCCTTATTATATGTAGAATCACCAATATGGCATGAGATACCAAAAGATCTAGGATCTTTCTATTTCTTGTGCATCTTGCTTTGAATAATATTGAAATTAGTAGTTGCTAGTTTAACCGTCTCAACTTCTTTGGTTCTATATTTCCTTGTGAGGAGAGACTTCAAGTACTTTGTCCAAGCTGGTATCTCTACCAGCGCATCTAGAAAGGGTATATCAACATGAAGTTTCTTCATAGCTTCCTTGAACTTGTTGAAATGGGTATCAAGCTAAGCCCTATGAACAATATGAAGGATTCCTATCTCCTTGTACATGATATAAAGGTAAAACAACACCTTTGCACGATATGAGTAAAACCCTAGGGTGAGGAAGGGGAACCCTATATGCTATTGACCTTTGAAACTCGATACACCCCTTTGCTTTGTGTCGGGTTACAGAACAACTTGGTATCCCCTTTGTGATGTTTTGAGTTCAAGGTTCTTACCAATAATAGGAACACGATATGATAGTCAACATGAGAAAACAATATGATAACAAGATACCACTTAATGTGGGTACCCGATATGGTGAACCCATGAGGCAACCCGATATGGTGCCCAATACATATAACCCGATATGATACCTAGGATAGGTAAACTGATATGGTGGATTGACATAGAAACAAGATATGGCAATATGATGCCACCAAATGTAAGTACACGATATGGTGAAATCCAAGATGATAACCGATACGTTAACCCAACATGAAACCTGATATGGCAACCCAAGAGGCAACCCGATATGATGGAAACCAATATGGAATACCCTAGTACACAATATGAGAATAATGGTCTAACCCATACTTTGAGACACAATGAATTTAATTTAGTTTGAGGGTAATAAGCTAGTAGACCTTAAAGATGAAAGAGAAACTAAGATTGGAAAGTTGATTATGTAATTAAATCTACAATAATACTCCTGAGATGAGTGGAGTATGAGTTAGGGATTAATCTTTCTATTGAAATCTTGAAACCCTAATTGGTTGATCACAACCCTAATTCGTTAGGGAGGATGTATTCCTTAGTATTTCATGGTTAAGACATATGTTGAAATTGTTGATAATAACCATGCAAGTATCTTAAGACAATAAGCATGGTTAAGTAAGATCTATGATGTTATATGATACAAAATCAATGAACTATGTGGACTACGTGAATATATACCCTGGTCTGATGACCTAGAGGTAAAGGTTATATTCTAAATGGTAACAATACTCAGTGATGAATGAAGGGTTTGAATACCCAAGTATGATGATGACAAGAGATTGAGATTCTAAGTGATATATATGTCTCAGTGAATATAAAGTACCTGATAAATGTAATTATGCTTGTCTTTGTAGCATTTGATATAATTCTTGTTAGAAACATTGGTTGATGAATTAATACTTTCATACATCTTGAAAAGATAGATGTTATACATGTTCTTCATATTCCTTTTCAAGTAAATAGATGTTTAATAATTCTGTTCAGTTTTATATTGTTTCCTTTGATAATAATATTGTTGGCAGAGAGTTATATCTCTTGATGGGACAATAGTCTCACCCCGTGGGATCCATAATTTTTTTAGGTAAGACGCGGATGAGGGATTAAGAACCAAACTGCAGAAGAAGGAGCATATCAGCAAGGATCGTAGTATCTCAGGTTGAGTACGCTATCTATCATGTCTTATAGATAGAAGTTCTATGTGTCATCTCTGTACTCTCAGGTCCTTGGGAGATAGTTTTTAGTGGTTTTCAAGAATGACTTGAGATTTTGGTTTGCTTATCTTGGGTTTTTTTAATGTTGTTGTTGTGTATATTAAAGTAAAGCAACTGGTACTTGTTATCCTCAAGAAGAGATGAAAAACTGAATGTATAATGTGAACCACATATATAAAAGGCTTTGGCTCCTTGTGTAAGAGTTTGCTAGTTAAAGGATCTATGTGCAATATGGTTTTAATTTTTAGTTATTTTTGTTAATCTGCTGATTATGTTCATTCTTTTTAATTAGTAACGATTTGTTTATCGATTTGATGACGATAGTTTCAAATACAACCTTCCCATTATTAGGGTTAGGGTTTCCCTTTATATCCGAATAGGGTCTCAAGTTCATATTATCAATCCAAACCCTAATTCATTGCTCCACACATCTAGGAGCATATATTGATATCATAAGTATTCAATCATACTTATTTATTCTCATCATTTATCATTAAATGATTATCAACACAAAGTATGAGTTTCTCTCTCATTCTCACTAGGATATTGATTACATCATACTTTATTAACTTGGATTAACCCTTTCTCAAGGTATGTTAGCCTACACTTATCAAAGTGCATTAAAATCATTACATCTTAATGTAACAATTGACATGACATACTTCATGTGTTACTCATCCATGTATATTGGATTTGAGGTGCATCAAGGTGTATCCCTTGAGGTGCTGGATGATATTTATCATGCCTTGGTGTATCACTTCCCTCATCACTTTTAACTTACTTATGTTCATCAACTAATCTTGTATTAAGGTATTTGCCATCCTAATACTTTATGCACTAACTCATCACATTTATCATGTAGTGTATTGCTCATAAGTCACACACTTGAATTACCCAACTATCATCAAGTGATAGGGACTCATCTTGGGTTAAATCATTGTTGATATAGGGTTGACCATTATAAACCACTTTAGGTGTTTCACCTATCAAGGTATTAGCCACAACATTACTTGGTGTTATACTCATCACTCCTAAGAGTGTTTTACCCTCACCTTTACAAGGTGTATCAGGTTAAATCATGTATGTCAAGTTGAACACATGTATTAGGTTTGGTGTATATCAGGCTAGGCATCATCATATCCCTCATACCCTTACCCATTAAGGTATCAACCTTAACAATCATATGGTGTATCAACTTTACCATACATGGTGTAACATCCTCACCTCACTTGAAGATATTGGCCACACCATACTTTAGTGTATTGGCCATCACATGTTCTAGGATATTAACCACCTTACCACTTTTGTCATCTAGTGTATTAGGTTACCCACCATATCATTTTATAGGTGTGTGCTCAACACTATATCATGCAAGAGGTGTGTGCTCAACACCATATCGTGCAAGAGGTGTATGCTTACTTACCATATCGGGAAAAGAGGTGTGTGTATGATTCACACCATATCAGGAAAATAGGTGTGTGTGTGCTTCACACCATATCGGGCAAAGAGGTGTGTGTATGCTTCACACCATATTAGGCAAAGAGGTGTGTGTGTGCTTCGCACCATATCGGGCAAAGAGGTGTGTGTGGGCTTCACACCATATCGGGCAAATAGGTGTGTGTGCGCTTCACACCATATCGGGCAAAGATGTGTGTGTATGCTTCACACCATATCGGGCAAAGAGGTGTGTGTATGCTTCACACCATATCGGGAAAAGAGGTGTGTGTGCTTCACACCACATCGGGTAAAGAGGTGTGTGTGTGATTCACACCATATCGGGAAAAGAGGTATGTGCTTGACACTATATCGTGCATGGGGTCTTTGCTTGACCTCATATCGTGCAAAATGTGTATGCTTGACACCATATCGTGCATAGGGTGTATAATTCATAACCATATCATGTAAAGAAGTATAAACTCATATCCATATCGTTTTAGTGGTGTATGTGCACCACCATATCAGTTTAGATATGCTTGCTTGTGTGCTTGAACCCGATATCACTTTGTAAGGTGATACCATCATCTTCAAGCTCTAGACCTTCGTTCTAATTGTTCTAGTACATGGATAACAGGTCTAAGCAACTATTAGAACCCATAGATATATCAAGTATTCAAAAAAATCTCAGAATTGAAAGTAGAGCATCAAATATAGAAAGAAAGATGGTGAATAATAACATGTTTGGGTTCAAGTTATATAACCCACCTCAAGAACAACTTCAAAGCTCCAAGCTCCAAAGCTTCATGTTCCTAAGGTTGAAGATGAGCTTATCATAAGTACAAGTATCGTTCACAACTCATCCATATATAAGGAATCACCATAGTTAAGAACTTGGTGAGGAAGAAAAAAAAGGAATAACGATAACCTGAGAATCATGCTTCAACCTAGGTTGAAGATGACCATGACCTTACCTTAAGCTTGGTGCTCGAGCTCCCCTTGCTCCTTGAAATACTATGCACAATATCTAAGAGGGTATGCATGATATATTCGAGAAAGAGAGTGATAGGGGTTGAAAAGATTCACTAGTAGGTTAAAGGGAGGGTATATATCCTTGAGGTTCATGGGATAGAGTGTAAGAGGTGTCATCTTCTTACTACTACTAGGTGCCACATGGCCATGAATGGTTTGACACATGTACTTGCATGCATTACATATTTATCTTTCCATGCAAAATAAAAACTTGAGGATAATGCAAGGGATAAGGTTCGCCCCCTTTGGTTATCTTCTAGGGCAAACCACTTCCACTCACATTATTATTATATTCACAATTCAATACAACCTTTCCAAAGAAAAGTTACAAGCCGATATCTATTGCTTTATTGAGGTGCTTAGGTCATTTTTGCAAAGGAAAAGAGCTAAAAAAATGATACGGGGGCATCCTATTTGGCTCCTTGGCCGATATGGACTCCCATTTAACACTACAACTCGATACACTCAATACGAGCTCAAATTAGGGTTTCCATTACACAACCCTTCTTGGTCTTTTCATCACTAAGGATACTACCACTCATAAATGATTCAATCATGGTGTCTCATTAATTCTATCTACTTTAAATGATACATAGAGGAAGTAGTAACACTCTAGAGGTGTTATTTTGCATATCAACCCTACATTTTGGGTAAATTATAATTTGTACCAAAATTGGTGCAAAAGGTACTAGCATTATTCAAACAAGTTCAAACTTGGCATTTAGGCTTTCCACAAGCCAACACTTAGCATAATTCTCTCTCTTATGATGCTAAAACACTTAATGAACTTTCCATATGTGACATTTTGCAATATAACCTCTCATCTTGGGTAAATTGCACTTTGGTCCAAAACAAAGGAACATTGCTCAAACAACATTCAATTAGGACCAAACTTGAAACATAAGTGTGTCACATGATAAAAAAACACCTTAGAGGATAATATTAAAGTTCTAAGTAACTTACTTAGCCAAAACAAAAAGGGTTAACTAATAACCCAGGTCAGGGTCATTACATTATGTACATGGTTATATCACATAATCATGGAAGTATGACAATCTTACTTTCATATCCCATCTTTTAGTCATATTCATTAAGATGAATCATTATTAATAAATCTTAATAGAAAATGATCCTTTAATTTTTCTCATGAACGTAGTTCATGAATCCCAATCATTCTAAGAAGTCTTAATAACATATCTCTGCTTGAGATATTGGGTAAATGTGAGAACAAAATCATTAATGTATAAAACTTTAATTTGTGTATCTTAAAATCTTAGAACATTAGAAAACATAAATCATAATATCATATTTAAGAAGCAGGTAAATATATAATGTTTGATAAGTATGAATACTCATGGGCATGTACCACTTACCTCTCTTGATCAACATGAAGCAGGTAAGATGGATGGAACCTGAGGAGGATTTTGGTAAGCTGAATATAGGGTGTTGGGCTTGGATAAGATGTGAGTTAGAGGATAGGGGTCTAGTTGTAGGCAGTATCGTTAGGGATTCATGAGGGGAGGTTCTAGAAAGATTTGTAGGCTCGAGTTTGGGAGATTCTGCTAACCGCTTGGGTTGCCTTCCAGGAGCCTTAGATGTTGGGCTTGGTCCTTGCTTGAGGAGAATCATTATTGAGTTTGACAATAAGAGGTTGCTATGCTTGGTTGAAGAGGATAGAGTAGCATCTTGTAGGATTAGAGATCAAGCAGAGAGAGTACATGAGGAGCTTAGCTCTAGACATTGGTGAACCTCTTTTTTGTACAAAGAAACAAACACATTAACATAAAGGTTCGTCAGGATTAGTAGAGCTATATGTATTTCATGATATTCAAACTATGCCCCCTTGTTCATGGTATTTTTAGGCTAAAATCTTGGAGGGGACTCATACATGAGGCATGAGGTGGTTGCTAGCAAGAATGCTTAGAAATATTGTAGGGTTTTTTTTTAGCTTTTTTATGTCTAAGGACCTAGTTTTGTAGTTAGTTAGATGTCTCGTTGTATTTTTTTGATAGCCTATCCAGGAACGAGATAAGTAGATTTCCCCCATAGTTAAAAAAAAAGGCATGGGTTGTGGGTATATTGTTAGGCCCATTTAATACATTGGGCTCCCCTCGTCTTATGCAGGAATCATGTTCGGTTAATCGAGTTTTTTTGTGACTCATTTTGGGTTAGTACTTTTTTACTAGTCACTAATTTGGATAAAGATGGATTTTATATCCAAATCTTTGATCCTAATATAACACTTTGGATCTATTGTCCCTGACCTACAAATCCAAAAAAAGAGTAGATTTCATAACTAAGCTATAATTTGTCAATTGTTGAAAAGTATAAAGTGTAATCAATGGATTTTAATGTAGGTAGCCCTATAGTATAGTTGGTACAAGATTTTTAAACACAAATTGCTTAAAAACACATTATTAAATAAAAAGTATTGATCTAAAATTAATACAATATAATATTAAAATATGTAGAATTGTCAAAAATAAATATAATGAGGGGTGCACTAGTAAATTATTAGACCGTTGGGTGTGTTAAGTTTTAGTATTTTTTTACTTTGTTTGAATATAAAATTATAATCATTGGGGTCAATCATGTCAATTCAAGTTTAAGGTTCAAACCCGTACTTGACCCTAAAATTACGTTGGATTCTTCCTGATTAGGTCAAATTCAAGTTGAGTCTGAAAATCTTACACCCTAACTTACTTAAATAATTATGTATTGAGTTAGGTGTGTTAGGTTTATAACACCCCACTTGTACAAAAGTACACAATATAGAGCGAAAGCATAAATTGCATTGACTGCAAGGGGAATGTCAGAATCATGATATACATCACATTAAAATAGAGTCATATATAAGCCATAAAGATAATAATTTTGATTCTCAAGTCCTCAACATGACTCACACATAAAGTAAACTAAACATGATAAGTATCTCTTAACAAGGAAATAAATCTAAACTAGGCATAGTTGGCACTCGACCATGTTCTTTAGTGTGAAGATTTCAAACTAATCCTTACACGTCAGAGGGCTCTACTCCTCTATGCTTGCTCATTACCTATGGGCATCACGCCTCCATCCATGCACCAAAAGATTTGTGATTGGGATTGAGCATATTACATGTTAAAGAGAATCTGTAAACTCAAAACAAAATTTAAATATTGAACATTAAAGAAAAGACAAATTTACTTTTAGTTCATTTCTTTTACCTTGACATATAATAGAATCTATGAGTTTTGCATCAAAGTGTCTCTTCTCATATGAACCAAAGTGTCTCTTTTCTATGTACCCAAGTGCTTCTTAGTTTTCTCTGAGGAGCCTATTATTATGGATCTTGTATAAGTTATCTTTTATCATTAGTTTTCTCTTGAAAAAAATTAACTTGTTCCTAGATCTTATTCTTAATTTTACTCTTAATGTACATGAGAGATGATATATATACTATTGACATGAAATAACATTTAATTCATTATAAATCTATGGACTTTTATCTTCACAAGAAATTGAAACAATAGATAATATGTTCATAAAATATCATGTATGTTGCACATACATATATATAATTAATAAATACTTATTTTCAAAGTGCATGGATCAGTTACCTTTCTTAGAGAAAGATCCTATTTACTCTTCTTAGGTTGAAGAAATTCTAATCACGTTTGTGGGATTGATGAAACATAATTATTTTGTTCATAATAATTGGGAAAGAGATAGCCAGCATGACACTTTGTGGTTTATTAAACCAAAGTCCGTATTGATTGGGACTTGATTATTTAGGAAAACTTATATGTTTAGGTTAACTTATTTCCAAATCCATTTGGGACACCTAGGAAGCTTCGAACCTAACCAAAATTGGTATCTAACTAATTAAACTGTAAGTTTTTTGAATATATAGTTATATTTTATTTTTAAGACTCCCAATAGTTCCTTCTTATATACCTAAGGTAAACCTTTATTTTTTATTTATAATTATCATAAAGGATCTAAGGACCATATATTAAGGAGAGAAATTTATTATTGTACTAGTCTAATATAAAGTTTATTTGGACAAAACATAGACAATAATTAGGTCATTTTTATTCTCAACCCTCATGTGGAACTTGTTCATCAATTAGAGTTAGGTTTGGTGTAATGGAATTACAAATTAATCAAAATAACTTATAATAATTGTTTACTTTAGTATAACATGTTTTTACATTTTATAGGGGTCTCATCATCACATTAGGTTTTAGTTGAAGCATCTAATTATGAATTCAAAAAGTTTTGGTTTCTAACTAGAGTTTATTTGCATTAAAGTCTGAGATTTGAATTGAATTAGTGTAGAAATTTCATATAAGACCCTAACCTTATTTTACTCAAATTTGGGATGTTGTAATTCTTCCCAACTTAATTAAATTTCACCCTCAATTTTTTTTAGACTACCCACCTTAGGATTTTCCTTATCCTTAACATGAAAGGTTTAACATCTTAAGATTGCAACTTTATGATTCTAAACATGTGCATGCATAAGGTGAGGTTAACCACAACTATAATCTTAAGGAGATTTCAAAACTTAAACCATGTCGTATTCATTCTTAATCATCTTCATTATCATCCACCATGGGAAAGATTCTAGCTTAACTCCTCTCTAGGTGCTTGATAACATTGGTCTCTTTCTTTTGAAACTTGGGGTAGTTAGGTCTAATGTGGCATGTTTCACCACAAGCATAGCATACTCCAGTTCCAAACCTACATTCTCTTAGATTGTAATGCCTTCCCTAAGTGGACACATGCACGTAGAGGAAGCAACACCGATTTATCCATAGCTCATGCAATCAAGGGGGCATTACATAAAACTAGCATTCATAACAATAATATAATCAATCACACAAGATAAAGTATTAAAACATTCTCATGATTGTTCTTACAAAAGCAACATAAGTGCTATTACATGGAAAACTCCTTTAATTTCTTGAGTCTCTACTCTAAAGTTATAAACATTAAAAACATATAGCTAAGTCTATAAACCTAAGGATCATCTTATAGTTGGAATCCCGCCAGATCCTATCATGCTTTATCCTTGTGCTTCAAGCCTCTGAATGCTATTGTTGCTCTTACCTCCTCACCTGAGGACATCTTTCCCCCAACCATGTATTGGAAAAATGGTTGTTAGTGTAAGTGGCATGAGTATTCTAGTATGTGAATTACTGAAGTAATAAGGTACTGCAAAATATTCTCAAACATTACAAGCATAAAAGTAACATTAAACTCTATATAAATCTATAGTAACTCTTTAACATTTTATGCATGATATAGCAGAATATCTATAGAAATTCTAAAACATAAATATCTCTTCTTTATTTAACATAATTCTTATCTTAATATTGATCTTTCTCTACAGACTTGTACTCTGGTACCTGGGTCTCATGACCTGCACTAAGGTGCCTGGGTCACATAACATGCACTCTGGGCTTGGGTTATGTATCTGAATTGGCCTGCACTAAGGGCCTGGGCCTCATGACTTGCACAAAGGGCTTGGATCATGTCTCTCTTACATTGGCCTACACTAGGGTGCCTGGGCCACATGACTTGCACAAAGGGCTCAGGTCATGTTCTTCTTGAGTTGACCTACACTAGGGCTGGTTCTAACTCCATAATATGATATCATCTTATTAAATCTGATCTTAACATGAATCTTAATACATTATGATCTTATAGTCTTATATTGAACTAAATCTTAGATCTTAAAGCATGAACCCTTATACATTCTTATCATGAAATCTAAAGCGTACATCTTAATAGAGTTACATCATAAATCTCAAATCATTCTATTCTCATAGTTTTATCATGACTCAAATCATGAATCTTAATAACATATTATGTTGGAACATAATCATGAGTTTAATGTATCTTATAAACTTATCATGTACTTGATTCTTGGATCTTAATCATTCTTTGAATTCAAATAACTTCTTAGTCTTCATATCTCTATCTATATAAGAAATCTTAATAGTGTATTTCTACTCACAATCTTATGTGTTACGACCTGACATTAAATCGAGCCATCCCCAGTATTAATTGCGGAATAACCATAAGAAGCGGATTAACGAAAATCACTAAAAATTAAAACCATTTTGCAAGGAGACCCATTACCAGGAAATCCTTAAACGTGGAACCAAAACTTTATATATATCATGGTTCACATTGTACATACACTGTACCATCTCATCTCGAGGATCATATAACAGTTGCTTTGCCAAAACCTACACATGAGCAACATAAAACCTCGAGGCATACAAGCCAAAATCTCAGATTATTTATAAAACCTTTACCTACTGATTCCAAGGACCTAAGAGTACATAGACGACACATAGGACTTTTATCTACAAGACATGACAGACAATACACTCAACCTAAGTTGTTGCTGCTGCCCCTGTTGCTGTTGTTCTCCCTCTGCAGTACGGTCTCTACCCCCTCGTGCATGTCCACCTAAAAAAATTGTGGATCCCACAGGGTGAGACAATTGTCCCAGTGAGAGATATAACTCTCCGCCAACAATATTATTATCATAGGTAAACAATATAAAACTGAGCAGAGGTTCTTTTATATTAACAAGCATGATTAATCATTGTTATAAGCAGAACAGAGTAATCTTTTCTTTTAAAATAATGCATCTTTCTATGGTAGAACAATAAATAATCTATTCACTTTACATGGAATATAAAGAAATATGTATAACATCTATCCAATTAAGATGCATAAATGAGCCGAGGGGGTAGTAGCTCAGGTGGTAGAGGCACGGGCTCCCCAGAGTAGGGACTTGGGTTTGAAACCCCTCGGTGGTGCTGCACCAGCCAGCCTTATCCCGTCGCATAGCTCGGCCTCTAGGCGATTTAAATGCTCCTCTCGTTGTGTGGGTAGGTGAGGGGGAGCTGGGGGTTTACGCTGTCAACGGGGATCACAATCGCGATGCTCGTTCGGGGGTGGTTCCCATGTATAAAAAAAAAGATGCATAAAGGAAGCAAACCAATGTCTTCTATATTCGATCCTTAAGAAAATACACTAAATGGTTGATTACATATTACAATCACACTTATGCCCTAAGGAGATGAAGTATACCATTCATGATCCAACCAACCACTACTAAGTTCAAATAGGTACCATACAAGGTCCATGGCAGAGTCGGCTGTCAAGATCTCACCCGTCTCAGTCAGTATGAGAAAACTAGCAGGACATCTTCTGTTAGTTTTTAGCAGGACATCCTGTGTCAACTACAAATAACATGTCGGGGTACATCATCTTGGCTATAGAGTTACAACTACAACATGTACTCTCTTTGGGAGAATACCATGCAGCTGTGATGACATGACATCAAATCAAGCCATCACCAGTAATAATTGCAGAATAACCATAAGCACCAGATTAACAAAAAAAATCACTAAAAATATAAACCATTTTGTAAGGAGATCCAATACCAGGAAACTCTCACTGAGAGATCCAAAACTTATACATATCATGATTCACATTGTACATACACTGTTACATCTCATACCGAGGACAACATATAACAGTTGCTCTGTCAAAACATATATTGAAGCAACATAAAACCTCGAGACATACAAGACAAAATCCCAGATCGTTCATGAAACCATTACATACTGACTGCAAGGACCTGAGAGTACAAAGATGACACATAGGACTTATATCTACAAGACACAACATAAAATACACTCAACCTGAGCTGTTACTACTGTCCCAGCTATTGTTCTCCCTCTGTAGTAAGGTCTCTACCACCTCGTGCACGTCCACCTAAAAACTGTGGATCCCACGGGATGAGACAATTGTCCCAGCGAAAGATATAACTCTCCACCGACAATATTATTATCACATGTAAATAGTATAAAAATGAGCAGAGGTTCTTTTATATATATAAGCAGGATCAATCACTATTATAAGCAAAATAGAGTAATCACTTCTCTTAAAATAATGCATCTATCTATGGTAGAGCAATAAATCATCTATTCACTATACAAGGGAATATAAAGAAACATGAATAACATCTATCCAATTAAGATGTATAAAAGGAGTGTACATCAACCAATGTCTTTCCTTATTTGATCCTTAAGAAAATACGCTACACAGATGATTACATATTACAATCACACTTATACCCTGAGGAGATTGAGTATACGGTTCATGCTCCAACCGACCACTAGTAAGTCGAAATTGATACCATACAAGGTCAATGGCAGAGCCAGCTATCAAGACCTCACATGTCTCGATCAGTACGAGACCACTTAGACTTAGCAGGACATCTTGTGTCAGCTGCTGATAGGTCATCTCGTGTCATATACAAATAGCATGTCAGGGTATAGCGACATCTTCTCTATAGAGTTACTGTCATAGCATGTACTCTCTTCGGGAGAAGACCACTGAGCTTTCCTAGATTTATAAGGATAAGGAAGATTAAACATTAATTCCTCACATGGTTGGGAGATTTTATACTTCAATCCCGATACCACTTAGAATGAAGAAGGACTTTACACATCAATTTCTTATTTGGTCGGGAGATTTACATCATCTCATGATAAATAAGGAAGGTGTGGCATCGATTCTTCATTGGGACGTATGGATATACTTTGTCCTTCACCCCCACATATTCAAAAATATGCTCTTTAAGTTAAACTCATTTCACCATCAACAATTTCTAATACAGAATGGATCTATGGTCAGGGCAACTACATGATGAGATTTAACTTAGTTAATTAGGTACATTACATTATCTTTTAGCATCAACCAAGTTTCCAACATGAATTATAACAAATGTTAAAAAGAAAGGTGTAGTACTTTTAAGATCTTTGGAACACTTTGATTGTATAACACTCGGGATCTCAGTCCCTTATCACAATATTAGGAATTCTCATCCTTTCACATCATCATCATCATGATTACTGGATCTGGGTATTCAAACCCATAGATTATCACTAAGCATTGTTACCTCTGTAATAGGTAACTATTACCTCTAGGTCCTCAGACCAAGGTATTCAACACATTTGTTGTACAAATATTTCACATAGCTCACATGATTCATTAAATATCTTTTCACCTCTTACTAGGCAACAATTATCTTTTAAGATATCAAACTGTATAATCATTATACTTGTTGTACAAATATTTAACATGGCTCACAAGGCTCATTAAATATGTACCTGGATATATTCATTATCTCGTGATTCTTGAATAGTTTGAATTTCATGATAAAAACTCTAACAATATATGATATCACTATGCAATTCAAGAGATATACATCCTTCCCATTATTAGGGTTAGGGTTGCCTATTTTAACCAAATAGGGTTTCAAATTCACATCATCACTATGTGATATAAGAGAAATACATCCTTCCCATTACTAAGGTTAGGATTTCTCAATCTAACCGATTAAGGTTGTAAGTGTATAACATCACCCTTCATTTAAGATTTACCTTTAATAATCACTTAGAGTTTTAAAATCACATAATAAAAGGTTAACCCTGATTCATACTCCTTTCATTCCAGGAGTATCATTATATACTCATAATATGAGTATCATTTGAATCTTAAATTCTTTTTCATCCCCACTAGGATATTGAGAGCACTTAGTTACAACTATCCAATTGCATTAATTTATTGCACCTTAACGTTGCATTGAATTTCAACACACATCATATGTCACTTAGTCAAATATATTGGATTAAAAATATTCCTACCATATCGGGCATCATAGAGTGTATGCTACCATATCAGTTTTAAGATACACCTTACCACCATATCGTGTATCTATCTCGGGCATCATGGTGTACCCATACGACCATATCAGGTTTTAGGGTGTATCCCCTATTCCATATCGTGTACCCATGTCGGGTTGGCTATCACTTAGTTCTTATCAACTTAAGTCATTCTCATATCGTGTATGAGTGATGAATCCAAATTCATCATGATTTTCAGTCGCCATTTTGGGCCCAATTCGAATAAATACATTTGATTTAATCTCCTTAAAACTTACAATGTGAAATTTTTCTTAGTTGATCAGATTACCAAGTTATTAACTAGTTTTATATGGATTTCATGCAGATTATGTAGGTCATGTTGAGGTTGAACCATCAACTGGAACTCACCTTCACTCAAGATCCTCTCAGCCTCGATCTTGACCAAACGGTCTTGGTCCATTTGGTTTGCATCCACACAGTTTGCTCTCCTTTCCCCAAACGGTTTCACCTATACGATCCTCCTCGCTACCAGCAAACGGTCTTGAGACCGCATGGGCAGCAAATGGTCTTGAGACTGCACAAGCTCAAACGGTCCTCAAACCATGAGAAGCAAACGGTCTCCAAACTGTTTAAACTCAAGACTGTGAAGAAAACACTAGTAGGTCCAAACCGTTCAAGACCTGGACCCAAGCCTATAAATATGAACAACACGGTCCTCATTTGGGCATCAGACCCAGGACACCGACAGGCTGCCTGAACACAGGTTCGATCTCGATCATCCACGACATTGCCACTTCACCTGCTACTCCTGCTGCGAGCAAGGAGGTCAAGACGAGAAAGAAGGTGGAGAAGAAGATATGCCTGATATGCCTTGGTGGTTCTTCCTCCTCGTCCATATCTGCTCCGACACAACGTAGAAGACTGCATCATCTTCACTGAGTTGCGACTACCTTTTACATCATGCTCATGGCGAAACCTTCCCTCTCTCTTATTCTTCTTGTTTCTCGCATCATGAGCGAGTAGTTATTTTTCGCTGGGGTTCAGGGACTAGCCCCACTGCCCATGCAAGCATGTTCTCTTGTTAAACATTCCATGGCAATGTATATAACTTTTCATTTCATTGTTAATCATTAATGTTTGTGGACTGATTACATGCTTGCTTTTATCTTGTTCTTCCCTATGTTGCGAGAATTTCTATATGTAGGATAGAATGTCGATTAATGAGGTTGACTCCCAAACTAGAAATAGAATGGGATTCCTGGAGGTCGTAAGTGTATGATCCGTGAGGGGAAGAGCCATCTACCCCACAGTGACACTTCTGTGTGCCTAAACATCCCTCATGGAGGGCCACAACTTCAGTTGGATATCTGTATCTTCGTTGTTAATCATCAACATTTGCTTGTAGATTAATCATCCGCTTGCTTGTCGATTAGCACGGTTGACTCCCTGACTAGAAATAGAAAGAATTCCTTGAGGTCATAAGTGTACGATCCGTGAGGGGACGAGCCATCTAGCCCATGGTGACGCTTCTATGTGCCTAAACATCCCTCAGGGAGGGTCATAGCTTCAATTGGAAATCTGTATCTTTAGAACTGTAAGTGCATGATCCAGATGGCGACGAGACATCTGATGCCTAAAGTGATGCTTACGCGAACCTAAACATCCCTCAGGGAGAATTTGCAGCAGTTCCATTTGGATAATTAGATCTTGCCTGGATGTTTGATGTTTGGATGTATTTGCATGTGTAGTGGTGGTGAAACCCGAGACCACCCCAGTGATTCCATATCATTAATCTAGATCAACTTTAATCCTTCTCTTTACTTTCCTGCACTTAGTTTAATTAACCTCAAATCAACCCCTTATTCTAAATATTAGTCTTACTTGAACTAGATTGGACTAGCAATGATTATTAAAAATGTTGTCCCTTGGGATTCGATCCTTAAATATATTATGATAAGTCTCATCCACTTGCGGGTGGTATTATTGCACAAGATTTTGGTTAAAGCTCAGGGATTTCAACCTTGAGTGAATTTGTTAGTGCGATAATAAACCACGTTAAATTCTGGCACCGTTGCTGAGGTCAACAGAATCCGTTAGTCAAATCTAGTTCTTTTGAGGCTAATCTAGGATTTTTGCTTTTTCTTTTGATACTTTTGATCATTCCTTGGATTTGGTTCTACTCCGTAAATCTCACTTCTGAAAAAATCTCTCCACCCCAGGTACCAACAAAGACTAGTACATGCACTGCTCAAGCAGTCCCGGTCTCACTGCTAGCTTTGATCCTGAGATAGATAGAACTTTTCATCGTCACAACAGAGAGAACCAAGAAAGGATGGTTCAAGAGGAGGAAATAGCCCGAAGGGTCACTCAAGCCCTTAATGCACAAAGAGAAAGGCTTATGCAAGAAGCCAGAGCTGCAGTTGAAACAGAGATCCGAGCAGTACAAGCAGTAGCGCAAGCAGTAGAACTGCAGAAGGACCTTAGAGAGTTCTCCATTCCTAAAGCTGCTGACGTTCATCACCCAGTACAACCTCCTCCCATCAATGTTCCAAATTTTGAGATCCGGGTACATTGGATCACCTTGCTTCAAAACAACCCATTATATGGTAAGCAAGGAGAAGATAGTCAGGAACATCTTCTGAGGTTTATTGATCTATGTGCTATGACAAAGCAAAATGGAGTATCAAACAATGCTATCTAACTCTGTCTCTTCAAGTATTCTCTTGCTGATAGAGATATAAGTTGGTACAATTCCTTGCAATGCAAACCCATCACCACTTGGGAACAATTCAAAATGTCTTCCTGGAAAAATTCTACCCTCCTTCTCTCACCTATGAAATTAGGGGTCGAATAACAATGTTCACTCAGGTCCCTGGAGAATCCCTAGCTGAAGCATGGGAAAGATACAAAGAGCTTCTACGCAAGTGTCCACACCGTGGTATTCCTAAGAATCAACTCATCGAGATTTTCTATAGGGGTGTGGATGATGATATCAAGAGGTTCTTAGACTCCTCATCTGGAGGTAACTTCATGCGCCAAAGTTATGATAGTGCATGGAAGGTTGTCACCCTTGGAGCTGAAAATCAAGCTAATTGGGGTAGGTCTGTTGGCAAAGGAGTGTTAAAGGTGGCTATGGCTGAAGCCATTCCTAAATACAAGTCTATTGCTGAAACCCTCAAACTCTTAGTTTCCAAGCAAGACCATATTGAATCATCCCTTGCTTCCTATGAAAGAAGACACTCACCCCCTCAACAACAAGAACATATCAAGTCAGCTTCATTGTTCTGTGAAGCATGTAAAGGCAATGACAACACTACTTTATCTTGCAATGTTCTCTACAATGTTGTTTTAATAAAAATCAATGGACAAAGAGATAATGGCCAGATGGAAAGTCTGAATGCTGTCAACACTATCCCTGGTCAAGGATATTACAATCCAAGTCAGAATAGGAACCATCCCGTCTTTCAGTATGGAAATTCTTCGGGAGCGGTAAGCTCACATCAATTTGGTTCAAACAACCAACAACAAAATTTCAAGAATCAAGGGAACTTTAGGGGTAACTTCCAGAACAAAAACTACAACAATTACCAAAACAACCATCAGTTCCAAGACCCCAATCAAGTCCCTTACCAGAATCTACAACAAGGACAACAAGCCGGACCGATCTCTCCTGATGACAAACTATCAGCCATTGAGAAGATGCTACAAGCACAACAAACTATGATAGTTAATCAACAAGCCCACCAGAAAGCTATTGAATCTCAGTTAGCCCAACTGTCAGCCAGTCTCAAGCCTCTAGCTGGAGCTTTTACTGGTCAACCAGAGAACAACCCTAAACATCCTGAGCAGTTGAAGGCTATTATGACTCATTCTGGTAATGTATATCCCGACCCTCCCGTCAAGACACCAGTGGTTGTCATAGATGAACAAGACCAGGTGAATGATCAAGTTGACGAAGAACCTAAATCTATTCCAAAGGAGTAGCCATGCAATGATAAGTCAGACAAAGAAAATTCTGTGAAACCTGCTACAAAAGAGGAAGAAGCAACACCAGAACCTGATATCCCTGTATACAAGCCTCGTATACCTTTTCCAGCTCATCTAAGGCAAATGAAGCTTGATACCCATTTCAACAAGTTCAAGGAAGCTATGAAGAAACTTCATGTTGAGATACCCTTTCTAGATGCGCTGGTAGAGATACCAGCCTGGACAAAGTACTTGAAGTCTCTCCTCACAAGGAAATACAGAACCAAAGAAGTTGAGACGGTTAAACTAGCAACTACTACTTCTTATATTATTCAAAGCAAGATGCCCAAGAAATAGAAATTTCCTAGATCTTTTTGTATCTCATGCCATATTGGTGATTCTACATATAAGAAGGGACTAGCTGATCTTGGTGCTAGCATTTCGATCATGCCGCTTAGCCTTTGCAAGAGGCTAGAATTTTCAAAATTTCTTCCTACTAGCATAACTATACAGCTTGCAAATAATTTGATAAAACATTTGTTAGGAATCCTCGAAGATGTCCCGGTTAAGATAGGCAACGACGCATATGTTCCATGTGAATTTGTCATTATGGACATAAAAGAAGATGCCAGATATCCTCTCATATTTGAACGTTCGTTCCTGACCACTGCAAGAGCTCTAATTGATGTTGAAGCAGGAACCTTGCTTCTTCGACTAGGAAAAGAAACTTTTGAGTTCAAAGTTTTTGAAAATATGAACAAACCAAGCATGAAAGAAGAAGTCTATCTTATTGATTGCATAGAGAAGATGTCACTTCTCACTCAAGAGAATCATGAATCAGACAATCCTTTAGAAGTTTCTCTAACGGACCCATCAACTGATGAACCTATTGATGAACAAGTAAAGGATTGCATCGAATTTCTCAACTCTACAGAAGAATATGTTGAAGCTAATTTTGAGGAACTCAAGCCTATAGAAACAATTGAAGACATTTGTGAAAAGGAGGAGACATCTCTCAACCCTATCATGGCACATACCAAACCATTTTCAGGTGTCCATGAGCCTCCTCATCCAAAAACAACTATCCTCTGGAATGCACCAGTAGCCCAACAGACAGAGACTACTGAGTTCATCTTCCCTCCACATCAAGATTTGGATTATGATTTCTATAAGGAACATCCCTCGAATCCATATCAGATAGATGTTAATGACCAACATTACTATGATGAAGAGATAGTGCATCAACAAATGAACTTTTCCTCTACACCTCAACAACACTACACCATCAATGGTGCCACTCAGATCCCCTACAACTATTCTCCACTTAAAATTGAGCAACAAAGAACAATTTAACATAACTCAAGTTGTTTCCCTATGTGCTCTGACATTGCTTGCTCTTTATGGGGAAGAATACAAGAGGCTAAAATCAAAGTGAGGGTTAATGAATGGCTCTAAAAGAAACCACCAAAAGAATATGTCCATCCAGCTCAAGTTCCACCTAGAGCCCCACCAAGAATAGTATCCACATCGAGCCATCGACGTAAAACAAAGGCACTTGTCGAGAGGCAACCCGATCAATAATTTTGTTTTACTTTTAATTTTGAATTAGAAATTTTCCTTAATTTTGTTTTTAAAGTTTAGATAATTTTGCACTAAACAAAAATCGCATTGCGAGATGCTATCTTGATTTTTGATTACTCATCATTTTTGAGATTTTCAGATGGAGGATGCACACTGATTGGAACACAACCACATCTGGTGGTCCAACCGGCATGAATTTTCCCCTCCATCTTGGATTTAGAGTTTGCTCGGGATGAGCAAATTTCTAAGTTTGGGGTGGAGGGTGGGTGGTACGTACTTTACTTTCCACCTACACCAATCTATTTCAGACTTAAGATTTCATCGTTGCATTTTTGATGTGATAATTTTTTTTTCAAAAATTTTAAAAGTTTTTCAAAGATATTGAACAAAAACTTGATGAAGTTTTAACGCTTTTTCATTTCAATAATAGCCATTACCTAGATGGCTAGTTTTTCTCTCCATGCTTTTCTTTGCATCATTATACCCTACTTATTCGAAGCAGATCCTCAAAAGGGCCATTTTCTAAAAACTAGCCTATTGATTGAAATCATCTTGTGAAGCTTATGAATCCTAACATCATGATCCTTCTGCATAAATGGCAAGTGTCTACAAAAATTAAGTTTCCAAGTGATACTAGGTCTCAATAGTATTTTTCTCAGATTTTATTTCCAGCATTTTCTAATTATACCATGTTAAATATCTTAAATTGGTACATCCACTCCTAAATTGGTACTCCAGTACTATATAGTGCCTCACCAAGCATTTCACAATATGGGTGGGCATATGTCAATAGAAGATCTATCCAATTGGGGAATATATGTAGCGGGCTCACACAAACCCAACCATATGGTAATGGAGACCCATGAAACATTTCCTACGATATAGATGGAATTTTGGAAGAAACCTTCGTTGACCAAGATATACAGTCTTGCCGCCATGTTTTAGTCTTGTTGAATCAGTGTTCTCTTCACATATAGGACACACTTTAGCTCCTTTGACACTATATCCAAACAGATTCCCATATGCTGGAAAGTCATTAATAGTGCAAAAAAACATAGTGTGTAAATGAAAACATACGTGAAACAACGAATGAACACACAAGGTGTCGAGTACATGGGTAGAAAGATACATATATTTATGGTTTTCATAATTTGAAAAGATTTTAAAAAAAGAAAGAAGGAAGATCATAGAAAACATTTATTGATTAAGAAAAATATAATAATTTTTATTCATTTATCTAGATGAGTTGTATTATCAAGGTGGACTAGTACCAAAACATAAATATTGGGCCCATCCCTGTGTACCAAGTACTCTAGGGAAACTTTCTGTACACCGTGTGCTCTAGGGAGGTGTACTAGCCAACATTAATCCATTCCCTCGTAAGGGGGATAATGAACACCTTAAATAACTACAAAGCATCTACTTATCATTTATGTTTACAAGTGATAAAACATTGAGTACTATATAGTGCTACTACATCCAATATTTGCAAATAGAAGAGAGCATACATACATATCATGATTGCAAGCAAGAAAACCATAGTCATATACTTAAATAAAACCCACATACCTGAGTTCAGAGATTCCTATATATATATATTCTGGATCATCTACATCTCTGGTCATCACCTTATTAATAGCAATTAATCATCATTAATAAATGTTCATCATATTCTAGGTATTTTAGGTCCAAAATAGGGATTGGCCAAATCTAGGCTTTACATATCTGAAGTGTATCTCTGATATTTTTCTACTAATCAAAAGTTCATTATAAGGGTATGGTCCAAATTTCATATTTTTCTGATGATTACAATATTTTCTATAATTAATATGAGTTTTGAAGCACATAAATATGCATTAATTGGAAAATACCTAACATTTCGAAATTATAATCAGATCTGAGTCAAAATTAAGTTTCCAAGTAATACTAGGTCTCAATAGTATTTTTCTCAGATTTTATTTCCAGCATTTGCTAATTATACCATGTTAAATATCTTAAATTGGTACATCCACTCCTAAATTGGTACTCCAGTACTATATAGTACCTCACCAAGCATTTCACAATCTGGGTGGGCATATGGTAATAGAAGATCTATCCAATTGGGGAATATACGTAGCAGGCTCACACGAACCCAACCATATGATAATGGAGACCCATGAAACATTTCCTATGATACAGATGGAATTTTGGAAGAAACCTTCGATGATCAAGATATAAAGTCTTGCCGCCATGTTTTAGTCTTGTTGAATTAGTGTTCTCTTCACATATAGGACACACTTTAGCTCCTTTGACACTATATCCAGAAAAATTCCCATATGCTGGAATCAGACGCATGTCGTAGGATCCCATCATTATTTTTCTTAACATCTGCATCCCACCTCAAATTCTTCGCATCTATCGGATTGGCAAACAAGCGTTGAAACCGTGATATTATAGGTAGATACCACATCACCTTGGCAGGAGAACCAGTTTTAGACTCCCCCGAAGTCATCAATTTATACCGTGATGCACCACATTTTGGAAAATCTTTCAAATCCACATAGTCCTTTTGAAATAATACACAATCATTCAGGCATGCGTGTATCTTCTTGGCCTCCATTCCCATTGGGCACAACAATTTCTTTACATGGTATGTTGAGATTGGCAGCGCATTTCCTTCAGGAAGCATTTCTTTCTACAAAGACAACAATGACGTGAAGCTTTTGTCGCTCCATCTATTGTTAGCTTTCAGCTTATACAATCTCAACACATCACTAAGCTTTGTAAACTTAGTACAACTTGTGTATAATATTATCTCAACATCATGCACAATGTTTCTAAACATGGGAGGGGGATCGGTTTCGGTGTGCTCTACCCCACAACTATCTAGCATCACATCAACAATGTCTACTGGAACTGGTTCGTTCACATCTACGTCATCAGAGGCAATAACTTCTTCCACACAAGCACTACTATTGACATCCACTGGTTTCGGGTTATGCTAGTTCCATTCTGTATAGCCTTGTACAATCCCGTTGCACATGACATGACTTTTGATTTTGTCACCAGTGTTGACTTTCAAGTTGTTACCGCAATGCCTACATGGACAATAGAACCTATCTCCAGGTTGTTTCCTATGTTCCTCGGCAAATCTAATAAACTGATCAAGACCAGAAATAAACTCTGGGGTGCAGCGATTGCGAATGGACATCCATGATCTATCCATTCTATGATCAAAGAGAAAACACGTATATATTACAACAAGATTAGGGTTTAGGGTTAAAAGATTAGAGTTTAAGTATGGTTAAAACTTTAGGGTTTAAGGTCTTATATATAATTAAGATTTACTCCTATTGAGTAAATCTTGGACGAGTTTCTAGGCCAACAAATACATGTGCTGTCATTCTTATATATAATAAATGTGTACCACCTATCCCATTCTTGAACACCTAATCTCACTAGTAAGTGTATAATGTATATTGGGTTTTCAAGAAAATTTCGGCAGTATTTCCCGCTGTTCTCCAAGTACATATGTACTTAGAGAACAAATAGAGAAATGCTATCAAAATTTTCTTGAAAACCCAATATACATTATACACTTACATCCTAAGTGAGATTAGGTGTTCAAGAACAGTCCCAAACCGGGGACTATCCAAGATTTACTCCTAATGAGTAAATCTTGGATGGGTTTCTAGGCCAACAAATACATGTATATTGTCATTCTTATACCTACAATCCTAGTTTCATCATTCATATCCTAAGTTATTTGCAACATCATTTAATCATGCTTGTCAGTAAATACTAAATAGTAAATAAACCATGATTCCATATATCAAAGATTTGAATCAGGGGGTGATGTAGCCCTATTTTAGGGCTCCATCCTATGCCATTTTGTACTTAAATCACATCTAAACATGTTACATTACAAGATTTTTCCCCTAATGTGTTTATCATTGCCAAATGCACTTATGATGTTCTTTGCACTGTTTTCAGGTACTTGGACCATGCCTTAGATGGAAGAGAGAGAAAGATGGATTTCTAGGGCTCCTCCACTCATGGGGAGGTCCAAAGGGCCCCGTAAAATCTCCCTCAACCTACCTTCAATGGCCAAGAGTCGTCACCAAGCAAAGACATCCAAGAACTACTACAAAAAATGGTTTTTACAACAGTTCATTTTTCCATTTTACAACGAGTGTCAGCTGTTGTATTAGATCGCATGGTCTTATGGGGGGTTATTTATGCAATAGGTGTTGCACATGTTGTAATATATGTATTTTATACAATAGTTAATACATGTTGTAGTTCATTGAACACACCTGTTGTAATAGGGGTGTTGTATATAACATATTGAGACAAAAGGAAAATACATATAGACACAAGGTTTTGAACTTGAGACCACTTGAAAGTAAGGCACATCTAAAACTGCCAAACCAGTTTCATTTTATGTAGCACATATATTCTTTGTTGTACATATACAACAAATGACGTGCAAACCTGTTGTGTGATTGTGGTCTATTACAATGGGGAACTATTACAATAGGTGAAAGCCTGCTGTGTAATTATAGTACAATGGGTTATAGTATGTTGTGTAATGATGGTCTATTACAACGGGTTAACATATGTGACTATTACAACAGGTAGAGCATGTTGTGTAATTATGATATTTTACAATGGGTTAGAATATGTTGTGTAATGATGGTCTATTACAACGGGTTAACATACATGACTATTACAAAGGGTTAGAGCATGTTGTGTAATTGTGATCTTTTACAATGGTTTAGAGTATGTTGTGTAATGATGATCTATTACAACAAGTTAGCATATGTGATTATTACAACGAGTTAGAGCATGTTGTGTAATTATGGTATTTTACAACGAGTTTGAGTATGTTGCGATATTACAGTCTATTACAACAATTTAGCACCTATTGTAGTATCACATATACTACAACGAGTTTGGCCCATTGTATATAACTTGTGTTGTATAAAATATATAATTCACAACACACAAATAGACTTGTTGTAAAAGATATGCTAACTACAACACAACCAACAAAACTGTTGTACCCACGACCGTGGGAAGTGCCTCACCACGGCCGTGGGCACTTCCCATGGTCGTGCGAATTTATGACCAAGAACCAGCATTTCAATAGGGTTTTTCCCCAAGTCACCATGACCGTGGCCATCTGCCACGATCATGGCCAATGAAGAACAAAATTACTATTATACTACTCCACGACCACATCCCCCTCCTCCAAAACAGTCGTGTGACCCAACACGACCGTGGTGCCACTCACCCACCACGACTGTGGCACTCCGCCACGGACGTGGCCACCAACATAGCATATCACCGCCAGCCCCATACCATGACCGTATTCTTACCCCACGATCATCCTATACTACCCTCACCACAGCCATGGCACACCAACACGACCGTGGTGACCAACCTACCCTACCATTTCCACCACATATCCACCTCAAATCCACTCCTTTTCACCATTATCATTAGAGCTTCATATATCAACATACATACTAGGTCATATTTCAAGTCAAGATTTAGGCATTTAATCACCTTAGGGCGCATACATGATTCACAAGGTATTTGGGTGCACAAAGAATAATATATGTTACTGATTTAGGAGTTCACTTTATCATTTTAGAAATAGAAGACCCACATGTGAGTTAAGTTTGATATTTAACATAAATGTATCTTTAACACACATGTTTCAAGGTTCAAAGCACATAATCAAATCAAATTAGGATGCTAGAATGGACAAGTTGAATCTTATTTCAACATGCATCAAAATTTACTGAATTAGGTCAAGCATGAGGATTATAAGCACAAATATATGAAAATACAAGATTTGAATCAAAATGAAGCCTAATGGCACATTGGGAGAGTGAGATTATACCTCACTTGAAGGCTGAAGAACAAATATATACAAGTCAACAATGCAAATGGATGACACAACAACTCAATTCAGCCCAAGAGCACAAATGCAATCAACACAATTATGTTATAATGAATTAATTAGGTGTCAATAAGCATCAATTTTAGGGAGACTCTTTTAGTCCTGTTGACTAAATGGACATCTATAAATCCCTTTGTTTTGATAATGACAAACATTTCATTCTTACTGATCTAACGAGCTACTTGAGTGTGCAGGAACAAGGTGGATGACAAAGTACTAGGGAAATCCATATGCTTACATATTTATATTTTCATGAAATGTAATCGCTTTATAAAAACTTGTACAAATATATAATGTACAAGTACTTAGATTTCATGTAAATCAAGCGTTAGATCTTCCCTAGCTAAACACCACATTTAGATAAGTCATCCCCTTCAAATAGGATCACATATGCACACTCATACATATAATTAGTGCCTAAATTGAAACATTGAAACATGATCAATCTCGGTCGAACAACTCCTCGACCGAGACACTCTCGGTCGACAATCTTCTCGACCGAGAAAGATCCAAAGTAGCCGTTAGACACAACTGACAAGGTAGTTGGCAGTTGGAGATAAACGTTGCAAAACACTTGATTCAGAGAGCCTGTCGGTCGACAAGAGTTTGACCGAGTAGGTGTCTCGGTCGACCATTCCTCGACCGAGATAAACTCTGACAGCAACTGCAGAGTAAATTAATTAGTCGTTTATAAAGCAACAAACTTGTACCTAACGGCTAGTTAAGCACTTAGAAACCCCTAGAAGTTGTCTAGAACGTCCTTAAGCATCCTTAGGTCATTCCTATAAATAGGACAAGCCATAGGACACTCAAACTAACTTGTTACACTTGAGAAATCCTTGAGCATACTTTGAGCAATCTGTTTGTGAGCAAATTGAGCATTGTGACAATTGGCTACTTCCTTCCTTAGCTCATATTTCGTGTCCTATAGGCTAGCATCTCCTATCCACTGCAATTACAATTCCATACACTTTGGTTAGGAGATCTATACGCTTGATCTAGGCAAATCAAGCCTTGTGCTACAAAAGGATAAGTTGTAATTTCCTTTTCCTTTCTTGTTCTCTATTATTGTTTGTACTCTCCTTGCTACTCCTAGGTTGGAGGCTGCGGATTGGAGAGGGTGGAGATCTTCTTGGTGAAGAAGGAGACCTTGAGCTACTTCAAGAAGGCTGGTGCAACGGGAGGTTACTTCTAGAGAGGAAGGCTACTTCAAGGGGGAGCTTGGAGTTACTTCAAGAAGGCTACCTCAAGCTGGTGCATCTACTTCGAGTGAAGGCTGTTCAAGGGGTGTAAAGGAAAGTATTGTATTTTGTATAAATCCTTGTGAAGGTAATAAAATATATACTTTCAAAATCCCGGTTGGGTAAGCAACCGGGTAGTGGACTGACAACTTTTGTATTTGCTAAAGTTGGAACCACTCTAAACACCTGCCTCCTTCTTTCAATTTCAATTGTGGTTGTTTGAGTTCAATAATTGTTAAAATTGTTTTAAAACTCTATTCACCCCCCCTCTAGTGTTTTTCAATTGGTATCAGAGCAGGCTTCAAGGAACCCTAACAAGGTCTTGAAGAATGGGTGACGGAGTGCTCAACAACCTTAACCTTGAAGGGACACTTGTTGCTAGACCTCCAGCGTTCGATGGAACAAACTACCAATATTGGAAGAGAAGAATGCAGTTCTACTTCCAAGGCATCAATTGGGACCTATGGAGGATGGTGTCAACCCCATATGAGCTTCCTCAAACTCAATTTGTGGAATGGGATGCAAATACGGTAAAGATGGCTCAAATGAATGCTAAAACTGTAAGCATTTTATATTGTTCAATTTCAGTAGGAGAGTTTAATAGGATATCTAACTGTGACACAACCTATGATATTTGGCATAGACTGTCCATAACTTATGAAGGTACAGTCCAAGTCAAAAATTCCAAAATTAGCATGCTTAAACAAAAGTTTGAACACTTTCGTATGGATCCTAATGAATCTATTAGTGAAATGTTTGCAAAATTCTCTTCTATTGTTAATGGTTTAAATGCCCTAGGAAAACCTGTTCTTGAAGAAGATCAGGTATCAAAAATCCTTCGATCACTTCCTCCTAAATATAAGCCAAAGGTGACAGCCATTGAAGAAGCTAATGACCTCACTCGACTGAAAATGGAGCAACTCATTGGCAACCTAGAAGCTCATGAAGCAACCCTAGAAGAGGAAGAAAGAATAGCACGTGAACATCAGCAAGGAAAGAAGAAGGATGTGGCTCTAAAAGCTTCAAAGATCGTCACACCAGAAAGTGAGGAGTCAAGTGAAGAAGAAGGAGAAGAAGCCTTGATTGTCAACGGTAAGAAATACAAAAGGTTTAAATCTAACAAAATTTCTAGTTCTTCTTCTTCTCCTCCTAGGTGCTTTGAATGTGGGAAGAAAGGACATCTCAAAAATGAATGTCCTAAAGCAAAGAAAGGAAAGAAAAGCTCACACAAAAAGAAGGGAGAAAAAGCCTATAAAGCTGCATGGGACGAGTCAAGTGACAATGAAAGCGGAGAAGAAAAGGTGGAATGTCTAATGGCAAGGGAAGATGATGAAGACTCTCAAGAGGAATGGGTTGACAATGGATGTTCCAAACATATGACTGGGAACAAGGATGCATTTCAAACCTTTGAAGAAAAGAAAAGTGGCACAATTACCTTTGGAGACAATGGTAAAGGCAAAATCGTTGGAATAGGTAATGTTGGTACAAACCTCGAAATAAAGAATGTTCTACTTGTAGATGGTTTGCACCATAATTTGATAAGTGTTAGTCAATTATGTGATAGTGGTTATGATGTTTTATTTAACAAAACTTGTTGCAAGTTATTAATAGAAAACACTACAAATGTTGTTTATGAAGGAAATAGAGTTGGAAATCTTTATATTCTTAAACCTAACTCTATGAAATCTGTAGTGGGAAAATGCTTGCTTGCAAATGAAAATACCTTGCAACTATGGCATAAAAAGCTAGGACATGCTAGTTCACATGTTATTAAAAAGTTAGTGAAATATGATCTTGTTCGTGGATTACCTGCTTTATCTTTTGATCAAGTTGAAAATTGTGAACCATGTACAATGGGAAAGCAAACAAAAACCTCTTTTAAACCTAAACATGTACTTAGCACAAGTAGATCTTTAGAATTAATTCATATGGATTTATTTGGACCCATGAGGACACAATCTATTGGTGGCAAAAGATATTGTTTTGTTATCGTTGATGATTATAGTAGATATACATGGGTACATTTTATTGCAACCATAGATGATACTATTCATGTTTTTATACAATTTTGTTCCAAGATTGAAAATATATTACAAAGCAAAATATGTACCATTAGAAGCGATCATGGTGGAGAATTTGAAAATCATATATTTGAGGAATTCTGTACATCTCAAGGGTACACTCACAATTTTTCTGCTCTACGCACTCCACAACAAAATGGTATAGTTGAAAGGAAAAATCGATCACTACAAGAAATGGCTAGAACTATGATGCTCGAACACAACACACCCAAAACCTTTTGGGCTGAAGCTGTAAACACTGCATGCTATGTATTAAATAGAGTAACTGTTCACTCTCATTTGAAGAAAACTCCATATGAAATAATACATTCTAAGAAACCTAGAGTTGACTATTTTCATACCTTTGGTTCCATATGCTATATCTTAAATACCAAAGATGATAGAGATAAGTTTGACTCTAAATCACACAAAGCATTCTTTTTGGGATATTCCACTTCTAGCAAAGCATTTAGAGTATATAACACTATCTCTAGAAAAGTTGAGGAATCTATTCATGTTTCTTTTCATGAAGAGTCAAAATCTGAAAATCTAGAAATCATAGATCTCACTAATCAATTCGAAAATTTAAACATACCAAATGATAGTGAGAAAGTTACTACAACCAATCACCAAGCTGAACCACAACCTACACCTAGGCTTATTAAGGATCATCCTCAAGAACTAATTATTGGAAATCCTAATGATAAAGTCAAAACTCGGTCTTCCTTCAAAGATGTTGCAAACATGGCCTTTGTTTATATCATTGAACCTAAGAAGATATCTGAAGCTCTTAAAGATGATTATTGGATAATAGCCATGCAAGAAGAGTTGAATCAATTCACTAAAAATGATGTATGGGATTTAGTTCCTAAACCACAAGATAAAACCGTCATTGGAACTAAATGGGTTTTTAGGAATAAGTTAAATGAGACAGGAGAAGTAATAAGGAATAAAGCTCGGTTAGTAGCACAAGGATATAATCAACAAGAAGGAATAGATTTTGATGAAACGTATGCACCAGTAGCTAGACTTGAAGCTATTAGAATGTTACTAGATATTGCTGCGCATAAAAACATCAAACTCTACCAAATGGATGTAAAAAGTGCATTTCTAAATGGCATCATTCAAGAAGAAGTATATGTTGCCCAACCACCCGGATTTGAAATACCGGAAAAAGGTGACTATGTTTATAAACTTAAGAAAGCACTTTATGGTTTAAAACAAGCACCTAGGAATTGGTATGAAAGGCTCAAGACATATCTTTTTGATAATGGTTTTTCTATTGGAAGTTCAGATTCTACTTTATTTTTCAAAACTTATACATCTGATTTCCTAGTTGTGCAAATATATGTTGATTGCATTATTTTTGGAGCCTCTAATGATTCATTGTGCACACAATTCAGTGACATTATGCAAAAAGAATTTGAATTGAGCCTCATGGGTGAACTAACTTTCTTTCTTGGTTTCCAAATTAAGCAAACACCTGCCGGAATCTTTATAAGCCAAGAAAAGTATACTAACAAACTTTTAAAAACGTTTTGGGATGGATCAGTGCAAACATGCTACTACTCCTATGGCTACTTCTATTAAAATTGATAAGGATGAAAATGGGGAACCTATTGATGATTCCTTATATAGAGCCATGATTGGTAGTTTGCTTTACTTAACTGCTTCTAGACCGGACATTATGTTTTTTGTTGGTCTTTGTGCTCGATTTCAATCACAACCTATGCACTCTCATTTTCTAGCAGTTAAACGAATTCTTCGTTACTTAGCCGGCACTACATGTTTTGGTTTATGGTATCCAAATGGACAATCCTTGAATTTTAAAGCTTATACTAATGCGGATTATGCTGGTTGTCGACTTGATCACAAGAGTACTAGTGGTGGCTGTTTCTTGTTAGGAAGAGCTTTAGTATCTTGGTTTAGCAAGAAACAAAATACAGTTGCCCTATCTACAACTGAAGCTGAATATATGGCAGCTGGATCTTGTTGTGCTCAAGTGCTTTATATGCAACAAGTGTTAAACGATTATGGTTTTACTCTTTCATCTACGCCTATTTTTTGTGACAACACGAGCGCTATAAACTTAGCACACAATCCTATTTTACACAGCCGAGCTAAACATATTGAAATCCGTCATCACTTTTTGAGGGATCATATCTCCAAGAATCATGTTTCCCTTCATCATGTTGATACGGAAGATCAATTGGCTGATATTTTTACAAAACCGCTTCCACTAGACCAATTTAACAAAATTAGGAAGCAATTGCTTATCACTCCTTTGGAAGATGTTTTCTTTGATATTTGTGCTTCTTAAACAAAAACTTTTACTTGCATCATTTTGGCTTTTAATGGACATCTTTTTCATTGGATTTGATGGGACATCTAATTAAGGGGGATTTTTTCTTAAACGAATATCTTTTTGAAATGACAAAGGGGGAGAAATAAATATAAAACTTAGTATTTATGCAAAACTCAATCAATGAGTTTCATAAACAAACTCTTGGCTTTACATTGAAAGTTGCTATATTCCCTAGAGAATTGGATTTCATGTTCCATAATTCATGGGGAATAATAAGCACACATTTTATAAGCAAGAGAAAATGGCTACAAAAGGCAATCTTCAGGTATGAAACTCATTTGTTTTATAGTTCCTTTATTATATTTTGGAAATGTTTGTCATCTTCAAAAAGGGGGAGATTGTTGACTAAATGTACATCTATAAATCCCTTTGTTTTGATAATGACAAACATTTCATTCTTATTGATCTAACGAGCTACTTGAGTGTGCAGGAACAAGGTGGATGACAAAGTACTAGGGAAATCCATATGCTTACATATTTATATTTTCATGAAATGTAATCGCTTTGTAAAAACTTGTACAAATATATAATGTACAAGTACTTAGATTTCATGTAAATCAAGCGTTAGATCTTCCCTAGCTAAACACCACATTTAGATAAGCCATCCCCTTCAAATAGGATCACATATGCACACTCATACATATAATTAGTGCCTAAATTGAAACATTGAAACATGATCAATCTCGGTCGAACAACTCCTCGACCGAGACACTCTCGGTCGACAATCTTCTCGACCGAGAAAGATCCAAAGTAGCCGTTAGACACAACTGACAAGGTAGTTGGCAGTTGGAGATAAACGTTGCAAAACACTTGATTCAGAGAGCCTGTCGGTCGACAAGAGTTCGACCGAGTAGGTGTCTCGGTCGACCATTCCTCGACCGAGATAAACTCTGACAGCAACTGCAGAGTAAATTAATTAGTCGTTGCTAAAGCAACAAACTTGTACCTAACGGCTAGTTAAGCACTTAGAAACCCCTAGAAGTTGTCTAGAACGTCCTTAAGCATCCTTAGGCCATTCCTATAAATAGGACAAGCCATAGGACACTCAAACTAACTTGTTACACTTGAGAAATCCTTGAGCATACTTTGAGCAATCTGTTTGTGAGCAAATTGAGCATTGTGACAATTGGCTACTTCCTTCCTTAGCTCATATTTCGTGTCCTATAGGCTAGCATCTCCTATCCACTACAATTACAATTCCATACACTTTGGTTAGGAGATCTATACGCTTGATCTAGGCAAATCAAGCCTTGTGCTACAAAAGGATAAGTTGTAATTTCCTTTTCCTTTCTTGTTCTCTATTATTGTTTGTACTCTCCTTGCTACTCCTAGGTTGGAGGCTGCAGATTGGAGAGGGTGGAGATCTTCTTGGTGAAGAAGGAGACCTCGAGCTACTTCAAGAAGGCTGGTGCAACGGGAGGTTACTTCTAGAGAGGAAGGCTACTTCAAGGGGGAGCTTGGAGTTACTTCAAGAAGGCTACCTCAAGTTGGTGCATCTACTTCGAGTGAAGGCTGTTCAAGGGGTGTAAAGGAAAGTATTGTATTTTGTATAAATCCTTGTGAAGGTAATAAAATATATACTTTCAAAATCCCGGTTGGGTAAGCAACCGGGTAGTGGACTGACAACTTTAGTATTTTCTAAAGTTGGAACCACTCTAAACACCTGTCTCCTTCTTCCAATTTCAATTGTGGTTGTTTGAGTTCAATAATTGTTAAAATTGTTTTAAAACTCTATTCACCCCCCTCTAGTGTTTTTCAATTGGTATCAAAGCAGGCTTCAAGGAACCCTAACAAGGTCTTGAAGAATGGGTGACGGAGTGCTCAACAACCTTAACCTTGAAGGGACACTTGTTGCTAGACCTCCAGCGTTCGATGGAACAAACCACCAATATTGGAAGAGAAGAATGCAGTTCTACTTCCAAGGCATCAATTGGGACCTATGGAGGATGGTGTCAACCCCATATGAGCTTCCTTAAACTCAATTTGTGGAATGGGATGCAAATACGGTAAAGATGGCTCAAATGAATGCTAAAGCTGTAAGCATTTTATATTGTTCAATTTCAGTAGGAGAGTTTAATAGGATATCTAACTGTGACACAACCTATGATATTTGGCATAGACTGTCCATAACTTATGAAGGTACAGTCCAAGTCAAAAATTCCAAAATTAGCATGCTTAAACAAAAGTTTGAACACTTTCGTATGGATCCTAATGAATCTATTAGTGAAATGTTTGCAAAATTCTCTTCTATTGTTAATGGTTTAAATGCCCTAGGAAAACCTATTCTTGAAGAAGATCAGGTATCAAAAATCCTTTGATCACTTCCTCCTAAATATAAGCCAAAGGTGACAGCCATTGAAGAAGCTAATGACCTCACTCGACTGAAAATGGAGCAACTCATTGGCAACCTAGAAGCTCATGAAGCAACCCTAGAAGAGGAAGAAAGAATAGCACGTGAACATCAGTAAGGAAAGAAGAAGGATGTGGCTCTAAAAGCTTCAAAGATCGTTGTAACATCCCTGACCTGGGTTATGAGTCAACCCTAGGTGTTTTGCCTAAATATGTAATTAAATCTTTGTGATTAACTCTGAGCATGTAATTAAGTTTCTCAGAAACGTATATTTCAGTATTTGCTCCTTTTTATTTAAAGTTGTAGCATTGTTTTGATATACAGGGACCTATGTGCAATTTACCCAGTTGAAAGGGTTAGCTTGCAATTTGCACATGATGAGATGTTCCTATGATGTTGAGACATCATGATAATCTCTTTGGCAAAGTTTGAGGGATTTCCCAAGCTAGAGCACCAAGGTGCAGCTGTGGAAGCAATCCCAGGGCTTGAAAACCCTAATTTGGGGTAAAATGCAATTTACCCAAATAAAGGGATGCAATTTGTAAATAATGTCATCTAAAGTATCTTTTTAGACTCTTGCCATTATTTAGAGAAGAAATGATGAGGAATTCACCTCAATTGAGTTATCAAGTTAAGAAATAGGCTTTGTGATTGAATAATCAGGGTATATGTGCAATATCCCTTTAAGTATGAACTTTATTATTAGATTGTTCTTCCTTGCCTTCTTTTCTATAACTTAAGATAAGGTTTGTCCTTAGAATAAAGAGGAAGGGACGAGCAAGTAATAAAGGAAGGACTTAGTTGGAATTAAGGGAAACTTATGAACTAATGTTGAAAATCCTACCCCATGTATATAAGCCCTCCTTCCCTTAGTTGCAAGGGAACTCACCCTTCGTTCCTTTACTGTTTCATTTCACCAAAGACGATCAAGGACTGCCTTGGAGCTAAGGAGGACGACCAAGGGGTGCAAGGTAGGTTTAAACCCCTCTTCTTGCCTAATTCCATGGTTAAAACTCGAATTCAAGGTCATCTTCATGGCTAACTCTTGAAACCCTACCTTTCTAGCCGTCTCTTTTCATCCTTCCTTGGAGTTTTCACCTTGGCCAACCTGTAAGAACTCAAGGACGCCATTATAGCTTGGATCTTGAAAGCTTGGAGCTCAAGAAGCAAGCTTTAGGCGGGTTTTATAACTCTAAACCCATGCTTTACTATGTGCATCTTTATATGCGATTTGATGATAGCTCTTAGTATTTCCCTACTTTTCCCTGCTATTTTGCAAGCAAACCCGTGGGATATCTGTACTGTTCTTGAGATAGAACATGCAGGCGTGATTTCCAAGAAAAACCCACCGCTTTTCTTTTCCTTAAACGGTCCTAACAGTTTGCTCTCTCGGACTCAAGACCGCGAGGTGAGCAAACGGTCTCGAGACCGCGACAGGGCAAACGGTCTCAAGACCGTTTGGCCCCGTTGACCGAGCGTGGACAGTATAAGAAATCTGTTCCTAATTATATAGGCTAATTACCCTCAAAATTTGGGAGACTAACTCCAAATGAATCGGGAGATATGACCTTTTTAAGGCACAACTTTAAATGAATTAATTGCTGATTTTCAAACGGTCTGAAATTGCCTTTTTGGGCAAACGGTCTCAAGACCGTGTAAGGTCGTTGACTAAGCATTGACCGTATGAGATTACTGTTCAAAATTATGTTAATTAACAACTCACCAAGTTTGATGGTCTAATTCCAAACGGGCTAAGAGTTGAAGGGTGAATACTAGGGCTAACCCTAGATAAAATCAGTACTGAAATTATGGTGACCTAATTAGGGTTTTTAGGGTTGATTGACCTAAACGGTCTCAAGACCGTTTGGGGGTCACCAAACGGTCTCAAGACCGCGAGGGAAATCAACCAAGACCGTTTGGAGGTCTGGGGTCAAGATTTGTTGACCAATGGAAGGTACAATTACATCAAATTACATTGCAATTAAATATTGACATGATCATCAACTCAATGGGTCAGACCTTGATGAATTTGCACTAGAATCCAAAATTTTGGATGGGCAAACGGTCTCAAGACCGTTTGGAACTCATCCAAATGGTCTCAAGACCGAGAGGACAATCACCCAAGACCGTTTGAAGGTCTAGGGTTGAGTAATTTGACCAATTGAGGACCCAATTGCAAATAAGTTATTAATTTAATCAAAATTCTGTTTTGTGGTTCAATCATGGTTCAACCCCTATCAAATCACCTTAGACTTTGATGCAATCTTGGGCAAACGGTCTTAAGACCATGTGGGGTCCACCGACATGATCTCAAGACCGTTTGGGCCAAGTTTGGGCCCAATTGGAGCTCAATTGAAGGGTTCAACCTTGTGTTGATGCACACTGTTGAGTGTTGATGGGTGAACATTGATAGACCCTAATTGAATCGATTTCAACCATAATTGGTTAACCATTATGGGTCAAATGAATGACCAAGTGATCAAGCATAATCTTAATTGACTAAATCCATAAGTAGTCAACATAGCTTTGACCATTTGAGGGCTTCAATATGGGTTGACATTATCGGTTGCATCTTTGAGCCTTGTTGAAGGACCAAGCGGCTGAGACCATGAGAGCCTCGCGGTCTCAAGACCGTGAGAGGGCTCATGGTCTCAAGACCGTGAGGGAGCTCACGGTCTCAAGACCGAGAGGAGGCTCGCGGTCTCAAGACCGCGAAGGGCCTCGCGGTCCTGAGGTCAAAGAAGGGCAAACGGTCTTCACGACCCTCGCGGTCTCAACTCAAATTGGTCTTCGCGGTCTCAACTTTAACTTGGACCAATGGGAGGCTTCGCGGTCTTGAACCCTTGAAGAGGCTCACGGTCTTGAAGCCTAAGGGGGCTCGCGGTCTTGGATCTAGAAAGATGCTCGCGGTCTTGGAGGGTCAAAGTGGGCAAACGGTCAACACTTTCAACCGATCTTAATTCAATTAATGATTAATGATTGAAATTAATCAATGTGACTCAAGGTTGACCACATTCAATCATTTGATGATGTAAATGGTTCAATGTTGCCCAAATCAAACCCTAATGATAATCGAGGATAGTAAGGGGTTATTTGACCAAGGTTTTTGACTATGATGATGATCAATGGGGTGAATTACCAAAATACCCCTGAAGGGTCAATTGAGTTATACCTTGCTCAATTCAAACTCTAATTACATGAGAAATGATGTTTTTAGTCATAATGATTCTATCCAACTTGATCTAGTCTAATGTTATCATCAACCATTAGTATGATGAAAGAGAGAGTACTCTAGAGAGAGAAAGTACCCTAGAGAGAGAAAGTAACTCTAATCACTTAATGGTGATGTTTTTGGCTATGTTAGCCTATGATGACTCAACCCAACCTGTTTTAGAGTGATGTTGACATCACCTAACCTTATGATGAGAGAGAAAGTACTTCTAGAGAGAGAAAGTACTTCTAGAGAGAGAAAGTACCCTTTTTAAATGGAAACTCAATTGAAGCATCCCCAATACACAGAAATGAGCATAATTAGGGTATGATCCACCTGTGTGAGATCATAGAAACCCTAATTATGATAAATGATGAACCTTTAACTAATCCAAGAGCATCAATGAAGATGTTACTCATACATGATGATGTTATGAGTTTAATTCACCTTGATGTGAATAGTAAACCCTAATTCAAGGGTGATGACATGTAATGTGAATAGTAAACCCTAATTCAAGGGTAATGGCATGCTTTTGAGCAATAAACTCTATTTGAATAGAATTAAAGATTTAACTCTTATGACAAAAGTAGGAAGTACATTCCTTATTGTTGTATTACCTTTATCAGATGTATTAACCATGCATGTTCTGATATGAAGGTAATCATATCCAGGTATGGATGTTGATGTTATATTCATTGAAGGCATGTTGTTAGCCTTATGAATAAGTAATGTAATCTGATGCCTTGCCAGTGGCATCCTATGCTGATACTGGGCTATGAGAGCCATGAATACCATCAAGGTCATGCCTTAGAGATGACTTGTGATGAGGATAATGAGAAATGATGATTGATATGAGTTAGGCTTGTTACATTTAGTATTCTTCTTTTATAGCTGCTATGCTATTGTTATTGTTTGAGGGACAATGTATGCTGTTAAAGAATACTGAATGTACCTAACTAATCAAGTATAATGTAGAGCCCTGATCATAGATCCATCATTGTCAGAAATTAAGTGATGGTGAAACAGGTTTTCCTTAGGGAACTCCTGGAGCACATACTTTTGAGTATGTGGGGTACATGGATGTATAGAACCTTACATCCTAGTGTAGGAAAGTGATGTAGATGTGTAATCCATCCATCCTTCACTATAGTTCCATACCGTATCAGTGGTAGGTAAACATGAAACCTCCTGATGACGAAGACAGCACAGATATCCGTATCAGTGGTAGGTAAATATGAAACCTCCTAATGACGAAGAGAGTACAGAACGCCACTGTGACTCTAGAATAGCGAAGGACCAGTTTACCCTGGTGAGCTATAATAGTAGAGACACGAGATGTCCTACAAGTGATCCTCTTACTGACTGAGGAAGGTGAAGGTCATGAGAATCCAGCTCTCTTAATGACCTATGTATGATACTGATGCGACTTCTCAGCGATCAGTTGGAGTTTGAGTGGTAAGCCTCATCTCCACAGGGCATAATGTTGTTTGTAAAACATAATCAACCATGTAGTATAACTTGTTAGAGATCACTCCAAGTTAGTTGGTTGATGTTACATTGCAATAATGTTGATATTCTCCATATCTCCTAAATTGTAGAGATCTTGTTATAACTGCAATTGCTATAGAATGCTTTGAAGGCTTTACTGTTTAAGATATTCTTTGATGTTATAATAAAGCTTATGGCGAAGAGTTATAACTCTCGCTGGGACAATTATGTATAATTGTCTCACCCCGTAGACTTCAACTTTTTAGGTGGACGTCGGAGACGAAGGAACCAGCCTACAGGTGATCAGTCTCAGCAGCAGCAGCACCAAGGGCAGCAGTAATCTCAGGTGGAGATTTGTCCTGCCATGTGGTGTAGTTAGAGTCAGTCCTATGTGTCCTCTGTACTCTCAGGTCTTGGAGTCTTGTGTTATGTGATCTTGAGATTTTGTATCTTGATGTATATAATTACTCAAGAAGTAATTATCCTGAGATGTAAACAGTTACCTCTCTTTATGAAAGGAGTTTTTATGGATACAAGTTCTTATCTCGAAAAGTTTTAATTTCCCGTGATTTTTGTCTTCCGCTGATTACCGATTTGCTTCCGCTAAGTTTTAATCGTGTTTATGTCATGGTTTGGAGATCTGAGCCCACAATCGTCACACCAGAAAGTGAGGAGTCAAGTGAAGAAGAAGGAGAAGAAGCCTTGATTGTCAACGGTAAGAAATACAAAAGGTTTAAATCTAACAAAATTTCTAGTTCTTCTTCTTCTCCTCCTAGGTGCTTTGAATGTGGGAAGAAAGGACATCTAAAAAATGAATGTCCTAAAGCAAAGAATGGAAAGAAAAGCTCACACAAAAAGAAGGGAGAAAAAGCCTATAAAGCTGCATGGGACGAGTCAAGTGACAGTGAAAGCGGAGAAGAAAAGGTGGAATGTCTAATGGCAAGGGAAGATGATGAAGACTCTCAAGAGGAATGGGTGGTTGACAGTGGATGTTCCAAACATATGACCGGGAACAAGGATGCATTTCAAACCTTTGAAGAAAAGAAAAGTGGCACAGTCACCTTTGGAGACAATGGTAAAGGCAAAATCGTTGGAATAGGTAATGTTGGTACAAACCTCGAAATAAAGAATGTTCTACTTGTAGATGGTTTGCACCATAATTTGATAAGTGTTAGTCAATTATGTGATAGTGGTTATGATGTTTTATTTAACAAAACTTGTTGCAAGTTATTAATAGAAAACACTACAAATGTTGTTTATGAAGGAAATATAGTTGGAAATCTTTATATTCTTAAACCTAACTCTATGAAATATGTAGTGGGAAAATGCTTGCTTGCAAATGAAAATACCTTGCAACTATGGCATAAAAAGCTAGGACATGCTAGTTCACATGTTATTAAAAAGTTAGTGAAATATGATCTTGTTCGTGGATTGCCTGCTTTATTTTTGATCAAGTTGAAAATTGTGAACCATGTACAATGGGAAAGAAAACAAAAACCTCTTTTAAACCTAAACATGTACTTAGCACAAGTAGATCTTTAGAATTAATTCATATGGATTTATTTGGACCCATGAGGACACAATCTATTGGTGGAAAAAGATATTGTTTTGTTAAGTAGATATACATGGGCACATTTTATTGCAACCAAAGATGATACTATTCATGTTTTTATACAATTTTGTTCCAAGATTGAAAATCTATTACAAAGCAAAATACATACCATTAGAAGCGATCATGGTGGAGAATTTGAAAATCATATATTTGAGGAATTCTGTACATCTCAAGGGTACACTCACAATTTTTCTGCTCCACACACTCCACAACAAAATGGTATAGTTGAAAGGAAAAATCAATCACTACAAGAAATGGCTAGAACTATGATGCTCGAACACAACACACCCAAAACCTTTTGGGCTGAAGCTGTAAACACTACATGCTATGTATTAAATAGAGTAACTGTTCACTCTCATTTGAAGAAAACTCCATATGAAATAATACATTCTAAGAAACCTAGTGTTGACTATTTTCATACCTTTGGTTCCACATGCTATATCTTAAATACCAAAGATGATAGAGATAAGTTTGACTCTAAATCACACAAAGCATTCTTTTTGGGATATTCCACTTCTAGCAAAGCATTTAGAGTATATAACACTATCTCTAGAAAAGTTGAGGAATCTATTCATGTTTCTTTTCATGAAGAGTCAAAATCTGAAAATCTAGAAATCATAGATCTCACTAATCAATTCGAAAATTTAAACATACCAAATGATAGTGAGAAAGTTACTACAACCAATCACCAAGCTGAACCACAACCTACACCTAGGCTTATTAAGGATCATCCTCAAGAACTAATTATTGGAAATCCTAATGATAAAGTCAAAACTCGGTCTTCCTTCAAAGATGTTGCAAACATGGCCTTTGTTTCTATCATTGAACCTAAGAAGATATCTGAAGCTCTTAAAGATGATTATTGGATAATAGCCATGCAAGAAGAGTTGAATCAATTCACTAAAAATGATGTATGGGATTTAGTTCCTAAACCACAAGATAAAACCGTCATTGGAACTAAATGGGTTTTTAGAAATAAGTTAAATGAGGCAGGAGAAGTAATAAGGAATAAAGCTCGGTTAGTAGCACAAGGATATAATCAACAAGAAGGAATAGATTTTGATGAAACGTATGCACCAGTAGCTAGACTTGAAGCTATTAGAATGTTACTAGATATTGCTGCACATAAAAACATCAAACTCTACCAAATGGATGTAAAAAGTGCATTTTTAAATGGCATCATTCAAGAAGAAGTATATGTTGCCCAACCACCCAGATTTGAAATACCGAAAAAAGGTGACTATGTTTATAAACTTAAGAAAGCACTTTATGGTTTAAAACAAGCACCTAGGAATTGGTATGAAAGGCTCAAGACATATCTTTTTTATAATAGTTTTTCTATTGGAAGTTCAGATTCTACTTTATTTTTCAAAACATATACATCTGATTTCCTAGTTGTGCAAATATATGTTGATGACATTATTTTTGGAGCCTCTAATGATTCATTGTGCACACAATTCAGTGACATTATGCAAAAAGAATTTGAAATGAGCCTCATGGGTGAACTAACTTTCTTTCTTGGTTTCCAAATTAAGCAAACACCTGCCGGAATCCTTATAAGCCAAGAAAAGTATACTAACAAACTTTTAAAAACGTTTTGGGATGGATCAGTGCAAACATGCTACTACTCCTATGGCTACTTCTATTAAAATTGATAAGGATGAAAATGGGGAACCTATTGATGATTCCTTATATAGAGCCATGATTGGTAGTTTGCTTTACTTAACTGCTTCTAGACCGGACATTATGTTTTCCGTTGGTCTTTGTGCTCGATTTCAATCACAACCTATGCACTCTCATTTTCTAGCAGTTAAACGAATTCTTCGTTACTTAGCCGACACTACCTGCTTTGGTTTATGGTATCCAAAAGGACAATCCTTGGATTTTAAAGCTTATACTGATGCGGATTATGATGGTTGTCGACTTGATCACAAGAGTACTAGTGGTGGCTGTTTCTTGTTAGGAAGAGCTTTAGTATCTTGGTTTAGCAAGAAACAAAATACGGTTGCCCTATCTACAACTGAAGCTGAATATATGGCAGCCGGATCTTGTTGTGCTCAAGTGATTTATATGCAACAAGTGTTAAACGATTATGGTTTTACTCTTTCATCTACGCCTATTTTTTGTGACAACACGAGCACTATAAACTTAGCACGCAATCCTATTTTACACAGCTGAGCTAAACATATTGAAATCCGTCATCACTTTTTGAGGGATCATATCTCCAAGAATCATGTTTCCCTTCATCATGTTGATACGGAAGATCAATTGGCTGATATTTTTACAAAACCGCTTCCACTAGACCAATTTAACAAAATTAGGAAGCAATTTCTTATCACTCCTTTGGAAGATGTTTTCTTTGATATTTGTGCTTCTTAAACAAAAACTTTTACTTGCATCATTTTGGCTTTTAATGGACATCTTTTTCATTGGATTTGATGGGACATCTAATTAAGGGGGAGTTTTTATTAAACAGATATCTTTTTGAAATGACAAAGGGGGAGAAATACATATAAAACTTAGTATTTATGCAAAACTCAATCAATGAGTTTCATAAACAAACTCTTGGCTTTACATTGAAAGTTGCTATATTCCCTAGAGAATTGGATTTCATGTTCCATAATTCATGGGGAATAATAAGCACACATTTTATAAGCAAGAGAAAATGGCTACAAAAGGCAATCTTCAGGTATGAAACTCATTTGTTTTATAGTTCCTTTATTATATTTTGGAAATGTTTGTCATCTTCAAAAAGGGGGAGATTGTTGACTAAATGGACATCTATAAATCCCTTTGTTTTGATAATGACAAACATTTCATTCTTATTGATCTAACGAGCTACTTGAGTGTGCAGGAACAAGGTGGATGACAAAGTACTAGGGAAATCCATATGCTTACATATTTATATTTTCATGAAATGTAATCGCTTTGTAAAAACTTGTACAAATATATAATGTACAAGTACTTAGATTTCATGTAAATCAAGTGTTAGATCTTCCCTAGCTAAACACCACATTTAGATAAGTCATCCCCTTCAAATAGGATCACATATGCACACTCATACATATAATTAGTGCCTAAATTGAAACATTGAAATAGGATCAATCTCGGTCGAACAACTCCTCGACCGAGACACTCTCGGTCGACAATCTTCTCGACCGAGAAAGATCCAAAGTAGCCGTTAGACACAACTGACAAGGTAGTTGGCAGTTGGAGATAAACGTTGCAAAACACTTGATTCAGAGAGCCTGTCGGTCGACAAGAGTTTGACCGAGTAGGTGTCTCGGTCGACCATTCCTCGACCGAGATAAACTCTGACAGCAACTGCAGAGTAAATTAATTAGTCGTTTATAAAGCAACAAACTTGTACCTAACGGCTAGTTAAGCACTTAGAAACCCCTAGAAGTTGTCTAGAACGTCCTTAAGCATCCTTAGGTCATTCCTATAAATAGGACAAGCCATAGGACACTCAAACTAACTTGTTACACTTGAGAAATCCTTGAGCATACTTTGAGCAATCTGTTTGTGAGCAAATTGAGCATTGTGACAATTGGCTACTTCCTTCCTTAGCTCATATTTCGTGTCCTATAGGCTAGCATCTCCTATCCACTGCAATTACAATTCCATACACTTTGGTTAGGAGATCTATACGCTTGATCTAGGCAAATCAAGCCTTGTGCTACAAAAGGATAAGTTGTAATTTCCTTTTCCTTTCTTGTTCTCTATTATTGTTTGTACTCTCCTTGCTACTCCTAGGTTGGAGGCTGCGGATTGGAGAGGGTGGAGATCTTCTTGGTGAAGAAGGAGACCTTGAGCTACTTCAAGAAGGCTGGTGCAACGGGAGGTTACTTCTAGAGAGGAAGGCTACTTCAAGGGGGAGCTTGGAGTTACTTCAAGAAGGCTACCTCAAGCTGGTGCATCTACTTCGAGTGAAGGCTGTTCAAGGGGTGTAAAGGAAAGTATTGTATTTTGTATAAATCCTTGTGAAGGTAATAAAATATATACTTTCAAAATCCCGGTTGGGTAAGCAACCGGGTAGTGGACTGACAACTTTTGTATTTGCTAAAGTTGGAACCACTCTAAACACCTGCCTCCTTCTTTCAATTTCAATTGTGGTTGTTTGAGTTCAATAATTGTTAAAATTGTTTTAAAACTCTATTCACCCCCCCTCTAGTGTTTTTCAAGTCCATGCTACTACAAATGGGAAATTAGAAAATATGCTGCATGTGTAACCTTAATTGCAAAAATATAATCTAAGTCCACTATGATTCTTATCCAACATGTGCAATCAACGCAATTCTGTTACCACTGTTAACAGCTGCCTCCTACGTCAAGGCCATAGGAGGAAGAAGAAGAGTAGGAGGATGATCGAACAGGGAGAAGAGTAGAAGAAATTAATTGTACCTATCAGTAGTGTGCTCGTGGAGGAAGAAGAGGAGCAGCTCTATCAGTAGTGAGCTTGATCGTGGAGGAAAAAGACGAGCAGACGAGCAACTCAGTCGATAGTAGCGGCGGCGTTGAGCAGGTAGTTGAGCAGGCAGTGGCGGCGTGGAGCAGGAGTTAAGAGGCGGCATAAAGCAGGAGTTGAGTAGGCAGAGGCGGCATTGAGTAGGCCGTGGAGGCGGCGACGACAGTTTTGAGCGCACACAAGCAGCCGACGATAGACGAATCGCTAGAGACAGAGAGCTTGCACGATGAAACAGAGAATAACGGGGAAGAGTCTATCAGTTTTAGGGGGCTATTAAGTTGACAATAGTCGTCGATTTTTTTGAAAACTGACACCCATTAACAAAAAGCGTCAGTTTCCATAACTAACCGACGCCAATTGGGCAACCTAAACCCTAAAAAATTTCACGAGGAGAGAGCGCGAAAGCATATCAGCGTCAGTTATTTCACAAAAACTGACGACAAAAGTGGGCCTGATTTCTGTCTCAAAAAAAACCATTAGTCGTTGGTTATTTGGTAAACAACCGATGGCGTATGTGAAACTTTGGAGGTAATTTTTCAGCACTGGAAAAATTGGATTTGGCGGGCATTTATAGGCGTCGGTTGCTTACTGAGAAACCGACACTAAATAGAAAGTGATACCCGTGTCTGGCCGGTCTTCACATATATATGTCAGTTTATGTCTTCAATCAACATTGTAGGTTTTAGGCGTCGGATTTTGTATACAACCGACGCCTCTAAATGTGACGTTATAAGGTATTTCTATAGTACTGGCTTCAGTTGGAAAATTGTATCTTCGGAACGGTAAGTGCATGATCCGGATGGCGACAAGACATCTGATGCCTAAGGTGATGCTTACACGAACCTAAACATCCCTCAAGGAGGGTTCACAACAGTTCCATTTGGATAATTAGATCTTGTCTGGATGTTTGATGTTTGGATGTATTTGCATGTGTAGTGGTGGTGAAACTCGGAACCATCCCAATGATTCCATATCATTAATCTATATCAACTTTAATTCTGCTCTTTACTTTCCCGCACTTAGTTTAATTAACCTCAAATCAACCCCTTGTTCTAAATATTAGTCTTACTTGAACTAGACTAGACTAGCAACGATTCTTAAAAATGTTGTCCCTTGGGATTCGATCCTTAACTATACTATGATAAGACCCGTATGCTTGCGGGTGGTATTATTACACATGGTTTTGTTAAAAGCTCAGAGATTTCAACCCTGAGTGAATTTGTTAGTGCGATAATAAACCACATCAATGAGCTTGGTGTTTGACCACATATCAGGTATAAGGGTATACTTGCTACCATATCGTGTACAAAGTGTGCATCATAGTACCATTCAAGTATCTCATACCATATCGGTTTCTATGTCGAATTCCATATCAAGTTTCCATGTCAGATTCCAAACTGGGTTTCCATGTTGGATTCCATATCATATTTCCATGTTGGGTACATCATTATGATCATATCCTTTTATTACTTCCAAGGATCAATCCCATAATATATTGGAACAACAAGCCATATATCTAGTTGAGTGCTTTAAAACAACCCATCACCAATCGATAGAGGTATGTCGAGTTTCATTCCATCACCTAGGGTTTCAACACTATATCGGCTATAGCACCCATTTGACACCATATCGTTCCTGGGATATGGACTTGACTTCCTATCATACATAAGGTATATGTAGGTATCACTCTTATCATTCATGTGGTATCACTCACCACTATATCGGGTTACCCATCATCTTGGGTTTCATATCACCATCTAGGGTTTCAACCCATATCGGGTTATGATATAGACCTACCATCATATCATGCATAAGGTGAATGTGATAGCCTAAATTTTTATGGTTTTAATGCCCAATATAATATTGATTATATATTTAGAGTCAAATGATATAATAATGACACATGAGGCTTATATGTTCCACTTGAGTATGTTGACCTTGCATTGATGATGCTATGAGTTCAATTGTGATGAATGGTTTGAAAAACCACTCTCAAGGACTTTACATAAAATTACAATTCTTTCACCAAACCCTTCGAAAAGCCTTCACCTAGAAGTAATTGCACCAACCTTGAAGCAGCCTTCTTGAAGTAACTTCAAGCTCCCCCTTGAAGTAGCCTTCCTCTTGAAGTAGCTTCCCGTTGCAATAGCCTTCTTGAAGTAGTTCGAAGTCCACCTTCTCCAATCCGTAGCCTCCAACCCTAGGAGTAGCAAGGAGAATACAAAGGATAAAAGGAACAAGAAGGAAAATGGAAATTACACTTAACTTTTGAAGCACAAGGCTTGATTTGCCTATATCAAGCGTGTAGATCTCCTAACCAATGTATATGGAAGTGTGATTGCTGTGGATAGGAGATACTAGCCTATAGGACACGAAATTAGAGCAAGGAGAAGAATAGCCAATGCAAGTGTTGCTCAATTTCTCAAAACAGATTCACAATTGGAAGTGTAAGCTCAAGTGTATCACAAGTGTAGAATGATAAGTTTAGGTGTCCTAAGGCATGTCCTATTTATAGGAATGACCTACAAGTGCTTAAGGACGTTCTAGACACTTTCTAGGGGGTTCTAAGTGCTTAACTAGCCGTTAGGTACACTTTAGTTGCTTTAGCAACGACTAGTTAATTAATTCTGCAGTTGTTGTCAGAGTCCATCTCGGTCGAGGAATTGTCGACCGAGACACCTACTCGATCGAGATTTTGTCGACCGACAGGCTCTCTGGATCAAGTATTTGCAACGTTCATCTCCAACTGCCAACTACCTTGTCAGTTGTGTCTAACGGCTACCTGGGTCTTTCTCGGTCGAGAAGCTTGTCGACCGAGAGTGTCTCGGTCGAGGAGTTTGTCGACCGAGATTGACCCTGTTTCAATGTTTCAAATAAAGTGCAAAGTGTATGTATGAGTGTGCATATGTGACACTAATGAATGGGATGATCTATCTAAGTGTAGTGATTGGCTAAGGAAGATCTAACACTTGATTTACATGAAGTCTAAGTACTTGTACATTATATATTTGTACAAGTTTACAATTGATTACATTTCATGAAATTTACAAGCATTCAAGCATATAGATTCCCTAGTGCTTTGTCATCCACCTCATTCTTGCAACACTCAAGTAGCATGTTAGATCAACAAGAATGAAATGTTTTTCATCATCGAAACAAAGGGATTTATCATAATGTCAATTTAGCCAACAATCTCCCCCTTTTTGAAGATGACAAACATTTCCTAAATATAAAATAAGGAAATATAAAGCATGTGAGTTTCATACCTGAATATTACCTTTTGTAGTCATTCTTGTTTTGCAAATGAGTGCTGGCCATGATATTTATGACCATGATATTTATGAAACTCATATTTATGTTTTTGATTTTATATTCTTTCTCCCCCTTTGTCATTTCAAAAAGATATCCAAAGAAAATCATTTTGTGTGACTTTCATTTTTCCCTCTTGATTTTATACTATGCTTCCCCTTAGATAGATATTCTATTAAGAACAGGGATTTAATATCATTTTTGTCTAATTTAGCCACAATTTGTTTCTCAATCATTTGCAAAGGATGTTAAGCCTTGAAATGATATGAGATCCTTTTAGATTCATGACATATGTATTTTGAGTTCTCATCCATTTTTCACGGGATGTTAAGCCCTAAAATTGAAATGAGATCCATTTAAGCTTAGAGTACATGAAAAATATCTCTAACCAAAAACACGGGATGCTAAACCCTGAGTTGTTTAGAGAATTCCTTTAAGAACAAGATATATGAAACTTGTAGATTTATTCATAACCAAAAGTAAAAATACTAAGATTATAACAAGCTTCAAATGCTGTTTACAATGTTTTGTAAGCTTCTTAATCAAATAATCAAATTTGTTTTTGTGAGCTCCCCCTTAATCTTATAATTAAGACAATTTGAGTATTCTAAGGTCACAAATTGATTTTTAAGATTTGATTTTGACCTTTTATTTAAGCTTCATGTTTTCAATATGATAAGCACATTTTGAATCAAGATACTAAGATTAAGTGCAGTAAAATGATGTCCAAATAAGCATTGTATCAAGCTTATTTTAGGTCGACCTTGACTACGACCATAGCGCCCCTTGGTCAATTTTAATTTCAACCAAGAGGCAAATTCTGTAGATTTCATATTTGACCACTCCCTTTTGAAGTATAATTTCTGCAGATAGCTTAAATAGATATCAATTTGAAGCACATTAAGTGATATCTATTATGAAGACGTTTTAACAATTTAATATAGGCATCATAATGATGTTTTTGTCCTTGATTACTGTTTTGTGTTCATTTTGAATGATGTATCTTAAGTTCTGCTATGGGTGCAAAAATTTCAATTTCTTTAGATTAATCATAGGATTCTTTAGAAGCATGTATCTTTGAAAGCAAGGTTAATGTATTAAAGTCAAGATTTTGCAAATAACTAGATAAAACATTTATATTCTTGTTCTAAAAGACACTTTTTAGCTTGTCATAGCATCACCATTCATTTATTACAAGCCATGTACACAATAATCATTTTCTATTATGTCAATATACATAGAGTTTTAGAGTTATGCAAAAATAACATTTCCAATGATAGCATCATATTTATTTGTAATGAGTTGAATTACGATGATCATTTGAAAACATTTTATACTTATGGTTTGTATATATAGATCAAAGAATATTTTAGACAAACCAATGAAACACAATGATCATGGCACAATAATTATGATAGAAAAGTAGAAGCATATCCACAGTACAATGATCAAGATAAAATCATATAACTGCAATGATTATTATCATTTAAACTAAATTTCAATACACATGGTTCCTATATAGATAGACCAAGAAATACTTTAGGAAAAAACATGTGAATTATGATAAACAATAATTTCTTTTGATTAAACTAATCATGATTTTCAGTTTTAAACTATTTAGAGGATAAACCAAAATAATCTCATTTAGGTTCGTAAGTTTTCAATTTTAAGACAAGCTATATAACTGATCATGCCTAATAAACTTTTTCAATCAATGAGTAAGGTTTGTTCAAGATCAGTCTTCATATTACACTTTTGCAACATGTTTAAGGATTTCATATTCATAATGTTTATCTTAACTCATGATGCAAAAGATTAATATATCTTGTTTCAAAGATGGTCTCCAAAATTTATTCTTGTTTTGCATGTAAAATTAGTCATTAATAACAAATTGATAGCAAATAGATTAATTGAAAACTTATTCAGCAGATTTATTGCAGACTGAAAATCAGTAACCTGCTCGGTCGATGATTTCTCGACCGACAGTTCTCTTGGTCCACAGTTTCTCGACCGAGAAAGGTTCTGTACTGTTTCAGAACTATTTTCAGTAATTGCTTTCAAGTAAAATCATGGATTGTTTTCAATTTAATTATGCAATTGGAAAACTCAGTTTAGTTGAGATTGAACATATGAATATCAAAGTAATATTTAGATCAAATCTCAACTAATTATATTTAAGTCTCTATGCTTTGAGAACTCTAATTAAGGCAAAATTTCAAAGATTTGTCTTTGTAGATTTAAAATAATTGTATATTTTCAAGTTAGAAGTTTTAAATACTTGAATTAATTTGTTATCCCATTATGTTAAGTTGAGATAGACATAGAAATATGCAACTAGAGTCCTTGGTCATATCTTAACTTAATTTTGTTCATTTAGTTTGGGGGTTTTGGAACCCATACTAACTCGACACCCTTTTTCTTGTAGGGACATGAAAAAGAATAGTGTCCAAGGCGCAAACAGTAATGACAACATATAGAATCAATCTCATATCTCTTTCTATGATTTTGTTCTAGGTTGTTCTTGGGTACATATATATTTGTGCCTTTAGGTACATACATAGATTGACTCTTTGGCACTTATGTTCTTCCCTTACTAGGTTTTTGATAAGATATTCCTTTAGGCTTGTAACCTAGTCCTCTTCTTCCAATTTGATGGTAAGGATCATTTACGAGTTTATCAAGAATGCCATTGTTACTTAGACTACTAACTTCTTTTTGTAGCTTAGCAATCTCCTCCATTCTCTTCTTGATATCTAGCTTTGCTTGTTCTAGATTATATGATAATGAATCTCTTTCTTTCACGATAGTATCATAATCTAGATGTGTGCACAAGATGGGTTGTTTTTGAAGATCGTTTACTTGAGTTTGCAAATTAATCTTTTCTAGAGAAAGAAGATTACTCTGCCTCTATTGATTTTATCTTAAGATTATGATCTTCAATAATCTTTTTAAGATCTTCATTTTCGGATGTAAGAGCAAGAACTTTACCATGTAACTCATTATTTTCTTTATTTGATTTCTTTAATTTCTTCTTGCACTCAATATATTTTCCATGCGTTTCTTGAAGACTAGCAATTAAATCTTCATTAGGCAAATCGAAAAGACTTACCTCTTATTCTTCTTCACTTGTTGTAGCAATAAGGCAGTCTTTGTGCTCATCTTCCTTCTTTGATCTCCATGGGCAGCTAGATGTTGTGTGGCTTGTTCCTAAGCACCAATTACAACTTGTTGTAGGTTGGTCCAGGCTGCTCCTTTTCCTGCGGTTGTAAGCACCACCACCCTCCATTCTTCAAGACCTGGTTAGGGTTCCTTGAAGCCCGCTCTGATACCAATTGAAAAACCACTCGCAAGGACTTTACATAAAATTACAATTCTTTCACCAAACGCTTCGAACAGCCTTCACCTAGAAGTAATTGCACCAACCTTGAAGCAGCCTTCTTGAAGTAACTTCAAGCTCCCCCTTGAAGTAGCCTTCCTCTTGAAGTAGCTTCCCGTTGCAATAGCCTTCTTGAAGTAGTTCAAAGTCCACCTTCTCCACCGAGAAGAACCTTCTCCAATCCGCAGCCTCCAACCCTAGGAGTAGCAAGGAGAATACAAAGGATAAAAGGAACAAGAAGGAAAATGGAAATTACACTTAACTTTTGAAGCACAAGGCTTGATTTGCCTATATCAAGCGTGTAGATCTCCTAACCAATGTATATGGAAGTGTGATTGCTGTGGATAGGAGATACTAGCCTATAGGACACGAAATTAGAGCAAGGAGAAGAATAGCCAATGCAAGTGTTGCTCAATTTCTCAAAACAGATTCAAAATTGGAAGTGTAAGCTCAAGTGTATCACAAGTGTAGAATGATAAGTTTAGGTGTCCTAAGGCATGTCCTATTTATAGGAATGACCTACAAGTGCTTAAGGATGTTCTAGACACTTTCTAGGGGGTTCTAAGTGCTTAACTAGCCGTTAGGTACACTTTAGTTGCTTTAGCAACGACTAGTTAATTAATTCCGCAGTTGTTGTCAGAGTCCATCTCGGTCGAGGAATTGTCGACCGAGACACCTACTCGGTCGAGATTTTGTCGACCGACAGGCTCTCTGGATCAAGTGTTTGCAACGTTCATCTCCAACTGCCAACTACCTTGTCAGTTGTGTCTAACGGCTACCTGGGTCTTTCTCGGTCGAGAAGCTTTTCGACTGAGAGTGTCTCGGTCGAGGAGTTTGTCGACTAAGATTGACCCTATTTCAATGCTTCAAATAAAGTGCTAAGTGTATGTATGAGTGTGCATATGTGACACTAATGAAGGGGATGATCTATCTAAGTGTAGTGATTGGCTAAGGAAGATCTAACACTTGATTTACATGAAGTCTAAGTACTTGTACATTATATATTTGTACAAGTTTACAATTGATTATATTTCATGAAATTTACAAGCATTCAAGCATATAGATTCCCTAGTGCTTTTTCATCCACCTCACTCCTGCAACACTCAAGTAGCACGTTAGATCAACAAGAATGAAATGTTTGTTATCATCGAAACAAAGGGATTTATCATAATGTCAATTTAGCCAACATGGTTTCTTTATTTATTAATAGATTTAGGTTCTTTGAGGCCAAGAGTTCCATTTAGCAATCATAATGAATTCAAGTGGCGAGTTGATAAGCCTTAAGGTATGTTAACATCATAAATAGTATAGTTGAGCTTATTGGATCAAGATCATATTATATACTGAGTTAAATTCAAAGTTTGATATGCCTATTTATAGATTTTGGTAGAATTTATTTTCATGGGCAAGTAATGGTTTTTGTGACAATTATGTGTCATGTTGGCCTTTTTTTTCCCCTTTGCTTGGGCGCGGTCCACTGTCTAGTGAGAACGTGATCTCAGCCTTCAATGGCTATAATCAGATGACCTTTAGTTGTCTCCCACCTCCGGTTGAAATGGAGCAAAGGACTGACTTTGTCATTGTACTGTTTCCTCTGAGTAGGGAGCAACCCTCGAAACAAATGTGATCATTACTGGCTTTTTAGATCCGCATCCTTCGCAGCTTCCCAACCACCTTCAGATTGTGGGAGATGGCGGTGTGTTGGAGGAGAACAGGAGACACCTTCTCAATCATTCTCCATCATCTAGCGTAGGCCAGTAGCCAGAAGAAGGGAGAGTAGAAGGGACCCAAGGAGAGCACAGAGTGAGGGAAAACCCCACCAGGACTCCACAAAGTCAAGGTGAGGACCAACAACACCATCTACAAACCAGGGATTGTTCTCTGTGTCGGGTCTCCAATCTCAGCGCCCAACGCCTAGGAGGAAGAAGGAGAGGTCGATGGAGTAGGCCTAACTCATGATAGGGTTTTGGATGTATGAAGATGAGTTCCCAATGGTCTTACAATGCCTGCGGTTCCATCACTTAGGAGTTTCAGACTTGGAGGATCTTCATCCTCTTCTCATCCCCAGTGGCAGTGATGGGTGCTAGCGAGCCAACCGCGCTATGATCCAGTGCCGTCACCACCTTAGTGAATGAAAGAAAACCTACCCACCTACCTCAAGATGGCGATGCATGACTGAATGGGTAAGGTTCTGGATGCCAGTTTAATCCCTCCTCAAAATCCCCTTTCTGCGGCGGCGACAATGGGAGGCCGGCGGGCTGACTGCCCTATGGATCCAAGGAAGTTACCATCTCCGTGGGTGACTAACAACCTCTTCACCTCCCTCATGAAGGTGACCCTTTGGTTGAAGCACATCGTCAAAGCTTGAGCTCCTCGCTGGAGTTCCAGGATTCGGCGGTGCCCCGACGGGTCTCAGAACCGAAGATCACAAAGCAGAGAAAGAACCGGGGGGGGGGTGTTGGTTGGGCTTGCGTTCACACGAGAGTAGAGAGAGAAGGCCGAGTCTGGGCAAACCAAGGGTGGACCAGCCGAGTCAAATTTCCCAGCATGAGCATTGCATCCATGAGGAGCACATGGCATATCAAGAATGGTCCACAAGGTAAATCATCTTCAAATTCCAGAAAATACCATGAATACTGGAAATAGGATTAAAAATAGCTCCCTTGGACAATAAATCCCCCAAAAATATCCATAGTTTTAGAAAAATGTCTCATGTTATGTGAAATTTCTAGATTAGACTTTTAAAGCAGTTTTGTGATGCTTTTTAATTTAGGAGTGGATGTACCAATTTAAGATATTTAACATGGTATAATTAGCAAATACTGGAAATAAAATCTGAGAAAAATACTATTGAGACCTAGTAACACTTGGAAACTTAATTTTGACTCATATCTGATTATAATTTCGAAATGTTAGGTATTTTCCAATTAATGCATATTTATGTTCTTCAAAACTCATATTAATTATAGAAAATATTGTAATCATCAGAAAAATATGAAATTTGGACCAGACCCTTATAATGAACTTTTGATTAGTAGAAAAATATCAGAGATACACTTTAGGTAAAACCTAGATTTGGCCAATCCCTATTTTGGACCTAAAATACCTAGAATATGATGAACATTTATTAATGATGATTAATTGCTATTACTCAGGTGATGACTAGAGATGTATATGATCTAGAATATATATATATATATATATATATATATGTATAGGAATCTCTAAACTCATGTATGTGGGTTTTATTTAAGTATATGACTATGGTTTTCTTGCTTGCAATCATGATATGTATGTATGCTCTCTTATATTTGCAAATATTGGATGTAGTAGCACTATATAGTACTCAATGTTTTATCACTTGTAAACATAAATGATAAGTAGATGCTTTGTAGTTATTTAAGGTGTTCATTATCCTCCTTACAAGGGAATGGATTAATGTTGGCTAGTACACCTCCCTAGAGCACACGGTGTACGGGGAGTTTCCCTAGAGTACTTGGTACACAAGGATGTGCCCAATATTTATGTTTTGGTACTAGTCCACCTTGATAATATAACTCATCTAGAAAAATGAATAAAAATTATTGTATTTTGCTTAATCAATAAATGTTTTCTATGATCTTCCTTCTTTCTTTTTTTTCTTCAAATCTTTTCAAATTATGAAAACCATAAATATATGTATCTTTCTACCCATGTACTCAACACCTTGTGTGTTGATTCATTGTTTCACGTATGTTTTAGGTTCATAGATAGCATGGGATAAAGAAGGGGAAGTGAGCAATTGTCCAAGTTGTACCTATTGTGTTAAGATCATGTTAGCATACATGTTCATAGACTTGTAAATCTTCTTTCAATATGTAAATGTAATTCATGTATTTATAAGTCATCCTGTATTAATATACATGTGAAATGTTGAGAATTTTATGGTGTATGTTATGTTGTATGTTCATGTATGTGCATATTGCTTCCACAACGCACTCTGATACAATTGCCTAACATCTTCAGATTTTGTCTTCTCATCTCCATGGGGTTTTGAGAAGGTGAAAATCCGGGGACGTTACAGTTGGTATCAAAGCATGAACAATAGCTACACCTTACAATTGCTCACCATGAAACATAAAAATAAATTTCACCTTTCACTTTAAAACCTAAAAACTTAGTAAGTTGTTATACATGAACTAGGTTTGACTTAGCCTCTAGGTTAGAACCTAGATGTTCGAGAACTAGGTTTAGACAAGTGCATGAAACCCTTTGCATATAGAGCTCATATGTATTGGGTAGCTACACTAGTCTACATCTCATTCTCACCATTTCACTAGGTGACATAGCACTAGACTATCTAATGTGTGTGGGACACTCAATTTTGCTGATTTGGTTTTGTTTTCCAATCACCTCGAGCCTCAACAATTTTCTCTGACGTCTTCTTTCTCGGAGAAAAACTATTTAATATTTTATTATATATATGTAACTATAAAAATGCGTTCCTCACACTGGGGAGTAGTTAGTGTTCATGCAACCTAAGTGAAAGGGGGTGACATCAGTCTAGAAGAGAGAGTATATGTAGAATAGATGTCTAGAGCCTTATAAGGATATGCGATAGATAGAAGGACAATAGAATGATATATGATGTAAGTCAGGATGGTCCTATATAAATTTCATGTTTGAGGTATAAGTTCTTTATAAAGATCTAAGTTGTATATGAGGTCTGAGTCTAATTTTGGATCATCTAAGACAAGTCAGGTGATGAAAACACATATTGCTTTCTTACTTAAGATGAGCTAAATTTAGATAAAGTTGAATATGCATGAGCCTCAAGCTCTTTTACAAAGGAGGACCTCTAGTGTTAGGACAAGATATGTGGTGAACTCCAGAGAGAGTGAGACCCACAACGAGAGGGTCATAGGACCTACCCTGAGATATATGTGAAATGATGTGTCCTAAGCTGGGTTACTCCTAAGTAGATGAGTTGAGTCATGTTGCATGATTCAATCCTTTATATGAGAGTTGGGTAAAAAAATGATGGGTAGGTGACTCATAATGAGAAAGTCAATTGAGTTAGGTCCTACCTAGAGTGACATATGTTTATGAATCTCATCATTAGCTACTAGTGAGGTGATATATGAACTCTGGTTTTGAGAGTAAAATGCCTTGTGCATAAGATTCTCATAAATGTCATTTGCTTCACTTCTCTTTCTGAATATATAATGGTAGAAACCTCACTTGAGCTATATAGATGATTTTTATATGAGGAGTCACTCATATAAGGCTGACCTATTCTATATTCCCTCCCTCTATCATACATGTGACATCTAAGTTGGAAATTGTGATAAGCTTGACTTATTATATTCATTTCCCTTCATATTGTAAATGAAAGAAATAAGTTTGAAATCATGAGATTAAAAAAAAAATCTTTGGATTATAAGTTTCATGAACACAAAATATAGTTCTTAACCTCAATGCTTCTAAATCCATTCTTCTAAGCTTCAGGATAGCTCTCACAAAATATAGTGAAATACTAATATGTAAATATGAAGATCAAACCCCTCTAATGCTGAAATCCTGGTATGATGTTGATCATAAACCACATTAAATATGTTCATTCTCATAATTCCTATAAGTAACGACATGAAACCTTGGCATCACCGTATGATCAATAGGGTGAAATATGAACCATGAGCGGTACCTTATTAATTTCATATGTATGAATAAAACCCTTATCCTTAAGGGACTATGAGGATGTAAATTCCAAAATATAAGAATGACATGTGATGACTAAGACACTAAGTGATACTATAATTCCTAAAAAAAATGATGTTTCAATCTATATAAGGTGGGGTAGGTATACCCTAGATGATCGAGAACATGTCAAATTGCGATGCATATAGAAATATGAGAGCTTTGGTACATAGAAGTGGTAACCTTTACGAAGTTGAACACTGTGATATCACCTTAAGTATGGCATTAATTGAATTTCAAGGACGAAATTCCATATAAGGTGAGGTGAATGTGATAGCCTAGATTTTTATGGTTTTAATGCCCAATCTAATATTGATTATATATTTAGAGTCAAATGGTATAATAATGATACATGAGGCTTATATGTTCCACTTGAGTATGTTGACCTTGCATTGATGATGCTATGAGTTCAATTGTGATGAATGGTTTCTTTATTTATTAATAGATTTAGGTTCTTTGAGGCCAAGAGTTCCATTTAGCAATCATAATGAATTCAAGTGGCGAGTTGATAAGCCTTAAGGTATGTTAACATCATAAATAGTATAGTTAAGCTTATTGGATCAAGATTGTATTATATACTGAGTTAAATTCAAAGTTTGATATGCCTATTTATAGATTTTGGGAGAATTTATTTTCATGGGCAAGTAATGGTTTTTGTGACAATTATGTGTCATATTGGCCTTTTTTCCCCCTTTGCTTGGGCGCGGTCCACAGTCTAGTGAGAACGTGATCTCAGACTTCAATGGCTATAATCAGACGACCTTTAGTTTTCTCCTACCTCCGGTTAAAATGGAGCAAAGGACTAACTTCGTCATTGTACTGTTTCCTCTGAGTAGAGAGCAACCCTCGAAACAAATGTGATCATTACTGGCTTTTTAGATCCACATCCTCTGCAACTTCCCAACCACCTTCAGATTGTGGCAGATGGCGGCGTGTTGGAGGAGAACAAGAGAAACCTTCTCAATCATTCTCCATCATCTAGCGTAGGCCAGTAGCCAGAAGAAGGGAGAGTAGAAGGGACTCAAGGAGAGCACAGAGTAAGGGAAAACCCCACCAGGACTCCACAAAGTCAAGGTGAGGACCAACGACACCATCTACTAACCAAGGATTGTTCTCTGTGTGGGGTCTCCAATCTCAGCGCCCAACGCCTAGGAGGAAGAAGGAGAGGTCGATGGAGTAGGCCTAACTCATGATAGGGTTTTGGATGTATGAAGATGAGTTCCCAGAGGTCTTACAATGCCTGTGGTTCCATCTCTTAGGAGTTTCAGACTTGGAGGATCTTCATCCTCTTCTCATCCCAGCGGCATCGATGGGCACTAGCGAGCCAACCGCGCTATGATCCAATGCCGTCACCACCTTAGTGAATGATAGAAAACCTATCCACCTACCTCAAGACGGCGATGCACGACTGAATGGGTAAGGTTATGGATGCCAGTTTGATCCCTCCTCGAAATCCCCTTTCTGCGGCAGCGACAATGGGAGGTCGGCGGGCTGATTGCCCTATGGATCCCAGGTAGTTACCATCTCTGTGGGTGACTAACAACCTCTTCACCTCCCTCATGAAGGTGACCCTTTGGTTGAAGCACATCGTCAAAGCTTGAGCTCCTCGTTGGAGTTCCAGGATTGGGCGGTGCCCCGATGGGTCTCAGAACCGAAGATCGCAAAGCAGAGAAAGAAGGGGGGGTGTTGGTTGGGCTTGCGTTCACACGAGAGCAGAGAGAGAAGGCCGAGTCTGGGCAAACCAAGGGTGGACCAGCCAAGTCAAATGTCCCAGCATGAGCATTGCATCCATGAGGAGCCACATGGGGTATCAGGAATGGTCCACAAGGTAAATCATCTTCAGATTCAGACAAATACCATGAATACTGGAAATAGGATTAAAAATAGCTCCCTTGGCCAATAAATCCCCCATAAATATCCATAGTTTCAGAAAAATGTCTCGTGTTATCTAAAATTTCTAGATCAGACTTTTAAAGTAGTTTTGTGATGCTTTTTAATTTAGGAGTGGATGTTCCAATTTAAGATATTTAACATGGTATAATTAGCAAATGCTGGAAATAAATTCTGAGAAAAATACTATTGAGACCTAGTATCACTTGGAAACTTAATTTTTACTCAGATCTGATTATAATTTCGAAATGTTAGGTATTTTCCAATTAATGCATATTTATGTGCTTCAAAACTCATATTAATTATAGAAAATATTGTAATCATCAAAAAAATATGAAATTTGGACCAGACCCTTATAATGAACTTTTGATTAGTAGAAAAATATCAGAGATACACTTCAGATATGTAAACCCTAGATTTGGCCAATCCCTATTTTGTACCTAAAATATCTAGAATATGATGAACATTTATTAATGATGATTAATTGCTATTAATCAGGTGATGACCAGAGATGTAGATGATCCAGAATATATATATATATATATATATATATATATATATATATATATATATATATATATATATATATATATAGGAATCTCTGAACTCAGGGTATGTGGGTTTATTTAAGTATATGACTATGGTTTTCTTGCTTGCAATCATGATATGTATGTGTGCTCTCTTCTATTTGCAAATATTGGATGTAGTAGCACTATATAGTACTTTATGTTTTATCACTTGTAAACATAAATGATAAGTAGATGCTTTGTAGTTATTTAAGGTGTTCATTATCCCCCATACGAGGGAATGGATTAATGTTGGCTAGTACACCTCCCTAGATCACATGGTGTACGTGGATTTTCCCTAGAGTACTTGGTACACAGGGATGGGCCCAATATTTATGTTTTGGTACTAGTCCACCTTGATAATACAACTCATCTAGACAAATGAATAAAAATTATTGTATTTTGCTTAATCAATAAATGTTTTCTATGATCTTCCTTCTTTCTTTTTTCAAATCTTTTCAAATTATGAAAACCATAAATATATGTATCTTTCTACCCATGTAGTCGACACCTTGTGTGTTCATTCGTTGTTTCACGTATGTTTTAGGTTCAGAGATAGCATGGGATAAAGAAGAGGAAGTGAGCAATTGTCCAGGTTGTACCTATTGTGTTAAGATCATGTTAGCATACATGTTCATAGACTTGTAAATCTTCTTTCAATATGTAAATGTAATTCATGTATTAATAAGTCATCATGTATTAATATACATGTGAAATGTTGAGAATTTTATGGTGTATGTTATGTTGTATGTTCATGTATGTGTATATTGCTTCCGCAACGCACTCTGATACAATTCCCTAACATCTTCAGATTTTGTCTTGTCATCTCCATGGGGTTTCGAGAAGGTGAAAATCCGGGGACATTACAGTGAATGTATGATATTAAAACACTTAGGACACATTCAACATGTGACATATTGCAGTGTAACCCCTCATCTTGGGTAAATTGCACTTTTCACTCAGACTATCATATAATGCACAAATAGTTTGCAATTAAGCTCACACCTGAAAATAAACTTCACAAAAAGTCTTAATTACTTTTCAAAAGATTAGAAAAAGTTTGTAAATGACTTGGTTAAGCAAAACTTATAGGGTTAAGCCATAATCCAGGTCAGGGATGTTCCAGTAGATTTCCCAGATTATAAGGAAAAGGAAGATTATACATTGATTCCTCACATGGTCAGGAGATTATCATCAATCACAACAACACATAATAATAATGAAGAAGGATTTACACATCAATTCCTCATTTGGTCAAGAGATTGACATCATCTCAGGATAAATAAGGAAGGTGCTACATCTATTTTTCATTAGGATGTATGGATATACTTCATCCTTCACCGCCGCATATTCAAAAATATGCTCTCTGAATTAAACTCATTTCACGATCAACAATTTCTGACACTGAATGGATCTATGGTCAGGGCACTACATGATGAGATTCCACTTGATTAATTAGGTGCATTACAATATCTTTTAGCATCAACTAGGTTTCAAACATGAATTATAACAAATGCTATAAAGAAGGGTGTAGTACTTCAAATATCTTTGGAACACTTTGAATGTATAACACTCGGGATCTCAGTCCCTTATCACTTCAATGGGAATTCTCATCATCATCATCATGATTACTGGATCTGGGTATTCAAACCCTTAGATCATCACTGAACATTGTTACCTTTGTAACAGGTAACTATTACCTCTAGGTCCTCAGACTAAGGTATTCATCACACTTGTTGTACAAATGTTTCACATAGCTTGCATGGTTCATTAAATATCTTGTCACCTCTCACTAGGCAATAACTATTCACATGGCTCACAAGGCCATTTAAACATCTTGTCATCTCTCACTGGGCAATGACTATTCACATGGCTCATAAGGCCCATTAAACATCTTGTCACCTCTCATTAGGCAACAAATATATTTTAGGTCATCAGACCACATAAACATTACACTTGTTATACAATTATTTAACATGTCTCACAAGGCCTATGCAATAAGAGAAATATTGTAACGCCCCTAACCTGGGTTATGGCCTAACCCTAGATGTTTTGCTTAAGTTAGTTTCTTACAACTTGTTCTTATCTTTTGGGAAAAATAATTATGGCCTTTTGTGAAGTTTATTCTCAAAATTGAGCTTATATGCAAACTATGTGTGCATTATATGATAATCTAAGTGAGAAGTGCAATTTACACAAGATAAGGGTTATGTTGCAAATGTTACATGTTGAATATATTATAAGTGTTCTAAGTGTTTTGTATTTCATGAAAGAGAATATAATGCTAAGTGGTGTCTTGTGCAAAGCCTAATTCTAAGAGAAAACTTGTGTAAATAATGTTAAGTGCTTGGTGCATCAATTGTAGTACAATTTGCAATATATATACAGAATGAAGGGTTAATGTGTAATTTATCACCTCTAGATTGATGTTACTCTTACCTAGTGTTATCTAGAGGAGAGATAAATAAGGAGACAATATGTTTGAAGCATCTTGAAGTGTTAGTACTCTTAATAATAAAGAAACCAAGAAAATGTATAAGTTGAAAGCTATGTACATGAGCCATATCGAGTTGTGGACTTAAGAGTAAAAGTCCCTATTGGCCATAGAGCCATAAGGAGAGTCTCTTATCAGTTTGTGGAGCTTTGGTTTGGCCCATGATGGGTAAGGCACCGCAAGGAAATGATAAGGCATCGATTTGCAACTTGCCTTGGGAAAGATGGAGATCAATATTATAATATAGTTAGTGGGAGAAGACTTACCCTAGAACACAACTCAAGAGCCGCATTTCTTACTTTATCCTTTTTTCATGGCAAAGATAATAGTGGGATGCATGCAAGAGTATGTGTCAACCTTGCATGGCTAGGTGGCATAAAGTGCCTTAAGTTAATGACACCTATTACCCTCTTTTATATAAACCTCAAGTATAAATACCTTGACCTTCATTTGTTGGCAATATTTTCAGATCTTGTAAGTGATCCTCCCTCTTGTATCATGCAACATCCCCTCTTGTGTCGCCCATAGTGAAGAGAGTGGAGTAGTGAAGCTTGGTATCGGCCAAGGAAAAGAGATTTCGGCCAAAGTAGGTTGAAGCATCCAAGTAAGGTGATATCACCCAAAGTGATTAGAGATATCGTGCAAGAGCTTGGAGCTCAAGTCTTGGAGCTTGGAGAAGGCTTATCTTCAACCTTGGAATGTGAGGAGCTGTAGATTGAAGCTTGGAATCTCTTTGAGAGGCGGGTTATATAACTTAAACCCTTCAATATTATTATCCTTTCTTTAATATTGTTCAAATTGTTGATTATTTGTAAATTTGGATTTCCTTTGATCAATTGATATAATCATTAGTTCCAATAAGTAATTGGGATACTTATCCATGATTTGGAATTAGATTAATGATTTTGAGGTTGATGATGATGACATCATCGTTGAATACCCGGTATGGTTGAAGATTCTTGGACAACCCGATATGGGTTGAGGACCCTTGAAAGCCGATATGGGTTGAAGGCTTGTGAAAACCAATATGAAACCCGACATAGAGACTTGCCTGATATGAAGGTAGGACATAATAAGCCCTATGAACAATATGAAGGATTCCTATCTCCTTGTACATGATATAAAGGTAAAACAACACCTTTGCACGATATGAGTAAAACCCTAGGGTGAGGAAGGGGAACCCTATATGCTATTGACCTTCGAAACTCGATACACCCCTTTACTTTGTGTCGGGTTAAAGAACAACTTGGTATCCCCTTTGTGATGTTTTGAGTTCAAGGTTCTTACCAATAATAGGAACATGATATGATAGTCAACATGAGAAAACAATATGATAACAAGATACCACTTAATGTGGGTACCCGATATGGTGAACCCATGAGGCAACCCGATATGGTGCCCAATACATATAATTGATATGATACCTAGGATAGGTAAACCGATATTGTGGATTGACATAGAAACACGATATGGCAATATGATTCCACCAAATGTAAGTACACAATATGGTGAAATCCAAGATGATAACTGATACGTTAACCCAACATGAAACCTGATATGACAACCCAAGAGGCAACCCGATATGATGGAAACCAATATGGAATACCCTAGTACACAATATGAGAATAATGGTCTAACCCATACTTTGAGACACAATGAATTTAATTTAGTTTGAGGGTAATAAGCTAGTAGACCTTAAAGATGAAAGAGAAACTAATATTGGAAAGTTGATTATATAATTAAATCTACAATAATACTCCTGAGATGAGTGGAGTATGAGTTAGGGGTTAATCTTGCTATTGAAATTTTGAAACCCTAATCGGTTGATCACAACCCTAATTCGTTAGGGAGGATGTATTCCTTAGTATTTCATGGTTAAGACATATGTTGAAATTGTTGATAATAACCATGCAAGTATCTTAAGACAATAAGCATGATTAAGTAACAACTATGATGTTATATGATACAAAATCAATGAACTATGTGGACTACATGAATATATACCCTGGTCTGATGACCTAGAGGTAAAGGTTATCTTCTAAATGGTAACAATACTCAGTGATGAATGAAGGGTTTGAATACCCAAGTATGATGATGACAAGAGATTGAGATTCTAAGTGATGTATATGTCCTAGTGAATATAAAGTACCTGATAAATGTAATTATGCTTGTCTTTGTAGCATTTGATATAATTCTTGTTAGAAACATTGGTTGATGAATTAATACTTTCATACATCTTGAAAAGATAGATTTTATACACGTTCTTCATATTCCTTTTCAAGTAAATAGATGTTTTATAATTCTGTTCAATTTTATATTGTTTCCTTTGATAATAATATTGTTGGCAGAGAGTTATATCTCTTGCTGGGACAATAGTCTCACCCCGTGGGATCCACAATTTTTTTAGGTAAGACGCGGATGAGGGATTAAGAACTGAACTGCAGAAGAAGGAGCGTATCAGCAAGGATCATAGTATCTCATGTTGAGTACGCTATCTGTCATGTCTTGTAGATAGAAGTCCTATGTGTCATCTCTGTACTCTCAGGTCCTTGGGAGATAGTTCTTAGTGGTTTTCAAGAATGACTTGAGATTTTGGTTTTCTTATCTTGGTTTTTTTTAATGTTGTTGTTGTGTATATTAAAGTAAAGCAACTGGTACTTGTTATCCTCAAGAAGAGATGAAAAACTGAATGTATAATGTGAACCACATATATAAAAGGCTTTGGCTCCTTGTGTAAGAGTTTGCTAGTTAAAGGATCTATGTGCAATATGGTTTTAATTTTTAGTGATTTTTGTTAATCCACTGATTATGTTAATTCTTCTTAATTAGTAATGATTTGTTTATCGATTTGATGATGATAGTTTCAAATACAACCTTCCCATTATTAGGGTTAGGGTTTCCCTTTATATCCGAATAGGGTCTCAATTTCATATTATCAATCCAAACCCTAATTCATTGCTCCACACATCTAGGAGCATATATTGATATCATAAGTATTCAATCATACTTATTTATTCTCATCATTTATCATTAAATGATTATCAACACAAAGTATGAGTTTCTCTCTCATTCTCACTAGGATATTGATTAAATCATACTTTATTAACTTGGCTTAACCCTTTCTCAAGGTATGTTAGCCTACACTTATCAAAGTGCATTAAACTAATTACATCTTAATGTAACAATTGACATGACATACTTCATGTGTTACTCATCCATGTATATTGGATTTGAGGTGCATCAAGGTGTATCAACCTTGAGGTGCTGGATGATATTTATCATGCCTTGGTGTATGACTTCCCTCATCACTTTTAACTGACTTATGTTCATCAACTTATCTTGTATTAAGGTATTTGCCATCCTAATACTTTATGCACTAACTCATCACATTTGTCATGTAGTGTATTGGTCATAAGTCACACACTTGAATTACCCAACTATCATCAAGTGATAGGGACTCATCTTGGGTTAAAGCATTGTTGATATAGGGTTGACCATTATCAACCACTTTAGGTGTTTCACCTATCAAGGTATTAGCCACAACATTACTTGGTGTTATACTCATCACTCCTAAGAGTGTTTTGCCCTCACCTTTACAAGGTGTATCAGGTTAAATCATGTATGTCAAGTTGAACACATGTATTAGGTTTGGTGTATATCGGGCTAGGCATCATCATATCCCTCATACCCTTACCCATTAAGGTATCAACCTTAACAATCATATGGTGTATCACCTTTACCATACATGGTGTAACATCCTCACCTCACTTGAAGATATTGGCCACACCAAACTTTAGTGTATTGGTCATCACATGTTCTAGGGTATTAACCACCTTACCACTTTTGTCATCTAGTGTATTGGGTTACCCACCATATCATTTTAGAGGTGTGTGCTCAACACTATATTGTGCAAGAGGTGTGTGCTCAACACCATATCGTGCAAGAGGTGTATGCTTACTTACCATATCGGGAAAAGAGGTGTGTGTATGCTTCACACCATATCAGGAAAAGAGGTGTGTGTCTGCTTCACACCATATCGAGCAAAGAGGTGTGTGTATGATTCACACCATATTAGGCAAAGAGGTGTGTGTGTGCTTCGCACCATATCGGGCAAAGAGGTGTGTGTGTGCTTCACACCATATCGGGCAAAGAGGTGTGTGTGTGCTTCACACCATATCAGGAAAAGCGGTGTGTGTATGCTTCACACCATATCTAGAAAAGAGGTGTGTGTATGCTTCACACCATATCGGGCAAAGAGGTGTGTGTGCTTCACACCACATCGGGCAAAGAGGTGTGTGTGTGATTCACACCATATCAGGAAAAGAGGTATGTGCTTGACACTATATCGTGCATGGGGTCTTTTCTTGACCTCATATCGTGCAAAAGGTGTATGCTTGACACCATATCGTGCATAGGGTGTATACTTCATAACCATATAATGTAAAGAAGTATAAACTCATATCCATATCGTTTTAGTGGTTTATGTGCACCACCATATCGGTTTAGATATGCTTGCTTGTGTGCTTGAACCCGATATCACTTTGTAAGCTGATACCATCATCTTCAAGCTCTAGACCTTCGTTATAATTGTTCTAGTACACAGATAACAGGTCTAAGCAACTATTAGAACCCATAGATATATCAAGTATTCAAGAAAATCTCAGAATTGAAAGTAGATCATCAAATATAGAAAGAAAGATGGTGAATAATAACATGTTTGGGTTCAAGTTATATAACCCACCTCAAGAACAACTTCAAAGCTCCAAGCTCCAAAGCTTCATGTTCCTAAGGTTGAAGATGAGCTTATCATAAGTCCAAGTCTCATTCACAACTAATCCATATACAAGGAATCACCATAGTTAAGAACTTGGTGAGGAAGAAAAAAAGGAATAATGATAACCTGAGAATCATGCTTCAACCAAGGTTGAAGATGACCATGACCTTACCTTAAGCTTGGTGCTCGAGCTCCCCTTGCTCCTTGAAATACTATGCACGATATCTAAGAGGGTATGCATGATATATTAGAGAAAGTGAGTGATAGGGGTTGAAAATATTCACTAGTAGGTGAAAGGGAGGGTATATATCCTTGAGGTTCATGGGATAGAGTGTAAGAGGTGTCCTCTTCTTACTACTACTAGGTGCCACATGGCCATGAATGGATTGACACATGTACTTGCATGCATTACATATTTATATTGCCATGCAAAATAAAAACTTGAGGATAATGCAAGGGATAAGGGTCGGCCCCTTTGGTTATCTTCTAGGGCAAACCACTTCCACTCACATTATAATTATATTCACAATTCAATACAACCTTTCCAAAGAAAAGTTACAAGCCGATATCTATTGCTTTATTGAGGTTCTTAGGTCATTTTTGCAAATGCAAAGAGCTAAAAAAATGATACAGGGGCCTAATCTTTGGCTCCTTGGCCGATATGGACTCCCATTTAACACTACAACTCGATACACTCAATATGAGCTCAAATTAGGGTTTCCATTACACAACCCTTCTTGGTCTTTTCATCACCAAGGATACTACCACTCATAAATGATTCAATAATGATGTCTCATTAATTCTATATCCTTTAAATGATACATATAGGAAGTAGTAACACTCTAGAGGTGGTAATTTGCATATCAACCCTACATTTTGGGTAAATTATAATTTGTACCAAAATTGGTGCACAAGGTACTAGCATTATTCAAACAAGTTCAAACTTGGCATTTAGGCTTTCTACAAGCCAACACTTAGCATCATTCTCTCTCTTATGATGCTAAAACACTTAGTTCACTTTCCACATGTGACATTTTGCAATATAACCTCTCATCTTGGGTAAATTGCACTTTGGTCCAAAATAAAGGAACATTGCTCAAACAACATTCAATTAGGACCAAACTTGAAACATAAGTGTGTCACATGATAAAAAACACCTTATAGGATCATATTAAAGTTCTAAGTAACTTACTTAGCCAAAACAAATAGGGTTAACTAATAACCCAGGTCAGGGTCATTACATTATGTACATGGTTATATCACATAATCATGGAAGTATGACAATCTTACTTTCATATCCCATCTTTTAGTTGTATTCATTAAGATGAATCATTATTAATAAATCTTAATAGAACATGATCCTTTAATTTTTCTCATGAACGTAGTTCATGAATCCCAATCATTCTAAGAAGTCTTAATAACATATCTCTGCTTGAGATATTAGGTAAATGTGAGAACAAAATCATTAAGGTATACAACTTTAATTTGTGTATCTTAAAATCTTAGAACATTAGAAAACATAAACCATAATATCATATCTAAGAAGTAGGTAAATATATCATGTTTGATAAGTATGAATACTCATGGGCATGTACCACTTACCTCTCTTGAAGAAAAACTAATTTCTCTTCTCTAGGTTTATTAATTCCAAATCATGTTCTTGGGGATGATGAACCCTAATCACCTTGTTCAGTCAATAATCCTTCATTAATAACTATACTCATTGTAGTTTCTAGGGTTTCATATTTTTGGGTTAAAACATGGAAACTCAGAGTCAAAATAGGCTCTGAATCCTAGTCCTGCATCTAGATCAAAATAAATATATAACTTGACCCCGTTGGACATACCAATTAATTGCTATAATTTATGGAACACTGAAACCTTATTTGTATAAACCAATCATTAATTACCTCAGGTTGGGTATTATTTGGATTTGGCTCAGGAACCACATTGGAAAGGATCTGGTTGACCGCAGTCCTTGTTCGTTCTCAGTGGGTCGAGGGGGGGGGCTCCTACTCTGTTTCCTTTGTTTTACAGAGGACGGTGAGAAGACTCCTGGTCGGCATGGTCTATCATGCTTCAGGAATAATCGACTTTCCATAAGCACATTCATGTTGTTGTTACACCGACATTCCATAATTACCACTAATCATGAGATTAGGGCATAAGTTTGAGGATTATACTTAATACAAAGTTCACTCCCAACTTTTTTCCCTTTATTTTAAACTCTTTGTTTTCTCACATTCAATCACATAAACAAACTTTACAAAGGAATTAAACCTTGATTACTCAAATAGGATCTCTCAACATTAATGATACACATCCATACATTCATTTTGTTCCTCACACTTCCATGTACACACAACATGATAACCAAATATATACTCTATCATTAAGGAAACAAAGATACAAATCATAATTTAGAATTCTCTCACAACTCTATACAAGGACCTAGAGTGACAGGGACCGACTAAACTTAACTAATCTCATAATCAACTCCTGTGGCAGAACTACACTGATGTAATGACATCTTCAGTCCATGAGTTATCCCTAAAAATTATGAGTAGAGGGGTGAGCCTACTCGCTCAGTGAATGAGTACTTCAAAGAAATAATCAAAAGCACTGATATAACTATAGATATAATGTTTTGCAACTGATATCAATTATAACAACAGTACAATTTAAAGAGACTAATGATTCACAAACATAGATATGGAAAAATACTCTAGACATCTACAAGAGTGAATCAATATATGAACATGCTTAATTAACCACAAAGAAAACTAATAATCCAGAAGCATACCAGAATAATTGAATAACTACACACACTTGGATAACCTCTCATTCATCTTATTATGCATAAGTAGTAATATAAAAATATCTAAACATTTTCTCATTATTCTCTTCGTAATCTTTCATTAACTTTGACTTGACCTAACTACTAAACTGACTACTACTATGTTGGCCAACTAAACATAACTGACTGATCTGAATGCTATACTCTTTATCTAAACTCAATTGAACTTAATTAACTTTTCTTTTTTACTTTGCCCATGAACTCACTTGGATTATACCATCCAAGCAAAAGCCACTACTGCGTGACTTACCGTACAAGTCTTAAGATAAACCCGGGACCTTAAGACTACTACTAACTACCTCGGTCTACAACAAGGTTGCCACGTCTGGTCTAACGACGGCTAAACAACGTTCATAAATTGTGGCCCCTTGTCCTGGGTACTCAGGAGGGGTGCCTCTAGGTTAAAAAGCCTCAACTCTACGTAATGTGGTTCCACTAGGGCTGACATGCAAAACAGAGTAACTGCCAGAAGGAGTAGGTCTACAAGGGTTGTATACTTCAACTGGTGGGTACCACTAGATCTCCACTTATTATTGGATACCCCTACTATTGAAATTGTACCACTAGGATCTCTGGTTATTGTTGGGTACTATGCTACTCAACTGAAGTACCACTGATATCCAATCAGTTGATGTTAGATACTCAGTCCGGGCTACTTCTTCCTATATGTGATAGTCCATAGCCTTATTCACCCATCCCACTATAGACCTCCAGGGAGGGTTCTACGGTGTTCAGGGCATCTACTATTACTATTGTAATTTTACTGACTACTTGAGCTATTAGACTGAATTCACTACTGATACTTAGTCAAATGCATAACATATTGGTTACCCTTATCTTAGGGTTTCTCATTTCTTATATTCTTAACATATTGATTACCCTTCTCTTAGGGTTTCTCATTTCTCATGCACATAGAAGAATTCTCATATGTTCAAAAAGATATCATGTCTAATGATATAAACATTTACATTCAACATTTCTTGTATTCATGCATGGTATCAATGACATCTCTATCAGGGGAAATTCCTTTTCTATTTTCTTAAATTACCATAACAACTTATGCATTTCATGTTAATTAACTCAACTAGAGATTTTTGCATCACAAATCAAAATGTGTATGCATATAAAATGATATTCAACTAGAAACTCGAATTATCACATAACTCATTTCAATCAGTCATGCATATGAAACCATGGTATGAATTTAACTAGGGTTTCTAAAATATTGATTAAAATATCATGAATCAAGAATAACCTTAAATAAATGAATTATAACAATAAAAGAATCACATCAGTTGAATTCATGAATCTATTCACAAACTTCCAACTTTCATTCATTTAGGATTTCACCCTCTTTATTGATATATCAAGCAAACATTGATATCATCAAATGAAATACAAGATCTTATCTGACATATATGTATTATGCATTCAGATAAAAAAATCATTTGTAACCAAGGAGATTCAACTAGACAAACCTCTTTATTCAATTATACAACAATTTTAGTCATAGCTAAAACCCTAGATTTGACTAGTTTCATATAAACTCTGCAATTATTTTTGGAATTCTCATTTAGATAATTTTTATGCATTTCTAGTATGATTTATCAACTGGAATGTGTCACAATAGAGAAATAATCTATTTCATATCATCTTGCAAAAGCTAGGTCAAAAGGAGAGCTTAGGGTTTGTAGACACATACAAAATAAGTAAAGATTATTCACAATAGAGAAATAATCTATTTTATATCAGCTTGCAAAAGCTAGGTCAAAATGGCAGTTTAGGATTTGTAGACACATACAAAATAAGTAAAGATCATTGATCATTTAACTCATTTTCATACAATCTACTATTTAAAGAAAGTACCCACTCACCCTAAGGTGTGAAAACACCTTTCAAACACAGTCCATCTCTGAAAATCTCAAACTCATATCAAAATCCTAGCAAATCACTGGATTCTTCTTCCTTTCAACTCGGAAACCCTAGAAATGTGGGATTATGAAGAAAGAGTGAGAAAAGGGGAAGATTTGATACCATATTGAATAAAATTAGAGGAGGGACATAATCTTGTCATGTGAGAGAATATTCACCATGAAAGGATATGTAAAGAAGCTAAACTTACTTGATTTCATCATATCTCAGATAGAGAAACCCTAGATCAACAATTCCACCACTTTCTTCTCTCAAACCCTAACTCTCCCTCTTTTATTAGGATTTTGTTTCTCTGGAATGGATCACAAAATATGAGAGCTCCTTGGGTGCTAGCTTTCTCACATAGAGTAATTTAGGTGCTTGGGTAATTTACACATTAACCCCTCACTATACTTTTTCTTATTTTAGTAGATTTTTCTGTTATAAAAAGTTACTGTAATTTGTTTATTTCAGAGGTCAAACATCCTATAAAAATTATGAAAAATTATCATGCTTTTTAAAACGTGATTTAATAGCTCCAATAAAAATTTTAGATAATTTAGAATTACGAATAAATAATTAAAAATCAAACACTACACTGCTAAACAACACTCTGTCAACATTTCAGTCGAAGTATAGTTCGACCGAGAACCACATTCAAAGAACATCCAAATATTCTAAATTTTTTCTCCAACATGCATGATTGAGTTATACATATCATATACAAAATTAAATTAAACTAAAAATTAATAGAAAATATGAAAAATCATTTACCACACTGCTATCCCGATCAAATTCCATATTCATGTACTATCAAAGCCCTAATTTTTTCCTATTAGGGTTTACATTTCTCAAACCCTAATTCTTCAATATAAAATCATAATTAGAGTTTATTATTAGGTTTGAAACATCACAATTGATCTACTATCATTAATCAAGTCTAAACGATGTTCAATCTAATTAAGCATGTAATCTTTCAGGTAAACCCTAGATTACCAATTAAGCACAAATGCAGTCATAACAGCTGACCTCGACTACGGTCCACAACCAGGACACACCGATCTATCGGATAATCCTTCAACCAGAAAAGGCGGTGGCCATCTCCTTGGCATCAAGATGTTGGTGCTCAACCTGGAGTTATGGCGGAAGGACACAGGCGGTTTGGAAAGAAACCTACTTCTGGAGGAATTCAACAAGAATTGCCACCCCTAATTGGACATCAACAACTCATGCTCTTGGATCAGACCCACCATCGCCAAAGAAGAAGACCAACTTTTTAGCGGAGCAACAATGAAATTGGGTCAAAATTGGTGACTGGTAGGGTTTACTTGAGGTTTGGAGAAGCTTTAGGGGTCACCCTTTGACACTGTGGATGCCAAATCCCCTTCATACAACAGACACCGGCAAAGGGGAAGGAACTAGTTTTGGGCATTTTGTGGATAGGAGAAAGTAGGGTTTGATTCTTAGTATAAATAGGTTCAGTTTTGTATCCTATATCGGTTGGGTGTGTTCCTTTCCTCTGATTTCGATTGGAACGTGAGGTATCTATGAAGATTCAGGATGCCCAAGCGTATCACCACTGGACCCGGATGTCCAAAGGTAGGAGGGGACCTCTGGATGGCTGAGATCACCCAATTTCATTATGCATGTGATCCAACAGCCCAAACTGGAGTCCATCATGGAAACTAACAAAAGAAAAAGCATTTTTATCTAATTAAACTCATTTGTTTGACATTATCTTCACAAATAGATTTTTCCTAGAAAACGACCTCCAAAAATTATCAAAATTTTACCATAGTTTCCCCTTATTATGTAGATGATTATAAAGGAGTAGTTTTCATTTTCATCAGCAAGAAACCCTAAATAAAAATATTTGGGTTCAAGCTTATATAAACTATAATAAATCATCAGAATCTCATCTCTTTGCTAGATTTAGAAAGTTGGAAACCTATATATTGTACATGCCTCTTTCATGTTTTAAGTCAAACAAACCTCTATGTTTCTAAATATAAACCAAAACCATATTTATTAGTAATATTTAATATACTAAATTATTTTCAATTATATGAAATCTCTTCAAAATGTATTTATTGTATCAAAATGTCAAAATGAATCTAAAAAATCTATAAACTTCAAATTTTAATAGTATGAGCCCAATTTTATGTAATATTTGCAAAAAATACCCTTAAGTTTTTTAACTCTTCATTATAGTGTGCATTACTTTTCTCAAAATTTTGGGATGTTACGTAGATAGTACTTAGAATATTTGGGATATTTAGTCTTCATTGGTTGATTTGCAGCAACCTCTGTTGGAGCCTTCCTCTTCTTGTCATTATAATGATTGGAGTTGTTATGAGAAAATTGCTCTTTCTGGGTGATTGTATATTCCTAAAGCAATATCTAGAGCACCTTGGAGGGTGTTATGTCTTTGCTCAGATAGTCTGAAGGTAAGGTATGACTTGAGATCCCTATTAAACTTCTTTGTCTTGTGTCATTCATCATAGCCATGACCATACTTTTGTGAGATTCTAAAATTAATGGCATACTATGTGACTGTTATGTCTCTACTCTATCCGAGTCTAAGGATTTATCTTCTTGACCATTGATAATATGATATTTTGTGGACGTTTTGTACCTATTTTATTTCTATAATGACATCCCTCTCATGATTTTTTCTGTCTATTTTTTATAACCTTGAAAAAAAATGGATTTGACCACCTAAGCTAATATCCACTCTTACTCCATGCAAACAACCATCAGTCGCTACTACAACACCTTTGCTGCATTCATAATAGGTTCATACAGATAAGCATCTTGACCCATCAAGTGTTTCGACCAAGATGGTTTCAATGTCTATCTCGAACAAGATGAGTGGTTTCCTGTCACGACAACAATTGTCCATCAATGGTCACAACTGCTATAGTGGTCACGACCATTACGACAATTACAAATTACAATAGTAGTATCGATTGAGACAGAGGTTGTGACCAAGATAGTGGTTTCAACTGAGACAATTATCATAGTCGTTACGAAGGTTGGGACCATGATGGAAGAGGTAACTACGACAGAGAACATGATTGAGACAATAGTTTTGACCGTGACAACTTTGGTCGAGACATGAGTATCGACCGCTACACACTTCTTAAGTCGGTGAGCTATGCATATAAATAGACCCAGACGTCACCATGCATGTGGGGGGTCATAAAGAGAGGATGAAGTGTTGTAGCATTCCAAGAGTCACCCTCGTCCACATCCATTGATCTTGGATCTCTGAAGATGAAAGTTAGAGGAGAGAGAGAAGATTTTCCACCCTCTACACTGATGCCAGATCTAGATCTGAAGGAGCATTGTTGATGTATTGCCTCCTCCCTTCTTTATATCTATCATCCCCTGCACACTGTTTATCCATCCCCTTCGTCTATCTTGATGTATTTGTTCTTTTGTATACCTGTTATGTTGCTCGTTAACATGAGTAGCTAAACTCATCGCTTGGGTTAGGAGTAGCCACTAAGGCTCTCCAAACATGTATATACTTACATCCATTTGAATATATATGCTCTTAACAAAGTTTATCTCCATTGGCCTGGTCTTAATGCTTTACTTTTATGATTAGCTACCATCTTGTGATGTTTGATTGTTAGTGTCTCAAAAGAGTAACACTAATCTAAGTTTTTTAGAGTTGCATGAATGCATGAGAATGTTGGAATGCTAAATCTAATGATCATATGAGTATTATTGTGATTGTTTGATTGTCATCTCAAGAGAGAGACAACCTTATAATTTTGATCTATCCTAAGTTCGAGAGAGGAGGGAATAGACATATATGATGATTGCTTGTAATCTTGCTAAGGGTATACAAAGGGTGTGAGTATTGCATGTTAGTGAGAGATCTTAGTAGGTGAAATCCGATCCCAGTTCCCATCCATATCTTGTTACCACATGCTTGTTTGCTTTTACTCTCTTGTTTTGTTTCTTTACCTTTCTTTTACTTGTTTGTTTGTTTGGAGTAACATCATTCGATAAAGAACACCATCTTAACCTACCCTTTTCTGGATGGTGTAACTGAGATAAGATTCTACGTTCTTAGTAGTTATCATCCTTGTCCATGCGGATTGACCCCATTTACCTCATCAGACCTAGTATAATAGTTGCGGGGCCCTAATAGTCGGGTTAAAAATTTAAGAATTAGACTACTGTAGATCCTCTTTGTTTAGGACATGTGATTTATGCTATTCAACCATAACCTTAGATATGTAATGGTCTCAAAAGGCCCTTGAGAGCTCCTCCCATGTGACTAGAGAGCATTAGTTTCTCAAGATCCTAGCATGTTCTCTCACTAAGTGGTAGTTGCACCTTTGAGAATGTGAGTCCCAAAACAAACCCTGGAGTGGTTAGGGAAATCTAGATCATGGAAACAATGTTCAATGTTTAACAACAAACTTTTATCTTTACCCACCACACCCAACTCTTCTTCTCCAGTGTAATAGTCAGGCTTGATCTTTAAAAAGTCAACTAGGGATAGATCGAGGGTGACCCTAGGGTTGACTAGTTGATCCTCTCCTCTTCCCATGGCAATGACAATGGCCCTAACCATGACTTCAAATGACACCTTGGGAGTTTCTTGATGTGGAAATTCTCGATGGTTTTGTATGATATGAGAATCATCCTCTTGCTCACCCATGGGTACCTTGTCATTATCACCTCTCTTCTTAGGTTCCATCTACGAAAGAGGACACAAACTAGATGATAATATGAGAAGAGCTTGGTGGCCAACTATACTTTTAGCTATGATACCATTAATGTAACACCCCACTTGTAAAAACATACATAACATAGAGCATAAGCATAAATTGCATTCACTTCAATGGTGGTGTCACAATCATGATATCATTGGACAACAATAGAGTTCATATGTAGCCATCACATGATAAAGACAACAATTCCCATTCTCAAGTCCTCAACATTACTCACACATAAACTAAACTAAACATGATAAGTTTCTCATAACAAGGAAATAAATATAAACTAGGCATAGATGACACCCCCACTAGATCCTTTATTCTAAAGATCTCAAACTAGTCCTTGCACGTCAGATGGATCTACTCCTCTATGATTTCTCCTTACATGTGATAATAACACCCCCAAACATGCATCAATAATTTGTAAGTGGACTTGGACATATTATCTCTTAAAGAGATCATTAAACTAAAAAATAAACTTCAAACATTAAAGAAAATACACATTTACTTTTTAGAACATTTCTTTTATCTTTACCTTTATAAGAATCCTTGAATTTTGCACCAAAGTGCCTCTTCTCTTATGAACATAAGTCCCTCTTCTCTTATGCACCTAAGTACCTCTTAGTTTTCTCTTAGGAGCCTCTTATTAAGGATTTTATATAAGTTATCTTTTATCATTCTCTTTCTCTTGACAACTTTTGATTTGTTCTTAGATCTTACTCTTAACTTTACTCTTAATGTACATGGGAGATGATACAAATACTATTGGCATGACATCAAATTCAATTCATTGTATATCTATTGACTTTTATCTTTAAAAAAATTGAAGCAATGAACAATACATCCATAGCATTTCATCTACATTGTACATACATATATACAATCAATCAATAGTTATATGCAAAGTGCATGGACCACTCACCATTCTTGGAGAAAGATCATAGTTTCTCTTCTTTGGTTGAAGAAATCATATTCACATTTGTGGGGTTTATGAACCCTAATTATCTTGTTTCTAATATATTCTAGGGATGAGTTTGTATTTTTTTTAATCACCTTAAATCCTAACATAAACTTATTAGCAAACTATGATTTGGTTGAATGGAAAACAAATTCTAAAACCTAGAAATTCAGATTCCAAGTTCAAATCCAAACATATTTAAATTGATTTTTTTGATGAAAATTTGATCGAATATCAATTTTCAAATAACAGATCGATCAATAAAATTGAGGAAATCCATGTGTACCCATTATCCACTAACATCCACCTGGTTTCATGATGGGGCGGCCCAATAGACATTACCGATGTGTCTCATAACCATTATCTACCAAAGCATGCATTAGCTACCACCAGGGCATCAAAAGACCAAAATACCCTAAAATGAACTTGTGCCATGGCCAAAAGAACACAGGAGGAAATTGAAAAAATGTTGTTTGGGACTTCATCTTCTCAGCTATGAATGATGCAATGGACAATGACAAGAATAATGAGAATTTGAGATTCAAAAACCTGATTCCCATTTGTTGTGCTTGAAATTGAGGTGTTATGCACCTTCCTCACTGCCTAATGAGCTAAGCAAACTAGGGATTGTGAGTTATGGTGGTCATGTGAAGGAACACACTCCTTCACCATGAGACAATAGAAAAATTAGGGGGGAAACATGATATTGGTCCAACCACTACCTCAGAAGGGATAGTTCAAGACCATCAACCCCTAAGGGTGGTTGAAATAATAAAAACACTAACAGGGAGGTCTAAAGCAGAGGATTGCAAATCCTACCCAAAACAATAGTTAAAGAAGGAAAAAGGGGAATTGGCGAGTATTGTTTGAGGCAAGGGATAGTGACCAACCTAAATTGCACATACAAAATGGAGCAGATCTAGAGTATTCAGACTCTTAGATTTGTAACCCAGCACTCAGGCTCCCACAACTATTATATGGGGTCCAATGTAGCAGATCGGGGTTGAACCACATGGACAAGGTTGGTAAGTGTTAGGAACGTAGAGCCTTAGACTCAAATACACCAAATAGAGGGGTAGATTAAGACGGTGTTCCTTATGGAATAATGTTACTCCAAACAAAGCAAGAAAAGAAAAGTTAAGAAAATAAAATAAGAGAATAAGATCAAACAAGAAAGATGTAACCTAGGTATGGATGGGAACTTGGATTGGGTTTCATCTACTAAGATCTCTCATGAACATGCAATACTCACACCCCTTGGTATACCCTTAACAAGATTACAAGCAATCATCAAATATGTCTATTCCCTCCTCTCTCAAGCTTAGGATAGATCTAGATTATAGGTGTCTCTCTCTCAAGATGGCAAACAAACAATCACAAAGCGAACCATATGATCCTTAGCTTTAACATTCCAACATTTTCATAGATTCATGCAACTCCATAACTCTTAGATAAGATTAATACTACTCTTTTAAGGCATTAACAATCATACATCACAAGATGGTAGCTAATCATGCAAGTGAAGCATTTAAGAATAAGAGCATGGATATAACCATTTCCAAGAATATATATATATTCAAAAGGATGTAAGTATATACATGTTGAGAGATCCTTAGTGGCTACTCCCAACCCAAGCAATGTGTTTAGCCACTCATGTTAACGGGCAGCATAACAGTGCTACAAAAGTGTAGATACATCCAGACAAATGAAGAGGAGGAAGGTACAATGTGAGGGAGATGATATATCTAAAGAAGGAAGGAGGTGATACACCAACAATACTTCTTCATATCTAGATCTGGTGTAGTCATGGAAGAAGACAACTCCTTTTCTTGAAGAAGAGGATGGTGAGTCTTCTCTCTCCTCCAAATTTCATCTTCGGAGGTCCAAGACCAATGGAGATCAATGGGGATGGCTTTGGAGTTGGGCAGCACTTCGTCGTCTTTTTTTATCCCCCCTTTTGTATGTGAGGCCAGGGCCTATTTATAGGCATCACCCGCCCACTTAACATCCCTGTCGCAATCGAGACAAGTCATGGTTGTGACTTCTTTCTATGTCGCACAGTCACAGATGTGACCCATGTCGTGACCGAAACAATCATCCTGGTCAAAGACATTATCTTGGTCGTGTCAATGTCTCAGTCGGGACCACTCATCACGGTCATTACCACTATTGTATAGTCACGGTCGCAACATGTAATTGTTCATCTTGCTTGAGATAGACATTGGATGTATCTCAATTAGGATGCCTGTCTGGATGCATTTGTCTTGACTGTGACCAAGATGTATTAGTAGCGACCCAAGGTGAGTCTGCATGGATTAAGAAAGGATATTAGGTCAAATCCAAATATTGTTCAAAGTCATTAAAATAGGTAGGAAAATTACAAAAGGAGTGTTATTATAGACATAAAATAGGTGCAAAATTCTACAAAATTACATGTTATCAACTCCCCAAACTTAGAATCTAGCATGTCCTCAGGCTAATAGATAGAATCAAATCACTGAGCGATGAGCTATAAATGTTTTTCTTTTTGATGAATACACCATCACAAAATTATTCCATCCTTACAACAAAACCTTTGTGACAAGCTCAGATTCACTTCCTGAGGTTCTATCTCCTTCCTTTATTCCCAAACTTAAGTGACTTTGTACTATTTCCACTACCTTTTGCAGTAAAGGACTCTCCCTTACAATGACTTCCCTGCCCTTAGTTTCTATCTATACTTGTAAACGGTTCCTGCATGGGGTAGCTTTCACACCCGACCTTTATTTTGATTGTGTCTAGGCTATTGTGCTAGGGTAGGTTAGGCTTTCAATGTTTTCCTGCACTGCTCAATCTGCCTCAACCATGATGCTGTCATAAAGATAGTGTTGCCCAAATGGGCCCTGATGTAGTGTCATGTGGTTGTATGAGATTTTCTTCGAAATTCAAGTGGGTATAACTTGGCTTCCAGATCCCACTTCTGAGCACAACATATCTACATTCTTGAGTGCAGTAATACATCGGACGTGTGAAATCCTTTGAAATCTTTTCAGGAACAACTCTCATGATTTTATCTATTTTTGGCTTTTAATTCTACTTTTAGGCTTGGGAAAAAGGGTTTGTAAGATTTACGGGCGACCGAGCCTCTTTTCAACCCAATGCAGGGATATTTAAAACCAGAAGGGGTAGTTGTTTCCATCTTGTGGGAGGTGTAGACTTTTTACCTAGTACTACCAAGCTAGGGTGATTAATAGGGAGTGTGGCTGGTAAAGTCCTTCTTATTTCTAGGGATTCCATAGATTCAATAGTGTTCTTCCGCTTTACATAACATTTTGTTGTAAGAATGGAATAAGATCGTATCATTGTGTCTTTTCTTTTATGTGGATTAGTAGCTCATTGCATCACTCTAGAAATGATTATGCTAAAAGGTAGCAAGAGGACAAACAAGTCTAAGAATGGGGTTATTGAATAATTCTTGGAAGATATCAAAATTGTGAACTATAGTAAAAGGTTTAGTTAATGAAAGAAATTTCAAAGCTTAAAATTGTTCAAAATCATTTCCTACTATGTAGGGGGTATAAGTAAGAGTTTGTACAAGTTTCTTCAAGTTTGGAAATTAAAATTAAGTGGAAAAATTGTACCTCTCTTGGCCATTTATAACTCCTCCCCCAAACGTATCATCCATTGTAACTTGGAGTGTCAAAGGTTAAGGTATAGGTATGAAAAGGCCTACTTTATTTTTGCTATTTTTCAAAAATTTCCCATTTTGACTATAACAACATGTCAGTGTAGCCTCCTCAAAGAGCGTGATATCTTTCATGTTGTAGGCTTTTGACTTTCATCTCTCATAGGGATAGGTTTTCCATCCCAGCTAGGAAATAGAAACCACAATAATTGAATAGAGGCATATGCTATGGACTCATGTGAAAAAATTGTGTTTTCTTGAAGTCCTTGGTCTTTGAAATTTTGTACCCCTTGCCATGCTTGTGGATCATTTCAATGATTGCCTACGTGCATGTTACTGCCTTTTCTACATTTGGCATCTTTGGTGTAGTCATGTTTGTATACTTGTTCAGTGCAAAGGCTAAATCTGAGCTATTGTATAGAATGTCAGTCTTTGCTTTGATGTTGACTATAAGGAGCATCTAATAATTATCATGTAGTATTGGCAAGAAGATGAAACCGAACAGTGAGTCCTTTAATAATCACTGCAGCAATGTTTTTCTCATGACTCCTCATCAGGTAGGCAACTTTTGCCAATTGCATCATATGCAACTCTTGAAAGATGTCATATGCAACTCTTTGCCATGATCACCTCCATGCCTCAAGGTGCTAGATCCTATCTAGGTCACCTTATAAATTCCAACCCAAAGCCAACACAATGAATATGCACCCTGCTAGGGCAGACCCACATATCCATCCTTCACGCTTCCATGAGATAGACGGTGCACCACTCTAGGGCGTGCCAACACTTGGCCGATCAAGCTTTTCACGTGTGTCGCATTTGGAAGGCATCTAAAACTTTAATATTTAATGAGGGATTTGGTTTTTATAGGTACATATACATATCCAATCACCACAATATATAGTATGTATCATATACATGGTTATCCCACTGGAAGACATGCGAAACGATAAAAGCGATGATTATGGCCATCCTAATGTGATTCCTCGAACCAAGAGGAATCACAGTCATCTAGGTCTACCTCACATGCAACCTGTCCAATATGAAGTGCTATAGACGTCTGAGTTGATCAACGCATCACATGAATGACCTACTCGCTCTGGTCGATCGTCTGGGTGCCACCAACCGATCGGTTGGCTCCTCCAACCGATTGGTTTTCCTGGTCATCGTGCATCTCCTTAGGTCGCCACTCACTTTAATCGCTCCCTGAGTCGATCGTCTAGATCACCAACTGATCGGTTCACTCCTTGAACCGATCTTCTTAGTTGTCGTGAGATTGTCCTCTGTTCTTTGACATAACAGGAAATAAAAGATCTATCCTATTTACATTTAAATTGGGAAACCCCAAGTTACATTCGGGGGGGGGAGAAAAGGTAGGAAAGAAATCTCGAGTTATCTCGAGTTACATCAGGAATAGGAGATAGGGAATCGGTGTGCAGACCGAGATGCAAGCAACCACATACAACCAAGCACACACATAGGGTTTATTGACCATAACCACACTATACATCCACCACAAAACTCGTTTAAGGGAGACGCATATCGAGTGCATTCATATTACATATCATATATGTATATCGGGATTTGTGTATTTAGGATTGGACATGCATAAAGCCAATTTTATTCGCATCGTATGCAATAAATAAAGGAGACAAACCAAAATCGATCATATCGATAATCCTAAAGCATAGAGCAGTTGATGTGGTTCTGATACCACTTTTGGGTTTTAGGGGAGATAGAGAAGGCAACGGAAACAAAAATTTTCTTCTCCCAAACCCATAATAAAGGAAACGTGTCAACGTCTATACAATAGGAAGGGTGGTTTGTGAAGGCGTACCTTGTCCCGAGGCTTGCTCGGTGACTTTACCTTGCGGCTTGCGCAGTCTTCACCACCGGTCTTGGACGGTGTCTGTGCAGCTCCTGGTCTCACCGGGACTGTCAGGATTGACAGTTGTCCTCTGAGCGGAAGAAGTCTCCCACCTCTGAAGTAGTCCACACAGACCACCTCGAACTACGATCTCCTTATACCACAAGGAATCGGAAGGATTCACACCCTCCTGTCGACGTACTAGTCACCGACACACTCTCCTACCACCAGTCGCTTTATATAGTTGTCTTTCCCTTGTTGTGCCTCCCTTATCGGGTAGCACTTGCTTAGGCTCTCTCTCGGTTACCAAAACTAGAGAGAACGACAACTTTGCAGAGCAACTGATGCACTGAGTTGTTGTTCTGAGAAGCCCCCACTACCCCTATATATATAGGAGGGTCATGGGACAAGGTTCTCTATCCCGGGCAATGCGGGATTAATGCATGAGTAGAAGGGTTCAAAATTTTCCACAAAACAACCAACTGCGCCACCTGAACCGATCGTTTCAAGCATGAAACAGTCAGTTGGGGAGTTGAGCCAATCAGTTCACACCTCAACCGATCGGTTGGGGCACCTGAGCCGATCGATTCACTTCTGAGCCGATCAGTTCGTGGTCCTGATCCAACTCAAATTGACTTTCAAATTTGTTTCTGATTAATCAAATATTAATCCTTCTCCAAATCGAATTTGTACAAGTGAAACAAATTGTATTTGCAAAATAGTCTTCTAACTTTCCAAACGATCTCGGTTAGACCAGTTGAGTTGATCGGTTCAACCCTTGAACCGATCATCTCAGTCTGTCTTGAACCGATCAGTTCATCACATGAGTCGATCGGTTCAGCAACCTGAGTCGATCAGTTCATCACACGAGTCAATCAGTTGGAAGTGCAAACTGTGCAAAATCAGTAAATTGCAGTTTCAATCAATCCGATACTCTAATCAATCGATCCAACACCTTGAATACTCTGATTTTGAGCTATCAATTGATTAAGTGTTTAATTGAACTACTAAAATCCTTTAGTAATCAATCTAATCATCATTTGTGGATAAACTCCTCTTCCAGGTTAAATCCTATGTGTGTGACCCTGCAGGTCCATTTCACGTTGGCAGTGAAAGTCCATAACACTTATGACTTCACAAGAAAAGAGTGGTTCCTAGTCGCACATCAGTGCTACCCAAGTGAAATAGAAGTTGGAGAACAACTTTCAATCCTACAATCTGTGAATGGTGTTACAATGAATGTATAATTCCTTTGTCACTGATATCCTGAATGAACTCAAGGCATGGAACAATCATCCTGTCAACGTTCATTCACTTTCTTGATCTCAGAGTAGATTGGAGGAGAAATGTATGACATCAATATCACATACTGATTCACACATGCGTGCGCACGCCTATCTCAATCTTACTCATCAAGTGGCCATGGATATCAAACTCCCTCAGGAAGGACAAATCCCATATCTATCACTCAGCCCTCAAAAGCCCCATGTGTCAAAGCCACCCAATCATCACCTTTATAACAACCCATGTTTTAGGATTGCGTTTGATGATGTCAAAGTGTACCCAACGACATGTGTTGAGTGCAGTGATTTCAGGTCAAAGAATCACACTCACCACTATCACAGTGAGAACTGACTGTGACTACCATGTCATGGTTCCATGTGTCAAACTCACGGTGGGTCTGTCTGGTAAACTTGTTCTCTGACAAGTACCTATGTGTTTGGTTTGATATCTCCATATCATGACTAATGAGATTCCGTCATCAACCAACACCACAATCTAGTCTTGTGTGTCATTGCTGTCTATCTACCTTCCACAATGACATCCGACTAGGGACATAATAAGAATGTACAAACTCTTAGCATCCGTATGATCTCATCATTCAGGTCCTCAACCTGAAAGCATACGTCATTGAGTATTATCATTCTCTAAACATTCAATATGTTCTTATCATTATCTCATAGGACTGAACCAGAAAGAATTGGAAGCTTGTCTTTGATCTTAATCAAATCAATCTTAATGTATCCCACCAATCATCCCATGATTGGCTCTTAGGGCATACATACCAACAATTCCCATTATGTTGGTCACTCTCTACACCGTGATGTCTAATGGGCCCCAAGCCAAAGGTTTAGGTCCCGAAACATGCAAGAAGGGAGTCTTCTACAGCCCGTGAGACACCTACTTCTCTACCACCTACTATGCTAGCAAGATTCACCTCTTCATATATTTACCTATTTCCATACAAAAAATCACCTCTTCCTACCACTTCATGCTCAATGAGGAAGAGGATGTCATCTACTGCCTCCTTGCCTCTTTTCTAGTGCTAATTACCAACGTTTCTTATACAAATACAATGGATGACTTAGGATTTCTTAAAGAAGGCAAACAATTACTCAATAAACTAGGCATCACATTGTGTTTGCAAACATGATGAGAATTATTCATGGCTTACCTATGAGTTTTTTACCGTACTCAAAGCTAAAGTAGGTCCAAAAAAGAAATATGAACCTTTTGGAATTATCCAATTCTGTATGATGAACATGCAATTTAGAATTATTTTTAGGGCCTTCTGTGAGTTCATGGGTTTTACTATTATGGTACCATAGTATTTCCACAAGGTTTGACACATATTCCTTTTGGAGCAAAATCATTGACAAGATGGTCCATTAAGAAATTTCTGCATGAGCTTTTTACATGTGGAATCCCATCCTACACTACATTCATAGGTTGTTGAGAACCATACTCTTTTCTAGGAAAGAGACCCAGGTGGTAGTTGGAAAGGTGGATCTCTTCTTTCTTTGGTCTATGTTTCACGATTACTAGGTTAATGAAGGCTACCATGTTCTTCAGTGGTTATTCCACATTTAGAAAGATTCCACAGGAGATATCATTATAGGTGGTTTGATCACGCAATTGGTGAAACATCTCAAAGTCGGTCTCTCAAGCATTAAGTATTTAGATAGAAGGAGTTGGGTTGATATCCATTTTCAGATTTCTTCCAACCTCGTTATTAGAGTAGACAATAACAATGAGAAGTTTCTAGAATATTTCCACAACCATACATGTCACCTCCAGCTCCCTGGCTTGGAGGTTATCACCTTAGAGAAGAAAGAGAACTAGAAATGCACTTATGATGATGATACAGCTCCAGCACATGGTGACCAACCAGAGTCCTCCTTAGCTAGGGTAACACGAGAACCTCCTCCACCATCTACCAACACTCATATAGAGTATATATGGGCATATCAAGACATGTGTCACAAGTATGGTTATGTCTTGCAACATTTTGAACAGAAGGATGCCCACCTCTCCCATCTCTCTAAATATTATAGAGAGATTCATAGCATGGTTTTACAGATGGATGTCTGGAGCATTGTCCAAGATCATTATAGTTTCCCAGTCCAGCTCACTCTACCACCGGACCCCTCAGTTGGTGAGATCATGGATGATGACAATTTGGAGCAACATTTTAAGGAGCCTAGTCAGGTTCTGACCCTACCTTCTAATGACACCACTTGAAGTATCTGGTCATAATCCTCTTATTTTTCTATATGCTTAGGGGGAGAGCAACTGGATTGTAGCTGTAGTTATTCTGTTTGGTTTCCTTTTTGTTTCTATTTTCTTGTCTAGTTATGAAAATATAAGCATGACTATGAGCATATGTTCTTGTTTGGCTAAATTGTTGTGATCATTGAGATAATAGTTGAAGAACCCTAATATGCACATTCATCAATTTAATGAAAACATTGGGCTAATCATCTATGTTGTCTTGATATTCTTGCCATGGCATGTTATTCATTTTGTCTCACTCACAGCTCAATACATGTAATAGTTCAAATGCATTAGATTAATCAATATCAAAGATTTTTTTAGTGTTGTTAATGATTTTGCCAAATTTGTATTGCATTTTCTACAACACCCTTTTTGTGAAAATCTTTACAAATAAAAAAAATAATGGGTTTTAGTCGCCTTTCTGCATTACTCTTCTTCTTGTTGCAAAAATTGAATTCAATTAAGGTTATGAGATTCCAAAATGGGACATGAATCATGTTAAAGGGGTTTTGTTTTATCAATTAAAAAATAAAAATTAGAACCCTATAAAATATGTCTAAGTCACCCACATAATTTCCTAACTCAACAGAGGTTAGATGTTAGGTCAGAAAGAGGGTCAATAAACCCTAAATGACACTTCACATGTGCATCAGTCTACATTAGCCTCCGAGTGCCATACATCAAGCTCTTAAATTTAAATCTTAATTCTTATGAAGAATTCATTGAAAAATTGTTGACATAAAGTCATAGTTTCAATTTTATTCATCTTTATAATCAGAAGGGTTTGGTTTCTTTTTCTCTACATTTTTGGATTTTTCATCATAACTCTATTCATTTCTATCTTGTTGATTTTTCCAATGTGATTTGACCACCTTAATGAACTTAACTTCCAATCTTGAGTGTTTGAAATGAATTCATACCTAGCTATAATATCTTGGTGATGTTTGGCATGTTATGATTAAATTCTTCCATTCACTAGATTGATATTTGTGTCATTCTATTTCTTTAATTGAGTGTCAACATTTCCTTTTTCTTGACAACAATCAATGGTTTAAAATTAGGGGGATTTGATGTGCAGTTGTGTTGCATTCTTATATGACATGCCACCTTCTAGTGTGGCAGTTCCAGCTCAGAAACCATAAGTAACATGCCATGTTAACTTACCAAAACACCGTGTTATCTATTGTCTCTTCTCAAAATCTAAATATGAACTTCTCCATGCTATCTGATTGAATTGAACCAACTTGGGATGCTTACCACAGACCATTTGAAGAAAAAGATGATCGGAGCAGAGCCAGAGGAGTTAAAGGCAATTTTGGAGAAAACAAAATAGTCACTCAAGAGCGAACCACCTTCTTCTTCAATTCGTCTTTAACAATTTTAGCATAGATCTCTATTCTCCTTTCCAGCCACTCAAAAGAGAAGGTTTCTAGATATAGAGTGGTATCAAGAATGGAGTTTTGACTTCTAGCCATAGTTCTTCCTTTGTTCTACTACTTCTTCAGATATTTTTGTTCATCTCTCTCTCACTATGTCATGTATTATTTCGCTTGCTGCATGTACCTACATTTTCTAGCCATGCATGAGTAAATTGTTTATTCTTGGGCATGGGTGATTAACACCATGTCATAACTTTATGGAACATGATTTTCTTATGTAATGCTAGTTTTATCACTATTATAAGGTATTAAGGTACATTGGTGTTCATTTCTTCTTACATGCTTGGCTGGACACTTTATATGTATGCTTTATGCCCCTTGTGTAATATGTGAAGATAGCATAGGAGTAGGGAAATGTTACCTTATCTATAGTGCCATGACCACGGGAGTGACTGGGAAGTTTTGAGGAACAAAGGTTTGCATTCTGAATCAAAGTACATGCACGAGAGTACTATATAATGTTATGGTTCTTCTACAGTACCGAGAGGGGTGTATGATAAAAACCTCCCTTTGTGTTATTCCAAGAATGTTTGAATTTCATTGTTCTTCATGTTATGTTGTAGATGTGAAACCTTGTACTCAAAATCTTCTAATATAATTATGATCTTTGAATTATGTGATCCTTAATTTAGTTTCTTTCTTTCTAATCCAGTTAGTTTATTTGCACGAAACCAAATTCACTTCTTGTAAATTGATCTAGATTGTTGGAGTTCATTACTCGTGTGTTTAACATAACCTTGTTCCTTGGACAATCTCAAATATACTACACACATGTATACTTGTGTGGTAGTTCTCAAGTTATAAATTTAAGACTTGTACACACATCTAATACCTTCTTTAGATATGTCTTCAGGGTCAATCTTGTTATGTCTAGATTCCATCCCTCCTATAATTTTATTCAAGATGGTATTAAATCACTCTCTTTTCTCATTATTTCTCTACAATTACCTATTCCTAGGGTTTTTGAGTTGGAAGGAAGAAGAAAATGGTGGATTGCTTGTAGTTTAATATGGATTCAATGAAATCAGATGTTGGGTTATGTTTTTAAGGTGTTTAACAACTTAGGTGAGTGGGTACTTCCATTTAATAGTAGATTTTCCTAGAATGGTGCTAACAAACTAAAACCTTTAGCTCCGTCTATATACTACGATAAGCCTAAATTTTTCTATTAGTTCAAGTTTGTACAAAATGATTTAGAAATGGATTATTTCTTGATGTGGTAATATTCAAATGATAAATTCATATTATAAATGGATACAAAACATCTAGAACACAATTCCAAAATTTATTGCATACGTTAAAAGAAATTATTGAAACCTAGGGTTTTCGATTATATTTGAACTTGTAGTATATATCTAACTAAAGAACATTGCCAATCAGAATGTTATTATATATTATTTGATTTTATCTTAACATTTAGTACAAATACATCAAATATTATCTTGGTATTTAATTGAAGTTATCACTGTTTTCTTGATACCTCAGTGAAGAGGGTGAAACCCTAGACGAGTGAAAAATTGGGAGTTTTGTGAATAGATAGAATGAAAGTAAGTAAAAATGATTTGTTTGAAGGTTGTAGTTTTATTTAATCATTTTATTCTTGATGCATGATACTTCACTGAATAGTGTGAAACCCCTAGTTTAGCTCCATTCCAGGGTTTCATCTACATGTTTTGTTGTATGAGAGCTAGTAGAAATAGTCTTTCTACCCATCAAAGTTTAAAGGATATGTCTAGTTTTACCAGCTAGCTATTTAGCCATCGAGGTACTTAGCTATCAAGGCCAAATGTGGCAAGGCCCATTATAGACTGGGTAGCAAGTTAGAAGATTTAGAGTCATGGGTCTACTCTAAGTCTTATATAGTGAGATCATATATTGGTATGATGATTTCACATGTTGTGGTACACTTCATGTGGGTTCAGGGCATGATAAGATGAATAAGGGATTAATCAAGTATGTTCATTTATTATTTTCTTATTTGTAGTTATTTGAAGTAACCTACCATATGTATGTTTCTTTATGATTAATTAAGTATGTTCATGATTGATTTACTCTTTGTAGATATCTACAATAACTTGCCATTTAAATGGTTTGAATGACTAGGTCCTTTATAGTTCTTTGTTTTCATCTTTAAATCTACTTTCTCTATCTTATATCTTTTTACTATTAAATTTCTTTAAATTGTTTCTTATAAGTCCTCATTAACTGGGTGAGTAGTTCATTACTCTACTCATGGAATATATAGGTACACCCTTAACATCTGGATAAGTTACACCCAACCAATTAATTTTGATTGGATGCGCCCAAAGCACACAACAAGGATTTTTCAAAATTTATAAAGCCCTAATAGGCTATCTTGCATAGAGTAATATCACTTCGCCCACAAGCACATGGGATCGTATTGTATTATAGGATAACAACAAGATAGGGTTTGATACTCATGGAGAGAGGGGAACTAGAGCTAGGTCAGTTTAGGCTAAGTTCCTATTGTGGAGTGTATGGTTTTTAAGGCTTAACCTTGGTTTTGTTGATTATGCTAATGATCAATTAAGAAAATAATGATAGCAAGAATTCAAAATATTTTAACCATAGACAAGTAATTATAATTATCTAGAAAGGAAACTAAGCAAGAAAAGAGAAAATAAGACTAAGGCAAGGAAGCAAGATAAAGGTTAACACTAACACTACTCTAGCAAAGCAGTCCTAATTAGCAACCTAGAGGAAGAATAGCTAAGGACTAACAAGAACTAGAACAAGAAAACATAAAGGTGCACTAACTATACTAAAAATACCTAGATATCAAGAACAAGGCAATTAAATAAGAAGGAAATAGAGCAACTAACTAAACAAGCATGAACTGGAAAGTAGGCAATTTGGGTTTCAAGCAAATTAGGAAGGGTGGGTCATTTGGGGGAATTCAACTAGAATCCAAGTTGGGGGGTCATAACAAGAAAATTTTAATCATTCATTCTAGATTGTTAAACCAAACAAAAAGATAAAGTTTATAGAATTATCCTAAGCTACTATTTGTCCCTGTGTGGTATAAGGTGTGTGAAGGGGAAGTACACCCTTGCACGCCCTATAAAACCTTATGAGGATCAATTAGACTAGGGATTAGGTGAAATTCTAATGGGATCTATCAAGTCTAGGTTTCTAGAGTAGGTGTTCTTAGGGCAATTGGGATCCAAGGATGGGAATGGAGAGTGGAGATGACAGTATTTCACCTCACATCACTCACCATCTAGTCTTTAGGAAACTCCTAGGCAATTGCACTAAGTATTCCTACACTAGCTTCTTAGATCTTCCACCTAGAAGTAAGAGAGGGGATATGTATGTGGGAAGATAGGGTTCTAGCTAGGGATCCACTAGTTAGACCTAGAATCAATCCTAAGATAGATGCATACAACCATTCTTTTCTAGAATCGAGGTGGTTTCAAGCAAAAATCAACAAGCTATCCATGTCTTTATGCACAAACCACAAGAAGAAATATGGGAAATAAGATAAAAGTAGAACACAGTCATCATAAAATAAATATATAGTGTTTACAAGTTATTTTCCACCAACATGTTATCAAAGTAACACTTTTGCCCCCAAATAGCCCACCTAAAGGGCTTAGCTACTCATAGTACAAAAAGTGGCATAAGAACAACAAGAAGAAATGACCATGGAAACTCATGGAAGATTTATTTTCCTTCACCTCCAATAGCAAGACTAGCTCCTCCTCCCTCCAAGATGAATGAAAATCATGGAATGGATGATAGAAGTGGTCAAAACCCTAAAAATCTAGGGCTTTATGGTAAGGGAAGGTGGAAATGAGGTGGGGTAGGTGGGAGTAGGGGGGAGCTCCTTAAATGCTCTAGTAAATGCTACGTGTGAGTAAAAAGTAGCTAACCCCATGCTACATCCACCACCCAAGTAATAGGTAGTGGGTAAGCACTAGGTCAAGTGGGTTTAAAAGTGGAAATGCAGTGTAGAAAAAACAATAGGGTTTGGGTGGCAGCACAACTGTGGTGGGGAAATAGGTGTGCTGAGAGGGAATGGTTGTGTTGGTGGAGTGGAGTTTTATAGTTAAAAATTGGGGTTTGGAGGCTTGGTAGCACGGTCGTGCTAGGCAACACAACCATTGTGGCTATGAAGTAGAACATTACTAGGTAAAGAAACGAGCATGCAAGGTCGCATAGACATTTTGAGAGGAGAAGAGTTGGCTGTCAGAGTCTTAGTACCATGGTCATGGTAACTAGAACAATTGTTCTAGGGCTCCTTGGCACGGCCGTGGTGCTGAGGTTTCTACAGTCACTCCTCAACCTATAATTCTATGATGATTTCTTCATTTGGAGCATTATCATTCTATGTCACCATAGCCATGATGGGTTGGGATTTTCTTACACTTTGAGCTTCAAATTTCATGATCCATAAACCTCTTTGCTTTATCTCAACCCTTGGCCACTAGGGATAGGTTGGAGGAGCTCTAGGACCTTTGTTAGACTCCTCCAAAGGTGAAGGAGTGCTAGAACATCTTCCTTCTCTCCCATCCATCCAAGGCATGGACCAAGTACCTAAAAACATGCAAAGAGTATCGATACGTGCATTTAATAAAAAATCAAGTATTAGGGGAAATAACATGCAATCTAATATGTATAGATGTGATTGAAGTGTAAGAAGACACAAGATGAAACCCTAAACTAGGGCTCATGAGTTGGTCCATGTCACTCTAGTTCCTTGTTTAGAAGTACACAAAGTTCTATATGAATGAAGTTGTAATAATGTTTGACCATGACAATGTTTGTGTTCAATAGTCAAGCTAACAATCTTGTAATGTTAAAAGACAGTATGTATATCTCAGTTATTCTTTTATGTTTGCAAATAGATCAATAAATAGATATTTTAATTCTCAAAGAAGGTTGGTTCATGTGGTTGTGTTGCATACAATGTATAGTTTTATATAACTAGAAGAAGAAAAAAAAGGTTAAGAACAATGTTTAGTTTGCTTGAACTTATTTTATGCCCTAATTTCATGATAAGTCGGTGATTGTGGAATTTGGGTGTGACAATGTGCTACATGACTCGATTAGATAGACTTGTCTAGAAAAATAATTAGATCTTTGCACAACCTGGAAAGGTGAAAGGGTAGAGCCCATGCAGTATGGATTAGGTTGAAGGTCATATCCAATTAAGGATTCAATTAACAATATACATAGTGTACATGTGGGAAGAAAAGAAGTATTGAGCAAATAAGACTATATTTATAATGCAACAGTGGTAGTAGTGTCTACTAGTGGGGTGTAGTGAGAAATTGGGTGACTATTGGCAGTGATAAGCATCTCTAGAAGGTAGTAGGGGAGCCTAGAGGGCAGCAAGGTATCAAGGAAGTGGGGCGGTTGAGGTACGGGACAACAAGGAGCCATTGTTGTGATTATAGGGGTTGCAATAAAAGGCTACATAGATAACAAGGGTGTAAGGACATAATGCCTACAATAAGAGGAAGGAGGTAGGTGTAGGAGGCATGAATCAACCTACATGGGCAGAGGGTAAAGACACTCACTATGGCATATGATATTGATGCTCAGAGGGGAGAGTGTTAGTGTTGGTTGGGGAAGGCCCTGATGTCACTAATGGTGGCAGGAATTCCCATCACCATCGCTCACAGTAGGTACCTTAGACAGGGTCGATGCTGGAAGAGTCTACAAAAAGGACAATAGAAACATACATGGTGAATCAACTAGATATTTGGTGGAAAAAAAAGATCAATAGGTGGCTGTAAAGGTTGGATGTCAAATGGGAATCCAAACTAAGAAGGGCAACTATTTCTGCCCATAGGAGAAATTTTTTTTTTTGTCTTCTCTAGGGATAGGTTTGGATCAGTGCTCTGACAGCATGTGGGAAATTAAATAGAAGGATAATAAAATAAATGTATTAGAAAACCTAGATTATATATATATATATATATATATATATATATATATATATATATATATATATGAAAATAGGGTGAATACAAACATAAACTAAACCCTCATGGGTTAGCACACACTTGGGCCCATATACAAATAGACTCATTACTAAATTAACTATATTATCTATAAAGGGTTAATGACAAGTGCCCACTCATATTAGTTTTGGTCACATATTTAGCTTAGTCTTAAAAATCATGCATTTTATTTTGGAATGAGCTTAAATCAATTTCTACAACTATGAGTTGTAGAATTTACTTTAACTAAAATTTATTATTATTCATGCAAGAAATAATCAAAGAGAGAGGATCACCCTCATAATCTCCCATGGGACTCACATGAAGCCAATTCACATCAACATTCCCCAACTTCAAGCAATTGGAGTGATGCATTTCTTTAGGACACAAGTAGATCAAATGGAACCTCTAATCAATCAAATGGAGGGATACCTTATACAACAATTCATCCAGAATGTGAGGCGATATACTAAATCCCTCATGAAGAAGGTCAGTAAAATCACATGGTTCTCAATCAACCTATTATACCATTCATTCAATGGACTGGAGATCCACATCAAGAAGCTATAACATGCATCAAAATAGTTCTAGTCGATCAAATAACACAAAGTTAGATGACAAATTCAATAGCTATTCAATTGACTCTTTCCACCAAATGATCAACTGGTCTTCACATTTACACAAAGTGCTACCAATCAATCACGCTATTGGCCATCTAGTCAACTGACTCTATGTGTCATCAAATCATAGATTAATTTATCATAAACACTCATCCCACAAGTGGGAGGGTCTAAAAACATAATCATGCTACCTAATTTCAAGAAAGGAAATGAACTATTTTTGTTCATAGCATATGTGTGCCATACTCAAAAAAATAAAAAAGAGGAAGCAGAAGGGGAATCTTCGAAGAAGGTCTAAACATCTCTCTACTTGCTACCTCATATTTATTATCACCTCTAGATTGAATATAGGTTGTCATAGACCATGACTTCTCCTCTCCTTTTTATTGTGAAGATGATATCATTTCTTTATCTCTCCAGTTGTATTGAAATGTGCATGACAAACAAGTAATTTTCCCACTAGGATGAGTATAGTAGCTCGTTACCTATATTTGTTTATTTTTATTCATGAAAATCATTATATAGAATGTTTAGATTTTGAATGAATCATTTATTGCTCGAATTCAAGATTGATCACTTCATCGCAAATTAATTCAACCTTATACACAGAGAACTCTAAAATATAAGGTTAAGAATATCAATGTCATTCATGTTGAACCTTGTATGAGAAGTTTGGAACGGTGGTATTTGAAGTGATGGGTTGATGACCCTTGGGTAATGTGGCAACAAACCTTTGGTGGAATTTGTCCATGCAAATTCCTTGTTCTAAAAGGATTGTAATTTGTGTGGTCTTGATTATATTTGATTCATATTTGTGACAATACAATGCAAGTAAGAGAATATAGGTCATGAAATTGAAACCCTATCTCCCTCGTGTTTGATATCAACTAGTCTTTAATTAATCATTTGTTTCTTACAATTTAGGTTGACAATCAAACTCAACTTTACTTTTTTTTCTCTCATTAAAGTGGATAAATGTACTAAATAATTACTTAAACTATAAATTTATATAGATTGGAGCCTTAAACATTGTAAATTTCCCATGATGTATATACTGAGCAAATGATACTACTTCTTTTAGTAGTTGTGGATTATGAGAAGGTATATCAGATTGTGAATCACCTTGAAGGATAGATCAACATGATTTAGGAAAGTATTCGGGTGAGATTCCAACCTATATACTCTATTATAAGATACATGTTTTTTTCAAAAAATATGCAAGAGGTATTGATATGGTTTAGTGATATATTCTTGTAGATGGGGGCATCTATAGTAACTTTCTTAGTATCTCATACATGATGTCTTATTAATTTTATTTGTTATTTAACCTATGTCATTTATAAGAGATGTGATTTGTAAGGTAGAGAGGCTTAATGCTCCTATCTTATACTATGTTAGGTAGCCTTAAGGTGAGCAATAGTCTGTGATAGTTGACTTTGGGTATCCAGTTAAACCCTAAGACATGACAATGAGTCATTCACATAAGAACCATGTGTTGTGAAATTTACTTAATTAGGTTCATATCAAGTAACTTCACACAACATAAATAATTACAACTTGACATGTGAAATTATCTTATAAGTTTCTTATATCTTGTTGATATATATCTACTTCCTCCTCATGTTATTCTTTTCATACATGCCAATACTTGATAGAGTTGTTTTATCACTACACTTGGTCTAGAATCATTTAAACATAACAGTTCAATGGAACATTTCTATTACATTTGATCCACTCACTCATATTAGTTGACAAATGGTGGTTCAAATTTTATGTGGGTTCTATATCAACATTTGTTTGCCTATGACCCACTTGCTTTTAGTGATTATGCTTCTTTGCCATGTGAAGTGTAGAGATCTCTTTTGTTTCCAACATTGTGTATAAAATATCCATGTAGTAGGGAATCTTGGGATATTTGTCTATGGTATATTTTATTTTACTTACATGATGTATAAATATCTATAAATATGTAGTATAACTTCCTATTTATTAATGTACCAATGTGGAATCTTGGGTGATTGTACTTAGTTTTTTTCTTATATATGATCTAAAGGAAATAGACATGTATGTTATTTCATATGTTATTTAAATAAATGAAAAAAGTTATGTGCAACTTTTCATATTATTTTTTTGTTAAACAATACATTTGTCTCTTCATTTATTATATCCAGTAAAAACTCTCTATACAACAACCCAAGGCTTATAAACTATACACACATAAAAAGGAGACAACTAATTGTACGGGCTATCTACATCTCTGACACACAGGTCCCAGAAAAACATTGTGGCACATAGTTTTCCATGGAAGACATGTTTATTCCCCTCAATCCATATGTAGTAACCCACAAAGAAACTCAGTCCTAGTTATGCAATGGAAATTCAGAAGATCATTCATACATCCCCCCTCCCATGGACAAATTCAAATATATTCCTAATCATAGGAATTAAACTACCATTCAAAAACTAGGTGAGATAGGTTGTCTTCCTCACATTTATAGCACATACAAACTAAGGTCATGTAGAAGGATTTTTTTCTAAAACTTCATGAGTAGGAAGTCGGTTAAAAAATCACTTCCATAGGAAAAAAAACCTTCTTAGTATACTCCAAATCCACTTAGTCCAATCTATATTGTGTGCTTTAGTTCTAAAAATATTTCAACCTTCACTTAGAGAAATATATTTCTTACCAATAATGGTTAATCTATCATCTTGATCATATAGGTATTAGGCAAACTTTGTAGAAAATAGCTATCTACTTGACCTCCCCTAACATTGTGAAAAAACAATTCCCATCCTTATACATGTGTCTACCTTATAGAACTTTGTGGCCCCTAATCTTCTTACCAGTTGGCCTCAACTTTCCACAATAGACTAGTGCCTTCACCACACCATGGACATCTCCAAAGAAGTATCTTCCTACAATTACCCACTCTAAAATCTACATGAGGTAGAATAATACTTTTGTACTTGGGAAATTTGCTTGATAGCAATGAAGCACTCAAGTTAGGCTTAATGTGGATCAATAAAAAAGTATTTCCCATGCAACCGTTTAACATGTGAAGTCTATTTGTCATTAGCTTTTTCACAGTGCAAGCATATGTCCAATCTTGAATACATTGTATGCCCAAAATGCCCTAATGTAAGGTGTTTACACACACAGATTCACTAAGGAAGATGATTCACTAGACCTTAACCTTAATAAATGACAATCAACTTGCCCCCAAGTGAATGGGTCAATTAGAGTATAGAAAAGTGTCGAACCCATTATACAACATGATTAAGAAATATTTCAAACCTATTACTAGGAATGATATTTGAAATCTGATTGTTTGAGAATGATTATAGCTAAAACTGGAAGTAAAGATTGCAGAATAAAAACTAATTAAATTAAATATTTATTTGAATTGGTAAAGGATACTAGGGGTCCAGGGTTCATCTTCACAACCTTTGTAGTTATTCTTTCCAATTTGACTCCTTGAATTAAGTATGTCAGGTTAGCACCAAGTAGATTTGTGTCCTTATAAATCACAAATGCCACAAGGATCAAACTCCCCACACACCTGAGATCTCGTTGTTTGTTGTTCTTTATCAGATTGTCCCATAGAAATCCATTTGGGATCTCTTCTAGATTTCTATGTTAGTTTGAGTCAAAAGCAATGAAAATGCACTTTTGTGGAAAACACTCCAAACCACCTTAGAATATTTTCGTAATCATTTGTATTAATGATATGACTTGTAACTAAGATGAGAAAAATCAAGGACACTTAATTCCATCGTTTGATCACTTAAAATTCATTTTGGAAAATTCATCACTGTAACTTTATCGATCAAGTTTGAATCTCGACTGATCAGTGATTGATTTTGGGAAATGATTGGATCGGTCGAGTTGTACATATATAGAACTCGATCGACCAACTTTCTAACCAAAGTTGCTTTTAGATGATCGGTCAAATTACCCCAGGAAAAACTTGATCGATAGTTTGAAAATTGGGTTTGTCAAATAGTGGATCGCTCAAGTTACCTTTATTGGAACTCGACCGAGTACACTGTACAGAAAATGTAGTAAAAGTGATTATAACTGTTGAAGATTTGTTAGAAATGAAAATAGATCCATTGTGAGTTGTAAAATGACTATTTTTTGTTCTTAAGTGAACCTACACTCAAAGGAACACCCCATCTATAAATAGGACCCCTTGGACTTCAATCTAAGGTTTCTCATTCATGTTATCCTTGGTCCTTGCTATAGGTGAGTGTGCAAAATGCCTTTCATCCACTTTCTCTCTCACTCATTTACAAAGCATTTCGTGATTATGAGTGAGTTAGGCATGTTGTAAGAGACCTAACCCATTGTTACCTTTTAAAGCTCTCCATCATTCCATCCTCCCAATCCCCTTTCTCAAAGAGAAAAGGCTAAAGTGATGTTCTCCGAGTGGAGGAGGAGTTATTCTTCTTCTTAAAGGATGAAGAAGGTGTGAAGATCTTCTCCAAGTGAAGGAGAAGGACAAGGCGGAAGATCCAAGGAGCTTGGTGGGTAAATCCTCAAGGCTGAAGACTTGTTGCAAGGAGGAGATGTCCTAGGAGAAGGAATTGAGCTTCTTGCAAGAGTGGGTAAGTCTTGTTGTGAGGTATAATACTAGCTCTTAGATAGGTAATCCCTTGGATTTAAGGTGGTCTTCTTGTATGTATTATAATGGAATATAAGTATACATGGGTTGCAAATTCCTTGAGGTTGACCTCTCTAGGTAGTGGACTGATGGTCTCCTTGTTTGGAGATTGGAACCACATCAAACACCTTTTCCAAGTGCTTGTTTCAATCTCTCTCATCCTTGCTATGCTTGTTTATATGAGACTTCAAATTCACTGTTAGCATTTGGTTTCAGTTGGTATAATTTGAAGGTTTAACTATTCTTATGCAAGTTTTGAAGCTCTATTCACCCCCCTCTAGAGCCCTAGATCCAACAAGTGATATCAGAGCAAGGATCTTCTCCAACAAATCTCCTATGAGATGAGAAGATGGGTGAGAATAGACTTGGTTCCCTCAACCTAGTGGGAGGCTTCTCCATGCGCCCCCTGTCTTCGACGACACCAACTTCCTCTATTGGAAGTGGTGGATGCAATTTTACATTCAATAAATGAAGTTTGACATGTGAAAATTGATGATTGCACCCTATAAGGAGCCGATTAGAGATGTAGGTACTTGGGATGAAGCATCTCTAAAGGCGGCACAGATCAATGCCAAACCAATTAGCATCCTCTATGTATCCCTCACTCCATCTGAGTTCAACCACGTCTTCTCATGGGACACAACCTATGAGATATGGGACAAGTTGTGCATCACTTATGAAGGCACAAAGCAAGTGAAGGAGGCAAAGATCTGCATGTTGAACAGCCTCCTAGAGAACTTCAAAATGGGAAAGAAAAAGGAGTGGTTGAGATGTATTCTAGACTCAACATCAACATCAACGACCTAGCTACTTTGGGATATACTTTGGGGCAATCAACTCAAAGATCCTAAGGTCTCTTCCAAAGAGATGGGAGTCAAAGGTGACCTCCATAGAAGAAGTAATAATTCTTGGTGATCTTCCAACTGAGGAGCTTATTGGAAATCTACAAGCTCATGAACCAAGACTTGACAAGCAAGAAGATGAAGTAAAGCAAGAAAAAAAAGAATCAAGGAAGGTCAAAGATAGTGCCTTCAAAGCTCAAGTGGAGGCTCTTATTCTTCAACAACAACTTGCTTGTCAGACCTCTCCCTCCTCCTCTAGTGAAGATGATGGCCCCAGTGAGCATGAAGCCAACTTCTCCAAGGGAAATCACTTCAAAAAGAAGCAATCTTCTTCATCTACTCCAAGGTGCTACAAGTGTTTTAAAAAAGGACACTACAAGAGTGAATGTCCTAAGGATAGAAATCCACACCACAAGAGCAACTCCAAGAAGGAGGAAGACTACAAGAAAGATAGAAGATATAAGAGGAAAAGATGCAGCTCATGCTGCATGGGAAGTATCACCCTCTAGTGGCTCAAGCTCCAATGAAGATGGAGAACGCCACCTTGCACTCATGGCCTCCACAAGTGTACACATTGGTGAGGTAAGTGAGGTAAGATTGCATGAGTAAGATAAAGAAACTCTTATTGACATGCTTAATGCTACTCATTCTTCTTATTCCAATTGTAAATCTAAAAAGTAGAGATTGAGTAAAATTATTGATTACTTGTATGTTAAACTTGATATTCTTGAGAAAAATGAGAAAATTCATCTTGAGAGCATTGGTTCCTTGCAAGGACAATTTCTTGACCTTGAGCTCCAATACAATGGAGTTGAAGTAGAAAATGGTGTCTATCTTAATAATATTACATCTCTTAAGGAAGATAACCAAAAGTTCCTTGATGAGCTTGGGTTACTTAAAACTGAAAATGTAGAACTTAAGCTTATTAGTGATGCTTGTAGAGATGAGAGAGATGTCTATCTCAAAGAAATTCAATTGCTTAAATATGAAAATATTAGGTTACTTGTTCATGTTAATGATTTATCTTCTAGACCTATCTTGCCTAGTAATGATGTTGCTTCAATTACTCTTAAAAAGGATTCTTATTTGAATGAAGCCCTCTATTTAGAGGCTGACCTTGTACATGCTAGAGACGATCTCTCTATTTTATCTTCTACTATTATCTCTCTTACTGATAACAATCATAGACTTAGAGCCTCTCTGTAGAAATTCCTCAAAGGGAAAAACTCCCTAAATGAAATCCTTGACCACTCTACCAAACAAAGTGGTACTAGTGGTTTAGGATTTGTAGGGGGAGATCCTAAGGGCAAGAGTAATTACAAAGGTAAGAAAAGAGTTAGGAACCTCCTTTCTTTCATGGAGAGTCTTCTGGCTCAAATAATCCTATGATTTGTTCACATTGCAAGATTGATGATCATTATTCTATTTATTGTCCATACAAACCTAAGGGGACCAACCCAAAGATTAAATGGGTCCCCAACCTAACACCGGATCCTAAAGTTTGAGTTGGGAACCGACATTCTCCTTTCTTGCAGGAAAAAGGAAAAAGGAAAAAGGAAAATGGATTGTTGATAGTGGTTTCACAAAGCACATGACAGGTGATATAATCCATTTAAAAAATTTCACAAAGAAGAAAGGAGGATCGGTTACTTTCAGGGACAACAAGAAAGGTAAGGTAAAAGGTGAGGATGATGTAGGTGAATCCTTATGTATTGAGAATGTTTTCTTTGTGGATGGCCTACATCACAATTTAAGAAGTGTTAGTCAATTATGTGATAATGGTTACCTTGTGCTATTTACTTCTTTTGAATGCTTGCTCCTAGATTCCTTCGCTTACAATGTCATATATAAAGGAACTAGGAATGGTAATCTTTATGTAATTGTGCTTAACTCTATTAAGCATGTGGTTGGTTGATTCCTTGTAGTAAATTCTAATGATATTTCTCTTTGGCATCATAGGCTAGGTCATGTAAATATGCATCAATGGAAGAAGTTGAGCAAAAAGGAATTCACCAAGGGACTTCCCAAATTGGATTTTAAAAAAGATGAGGAATTTCAACCTTGTACCCAAGGAAAGCAAGCCAAGTCCTCCTTAAAATCCAAAGGATTCCTTAGTACTAAGAGAGCTCTTAAACTTCTCCATATTGATCTATTTGGACCTATGAGAACTCAATTTCTTTGTGGTTCCAAGTATTGTCTTATTATTGTTGATGATTTCTCTCGATATACTTGGACTTATTTCTTGTTTCTAAGAGTGATACTCTTGATGTTTTCTCTAGTTTTTGTGAATGAATTGAAAATGAAGCTTCTTGCTGCATTATTTCTATCTGTAGTGATCATTGGGGAGAATTGGAAAATCATATTTTTGAACTTTTTTGTGAATAGTTCGGATATGCACATAACTTTTCTTCACCTAGAACACCTCAAAAAATGGGGTTGTAGAAAGGAAGAGTAGGTCACTACATGAAATGGCTAAGACCATGCTTCTAGAATATGATACTCCAAAGAAGTTCTAGGCCGAAGCCGTTAGTACTTCATGTTTTGTGCAAAACTGGGTTTTCACACATCCCTCTTTGAAGAAAACCTCCCATGAGCTATGGCATGGTAGGAAGCCTTCTATCAAGTATTTTCACATTTTCAGGTGTCCTTGTTTTGTTTTGAACATGAAAGATTCTATTGACAAGTTTGATCTGAAATCATACAAGGCCTTCTTTCTTGGCTATAGCACTACTAGAAAGGCTTATAGAGTGTATAATGTTGATCTATCTAAAGTAGAAGAATCTATTAATGTCAAATTTATTGAGACTAACCCCTCTATTTCCAAGGATATTGCTAATGATGATGTTTCATATGAGGTAATTCTTATCTTAAAAGAATTCAACATCACTCAAAAGGGAAAAGAGGTGGCCACTCAAGTAGAAGAGATAGATGAAGAAAAGAAGGATCCAACTGCCCGCTTTGCAAAGAATCATCCTTAAGAGATAATCATAGGTGAACCCTTTGAAAGAGTGAATAAATGGGCTGCCTATAATAAAGAACAAGCTAACTGCCCCTTCATCTCACAACTCGAGCCAAAGAATGTCAAATAAGCTCTTGGGGATGATGAGTGGATCCTAGCCATGTAGGAAGACCTGGAGCAATTCAAGAAGAATAAAGTGTTGACTCTTGTGCCAATACCATGTGATAGAAAGATCATTGGCACCAAGTGGGCCTATTGTAACAAACTAGATGAAAGCGACAAGGTGATAAGAAACAAAGCAAGGTTAGTGGCTCAAGTCTACAATCAAAAGGAAGGTCTAGTTTTTGATGAAACATATGCACTTGTAGCTAGACTTGAGTCAATTAGAATGTTGCTTGCTTTTGCTAGTTACAAGAACTTCCTTTATTTCAAATGAATGTTAAAAGTGTGCTTTTTAATGGTACAATTGAGGAGGAAGTGTATGTTGCCCAACCCCCGGGCTTTGAACATGATAACCTGCCTAACCATTTTTTCTGTTGCAATAAGCTTTCTATGGTCTCAAACAAGCGCCTTGAGCTTAGTATGAGAAACTAAAGAAATTTTTGTTAGATCATGGCTATATCATGGGCAAAGTAGATTCTGCATTGTTTCTGAAACACACTTCTAACCATTTTTTTATCATTCAAATCTATGTTGATGATATTATTTTTGGCGGAACTAATCTTAATCTTTTCAAGGAGTTTAGTGATCTTACAAGGAGTGAGTTTGAGATGAGCATGATGGGGCAGCTTACATTGTTACTTGGCTTTCAAATCAAGCAAACAAAGAATGGGGACTTCATCAACCAAGACAAGTATACAAGTGAAATACTTAAGAACTTTGGGATGGAGAACACCAAGCCAATGGACACCCCCATGTCAAACACTGCCAAGCTTGATAAAGACAAAGAAGGAGAAAAGGTAAATGAGAAGCTTTATAGAGGTATTATTGGAAGTTTACTCTATTTAATTGCCTCTAAACCTAACATAATATTTAGTGTTGGATTGTGTGCTCGCTTTCAATCAAATCCTATGAAAATCACATCTTATGGCTATTATGAGGATTTTGAGATACTTAGCCAAAACCCAAAATTTTGGACTATGATATCCTAAGTCAAGGGACTTTACTCTTATTTCTTATAGTGATGTTGATTACACATGATGTTTGATTGATAGAAAGTGCACAAGTGGCACTTGATTCCTCCTAGGACCATGCTTGGTGTCTTGGTTTTCTAAGAAGCATAGCACAGTGGCTCTATCAACTATTGAGGTTGAATACATTGTAGTAAGGAGTTGTTGTGCCCTGGTTCTATGTATGAAGCAAGTTCTCCAAGACTTAAACATTAATTTTGATGCTTCTCCTATCTATTGTGATAATACTAGTGCAATCAATTTATCTTACAATCCTATATTGCATAGTAGAGCCAAGAATATAGAGGTTCATCATCATTTTCTTCGTGATCACATTTCCAAGAAGGATATTTATATCACGCATGTAGACACAAAAATTAGTTGGCAGATATTTTTACTAAACCTCTAGATAGAGAGCAATTTCATTTTGTAAGATCTAAACTTCTCATAACTACTTTGGATGATATTGATCTGCCATCTAGCTAGTTGTTATTTATCCTATATGCTTTGCCCATGTCTTGGTCACCTTTGCTTGCTAAAGTGCTAAAATGTCATGTTCTTATGCCTTGTTTTCACTTGTTTTGGGTATTTTTCACATTCGCTTGCTTAATCGCAAATAATACCCAATGATGAGTGATATGTGCCTAAGTATGTCTAAAATGCAAAACGGACTAGAAAAATAAATTTGATTAGCACACGAATGTCTAGAATCTAGAATTTCTAAGTTTAGAATAGAACTTCTGTCAGTCGAGTTGCCAACTCAACCGATTTGTGGCCGAGGGCTTTTGTAAAAAGTCATTCGGTTGAGCATCTTTCTCTCAGAACTTGATCGATGGATGGGTTGGACCAATTCTTACGTAGGTTTTGTCGGACTATTCTCCCTCTCAACTAGAGAAAATTCAATTGATCCTCACTCCATCTCTCTTAAGCTCTCAACCCTAGCTCGGTGTTCCTTCTCCTAGCCCTAGCTTGCCTCTGTTTGACCTACCTAGCATCTTTTCCTATCTACCCTAAGTGGTAAGAAAACCCTTGGTGGTGGTTTCCTCTTATTTTATCTCTCAATCTTCTCCATCTCTCCTTCATGGTCTCAAACAGAAGATAGAGGGCTGCACCTACTGGAGCACCATCATCATCTTCCAACTCTCACCTCATTCCTTACGATGTCACCTTCTTTGTTTCACCCAAAGCTCTAAATAGGTACAAGGAGATCCTTCCTAAGAATCCTTTTCCTTTCTATGCCTTGTATGTGCCTCATATGCATAAATAGGGGGTGATAGATGAGGTAGCTGAGTTTCTCTACAACCATCACCTAGCAACCCTGAGTGTCGAACGTCTGTGCTTTCATAATTCCATTACAAGCACTACGGCGGTCCATGAATTTTACACCAATTTTTCATGGAACTATGACTCTCTTGTACCCCCACCTAATACTCAAGTGATTATCACTTCCATGATTTCCATTAAGAAAATCACCATCTCAGAAGATACCTTGAGCATGTTTGTCAATGGTACTGAGGTAACTGACACGTGGAGGAAAGATTATCCTAAGTATTTTGACTTGCTTGACCCTGAGTCTTTCTACAAGCACTATGGTACTACTCACTAATATCCATAAGTTCTTGAAGAATCCTATGACACCCTATAGTTAGAAGTCCACCATCCCATCCACTTCCTTAGGTCTCAAAAATCGCATCCTCACTCTGCCAGTCAAGTGCAATATTCACCCCAAAAAGAATCGAACTAAAATTATAGAGAATACCGCAGTGATTATGTACTGTGTTTTGAAGAAAATAGGAGTTAAGTGGTCTAGATACATTCTCCACTACATGCCCTGCTTTGACTCTGGGAAGAATACATGAGGCACCCACCCACCCTTCCCAGCTCTAATATGTGGTCGCTTCACCTTTGCGACTGAGAAGTCTCTTTTTCATGATCTTCATTACAAACCCTCTAGAAAAGGAGTTTGTATCAGTGAGACCATAATCAAGAAAACCTTTTTGCCTACATATTATTCCACCAAACCTGGAGCATCTACCTCTACCCAAGCACCTCCACCTCCCTCCCAACCTACCCGCACCTCATTTCATGTATCCAATGAAGCCCTCATGGGTTACATGGTGCATTAGTAGGCGTACAACCTACAGGTTCAGGAGAACCTGCATCAAGATCTCTTCCAGATCATGTCAACCATGAACCTATATTGTATCCATCCTTACCCTACCTACCAGCCCTACCCAGGTGGTGATTATTCTTCCTTTTCATACAATCACTTCTACCTGCCCCCTCCACCTACTACTTCTACTGCCACACCCTTTGTTGTTAGTGGACCTGCCCCTGCATCTACACCTAGAGTGATACCTCTACCTACTGGCCCCATATCTACCCTACTTGATGGCCTTGGCACTTCTAATCCCACTTTCCCTCAGGCCAAGGATCTCCATGATCTTGGCATGTCTTGGGATGAGAAGAATGTCATATGATGTGGTTGTGGTTTCGGTCCTTCTACCGATGAGGAGATTCCTGACAAGACTGATGAGGAAGTTGTTTATGATGATGAGGAGGCCACTGAGGATGATGCCCTGATGTTGGTTCTAATGGCTCTAGTGATGAAGGTGACGTTGTTGTCTATGTTGCACCTTTAGATGGAGATGGGGACTGTGAGCCTGGAGTTGATGATGATGTTGTCGATGATGATGTTATGGATATATATAGCCTAGATGTTTAGATGTTTTCATTTTTCTCTCTTAGATGATGATCATATATATTTTTCTAGACTATTTTGTACTAAAGACATCTAAGCACATTATCTGATTTGTACTATTTCTATCATCATGTTGCTTTCATTGTTTGGCTTGTATTTGTTTTGAGAACATGCTTATGTTTTGTTATCTTAATCATATGTATCATAACTCTATCTATGCTCTATCATATGAGTTATGGGTATGCTTTCCATATTTTGATTATGACATGGGTTTCTTGCTTCTCTCTATTCTTGTCTCTGTTTGATGTGTGTTATGTGGTTGAATGTTTTCTCTTATGGTCACATGTTTTTGGTTGTGCTTGGAGAAGACCTATTTTTATGCTCTTCTACTTACCCTTACTTTTTGATAATGCTAAAAGGGGGGGGGGAGAAGTATATTGTTTTGAAGGTAAACCATATTGTTTTTACTGCCTATGTGATCCTTTTCTTATCTAAGTATATGTTTTATCATGTGACATGCTAAAGGACCATGTAGTATACATGTTATATAGCTTTGTGTAGAAAGACTAACTGTGCAGGTAAGAGTGAGCATAGATTGAGGGAGGGGGGTAATTCACATTGTTAAAATTATGAATCCCCTTGAAATTCACAAGGCCAAGGTATAAATTTACACATCCTTTTCTATATGTTATAAAATGATTTGTCATTGTCAAAAAGGGGGAGAATGTTGACTTAAGAATTATGCATTGTCTACATTTTGATAATGACTTATCCATTCCATTCATATGTATCTAATATGTTTGTTTAAGATTGATTTCAGGTCAAGTCAAAAGCAATGCAAATGCACTTTTGTGGAAAACACTCATGAACACCTTAGAATATTTTTCTAATCATTTGTATTAATGATATGACTTGTAACTAAGATGAGAAAAAATCAAGGACACTTAATTCCATCGTTTTATCACTTAAAAATCTTTTTGGAAAATTCATTACAACAACTTTATCGGTAGATTTCAAATCTTGATCGATCTGTGATGGATTTTTGGAAATGATTGGATTAGTCGAGTTGTACACTCACATAAATTGACCAACCAACTTTCTGACCGAAGTTGATTTTAGCTGATCGGTTGAGTTACCCTAGGACAAACTCGATCGATAGTTTGAAAATTGGCTTTATCGAATAGTGGATCGATCGAGTTACCTTTATTGAAACTCAACCAAATAAATTGTACAGAAAATGTAGGAAAAGTGATTCCAACTATTGGAGAGTTGTTAGAAATGAAAATAGATCTATTGCAAGTTGTAAAATGGCTATTTTTCATTCTTAAGTGATCCCACACTCAAAGGAACATCCCCATCTATAAATAAGACCCCTAAGGTTGTTCATTCATGCTGTCCTTGGTCCTGGATATAGTTGAGTGTGCAAAACCCCTTGAGCCCCTTTCTCTCTCTCATTTACAAAGAATTTCATGATTCTAAGTTAGGCATGTTGTAGGAGAGTTAACCCATTGTTACCTTGTAAAGATCTCCATCCTTCCATCTTCCCAATCCCCTTTCTCAAAGAGCAAAGGATGAAGTGATCTTCTTTGAGTGAAGGAGGAGTTCTTCTTCTTCTTCAAGGCTGAAGAAGGTGTGAAGATCTTCTCCAAGTGAAGGAAAAGGACAAGGTGGAAGATCCAAGGAGCTTGGTGGGTAAATCCTTAAGGCTGAAGACTTGTTGCAAGATGGAGATGTCCTAGGAGAAGGAATCGATCTGCTTGTAAGAGTGGGTAAGACCTATTGTGAGGTACAAGACTAGCTCTTGGATTAGTAATCCCTAGGATGTAAGGTGGTTCTTCTTGTTGGTCTAATAATGGAATATAAGTATACATGGGTTGCAAAGTCCTAGAGGTTGACCTCTCTAGGTAGTGGACTGACGGTCTCCTAGTTTGGAGATTGGAACCAATCTAAAGACCTTGTCCAAGTGATTGTTTCAATCTATCTCATTCTTTATATGCTTGTTTAAACAGGACTTCAAATTCACTTTTAGCATTTGGTTTCAATTGATATAATTTCAAGGTCTAACTATTCTTGTGCAAGTTTTGAAGCTCCATTCACCCCCCTCTAGAACCCTAGATCCAACATTCTACACATTTCATATGGTGTTCTAGTCCTAGGATTTGGGATCTCATCACCAAGGTTTATAACAAACAAGAAAAATGATAGATCAATCATAGAACTCCATCCAGGATCTCATCCAGAGTTTTATGTGTTAATTTAGTGTTCTAGCCTTAAGATTCATGATATCTTCAACCAAGATTATAACAACAAGAATATAATTGATCGAGCAAAAGAACAAGTGCATAGATCAAAAGAAACAAATCTAACAAAAAAATCCTTGGACATCAATTAGAACAAGGTACGAGATATGAAGCTACACCCAATGTCCCAGTAAAAAGTTTTACTCCCTCATAGTCAAAACAAGCATAAAAGTACAAAAAGAAACAGAAGTAATCATGTTGCTAGAAATTATTAGCAATATGGTAGTCTCCGTGAGGAAGATTATGGATCCTTCTCTCCTTTCCTTGCTTCATGAACTCAAGAGATGCTCTGAGATGATAGGTATGGCCCCCCTTGTGTCTGGCCTACCCCCTCCTTTTAGAGGGGGGGGGGAATGTGACCCAAAAACCCTAAAATCACATCTTGGTGATAACTACGAAGTTTGGATCATCCACTCCAATTGTTCGATTGGGGGTCCAATCGGTGGACTAGGGTAAGTCAAAGCTTGGGATAGTATGCATATTCATCGATCAATTGGGGGTCCAATCGGTCGACCGATTTAGTTGATGCTCATCCTCTTATGTAGGTCAGTCGATTGGTTGGAGGTCCAGTCAGTCGGTTCGATTACAATTCTAACTAAAACTTTGTTTTAGGAGATAGAAGCAAAATTAAAGCAATTAAATCCTAAAATTGGGAAATAATAACACAATTCCCCTAATAATTGATTTGAATGAAGTGATAAAAATGGATGAATATGCATTCATCAAATTACCCTAAACTTGAATGTTCCTCATCCTCGAGCAACATAAAATCACAAACAACCACCAAATAATACTAACAACATGTCCTCTCTCTTCCATAGCACTACTTGTATCCTTACCATCTTTCATGGCCAAATGACCATGATTTCTTGAGACAACAAAACATAGTTTTCCACATTATCTACTCAAATGTGTTTCATAACTTGTTCAAATGTCAAGATATCCAAGGAAATAGATGTCATGTCCCTTTTGCTTTTGGTATTCCCGCATACACTTACGAGTTCTAAATAAGAACATGTTTTATTGATTGTGTGGATTGAGCATGTAGACTCCCCTAGGTACAAAAAAAAGACTAAAAGGAGGTAGGAAGAAGGTGATATCTCCCTTATTCAGCTTGAGATGAATTTATTTCTGCTACAATTTATTGGTTTTGCATTTTCTTGTTGACATATTTTCTGTATTGGTGGTATGTCCATATTACATAGGAGGGGTATGGAAGAAGCGGTAGAGGGAGAGAGGGTGTGCCACCCCAAACTTGGAGTTTGGCACTATTTTTGGCTTTTTGTTCATTTTTTGGTGAATTGAGGGGTAAGAAGATGATGGAATAAATGTAGAAGTGGCTGAAATTGTACATCTCATAGTATGAATTTAGCACATTGGGAGCATCATAATATCAGTTAATTCTTTCTGCACATGTAATAATCAAGAAATTTCAAAAGTTATCACACAAATCAAATAAAGAAACATTGTATTTGATTCCTATTAATCAATTATGGCTTGCCATCTTTTCCAAGGAGCAGTGCTACTTAAGGTCAGTGTTTAGAAAAGCGCTATTCGGTGTACAAGCGGACGGGGCACTGAATAGAGTATATGCGGTATGCGGGAGTATATGCGGGAGTATATGTGGTTTTGGATTTTTTTAATAAATTAATATATCTATGTATATTTATATATCAGTCATATATAATTATATATCACATTGAACAATTACATACAAGGACAACATAGAATGATTAATTAGAATAAAGGGAGCAGCAATATCATATAAATATTTAATTAGAAACAACAAAAATATCATATAAATTTCATTTCTTCAATTCCATGTATGTGTGTTTGGAAAAGTGGTGATTAAGCGGCCGTATAAGCGGGTAATCGGCCGCATAATCGGGCCTGGACCGATTATTGGTCCGCTTTGACATATGCGGTGTGGTCCCCTGTCCGAACCGCTTAAGCGGCCGCATATGCGGCCGCACAGACCGATTTCCTGAACACTGCTTAAGGTCATAGGAGATAGTGTGAGTTCTAGCAATGGTAGTCATGAATTTTTTACTAGAGAATTCACTTCATTCAAGGGGTTCATTGATAAAACTTGCATATAAGAAAAACTGGTCAAATAGAAAAAGACCATAGAATATGCAAGAAAAGAGGAAGGAAAACAAAAAATTTAAAGTTTTACTACATATAAATCAAAATAACATGTTAAATATGTTGAAATAAGGAAAGATAGAGTGGGTGGAATAGGTACATACCACTCACCTCCACACCGAACTTTGAATTTTGCTCATCCCAAGCAAATCTTAAATTCAGAAAGAAGAAAAAATAAGTGTTGGTTTGCCTCCCAACAAGCATCGTGTTTAACGTCGAAGGCCTGACGCATGTGTTATCCACCATAGAGTAGTGGTGATTGGAGATTGAATGATTCTAACATATTGTCTTGGTTGTTTCCCTTTCAGTGAATCCCTTATCCTAGCTTGGATTCTTGCTTCCTGTGACCTACTACAAATAGGGTGACATATTTCACAATACCAAGGGAAATAATTCGAGTTGTACTAGGTCAATTCCCACTATTTGGTGCATGATGATGGATATTCTCAAGAGAACAGAGAATCATCGAAAAGGTAATATTGAGGTGGTGTTGGATTGAGGTTCACTAAATGCATGGTCATCCCATTATATTTGTCACTAGCACCTCTGGGGATTGGATCTGGAGGTTGGTACTTGGAAAATTCACAACCTATGTCTTCAATTGATTCTTCTTAATTGATATGTGGTGTTGTCAACTCATGAGGTATATGGTAATCCTCATATATTGTAACTTGATGAGGAGAGGGGGGAAAGTAAGAGTGTATTGCTCTAAATACATGACTCTTAGGTCAAATATTTACAAAATTTCATCAAAAATATAAACAATCCTTTTACCATCATTCTTTACATCAGAGTCACAGAAGCTATACATAGGATTACAAATCTAAATTATGAATTCTTATCTACAAATCAACAGTGGGAAACTATTGTGTATCTTGTCTAGGTCTTCTTTGATCACATATCCATGAATTCCCATAGGAAAAAAACCACACATGGACCCCAAGAAGGGAAACATGGGCCAGCAAAGTTGATACAAAATTGGTATTTGAAAAGTAATAGTATAAAAATATCTATAAGAGATTTTCATGATGGAAAGTAAAGAGTTAAATGTAGGCAAGTATCAAACGGTAGCAATGGATTTCCAATTCCATAAGATTCAATATCCAATTTTTGATATTATTAATGCAATTAATCAATAGATAGCACATATTGATGTCTAGTTATTGGCAAAGTCATATGTTCTCTCCATGGAGAATGTCATCACGCCAATTGTGTTTCCCAGTATACTAAGGGACCTCATGTCCTTCTCTCTATGTAGAGTTGTGGAAGAGTTATTCCACTAAACTTGTGACAACCTTTGCCACACAAAGCAAGATTACTCAAAACAAAGTGTGGAATTAACACCAATAACTATATTACCACAAATAGGGTAAATTAAAACTGATTCCATAATAGGATTTCAACTGAACAACTCACAATTGAAGCTATAAATTTGTGACACTTGTATTTCATTCATTTCAAAATAGATTACATGTCAATATTCACCGGCTATCTAGCCAAAACCTGTTACATATGTTCACTTATTCTCGTATACAAATGATGTCTATATTAACATGGTTTAAAGCCAAAAACTTAAACCGATGTACAATATTCACACAAAAACCCCAAGGACCTGAGTGTTTAGGGATGACACATAGAACTCTATTACTAGACACTAGTTGCATATCCATGATGCAATAGCTGTAGCTCCTTTTGTTATTAGTCCCAGCCACACGATCTCTTTCTCGATGTACACTTCTACCTAAAATGTTGTAGATCCCATGGGGTGAGACCAAACATCCCAGTGAGAGATTTAACTCTCCGCCAACATCTATTATAAGCACAGATGACTACAACAAGAAGTTATACTATTAAAAAATAAGCAGATTTAGCTCAATGATATAAGCAAGGAAATTATCACAGTTTGAGAAGTTTAGGCATCTACAATAAACAATAGATCATATTAATCTTTTAAGAAGGAATATGAAGAAAATTTATAACTATTATAAAATAAACAGAATAAGAAACACAACAAGGGGGTCATCCAATGTTATTTGTAAATGACCCTATGTAATAACACTACAGGGTTGTGTTACATCTTTAATTATTATGCCCTAAGGATTTGAGGCGTACCACTAAAATTCAACTAACCATTGCTAAGTAAAAATCAGTACCATACAAAATCAATGGATGATCTGCACTCCATGACCATCACCAGCACTACTCAGTCAGCACGAGTCTACGACACAATGAAATATAGTTATTCTACAAAATAGCAACTTATATTCAAATATGTAGTCCTATAAAGATAGCAACTCATAGTCAAAGCTATGGTCCTATAAAACAACTAGCATGTCTTGGTACATGAAACAGTGCTAGAGAACATGCTCATGCATGGCCGTTCTATTATTTCAACATTATACTACTATTTCAACAATTTAAGGATACATGGAGATACCTCCACTGATACCCTGTATATTCAACAGTATGCACTCCAAATTTCCCATAGGAGTTACTCGTTTCACCATCTAGCTAGGTATTGATGCTAAAGATGGATGTATGGTATAGGGCAACTACATGATTAAGGTTTCACTTTATTAGTTATGCCAATTGGGTGAATTAAGGCTCCATCATACAAGTGGACATACAAAACCCTAATTCAATCCACCAAGCATAGCTATGAAACAACTTCAAAAGATATAAAATGTATAAAGTGTGAACTTGTCACATCATCTCAGGGAAACACCATCTCACTGCCTTAAACAAGGTCATCAACATCACCATCTATTAACATTGACATATCATGCTAATCATCATTATCACGTCACTGGGAATAGTAATCCCTTATCACATCATTGGAGGATATCACCTCACATTAGGAGTTAAGCCTTCATTGGGTCATAAGACCAATTACATCATTCCTATATCACCTTATTATCTCATCATGCCTCATCAGGCATATAAACATCATTTGTCTGACATCATATATACACCATAGCAATCATTAGCTATGATAATCATTCCACCTACAAGATCAATGTTATACAATAAGAGAGAGAATCATCATAATATGATATTTGCTTTGAACAATGTAAACATGAATATCACATACTTTCTCAAAATTAGGATTTTATTACAATCATTACTCTTCAAACCCTAGTTCATCAACTCCCACATGCTTGGAGTGTATTAGGGTTAAGTACTATGGATTATGACTAAGTGTTCACATTCACATTATTATAATTCTAATGCACCTCACTAAGGCTCACAACCATCATATAATATTCTTTAATCATCTTCATAGAATTAACAAGATATTACACTCAATTAACCTGCAAGGTTAGAACTATACAATTGGGAGAGAGAAAGTGCAATCACATGAATTATATGTAAGCAAACTTGACAAGTATAGCATACTCTAACATTTGGGTTAGAGTTCACACAGATAACCAATTAGTGTTTCATATCATGATTACATCACCAAACCCTAGATATGATATCTCCTACTTTCTTGGAAAAAAATTAGGGTTTAACATCATTAGTTGAACATGATTTGGTCACGATATCTACAACACTGAGTATCATCATTATTTACATATGTAGGAGTCCCATCTTATTATGTCATGCTTGTATTATGATCATATATCATATAAATGTATCAACCATGCACCAACATGGTGTTGCGACCCATTATCAACAAGGTGTCTCATCATTACATGACACTTGTATTACATCTTCTCATAAGGTCATTAACAATGTTACATCACTATGGGATGTCAATCCCTCAATCACATCTCTAGAAGATTTCACTTAAAATTATACACAAGGCACTTATTAGGTCATTAGACTTATTTATATAAATCATGCACAACTGATAGCACAGTGTTTCTCAACAGTGCTCATAATCACCACCCTGTATTATACAAGGTTCACCATAGCACTCAAAATGGATATGCCATTCACCTCACCTACAAGGTTAAGGTTACATAAATAGGAGAGAGAAAACATTGTCATGAAATACAAATTTTCCAATAGAGTGAGCACCTATGTCATATTATCACATGATTAGGGTTAAGGTTTTTTCATAGAACATTAGGGTTTCATAACATGATTCAATCACTAAACCCTAATCACATCATCTCCCACACATGTTTGGAGAGCATTAGGATTAAGCACCATCATTAATGATTATTCATTCATAATCATCTCAATTTATATAAACCATTACACTAGGCAATATCCATGTACATAACTAAGTGTATTACTCTACTCACTCACACTTAGTGTCATGACCTACAATGCGTGCAGTAGACATCTTGACATGTAATGCATGCAAGGTATTTTGCAGCCCGTGATGTGTGCAACACCTCTCTCGCCCACAATGTGTGCAAGGCTATCTCAGTCGCAACATGTGTAAGGTCGCAACGCGTGTTGGGTCTCTCTCTCGCCCGTAAGTTGCAGTGCCTATCTTGCCAGCAACGTGTGTAGTGTCTTGACTGTGACTCACACATGACTTGTCTTGCCCGCAATGTGTGTCGGGCTTGTCTCACCCACGACGTGTGAAGTGTCTCGACCGTGACACGTGCATGGTCACAATGATGGGTTATGATCAGACAAGTGAGCAACAACCATTCCTTGTGTTGTTAAGATTTGGAACCATCATCTATACATGGTGTCGACCTAAGGGGAAACCAAGGGATGCCTCAACCTCATGTTAGCCCTATGCACAATATCTAAACAGATTCAAACATGTTGAGATAGTTGATTAACATCAAGCAATGCCAACTATCATCAGGGTGAATAACACCTAAGATCAAGGTGTTCATCAACCAAAACAAGATCATAACAAGTTGCCTAAAACTATTATGTATAGAGAAATAAATCCATGAATTGTATGCACATTATTACACCCAAACTTGTTGTTGTTCAATATAACCAAATCATATAGAAAATAGCATGGATCCATAGATGAGGAGTCAAATAAAACACATCATTGTCCATATACTACAAATTGGGTACATAACCTTTTAGGGTTTATAAGAAAGACAATCTCTTCAAGGATACTCCACAAGCTAAACCCTAAAATGTATTGTTCCTTACACCATCAAGAACACATTTTGAATAAGTAGAATAGAAACATAAGATTAGATTTATAATGCTAATAATAGAGGTGGGAAAGGTTATATAACTTGCCTATTTTGAAGAGATCCAATCCCCCAAGATCTCAAGCTCCCAAGAACTCCAACCAAGCTTCAAACTTCGACCAAAGGATCACCTCAAAAGAGAAGAAAACCATGGTTACAAAGGATTTCAAGAAAGAGGGAAAATAGTTCTTGGCCGAAGCAAGAATGAAAGGGAAAAGAAAAAGAATCATCCTTTCACTTGGGTTCACCATGTCAAACATGGTCCATGACTCCTTATGAGGAGGAGTTCCTCTCAAACAACCATCATGGATGATCCATAGCCTAAGAATGAGGAAGAAGAAGAAGATGATGGAGGTCTTTGAAGAGGGGAATCGTGATCAGAGTTTAGGATCACTTACCAAGAGAAGGATCTCCAAGAAACCACCGTCAAAGAGTTGATATTGCACTAGATCTTCAACATGCAAGGTGAATTGGCCACCCAAGCTTCAAGATCTGATCTTCCTTGATCCCAACACTCCAAGGACGATCCAAAGGAAGGAGAAAGAGTGTAGGGTTGAAAAGATTACTCATGTGTGAAGAAAAGGGGTTATATACACAATGGAGGAGGAAAGTAGAAGGTTTATGATGTGTCAACATAATAGACCATGAAGGGACACATGCCCTTCAAAGAAAAAGCCTTTCCTCCACTCACATGCAATATTTGAAATGTTTATACTTATCCAACAAAAGTGTCATGACCCACTAGGTCAGTTTCCCCCTTTTATCAAACAATACACTTCCTTATACATGTCTAGGTCGAAACCCTAGCTCACATATGCACATGGTCGAGACACTAGAGGACAAACTGTCTTGACCCACCATCTCTAGGTTATCTCGGTCGAGACCACACATCCAAGACCATATATATCGATACAAAAACATCAAGGGAGGGTGTCTCAATCAAGACACTCCCAAAACACACCATGAGTTTGAGACATAGGGTCGCTAAACTTAGGCAAGCTCAATAGGGTCAAAACCAACAAAACCCTAAAAACCCTAACATCACCACATGATGACACCTCATCAACCAAGGTCTAACAAGGAACCCCATAGCATAATTCTCTATCTTATGTTGCTAAAGCACAAAGGGAACACTCAACATCTGACACATTGCAAAATAACCCATCAACTTGGGTAAATTGCATTTTGGTCCAAAATAAATAAAGATAGCTCAAACAACATTCAAATAGGACCAAACTTGAAAAAAGCTTGTCACATGATAACAAAACACCCCAAAGGATCAGATCAAGGTTCTAAGCATCGTATTAAGCAAGATAAGAACAAACTAACATTAAGCTAGGTCAGGGGCCTTACAAACTAATGGGCACTACTAGCATGTCCTTTTCGATGTTTAAACAATGTGCTACTATTTTTAGGATTTGTTGGTGGTGGTTTTCAAGGAGGAGAGATATGTTTTATAAAAAATTTAAGTCAACCAACCTAAATAATCAATTATGTAATCAATGAGGGAATAACTTTCCAAATAGAAATAGAAATTCCATACCTTTGAAGCAAAAGTATGCAAATTCCAAGTGTAGAGCTTCCAAAGTTTTCATGATTAAGATTTAAACATCTTTGAGGGTTGATGAACAAAGATATGTACAATTTTGAACAATATGGTTACTATTGGCTTGGAATTAGTGTTGTTCAATTTGTCTTATTATTTATTAGGTTATATATCTAGGATTACTATTCCACTATTTTCCCATGGATATCTGTTGGTTGTTTACACTAATGAGTTTCAATCCTAACAAGGAAAGTTTACCCAATTTAACCAATCTTTGCAGGTATACAGAGGTAGTGTAGTCGATATTGAACACAAGGAGCTTAAGTAATTAATTGAGTGCAACAACACTAAAGTTCAACATCTAGATCGATTTAAAAGGATGGTAATGTTTATCTAATTGCATAAATTCAGATTTAAACAAGCAATAAAAAGATTACTAAAAGGGTTTAGATTCAGAAATTAATGGATCTTGGATATTAGAATTTCACTCACATATCATAGCACATCATAGGAACATGAAAATATAAACATACATAAGTACTTGTTTTAAAGGAAAAGTTGTGTTGCACTTCACCTCCTGGTATAAGTGCAACGATCTCAACTCAAAGTCACATTCTCATGCATAAATTTTGTTTTTTATCACAACATGTTCCTCAACTCATTTATCTCCACTCTCATGGTAGAAAAAGAGTTGCCAAGAAGAGCACCTCCATACATTCCTACTTATCTTCTTAGATCAAGTAAGAAAGTAGAACACATGCATATAAAGTGGCCAACAATACATGCAAGAGATGATAAATCAGTACTTCCATGGTAGAAAAACAAGCAACATAGTATTTAGTATGAAATTAACTTATTCCATACATGCTATGACATGGGAGCTACTCTCCCATGCCCAAGAAAAGGAAATTACTCGTCCATATCATGCTTTGCAGATTTGCTACAGAAATTTCAGGTTTTAACATGATCTGGAGGAGGAAAAACAAAGAGATCCGTAAATGTAACCACAAGAAGGAGGAATTCCGGATTGGGGATGAAATTCTCCTCCTTTAGATGCTCCAAAACGAGCTGGCTGCTCTCCCGAGAAGTTGCACAAAGTTGGGGAAGCTTGGCTGCACCTTGGAGAAGACAATGGAGAAGAAGAGAAGAAGAAATGGGCTCCTTTGGCAAGAAACCACCTCCTTTCTCCTCAAAATTGCCTTCCTCTGGTCTCCTCTGGCTCTGGGATGAGGGAAATCTCAATTATGACCAGTGATAACCACCCATTAAGTTCCCTCTTAGTTTTAAACAAAAACTCGTATTTTATGAAATGTTGAAACTGCTAGAGACACAACGTGCGTCCAGAGTGCATGCCGTGCAAAAGCTTCGAAAGTTGCTCCAGAATGTACTACACATGGCATGTGCAGTAGTAATGCACGCCGTGCAACTTTCCAGAAACTTTCAATCTGCTCCAGAATGCACTGTGCACAGCGTGCACTGAAGGAATGCACGTCGTGCGACTTTACAGAAGATTTTTGGTTAGCTTGACGCTCCAGGTGCACGCCGTGCATTCAGGTGCACGCCGTGCATTTGCTTTTCTGCACTTTTCTAGAAACGTGCACGTCGTGCTCAAGGCTTGAACACGCCGTGCATTTTGCTATATGGGTGAAATGGAAATTCTTCTGAAATCTTTCATGTCGTGTGTTCATCCTGCACACCGTGCATTCTACTATTTCAGCAGAATTAAACTCTGCAATTTAGTCTTATTTGGAGCATATCTGCAATGCAAGTTATGCAATAAGTAAAGTAACAAAAAGATGGCAAAAGTAATATGAAAAGAGGTAAATAATATCAAAATGAACCAAATGTGTGTGTGATAGCATGTGAAAAGATGATGCAAAAATCACACAACAAATCCCCCTAAGCTTGAACTATTACTTGTCCTCAAGCAAAAAGAATAGGGATACAATCAAAGTGAAAGAGTAAATAAGCTCATGCATGGATTAAATGAAAATGAGATATGCAATTATCTCAACCAATCAAGTACATTTTGCTTGTGTTCCTTGTTATCTTCTCAAATTTTCAACATCCAAGATAGAGAAATTAAGTTCAACAAGGTTCGTTCTAAATCAAGCGAAATGATCAACTAGACAATACTAAATAGAATTTGGATAATCAAGCCAAACAATAAGTGCATGTACATTACAAAATTTTCAGCTAGTATGGATGTAAGACGATGAAATCAGTGCTAACATTGACAAACTTAGTTGTACTCTTTTTCTCAAGGATATGATGATGGAAATTTTTGGGTTTTCGGCATTCAAATGTTAACTTAGGCTTATGATCACGTGGAATGCCGGTTGGGGTGTTGTTTTTACCCTCTTTTGATATTCATATCACCTAACCATCGTTGCCAGATCAGACTCACACTAGGCTAGCATGATATGTGGGCCATTTTCCATCTTTTATTGGGTAAGGGTGAATAAAGGATAGAACAATTCATTATTCAACACCAAAGAGTCAACAAGAATGTTAAGGTAACAAGATTTCAATCCTTGTTTTGTAAATTTTTCACTGAAAAATTTATTGTAAAAGCTCTAAAGGTTTGGAAAGAGTATCCCATATTCTATTAAATGTTGTAAAGTTTATTCATTCTCTCAAAAATGGAACTGTTACATGTATTGACTAAGCAAATATGTAATTTTTTTTTGAGATTTCAACAAAAAACACAAGGCAAAATCATGTACATGGGGATTTTCAATTTCCATTTCATTCATACATGCTCTTGATTTTTCTTTTCATATAGCCAAGAAACGTAAAGGAAAGAATAATTCAAGCATACAAGGGGGTTTCATTCTAATAAGATAGCCTCAAATCATATTAACTTTACCATCAAGGAAACTGAACATGGAATAAAATGGAAAGCAACTGACACAACTGACTCAATTAAAGAAAAACTGAATGAAAACTACAAATATCGGTCGATTGTGCTCCCCAAAGCTTGAAGTCAGTAGTGTCCTCACTGCGTCAATCAAACCTAAGGAGTTCACAATCGGGTACCTTTCATGGATCAAATATAAAAAAGGAGGGCCACTACCCTGATCCGGGAAAAACTGGCTGACGAGATCTGGAATGTCCATGGGTTGGTTTGCGGAATCATGTTGCTAGAGAAATTGGGGCTGCTATGGTGGAAACTCTAGTGGCTGCTGTGCAAACTCAGGCGGTGGAAACTTGGGCTACTGTGATGGCGGTGACTGATACAGCGGTAGGACAGAGTAACGACCCTGAGAGATATGCCAAGCTTCTATCTGGGTGACCATGTTGTACATCACAGTGTACTGCGTGCCCATCTGGTCCAAACAGCCATTGATGTGGTCAAACCGCTGCTGAACATAACTATAAAGGTGCCTCACATCAGGCATCGCCCAAGCGTACTCTGTCTGAGTACTAGTGGAGGGTCGAAGTGGTGTTGTAGCTACTACTGTAGATGTGGTTGTAGAGCAGTTGGCACCATGGGTGGGTGTCTCCATTTCATCCTCGAGTTGTAACTCCACCTTCCAACTTGCTTTGTTGCTGAGGTCATTGCGAGTTGCATCGGGGATGACAATGAACTATTTCTTTGTGATAAAAACCTTGAACTTTCTAGTGCTATCACCATGCCTTGATATTAGGCCACAAGAAATAAGATAATTGATGTCTACAAGGTTTTTCCCCAGTGCAGGTTCTAAGGTAGCCACATCTAACCCTAGCTGCATTGCAAGTATAGTAATCAACCCACTATACATGATATCCCCTGCCTCTCTTTGCCTCTTCTTCTTGGCTTCTAGAAGTTTGTTTACAATGTAGTAACCAGAACTGATTTTCTCATTGTTGACAATGCACCACAAGAAGAAAAGGTCGGTTTTCCCCACGACCCCTTGAGTTTCATTTTTGGCAAAGGGACATGTGCTTAGAAGGCGATGCACAATGCTAAAAATCAGATTATGGAGTGACGAAGCTCGAGCATTCCTAGCCTTTTGCACTGGTTCACTGGTAATTTCAGACCAAAAAGTGTCACTATGGAAAGCGGGCGGATAATCAGTATAGCCTCCATAGTTGCACCCAAGCAAAGCACAAAACCAGTGAAGATCCATAGAAAAAAATTTGTTTAGAAGACAAAAATTGATCTTCAGATAGGTCTCACGGCGGTTTTGGGGGTCGTCTTCTGCCTTAAAGGTGGTCAAAAATTCATATACAAGGCGGGGGTAGGTCTTTGAGACTCAAGTGCAAAGTAGATGAAGGCCTAAAAACCGAAGATACCCCATTACCTCAGTATTGAAACCTAGCTTGTCAAGTGTTTCTTCAAAAACATAGCGAGAAGGTAGAACCCACCTAGTGATGAGAAACTGGCAATCTGCATCCTCCTCCAGTGTGACTCAGAATTGAGTGGAGGGTACAAAAACTACTGATTCATAAGGTGTCATGGAAGATGAAGCTCCACCATGGCGTATGCCCGAGCCTTTCTTGATTGGTGCCATGGCTTATCAGATAAAACACACAGCGTGCAAAGATTGATCACGTCATGCACTTAAGCAATCACCTTCGGCCTGAACTATAGAGTGCATGGCGTGCACCTTGAAGTCACGACGTGTGTCTGGAATAGAATCACAAACTGAATCGCCCGCTGGGAGGAGACGAATTGAGAGGAAAAGGAGAGGGTGATCAAGTGAGGGAGGGGTCTTTCTTGCTAAGAGGAGAGGAGTCGACAGAGGTGCACCTTGGCAGTGGTTGGGCGGCTACTGCTGTCGGCTAAAGAAGAAGTTGCTGACGGCATTCCGGTGGAGGCGGCATTACTGAGGTGGCTCCCGTCGGCGCTGTTGTCGGCTGCTAGGCGGCTGCTTAGGGTGGCAGTGGTAGGGCGCTTGTAGAGTTGGAGCGAGCAGAGGCTGAGATGGTGGCGGTCAGTGGAGGTGCGGTGGCGTGCAGATGTGCACGGCTAGCGGGAGGAGGCGACGACGTGTAGATGTGCATGGCGTGAGCGGGGAGGAAGGCGGCAGTGCTACTGAGGGCACAACCGCTTTCTTTCTTTTTCTCTTGCACGACTATTTTCTCAAGTGAGAAATCAGGTCGTGCGCCCCTCTCTTTTGTCCTGAGTTTATGAAAAAAGACACGTCATGCACTTAACATGCATGACATGTTCCTCTTTAATTTCTTCTTTTCAAACTACCTTTATGACCAGCTGCATGGCGTGTATTAGGTATGCACAGTGTGTTCTGCTTTGAATTCACCTTGCAGACCTGAATTTTCATCCAGATGCACGGCGTGCATGTATGGATGCACGTCGTGTTAGTTCATAGAAAATCTTGCTGCTCAGTTGATAGATAGATGCACAGTGTGCATCGTTTAAATGCATGCCGTGTAAGATTCTAGTAACTTATTTGCACATTTGTATCTCCAGGTGCACGACGTGCGTGAACAAGTGCATGGCGTGTAACTTTCTAGAAAGTTTCTATCTTCTACAACTCTCCGGGTGCACGACGTGCATTGAGTAAATGCATGTCATGTTAGTTTCCAGAAACATATTTGTGAATAGAACACGACGTGTTGGTGAAAACACGCCGTGTACCTAGATATATATCCCAATTATAGTATATTTTCTACTGAGGTGCATGCCGTGTCAAATAAAGACACACCGTACATTTTGGAATTTCTTTAGAAAATAGCAGTCAGTCAACACGAAATAAAGATAGTTAGGGCGACAGTCAAGTCTAAATTATTACATTCATCCATTACATGATTATTGGTGAAATTAAAGAGTGTTTTTGACTTGAAGAACTTTAAAAGAAATCTATCCTAATGTGGGGTCAACTCCCACAAGGTCCTCCATTTAGAGTCTAGAGTGAGACTCTTCAATTCCTTCAAGCATCTTGGAGGGAGCAAGAGGCTCCCTTATCCACTTCATCTCCACAAGAACAAAGCTTGCAACACTATCCATTCACTTTGAAGTTGTCATCTTTGTCTTGGAGTTCCACAGCTCCATATGGGAAAATCTTTAGCACAAGAAATGGGCCAGACCACTTTGATTTCAGCTTCCCTAGAAATAGCTTAAATCTAGAGTTGAATAGCAAGACTTTATCTCCTTCTTGGAAGTCCTTCCTGTGAATTATTTTGTCATGCCAAGCTTTTGTCCTTTCTTTGTACAGCTTGGCATTCTCATAATCATCAAGATAGAGTTCCTCAAGTTCCTACAGTAGTAAAAGGCACTTCTCTCCTACCTTCTTCATATCAAAGTTCAAGAATTTAATGGCCCACAAAGCACGCTGTCCCAACTCCAGCGGAAGGTGACAAGATTTGCCATACATCAACTTGAACGGAGTAGTCCCTATGATAGTCTTGTAGGCTATGCGGTACGCCCATAATGCATCATCAATCTTTAAAGCCCAATCTTTTCTTGAACTAGAAAGTAGTCTTTTCTAAAATGTTTTTCAGCTGCCAGTTTGAGACCTCTACTTGCCCGAAAGTTTGAGGATGATATGGTGTAGAGATCTTATGAGTTACACCATACTTAGAGAGAAGGTTGTTGAATTTTTTTTTAGCAAAATGTGTGCCTCCATCTGAAATTACAGCTCGAGGAACTCCAAACTAAGGAAATATGATCTTTTGAAATAGCTTTACTACAGATTTGGCATCCGACACTTGGGTTGGGATGGCCTCAACCCATTTGGACACATATTCACAAGCAACAAGAATGTATTGGTACCCGTAAGAGGATGGGAATGGTCCCATGTAATCCACTCCCCATACATCAAACACATCAACTTCTAAGATAGAGTTGAGGGGCATGTCGTCACGACGAGATATACCCCATGTTCTTTGACATCTATCACAAGATTTTACAAATAGATTGACATCCTTGAATAATGTGGGCCAATAGAAACTAGCTTGTAGTATCTTAGCAGCAATATTTTCTCCTCCGAAGTGTCCTCCATAAGAAGAGGCATTGCATTCAGCAATAATGTTTGGTATTTCTCCCTCAACAACACACCGACGGATTAGCCCATCACTTCCATGCTTGAATAACAAGGGATCATCCCAACAATAGAATTTCACATCATGAAAGAATTTCTTCTTTTGTTGATATGTCAAATCAGTTGGGAGTTGTTTGGTAGCAAGAAATTTGGCAATGTTTGCAAACCATGGTGCTTGAGTATATGATAATGCATAAAGCTTTTCAATGGGTAAGTGATCTTCAATGGGAAATTGATTTCCATCCTTTGTGGATAATCTAGAAAGATGATCAACAACATTATTTTTTGTACCTTTCTTATCCCGGATCTCAAGATCAAATTCTTGTAGAAGCAAAATCTAGCGAATAAGACGTGGTTTGGCATCTTTTTTGTTCAGCAAATACTTTATGGCAGCATGCTCAGTATATACAATCACCTTGGATCCCACCAAATATTGTCAGAACTTGTCAAAAGCATATACAATGGCTAGTATTTCCTTCTCTGTGGTTGTATAGTTGATCTGTGCTTCATCAAGGGGTTTGCTTGCATAATAAATGACATGGAGTTTCTTGTCCTTCCTCTGTCCTAGAACAGCTCCCACTGCATAATCACTTGCATCACACATTAACTCAAAAGGAGAATCCCAATCCGGAGGTTGAATAATTGGGTCTGAAATGAGGACCTCCTTGAGCTTAAAAAAGTTGTGTGGCAATCATCATCAAATACAAACTCGACATCTTTTGCAAGTAGGGAACACATCGGCTTTGCAATATTAGAGAAATCTTTAATAAATCTTCTATAAAAACTTGCATGGCCAAGAAAGCTACAGATGTCTTTAACTGAAGATGGAGTAGACATATTCTCAATGGCTTCAACCTTTGCCCTGTCCACTTTAATACCTTTGTTAGATACAACATGTCCTAGTACTACACCAGATTGTACCATGAAATGGAACTTCTCCCAGTTTAGCACTAGGTTAACCTTTTTGCAGCGGGATAAGACTAAAGACAGGTTCAATAGACATTGATCAAAGGAATCACCATATACACTAAAGTCATCCATGAAAATCTCCATTATATTTTCAATCAAATCAGAGAATATGACCATCATACACCGCTGGAATGTCGCGAGAGCATTGCAAAGACCGAACGGCATACAAAGATATGCATATGTTCCATAACTACAAGTAAATGTGGTTTTCTATTAGTTGGGTGGATAAATAGGAATATAAAAAAATCTAGAATACCCGTCCAAGTAACAAAAGTAAGAATGTTTAGTGAGGCGTTCAAGCATCAAATCAATGAAAGGCAACGAAAAATGATCCTTACGGGTTGCCTTATTCAGGCACCGATAGTCAATACACATACGCCATCCAGTGACCATGTGTGTTTGTATTAACTCATCATTATCTCCTTTAATGACAGTTGCACCCCCTTCTTAGGAACCACACAAATGGAACTAACCCAGGGGCTGTCACTAATGGGATAAATGATTCCAACATCAATTCATTTGAAAATTTCTTTCTTTACCACTTCAAGCATATTTTGATTTAGGCGCTAGGTGGTTCAACTGTTGGTTTGGCATCATCTTCCATATTTATTCTATGCATACAGATTGAAGGATGAATGCCTTTTAAATCATCTATGGAATAACCAATGATGTCTTTATACAAACACAGTTCGTCAAGTAATTTATTTTCTTGGTCATTGGTTAATTCATCATTTATTATAAAAGGGGATGTAGAGTTTGGGTCAAGAAATGCATACCTCAACCCGGGTGGAAGGGCTTTTAGTTCTACCTTTTTCCCTACTGTACCTTCATCAACTTTGTCATCAACAAGTAGAGCATCTTCATCAATAGCTTGTGCTTTAGAAATAGGAAGTGCTCCAAAAATTTCAGATTTGTTGATTTCAGCCACATCATCATCACAAAGATTAATCATCAAATCAGAAATATCCTCATTATCCTCCTCAATTGGATCAATAGTATCTAACAAACAAATTCAACACGTGCAGGTGCTTTCATGGCATCATAAATAGATAATTCCATTGCTTCCTCACCAACACGTAGAGTTAGCTTTCCTTCCCAAACATCAACAAGACATTCGATAGTCCTCAAGAATGGCCTTCTAAAAAGAACGAGATTGGAAGGGATCTTCACCATATCAAGAACGACAAAATCACATGGTATATAGAACTTTCCGATCTTCACTAGTACATCCTCCACTACACCTTTTGGGTATTTTATAGAATGATCGGCTAACTCAATAGCCATCTTTGTCGGCTTCAAATCTCCAAGATCATGTTCTTTCCATAAGGTAGATGGAATGAGACTAATACTAGCACCAAGATCTACTACACCTTTGTCAAAAGTGGTATAGTTGATCTTACATGCCAGTGTAAAAGCTCTCAAATCATCAAGCTTTTGTGGAAGGCAGTTTTGAAAAATAGAACTCACTCTCTCCAAAAGCATTATTGTTTGAACTTGATCAACCTTTCTTCTTTTAGTTAAGATATCCTTTAGGAACTTAGAATAAGAAGGCATCTTGGAAATAACTTCAGCAAAAGGAAGATTGACATGTAGTTTATTGAGAATGTCCATAAACTTGCTAAACTTGAGGTCCTCCTTCTTGTTGGCAAGCCTCTGAGGAAAAGGTGCAGTGGCCTTGAAAGAAGGTGGCATTTCATCCATACCTTTCTCCTTGCTGTAATTAGGAGTGTTGGACTCCTCTTCATCAGCTACCTCTATGTTCTTCTCTTTGGGTGGAGAAGGTCTCTCAATTTTAGCTCCACTTCTTAGAGTAATTGCATTAGCTTGTTGCCTTGGGTTCACTTCTGATTGGCTTGGAAGAGAACTGGACTGTGGATTCCTTTGTTGTGCTAGAGATTGTTGTGCTATTTGGTTCTTCAACATCTTGGTATGAGTGGAAATGCCATTCACCTTTGCGGAAAGTTGAGCAATAGCATCTTTCTACAGCTTGTCATTTCCCCGAAATTCTTCATTTTGCTGCATTTGTGTAGACATAAATTTTTCCATCATGGCTTCTAAAGAAGAACTTTGGGGTTGTTGTGGCTATTGGTAACCCCTATTATTAAAACCTGACGGATTCCCTTGTCGGTTGAAATGTTGTTGTTGTTGCGGCTGTTGTTGTCCTTGTTGGAAGTTCTGAGCGTTGCTTGTGTTTCGGTAGGAGAAATTACGATGATCTTTCCATCCCATATTGTATGTGTTGGAATAGGGATTGTATTGCTTGTTCCCTTGCATTCTAATGGCATTGACATGTTCAAAATTCCCTTCAATTGCATTAGGAGCAAAGCATGAAGAAGAAGTATGCCCTACATTGCCACAAGCTTCACATATAACTTCAGCTGATTGGATTTGCAAAGTGGTCATCTTCTCAAACTTCTGTGTAAGAACATCAAGTTTGGCAGCAATAAGGTCAACGACATCAATTGTGTATTTACCTCCTTGCTTCCCGGTCAAAGAACTAGCTGTAGAGGCTGATTTTACTCCCCTATCTACTCCCCATTGGCAGTGATTAAGTGATATGTCTTCAATAATGTCATAAGCTTCACGATAAGACTTAGTCATCAAGGCGCCATTGGCTGCAGCATCCAGTGTCAACCAGGTATTGTAAAACAGTCCATTATAGAAAGTTTGAAGTAGTAGCCAGTTGGTCAAACCATGGTGCGGGCAAAGGCGTTGAAGATCCTTAAACCGTTCCCATGTGTCATATAGAGTTTCTCCTTCATTTTGAGAGAAATTGGTGAGTTGATTTCTTAATTGAGTTGTCTTACTAGGCGGGAAATACTTTGCAAGGAAGGCATTTAAGAGTTGGTCCTAGCTTTTGATTGACTTCTTTGGAAGAGACAAAAGCCATGCCTTGGCTCTATCTCTTAGGGTGAAAGGGAATAGCATAAGTCTTACTCCTTCGGCAGATACCCCGTTGATTCGTAAAGTATTCAGATATTCCAAGAACTCGACAACATGAAGACTTGGATCTTCATTGGATGTACCTCCAAAACAATTCTATTGTATCATCTGCATCATAGAAGGAGCAATAGAGAAATTGTTCGCTTCTACTGTAGGCAGGTCAATGGCCCCACAAATGTTTGTGGCGACTGACATTGCGAAGTCCTTCAAAGGACGGTTGTCCTCCATGATTGGATCACTTGGTGTAGCTTCCTCAAGGTGTGAAGAAGATGGCGATGGTGATGATGGTGAAGTACCTCCTAGCAGCGGTGGTTCTACTCTCCTTGCTCTTCTTAAGCTTGAAAGGGTACACTCGATTTCAAGGTCTAACAACATAGATGTTTGAAGACGCGACACATACAACCTAAAAAATAGCAAGAGGAATTAAGAACACAACTAAGAGGTATATGAAATTCGAGAATGAAAATGGTGATCTAGTCTCGACTACTAATTAGCACTTCCAATTAAATTACCATAGCTCCCCCGCAGCGGTGCCAAAAACTTGTTGGCTGTTTACACTAACGCGTTTCAATCCTAACAAGGAAATTTAACCAACTTAACCAATCTCCGCAAGTATATAGAGGCACTGTAGTTGAGATTGAACACAGGGAGCTTAAGTAATTAATTGAGCACAATATCACTAAAGTTCAACAATCTAGATCAGTTTAAAAAGGATGGTAATGTTTATCTATTGCAGAAATTCAGATTTAAACAAGCAATAAAAAGATTACTAAAAGGGTTTAGATTCAGAAATTAATGGATCTTGGACATTAGAATTTCACTCACATATCATAGCACATCATAGGAGCATGAAAATATAAACATACATAAGCACTTGTTTTAAAGGAAAGGTTGTGTTGCACTTCACCTACTGGTATAAGTGCAACAATCTCAACTCAAAGTCACATTCTCATGCATGAATTTCGTTTTTTATCACAACCTGTTCCTCAACTCATTTATCTCCACTCTCATGGTAGAAAAAGAGTTGCCAAGAAGAGCACCTCCATACATTCCTACTTATCTTCTCAGATCAAGCAAAAAAGTAGAACACATGCATATAAAGTGACCAACAATACATGCAAGAGATGATAAAACCGGTACTTTCAGGGTAGAAAAACAAGCACCATAGTATTTAGTACGGAATTAACTTGTTCCTTACATGCTATGACATGGGAGATACTCTCCCATGCCCAAGAAAAGGGAATTACTCGTCCATAATCATGCTTTGCAGATTTTCTACAGAAAATTCAGGTTTTAACATGATCTAGAGGAGGAAAAACAAAGAGATCTGAAAATGTATCCACAAGAAGGAGGAATTCCAGCTTGGAGATGAAATTCTCCTCCTTTAGCTACTCCAAAAAGAACTGGCTCCTCTCTCGAGAAGCTGCACGAAGTTGAGGAAGCTTGGTTGCACCTTGGAGAAGATAATGGAGAAGAAGAGAAGAAGAAATGGGCTCATGTGGCAAGAAACCACCTCCTTTCTCCTCAAAATTGCCTTCCTCTGCTCTCCTCTGGCTCTAGGACGAGGGAAATCTCAATTATGACTAGTGATAACTGCCCATTAAGTTCCCTCTTTGTTTTAAACAAAAACTCATATTTTTTAAAATGTTGAAACTGTCAGAGACACAACATGCGTCTAGAGTGCACGCCGTACAAAAGCTTCGACAGTTGCTCCATAATATACTGCGCACAACATGCACAGTAGCAATGCATGTCGTGCAACTTTCTAGAAACTTTCAATCTACTCCAGAATGTACTACGCACGACGTGCACTGAAGGAATGCACGCCGTGCGACTTTCCAGAAATTTTTTGGTTAGCTTGACGCTCCAAGTGCACGTCGTGCATTCAAGTGCACACCGTGCATTTGCTTTCTGCACTTTTCTGGAAACGTGCTCGTCGTGCATTTTGTTGTCTGTGTGAAATGGAAATTCTTCTAAAATCTTACACGTTGTACGTTCATCCGGCACACCGTGTATTTTGCTATTTCAGTAGAGTTAAACTCTACAATTCAGTCTTATTTGGAGCATATCTGCAATGCAAGTTATGCGATAAGTAAAGTAACAAAAAGATGGCAAAAGTAATATGAAAAGATGCTAAATAATATCATAATGAACCAAATGTATGTAATAGCATGTGAAAAGATGATATAGAAATCACACAACAATATCATTCTAGGGTAAATAGTTAGGTTCCATATAGTCAATATGCCGTTTTAGGAATGCTATCATAATATTATTTTATTCATACAAGTATCCCTTACATAATAACTTTTGTGAGAATTCCACATCATGAAATAATTACGTCATATTTTTTTTTATCTAGAGTTTCGATCTTATATTCTCTCTATTACCATTGGTATCCCAATTAGACCGATCTATCAATTTTTTACTTCTATGATACGTGTAACATATAAATATGTCTAGGATGCTAAATTTGATACAAGAATGAAGGCTAGTATTTGACAAATTCTTATAATGATAATTTACTAATATGATGTTATTAGTTATTAACACAATCGCATATGCCGAGATACTAGGGTAACTTGATTAATCAATATAACAATGCATGAAGTCTTTATATCATTAGATAATATGTTGTCTAGTGTAATCATGTTAATAATGTGAAGATAAAATATTCTAAATTTATTATGTACAAATATCAATGTACTATTATATAAAATATGGAGGTGAAAGACCATTACATGTAACTAGTTTTTAAGATTACCCTTATTCTCAAGAAAAAATCTATTTGGCTATTTCCATATACGTATTAGTTGGTTTTTATCATCTATAATATACAATAACATTTTATGACTTTTAAACTTTGAATCAATACGGTAATATATGTATCTATACACTTAAAAGATAGCATTTTCAAACTATTTATTGAGCTATACTTATATACAGTCCTATAATCTTATTGATTCCTATATTTAGTAATTGTTAGCAATAGGATATCAGACATGAAGATCAGCATGTTCGCTATGCAGGTGCTTGACAAGTTGGCTTTTTTGGGCCAACTGTACCTCCTTGAGAATTTTTGATGAGAAACCAATTGATTCAAATGTCATAAACGGACGGGCACATCACTTTCATTATAGTTATCTTGTGTTGATGCATATAGGACTCCATAGATAAGCTACCTCCAACTGTTGATGAGACTTGTTTTGATGATGACCTTGAAATGACTAAATTAAAGTCATGATCTGATGCTTGCCGTGCTCCAACAATGGTAACATAACCATTATGTAGGCTATGTGGGTGAGAGAAATTGCCTCATGAGATTTGGCCATGGTGACTCCTAGATCAATCATATCTCCCTTCATTGTGTGAGTCCCATTGATGGTCATGGTCAGAGGAAGATTGATGCCCATGAGTAGATGCATTGGCTGACACTGCACTTCACCTCGGTGGAGGTGGCAGTCTTGAATCGCTCTTGGTTGTAGGTCTTTCGTACTATGTGACATTAGTCTTGGGGTTTCAAAAGTAGAGGTAACCTATCTTCTTATCAATTAGACCTCTCCATCGATTCTAGAGCATCGGGTCATTTGGGGCATAGTAAGGACCACTCCTGGATGGCATGCCTCCAGGAAATGTGAAGAGCAAGTTGGTGCAAACCTCACCTATAAAAAAGAAGAACAACAGTAAGAAACTAGCAATTGAAACTGATCTAAACTCACTCGAAACAAGAAGATTTAACCCTAGTAGCCAAGAGTTTGATACGCTCCCTGCATTCCTCTAGTCAGAAGTTAGCCTTAGGGGGATTGGAAACTGGGTCCTATGGGATCAAGAAGACGTTTATGACTACTGCTCGACAATGGAGATTGATGATGTTGTAGGTTGGTGTGGTTGGCTACCTATTGTTATACGATTGTTGTAGGTTGGATGAAGGCTTTTACTTCTTATAGTAGAGACTCTAGGTTTTATAGGATGATAGGGAGGTGATTATAGGGCTCTAGGAATTCATTGGGTGATGAAGAGGCAAATGTAATAGTGTACTTCAATGTTATTAATTGGCATGACTATGAACGTAGGAAGTGTTTCCATTTTTGGTTTGCAGGATCAGATCTTGGCAGAACTTGGTGAGGTTTGGGATAAGGTCTAGGTTTCAAGGTTGGATGAGGAGGCTTGTTTGGGCAGAAGAATAGACACATACCTTCATTAAGGGTGTCATTACTAAGGGGGAAGATCTAGGGAGGGCATGTTGTTCTCCTTGTAAATGCAGAAGTGGTGTTAAGAGAAGAAGGGGATGTGTTTTCTCTTATTAACCTAGGTATTTAATTATAAAATAAATGGTAATATGTTAGTGTTAGTTAATTACTTTGAACTTTTCTAACTTCAAAACCGTAACTCCTGCCGCTATGAGAATATGACTGTGCATCTAATCTGTATCAAATTAAATATGGAAATGATTAAAAACCTCTATTCAAATCCCCGTCTTTTCTATTAAATCTTCTATCATAAATAACTCAATAATTAATAAATGATTTTCAAAATAGTATTTCAATTTGATTTTGAGGTCATTAGTTAACAAAATGAGTGTATTATTAAACAACTTGACTTTGTCTAAGTATTAGAGAATCACAATTTCAGATTGCACAAAATGTTATCAAAATTATTCATAAGATAAATTAAGGGAGTGATTTGCAAATATTACATGAGTGAAGAGTACGGACAAGTAAATTGAATTGGGGGCTAATTTGCATCATAGAACTTGACAATTTTATCCAAATAATGATTGGTTCTAAGAATGAAGGACCACTATGTAAATGAACCAATTCTCAAGGGAATTTATGAGTTGTAGCTTAAAATAAATTTAGTACTTAAATTTTGATATGTTACAACTATCTACTGTACAACTGGGGCTTGTAGGTAAATGTGTGTTTGTGGACGAGATGGCTCTTCAGTACTTGGGGTGTGCATTGAAGGAGTGGCAACAAGAGGAAGATGTGTCTCCTCTATGGTTGGTGATGTTTCTTTTGGCATGGAGTAGATAGGTACACTCTCAATATTCTTTGAACTGTAATCGTCTTCCAGGGATATCCTAGAATCAATCATTGATGGGACTACTGAGGGGAAATGTTGTTTTTGCATCAGAGTAAATTGATCAATGCAAATAAATAAGTATACTTCTTCTTCTCTAATGTAATTCATGGAACCTCTAAGTGCTTGAAAATCAACAGACTGGTTTCCTGTGCGTAGAGTTAGAAGTCCTAATTAGACATCAATTAAGGCCATGGTGGTGGCATGGAATGGCCTCCCAAAACTAATAGGGTAGTGAAGATCTTCCTTTATGTCCAACACTACAAATCACAAGGAATGTAAAACTCCCCAACTTTTACTGATATATCCTCAATAATATTGAATGGCTTGGTCATGGAAGAATCAACAAGCAAGATGACCATCCTACTGGGTCGTGCATTTGTAAGGTGAAGTCTCATGGCTTAGCCAAGAGGTATGATAAGAGATACTATCTCCAAGATTAGCTAACCTATTTGGTCGATAGAATTTATTATAGAGCACATTTGTGAGGCATATTATCCTGATTGATATCTGATGATGTACTGACCAATTTTAGCATTTCAAATTCTTTAGTTATGTATTTGTGATTGAGAAAGAGCTTGAAGAACTTAGTCCAATGATGCATTTCAGTCATGGCATCAAGCAATGGGATATTGGCATACAACTTTTTTATAGTTTCCTTACATTTATTATACATGGAATCCAATTGGGTTTGGTTTAATTAACCTTGGTATGATCCACATGGCTTGTATACGTGATCATTTGATGTAGGTATGGAATTTTTTAGCAGAGTTGTTTTCATTCTCTGGGTGATTACTACACCGCCTAGGCTTGATATCATAGTGCAAGGGCTTACCTTCTCTACAAGGGTAAGTCTAGAGTGAGTTTTCATAGCTTTAGGTTGTTCCATGTGCTTTGAATTTAGTTCTGGTTGCCCTACAAAAAAGATAGCATGAGGATAGTGTAAGGCCCCTACCTATTTTTTTTGTAAAATCTTGTTTCCTTGCTATATTAGATGCTTAGAAATTTAATCTAATCTTATGATATGCTTTTATAACATGTGACAAGCTTATGTTTCGAGTTTGGTCTTGTTTGGTTGATGTTTGAGCTATGTATGGTTGTTTTGGACCAAGTTGCAACTTACCCATGTTTGAGGGTTATCTTGAAATTTGTCACATGTAGACTGTGCCCTTTGTTCCTTAGCATCATGAGAGATAATATGATGCTATGGGGAACCTTTCTTGGACCATGATTGATGATGTGACATCACATGGTGATTAGGGTTTCTAGGGTTTCCCTTTTTGTTGTTGAGCTTCGACCATGTGTTGGTGTGTGAAATGTTGTGACCGCAACACCTTACTTGGTGAGTGTTGCAACCGTAGCACTTGATCTTGGTGTGTTTGTTTCGACCTTGATGCCCTAAGTGTGGTTTGGTCAAAGGGGTTTGTCCCCTAGTGATGTGTTTCGACCATGTTGATGTGGGTGGTTTTGTGTAGCGGTCGCTACACCTTACTTTGTTTCGACCCTTGGTGTGTCTCAACCACAAAAAGGGTGGTGGTGACCCATGTGGTCGACACCCCACCTAGTTTGTATCACCATATGTTGCATGCATGTGTTAAGTGGTTGCACGGCTATTTTCTTGGTGGACAAGTGTCCTTTTGGTGCTCTCTAGAGTTTCCACCTCATGCCCACATTACCTCTCTCCTACCTTGAGTATATAACCTCTCTCTTCTTCATGCAATCTTCCTTTTTGACCCTCCTTCTTATCCACCCTCTTGTGTTCGTCCTTGGAGCTTTTTGGAGCAAAGAAGGACTGATCTTCGAGCTTTGGTGGCCGACCAAACTTAGATATGGTGATCTTGAGCTTGATCATCTTCCTTGTGGTGACCTTTGGCGATCTTCTTTCTTGGTAAGTAGGTTTGAACCCTTGATCTTGTTTTCTTTGCACCCTACCTCTTCCTCTTCCTTCTAGGCCATGAGACTGAGTTTCTACCATGGTGGTCATCTTGAGAGAAACTTCTCTTCGCAAGGGTCAAAGAGTATGTTTGATGTGGCGGTACCCAAATGAGAGGAAGCTTTCTTCTCTTTCGCCTTTCTTCTTCTTTGGTTTGGCCTAGAGTTTTTCACCTCCTTCTTGAACTCTCCTTTGACCATGGTTTTCTTCTCTTTTGAGGTGATCTTTTAGCCATGGAGTTGCTATTGGTTGGAGCTTACTTCCCCCTTGGAGATTGTGATCTTTGGAGCTTGGTCTCCCCATAAGGCGGGTTATATAACTTTCTACCTTCTTCTATTATTTGCACCTTAATTGTGCTTTCCTACTACTATTTTCATTTCTAAAATGTGATATAAAGATGGTAGATGATATTATCATGATCTAGGGTTTGTGAATTTGTAGTGTTCTTATAAAGATTGCTCTCCTTCTTAACCATGATTTCATGTACTCAATTTTTAAGGGATGGTTGAGGTGATGTTCATACATGCACCATGATTCTTAGCTTTATCACCAAGATATGGTTCGGCCCTTATGTTTTTATTGAGGTTTTGAATCAGTTTTTCTTGAGGTTGAAGCTTGGTCTTCTCTCTCCTAGTTTTGTTTCTTGGTTGATCATGTTAAAGATTAGTTTTAGGGTTTTGATGTTCATCTTGTATGGGGCTTTTCCCTCCTTCATTGTGCTTAGTGTCCTTGATGATTACCATCTATTTTGATCGTGGTTTATCTCTATTTGAGGAAGTTTATGTGTTGTTTTGGTATCTTGACTTTATTGGTCACTACACCTTTGAACTAGTTTCGTTTGACACCCCTTGATCTTGGGTTATGGTCATTATGCTTGGTCTTATTTCAATCTAAATGCATGTTCCTTGTATAACATGTTGCTACTTTTGTGTTGTGGTGGTTACACACCTATTTTTCCTCCATTGTTCATGACTCCTTGGGATTGGTTTCGGTCATGACATGAGCCTTGGTCTTGTAGGCACCTTTGCTAACGGTTGAAACCCTAATCCTAATGGGTTGATGGTCGTAACACCTTAGGTCACGACATATCTTTCAGTTGATAATGTGTTTCGATCGAGATTCTTATTTTGATGGTTGGTCAAGTCAATGTTTGATGTTGGTTCAACACATGCTTAGCTAGGTGGGTCACAACACATGGTCACTACAAGTGGACCATGGTCTCTACACTCCCTTACTTAAAGAGGTCACTACACCTAGTTGAGGTAGGTCACTATGCTATGTGCTAGTTACTACATGATGATGTGTAAATGAATGATAATGATTAATCAAAATCAATAGCGCTTAATCCTAATACACTCCAAACATATGGAAGGTGATGAAAGTAGGGTTTGGTGATTGAATAATAATATGGAACCCTAATTGGTTATACATGTAACTCTAGCCCTAAATTTGGAATATGTGGTGTAATTGCTTCTACTGCTTGAAGTAATTAACATGAGATGATGCTTTTTCTCTCTCCTACATGTGTAATCGTAACCTTGCAGGTGGAATGAATGACATAGCTAGTGAATGTTGTGGTCTTGGAATGACACTAGATAATGAGCATGAGACTTTATGAGGCACGATGAGATAGTGATGATGTACATGGAACATGTGATTTGGGTCTTGTGACCTGGAAGAGGTAAGATGATTTTTGTGATGTGAGGTGATACCCTCCAGTGATGTGATGAGAGATTGATATCCCATGACATTGTGATAATGTTGATGGCCTTAAACTAGCAGTGATATCAAGTGATAGTGTGACAAATTTGTACCTTATTTGTTTTATATCTTCTAGAGTTGTATCATCCCCTTATCTTTATAGAATCAGTTTAGGGTCTATATGTTGTAACTTATTTGATGCTAAAAGATGCTTAATTTCCTTGAATAATCAAGTGAAACCCAAATCATGTAGTTGCCTTGTGCCATAGATCCATCTATAGTGTCAGTACTTGTTGGATGGTGAAATGAGTTCTCCCTTAGTGGAAGCTCAGAGTCGTATATTGTTGAGTATATGCATTTCATAGGATAGGCTATGGTCATACCTTGACAGGAGAATGGTCAAGGTTGTATCTCAAGTGATGAGATTTAGTATATGTATAAGATATCTTTTTAGGATGGTTGTGGGCATACCTTGGTAGGAGTATGGTTGCAGTCATAACTCAGTTTTTCACTAGTGTTGTGCCTATATAGAACGACAGACTAGGCTGTTTTGTAGTTGGACTTTATATGTCACTACGGCAGACTCATACTGACCCAGAGTGTGGAGATCATAGGAGTTCGGCTCCTTATAGATCTTATATGGCACTAATTTCATCTTAATAGTGGTCAGTTGGAGTATGAGTGGTATACCTCATCTCCTCAGGGCATAATAAAAGATGTAACTCAGCTGTGTAGTGTATTTGCTTAGGGTCAAATATGATTCAAAGTGGCTGATACATTTTCCTTATTTCTTATACTAATTTCTTAAATTATAATGTGGTAAGAGAAATCAATTGTTATACATTTTCTTCATATTCCTTCTAAGTTATAAGAACATTCTACTGCTTAGTTGTAACTACCTAACTTGCTTAGTCTGTGATATTTGTTTTATACATATCATTGAGTTGAATATGCTTGAATTGTTTAATATGCTCAGTATAATCTACCTGTGCTTTTAATAGACGTTGGAAAAGAGTTATACCTCTCACTGGGACATTTGGTCTCACCTCTTGGGTTTCTACATCTTTTAGGTGGTTGTACATGACGAGTTAGAGATCGTGTTGTTGAGGCTGAGCAACAAGAGGAGCAGTAGCTATTCAAAGGTTGGATATGTTGCTAGTGTTTTTTAGTAGAGTCCTACATGTCGTCCTTGTACTCTCATGTACTTGGGAAGGTTTGTTGTTTGTACATCGATACGAGGCTTTTGGCTATATGTTGGTGTTGAACATATATGGCATGTATACGTGAATAGGTTATCATATGTAACAAGTTGTGGCATGATGGCCACTGAATAGTGATGTATATATATTTTTGTAACATGAGGTATGATATAGGTGGCTTAATATGGATTTAGATGCAATAAGTTTCTGCTTTGTGGATATATATAAATCAGTTTTAATTTCATGTGTTTTTTGGTAACCTGTTTGTTTAGTATAAGTTTTGAATTTTGTTTTGAGTAATCTCACTTTGTGTGGCGTAAGACATCACAGGTTAGGTTGGTATTAGAGCTCTAGGTTCATTGAGTCTACAGGGACATAGGACTAGGGTTTGTGTCTGTTCTAGTATCCTCCACTCTATCTTATGGTGACTTCTGCTTATGCAAAAGAAGAAGAAGAAGAAGAAGAAGAAAGGATGGATGGAAAACACGAAGAATGTGCTTTTGAGAGAAACATTGCTACACCTGGAGGTGGACTAAGGATGCAGGATAGGGAAGACATGGTGCCTGAAATGCCCCAGTTTGACCTGACCATGATGGAAAATCTCACTTTCCATTCCTTGTTTGGACAATTCATGGCTACAATGACGCATATGGTGGACAGAATGCCCCCACCCAAAGCGAGGGTGATAGTTCTCAATGTGGAATGCTCAAGAACTGGGAAGACCTTTGAGAGGTTATGGCAAGTTGGGGTAGTGGAGTATATTGGTACAGTGGATCCAGTAGATGTTGACATATGGTTGACTGAGTTGAAGAAGGCCTTCAAGATCCTCTGCATCCCTAAAGCTAACAAAGTGAAGCATGCAGTGTATCTTATGAGGGGAGTGTTGGTCAATTGTGGGCCATCGAGGAAGAGAAGAGGAATGCTGTTGCTATCAGTTAGGAGGACTTCTGATGGGAGTTTGTGAGTTGGTACTTTCCTTAGACCTACTTGGATGAGAAGATCACCCATTTTGAGAAGATCTGACAGGGATCTATGTCAATCAATGAGTATGAGGCAAAGTTTATGGAACTATTGAGGTTATGCCCTCATATGGCTATGAAAAATTGGATAGGATCATAAATTTTGAGAAGGGTTTGAGTACGGAGCTAACGACACCATTATCAGCTTTAGAAAACATAGAGAAGTTTTCCACATTTGTGGAATCGGTCATAAGGATAGAAAGGTCAGACATAGAGAAATGTGAGGTGAATGCCAAGAAGAGACCAAAAAAGTACAAAGGGTAGTCACTTGGAGGATTCAAGAAGCCTAGGTTTGTAGCACTGTAGCACAGCATAGGTCAGCAAGTCAGTCTCAGTGGTCACCAGCCAAGGGTAGAGGTCGTACCTTTCCACAGTAGGAGCCCACAACATGGCATCAGTGTCAGTGACGGGGATGTCTAGGTCACAGTACAAGACCAGGACTTGCCACAAGTGTGGATAAGTAGGACATTTGAGGTGGGCATGTCATGTGAAGGAGGATGAGGTGATCCAACAGTCGAGACAGAGTCAGTAGGGCTCACAGAGGTAGCAATTATGCAATGGTGTAGAGTGAGGATGTGGACAGACATCACAAGTTGGTTCTTTTGTACAAGCTAGTAGAGGATGTGGGTGAAAACAGGAAACATCTCAGTTCTAAGCTATGAGTCATGTGGAAGGAGTGGTCAACTCACAAGTTGTGATAGATCAGATGGAGTTATTTCATTGCGATTTGTCTTCTTCTTGCTTTATATCTATTTTGGTTGACCTGGGTACGATGCACTCTTTATCACTCGAGAAGTGATTGCTAGTTTTTCCTTGTGTGGTAGTCATAGACATAATAGACTTCATTTAGAAACAGCGGTTGGTTGGTTCTGCTGAGTTGCGGGAGGTGTGTCCTTTGTGTGTCCTTTCTTTTTCAGGGCAAATCATTCAAGTGGATCTCATACCATTTGACATGCATGGATTTGATGTGATACTTGGAATGGACACCCTAGAGAAGTATCAGGTGGTCTTGGATTGTAGTTCCAAGGAGGTGACATTTGTCAAGGGTGATGTGACATGGGTCTTCCAAGGTGATAAGAAGATTCTTTCGACGTGCCTGGTATCAACTATGGTGGCAGAGAGGTTGATGAGGCAGGGCTGCAGTATTTTTGGCACATGTGATGGATACTAAGTCAAGGAGTCCTAGTATTCAGGAGGTGGCAATTGTCTATGAGTTTGAAGACGCATTTCTAGACAAGTATTTAGGTGTACCCCCACCATCGAGAGATTTATTTTGAGATCATCTAGTACTCGGTACCCAACTGATAGCTCAGACACTATACAAGATGGCACCAGCTGAGATGTCAGAGTTGAATAAATCATTGCAAGAGCTGCTTGAGAAGGGTTTTGTCAGGCCAAGTACGTCATCATGGGGGGCTCCAGTGTTGTTTGTAAATATGAAATATGGATTCATGAGGTTGTGCATCGACTACTAATAGTTGAACGAGGTGTAATAAAGAACAAGTATCCTTTGTCGTGGATTGATGATTTGTTTGACCAATTGTGAGGTGTTGTAGTGTTTTCTAAGATAGATTTGAGATCAGGATATCACCATTTGTGGATCAAGGTAGATGGCATACCCAAGTCGGCTTTTAGGATGAGGTATGGGCACTATGAGTTTGTGGTTATGCTGTTTGTGCTAACCAATGCACCAACAACATTCACAGACTTGATGAACATGGTATCTTAGTTGTGCCTTGATCAGTTTGTGGTGGAGTTTATAGATGATATCTTGATATACTCCAGAGATAGTCGATAACATGAACAAGATCTACATCAGGCATTGACCTTGTTGAGACAACATCAGTTGTACGCTAAGTTCAATAGGTATGAGTTTTGGATGAAGGAGGTGTCCTTCCTAGGACATGTGATATCTGCTAAGGGTGTTCATGTGGACCTTAAGAAGGTTGAATATGTGATAGAGTGGGAGGAGTCAAAGACGTCGACAGAAGTTCATAGTTTTTTGGGTTTGGTAGGCTACTATAGGAGGTTCATCAAGACCTTCAAGGCCATAGTGTTACCCCTAACAAAGTTGATAAGGAAAGATGTACCTTTTGTCTGGGATGACAAGTGATAGTGTTCCTTCCAATTGTTAAAGGATAAGTTAACTAGTGTGTCAGTGTTGGTTCTGCCTAGACAAGGGAAAGGATACATCATTTTCTGTGATGCATCAAGAAATGGTATGGGTTGCGTGCTGATGCAGGATAAGAATGTGATTTCTTTTGCTTCACGATAGCTTAAGAAACATGAGGAGAACTTCCCAACCCATGACTTGGAGATAGGTGTAGTGGTTCAAGTCTTGAAAATCTAGAGACACTACCTTTATGGTGAGAAGTGTCAGATTTTCATGGATCACAAGAGCTTGAAGTATATCCTCTCGCAACTGGAGTTGAACATGAGACAGTGACACTGGATGGAGCTAATCAAAGACTATGATTGCACTATTGATTACCACCCAGAGAAAGCAAATGCTGTGGTAGATGCTTTGAGCAGGAAGTCCTCTTTGTCATCATATATGGATAAGGCACAGCTGTATTCCTTGGTATGACATAAGTGAGAAATGTTGGTCTCCTTACGTCATATGAATGTACAGATGGAGGTGTCTATATTGGCATGTTTGCTGGAACAATTACAAGTGAAGCCCACGTTGAGGTAGTAGATTAGAGATGCTCAACAGAGTAATACTATGATCCAGCAAATCCAAGCTGAGTTTGGCAGTGAGAAGCGTGATGGCTTCCATGAGTCAGAGGATGGGATAGTATGTTACCATGATAGAGTTGTGGTTCCCGATGTTAATGATATGAGAAAGATGGTTCTAGAAGAGGCTCACTCTTCAATGTACATCATGCATCCAGGTAGCATCAAGATGTACCACAATCTTATAGATTGTATTGGTGGCCCGATTTGAAGCGAGATGTGGCCGAGTTCGTGGAAAAATGCGCAGTGTGTTAACAGGTTAAGGCAGAACACCAGAATACTATAGAAACTTTGCAATTGTTGCCTATACCATACTGGAAATGAGATCATGTTACAATGGACTTTGCAGCTGGTGTCCCTAGGATAGACAAAGGACATGATTCCATTTGGTTGATAGTTGACATGTTGACCAAGTCAGCACATTTCCTTCTTGTGAAGACAACATACACAACGAAGAAGCTTGCTCAGATGTATGTTGATTATATTGTTCATTTGCATGGTATCCAAACCACCATTGTCTTAGATAGAGGCCCTCAATTTACCAGTCACTTTTGAGAATGTTTGCACTCAGCTATCAGTACTTAGTTGAGATTCAACACAACACAACATTCCGCCCACAAACAAACAGTCAGTCTAAGAGGATTATAGAGACTTCAGAAGATCTTCTGAGAGCTTGTGTCTTGCAATTTTTGGGCAATTGAGATATACATCTCACTCTGATAGCGTTTGCTTATAATAATAGTTATAAGAGGAGCATTGATATGGCACCTTATGAGACTTTGTATAGGAGGCATTATAGGTCTCTATTGTAGTGGTACTAGACTGGTGAATATCAGCTTTTGGGCCCTGAGCTTGTGCAACAGACGACAAAGAAGATCAAAGTGATTCAACAACAGTTGAAGGTAGCCGAGGATAGACATAAATCATATTCTGATAATCTTTGTATGCCCTTGGAGTTCCAAGTGGGAGAAAAGGTGTACCTTAAGGTCTCTCCTTGGAAGGGTGTTTTGAGGTTTGGGAAGAAGGGTAAGTTGGTACCCATGTTTATGGGACCTTACCCTATAGTGGCATGTGTTGGGAATGTGGCATACAAGATGGAGTTGCCACCTAAGTTTCAAAGACTACATCTAGTGTTCCATGTTTCCATGTTGAGGAAGTGACACCCAGATACCAAGTTTGTGCTACATCCAATGGAGGTTGAGTTGGAAGAAGATATGTCGTATGTTGAAGGACATGTTTTGATCCTTGATAGAAGAATAAAGAAGTTTAAGAAGAAGGATATTGTAACATCCCAGACCTGGGTTTAGGGATAATCCTATTTGTTTAGACTAAATAAGTTGCTTATAACTTTAATATAATCCTCTAAAATATTTTGTTATCAGGTGACAAACTTACGTTTCAAATTTAGTCCTGTTAAAATAATGTTTGATCAATGTTATCTTTTTTGGCCAAGATGCAATTTACCCAAGATGAGGGGTTATATTGAAATTTGTCACATGTTAAACGTACCCTAAGTGTTTTAGCATCATAATAAAGAGAATGATGCTAGGTGGTGGCTTGTGGAAAGCCTAAATTCCAAGTTTGAACTTGGTTGAATAATGCTAGTGACTTGTGTACCAATTTTGGTACAAATTGTAATTTACCCAAAATGTAGGGTTGATATGCAAATTTCCACCTCTAGAGTGTCCCTACTCATTCCCTAGAGGAGATATAAATAATGAGGCACCATGTTTGAATCATTTTTAAGTAATGGCACTCTTGGTGATGAAAAGACCAAGAAAGGGTTGAATGTGCAACCCTAATTTGAACTTGTATTGAGTTATAGAGTCCATATGAGAGTGCCTATCGGCCATAGATCCATAGAGGGAGTATCATATAAGTTTTTGAACTCTTAGAAATGACCATGATGGGCAAAGTACCTCAAGGAGGTAATCCATGACGAGTTAGAGGCTCCTTGCAAAAGTTGTATAGGTTTGCATAATTTGTGATATAAAGATGAGATATCTTATCAAACAAGATAACTAATGGCCAAAATATCATCTCTATATTATCCTCAAGTGTTTTTCATGTCAAGATAAATGTGAGTGAATGCATGCACATGTGTCATCCATGCATGGACATGTGGCACCTAGTAGCTTAAAATGATGACACCTCATATACACACTTTTTCATGAACCTCAAGTATATATACCCTTCCTTTCACCTATAAGTGAAATTTTCGAAATTTACCCCCCTATTTCTCTTGGATATCATGCATAGATTCTTAGGATCATGAATAGGAAGAAGGGTATAGTGCATAGAGCTTTGGTATCGGCCATAGAAAAGTGATATCGGCCATAGCAAAGTGGTATCAGCCAAGTGAAGTGATATTGGCCAAGTGAGGGATATCGGCCACAAAGTGGTGATGTATCGTGCATAGTACTAAGGAGATCAAGTATTGGACCTTTGATAAGAGAATCTTCAACATTGGGAATATGAAGCTTTGGAGCTTGGAGCTTGGAAGTTACTCTTGACGTGGGTTATATAACTTGAACTCAATTATGTTATTATTTACCATCAATCTTGCCTTAGTTAAATGATTTACTTTCAAATAGAATTTTATTGCATAATTGATGAACCCATGAGCTCTAGTAGTAACCTAGTACTATTTTCCATGAACTAGAATAGTAAGAACAAGAGTCTAGAGGTTGGTGATGATGACATCATCATGGTTCAACCCGTGTTGGATTGAAGCACCTCTAACCCAATATGGTGTTGAAGGATACACCTCTTACCCGATATGGTGTTGAAACCCTAGATACTGATGGTTATACACCTATAGAATGATATATTGATGAGCATAAACCTTATGCACGATATGGTGATACACACATACACCTCAAGGTCGATATGGTGAGCACACATACACCTTATACCCGATATGGTGTTGAAACTCTAGATGGTGGTATGGAATCTAATATACCTTGGAACCCCAAACACCTATCGTTTTGTGTAATGAGTTAATTGTGAAGGGTTCAACTAGTTGTCTAGCCTATCACTGAACACATGATAGGATTGATCCCATGAAGGTATGAAATAGTATGAGCATAAGGGTTTAACCCGATATGCTAACCTGATATGGCAACCTGATATGGTAACTTGATATGGTAACCCGATATGATGATATGAACACAACCACTAGCATGATATAGTGATGAATTTATACCTTATGCACTATATGGTGACACACACATACACCTCAAGGTCGATATGGTGATCACACATACACCTTATACCCGATATGGTGTTAAGTATATACCCTAACCTGATATGATGTTGAAACTCAACATGGTGTAGTGAAACTCGATATGCAAACCCCTAAGGTTGAGTAATACGGTATGGATGCACAATATAGTGATGAGGATACACCTCTATATCTGATATGGAACCATACCTACACCTCTATAACCAATATGGAGGAAGCACCTCAATCCAATACACTTGATTGAGTGATACATGTAGTATGTTATGTCAAATGATAATTTAAGACATGAAGGGTTTAATGCATTTTGATAAATATGGGCCAATGTAACCTGAGAGAAGGATTGAGCCAACCTAATGGAGTATGATGTAATCAATATCCTAGTGAGGATGAAAGATAAACTTATACTTGTTTAATACTCATGTAATGAGTATACATTGATACTCCTAATATGTGTGGATTCTGAATTAGGGTTGTGATTCTTGATGAATGTACTTGAAAACCCTAGTCAGCTTAAAAAGGGAAACCTTAACCCTAATGAAGGGTAATGATATGATTTGAAAATACAATTGGTTAATAAAGGGAAACCCTAACCATATTGAAACCATGTTGGTAGCATGAGATAATGAGCATAGCTAAGCATGAGCCATGATGTTTCATATAATACCGATTATATAGGTCTTATGACCTAGAGATAGTTGTTGCCTAGTGAGAGGTGACAAGATGTTTAATGGGCCTAGTGAGCCATGTGAATAGTTGTTGCCTAGTGAGAGGTGACAAGATGTTTAATGGGCCTGGTGAGCCATGTGAATAGTTGTTTCCTAGTGAGAGGTGACAAGATGTTTAATGGGCCTGGTCAGCCATGTGAATAGTTGTTGCCTAGTGAGAGATGATAAGATGTTTATAAAAGTCTCATGTAAGAAATGGTAATGTTCAAAATAAACTAGGGGAAATGGAAACCTAGTAACATCATAATAATAATAAATGGTTATAATAATAATGAAATCTTGGTCATACATGCTTTATGCTTATAGCCAAATAAGGGCTATATTGTTTTGAATATGCTTAAATGAGATAAGAGGAATACTTGTATTACATAAAGAATGTGAATAGGTATGATGACTTGCCCAAGGTATAATGCCTAGTAAAGGTGATGTGGTATTCAATGATGAATTTAAGGGATTGATATCCCATAGTGAAAGTGAAAGGGAAACATAAAGGTATCCCAAGTACTATGGGATCCTTAGCAATATGGCCATGATCTCATTATTGGTTTAATCCAATACCTGGATGAACTCTATCAGGATTGGTATAATCCAATACCTGGTTGTGATCTCAGGATTGGTACAATCCAATACATGGCTGAACTCTATCAGGATTGGTACAATACAATACATGGCTATGATCTCAGGATTGGTATAATCCAATACCTAGGTGAACTCTATCAGGATTGGTATAATCCAATATCTGGCTGTGATCTCAGGATTAGTACAATCCAATACCCCTGAACTCTATCAGGATTGGTACAATCCAATACCTAGATGAACTCTATTAGGATTGGTACAATCCAATATCTGGCTATGATCTCAGGATTTGTATAATCCAATACCTGGTTAAACTCTATCAGTATTGGCACAATCCAATACTTGGTTGTGATCTCAGGATTGGTACAATCCAATACCTGGCTAAACATAATGATGTATATTCACATGATTGGTACAATCCAAAACCTAGCTAGCAGATTGGCTGAGGCCAACAGATAGAAATGAGAATGATTCATGGATGTCATACCATGATAATATTATCACATGATAAGCTTGAGACGTTGGTATAATATGATGGGTAAATGATACACATGTTCTTCATATTCCTTATAAAGTGAACAGATGATTTACTACTCTATCATAGACAATTACAATGCTTTAAAAGATGAGAAATGTTCTAATCTACTTATCCACAATGATTATCCTTGCTTATTAATATAAAAGAACCTCTGCTTAATTTTATACTGTTTACCTGTGATAATAACATTATTGGCGGAGAGTTATATCTCTCGCAAGGACAATTGTCTCACCCCATGGGATCCATAATTTTTAGGTGCGCGTGCACAAGGAGGTAGAGACCATTCTGCAGAGGAAGGACAACAATAGTAGGAACAATAGTAATAAATTAGGTTGAGTGTATTGTCTGTCGTGTCTTGTAGATAGAAGTCCTATGTGTTGTCTCTATACTCTCAGGTCCTTGGATTTAGTACATGATGATTTTATGAACAATCTGAGATTTTGGTTTGTAAGCCTTGAGGTTTTATGTTGCTTCAATATATATTTTGACAAAGCAACTGTTATATGTTATCCTTGAGATGAGATGGTATAGTGTATGTACAATGTGAACCTTGATGTATAATAAGTTTTGGTCCTTTCATTAAGAGTTTTCCAGGAAATGGATCTCTTTGCAAAATGGTTTTAATTTTAGTGATTTTGATAATCGACTACTTATGATTATTCCACATAATTAGTAACAATTTGGCTATCGGTTTGGTGGCGGTCGTTACAAATATAATGTTGGTGAAGGTTTTGTGGCATCACAGTGGCTTAAAGGAAGTCACGTGCGAGCTTGAGGAAGAGATGTGTTAAAAGTACCCATCTCTTTCACGTAGGATTTTGAGCATGAAATCCTTGTTAGGGGTTTATGGTTTTAAGACCCCTGACCTAGTTTTTGGGCTAATCTTATTTCCTTGCTTTATTAGATGCTTAATACTTTAATATAATCTCATGAGATGCTCTTATAACATGTGAGAGGCTTATTTTTCCACTTAGGTCCTATTTGGTTGATGTTTGAGCTATGTATGCCTATTTTGGACATAGTTTCAATTTACACATGTTTGAGGGTTATCTTACAATTTGTCACATGTAGAGTGTGCCCTTTGTGCCTTAGCATCATCAGAGAGAAGATGATGTTGTGGGGTGCCTGTCTTGTACCATGGTTGATGATGTGACATCACATGGTGATTAGGGTTTCTAGGGTTTCCCTTTTTGTTGTTGAGCTTTGACCATGTGTTGGTTTGTGAAGTGTTGCGACCAAACACCTCACTTGGTGAATGTTGCAATTGCAACCCTTTCTATTAGTGTGGTTTTTTTGACCTTGATGCCCTAAGTGTGGTTTGGTCGAAGGGGTTTGTCCCCTTGTGATGTGTTTTGACCATGTTGATGTGAGTGGTTTTGTGTAGCGGTCGCTACACCTTGCTTTGTTTTGACCCTTGGTGTGTCTCAACTACAACAAGGGTGGTGGTGACCCATGTGGTCGATACCCCACCCAGGTTTTATCACCATATGTTGCATGCATGTGTTAAGTGGTTGCATGGTTGTTTTCTTGGTGGACTAGTGTCCTTTTGGTGCTCTCTAGTATTGACACCTTGTACCCACCTAACCATTCTCCTACCTTGAGTAAATAACCTCTCTCTTCTTCATTTAAGCATCCTTTTCGGCCCTCCTTCTTATCCACCCTCTTGTATTCGTCCTTGGATCAATCTGAAGTAAAGAAGGACTAATCTTGGGGCTTTGGTGGCCGACCAACCTTATATGTGGTGATCTTGAGCTTGGTCATCTTCCTTGTAGTTATCTTTGTTGATCTTCTTTCTTGGTAACTAGGTTTGAACCCTTGATCTTATTTTCTTTGCACCCTACCTCTTACTCTTCCTTCTAAGCCATGAGACCATGGTTCTACCATGGTGGTCATCTTGAAGAAGTTCTCTTCATAAGGGTCGAAGACTATGTTTGACATGGTGGTACCCAAGTGGTAGGGAGCTTTCTTCTCTTTCTCCTTTCTTCTTTTTAGGTTTGGCCTAGAGTTTTTCACCTCCTTCTTGAAGTCTCCTTTGACCATGGTGTTCTTCTCTTTTAAGGTGATCTTTTGGTTGTGGAGTTTCTCTTAGTTGGAGGTTTCTTCTCTCTTGGAAATCATGATATTTGGAGCTTGGTATCTCCATAGGGAGGGTTATATAACTCTCTGCCTTCTTCAATTATTTGCACCTTAACTGTGCTTTCCTGCACTATTTTTGTCTCTAAAATGGGATATAAAGATGGTAGGTGATATTATCATGATCTAGGGTTTGTGAATTTGTAGTGTTCTTGTAAATATTGGTATCTTTCTTAACTCTAATTTCATGTACTCGATTGTTAAGTGATGGTTGAGGTGATGTTCATACATGCACCATGATTCTTAACTTTATCACCGAGATATTGTTCAGACCTTATGCTTTTCTTGAGGTTTTGAATCGGTTTTTCTTGAGGTTGAAGCTTGTTCTTATCTCTCCTAGTTTGGTTTCTTGGTTGATCATGTTGAAGATCAGTTTTAGGGTTTTTGCAACGCCCAGTCCCACTACCCAAGGATCTAGTAGAGTTTTAGGAATGGCGACTATCCCCACAGACCACCACTAGCCTTAGCTGTGTGCTTTGTTCTCACTCACGTGCATGCCACGATCAACTTCCCGACATGTCACCCATCACAGTTCTACTCCAAGCTGAGCACTCTTAAATATGGAGTTCTTTAGTGATGGGCTCCTAGAAAAGGAGGTGCACCTTGGTGATATGGGTAGTCCAATCATTCCTTTTAAGGTCAAGTTATCCAAGGCCTCAAATCTTGGGATGTTACAATCTCCCCCACTTAGACTCTTGACGTCCTCGTCAAGGCTCAACTATATGGCCTCATAATTTAACCCCATTTCAGTGCAGACCCACAATGGCCCATGGACACCCAGCTCCCGATCACGGAATACCAGCGCAAGGGTGGCTACGTTAACCATGGACAACCCTTTCCTACATGTCTGGACCACATGGCTCAAGACTGGCATGCCATGCCCGGACAACCCTTTCCTACATGCCTGGACTGCATGGCTCAAGACTGGCATGCCATGCCCATGTGGGCCCCACCTACTGGAGGGGTTATGGCTCTGATACCATTTGTAATGCTCGGGCCCACTGCCCAAGGCTCTAGTAGAGTTTCAGGAATAATGACAGGCCCCACAGACCACCACTAGCCTTAACAACACACTTTTTCCTCACTCACGCGCAAGTCAGGGTCAACTTCCCAACTGGTCACCCATCCTAGTACTACTCCAAGCTAAGCACACTTAACTATGGAGTTCTTTACTGATGGGCTCCCGGAAAAGGAGGTGCACCTTGGTGATATGGGTAGTCCAATCATTCCTTTTAAGATCAACTTATCTAAGGCCTCAAATCCTAGGATGTTACAATCTCCCCCACTTAGACTCTTGACGTCCTCGTCAAGGCTCAACTATATGGCCTCATAATCTGACCCCATTTCAGTGCAGACCCATAATGGCCCATGGACACCCAGCTCCTGATCATAAAATACCAGCGCAAGGGTGGCTACGTCAACCATGGACAGCCCTTTCCTACATGCTTGGACCGCATGGCTCAAAACTGGCATGCCATGCCCATGTGGGCCCCACCTACTGGAGGGGTTATGGCTCTGATACCATTTGTAATGCTCAGGCCCACTACCCAAGGCTCTAGTATAGTTTTAGGAATGATGATTGTCCCCACAGACCACCACTAGCCTTAACTGCGTGCTTTGTCCTCACTCACGCGCATGCCAGGATCAACTTCCCGACAGTTCACCCATCCCAGTACTACTCCAAACTGAGCACGCTTAACTATGGAGTTCTTTAGTGATGGGCTCCCAGAAAAGTAGGTGCACCTTGGTGATATGGGTAGTCCAATCATTCCTTTTAAGATCAACTTATCTAAGGCCTCAAATCCTAGGATGTTACAGTTTTGATGTTCATCATGTATGGGGATTTTCCCTCCTTCATTGTGTTTAGTGTCCTTGATGATTACCACCTATTTTGATTGTGGTTTGTCTCTATTTGAGGAAGGTTATGTGTTATTTTGGTAGCTTGACTTTATTGGTTGCTACACCTTTGAACTAGTTTCGGTCAACACCCCTTGATCTTGGGTTATGGGCGTTATGCTTGGTCTTGTTTTGGTCAAAATCCATGTTGTTTGTGTAACATGTTGCTACTCTCGTGTTGTGGTGGTTACACACCTATTTTGGCTCCATTGGTCGTAACTCCTTAGGATTGGTTTCGGTCATGACATGATTCTTGGTCATGTAGGCACCTTTTCTAATGATCGCAACCCTAACCCTAATGGGTTGATGGTCGTAACACCTCAGGTCGCGACACGTCTCGATTGATAATGTGTTTCAGTCAAGATTTTTGTTTTGATGGTTATTCAAGTCACATGTTTGATGTTGGGTAGAAACATGCTTAGCTAGGTGGGTCACAACCCATTGTCACTACAAGTGGACCATGGTCGCTACACTCCCTCACCTAAAGAGGTCGCTACTCCTAGTTGAGTTGGGTTACTAGGCTATGTGTTAGTCACTACATGTTGATGTGAAGATGAATGATAATGATTAATCAAAATCATAATGCTTAATCCTAACACACTCCAAACATATAAGAGGTGATGAAACTAGTGTTTGGTGATTGAATGATAATGTGGAACCCTAATCGGCTATATGTGTACCTCTAGCCCTAAATTTGGAATATATGGTGTAATTGCTTCTATTGCATGAAGTAATTAGCATGAGATGATACTTTTTCTCTCTCCTACATGTGTAATCCTAACCTTGAAGGTTCAATGAATGACATAGCTAGTGAATGCTATGGTCTTGTCATGACACAAGATAATGAGCATGAGCCTTTATGAGGCATGATGAGATAGTGATGATGTACATGGAACATGTGATTTGGGTCTTGTGAGCTGGCAGAGGCTAGATGATTATTGTGATGTGAGGTGATACCCTCCAGTGATGTGATGAGGGATTGATATCCCACAACATTGTGATAATTTTGATGACCTTGAATTGGTAGTGATATCAAGTGATAGTGTGACAAGTTTGTACCTTATATGTTTTATATCTTCTAAAGTTGTATCATCCCCTTATCTTTATAGAATATGTTTAGAATTTTTACATTGTAACTTGTTTGATGCTGAAAGATACTTAATTAGCTTAACTAATCAAGTGAATCCCTAATCTTTTAGTTGCCTTGTGCCTATAGATCCATGTACAACGTCAGTATTTGCTGGATGGTGAAATGAGTTCTTCATTAGTGGAAGCTTGGAGTCGTATATTGTTGAGTGTATGCATTTCACAGGATAGGTTACAGTCATACCTTGCCAGGAGAACAGTCGAGACCGTATCTCAAGTGATGAGATTTAGTATATGTAAAAGATATCTTTTGAGGATGGTTGTGTTGGTACCTCGGTAGGAGTATGGCTGCGGTTGTAACTCAGTTTTTCACTAGTGTTACCATGGCAGACTAGGTTGTTTTGCAGTTGGACTTTATATGTCAATGCGGAAAACTCAGACTGACTGAGGGTGTGGGAGATCATAGGAGTCTGGATCCTCCTAGATCTTGTATGGCACTGATTTCAACTTAACAATGGTCAATTGGAGTATGAGTGGTATACCTCATCTCCTCAGGGCATAATAAAAGACGTAACTCAACTATGTAGTGTATTTTCTTAGGGTCAAATATGATTCACATTGGTTGATACCTTTGCCTTATTTCTTGTACTGATTTCTTGAATTATAATGTGGTAAGAGAAATCAACTATTATACATGTTCTTCATTTTCCTTCTAAGTTATAAGAACATTCTACTACTCAGTTGTAGCTACCTAAATTGCTTAGTCTATAATATTAGTTTTACACATATCATTGAGATGAATCTATTTAAATTAATTAATTTGCTCAGTATAATATACATGTACTTTTAATAGATGTCGGAGGAGAGTTATATCTCTCACTGGGACGTTTGGTCTCACCCTGTGGGTTTCCACATCTTTAGGTGGTCATGCACGATGAGGTAAAGATCGTGCGGTTGAGGCTGAGCAGCAAGAGGAGTAGTAGTTGCTGAAAGGTTGGATATGATGCTAGTGTTTTGTAGTGGAGTCGTATGTGTTGTCCCTGTACTCTCAGTTCCTTGGGGAGGTTTTGTGGTTTGTACATCGATACGAGGCTTTTGGCTATATGTCGATGTTCTACAGATTTGGCATGTATATGTGAACAAGTTATCATAAGTAACAGGTTGTGGCATGATGGCCCCTGAACAGTGATGTGTGTGTGTGTTTGTTTGTGTGTGTATATATATATATTTGTAATATGAGGTATGATATAGGTTGCTTAATATGGACTTAGATGTAATAAGTTTCTTCTTTTGTGGATATATGCAATCAGTTTTGATTTCCTGTGTCTTTTGGTAACCTAGTTGTTTAGTATTAGTTACACATTTTGTTTTGAGTAATCTCACTTTGTGTGGTGCTGGGCATCATAGATAGTGGGTTTCCATGAGCTGGTTTAACTGAAACTTCATTGACTTTTGATGAGCTTGTTGGGATAGAATTATCTATTCAAGATCAGCAATTCTTTCATTTGTAGAAGTAGGGGGTGGTTTGTTGCATATGTGGGGCATGATTGAGATTATAAAATTGTTGTCCTTGGTAGTTAAAGTTTTGAAAATTTGTCAATAGTTGCCTTGGTTCCTAAGGTTTTGTTTGTTATTGTATTGAACCCTGGGGAGATACAAACTTGGTTGTTCACTTTAGAGGGCCACTATTGTGGTGCATTTTTTGCATTGGTTGGATTGTCATATTAGAAATCATGATGGTTTCCAGTCCGGTTCGAGTTGTAGTAGGATTGACAAGGTATGCTATAGATGGAGTTGAAATCCTCCATATGTGATCCATATTCATATTATAGGGAACTATTGTTCACCATGACATTATAAAGGAGTTGGCATTTGCATAGTAGAATGATCATGGCCTTTACAAGCTTGGCAAAAGATATTTACATGTTTTACTTGTTGTAGATATTGTGCATGTCCTCTTCTTTCATAGGCATTGAAAAAGGATGCCATGTGGTCTTTCTTCAAGACAAGAATCTTAAGGGCTTCCTTGATGAATTTATGCTTAGAACTATCTTCAGCTCTGGATACCTTGAGGACTCCACCTTGTCCTTGACTGGATCAGGCTTGTGTCGCAGTACTTCTTTTAACAATTTCCCAAGCATTGTCAAAGTTTTAAAACATGAAGTTACCTCTAGCTAAGGTGTCAAGGAGGGTCTTGGTATCATCATTAACACCCTGGTAGAATTTCTCGATCAGTGGGACATGGGTGATGTCATGTTGTGGGCAATGTTGGAGGAGCTCTTTAAATTGCTTACAAGCTTCAATCAAAGTTTTGTTTGCAACTTGGGCGAACTATGTGATTTGTCTCTAAATTTGATAGGTGAGGGATGGAGGATAGTACTTCTCAAGGACATTGGACTGGAGACCTTTCCAGGTGATGATGCATTCTCCTTCCATAGCATTGTACCAATTGTTAGCTTGATCTATTAGGGAATATTTCACGAGTCACAGTTTGATAGAATCTGTAGAAATGCTAGTATCTTATGCAAGGCACATAAGTCAAAGAAGCATCGGAGATTATCTTGATAGTTTTTGCCTTTATAACCGGTGAATGCACTGCTCTTAAGCATGGTGATCCACTATGTGCAGATCCCAAATTGTGGGGCACTGATAATAGGTGGCACATTGGGATGTTGTGTGTTGGTGAACTTCAGGACAGAAAACTCCTTAAGCTTGTTTTGTCTCTCTTCTTCTCATGCTCCGCAGTATTGGGCTTCTTGTTCGGTAGCCACATATGCTATCATCTCCTCCCTTAGGGCCTCTCTTTGTATAGTGAGTGCTCATTCCACTTGAAAGTTGGGTTCTTCCTTGTCCATTCTATTCCAATGGGTCTGATTGAGAAGATGAAAAGTCATGTTAATATTAGGATCAAATGCATATGGTGTAGATTCGATGATTTGTGAATGTCTCATAGACTACATGTTTCTAAAAGAGACAAGATGACTGTAACGACCCTGACCTGGGTTATGAGGTAGCCCTATTTGTTTTGGCTAATTAAGTTGATTATAACTTTAATATAATCCTCTAAGGTGCTTTGTTATCATGTGACACACTCATGTTTCAAGTTTGGTCCCGATTGAATGTTGTTTGAGCAATTTTCCTTTGTTTTGGACCAAAGTGCAATTTACCCAAATTGAGGGGCTATAATGCAAAATGTCACATATTGAACATGCCTAGTGTGTTGTAGCATCATTATTTAGAGAATTATGCAAGGTGGTGGCTTGTGGAAAGCCTAAATTCCAAGTTTGAACTTGTTTGAACAATGCTGGTGCATTGTGCACCAATTTTGGTACAAATGGTAATTTACCCAAAATGTGGGGTTGATATGCAAATTAACACCTCTAGAGTGTTACTACTTCCTCTATGTATCATTTAGAGGAGAGAGAATGAATGAGACACCATGTTTGAATCAATTATGAGTGATGGTACTCTTGGTGATGAAATGACCAAGAAAAGGGTTGAATATGAAAGCTTAACTTGAGTTGTATCAAGTTGAAAAGCTTATATATGAGTGCCTATCGGCCAAGGAGCCACAGGAAAAGCCTCTTATTGTTTTGTGAACTCTTGGAAAGGCCATATCATTCAAATCACCTCAAGGAGGTGAGGTGTGATGACCAACAAGTTTCCTTAGAAAAAGTGTATCGACTTGACATAAAATAGTGATTAAACCTAGATGACTTATCCAAATGGAAAAGCAATGGACGAATTTTCATCTCTAGATGATCCTCAACCTTTTTGCATGTCAAGATAAATGTTGATGCATGCATGTACACGTGTCACCCATGCATGACACGTGGCACCTACTAGCTCAAAATGTTGACACCTCATTTTTGCCTTTCTTCATGAACAACAAGTATATATACCCCTAGTTTCACCCCTTGGTGCAATTTTTCGACCCTTACCACCCTCCTACCCTAAGGTATCGTGCATAGAGCTCCCATATCGTTAAGGTATGCTATGGTATCGTGCATGGGCCTTGGGATATCACCAATGGCAAGACCATATCGCCCAAGTAGGTGATATCAGCCATATAGGGTGATATCGGCCATAGAGTGAAATGTTTTGACTCCAAGTGAGTGCCATATCGTGAAAGTGAGTATCATATCGTGCAAGAGGGGTGGCATGTCGTGCAAGAGCACAAGGGTATCGTGCATAGGCCTTGGGTATCGGCCATAGCAAGTATATCGGCCATACCATGTTGATATTGCCCATAGCAAGTTGATATCGGCCAATTGAAGTGATTTTGGCCACAAGTGAGGGGGTATCGGCCACAAGTGAGGGGGTATCGGCCAAGGATCTAAGGAACTCAAAACATAACCCTAAGGTAAGCTATAGTTGTCTTCAAGCTTGAATTGAAGCATGGAATTAGGGTTATGATCTACCTTTCTTTTCTCCTTCACCAATTTCTTATCCATGGTGATTCCTTGTATATGAAGGAGTTGTGAACGAGACTTGGACCTTTGATAAAGTCATATTCAACCTTAGGAACATTGAGCTTTGGACCTTGAAGCTTTGAAGTGGTTCTTAAGGTGGGTTATATAGCTTGAACTCAACCATGTTATTATTCTTCACCTAAATTGTTATAATTAGTGAAATACTTTTAATACTGAAATTTCCTGAAATAGTTGATGAAATTATGAGTTCTAGTAGTTGATTAAACTTGTTACCATGAATTATATCAGTTAGAACAAAGGTTTATAACTTGAAGAAGATGGTGTCACTTTGTAAAAGTGATATCGGGTTCAAGTATAAATACAAGTAGTTATAACCCGATATGGGTATGACTTGCCCGATATGTCTTACAAAAGATGTTGCATGAGATGCTTGCACGATAGGGAGTCAAGTATAGACTCCATACACGATACAAGGTTGAATGAATACTTGTAAGTTGACAAGAAACCCTAATTTGGGTAACCCAATATGAGTAAAGAATAGCAAATTCTATTGCACGATATGGAAGCCCAATACACAACCATAGTTGATGTCTAGCCCGACATGGTGATGGCTTAATACCTCATGTACAACATGGGTAACACATATACACAACTCTAGCCCAGTATGGATGATGTTCATGTACTTCTAGCCCAATAGGGTGAGTGCTCATATACTTACAGCCCGATATGGTGAACATATGCACACTTCTAACCTGAGATACCTTGTAAAGGTGAGAGTAAGACACTCTTAGGAGTAATGAGTGTAACACCAAGTAATGGTGTGGATAATACCTTGATAGGTGAAACACCTAGAGTGGTTGATAATGGTTAATACTATATGAATAATGTCTCAACCTGAGATGAGTCCATATCAATTTATGATGGTTGGACAATTCAAATGTATGACTTATGATCAATACACTACAAAATAAATGTGATGGGCTAGTGCATAAAGTATTAGGATGGGAAATACCCTAATGCAAGATAATTTGATGAACTTAAGAAAGTTAAAAGTGATGAGGGAAGTGATACATCAAGACATGATATATATCACATCTAGCACTTCAAGGTTGATGTACCTTGATGCACCTTAAATCCAATATACTTGGATGAGTAACACATAAAGTGTGTTATGTCAAATGTTACATTGAGATGTAATAAGTTTAATGCACTTTGATAAGTGTGGGCTAACATACTTTGAGAAAGGGTTAATCCAATTTAATAAAGTCTGATGTAATCATACCCTGGTAAGGATGAGAGAGGAACTCATACCTAGTGTTGATGATTCATTTAATGATAAATGACGAGAGTGAATAAGTATGATTGAATACTTATGATATCAAGGTTTGCTCCTAGATGTGTGGAGCAATGAATTAGGGTTTGATCATTGATAATATGATCTTGAAAACCTAAATGGTTAATAATGGAAAACCCTAACCCTAATGAAGGGTAATGATATGTAAGAGAAACCCTAATCGATAAGAAAGGGAAAAACCTAATCCTAATGATGGGAAGGTTGTATTTCTCTTATTGCATAAGCCTTGTAAGGCATGTTAAATACTTGTATAACAAGTATAATGTGTAATGGCCTTGTGAGCCATGTGAATAAGTTGTTTCCTAGTGAGAGGTGACAAGATGTGTGATGGCCTTGTGAGCCATGTGAATAAGTTGTTGCCTAGTGAGAGGTGACAAGATGTGTGATGGCCTTGTGAGCCATGTGAATAAGTTGTTTCCTAGTGAGAGGTGACAAGATGTGTGATGGCATTGTGAGCCATGTGAATAAGTTGTTTCCTAGTGAGAGGTGACAAGATGTGTAATGGCCTTGTGAGCCATGTGATAGTTTGTTTCCTAGTGAGAGGTGACAAGATATTTAATGGGCCTTGTGAGCCATGTGAGATGCTTGTATAACAAGTATCATGTATACCTTGGTCTGAGGACCTAGAGGTAATAGTTACCTAATAAGTGGTAACAGTGTTAAGTGATGATCTAAGGTTTGGGTACCTAGATCCAGTAATCATGATAATAATGATGTGAAGGGATGAGAATTCTGAGTAATGTGATAAGGGATTGAGATCCCAAGTATCATGTGTTTTAAAGATTTGAAAAAGTACGCGATAGATGTATTACACCTTTCTTTGTAGCATTTGTTGTATTTGATAAAAATAACTCATTTGATGCTAAAAGAATGTTGTAATGCACGTAATATATCACTAGAAACTCTAAAACATTGCCCTGACCATAGATCCATCAGTGTCAGAACTTGCTGATGGTGAAACGGGTTGATCCGCGGCATAACCCGGAGTGCATACTTTTGAGTATGTGAGGGCGTAAGTATGGATGGTACTGTGTGAGCCGATCCCCTTATCATCCCAAAATGAATGGAGGTTTGGCTATATGCCCTATACTGGATTGAGTGCGACTTCGGTCGTAGACTCTGTGTTGAGCACGGTGAACTAGCTCGTGGCTAGGAGTATGGTGCTTGTGTTACCATGACTCAGACTGGGGACGGTTGTTTGTAGATGTTTCCCCTAAGAGAGTGTAGTTGATGCTATAGCTCTAAGCGAGGATGCCTACGTGCCCTGTCACAGCTTGTTAGTAGTGACACAAGATGTCCTGCATGTGGTCTCGTACTGATCGAGACAAGGGAGGTCATGGAAACCGGCTCTACCATTGACCTTGTATGGTACCGACTTGTGAGAAGTTTGTGGTCAGTTGGAGATGGCCGGTGTATGCTCCATCTCCTCAGGGCATAAGTGTGATTGTAAAATATGTTCAGCCGTGTAGTATATCTGCTTAAGGATCAAATACGAGAAACATTGCTTGATGCGCAATACAGTTATACATTCTAGTTGATAGATGTTATTTATGTTTCTTTACATTCCTTGTTATAATCTACCATGGGTAGATGCAATGTTCTCCTTATGAAAGGAGATTACTTCATTCTGTTCATATAGTGAATTATCCTGCTTGTTAATATAAAAAGAACCTCTGCTCAGTTTATAAATGCTTAATCTGTGATAATAATATGGTTGGCAGAGAGTTATATCTCTCGCTGGGACAATTACAATTGTCTCACCCCCGTGGGACCCAAATTTTTAGGTGGACGTGCACGAGGAGGTGAAGACCTTTCTGCAGAGGAAGAACAACAGCTGAGGCAGCAGTGACAGCTCAAGTTGAGTGTACTGTCTGTCATGTCTTGTAGATATGAGTCCTATGTGTCGTCTCTGTACTCTCAGGTCCTTAGATTTAGTACGTGCTGGTTTTATGATCAATAAGAGATTTTGTCTTATGTGCCTTGAGGTTTTATGTTGCTCATGTATAGTTTGGTAAAACAATTGTTATATGTTATTCTCGAGATGAGATGTACCGGATAAGTACAATGTGAATAATGATGTATATAAGGTTTTGGACCTTTCAGTAAGAGTTTTCTTTGGAATGGATCTCTTTGAAAAATGGTTTTAATTTTTAGTGATTTTTGTTAATCTGTTGTTTATGTTTAATTCCACTTAATTAATGACGATTTGTTTGTCTATTTGGCGACTATCGTCACAATGACAGTCAAAATCAAAGAAGTACTAAGTCAAGTGGATATGAGTGGTTATCAATTAAAAAAAGAACAAACCTAATTATTCAAAGTAATGGGGTTCAAAAGTTATTCCTTTGTCCCATGTAACAACGCAAAAATTTGACGTGAGGTGTTTGCACACACAAATTCACTAAGGAAGATGATTCCCTAGATTTTAACCTTAACAAACGAGAATCAACTCCGCTACAAGCGAACGAGTCAACTATAAAACAGAAAAGGGTCGAGCCCATGACACAACATGATTGTGAATTGTTTTATACCTATTACTAAGACAACATTTAAATCCAGTTGTTTGAGAATGATTAAAGATAAAACTAAAAATAAAGATTGCAGAATAAAAAATAATTAAATCAAAGATTTAATTCAATTGATAAAGGATATAGGGGTCTGATTTCAGTGCCATAGCCTTCGCAATTATTCTAACATATTTGGCTCCTTAAATTAAGAATGTTAGATTAGGACCAAGAAGATTTGTGTCCTTACAAAACACAAATCCCGTAAGGATTAATGTCCCCAAAAGCACATGATCTCGGTGTTTTTGGTTCTTCATTCAATCGTTCAGTAGAACTCCATCTGGGATCACTTCTAGAGTTGTATGATTTCATATGATATTCTAATCCTAGGATCTGAGGTCTCATCACCAAGGATTGTAAGAAATAAGAAAAATGATAGATAAATCATAGAACTCCATCTAGGATCTCATCCGGAGTTCTATGTGCTCATTCAACATTCTAGCCTTAGGATCTATGATCTCTTCACCCAAGATTATAGCAAAAGAACATAATTGATCAAACCATATAACAAGTGCATAGATAAAAAGAAACATATCTAACAACAAAATTCTTAGAGTCAATATCAATTAGAACAAGGTACATGCTATGGGGATACACCCCATGCCCAAGTAAAAATGCCTACTCACTCATAGTTAGAACAAGCACAAAAGTACATATACAAATAGAAGGAGTCATGTTGCTAGTGATTAGTAGCAATATGGCAGTCTCTATGAGGAAGATGATGGCTCCTTCTCTCCTTTCTTTGCATAATGCACTAAAAGGGGGATTTGAGATCATAGGGTATGCCCCCCTTGTGTATGACCTACCCCCTCCTTCTATGGGGGTGACCCTAAAATCATAAAATAACATCTTTTAGGTTGCTGCAAAGACTATATCCACCATGCCAGTTGGTCAATTGGGGGGTCCAATCAGTTGATGGGGTCAGTCAAAGTTTGGGTTAGTGTGTAGGCCATTCGATCAATTGGGGGGTTCAATCAGTCGACTTGTTGAGTCAATACATAGACTCTTATGCATGTCAATTAATCAGTTCAAGTCCAATCAGTTTGCTCGACTGCAATAGAAGTGCCCCCTTTTTCATGTTGAATCGGTCAACTGGGTGGCAGTTGACCAGTTGAAATTTGGGTCCAATCCTTACTTGTGGATTGACAGACTAGAGATGTGAGCTACCCAAGTACTCTGGGAGACTGAGGTATGCACTTGAAGCCTCTTTGACCTTCAATCCATGGAGTATTTTTGGGAGATCCTTGATCTTCGGAGTGAATTAGTACAATTTTGATATTTTCCTATAATAAATGAGAAATTCTAATCAAAACTCTAATTCAGAAGACAAAAGCAAAACTAAAGCAATTAAATTCTAAAACTGGGAAATAACAACATAATGCCCCTTATAATTGATCGAAAAAGAAGCGATAAAAATGGATGACTATGCATTCATCACGCCCCCTTATTAGGTTTACAAATTTGTGACCATGAGACCAAGTGTATATGTTTTTTATCATCAGTACCATCCCAGATAAACCTTTATAACTTCTTTTCAAGTTCAGCAATAATCGACTTTGGATGGGGGAAGCCACCGACCAAAAAATTGTGATAGGAGGACAAAGTAGAAATCATCAGTTTAATCCTACCCACCATAGATAAAATCCCTCACTTACAAGAATCCATCTTTGAATTTACATTATCAATATTGGCTTACACATTGACTTAGAAATCCTACTTGTGAGTAAAGGTAATGTAAGATACCAAATAGGGATATCCACCACCCAGATATTTAAAATATTTGAGAGATCATCATGTACCATATTGTTTAGGAACAACTAGATATTATTTGCATTTATATTCAAACCCAAAACAATAGCAAAACCTCTAAGATCTCCTTAATAGCATTAGCATTAGCACAATCAACCTTAGGAAAGAGCAAAATATCATCTTCAAAGATGATAATTGAAGTACTCATAGGGTCAATCTCAATAGGATCCATCTCCTTGCACTTAACTTTATAGTCAATGATTCCATATAGACCTCGCATAGAAATTACAAAGAGGTAGTGGGTGATCATGTCCCTTTGCCTAACCCCATTAGAAGCAATGAAAGGCCTAGAAGAGAACCATTAATAATAATATGAAAGGAAGTAGAGGAGAAACATAGATCAATCCCATGCAACCAACACCCATGAAATCCCATGATCTTCATATTAAGAAGGTTATATTGTCTACTAGCATATTCATGGGCTTTAGACCTCTCAACCTTAATAGAGACCTTACTGCTTCTAGCTCTTGAAAAGAGACTAAGGATCTCATTATCTAGAAGAATTGCATCTTATCTCTTCCTGCCATGAAGAAAAGCATACTGGTTATCATCAATCAGATCCGACATAATATGTTTCGATCTATTTATCATGATTTTATTAATGGCCTTATAAGTGAAGTTGCAATGAGAAACAAGTCTAAGATCCTTCAAAAAGCAAGCATATATTGATTTTGGAATTAGGTTAATAATGGTCTATTGCATTCTTTCAACAACTTGCCATCATTAAAGAAACTTATAGAAGCATTCATTACATCTTCCACTACAATACCCTAGCATTATATAAAAAATAGGATTATACCAATGAGAGCCTAGGGCATTATCCTTCTTCATATCCCTAACTGTGTTAACCTCTGTGTTAGTTGCCCACTTTGTCATATTCTCCATTTGTTCTTGACTCAAGGTATGTAACTACTATTCATTTCCCCATTCAATTGAACTAGTCCCTACTGAGTTAAACATAACATCATAGAAAGATTCAATGTGCTCAAAAATCATAATTAGGATCCAAGTAAAAGGATCCATCTATGCTGAGGGAATGGATACTAGTAGTGAGTCTTCTTCTCTTTAAGGAGGATACAAGAACTTTGTGTTACTATCACTAACTTTGAGCCATTGTACTCTAGATTTTTGCTTGTATAACATCTTTTCAGTGATTGGAGACATATTATCTTCATGCAAGTTGACATGACGTTCTCTGTACAATTGAGAATCTCCATGATAAAGATCATCCCATTTTTTAGCGTCAATACCTTTACCCTTCAGAATCCTTGCAATAGAAGAAATACTTCCCACAAACTCCTTATTCCACTTTATTAAAGTGCATTTGAGACGATTAAGTTTCACATGCAATTTTGGGCTCCATTGCATTCCATACCCCAAACACATTTAACTGTATCACAAAAACCATCAGTAGTTAGTTAGGAATTGTTGAATCTAAAAGAGGAGGCTTTCCTTTTACCTGAGAAGAAATGAAGCTTCAACGTTCTATGGTCACAAACAATAGAAGAGAATGCTTCACCCCATGATCCTTTAAATATAGAGAGAAACTGAATATTACACAAAACTATGTTTATTTTTGAAAAGGTGATCATCCCATTCTTTCTTGTACTATCCCATGTAAAGAAATAGCCCTTCATGGGCATGTCCAATAGTGTAGTAGCATCCATAGCCTCATTGAACTTCTTCATACTAATTTTAGAAGGAGGATGCTTCCCAAATTTCTCATTATTGAAGCAGACATCATTGAAATCTCCCACCACACAGCAAGGAAGCACACAATAGGTAGATAAAGACCTTAAATTAGTGCATAATATTCCCCTCTCACTATTATTATTGGACTCATATACATCATAGAGAAGAAAAGAGTTAGAACTAAAACTCACTTCACTATGTAAAGTTTTTCAAACATAAATGATCTCTTCACCAAGATATTAGAGTCTTTCTAAAGGATGATAAAAATAGTAGTAGAGGTCAGAGTTCATGATAATAGTGGCACCTCTCCACATAGTATTTATTAGTAGTAGAAGAGACATCAACATGACTAAGACTTAATTCAAGGATAACAAAGATATCTGCCCTAGTCCTCTCAAATAGCATCCCATTTACATGCAATTTTATTCAATGTACCACTCATATTACAGGAGACAATAGAAAAATTCCTATCTATTAGATATAAGAAAGAAGTAACTCCAACCTTATTAGGTTGAACTACCTCTTTTTACTTTAGAGAGTTAGAGTCAAGAAGTGAGAACCGGTTTGGGGAGATCTCAAGCATTCTTAACTGGCATGAACACTCTTATAAAAACACTACAGAGGAGACTTAGACTTCTTAACTTGGACTCTTAAGCCACTCGTGTCAAAAGGAATGCTTATTGGGGTTATTGCCATAGAAAAAACTTCCTATTTCTTCATATGAGAGCGACCAACATATCGATTGTCATGTTCCTCACTAACCAACTTCTTACTAGAATCCAAGTTACCCATAATTTCCACCAGTAAATCACCTAAAACATCTTGAAGTTCCTCATTTTTCATGCATAGATTCCTAAGTCTTCTCTATTGTCGTTCTTCTTCCCCTTCTAACCTTTATCCCCTTCCCTTGGTGAGTCAACATAGAAATAACTCATCACAAAAATTCTCACAACTGATACATCAGGAAGTCTCTCATTCATACTCAAAACAAGACACATCTCTAAACCATCACAACTAACAAGAGATATATTTTTCAACAAAGATGAGTCTATTCAGATAAGAACTTAGATCCTTGTGTAAGTCTCCAAAGGTAGACAATGGACTATCAATGGAAACTATTTTTTCCCATAACAAAACCTATGTTATTGAACATATCTTCCTCCCACAACTAAATGGGTAAATCAACTATTCAATTCATATCAGTATCTTTGCCAATTTCAATATCCCCATTGAATCCCCTCTCTCTTATTTCTTGAGAATTAAATAATTCCCTTCTACAAACCATAGACCCCCTTCTATTGATGTCTTTGTATCCTCATCATTTGAGAAGGTAATCATAAAGAACCCCTTAAATCGATCCATTAACCTTCTAGATCTGAGCCAAATGTATTAATAGGGTTGTCCAATGGGGCTTCATACCTACCACATAACCAACATCAACTTTACTCCACTTGTGAATATTCGGCTTCGTGATCACCTTAGGGTATACTAGCTATCCTTCCACTGGGTCCAATGATAGATTCTTAAGTTTTGGTAAATTCTTATAGATTTTAAGGTAAATAGATACGTACACACCCTAACTTTTTGATAAACATAGATGGTATATGCCTTCGAGACAACTCCTCCTACTCCCTTCACCCCTTGCTCACAATCTCAAGGACAAATCAAAGTGGAATCAGACCTCCCACTTGTCATCTTCCCTAACACCTCCACCATTTCCCTCTCAGTCACCCCTCTCACACTTGGGTTTGAAGCCACTATTTGTTAAGATATTTATTTTCATATCATTAGTTGTCATGGAATATTGCTTCTCTAGGAATTCAAGGACAATATGTAGTTTGGTTTCTTAGTTTTGTAAGGTCCCTAGGTGGGGATCCCATGCTCCATTCTCATAAATAGGGGGAGCTCAATGCTTAGATCCCATCCTTCTCTTTCATATTTCTCTATGTAATAGTGATGAAACCCTATTTTAGGGATTCATCTTGTGAATTATTGCTCTTAAATCACATAAAATATGTTAGATTACATGTTATTTCCCTCAATATGCTTATTTATGCCAAATGCACTTATGGATGTTCTATGCATGTTTTTCAAGTACTTGGACCATGCTTGGATGGATGCAAGAGAAGGTGGGTGATACTAGGGTTCCTCCACCATTAGAGGGGTCCAAGGAAGGTTCAAGAGCTTCCCCAACCTACCCTGGTGGCCAAGACTCAAGTGAAGCAAAGAAGTCCATTGAAATCCAAAGTTCAAGAATGAAGTGTAGTTGAAGACCCCAACACGACCATGGTGCCAAGGAATGGATGTGTTGGCCAAGTAAAAATCACATAGAAATCACACAGTTCAACATAGAAGAAGAAGAAGCTCAACAGAACAACCGTGTAGGACAACACGGTCATGCTAAGAAGGACTCAAAACGGTCGTACCGTACAACACAATTGTGTTTCCAAGTCTCAGCACAAGCATACTCAGTAGAACGGGAAACCCTTTCCTTAGCCTGAATAATCATGTGACTCACTACAACCGTGTGGTCGGTGACCCACCACGACCATGATGATCACCATGATTGTACCACCGGCCTTCCAAAATCCCAAATCAACCTACCATTTTTCCCTTTTTCACCTCGGTTGTTCCACCTCACCATGACCATTCTACACACTACCCATCATGACCGTGCTGCCAAACATGGCCATGCCACCAAAAAAACCTACATGCTTTTTCCACTATTCTACCCATTCTACCCTCCACTTGGACTAGCACTTGCCCACCACCTATATATACATGGGTTGCATCTAAAGCTTGAGGTTAGCTACCTTCTACCCCCTCTTACCTCCCTCATTTTGTACCTTATTCATTCCATCACTTCCCTACCCCATTTCACCATTTCCACCACCAAAACCCTATTTTTCTAGGGTTTTGGTCACTTTCCACTACCATCCCACTCCATTCCACCTTGGAGGAGGGAGGAGCACATCCTTGTAGCTTCTGGAGAGGGATATTTGTTCATATACACCAAGTTCCATGGCTACTTCTACCTCTTTCATCTCCATTTTTGTATTTTCCTTTTCCAATGAGTAGCTAGACCCCACCTCAAAGTTGTTCGGGGTCAAAAAGGTTACCTTGATACCATGTTGGGGAAAGTGATATGTAAACATTGTTATTTTGTTTGGTAATAATTATGTTATGTTTCTATCTCATTTCCCATAAATTGCTTTGTGGTTTGTGCTTTAAATCACCTACGATTCTGGGAAAATTGCTCATATGTGGCTCTTTTTAGGAATTGCTCCTAGTTCCAATTAGTGGATCCCTAGTTAGCTATTTACCTTTCTAGATGCTATTTAATTCTCCTACACCTAGGTGAAGTGAATTATCTTGGATCCTTCTAAAGGTTAGAATGTAGGTGATGTGAGGTCTAAATCTTCATTTCCACCCTCCATTAATACCCTCGGCCCCTAAATATCCTAAGAGTTTCTATCCTATAAATCTATTCTTGACTAGATCCTAATTGAATATCACCTAAATCCTAATCCAAATGAGCCTCACAAGGATGGGTAGGAGGTGATATGTACTAGTTCCCCTATACATACCTATCTTATCCATGGACAATTCGTAGTTTAGGGCATTTCATTAGTAATATATCTTATTGTTTGGTTAGGTAATCTAAATGAAAGAATAATGTTTACAAGTTATCACCCCCAACCCAGTTGACAAGTGCATTCCCCAACCAGCCCACACTTCTCATTATTGCATTAAAACCCTTTTTTCCTTCTTGCTTAGCTAGTCTTTACTTGTTTACCTATTCACTTGCTTAATTAGCTTCTTCTCTTGCTTTTACCTTGTTCTTGCTAGTTTATCTCTCAATTTCCATTTAGCCCTAATTGTTATTTTTGTGTAGTGATAGCTCTTGCATTGCTCTCCTTAGTGTAATTTGATCTTTTTCTTGCTTAGTTCCCTTTCTTTGCTCATTAGAACTTAATTGTCTAGGGTGTAATTAGATTTTGACAGTCTTCTTATTCTATTTAATTTCTTACTTGCTCATCAATGGTCTAACTAAACCAAATCACCATCAAATCCTTCAACCCTAGACTCTATAGTAGGAACCTAGCCATAACCAACTTAGCTCTAGTATCCCCTTTCTCTCTGGGGTTTGATCCCTAACTTTCCACCCTCATATACTATAACACGACCATGTGTGTTTGTGGGTAAGTGTGTTAGTCTATGTGAGAGTATCTAAATCTTAGGGCTTTATAAGTTTTGAAATACCCTTGTTGTGTGTTCGAGTCTTTGAGGTGTGCATATAATCAAAATTCAAATGATTAGGTGTATACCTCAAGGCGGGGAGAAGAAGCACTAAATAGCATGCCCACGAGGAGTCTTCTTGCAACAAATTCTAAGATACTTAAATGTTGAATGCAATATACCTTATATTTGAGCATATGCATCCTAGACCCCATCCTATGCAAGTGTATACTAATTAACCCAATGCCATATTTTCTACCCTAATTATATCCCCATAAGAAGATTGACATTCTTCTTTCAAGAAGTTTAATCATTGTAAGAAAAATATGGCATGTCACTATGCTATAAAGTGGTAATTAAGAGATGATCAAACCAACCAAATTGAGTCTTCTTAAGAATGAGGGCATCTTTCTCTCTTAAAAGGCCATATAAAAGGATCCCATTTATTACACCTTTGAAATGTATAGTTAGGATCCTACCCATTACTGGAACTGGTAAAATTAGACTTGACCTTGTAACATTTTTTAATTTGAGTAAATAAGGTTAGGGTCTTAATAGAAACTTCTACATTAAACAAAATCAAATCATTGACTTCTATGCAAATAAAAACCTAACTAGAAAGCCAAAATTTTCAAATTCATAACTAGATGCTTCGACTAAACCCTAATGTGATGATGAGACCCTAATATAATCTTGAAGAATGTTCCACTAAAGTAAGAAATGATTATAACTTATTTTGATTACTTTGTAATTACATTACATCAAAATTAGCCCTAATTTATGAACAAGTCCCACATAAGAGTTGAGAATGAAATTGAGCTAATTATTGTACATATTTTGGCCAAATAAATTTTATATGAGACTAATAAAATAAAAGTATATCTCCTTAAAATATGGTCCTTAAATCCTTTTTAGATAACTATAAGTAAATAAATAAAGTTTTATCTTATTATAGAAGAACAGCCAATTGGAACTCTCAAAACTAAAATCTAACTAAATATTCAGAATGTTTATACTTTATTTAGTTAACATGCCAATTTTGGATAGGTTTGAACCTTCCTAGGTGTCCCAAATGGATTAGGGAAGAAATTAACCTAAACGTATGAGTATTCCTAAATGATGAAATCACAATTTGTATGGAATTTCGTTTGAAAACCACGAAGTATTGCGCTACATGTCCCTTTCCCAATCTAGATTAGACTCTAGATCTGGGTCTTTTTCTCATTTCCATTTTCTTTCTCACTAGTTCCTTCTTTCATGTGGACTCTATAATTTGTGCCTCCTCCACTTTCACTCACCTCTCCCTTCCTGACCAAGGACACTAGAAACCATGAGTCCTTTCACCTTCCTCATGTTCGAGCAAACACAGAGATCCCTAAGTCAAACATGATTCATCTCCTAAAGACTCCACATGAGACTGGGACTATATGTTCCAACCACTTGATCAATATTTTGGTCCCCACTATCATAGACCCTCAACTATAAAGTCAAGTCTCTAATAAGGTGACCTCTAGAAACTCGCATGCATTGCCAAAACCCTCATATCACTAGAATTCCAACTCTAATATATCTCTCAGGAACTTCAGAAGAAAGGACCTAGTGGGGTGTCAACTATACCTACTTTAGATTGATTTCCTTGTTATGAGAAACTTATCATGTTTAGTTTAGTTTATGTGTGAGTAATTTTGAGGACTTGAGAATGAGAATTGTTGTCTTTATCCTATGATGGTTTACATATGAACTCTATTTTTGTGCAATGATATCATTATCGTGACACCACCATTGAAATGAATGCAATTTATGCTTCTTCTTCATGTTGTGTATGTTTTTACAAGTGGGGTGTTACATTATTGGTATCATACCTAAAAATATAGTTGTCCACCATGTTATTATTAGAATATCATCTAGTTTATGTCCTCTTTCATAGATGTCACCTAAGAAGAGAGGTGATAATGACAAGGTACCCATGGGTGAGGAAGAGGACGATTCTCTCAGCATAGGAAACCACTGAGAATCTCCACATAAAGAAACTCCCATGGTGTCATTTGAAGTCATGTTCAAGGCCATTACCTTTGTTGTAGGAAGAGGAGAGGATCAACTAGCCAACCATAGGGTCAACCTCGAGCTAATCCTAGTTGACTTTTTGAAGATCAAGCCTGACTTGTATGTTGGAGAAGAAGAGTTGGGCATGGTGGGAAAAGCTGAAAGCTGGTTGTAGAACATGGAACGTTGATTCTGTGATTAAGATTTCCCTAACCACTCCATGGTTTATTTTGGGACTCACGTACTCAAAGGTGCAACTACCACTTAGTGGGAGAACCTGCTAGGATCCTGAGAAGCTAATGCACTCCACTCACATGAGAGGAATTCTCAGGGGCCTTTTGAGACCATTACATATCTAAGGCTATGGTCAAAAAGAAAGAATATGAGTCCCTTAACCTCTAATAGATTGGAGAGACCATAGTCACATAATATTCTATGAATTTTAGAATCTTGCAAAAGTATGATCATGGTTACAATGAATGATGCAAGACAAAGAAGTTCAATAAGGATCTCATGTCCGATCTTAGCTTCACATTGTCTGGATGAGGACACAACACCCTGTAAGGTGCTCTAGATGTTTCTTTAGGAATATAAGACCACCCAGGAAGAACAATGATGATGGATGATCACTCTCATAACAACTCCAATCATCATAATGACAAGAAGAGGAAGGCTCCAACAGAGGTTGTTGCAAATGAACCTACAAAGAGTCAATATCACAAACATTCTTAGTGCTAGATAGGAGAATGTAGGTTCAGAACTGGAGTGTGCTATGCTTGTGGTGAAACATGCCACATTAGAGTTAACTACCCAAGTTTCAAAACAAAGAGCCTAATGTTATCAAGCACCTGGAGAGAAGAGACATGCTACTATCTTTTCCATTGTGGATGATGATGAAGATGATAAGAATGATCAAGGTATAGTTTAAGTTATGAAATCTCTTTAAGATTATAGTTTTGTTTAACCTCACCATATGCATGGACATTTTTAGAATTATAAAGACGCATGATAATCTTAAGATGCTAAACCTTTCATGTTGAGGGTAAGGAAAATCCTAAGGTGGATACTCTAATGAAATTTTGAGGATGAAATTTGATTAAGTTGGGTAGAATTGTAACATCCCAAATTTTGAGTAAAACAAGGCTAGAGTATTAAATGACATTTATACACTAATTAAATTCAAATCTTAGACTTCAATGGAAATAAACTCTAAGTTAAATGCAAATCACCTAGTCAACCCCCTCTCAATGCACATCAACCAGGATCAATGCTCACAGACTCGGCCTAAGCAATCATAGACCGCAAAGAGCCTACCAAAGAGAATGACCCAACCTGATTCAACCTATCTGACATGGTCAAAGTGGCCCCATATAAGCCTGCTCAAAGCCCTCAAGATGACACACCTTGCATATATTGATGTAAGCTATAAAGTACCCCTTTTATAGTGTTGAAATTCCAAAATCTCATTTATCTAAAATTTTATGATAGCATCTCTACAATATCTAAAGCATAAATATAAATAATTATACAATGTGATTTTTAACATCTCAAATCAATCCATATCAAATATGGTAAATCATGCAATTATGGAAAATAAAGTGCGATTAAAACAAATCAAGGATTGCGGTCTATACTTCATCACTCCCAATAGGATTTTGCATCAAATTCATAAACAAAGATGGATACAATCAATGCATATCCTCTTCTAATTCCCATGTGACCTCCTCAACATCATGGTTATGCTACAAAACCTTCACTACGTGCATATCCTTTGTATGCAACTTCCATACCCACATATTCAATATGAACTAGTCCTTTCTTATACATATTTCATCTATGAACTAAACTTCAATTGTATGTAATACATGTTCTATATTAGGATGACACTTTCTTAGCATGGAAACATGAAAAACAACATGCAAAATGTTCAATTCTGATGGCAACTCCAATATGTAGTCCACTTCACCTACAATCTCTATGATAGGATAATGCCATCAATACATTGAAGCAAGTGTACTCATATTTTCAAACCTCAAAACTCCTGTACCAAGTAAAACCTTTAGATAAACATGATCTCCAATCTGTAACTCAAGCGCTCCCATGTCTATTAGCATAAGACCTTTGTTTGTCATGTGTTGCTTTCCATTGTTGCTTGATAATCTATATCTTCTCTACCATCTATTACATTACTTTTGGACACAAAAGAAGATATTCACATGATTCATACCAACAAATAGGTTATCTATGATGTCTACCATACAAAGCTTCATATGGTTCCATGCTTATACTTCTTTATTAGTTGTTATTGTAAACAAATTTTATCAAATGAGGTTAATATTCAAGATACTACGGAACAAAAGCACGCATGATCTCAAAAAATGTTCAAGGGCATGGATTATTCTCTATGACTGACCATCTATCTGTGGGTATGGTTTTCTAGTTTAATAAACATAATAGTGACATATGAAAATTGAGATTTTCATTGATAAAAATCTCGATCTTCTCTAGAATGTTGTTTTCAACTACAATACAGAACATGGAGGCAAGGATAGTGTGACAATGAAGAAATAGAGAGAGATGTGTAAGGGTATCACCTAGCCTCACCTGATCTGTACAATTGAACTAACAAAAAGAGAGAGCCATGAGTGATAATGGAGAAGCGAGATGTGCTAATGCAACTATCCATCTAGGTGATCCATTATTGAGGAAAGTTGTGACCATACACCAAAATATGATAAATTTTAGTAAATATTGTCAAATAATTTTCCAATGTCAAGCTTTAATGTTAGGAGGGTTATCTTATTTATGTGTCAAGTATGCAAGACTTAATTAGCCGTGACATATTCATCTTGTATATGTTATCCCACTAAAAGTATAGTATGTATAATGTACAAAATATTATCTATGTGAGGCTTCATTTGAGAGATGAAGGTCTTTGATATGATCATGTATGTAATGTTGATGAGTTGATAGGTCTAAACTAGTTGATTCTAGTTGGTTTCTAAGTTTTGTTGACAAGTAAAATTTGCATTTGGTTAAGAATAGACGTGTCATCCAAGATATTGTGTTGTTGTTAATATACTTTATTTGACAAAGTTAGAACTTTTTTATAGAAATATAGATGAAAACCATACACCTCAAATGATTTTTCCAACCCTAGGTTGAAGACCTTTTTAATTTCCCTTAAGGGGAAAGGATAATAAGAGATTGGCAGTTTATGACTCTTTAGCACATACCATGTCTCCATTTGGTTTGAACCAACTCAAAAAGGTATAATGATGGTTAACAATTGTTCTGTAATGTTACAACACATGACTAATAATGCTTTCTTATTGTTGGTGCTATATCATAAGAGTATGTATAGATCCATGTCTTCAATGATGATTGTTATATCATGGAAGTAGATAATATTAAGATCATATTCTCTAATCCTTTTGAATTTTGAGTGTTTCCATATCAACAATAAGTGTTTTAATTTAGCTCTTGGTTTAGACAATGGGCATATCATATGGATAGGATCTGAATCTAGATGGAGAAGATGTGCTTGGAGGCAGGTGATATTTTTGTAAATGCTACCATAGTTATTCTTTTTATATGGTAGGAGTGCAATATGATGACATTCATATTATTGTAGAAATTTCCCATAGGTTAATGCTGTGATATTTAGTCCAAACATCTGAGATTAAGGTTTGAAAATTTTGGTGGTTACACCAGAATTTTCTCAAACATAAGGATTTTGGGCCCCAAGAAGCAACCTTTGTATTGAGGATAAGGGCATATGGTTTGAGATTGTACATTGCCCCAAAAGAGATGAGATGAGTGGGAAGAATTTTTTTAGGAGTGACATCCAAGAAAATAATCAAGAAATGTCCAAGAGTCCCATCTATACTATGTAAAATATGTGTTGCTAACATGTATGTATATTAGTCCATTATATTTTGGTATGCACCTTCGTCTCCCTATGAACAACTTATCCTTTACAGTGTCAACATCCAAAAAACCAACAACATATAGAATAAAACACTTCATCAAACCCACTATATGCTCCACACTGATAGGAATTATATCCTTTGATGACTTATAGCTCAACTTGACTTGCTCCCTTCTATCCCACACCTCACAAACCTATTGAATAGACCTTACATCAATAGCACAAATCTCATGGATGTGGTATAACTAATATAGTGTTCTGAAAGCATATACTTTCTCCATCCATTCACTGCATTTTGACAAAAATAGTTGGAAGATTAGATGTCCACAAAAGGTGATATTACTTCATTGGTTAGTTGGACACAACAAATTCCTTAAAAGAAAAAAATTAGCACATAGATTCTTGCCTAGACAACAATATGCCTAGGGTTTTCTTATGTTGGAGAGAAGAAAGTATCCCATGACTGCATGTTGACATATGAGACCATCATGGGCCAAGGGACATTGTTCATCACACTTATGTAGTCATCTTCTTTGAGTAAATGAAATGAAAATAGTTATTCTCAATGTCTATCATCCTAAAACTTTTTATTGGCTTCCACATGTTGTAGATTCATTCATGTAGCTCAATAATACCAACTTCTTTGGATACCACCTTAAAAATGACCCAGAAGCTCTATGTCTTCATTAGGTTGCCAAAGACTTCTTCTTATTCTACCTCAATATCCAATGTATCCTCTATATGTGTGACCATCATGTCCAACTTGCTAGCATATATGTTGAGGTTGCCAAGGCTAAGGAACAGAAAGGGGGCATGACTTGGGCCTCCATTTGTTATATCTTTGTATGACAACAACATCCTTGTTCCTCCTTGTGTTGGATGGTTCATGATGCCCCCGTATGTATTACTAAATGTGTTGAGGAATGGAAAGGAGATCTGGATTCCCATGGAAATATCTTTGAATTCAATGGATGGGTCAAGGCTTTTTATTTGGTGGACTTTTGATGGATGATGATTATGACTTGCATATTCCAAGTTGATGTCGATAATTCTCTGAGGGTCAACACCACCTTCCTCCATGGGGATCACCATCATTGAGGAGGATTGGGATGGAGGTCCATGCGTATCTAGGTTCACATTGTTGTGCAGTTGTCTCCCTCATTAGGTAAAAATAGGTCCTCACCTCTCCCAATCTTTCATTACTAAAAGAAAGTCCTCATGAAGATTATATATTGCATCAAATATATAGTAGAAATTGATATCTACAAAACCCTTTGAAATATATGGGGATTATTCAGAAGTATTGCGATTAAACTTGATACATCACTAAATCATTAACATCAATAGTCATTATGATGACCTGAAAAGAAATCAAGCCATCACTAGTAATAATTGTGAAATGGATTAACAAAAATCACTAAGAATTAAAACCATTTTGCAAGGAGATCCAATACCAGGAAACTCTCACTGAGAGAACCAATTCTTAGCATGCACTGTATCATCTCATCTCAAGGACAACATATAACAGTTGCTCTATCAAAACATATACTGAAGCAACATAAAACCTCAAGGCATACAAGACAAAATCTCATATTGTTCATGAAACCATTACGTACTGACTCCAAGGACTTGAGAGTACAAAGACGACACATAGGACTTCTATCTACAAGACACGACATGCAGTACACTCAACCTGAGTTGTTACTGTTGTCCAAGTTGTTGTTCTCCCTCTATAGAAAGGTCTCTACCTCCTCGTGCACATCCACCTAAAAATTGTGGATCTTACAGGATGAGACAGTTGTCCCCGCGAGAGATATAACTCTCTGTCAACGATATTATTATCACATGTAAATAGTATAAAACTGAGCAGATGTTCTTTTATTGTTCTCCCTCTATAGAAAGGTCTCTACCTCCTCGTGCACATCCACCTAAAAATTGTGGATCTTACAGGATGAGACAGTTGTCCCCGCGAGAGATATAACTCTCTGTCAACGATATTATTATCACATGTAAATAGTATAAAACTGAGCAGATGTTCTTTTATATTAACAAGCAGGATTAATCACTATTATATGTAGAATAGAGTAATTTCTTCTCTTAAAATAATGCATCTATCTATGGTAGAGAAATAAATCATCTATTCACTTTACAAGGAATATAAAGAAACATGAATAACATCTATCCAACTAAGATGTATAAAAGGAGTGTACATCAACCAATGTCTTCCGTATTTGATACTTAAGCAAATACGCTACATGGCTGATTACATATTACAATCACACTTATGCCCTGAGGAGATGAAGTATACCGTTCATGATCCAACCGACCACTAGTAAGTCAAAATTGGTACCATACAAGGTCAATGGAAGAGCCGGCTGTCAAGACCTCACTTGTCTCGGTTAGTATGAGACCACTTAGCAGGACATCTCGTATCAGCTACTGGAAGGACATCTCATGTCATCTACAAATAGCATGTCGGGTTATAGCGGCATCTTCACTATAGAGTTATTGTCGTAGCATGTACTCTCTTCGGGAGAAGACCACTGATCTTTCCTAGATTATAAGGATAAGGAAGATTAAACATCAATTCCTCTCCTGGTTGGGAGATTTTATACTTAAATCCTGATACCACTTAGAATGAAGAATGATTTTACACATCAATTCCTCATTTGGTCGGGAGATTATCATCTCGTAATAAATAAGGAAGGTGTGACATCAATTCTTCATTGGGACGTATAGATATACTTCATTCTTCACCCCCGCATATTCAAAAATATGCTCTCCGATTTAAACTCATTTCACCATTAGCAATTTTTGACACTAAATGGATCTATGGTCAGGGCAACTACATGATGAGATTTAACTTGATTAATTAGGTACATTACAGTATCTTTTAGCATCAACCAAGTTTCACACATAAATTATAAAAGATGTTATAACGAAAGGTATAGTACTTTTAAGATCTTTGGAACACTTTGAATGTATAACACTCGGAATCTCAATCCCTTATCACAATACTGGGAATTCTCATCCTTTCACATCATCATCATCACGAAAATTGGATCTGGGTATTCAAACCCTTAGATCATCACTGAGCATTGTTACCTCTATAACAAGTAACTATTACCTCTAGGTCCTCAGACTAAGGTATTCATCATAATTATATTATAAGTATTTCACATAGCTCACATAGTTCATTAAATATCTTGTCACCTCTCACTAGGAAACAACTTATCTTTTAAGATATCATACTCTGCAATCATTATTCTTGTTATATATATATTCAACATGGCTCACAAAGCAAATGTAGATCTGTATCATATAAAACATCATAGCTCATACAAGGCTATGCTCATCATCTCATGATTCTTGAATGGTTTTTACTTCATGATAAAAACTCTAACAGTATATGACATTACTATGCAATTCAAGAGAAATACATCCTTCCCATTATTAGGGTTAGGATTTCCCATTCTAACCAAATAGGGTTTCAGATTCACATCATCACTGTAACATCCCTGACCTGGGTTATGAACTAACCCTAGGTGTTTTGCTTAATTATGTAATTAGATACTTGTGATTATCTTTTGAGTATGTAATTAAAGCTCCTGAGGAACATACATTTCCATTTTTTTGTCCCTTTTGAACAATGTTGTAATATTGTTTTGTAATACAGGGAATTATGTGCAAATTACCCAATTAGAGGGGTTAACTTGCCAATTTCACATGTTTAGATGTTCCTCTGATGATGAGACATCATAAGAATAAATATGATGAAGTATTATGGATTCTCCAAGTTTGGGCACCAAGATGCAACTTGTGGAGCAATCCTTGTACTTAAAACCCTAGTTTTGGTGTAAAGTGCAATTTACCCAAAATATGGGGTACAACTCATAAAATACACCTTATAGAATATCCTTTATGACTCTTGGCATCATTTAGAGTAATAATGATGAAGAGGGTGCTTCTTTTGAATAATTATATAAGAGGGAACACCTTTGTGGTTAAAATCACCAAGTTGTAAGTAAGGAGACCCTTATATATGTGCACCTTTGTGATAAATTGTCCTTCTTTGCCTTTAGTTTTTGGTCTTAGAAGGAGTTTTTCCTCAGAAATAAGGAGAAGGGACGTGCAAAGAAGAAAGGAGGGACCTAGATGAGAAATGGAGAATTAGATGTCCTTATGTTGAAGTTTCACCCAAAGATATATATACAACTTTCCTTTGCAAACAAAGGAGCGTTTCTCTTCTTCTATCACTTATCACCTTGCTTGGACCGACTAAGGCAGAGTTTTGGAGCTCTGGAGCAGAGGAGAACGACCAAGGAGAAGCTAGGTAAGCTTGGGTCATCTTCTTGCTCGAATTCATGAAGGAAAGTGGATTACAAGGTTGGTTTCATGGTTATCTTACTTAGTTCTTTCTTTCTAGCCGATCTTTCCCAACCAATTCTTGGAGAAACACCCATGGCCGACCTGTGGAGCTCAAGACGCCATTAGAGGCCTGGAAGCTTGAAAGCTTGGAGCTCTAGGAATGACCTTAAGGCGGGTTTTATAACTCGAAACCCTTAAACTTTGTTATACATCTTTCTTTCTTGCAAAAGTAGCTTGTTCTTCTTTCCCCCATCCTTCCTTGCTTTCTTGCAACTAAAACCACGAAGAACAGACCTTGATCTGGAGGTAGAAGAAGATGGGCGTGATTACCAATGTTACTTTATCAAACGGTCTTGCCCTCCCCCCTTGGGCAAACGGTTTGCAAAACCGTTTGAAGGGCAAACAGTTTCACAAGGTCGGTTGGAGAAAACGGTCTCCAAGGCCATTTGGTTGAGTTGACCAAGGGTTGAACGTTTGATATTTCTGTTCATAATTATGTAGGTTGATAACCCTCCAAATTTTAGGGATTAACTCCCAAGGAATCATGAGTTAAAGGCTAATCAATTAGGTAAACGTAATTGGATTAAGTGCTGCTTTTCAACCTGATTAACTTGACCCTTTTGAGCAAACGGTTTCAAAACCATTTGGGTGAGTTGACCAAGCGTTGAACGTTTGGGATTCCTGTTCATAATTATGTTATTTAATAACCCACCAAATTTGATAGGTTAACTCCCAAGGAATCATGAGTTAACGGCTAATAAATTAGGTAAACCTAATTGGATTAAGTGCTGATTTTCCAACCTGAATAACTTAACTTTTTGGGCAAATGGTTTCAAAACCATTTGATGGCGTTTACCAAGCGTTGAACGTTTGATATTACTGTTAATAATTATGTTGGTTAATAACTCACCAAATTTGATAGGTTAATTCCAAAGGAATCATGAGTTGAAGGCTAATCAATTAGGTAAACCCTAATTGGATTATGTGCTGACTTTCAACTTGATTGATTTGACTTTTTGGGTTTTCTTGCCCAAACGGTCTCAAGACCGTTTAAGGATCACCCAAACGGTCTCAAGACCGTTTGTAGGTCATACAAGACCATTTGAAGGTCTAGGGTCAAGTATGGATATGTGTTTGAAGATCCAAAGATGTGGTATGAACCCTAATCGGCTAAGTGCTGATTTTGCAAGTGATGAGTTGATTGTTTTGGGTTGATTGGCCCAAACGGTTTCAAAACCATTTGGGGATCACCCAAACGGTCTCAAGACCGTTTGGGGATCACCCAAGACCGTTTGGAGGTCTGGGGTTAAGTATAGTTGACCAATTGAAGGTCCAAAGGTACACAATTACAAAGCAATCAATTGCTGATTTGATGATCAACTCAATAGCTCAAACCCTAATAGTTTTTCACTAGAATCCAAGGGTTGGGTGAGCCAAACGGTCTCAAGACCGTTTGGAGGTCACCCAAGACCGTTTGTAGGTCTAGGGGTGAGTATGGTTAAGCAATTGATGATCCAACGTTACTAAGTTAAAGTGTAATCAATTGCTGATTTGGTGATCAATCCAATGATCCAAACCTTAATTGATTGACTTGGATTTTGATGATATGATGGGCAAACGGTATCAAGACCGTTTGGAGGTCATCCAAACGACCTGGAGACCGTTTGGGGTCAGGTCATACCCAATTTGGATGATGGTTCTATGGTTTCAAAGTAACTAGTCTTACATTGATTAGTATTGAAGGATCATCGATTCCAAACCCTAATTCAATTGAATCAAACCCTAATTGATGAACAATTGAGGGTTAATTAAGGGTCAAATCAGTTGAAGGTTTACCTATTAAACTCAATTGAGGTATGAGTATAGGTCCAATTGATGATTGGTTCAATGAATTCAATGATTGAATTAATCAACATTGGAAACCCTAATTCAATTGGATACCTTATGTAATGGAGGTCCAATGTGATTGAATCTTTGAGAATTAAGATGATGAATGTTCTATTGATCCAATAATGATTAGTAATGACAAACAATGAAGGCACAAAGGTTGAAACCCTAATAGTACCTAAGTGACTAGTACCAATTAAAGGGAGAATTCTTAATTGCTTATAGGATTAATAGCTTGATACACTATGTTAACCATAGTAGTATGTACTTGATTGAAGGGTTGATGTGACCTAATCAAGTTGAAAGAATGAAAGATTAGAATACATATATATATATATAAATATGAATCATGTAATGATCTTCTGTAGCACAACCGTGTAAGGGAGCACGACCGTGGTAGCCTTAACTTGCATGACCGTGCAAGGGAGCACGACCGTGGTAGCCTTACTTTGCATGACCGTGCAAGGTGGCACGGTCGTGGTGTCCTATAAAGAAATTGAAAAGTTTTGGTATTGTGCTGACATTGTTATATATGCATGTCCTTATTTGTATAAGTCATACAGGTTTATATTATGAGGTGATCATAGCCATGTAAGAGTTATGATGTCATATTCCTTGAAAACAATTATGAGCTTTTAGAGTAATGATATGTGAAAAGTATATACATTGCTTCAATCAAGGTCATGTTGTTAGATGAATTTATGCTTATATGTCACTTGGTAGCAAGTGTTATGATAATATGAGGGTTTGAATAACCATGTTCCTGAATCATATGATGAGATGGTTAAGAATCAATATCCATATGATAACTGATGTGAGTTAAACTTGATACATTTAGTATTCTTCTTTTATAGTAGTGTTTTAATGATTAATGATTGAGAACATGCTTGATGCTAAAAGTATGCTAAAATGTACCTAAATAATCAAGTATAATCATATCATGTAGAGCCCTGATCATAGATCCATCATTGTCAGAAGCCAAATGATGGTGAAATAGATTTTCCTAAGGGAACTCCTGGAACACATACTTTTGAGTATGTGGGGGATTATGGATGCGAATATCCTTACGTCCTAGTGTAGGAATTGATGTAGATGTATCTTAAATCTATCAACCCTTCACTATATGTTTATGTCGGGATGATGTATCACTAATCTCCCGAGGGAATCTTTAATGCCGCATCGATGAGAGATAAACAAGAGATCTTTCGATGACGAAGAGAGTACAGAACGCCACTATGACTCTAATAGAGAAGTGCCAGAATACCCTGGTAAGCTATTGTAGCAGAGACATGAGATGTCATGCATGTTGATCCTCACACTGACTGAGGAAGATGAGGTCATAAGAATATGGCTCTTTTGATGACCTATGTATGATACTGATACGACTTAATAGTGATCGGTTGGATTATGAGCGGCTTACCTCATCTCCGCAGGGCATAATAATGATTGAAAATCATAATCAGCCGTTTAGCATAACTGCTTAGGTTGAACTACGAGAAACAATGATTGATGTTACATTGTTTATAAATGTTATAGTCAAGTAACTAGTATACATATTTTTCATATTCCTTATTGATATGATTGCTTAAGTAAATGTTGTCTTACTTAATACCAAATCTATTGTTGAATGTCTTAAAGATTATATCACTTATGTTAGTCCTTTATTGCTATAACAAAGCTTATGGCGAAGAGTTATAACTCTCGGTGGGACAATTATTTAAAATTGTCTCACCCCCGTGGGATTCGACTTTTTAGGTGGACGTCGAGGACGGAGGAACCAATCCGAGGGTGGGCAGTATCAGCAGCAGCAACACCAGGGGCAGCAGTGAATCTCAGGTGGAGATACTGACTGTCGATTCTCGTAGATAGTATGTCTTATGTCATCTCTGTACTCTCAGGTCCTAGGAGTCAGTAGGTCTAAGGTTTTTGACTTAGTGCCTCGAGATTTTGTATCTTGCCTTCTTCAGATAATAAGGCAATGGATGTATGTAATCACAGAGATGTAATGTCAATCTATGATGTAAACTGTTTACCTTGTTTTCTTATAAAGGAGTTATGGTTTAAAGTTCTTTTTCCAAAAAGTTTTAAAATTTAGTGATTTTTCATTATTCCGCTTCTAATAATTCTCTTCCGCATTAGTTAATCTCGTTTTCTGCGACGGGTCATCTCAATTTAGTGGTATCAGAGCTCTAGGTTCGCTGAGTCTACAGAGACATAGGACTTAGGATGTCGAGTCTATTCTTAGTGTTTTCCAGTATATCTAATAGTGTCTTCTGCTCCTCAGGAGAAGAAGATAAGTTAAGGATGTCTGGACCACATGAGGAATATGTGGCAGAGAGTAGCGTTGCTGCACCACAAGAAGGTGCAAGGAACCAAGAGATAGAACAACATGTACCTGAGCCACCCCAGTTCAATCCAACTGACATGGGGAATCCAACCGGCCAGACCATGTTTGGGCAGTTTATGACTACCATGACACACATAACAGATAGGATGCCCATGCCTGCACCTAGGGCACCTACCCAACCTGAAGGACAAGGAATCGGCAAGACGTTTGAACGACTTCGCTGAGTTGGAGCAACCGAGTACTTTGGAACGGCTGATCCCGCAGATGCCGACCTGTGGTTGACCGAACTAGAGAAAGCTTTTAGAATCCTAAACATCCCAGAAGCTGAGAAGGTTAGACATGCTGTCTATCTTCTCAAAGGGAGTGCTGGTCATTGGTGGACCATGGAAGAGCAGAAGAGGCCTGGTGTGGAGGTTGCATGGGAAGTCTTCTGACGGGAATTTATCAATAGATATTTCCCTAAAACGTTCCTGGATGAGAAAATATCTCAGTTTGAGAGGTTAAGGCAAGGTCTGATGAACATTAGTGAGTACGAAGCTAAGTTCATGGAGTTGTTGCGATTTTGTCCGCATATGGCTGCTACATATGAAGAAAGGATCAGGCGGTTCGAGAAAGGGTTGAACACTGAGTTGACTACTCCCGTGTTTGCCCTAGAGAACTGGGAGAGGTTTGCTACCTTCGTTGAGTCAGTCCAAAGGATAGAGAGGTCCGTAGCAGAGAAGAGGCAAACCCATAAGAGATATCCTCAGTTCCAAGGATCTTCATCCAGAGACTTCAAGAAGCCTAGATTTTCTGCACCTATACCACCACCACCACCTAAACCTAGTGCTCAGACACAGGGGACACCGAGTAGAGGTAGAGGACGAAGCCTACCACTACAAGGGGCTTGCAGTTCAGTATCTATGTCAGTTACAGGACCACCCAGACCACAACAACTGGACAGAAGTTGTTAAATATGTGGCAAGATGGGGCATCTGATGAAAGACTACAGAGCTAGACCAGCGAGTGTAACCCAACCACAGAGTCAGAGTCAGCAAGGATCGCAGAGGAGACAGTTTCCAGGAGGAGCTAGAGGACGTGGACAAGCGTCCCAAGCTGGATCGTCAACACCGAATCAACCACAAGCAACGACAAGATTCTATGCAATGAATCCACCTGATGTAGTGATCAACCCTCAAGTTGTGGCAGGTCAGATGAAGTTTTTATATTTTGATATGTCTACATCCTGCATTGTATCTATTTTGATTGATCCAGGTGATACACACTCCTTTATCACTCGAAGGGTGATTCATAACTACAATATGACAGTTAGTCATAGAGCAGATAGTTTGTTGCTAGAGACTCCGTTGAGAGGGTCTGCTGTGTTACAGGAGGTATGCTCTTCCTGCATCCTTTTCTTTTCTGAACACCGCATTCAAGTGGAACTTATACCACTTGAGATGCAAGGATTTGACATAATCCTTGGGATGGATACCTTGTAAAGGTATAAGGTTGTTTTGGATTGTGAATCCAAGCAAGCTGTGTTTGCTGATGAAAGCGACACATGGATCTTTCAAGGAGAGAGAAAGAGTCTACCCACCTATCTTGTGTCAGCTATGGTTGCTGAGAAGTTGATGAGGCAAGGATGTTATGCATTCTTGGCCCATGTGGTAGATACTACCATAAAAAGTCCTAACCCTACTGAAGTTCCTGTAGTCAGGGAATTTGAAGATGTATTTCTTGAAGAACTTCCAGGTGTACCACCACCTTGGGAAATTGATTTTGAAATCAATTTGATCCCAGACACACAACCTATAACACAAACACCATATAGGATGACGCCTGCTGAGATGGCAGAACTCAAGAAACAACTACAGGAGTTGCTTGAGAAGGGTTTCATCCGACCGAGTACTTCGCCTTGGGGTGCTCCAGTGCTCTTTGTTAAGAAGAAAGATGGATCAATGCGGTTATGCATTGATTACAGACAGTTAAATAAAGTAACAATAAAGAATAAGTATCCTCTGTCGAGGATTGATGATCTTTTTGACCAGTTGTGTGGTGCAACTATCTTCTCAAAGATAGATTTGAGGTCAGGATATCATCAACTCCGTATTAAGGACAGTGACATACCCAAGTTTGCCTTTAGAATGAGGTATGGTCACTATGAGTTCACAGTTATGTCGTTTGGACTAACTAATGCACCAGCTGCATTTATGGAACTCATGAATAGAATCTTCCGACCTTTCCTCGACCAATGTGTTGTTGCCTTTATAGATGACATTATGATCTATAGTAGAGATGATCAGCAGCATGAACATCATCTTCGTCAGGCCCTAACTTTTCTAAGAGAACACAAGCTTTATGCTAAGTTTAGCAAGTGTGAGTTTTGGTTACCGGAAGTATCTTTCCTTAGACACATGATATCTGCTTCGGGTATTCGTGTTGACCCTAAAAAGGTAGAACCTATCCTATAATGGGAACAGCCGAAGACACCGACAGAAATCCGTAGTTTCTTAGGGTTGGCTGGTTATTACCGAAGGTTCATTAAGAACTTCAGTTCCATAGCCCTACCTTTGACTAAGTTGACCCGGAAGGATGTTCCTTTTGTTTGGAGTGATAAGTGTCAGTAATCCTTCCAGTTGCTGAAGGAGAGGTTGACAAGTGCACCTGTACTTGTGTTACCTGAGCAAGGCAAAGGATACATAGTTTTCTGTGACGCTTCCAAGAATGGACTCAGATGTGTGTTGATGCAGGATAAACAAGTGATTTCTTTTGCTTCTTGACAGCTTAAGAAACACGAGGAGAATTATCTGACACACAATCTGGAGTTAGCTGTTGTGGTTCATGCCTTGAAGATCTGGAGACACTATCTCTACGGAGAGACTTTCCAGATTTTCACTGATCATAAGAACCTTAAGTATATCTTCTCTCAGCACGAACTTAACATGAGGCAACGTCGCTGGATGGAGTTAATCAAAGACTACGATTGTACAATTGATTACCATCCAGGGAAGGCCAATGTAGTTGCAGATGCTCTGAGTAGGAAATCAGCAACACCAGCCTTAGATAGGGCACAACTAAACTCTTTAGTATGCTCTAGGAGAGATATGCTTATCTCCTTAAGGCAAGACAATGTACAATTGAAGGTGTCATTGTTAGTTGGGTTGTTAGATGAGATGCATAAAAACCTACTCTGAGAGAGAAGATCAAGGAGGCACAACAAGTTGATGCTGCAGTTCAGCAGATCAGATCGGAGTTTGGTGATGAGAAATGAGATGGTTTCCATGACTCTGATGACCAAGTAGTCTGTTATCATGGGAGGATGATAGTGCCAGATGTGGATAACTTGAGAAAGTTAGTCCTGGAAGAAGCTCATTCTTCGATGTATGCTATGCATCCAGGAAGCACCAAGGTGTATCAAAACTTGAAAGATATGTATTGGTGGCCTGGGATGAAGAAGGATGTTGCTGAATTTGTTATGCGGTGTCCTATGTGTCAACAAGTTAAAGCTGAACACCAGAAGCCTGCAGGAACAATGCAACCTTTACCCATACCACAGTGGAAGTGGGATCATGTAACCATGGACTTTGTTGTTGGCCTACCCAGGACAAGCAAAGGACATGATTCCATTTGGGTAATGGTTGATAGGTTGACAAAGACAGTGCATTTCTTACCTGTCAAAACAACCTATTCTGCTGAGAGGCTAGCACAGTTGTATATTCAGGAGATAGTGTGACTGCATGGAGTTCCAGTCACTATAGTTTTAGACGGGGGTCCCCAGTTTACGAGTCATTTTTGGGAACGACTTCATAAAGCTTTAGGCACCCAATTAAGGTTTAGTACGGCCTTTCATCCTCAGACTGATGGACAGTCTGAAAGGACTATACAGACCTTGGAAGACTTGCTGAGGGCATGTGTTCTCCAGTTTACAGGGAGTTGGGATCTGCACCTAAGCTTGATAGAGTTTGCCTACAACAATAGCTATCAACATAGCATTGACATGGCAACTTATGAAGATTTATATGGTAGACATTGTAGATCACCCCTATGTTGGTATGAAACCGGTGAATATCAACTGTTAGGTCCTGATCTTGTGCAGCAGACCACAGAAAAGATCAAAGTAATACAACAACAGATCAAGACTGCACAGGATAGGCAGAAATCTTATGCTGACAAGCATCGTAGGCCTTTGGAGTTCCAGGTTGGAGATAGAGTGTATCTCAAGGTCTCACCTTGGAAGGGAGTTCTGAGGTTTGGAAGGAAAGGGAAGTTAGCTCCTAGGTTTATGGGGCCTTATCCAATCATTGAACGGATTGGAAAAGTAGCCTATAAACTAGAGTTGCCACCAGAGTTACAGAAGTTACACCCTGTGTTTCACATTTCTATGTTGAGGAAATGTCACCCTGATACTGAGTCAGTTCTACAACCTATGGAGGTAGAATTGAATGATGACATATCTTATGAGGAAGGACCAGTGTCAATCCTTGATAAAAGAATTAAAAAGTTGAAAAAGAAAGATATAAGTCTTGTTAAAGTCCTCTGGAATCACCGTGGTGTTTAAGAAGCCACTTGGGAACTAGAGGAAGAGATGAGAACGAAATACCCTACTCTTTTCTCTTAATATGTTTTGTTGATTTCGGGTACGAAATCCTTGTAAGGGGTGGATAATTTGTAACATCCCTGACCTGGGTTATGAACTAACCCTAGGTGTTTTGCTTAATTATGTAATTAGATACTTGTGATTATCTTTTGAGTATGTAATTAAAGCTCCTGAGGAACATACATTTCCATTTTTTGTCCCTTTTGAACAATGTTGTAATATTGTTTTGTAATACAGAGAATTATGTGCAAATTACCCAATTAGAGGGGTTAACTTGCAAATTTCACATGTTTAGATGTTCCTCTGATGATGAGACATCATAAGAATGAATATGATGAAGTATGATGGATTCTCCAAGTTTGGGCACCAAGATGCAACTTGTGGAGCAATCCTTGTACTTAAAACCCTAGTTTTGGTGTAAAGTGCAATTTACCCAAAATATGGGGTGCAACTCGTAAAATACACCTTATAAAATATCCTTTATGACTCTTGGCATCATTTAGAGTAATAATGATGAAGAGGGTGCTTCTTTTGAATAATTATATAAGAGGGAACACCTTTGTGGTTAAAATCACCAAGTTGTAAGTAAGGAGACCCTTATATATGTGCACCTTAGTGATAAGTTGACCTTCTTTGCCTTTAGTTTTTGGTCTTAGAAGGAGTTTTTCCTTAGAAATAAGGAGAAGGGACGTGCAAAGAAGAAAGGAGGGACCTAGATGAGAAATGGAGAATTAGATGTCCTTATGTTGAAGTTTCACCCTAAGATATATATACAACTTTCCTTTGCAAACAAAGGAACGTTTCTCTTCTTCTATCACTTATCACCTTGCTTGGACTGACTAAGGCAGAGCTTTGGAGCTCTGGAGCAGAGGATAACGACCAAGGAGAAGCTAGGTAAGCTTGGGTCATCTTCTTGCTCGAATTCATGAAGGAAAGTGGATTACAAGGTTGGTTTCATGGTTATCTTACTTGGTTCTTTCTTTCTAGCCGATCTTTCCCAACCAATTCTTGGAGAAACAACCATGGCCGACCTGTGGAGCTCAAGACGCCATTATAGGCCTGGAAGCTTGAAAGCTTGGAGCTCTAGGAACGACCTTAAGGCAGGTTTTATAACTCTAAACCCTTAAGCTTTGTTATACATCTTTCTTTCTTGCAAAAGTAGCTTGTTCTTCTTTCCCCCATCCTTCCTTGCTTTGTTGCAACTAAAACCACGAAGAACAGACCTTGATATGGAGTTATAAGAAGATGGGCATGATTACCAATGTTACTCTATCAAACGGTCTTGCCCTCCCCCTTGGGCAAACGGTTTGCAAAACCGTTTGGGGTAAACGGTTTGCAAAACCGTTTGAAGGGCAAACGGTTTCACAAGGTCGGTTGGAGAAAATAGTCTCCAAGACCATTTGGTTGAGTTGACAAAGGGTTTACCGTTTGATATTTCTGTTCATAATTATGTAGGTTTATAACCCTCCAAATTTGAGGGATTAACTCCCAAGGAATCATGAGTTAAAGGCTAATCAATTAGGTAAACCTAATTGGATTAAGTGCTGATTTTCAACCTGATTAACTTGACCTTTTTGAGCAAACGGTTTCAAAACCATTTGAGTGAGTTGACCAAGCATTGACCGTTTGGGATTCCTGTTCATAATTATGTTAGTTAATAACCCAACAAATTTGATAGGTTAACTCCCAAGTAATCATGAGTTAAAGGCTAATCAATTAGGTAAACCTAATTGGATTAAGTGCTGATTTTCCAACCTGATTAACTTAAATTTTTGGGCAAACGGTTTCAAGACCGTTTGAGGGCGTTGACCAAGCATTGACCGTTTGATATTACTGTTCATAATTATTTTGGTTAATAACTCACCAAATTTTATAGGTTAATTACAAAGGAATCATGAGTGGAAGGCTAATCAATTAGGTAAACCCTAATTGGATTATGTGCTGACTTTCAACTTGATTGATTTGACTTTTTGGGTTTTCTTGTCCAAACGGTCTCAAGACCGTTTGGGGATCACCCAAACGGTCTCAAGACCATTTTGAGGTCACCCAAGACCGTTTGAAGGTCTAGGGTCAAGTATGGATATGTGTTTGAAGATCCAAAGATGTGGTATGAACCCTAATCGGCTAAGTGCTGATTTTGCAAGTGATGAGTTGATTGTTTTGGGTTGATTGGCCCAAACGGTTTCAAAACCGTTTGGGGATCACCCAAACGGTCTCAAGACCGTTTGGGGATCACCCAAGACCGTTTGGAGGTCTGTGGTTAAGTATAGTTGACCAATTGAAGGTCCAAAGGTACACAATTACAAAGCAATCAATTGCTGATTTGATGATCAACTCAATAGCTCAAACCCTAATGGTTTTTCACTAGAATCCAAGGGTTGGGTGAGCCAAACGGTCTCAAGACCATTTGGAACTCATCCAAACGGTCTCAAGACCGTTTGGAGGTCTAGGGGTGAGTATGGTTAAGCAATTGATGATCCAATGTTACTAAGTTAAAGTGTAATCAATTGCTGATTTGGTGATCAATCCAATGATCCAAACCTTAATTGATTGACTTGGATTTTGATGATATGATGGGCAAACGGTCTCAAGACCGTTTGGAGGTCATCCAAATGACCTCAAGACCTTTTGGGGTCAGGTCATACCCAATTTGGATGATGGTTCTATGGTTTCAAAGTAACTAGTCTTACATTGATTAGTATTGAAGGATCATCGATTCCAAACCCTAATTCAATTGAATCAAACCCTAATTGATGAACAATTGAGGGTTAATTAAGGGTCAAATCAGTTGAAGGTTGACCTATTAAACTCAATTGAGGTATGATTATAGGTCCAATTGAGGATTGGTTCCATGAATTCAATGATTGAAGTAATCAACATTGCAAACCCTAATTCAATTGGATACCTTATGTAATGGAGGTCCAATGTGATTGAATCTTTGAGAATTAAGATGATGAATGTTCTATTGATCCAATAATGATTAGTAATGACAAACAATGAAGGCACAAAGGTTGAAACCCTAATAGTACCTAAGTGACTAGTACCAATTAAAGGGAGAATTCTTAATTGCTAATAGGATTAATAGCTTGATACACTATGTTAACCATAGTAGTATGTACTTGATTGAAGGGTTGATGTGACCTAATCAAGTTGAAAGAATGAAAGATTAGAATACACACACATATATATATATATATATATATATATAAATATGAATCATGTAATGATCTTCTGTAGCACGACCGTGTAAGGGAGCACGGCCGTGGTAGCCTTAACTTGCACGACTGTGCAAGGGAGCACGGCCGTGGTAGCCTTACTTTGCACGACCGTGCAAGGTGGCACAGTCGTGGTGTCCTATAAAGAAATTGAAAAGTTTTGGTATTGTGCTGACATTGTTATATATGCATGTCCTTATTTGTATAAGTCATACATGTTGATATTATGAGGTGATCATAGCCAGGTAAGAGTTATGATGTCATATTCCTTGAAAACAATTATGAGCTTTTAGAGTAATGATATGTGAAAAGTATATACATTGCTTCAATCAAGGTCATGTTGTTAGATGACTTGATGCTTATATGTCACTTGGTAGCAAGTGTTATGATAATCTGAGGGTTTGAATAACCATGTTCCTGAATCATATGATGAGATGGTTAAGAATCAATATCCATATGATAACTAATGTGAGTTAAACTTGATACATTTAGTATTCTTCTTTTATAGTAGTGTTTTAATGATTAATGATTGAGAACATGCTTGATTCTAAAAGAATGCTAAAATGTACCTAAATAATCAAGTATAATCATATCATGTAGAGCCCTGATCATAGATCCATCATTGTCAGAAGCCAAATGATGGTGAAACATGTTTTCCTAAGGGAACTCCTGGAACACATACTTTTGAGTATGTGGGGGATTATGGAAGTGAATATCCTTACATCCTAGTGTAGGAATTGATGTAGATGTATCTTAAATCTATCAACCCTTCACTACATGTTTATGCCGGGATGATGTATCACTAATCTCCTGAGGGAATCTTTAATGCGGCATCGATGAGAGATAAACAAGAGATCTTTCGATGACAAAGAGAGTACAGAACGCCACTGTGACTCTAATAGCGAAGTGCCAGAATACCCTGGTAAGCTATTGTAGCAGAGACACGAGATGTCATGCATGTTGATCCTCACACTGACTGAGGAAGATGAGGTCATAAGAATCTGACTCTTTTGATGACCTATGTATGATACCGATATGACTTAATAGTGATCGGTTGGAGTATGAGTGGCTTACCTCATCTCCGCAGGGCATAATAATGATTGAAAATCATAATCAGCCGTGTAGCATAACTGCTTAGGTTGAACTACGAGAAACAATGATTGATGTTACATTGTTTATAAATGTTCTAGTCAAGTAACTAGTATACATGTTTTACATATTCCTTATTGATATGATTGCTTAAGTAAATGTTGTCTTACTTAATACCAAATCTATTGTTGAATGTCTTAAAGATTATATCGCTTATGTTAGTCCTTTATTTCTATAACAAAGCTTCTGGCGAAGAGTTATAACTCTCACTGGGACAATTATTTAAAATTGTCTCACCCCCATGGGATTCGACTTTTTAGGTGGACGTCGAGGACGGAGGAACCAATCCGAGGGTGGGCAGTATCAGCAGCAACAACACCAGGGGCAGGAGTGAATCTCAGGTGGAGATACTGACTGTCGAGTCTCGTAGATAGTATGTCTTATGTTGTCTCTGTACTCTCAGGTCCTAGGAGTCAGTAGGTCTGAGGTTTTTGGCTTAGTGCCTCGAGATTTTGTATCTTGCCTTCTTCAGATAATAAGGCAATGGATGTATGTAATCACAAAGATGTAATGTCAAGCTATGATGTAAACTGTTTACCTTGTTTTCTTATAAAGGAGTTATGGTTTAAAGTTCGTTTTCCAAAAAGTTTTAAAATTTAGTGATTTTTCATTATTCCGCTACTAATAATTCGCTTCCGCATTAGTTAATCTCATTTTCCACGACGGGTCGTCTCAATCACTATGTGAAAAAATAGAAATACTTTCTTCCCATTATTAGGGTTACGATTTCTCAATATAATCGATTAGGTGTTCAAGTGCATAACATCACCCTTCATTTACGATTTACCTTTAATAATCACTTAGAGTTTCACAGTCACATTATAAAAGGTTAACCTTAATTCATACTCCTTTCATACCAGGAGTATCGTTATATACTCATTATATGTGTATCATTAGAATCTTAGTTTCTCTTTTATCCCCACTAGGATATTGAGAGCACTTAGTTACCACTATCCAATTGCATTAATATATTGCACCTTAATTTTGCATTTAATTTCAACACACATCATATGTCACTTCGTCAAATATATTGGATTGGAAATATTCCTACCATATCGGGCATCGTAGAGTGTATGCTACCATATCAGTTTTAAGATACACCTTACCACCATATTGTGTATCTATCTCGGGCATCATGTTGTACACATATGACCATATCGGGTTTTAGGGTGTATCCCCTATTCCATATCGTGTACCCATGTCAGGTTGGCTATCACTTAGTTCTTATCACCTCAAGTCATTCTCATATCATGTATGAGCTAGGTGTTTGACCTCATATCGGGGATAAGGGTATACTTTCTACCATATTGTGCACAAGGTGTGCACCATGTCGTACATAGGGTATATGGCTCATCATGGTATCATTCAAGTAGCTCATACCATATCGGTTTCTATTTTGGACTCCATATCAAGTTTCCATGTCGGATTCTATATCGGGTTTCCATGTTGGATTCCATATCAGATTTCCATGTTGGGTAAATCATTATGCTCATATCCTTTTATTCCTTCCAAGGATCAGTCCCATCATATATTTGAACAACAAGCTAGATATCTAGTTGAGTGCTTTAAAACAACCCATCATAAGCCGAAAGAGGTGTGTCGGTTTTCATTCCATTATCTAGGGTTTCAACACTATATCGGCTATAGCATCCATTTGACACCATATCATGCATGGGATATGGACTTGACCTCCTATCATGCACAAGGTATATGTAGGTATCACTCTTATCGTTCATGTGGTATCACTCACCACTATATAAAGTTACTCTTCATCTTGGATTTCATATCGGATATCTCATCACCATCTAGGGTTTTCAACCTATATCGGGTTAGGGTATAGTCCTAACACCATATCGTATAGGAGGTAATTACTTGACCCTATATCATGCTCATGGTGTATATAGGTTTCACTCATACTGCCCATGAGGTATAAACTCCTCACCATATCGTGTTTATGGTGTGTTCATATCAACATGTCGGGTTACTTATCCTCTAGGGTTTTGCTATATCGCTTTGGAGTCCATGCTTGGTTCCCTATCGTGCATAAGGTGCATGTCTTGATCTCATATCATTCACATAGTGTTTACTTAACAACATATCTTGCATGAGGTATGCACTTCATCCTCATATCAGGCAAGAGGTACCTACTCATTACCATATCGAGTTAATGGTGTATTCACTCCTTCATATTTGGTTAGAGGTGCTTCTACCCGTATCGGGTTGGACCTTGATGATGTCATCAACATCAACCTCTAGACTCCTACTCTTGCTATTCTAGATCACAGACAACAATCCTAAGATACTTTTTGGAACTCAAAGGAACATCAATAAATCAAGGAGTTCTAAATTGAAAGTAAATCAACAAGTTCAACAATATTGAAGGTGAATAATAATATAGTTGGGTTCAAGTTATATAACCCGCCTCAATGAACAACTTCCAAGCTCCAAGCTCCAAAGATTCACATTCCTAAGGTTTAAGATAATCTTATCCAAGGTACAAGGCTCGTTCACAACTCCTCCATATACAAGAAATCACCATTGTTAAGAACTTGGTGAAGAAGAAAAGAGAGGAATAACTATAACCCAAAATCATGCTTCAACCAAGGTTGAAGATGACAAAAGCTTTACCTTAAGCTTGGTTCTCAAGCTTCCCTTGCTCCTTGATCTACTATGCATGATATCTAAGAGGGTTTGCCCGATATCTCCAAGAAAGAGAGGTGTGGGGTTCGTAAACTTCCATTAGTAGGTGGAAGGAGAAGTATATATACTTGGGGTATATGAGGGAGAGTGTATAAGAGGTGTCTTCACCATATGCTACTAGGTGGCACGCGGACATGAATGATTGACACATGTCCATGCATGATATTATATTTATATTGACATGAAAAAGTCTATAGGATAATCTGGAGATGATATTTCATCCATCCTTTATCTTGTTGGATAAGATATCTCATCTTGATCTTACAAATAAAGCAAATCGATACATTTTTTGCAAGGAGCATCTAACTCATCATGGATTACCTCCCTGAGGTGCTTAGGTCGTCATGGCCTTTTCCAAGAGTCCAAAAACCAATATGGGATCCCCTTTATGGCTCCTTGTCCAATAGGCATTCCCATTTCAAGTCTACAACCTGATACAATTCAAGTAAGGGCTTCAAATTCAATCCTTTCTTAGACTTTTCATCACCAAGAGTACCATTACTCAAAGATAGTTCAAGCATGGCGTCTCCTTCTTTATATCTCCTCTAAATAATACATAGAGGGAGTAGGGACACACTATAGGTGGCAATTTTCATATCAACCCTACATTTTGGGTAAATTACAATTTGTACCAAAATGGGTACACAAGACACTAGCATTATTCAAACAAGCTTAATACTTGGAATTTAGGCTTTCCACAAGCCACCGCTTAGCATCATTATTTATATTATGATATTAAAACACTTAGGACACATTAAACATGTGACATATTGCAATTTAACCCCTCATCTTGGGTAAATTGCACTTTACACTCAAACTATCATATAATGCACAAATAGTTTGCAATTAAGCTCACACTTGAAAATAAAATTCACAAAGAGTCTTAATTACTTTTCAAAAGATTAGAATAAGTTTGTAAATAACTTTCTTAAGCAAAACTTATAGGGTTAAGCCATAACCCAGGTCAGGGATGTTACAATTATAAACCCCTAACACGGATTTCATCCCCAAAATCCCAGATGAAAGAAGACAATTATTATACATGTATCATATCATCAAGTCTCCACATAACATCTCTTTGTCATGAAGGTTCCATAGAACTTTAAACAGTACAAAGTCTTTTCACATAGGATCATCATAGAATCTATTATACAAGATACACACTCAACTGTCCTTTGCATTTAATGACTGTAGTGTCAATTCTGTATCAGGTAACACTTTCTAAGTCAGAGCAGTACTATTCATACTTCGAATAATTCAGGTGTCAAACCTCATCAATTTGTCATCTTCTCAACTTGCATATTTTATGTAATAAGATTCTTGACCTTGGGAGTCTTCCATACTCCTCACTTAGTTTAGCGTTTCTTCTTCAAGGAAAGACTAGAGTTACATTCTGTCACCCATATGAGACTATAAGTCTTATCATGCATCTACTATGCCACTCTAATCTACTGACACAACACTAAACTTTCTTATGACTTGTACCAACCATCCTGTTAGCTGTTTATTTTCTTGTCATAAGGAGAGGCTACTTATCAAAGAAGAACTTATCTCAGAGGTATTTCTAGATGTTATGTATAAGCTGCCTTGACAAATCTAAATAGGGATAGTCTAAGGAATTATTTTTAGCTTGATAAGCTTTTTCCCAAAATGATTCTACAATTATTCCTTTAATTAATACATCCTTATTGATGTTATGTTTATAAAGAGCATAAATCCCTAACATATGATATCCATACTATAGTTATCTCAAAGTTGGCCCTTCTAGATAACTAAACATGATTCGTCTTATCAGGAGTAATGTTCTTATTTTCTTATACCATTGAAAGTTCTTGGATACTAGGATTCCTTACCTTGGTATCCATTACATGTGCCAAAAACACACAATATCCTCATCATATCCATCTCCCTATTTTTATTACCAAAGCCAAACATATAATAAGACCTTTCTTTCATCTTGGAACATTACTTATCGTACATAACTTTGTCTTGGAACCAAAAATCCAGGACTAGCTAATACTTTACAAAGTGCCCATCTATAGATTACTTCTAATCTTTGCACATCAGCTATCATAAGACTTACTTAATCATCATGTCCCTATAAGGAAAGAACATAAGGAAACATATTCCTTTGTATTGCCCCAACATCACCCAGGGTTGTTGTAACATCCCTGACCTGGGTTATGTTCTAACCCCAGGAGTTTTGCTTAACAAAGTTGATTATATGCTTGTACTTATCCTGTGAAAAGTAATTAGGGCTCATGAGGAACTTATGTTTCAATTTTGGTCCTGTTTGAACAATGTTAAAGCAATGATTGCTTGTTTTGGACTAAAGTGCAAATTACCCAAGTTGAGGGGTTAACTTGCAAATTGCATATGATAAGATGTTCCTCTGATGTTTAGACATCATAAGGATGAATATGATGTAGTAGTATGGTTTCCACAAGCCTGGACACCAAGATAGAGCTTGTTGGACAATGTTGTGCATTAAAACCTAGTTTTGGAGTAAAGTGCAATTTACCCAAAATCTAGGGTTCAATATGCAAATTAACACTTCAACAAGGTCCCTAATGTTTCTTGGAATCATGTAGAGCAAATAAAATGAGAGGGGTGCTTCATTTGAATTAAGTTGGAGGAGAGAGAATCTTGATATTAAAATAATCAAGATTAATGCCTAATTGAAACCCTAATTCGATTTAGGGCAAAAATGTATAAAAATAATTGAAGGGATTTTAACCAAAATGTTTTGGGTTGATTTTGAATAAGGATGGACGTTCCTTTGCCAAGATAAGGAATGAAAATATCCTAAGTAGGTGAAATTCCACTCACCATTATTATAAGGAAAAGAAAACCCACTCACATATGGATATTAATATAATAAGCATTAAGGTGCTTAATTTGATTTTCTTTAAATCATGGATAATGAAGAGGAATAAGAGGCAATGAAGATAGCCTCGTCCTTAAGGATTTTGAGGAGAATTTGAGGGGGAAGAGGCGGCACCAATTTTGGAATTAAATGCATTTTAATAATGCATTTTCTCTTTCATTGAATTTTTATAAAAAGGCCTTTTCCTAGCCAAATGAAAGGCTATTTCGACCCCACTTCTTCTCTTAGCTTGGAAACCGACCAAGGAAGCTAGGGAGGACCAGGAGGACAAACCCCAACCTTTGGGTAAGCTCTTGACCTTCGTTCTCCTTGATTTCATGGTGGAAATCGAAAATAAATTATGGATTCCTTCTTATTTCGATCTCCTCTTCAACCCTAGCCAACTTTTGCAATCAAAAGCTTGAGGACGAGCCTAGGGGGAGTTGCAAGATCTTCATACACCATTAATGGCGTGATCTTGGAGCTTTGGATCTCAATTGGAGGCGGGTTTTATAACTTAAACCCTTAAACATTGCTATTGCATCAATTTTCTATGCTTTGTTGATTGATTTCTTCAATTTGATGCACTCTTGTTTCTTGCTGCAATTTCCATCAAGAACGGTTGCCGTTCTTGGTTGTTCGAAGGAAGGGGATGATGACATCATCCTAGATGCTTATCCAAAGAAAATTATCAAGCAAAACCGTTTTGATAGCTACTCCAAATCGTTTTAATTTGATTGGCTATGCGGTTTCAGCAAACCGTTTAAGGGCAAACGGTTTGAAACCGTTTGGGAGAAAACGGTTTCAAGACCGTTTGAGATGGTTGACCAAGCGTTGCTCGTTTGGGAATTTTGTTCCTAATTATGTAGGCTGATAACCCTCCAAATTTAAGGGATTAACTCCAAAGGAATCGAGATTTGAAGGCCAATCAATTAGGAAATCGGATTGAATTATGTGCTGATTTTCAACCTGATTAACTTGACCTGGTTGAGAAAACGGTTTCAAGACAGTTTGAGATGGTTGACCAAGCGTTGACCGTTTGGGATTCCTGTTCATAATTATGTTTATTAATAACCCTCCAAATTTGAGGGATTAAATCCAAAGGAATCGTGAGTTGAAGCCTAATCAATTAGGGAAACTTAATTGGATTAAGTGCTGATTTTCAATCTGATTTAATTGAACTTTTTGGGCAAACGGTCTCAAGACCGTTTGAGTGCGTTGACCAAGCGTTTACTGTTTGGTATTACTGTTACTAATGATGTGGTATAATGACTCACCGAATTTGAGGGATTAACTCCCAAGGAATCATGAGTTGAAGGCTATTCAATTAGGCAAACCCTAATTGAAAACAGTGCTGAAATTCCAATGAGTTAAGTTGAGATTTTGGGTTGATTAGCCCAAACGGTTTCAAGACCGTTTGGGGATCACCCAAACGGTCTCAAGACCGTTTGGGGATCACCCCAAGACCGTTTGGAGGTCTGGGGTCAAGTATAGTTGACCAATTGAAGGTCCAAAGGTACTAATCATATTGCAATGGAGTGCTGATCTGTTGATCAACTCGATAGACCAATCCATGATGATTTTTCACTAGAATCCAAAGGTTGGATGGGCCAAACGGTCTCAAGACCGTTTGGAGCTCATCCAAACGGTCTCAAGACCGTTTGGTGGTCACCCAAGACCGTTTGGAGGTCTAGGGTTGAGTATGGTTAGGTGTTTGAAGGTCTAAAGGTACCAAGCTGTTATACAATGCAATGCTGATTTGGTGATCAATCCAATGATCCAAACCTTAATTGGATGGCTTGGATTTGAGTGATATGATGGGAAAACGGTCTCAAGACCGTTTGGAGGTCATCCAAAAGACCTCAAGACCGTTTGGGGTCAGGTCATACCCAATTTGGATAATGGTTCAATAGTTTCAAAGTAACCAATCTTGCATTGATGAGTGTTGTTGGATCTTCAATTCCAAACCCTAATTCAATTGAATCAAGCCCTAATTGATGACCAATTGAGGGTCAATTGAGGGTCAAATTAGGTGAATGTTGACCTATAAAACTCAATTGAAGTATGAGCATAGGTCCAATTGATGATTGGTTCCATGAATTCAATGGTTGAAGGTCCAATGCAATCAATTGAAACACAATTAGTAGCATGATTGATGATCAACTTCAAAGCTCTAATTGGTGTTTATAAACCCTAATCCCATTTAGATCAGACCATAATTGAAGTCCCAATTGAGGAGTGAGCCATGATTCAAATGATGATTGAGTTGATGATCCAATTGGTTGAAGTTCCATTGATTAGAATTGAGTGTGGTTCAATTTGGTTAATTCAATTGGATAACTCATGTTATTGAAGGTCTAATTGATCAAACCTTTTTGAAAACCTAATGTGATTAGGTGGGAGATACCTTTAATGGTACTAGTCATTAATGCATAACAAATGCATGGACCCAATACATGATGTAAACCCTAATTGAGGCTGATTCAATGTATAACCTTAATAAGAGGTTGTCTACATGTGAAATCACTAATTAGGATGTTAGTAAACCCTAGTTGAGGGTGTATCCTTGTGAAACCCTAGTGGAGGGTGTATCATTGTGAACCCTGGTTGAGGGTGTAACCTTGTGAAACCCTAGTGGAGGGTGTATCATTGTGAACCCTGGTTGAGGGTGTATCCTTGTGAAACCCTAGTTGAGGGTGTATCATTGCGATTGTTTATAGGAAACTTTATAATAAAGTTATGCCTTAAAATAAGATAAGTCCATATCATGTGAGATAGATGAACAATTCTAATGTGTGGCCTATGCATTATATGCTAAGGGTGACTATTCTGTGATGGAATGTATTAAGAGGGGAAATACCTTAATACAAGATAAAGTTGGTTAACTCAAGAGGGTCTGAATTAATGAGAAATGGGAAACCCTAACCCTGGTAAGGGAATAGTGGTGTTACCCTTGAATAATGATGTTATATATTGTTTTGCATGGTGCTGATATGAAATTGATGTATTATCATCTGTACTAACCATGCAGGTATGATGTGATGATGAACATAGCCAGGTATGAGCTATGACATTTTATGTATTGACATTGTTTATTGGGCCTTATGTGCCATGCTATACCTTATTGCCTAGTATGAGGTAATAAGAGAAGTAATGGGCCTTAAGTGCCATGAGAAGATGTTTATGTAATAAGCATCACATTTACCTTGGTCAGGTGACCTGAAGGTGATAATTACCTGAAAAAGTGGTAATAATGCTCAATGATGAGCTAAGGGTTTGAATACCCAGAACCATATGATTATGGCATTGAGTTGCAAAGGAATGAAAATTCCCAGTATTGAAATGAGGGACTGAGATCCCCATGTCTTATAAAGACTGAGAAGTGATTAATGGAAATAGTACATGTTTTCTTTATAGCATTTGTCTTATTAAGTTATGTTTGGAAACTTGGCTGATGCTAAAAGAATATGATAATGTACTTAATTAATCAAGTGATACCATATAATGTAGTTGCCCTGATCACAGATCCATCAGCGTCAGAATTAGCTGAATGGTGAAACGAGTTTACTCGGAACGCATATTTTTGAATATGTGGGGGTAATAGGGCAATTATATCCTTATGCCCCATAGGCATTGCTACGGGCTATGTCCTATGAACGGGATTGGTTACGGACCATACCCCAATAAGAGCATGGCTACGGGCCATGACTCCACAAAATAATACCGGGCATTGGCTACGGGCCATATCCTGAAGAGAGTATATGCTATGGGCTATAACTCTAATAGCGATGTTGCCAGTATACCCTGGAAAGCTATCTAGCAGAGACACAAGATGTCCTGCATGTTATCTCGTACTGACCGAGATAGTTGAGGTCATGGGAATCCGGCTCTTCCATTGACCTATGTGTGGTACCGATGCTTTACGTAACCGTGGTCGGATAGTATGAGCGGTATACCTCATCTCCTCAGGGCATAAGTATGATTGTAACGTAATCAGCTGTGTAGCATATTTGCTTAGGGTTGAATTGCGAGAATCAATGCTTGATGATACATGGTCTATTATATCATAGTTGGATAAATGATATACATGTTCTTCATATTCCTTATTAAATGAATGTCTTGCTTCTTAATCAAGTTATAATTGAAATGATTGCATAGAGAATACTTCTCTGCATATCTTATTCAATGATTTACCTATTGTTGAGTAAATATAATTCTAATGCTCACTGTTATTCTATTATCAGCGATAACAATGTTTCTGGCAGAGAGTTATATCTCTCGCTGGGACAATTTTTATAATTGTATCACCCCCGTGGGATTAAATTTTTAGGTAATCGCCGAAGAAGAGGAAGAAACCTTTCAGTGGGTGAGCAACAACAGCAGCAGTCACAGGGACAACAGTGATCCAACAGGTGGAGACATTGGCTGTCTGGTTTTGTGTAGATAGTCCTATGAGTCGTCTCTGTACTCTCGGGTCCTAGGAGTAATGTTTTGAAGATTTGATCTGAGATTTTGGCTTTAAGCCTCGAGGGTTTTATACTACCTGTGTACAGTTAAGATAGAGTAGTTGATGTTTGTATTCCTCGAGAAGCAATAGTACATGAGATGTATATATGAACCAGGATGTAAAGTTTTACTTTGGTTCTGAATGAAAGAGTTTTCATGTGAATGGATCTCTTTGCAAATGGTTTTAATTTTTAGTGATTTTCAGTAATCTGCTGCTAACGATCGCTTCCGCATGTTTTATTATTGCTGACGACGCTTGTTATCTTAAATGATGGCGGGTGTCGTCACAGTTGTATATCAAAGAGAGGAGATTATCATCTCCTCTAATTATTGCATGAACTTTCAACTATTCATGAATCATTTCTGACTTTATTTATTTCTACATAATAGAAAAGATCTTTATTATTCACACATTCTTTATTGAACAGGAATCATCTCCCTTGTTCCCTTTCTCTTATCATGAGGATTGTACTTTTTACTTCCTCATACACACAAACTGATTTGAGATAAACTCAGTTTCTATTTTCTTGCAGTTATGATGGAATAGAAATATGTATGCCATATTTTTAGTTTCACTATTCTCTTTAGATTGTCTCAAAATGACTACTTGATCAGAGTAATCAGAAAGATAACAATCTAAGAGTCCTATACTTACCTTGCCTTCAATAATTGAATACCTGGCCAGGGTATACAAGTACTGAGATTAGGTAGTATGCACCTTGTTTATATCATATACCTTACTTTTCTTAGTATCCCTGGATGTCTCCAGGAATCTCTTTTGCATCTCATCCTCTTTCACACAGATAAAAGAAATTTTAAAACACGTTAAAGATTACTGAACAAAATGTAAGTTCTCATCTTCCTTCTATCCTCATAGGACTAATCAAAGGAAGCTCAACAACAACTACTTTCTTATAACTAACAGATAATATCAGGATAAGACATATCAGAATGACACAATTTCATCTGACCTGTCTCAACTCATGGATCAATTACTGCCTCAGGCTGATTCTTTGCATAGAATCTTATCGTTGCCTGTGTCCAATGTCGTTCTCTATTGTTTGGTGCAGATGGCCCTGCTTGGGACACATGTCCATGTCCTCGTGTGCCACTACGAACATGTTGCCTTTGAGAGCCTTGTTGACTCTACCTTGGTGGTTGGGTCATTGCTTTCTTTCTTTTCAGACAAAAGGGTCAAATATGCCCAACCTGTCCACAATCATAACATGTCTTGTACGCACCCCATGGTCTTGTCGGCCTTACTACTGATATAGAAGCTAAATCAAGAGTTCTAACTGGTGGAACATTAGGTCCTTTGCCCTTTCTTAGTAGCCACTGCCCTGATGCACTAGGTATTTGCTGCATTGGTGGCACCAAAAACTTCCCCTTTTTAGAACTTCTAGGCATCTGTTCGCGAGGTTGGACAGCTATTTTCTTAATTTCTACTTTATTATCCTTTTGTGGAAAGTCCTTTATAAAATGTCCTAGTTGTCTACACTTGTAACAAACTTTTTTTCCATGTCATAACCTAATTCTTTTGGCATTCTCTACTGCTCCCTCATAACTATATTGATCAGAAATCCTACTAGAGCCCAAAATTTCATTATTAAGGACAGGTGATCTAGGTTGTATTGCTTGTATCTGATCCTCGATACACCTCAATGCTATGATAACCAGTCCAATGAGAGCATTAAAAGCAGGGTTCTCTATCATGGTTGGATCAACCTGGGGATTCTCACAAAGTCTTTCTTCTCTCGCCTGATCCCTTGCACCTTCTCTTAGGACAACAACATTGCTCTCAGCAATGTGTTCCTCGTGTTCTCCAGACATCTTTAAGCTTTACTCTATATTCTGCATAAGCAGAAGTCACTATAAGATATACTGGAGGACACTAGACCAAAACTCAACACCTTAGTCCTATGTCTCTATAGACTCAGTGAACCTTAAGCTATGATATCAAAACTTTGTAATGACCCAAAATCAAATCAAACCATCACTAGTAATAATTGCAGAATGGATTAACAAAAATCACTAAGAATTAAAACCATTTTTCAAGGAGATCCAATACCATGAAACTCTCACTGAGAGATCTAAGTCTTATATACATCATGATTCACATAGTACATGCATTGTATCATCTTATTTCAAGGACAACATATAACAGTTGCTCTGTCAAAACATATACTAAAGCAACATAAAAACTCAAGGCATACAAGCCAAAATCTCATATTGTTCATGAAACCATTACGTACTGACTCCAAGGACCTGAGAGTAAAGAGACGACACATAGGACTTCTATCTACAAGACACGACATGTAATACACTCAACCTGAGCTGTTACTGCTATCCCGGCTGTTGTTCTCCCTCTGCAAAAAGGTCTCTACCTCCCGTTACACGTCCACCTAAAAATTTTGGATCCCATAGGGTGAGACAATTGTCCCAGTGAGAGATATAACTCTCAGTCGATGATATTATTGTCACAGGTAAATAGTATAAAACTGAATAGAGGTCCTTTTATATTAACAACTAGGATTAATCACTGTTATAAGTAGAACAGAGTAATCTCTTCTCTTAAAATAATGAATCTATCTATGGTAGAGAAATAAATCATCTATTCACTTTATAAGGAATATAAAGAAACATGAATAACATCTATCCAACTAAGATGTATAAAAGGAGTGTACATCAACCAATGTCTTTTGTATTCGATCCTTAAGCAAATACGCTACATGGATGATTACATATTACAATCACACTTATGCCCTAAGGAGATGAAGTGTACCATTCATGCTCCAACCGACCACTAGTCAGTCGAAATCGGTACCATACAAGGTCAATGGAAAAAACGACTGTCAAGACCTCACTTGTCTCGGTCAGTACGAGACCACTTAGCATGACATCTCATGTCAGCTACTGGAAGGGCATCTTGTGTCATCTGCAAATAGCATTCCAGGGTATAGAGGCATCTTCTCCATAGAGTTACTACCATAGCATGTACTCTCTTTGGGAGAAGACCACTGAGCTTTCCTGTATTAAAAGGATAAGGAATATTAAACATCAATTCCTCTCCTGGTCGGGAGATTTTATACTTCAATCCCGTTACCACTTAGAATGAAGAAGGATTTTACACATCAATTCCTCATTTGGTCGGGAGATTCACATCATCCCATAATAAAAAGGAAGGTGTGACATCGATTCTTCATTGGGACGTATGTATATACTTTGTCCTTCACCCAATGCTTATTCAAAAATATTCTCTCCGAGTTAAACTCGTTTCACCATCAGCAATTTCTAACACTAAATGGATCTATGGTCAGGGCAACTACATGATGAGATTTAACTTGATTAATTAGGTACATTACAGTATCTTTTAGCATCAACCAAGTTTCACACATAAATTATAACATATGCTATAAAGAAAGGTATAGTACTTTTAAGATCTTTGGAACACTTTGAATGTATAACACTCGGGATCTTAGTCCCTTATCACAATACTGGGAATTCTCATGCTTTCACATCATCATCATCATGATTACTGGATCTGGGTATTCAAACCCTTAGATCATCACTGAGCATTGTTACCTCTATAATAGGTAACTATTACCTCTAGGTCCTCAGACTAAGGTATTCATCATACTTATAGTATAAGTATTTCACATAGCTCACACAGTTCATTAAATATCTTGTCACCTCTCACTAGGCAACAACTTATCTTTTAAGATATCAGACTGTATAATCATTATTCTTGTTATATAGATATTTAACATGGCTCGCAAAGCTCATATATATCTATATCATATAAAACATCATAGCTCATACCTAGCTATGCTCATCATAGCTCAACTATAGATATTTAACAGCATATAGTTTTTATCATGATAAAAACTCTAACAGTATATGACATTACTATGCAATTTAAGAGAAATGCATCCTTCCCATTATTAGGGTTAGGATTTCCCATTCTAACCAAATAGGGTTTCAGATTCACATCACTACTATGTGAAATAAGAGAAATACTTCCTTCCCATGATTAGGGTTAGGATTTCTCATTCTAATCGATTAGGTTTTCAAGTGCATAACATCACCCTTCATTTACAATTTACCTTTAATAACCACTTAGAGTTTCAAAGTCACATTATAAAAGGTTAACCCTAATTCATACTCCTTTCATACCAAGGGTGTCATTATATACGTATTATATGAGTATCATTCGAATCTTAGCTTATCTTTTATCCCCACTATGATATTGAGAGCACTTAGTTACCACTATCCAATTGCATTAATTTATTTCACCTTAATTTTTCATTTAATTTCAACACACATCATACGTCACTTAGTCAAATATATTGGATTGGAAATATTCCTACCATATCGGGCATCATAGAGTGTATGCTACCATATTGGTTTTAAGATACACCTTACCACCATATCATGTATCTATCTCAGGCATCGTGGTGTACCCATATGACCATATCATGTTTTAGGGTGTATCCCCTATTCCATATCGTGTACCCATGTCGGGTTCACTATCACTTAGTTCTTATCACCTCAAGTCATTCTCATATCGTGTATGAGCTAGGTGTTTGACCTCATATCGGGGATAAGGGTATACTTGATACCATATCATGCACAAGGTGTGCACCATGTCATGCATAGGGTATATGCCTCATCATGGTATCGTTCAAGTAGCTCATACCATATCGGTTTCTATGTTGGATTCCATATCAAGTTTCCATGCCAGATTCTATACTGGGTTTCCATGTTGGATTCCATATCATATTTCCATGTTGGGTAAATCATTATGCTCATATCCTTTTATTACTTCCAAGGATCAGTCCCATCATATATTTGAACAACAAGCTAGATATCTAGTTGAGTGCTTTAAAAAATCTTATCACAAACCGATAGAGGTGTGTCGGGTTTCATTCCATCATCTTGGGTTTCAACACTATATCGGCTATAACATCCATTTGACACCATATTGTGCATGGGATATGGACTTGACCTCCTATCATGCACAAGGTATATGCAGGTATCACTCTTATCGTTCATGTGGTATCACTCACCACTATATCGAGTTACTCTTCATCTTGGATTTCATATCAGATTTCTCATCACCATCTAGGGTTTTCAACCCATAACGGGTTAGGGTATAGTCCTAACACCATATCGTGTAGGAGGTAATTACTTGAACCTATATCATGCTCATCATGTATATAGGTTTCATTCATACCACCCATGAGGTATACACTCCTCACTATATAATGTTTATGGTGTGCTCATATCAACATGTCGGGTTACTTATCCTCTAGGGTTTTGCTATATCAGTTTGGAGTCCGTGCTTGGTTCCCTATCGTGCATAGGGTGCATGACTTGATCTCATATCATTCACATAGTGTTTACTTAAAAACATATCATGCATGTCATCGTCATATCAGAAAAGAGGTACCTACTCATTACCATATCGAGTTAATGGTGTATTCACTCATTCATATCGGGTTATAGGTGCTTCAACCCATATCGGGTTGGACCTTGATGATGTCATCATCATCAACCTCTAGACTCCTACTCTTTCTATTCTAGATCACGGACAACAGTCCTAAGATACTTTTTGGAACTCGAAGGAACATCAATAAATCAAGGAGTTCTAAATTGAAAGTAAATCAACAATTTCAACAATATTGAAGGTGAATGATAATATAGTTTGGTTAAAGTTATATAAATCGCCTCAATGAACAACTTCAAAGCTCCAAGCTCTAAAGCTTCACGTTCCTAAGGTTTAATATAAGCCTATCCAAGGTCTAAGGCTCGTTCACAACTCCTCCATATACAAGAAATCACCATAGTTAAGAACTTGACGAAGAAGAAAAGAGAGGAATAACTATAATCTGAAATCATGCTTCAACCAAGGTTGAACATGAGCAAAGCTTTACCTTAAGCTTGGTGCTTGAGCTCCCCTTGGTCCTTGAGATACTATGCACGATATATAAGAGGGAATGCACGATATCTCCAAGAAAGAGAGGTGTGGGGTTTGTAAACTTCCATTAGTAGGTGGAAGGAGAAGTATATATACTTGGGGTATATGGGGGAGAGTGTATAAGAGGTGTCTTCACCATATGCTACTAGGTGACACGTGTACATGCATGATTGACACATGTCCATGCATGATCTTATATTTATATGGACATTAAAAAGTCTATAGGATAATCTAGAGATGATATTTTGTCCATCCTTTATCGTGTTGGATAAGATATCTCATCTTTATCTTACAAATAAAGCAAACTGATACACTTTTTGCAAGGAGCATATAACTCATCATGTATTACCTCCCTGAGGTTCTTAGGTCGTCATGGCCTTTTCTAATAGTCCACAAACCAATATGGGATCCCCTTTATGGCTCCTTGTCCGATAGGCATTCCCAATTCAAGTCTACAACCTGATACAACTCAAGTAAGGGCTTCAAATTCAATCCTTTCTTAGACTTTTCATCACCAAGAGTACCATTACTCAAAGATAGTTCAAGCATGGTGTATCCTTATTTCTATATCCTCTAAATAATACATAGAGTGATTAAGGACACACTAGAGGTAGCAATTTGCATATCAACCCTACATTTTGGGTAAATTACAATTTGTACCAAAATTGGTACACAAGGCACTAGCATTATTCAAACAAGCTTAATACTTGGAATTTAGGCTTTCCACAATCCACAATTAGCATCGTTATTTCTCTTATGATATTAAAACACTTAGGAAACATTCAAAATGTGACATATTGCATGTAACCCATCATCTTGGGTAAATTGCACTTTACACTCAGACTATCATATAATGCACAAATAGTTTACTCACACTTGAAAATAAACTTCACAAAGAGTATTAATTACTTTTCAAAAGATTAGAACAAGATTGTAAATAACTTGCTTAAGCAAAACTTCTAGGGTTATGCCATAACCCAGGTCAGGGATGTTACAGTCATGGTGCACTTCTTACTCTATCACCTTGAATATGAAGTATTCCTTGCTTCTGTATCATTGTGGTAGTATAGGACACATAGAAATAATATGTGACTTTAAATTGATAAGTGCACAACATGATGACAACCAGGCCATGCTAGTGGCAGAAAAACTAGACATACAACTTACTGATTTCACTAAAGCCTTCAATTCCAATCCTATCTAGGACAAACTAAGACATCAAGGATAAAAATATAATCAACAAGGTGTAGAAACAAGGAACAAATTCACATACCTCAATTCAGAATATGCAGAGGATAACACCATGATTGATCACCATATGGCGACAAAGAGAATAGCATCTAGGATGGATTGGCACCAAAGGAAGAAAAATACAAGAAGGAATAACTCCAAAGAAAAGTTACAAGAAGAACGATATCCATTTAGAGGCATCTAGAATAACCAAAAAAATAGGAAAAATCAAAGGCAACAAAGTAGCAAACCAAAGTTCACATTAATAGGGACTTGATCATTTAGGCAAATTCATATGTTTAGGTTAATTTCTTTCAAAAACAATGTGGGACACCTAAGAAGGTTCAAACCTAATCAAATTTGGCATGTTAACTAATTAAACTACACACATTCTAAATATTTAGTTAGATTTTAGTTTTGAGAGTCCCAGTTGGCCCTTCTTGTATAATTTAGATAAACCTTTATTTATTTATTTATAAAGGTCAGTTGAAGTGGTTACCTTCTTGTTCCTTATATGCGCACTAGAACCACCTTTGCACACTTTCCTTATGAGGGTTCTATCTATTTGTTATCGTGTCTTCCTCAGGTGTAGTGTCATGTTTCCCGTCCCTTTCCCAATCTAGATTAGACTTTAGATACATGTCTTTTTCTCATTTCCCTTGTCTTCCTTGCTTGTTCCTTCTTTCCACTACACTCTACAATTTGTGTCTCCTCCACCTTCCCTCACCTCTCTCTTTCTGGCCAAGGCCACCAGAAATCATGAGTCTTTTCACCTTCCTCGTGTTTGAGCAAATTCAGTGTTCCCAAAGTCAAACATGATTCACCCCCCAAAAACTCCACACAAGACCAGGATTCCTTGTTACAACCACTTGATCCATATTTTGGGACCCTACTATCATAAACCCTCAACTATAAAACCAAGTCTCTGATAAAGTGACCTCTAGCAACTCGCACGCATTGCCAAAACCCCTATATCATTAGATTTCCAACTCCAATATATCTAACAATTATAACCTATCTCCACATCCTTCCAGAGGCTTGCAATGGTGGTTCTGACAATCATAACCTTTTTTCAGTTTTAACATCACTTCCTAGAACCTATAGTAAGATTTAGTAAAGTTCTATCTGATGACATGTCATTTTATGGACTTCCGCACCTATTTTATGTCTATAATAACATTCCTTTTGTAATTTTCCTACCTATTTTAATGACTTTGAACAATATTTGGATTTAACCTAATATCCTTTCTTAATCCATGCAGGCTCACCTTCGGTCGCTACAATACATCTTTGTCACAGTCAAGACAAATGCATCTAGACATGCATCCCGACTGAGACAAATCCAACGTATGTCTCAAGCAAGATGAGCAGTCACTCATTGTGACAGCCCAATAGTTGTCGCAATCGCAATGAGTGGTCCCAACTGAGACGTTGACATGACCAAGACAATGGCTTTGACCATGATGATTGTATCAGTCATGACATGGGTCATGACCACGACTGTGCGACAAAGAAAGAAGTCATGACCGTGACCCTTCTGAACCATGACATGGAGGTTAAGTCAGTGGGCGACACCTATAAATAAGACATGACCTCACATACAAAAGGGGGGATAAAAATATGACGAAGTGTTGCCCAACTCCATAGCCATCCCTATTCATCTCCAATGGTCTTGGACCTTCGAAGATGAAAGTTGGAGGAGATAGAAGACATGCCAACCTCTCCTTCAAGAGAAGGAGTTGACATCTTCAACGCCTACACCAGATCTAGATCTAAAGAAGTATCGTTGGTGTATCACCTCCTTCCTTCTTTAGATCTATCATTGTAATGACCCTGACCTGGGTTATGAGTTAACCCTATTTGTTTTGTATAATTAAGTTTCTTAGAACTTTAATATAATCCTATAATGTGTTTTTTTATCATGTGGCACACTTATGTTTCAAGTTTGGTCCTGATTGAATGTTGTTTGAGAAATGTTCCTTTGTTTTGGACCAAAGTGCAATTTACCCAATATGGGAGGTTATATTGCAAAATTTCACATGTTGAATGTTCCTTAAGTGTTTTAGCATAATATGAGATAGAATGATGCTAAGTGGTGGATTGTGGAAAGCCTAAATGCCAAGTTTGAACTTGTTTGAATAATGTTAGTACCTTGTTCACCAATTTTGGCACAAATTGTAATTTACCCAAAATGTAGGGTTGATATGCAAATCACCACGTCTAGAGTGTTCCTACTTCCTCTGTGTATCATTTAGAGGAGAGATAATGAATGATACACCATGTTTGAAACATTTATTAGTGGTAGCATTCTTGGTGATGAAAAGACCAAGAAAGGGGTTGAATGGAAACCCTAATTTGAGCTTGTATTGAGTGTATCGGGTTGTAGTGTTAAATAGGAGTCCCTATCGGCCAAGGAGCCAAATAGGATACCCCCATGTCATTTTCTTAACTCTTTACATTTGCAAAAACGAGCTAACCAGCTCAATAAAGTAATGGACATCGGCTTGCAACTTTCCTTGGGAAAGGTTGCATTGAATTGTGAATATAATAATAATGTGAGTGGAAGTGGCTTGCCCTAGAAGATAACCAAAGGGACCGAACCTTATCCCTTGCATTATACTCAAGTTTTCATTTTTTCATGGCAAGATAAATATGGAATGCATTCAAGTACATGTGTTAATCCATGCATGGCCATGAGGCACCTACTAGTAGTAAGGTAATGACACCTCTTACACTCTCTCCCATGAACCTCAAGAATATATACCCTTCCTTTCACCTACTAGTGAATATTTTCAACCCCTATCACTCTCTTACTCTTTGATATCATGATAAGAATAAAGGAGCAAGGAACAGATCGAGCCATTAAGCTTAGGTGAAGCCATGGTCATCTTCAACCTTGGTTTAAGCATGGATCTCGGTTGTAATTCTTTCCTTTCTTTTCTACTTCACCAAGTTCTTATCTATGGTGATTCTTTTCTTATAGAGGAGTTGTGAACGAGTCTTGAACCTGTGATAGTTCATATTCTACCTTGGGAACGTGGAGCTTTGGAGTTTGGATCTTTGAAGTTGTTCTTGAGGTGGGTTATATAACTTGAACCCAATCATGTTATTATTCACCACCTATCTTGCTATACTAGATAGTTTACTTTCAATTCTGAGTTTTTTCTTAAATACTTGATGAATATATGAGTTCTAATAGTTGCCTAGATCTGTTATTCATGTACTAGAACAGTTAGAACGAAGGTCTAGAGCTTGAAGATGATGGTATCATGATACAAAGTGATATTGGGTTCAACACACAAGTAAGCACCTCTAACCCGATATGGTCATGTACATACATCGCTAGCACGATATGCTTATGTGTTTATACCTCTTTGCATGATATGGTAATGAATTTCACATCTTTAACACGATATGGTATCAACCATATACCTTTTGCATGATATGAGGTCAAGCAAAGAGCCCATGCACGATATAGTGTCAAGTACACACCTCTAATTGATATGCTAAACCCTAATGTTTTAGCAACCTGATATGGGTGACACATACACACACCTCATGAACGATATGGTGATGAATATTCAATTCATGCATGATATGGGGATGTGGTATACACCCCTTGCATGATATGAGGTCAAGCATACACCTCTTTTCCCGATATGATGTGAAGCATACACACACCTCTTTTCCCGATATGGTGTGAAGCACACACACCCCTCTTTGCTCGATATGGTGTGAAGCACACACACACCTCTTTGCCCGATATGGTGTGAAGCATACACAAACCTATTTGCCCGATATGGTGTGAAGAACACACACACCTCTTTGCCTAATATGGTGTGAAGCACACACACACACACCTCTTTGCTCGATATGGTGTGAAGCACACACACCCCTCTTTGCCTGATATGGAAGCAAACATACACCTCTTGGGTGATATGGGTAGCAAGCATACTGTAACATACTGAATTCTGGAATTTTGTCTTTTGATCCTCTTTCCCATCTTTTCCTTTCATTTCTATCCTTATTGGCCTTTCTATTTAATTAGTGGAATTTATAGTGGTTTAGTGAACATTTATTCACTAATTGTACCAATATAAGGGTTTATGCACAAATACCTTAGTGAAATCTTAATTACCATAATTAATTGATCTAAACCTTAATCTAATTTTTTGATATGATTTGAAAACATAAAATGAGCCTAAGTTTCAAATTTGGTTGGATTTGGATGTTGTTTGTGCAAGTTATGCAATTTTAGGTACATTCTGGACTTTTATGTAATTTACCCAATTGGGAGGTTTTCTTTGCAAATTATCACCTGAATTTTAATCCTCAGATATTACCTTACCATTCAAGAGATTTTTAACCATGGGTAACTTGGTTTCATCTTGGTTTGAAGGTGTTACTTTCCAAGGGCATTATAGGGATTACCCTGTTTATAAATGTGCTTATCTTTAAAAGCTATCAACCAATGAGGTTATTTCTTTGTTTGAAGGACGGTGGGGATGTCCTATAAGGCTCTAGGGGATCTTAGGACCGACCTTTGATATGCAATAAGAGTCCATGAGCTGTCCTCTTGCATGGCCATGAAGCCTTAGCCTAAGGACACATGGAAAGTCACATAGACACCTCATACTTGCCCCCTTCTTTATAAAGCCATGCCTACCCCTTCCCACCTCCCAATCTATGAAGAAATCCTCTCATTCTATTTCCCACAGATTTGATCATCATCCCTTCTATGTTTGTCCATGAAGTTTCTGTCCCAAGGTAAAAGAGGGTGCCTACCTTGGTGAAGAAGGCTCCTAGGGTTCCAAATTTCTCTATTTAGGATTTCTTAAGCTCCTCCTTGGTGATTTTGACCAAAACTAGTAAGAATCCTCATTTCCTTCCCTATTTTCATGTTGTTAGTATTCCTCCCACCTTCTTCCAGGTCGGAACCATGACCTTCCATGGTAAAACTCCACCTAAGAACCCTAAAACATCTCATCTCCATGCTCTTTTGCTAGGGTTTGCACCTCTAAAGTGGAGAAGGTGATATTTGCTCAAGAAAGGAGCTTAGCTTGGAGCAACCAGACCTTATAATCTTGGAATACTTTCTGTTTGGACCTTATTACCTTCCTAGAGGCAAGTTTTGTTAACCCCCTTCTCATATATTGCTTAGTACATGCTTAAAACTCATGGTTCTATGTTGAAAATCAATGATTTCCATCTCTTTTTACCATGTTCTTCTAGGGTTTTGGTTTCTCATTGTTTTACCTTCTCTATAAGCTCTAGTTTGGTTACCCATGTAACTTCAAACCTAATCGTGTGTCAAATGGTGTTTTCTCTCTCTCTCCCTCTCTCTTCAATTATCTCGATCGGTTTGATGATGTGACAATTTCCTATTGATCAATATTGAAAAATTTATATCTTCTAAACTTCTTACCCAAATTTGACAAATAAATATGTTTTGGAATTGGAAAATTAATCTATATCTAATAAAAATATTTTTAAGCTCTGATTTCATGGTTTGATGAAGGGTTATTTTTGTAAAATGAATTTAATGCATAAAATCCATAAAAATTACATCTTAATCATCATAACTCCAAAATTAACATAAAAATATGTTTTCTTCATCAGGAGAACCTAATAAGTTCATTGGTGATATTTTCAAAAGCTAAATCTGAATTTTGCAAAAAAGTTCTGAAATTAGGGTTTCTATACGTTAATATGCATTATGTACTCTAATACATGTTAATACATTGAAAATAGGCAAAGTGGAACTTGGACTCAAATAAAGTGGTGAAAGTTAGTAATTGATATCAGTAAGAGAGGTATGTGCATTTACACCTTAAGTTGGTATTAATTGTTCCTTTACCTAATTTTCTATAATGAGGCTTTATTAAACCCTATTTCATATACTCTTGAATCTTTTTCTATGCTTGCCTCATAAATCAGTTTTGGAACATTATTCTTGGGTCTTGGTACCCCACTGCCATGATTATTGATTCATATGATTATTCTTGCCATGACTACTTTTTCTAGCATGTGGATTTATGTTCTATTTTATTTAAAGTAGAGGTACTTATGTACAACCACCCACAGAGGGCATGTAAATAATCTCCCTGGGGAATGTCTTATTCTCCCCATAAGGGAATGAGAATGTCTTATTCTCCCCTCACCTAAGGTTAGATGTTCGGTAGGTGCCTCAACCCTACTTAGTTAGGTAGACATAATTATCTTACATGCAAATCCTTTTTAATATAATTGTTAATGGCATAGCCTCATACTCTTGTTTTGTTCATCTTATGATGAAATATCAGCCTTTACTTTCATGTTGTTTCCTTATCTTTTGTTCTTGTTCATTATTTGACACATACCTTGTATTTCTCTCTCTTACTGGGTGATTTCCCAACCACCCAAGTTTAGATCGAGGTGTTGAACATGACCAAGGAGAACATAGCTTCCAACATGGACCTAGCTCTTGGAGATGTTGCTTGGAGACAAGATTGTAGTAGTCTAGACTTCCCTCTATCTAGATCCTGATTGTGTTTCTTGATGTAAACCCTAATGGGAGAATTTGATGTATTTTTGTAAAGCTTTTATGAAATTGAATATAGTCAATTATTTTTTATTCCACTTCTTTCTAATGGTCTTTTGTATACCAATGTTTAACAAATTTGGAAAATTTATGCCCATTCCATAATACCTCTGAGAGGGTTTGGAATGGATGTCAATTTTTCAAATTTTTAGTAAAGGGGTGATTTCACTCTTTTACACATACACCTCTAAATCGATATTTGGTTAAGCAAACACCTCTTGGACTATATTGTGTTGAGCACACATATCTAAAAAGATATGGTGGGTAACCCAATACACTAGATGACAAAAGTGGTAAGGTGGTTAATACCCTGGAACATGTGATGGCCAATACACTAAAGTATGGTGTGGCCAATATCTTCAAGTGAGGTGAGAATGTTACACCCATGAAAGGTGAAGGTGATAAACCATATGATTGGTAAGGTTGATACCTTGATATGTAAGGGTATGATGGATATGATGATGCCTAGCTTGATATAAACCTAATTTAATACATGTGTTCAACTTGACATACATGAGTCAACCCGATAAACTTTGTAAAGGTGAGGCAAGACACTCTTAGGAGTGATGAGTGTAACACCAAGTAATGGTATGATTAATACCTTGATAGGTGAAACACCTAAAGTGGTTGATAATGGTCAACCATATATCAACAATGCCTTAACTCGAGATGAGTCCATATCACTTGATGATAGTTGGGTAATTCAAGTGTGTGACTTATGGCCAATACACTACAGGATAAATGTGTTGAGTAAGTGAATAAAGTATTAGGATGGGAAATACCCTAATACAAGATAAGTTGATAAACTTAAGTAAGTTAAAAGTGATGAGGGAAGTGATATACCAAGGCATGATAAATATCACATCCATCACCTCAAGGTTGATATACCTGGATCTACCTCAAATCCAATATACTTGGATGAGTAACACATGAAGTGTGTCATGTCAATTGTTACATTAAGATGTAATGAGTTTAATGCACTTTGATAAGTGTAGGCTAACATAACTTGAGAAAGGGTTAAGCCAAGTTAATAAAGTATGATGTAATCAATATCCTAGTGAGGATGAGAGAGAAACTCATACTTTGTGTTGATAATCATTTAATGATAAATGATGAGAATAAATAAGTATGATTGAATACTTATGATATCAATGTATGCTCCTAGATGTGTGGAGAAATGAATTAGGGTTTGGATTGATAATATGAACTTGAAACCCTATTCAGCTATAAAGGGAAACCCTAACCCTAATAATGGGAAGGTTGTATTTCTCTTATTGCATAAGCATTGTGAAACATGTTAAATACTTGTATAACAAGTATAATTTTTATATGGTTTGATGAGCTAAAACATATTTGTTGCCTAGTGAGAGGTGACAAGATGTTTAATGGGCCTTGTGAGCCATGTGAATAGTTGTTGCCTAGTGATAGGTGATAAGATGTTTAATAGCCTTGTGAGCCATGTGAATAGTTGTTTCCTAGTGAAAGGTGACAAGATGTTTAATGGGCCTTGTGCAATATGTGAAATACTTGTACAACAAGTGTAATGAATACCTTGGTCTGAGGACCTAGAGGTAACAATTACCTGATAATAGGTAACAATGTTCAGTGATGAACTAAGGGTTTGAATACCCAGATCCAGTAATCATGATGATGATAATGTTAAGGGATGATAATTCCCAATAATGTGATAAGGGACTGAGATCCCGAGTGTTATGCATTCAAAGTGTTCCAAAGGTTATAAAAGTACTTGATATATGTATTACACCTTTCTTTGTAGGATCTGTTATAATTCATGTTTGAAACTTGGTTGATGCTAAAAGATATTGTAATGCACCTAATTGATCAAGTGGAATCTTATAATGTAGTGCTCTGGCCATAAATCCATCAGCGTTAGTAGTTGTTGAATGGTGAAACGGGTTTTCCTACCAGATTACCTGGAGCGCATATTTTTGTATTTGTAGGGGCGATGGGCGCCAATATCCAGACATCCTAATGAGGTATTGATGTGAGATCTCCTTCATTAAAATCTGGGATGTATGTATAATCTCCCGATGAAGATGAATGCCAGGGATGGATAATTGAAATCTCCCTGAAGAGAGTGCATGTTGCGGCTGTAGCTCTATAGCAAAGATACTAGTATACCCTGGTAAGCTAATTGCAACTGACATGACATATCCTGCTAGTGGTCTCACACTGACTGAGATGGAAGAGGTCTTGGAAGCCAACTCTTTCATTAACCTTGTATGGTATCAATTTTGACTTCGCAGTGGTCGGTTGGAGGATGAGCGGTATACCTCATCTCCTCAGGATATAAGTGTGATTGTAAATATGTAATCATCTGTGTAGCGTATTTGCTTAAGGATTGAATACAGAAAACATTGGCTGATGTTACATTTCTTTTATACATCCTAAATGGATAGATGCTATACATGTTCTTTATATTCCTTATAAAATGAATGGATGATTTACTGCTTTATTATATATAGCTACAATGCTTCAGAAGATGATATTGCTCTACTATGCTTAAACAATGATTAAATCCTGCTTATTAATGCAAATGAATCCTCTGCCCAATTTTATACTATTTTTCTGTGATAAAAATATTGTTGGAGGAGAGTTATATCTCTCGTTGGGACATGGGCCTCACCCCGTTGGTCACCAACATTTTATGTGGTCACGGACGAGGAGGTGACCATACTGCAGAGGGAGGACAATAACTTCAGGGGCAACAGTAGCATCTCAGGTTGAGTGTACTGTCTGTCGTGTTTTGTAGATAGAAGTCCTATATTTCATCTCTGTACTCTCAGGTCATAGGAGTCAGTATGTAAAGGTTTTATAAACAATTTGATATTTTGGCTTATATGCCTCAAGGTTTTATGTTGCTTCAGTATATGTTTTGACAAAGCAACTATTATATGTTATCCTCAAGATGAGATGGTACAATGTAGGTACAATGTGAACCTTGATGTATATAAAGTTTTGGTTCTTTTAGTAGGAGTTTCCTTGAAGAGGATCTCTTTGCAAAATGGTTTTAATTTTTTTGTGGTTTTGTTAATCCGCTGCTTATGGTTATTCTGTAATTATTTAAAGGTGATGGCTTGATTTGATATTGGGTCTTCCTAAAGTTTTGGTATCAGAGCTTAAGGTTTGGTGAGTCTTGAGTCTATTCTAGTGTCCCAATATACCCTATAGTGACTTCTACTTATGGAGAAGAAAGGGTGAAGTTTAAAAAAATGACTGGAGAATACGAGGAACACATTGCTGAGAGCAATGCTATTTCTCTAGGAGAGGGTGCAAGGGATCAGGCAAGAGAAGAATGAGTGTCTAAGAATTCCCATCTTGACCCAATCAGGATAGAGAATCCTACTTTTTATGCTCTTGTTGGGCAGGTTAGGATAACAATGATGCATATAGTGGACTGGATACTAGCAATACAACCTAGGTTACCAGTCCTCAATGTAGAAACGTTGGGTTCTAAAAGGATTCCTGAATGACATAGTCATGTTGGAATAGTGGAAAATGTGGGAAGGATTAACATATGGCAAGAAAATAAACTCTGCCATAAGTATAGACAGATAGTACATCTATGATGATAATGCCCAAGGAAGGGCAATAAACTGAGAATTAAGGAAAGGTCTCTACAATTCTAGAGACATTTTCCTAGTTGTTCTAAAAAGCCAAAGTTTTTGGTGCCACCAGTGCAATAAATGCCTAGTGCACCAGGGTAGTAGTCACTAAGTAAAGGAAAAAGTCCTAACTTTCCACCTGTAAGAACTCCTAACTTAGCTTCTACATCGGTAATAAGATTGATAAGACCATGATACAAGGACAAGACATGTTATAGATATGGAATATGTTGAGAATACTAAACCCTTTTGTTCAAAAAGAAAGGAGGAAATGACCCAACGACCGAGGCAGACTCAGCAAGGCTTACAAAAGTTACAACCCAATAAGTGTAAAAAGGCAGAAATAATGACATGAAATAGATAGACTCTATGTTTTGAGTCAACTTGAAGTGGTAGATGACCGTGAGGGATGACAATCAGATAGAGCTTTGTCATTTTGATATGTCTTCTCTTGATTTTATCTGATAATCATAAGAAGGATTGTTGTTGTTGACTTCCCTTTGGTTGTCCTATGGGAATAGGGGGAAGAAATGATGAGAACTAGAATTTATATTCTATCCAGTATTCTTTTAAATGTTTTATAATTGCTTTTGTCCATATAAAAGAGGCAGAGATGTAAATGAGATGCCTGGAGAAATCCAGGGATATTAAGTTGTGTGACTTGGATGATATGAAAAGTAAAGTATACAATGTAAAACAAGGTGCATATTACCTAACATCAATACTTGTATACCCTAGCCAGGTATTCAACTATTGAAGGTATAAGTATGGAACTATTAGATTTCTATCTTTCTAATTACTCTGATCAAGTAATCATTTTGAGACAATCTAAAGAGAATAATGAAATTGAAAATATGGCATGGATGTTTCTATCACATCCTAAGTGCAATAAAATGGAATATGAGATTATCTCAAATCAACATGTGAGTATGAGAAAGTACAAAGTACAATTCTCATGATAAGTGAAAGGGAACAAGGAAGATGATCCCTATTCAAATAAAGAATATGTGAAGGATAATGATCTCTTCCATAATGTGAAAATGGGAAATGTGATAAAATCATAAAATGTTCATGATCTTGTTAGACAATAACAAAGAAAGTAGTGATGACATGTAATCATCCTTATAATTCCTATGCTGATGGCAATGAACTTAGGATGAAACAAGAGTAAATGACTCATGAATAGTTGAAAGTTCATGCAATAATCAGAGGAGATGATAATCTCTTATCTTTTATAAACAACCTTGGGTGATGATGGGGTGATAAGAGGAATATGTTTCTTTGTGTTCTTTCCTTTCAGGGACATGGCAATCAAGTGAATCTTATGACACTTGATGTGCATGAGTTAGAAGTGTTCTATTGATGGATACTTGGAAAAGTATCAGTTCGTCTTGGACTTTGGTTCCAAGATAAAGTTATGTGTAATAAGTAATATCCCAAGATGAAAGAAAGATCCTTTGTATGTTTGGTTTTGGTAATAACAATAGAGAGATGGAAATGATGAGGATGTGATGTGTTTTTGACACATGTGACAGATACCAAGGTAGGGAATTCTGGTATCCAAGAAGTGTCAGGTGGTATGGGAAAGTGAGAACATGACTCCTGATAAGATAATTAATGTTTGGCTACTTAGAAGGGAAAACTTTGACATCAGTCTAGTTACATACTATAGTATGGATATCATATGTTAGGGGTTTAAACTCTGCATAAACATAACATCGATAAGGATGTATGAATTGAAGAAACAATTGTAGAATCATTTTGGGGAAAAGCTTATCAAGCTAAAAATAATTCCTTATAATATCCCTATCTAGATCTATTGAGGTATATTATAAATAACACCTATAGATACCTCCGAGATAAGTTCTTCTTTTACAAGTAGCCTCTCCTTATGACAAGAAAATAAACATCTAACAAGATAGTTGGTATAAGTCATAAGAAAGTTTAGTGTTGTGTCAATAGATTAGTGTAACATCCCTGACCTAGGTTATGGCTTAACCCTAGAAGTTTTTCTTAAGTAAATTATTTACAAACTTGTTCTAATCTTTTGAAAAGTAATTAAGGCTCTTTGAGAAGGTTGTTTTCACGTTTGAGCTTATTTGTAAACTATGTGTGCATTATATAATAGTCTAAGTGTAAAGTGCAATTTATCCAAGGTGAGGGGTTATATTGCAAATTTCACATGTTGAATGTACCTTAAGAGTTTTAACATCATAAGAGAGAGAATTATGCTAAGTGGTGGCTTGTGGAAAGCCTAAATTTCAAGTGAGAACTTGTTTGAAAAATGCTAAGTGCTTTGTGAACCAATTTTGATACAAATTGTAAATTATCCAAAATAAAGGGTTGATGTGTAAATTACCACTTCTAGAGTATCCTTACTCATTCCTAGTATCATATAGAGGATATATAAATAATAAGACACTATGTTTGAATCATCCTAGAGTGGTAGCATTCTTGGTGATGAAAAGACTAAGGAAGTAGTGTAGTTAAAACCCTTGTATGAGTCATATCAAGTTGTAGACTTGAAAAAGGAGTCCCTATCAGGCATGGAGCCATAGAGGGAGTATCTTATCAGTTTGTTGACTCTTGGCTTTGCTCATGATGGTCTAATAACCTCAAGGAAGTTATATGTATTGGGTTGAAACTTCTCTTTGAAAAAGGTTGTGATGAATATAATAATAAAGTGAGTGGAAGTCACTTGCCCTAGAAGATAAAGTGATGATCCTTATCCTTGCATTATCCTTAAGATTTTATTTTGCATGGAAACATAATGAAGGTATTCATGCAAATACATGTGTCACTCTATGCATGGCTATGTGGCACTTCGTAGCTTAAGGTAATGACACCTCTTACACTCTTTTTCATAAACCACAAGTATAAATACCCTTCTCTTCTCCTATGAGTAGACTTTTTGGATCTTGTTACCATCTTTCCCTTAGATATTGTTCATACCATCCAAAATATCGTGCATGTGTGAAGGAGTATCAATTTGTAGAGCTTGGTATCGGCCATAGAGAGGGATATCATCCAAGCAAGGTCATAGCAACCTAGCAAGGTGATATCAGCCATTAGGAGTGAAGATATCGTGCAAAAGATAAGGAGCTCAAGTTTTAGATCTTGGAGTAGCTCATCTTCAACCTTGGAACGTGAAGAGTTGGAGCTTGAGGCTTGGAAGTTTCTTTAGAGGAAGGTTATACAACTTGAACCCAACTATGTTATTATGCACTTTCAATATTGATTGAACTTGTTGATTACTTTTAAATTCAAATTCCTTTATTCAATTGATGTTCCTTTGAGTTTCAAATAAGTTGTTAGGACTGTTTTCCATGTTTAGAATAGCAATACAAAGGTTTTGAGGTTGATGATTATGACATCATCATGGTACAACCTGATATGGGTTGAAGTACCTTGAAATACGATATGGAACCCAAGATGGTGGTTAACCCGATATAGAAGTGGGTGACACCTCATACACAATATGAGGCATGTCCTGTGAATGATATGGAGGTACCTACTTGCATCTTATACTTGATACAAGGCTAAGATTTTATCTTTTACATGATATGGCATCCCTAACCGATATGAAGATTAAAACCCTAGATGAAGAAGTGGAAATCCGATATGCCTTTGAAACCCAACATACCCCTAATATCTTGTGATGGGTTGAAGAGAAACTAGGTATCTAGCTTGTCGTGTAACTATAATGATATAATTGATCCTTGAAAATATAAAAAGGTTATGAGCTTAAGGGTTTATCTAACATAGGCAACTCGATATGATACCCAACATGCAAACCGATATGGAAATCCAATATGGGAAACTGATATGGAAATCCAATATGGGAAACTGATATGGTAATCCAATATGGGAAACTGATATGGAAATCCAATATGGGAAACCAATATGACAATCCAATATAGGAAATCTGATATGGTATTATGTATATACCACTTAAACTATACATGATGATGCAATACATTCTATGCTTGATACGGTGCACCCTTGTGCACGATATAAGAACCACATATACCCATATGCCCGATATGAGGTTAAAAGTCTAACCCATACCCGATATGAGGTTGACTTGAGATGATAAGAACTAAGTGATAACTAACATGAGATGGTTACACGATATGGTGTTATGGGATATACCCTAAAACCAATATGATGATATGGTTTTACCACGTGACCGATATGGGTACACGATAGGATGTAAAGGTTGTATTTTAAAACACAATATTATAAGTATACATACACCAAGATGACCGATATGGTGGGTATGCTTCAATCTAATGAATTTGACTGAGTGATATATGAATAAGATGCAATGAGTTTTATTCAATTTAATAATGGTGAGCTAATAGACCTTAAAAGGTGAATTAAGTAATCAAAATCCTAGTGAGGATGAGAGAGAAACTAAAATTGGAAAGTTAATTATGTAATATGTATATGTTGATATTCCTAGTATGAATGGAGTATGGATAAGGGTTTAATCTTTTATGATGGTATCAATGATGAGATGAGTTGAAACCCGAATTGGTTAATAAGGTGAATCATAACCCTAAGAATGGGTGATGAGATGATTTGAAACCCTAATCGGTTTATGAAGGGAAATGCTAACCCTAATTAAATGGGGAGAATGTGTTCTTTAGCATTACATGGTAATGACATGTATGTGATATTTATATTATCATGAAATTCTAACCATGTAGGTATCATAAGGGAATGAGCATATCTAAGTAAGAGCTATGATGTTTATATGATACATATTCAATGAGCTATGTGAACTATGTGAATTAATACCTTGGTCTGATGACCTAGAGGTAATGGTTATTTCCTAGGTGGTGAAAGTACTCAGTGATGAACTAAGGGTTTGAATACCCCAAGCATGATGATGATAAGAGATTGAGATTCTAAGTGATCTATGTATTCCAAAGAATCATGAAAGTACTTCATAAACATATTTATGCCTTTCTTTGTAGCATCTGATATAATTCTTGTTTGCAACTTGATTGATGCTAAAAGGTATTATAATGCACTTAATTAAGCAAGTTAAATATTATCATGTAATTGCCCAGACCATAGATCCATTCAGTGTCAGCATTTACTGAATGGTGAAATGAGTTTTACTCGGTATGCATATTTTTTAATATGTAATCATTAAATGAGGGTGCTCAGTGGACTCCCCAAACTAAATGAGGGTGCTCAGTGGACTCCCCAAATACACCAGGTAGCTCAGTGGACTTCCTGATAAAACTAAACCAAGATTGCTTAGTGGTATTCCTAATGACAAATAATTTGAGAAAGCTTAGTGGTCTTCTCCCGAAGAGAGTACATGCTATGATTGTAACTCTATAGAGAAGATGCCGCTATACCCCACCATAGATAATTGTAGTAGACACAAGATGTCCTGCCAGTTATCTCATACTGACCGAGACATGTGAGGTCTTGATAGCCGACTCTGCCACTGACCTTGTATGCTACCTATTTGGACTTACTAGTGGTCGGTTGGAGTATGAGCGGTATACCTCATCTCCTCTGGGCATAAGTATGAATGTGAACATGTAATCATCCGTGTAGCGTATTTGTTTAAGGATCAAATACAGGAAACATTGGTTGATGCCTTTATACATCTTAATTGATAAATGTTGTACATGTTCTTCATATTCCTTTTAAAGCAAATATCTGACTTATAATTCTGTTATCAATATTTTTGTTTTGCACTGCAAATATACCTACTAGTTGCATAAAATATCCTCTGTTCAGTTTTATACTATTTCCTGTGATAATAATATTGTTGGCAGAGAGTTATATCTCTTGCTGGGACAATAGTCTCACCCTGTGGGATCCACAATTTTTAGGTGGATGCGGATGAGGGAATAGAAATCGAGCCACAGAGGAAGGACCACATCAGCAAGGGTAGTAGTAGTACCTTAGGTTGAGTACACTGTCTATCGTTTCTTGTCGATAGAAGTCCTATGTGTCGTCTCTGTACTCTTAGGTCCTTAGGAGATAGTTATTAGTAGTTTTTATGACGACCTGAGATTTTAGTTTATTTACCTCGAGGTTTTATGTTGCCATTGTATATGTTAAGTAAAGTAATCGGTACTTGTTATCCTCGAGATGAGATTGTAAAATGAGTGTATGATATGAACTCCATGTATATAAAGTTTTGATTCTTTTGTAAGAGTTCCAGGAAGAGGATCTATGTGCAATTTGGTTTAAATTTTTAGTGATTTTGTTAATTCGCTGCTTATGGTTATTCCACAATTATTTACTGGTGATGGCTTGATTTGATGTTGGTTCATCACAATTAGAGTGGCACAATAGATGTATGATAAGACTTGTAGTTCCAAGTGGGTGACATAACGTAACTCTGGTCTTTCCTAGGAGGTGAAATGTTAAACTAAGTAAGGAGTATGGAAGACTCCCAAGGTCAAGGATCTTATCACATAAGTTGTAAGTTGAGAAGGTGAAAAATCAGTAAGGTTTGACACGTGAGTTAAAAAAAGGTATGTATAATGCTTCTCTGACTAAGAAAAGTGTTACCTGACACAGAGTTGACTCTATAGTTAGTAATGGAAAGGACAACTGAGTATGTGTCATGTGTGACAAATCTTATGATGATCTTTAATGGAAGAACTTTGTGTTGGTAAAAGTTATATAGCATCTCCATGACATCAAGATGTTATGTGGAGACTTGATGATATGATTCATGAATGACAATTGTCTTCCTTCATATGGGATTTTGGGGATGAAATCCTTGTTAGGGGTTTATAACTTGTAATGACCCTGATCTGGGTTAGGAGTCAAACCTATTTGTTTTGGCAAATTAATTTTCTTAGAACTTTAATATAATCCTCTAAGGTGTTTTTTTATCACGTGACACACTTATGTTTCAAGTTTGGTCTTGACTGGATGTTGTTTGAGCAATGTTCCTTTGTTTTGGACCAAAGTGCAATTTACCCAAGATGGGAGGTTATATTGTAAAATGTCACATGTTGAATATGCCTTAAGTGTTTTAGCATCATAAGAGATATAATTATGCTAAGTGGTGGCTTTTGGAAAGCCTAAATGCCAAGTTTGAACTTGTTTGAATAATGTTAGTACCTTGTGCACCAATTTTGGTACAAATTGTAATTTACCCAAAATGTAGGGTTGATATGCAAATTACCACCTCTATAGTTTTCCTACTTCCTCCATGTATCATTTATAGGATAATAATGAATGATACAACATGTTTGAATCATTTATGACTGGTAGTATTCTTGGTGATGAAAAGACCAAGAAAGGGGTTGAATGGAAACCCTAATTTGAGCTTGTATTGAGTGTATCGGGTTGTAGTGTTAAATGGGAGTCCCTATCGGCCAAGGAGACAAAGAGGAGACCCCCATATCATGTTTTTAACTCTTTGCCTTTTCAAAAACGAGCTAAGCACCTCTATAAAGCAATGGATATCAACTTGCAACTTTCCTTGGGAAAGGTTGCATTGAATTGTGAATATAATAATAATGTGAGTGGAAGTGGCTTGCCCTAGAAGATAACCAAAGGGGCTGACCCTTATCCCTTTCATTATCCTCAAGTTTTCATTTTATCATGTCAAGATAAATATGGAATGCATGCAAGTATATGTGTCAATCCATGCATGGCCATGTGGCACCTACTAGTAGTAAGGTGATGACACCTCTTACACTCTCTCCCATGAACCTCAAGGATATATACCCTTCCTTTCACCTACTAGTGAATCTTTTCGACCCCTATCACTCTCTTTCTCTTTGATATCCTGCTAAGAATCAAGGAGCAAGGAAGAGCTCGAGCCATTAAGCTTAGGTGAAGCCATGGTCATTATCAACCTTGGTTCAAGCATGGATCTCGGTTGTGATTCTTTCCTTTCTTTTCTTCTTCACCAACTTCTTATCTATGGTGATTCTTTTCTTATAGAGGAGTTGTGAATGAGTCTTGAACCTGTGCTAGTTCATCTTATACCTTGGGAACGTGGAGCTTTGGAGCTTGTAGCTTTGAAGTTTTTCTTGAGGCGGGTTATATAACTTGAACCCAATCATGTTATTATTCACCACCTATCTTGCTATACTAGATGGTTTACTTTTAATTCCGAGTTTTTTCTTGAATACTTGATGAATCTATGAGTTCTAATAGTTGCCTAGATCTGTAATTCATGTACTAGAACAGTTAGAACGAAGGTCTAGAGCTTGAAGATGATGGTATCATGATACAAAGTGATATCAGGTTCAAGCACACAAGCAAGCACCTCTAACCCGATATGGTCATGTACATACATAACTAGCATGATATGCTTATGATTTTATACCTCTTTGCATGATATGGTAATGAAGTTCACATCTTGAACACGATATTGTAATGACCCTGACCTGGGTTATGAGGTAACCCTATTTGTTTTGGCTAAGTAAGTTGCTTAGAAATTTAATATAATCCTCTAAGGTGTTTTGTTATCATGTGACACACTTATGTTCCAAGTTTGGTCCTGATTGAATTTCGTTTGAGCAATGTTCCTTTGGTTTGAACCAAAGTGCAATTTACCCAAGATGAGGGGTTATATTGAAATATGTCACATGTTGAACGTGCCCCAATTGTTTTATCATTATAAGAAAGATAATGATGCTAAGTGGTGGCTTGTGGAAAGCCTAAATGCCAAGTTTGAACTTGTTTGAATAATGCTAGTACCTTGTGCACCAATTTTGGTACAAATTGTAATTTACCCAAAATGTAGGGTTGATATGCAAATTACCACCTCTAGAGTTTTCCTACTTCCTTCATGTATCATTTATAGGAGAAGAATGAATGAGACACCATGTTTGAATCATTTATGACTGGTAGTATTCTTGGTGATAAAAGACCAAGAAAGGGGTTGAATGGAAACCCTAATTTGAGATTGTATTGAGTGTATCAGGTTGTAGTGTTAAATGGGAGTGCCTATCGGCCAAGGAGACAAAGAGGAGACCCCCCCCATATCATGTTGTTAACTCTTTGCCTCTGCAAAAACTATCTAAGCACCTCAATAAAGCAATGGATATCGGCTTGCAACTTTCCTTGGGAAAGGTTGCATTGAATTTTGAATATAATAATAACGTGAGTAGAAGTGGCTTGCCCTAGAAGATTACCAAATGGGGAGACCCTTATCCCTTGCATTATCCTCAAGTTTTCATTTTTTCATGGCAAGATAAATATGGAATGCATGCAAGTATATGTGTCAATCCATGCATGGCCATGTGGCACCTACTAGTAATAAGGTGATGACACCTCTTACACTCTCTCCCATGAACCTCAAGGATATATACCCTTCCTTTCATCTACTAGTGAATCTGTTCGACCCCTATCACTCTCTTACTATTTGATATCATACTAAGAAGAAAGGAGCAAGGAAGAGCTTGAGCAATTAAGCTTAGGTGAAGCCATGGTCATCTTCAACTTTGGTTCAAGCATGGATATCGATTGTGATTCTTTCCTTTCTTTTCTTCTTCACCAAGTTCTTATCTATGGTGATTCTTTTCTTATAGAGGAGTTGTGAACGAGTCTTGAACCTGTGATAGTTCATCTTATACTTTGGGAACGTGGATCTTTGGAGCTTGGATCTTTGAAGTTGTTTTTGAGGCAGGTTATATAACTTGAACCCAATCATGTTATTATTCACCACCTATCTAGCTATACTAGATGGTTTACTTTCAATTTCAAGTTTTTTCTTGAATACTTGATGAATCTATGAGTTCTAATAGTTGCCTAGATCTATTATTCATGTACTAGAATAGTTAGAATGAAGGTCTATAGCTTGAAGATGATGGTATCATGATACAAAGTGATATCGGGTTCAATCACACAAGCAAGCACCTCTAACCTGATATGGTCATGTACATACATCACTAGCATGATATGCTTATGAGTTTATACCTCTTTGCATGATATGGTAATGAAGTTCACATCTTGAACACGATATTGTAATGACCCTAACCTGGGTTATGAGGTAACCCTATTTGTTTTGGCAAAATAAGTTGCTTAGAAATTTAATATAATCCTCTAAGGTGTTTTGTAATCATGTGACACACTTATGTTCCAAGTTTGGTCCTGATTGAATGCTGTTTGAGCAATATTCCTTTGTTTTAGACCAAAGTGCAATTTACCCAGGATGAGGGGTTATATTGCAATATGTCACATGTTGAACGTGCCCTAAGTGTTTTATAATTATAAGAAAGAGAATGATGCTAAGTGATGGCTTGTGCAAAGCCTAAATGCCAAGTTTGAACTTGTTTGAATAATGATAGTACCTTGTGCACCAATTTTGGTACAAATTGTAATTTACCCAAAATATAGGGTTGATATGCAAACTAACACCTCTAGAGTGTTCCTACTTCTTCTATGTATCATTTAGAGGAGATATAATGAATGAGACACCATGTTTGAATCATTTATGAGTGGTAGTATTCTTGGTGATGAAAAGACCAAGAAAGGGGTTGAATGGAAACCCTAATTTGAGCTTGTATTGAGTGTATCGGGTTGTAGTGTTAAATAAGAGTCCCTATAGGCCAAGGAGACAAAGAGGAGACCCCCATATCATGTTTTTAACTCTTTTCATTTGCAAAAATGAGCTAAGAACCTCAGTAAAGCAATGGATATCGGCTTGCAACTTTCCTTGGGAAAGGTTGCATTGAATTGTGAATATAATAATAATGTGAGTGGAAGTGGCTTGCCCTAGAAGATAACCAAAGGGGGCGACCCTTATCCCTTGCATTATCCTCAAATTTTCATTTTTGCATGGAAATATAAATATGGAATGCATGAAAGTACATGTGTCAATCTATGCATGGCCATGTGGCACCTACTAGTAGTAAGGTGATGACACCTCTTACACTCTCTCCCATGAACCTCAAGTATATATCCTTCCTTTCACCCCTTAGTGAAATGTTTCTAATCCTACCACCTCCTTGCTCTTAGATATCATTCATAGAGTCTTGGTATCATGCATAGGTAAATTGGTATCGTTCATAGGGCCTTGGGTATCAGCCATAGCAAGTTATATCGGCCATAGCATGTTGATATCGATCATAGCAAGTTGGTATCAGCCAAATGAAGTGATATTGGCCACAAGTGAAGGGTATATCAGCCACAAGTGAGGGCATATCGTGCATGAGTAGTGAGGTATCGTTCAAGTTGCTAAGGATCAAGAATGATCTCAAGTATTAACCCTAAGGTGAGGCCATGATCATCTTCAACCTTGGATTGAAGCATGGATCTAGGGTTCTGATCTTTCTTTCTTTTCTTATTCACCAAATTCTTAACTATGGTGATTCCTTGTATATGAAGGATTTGTGAACAAGCCTTGGACTTTTGATAAGTCATCTTCAACCTTAGGAACGTGAAGCTTTAGATCTTGGAGCTTTGAAGTTGTTCTTGAGGCGGGTTATATAACTTGAATCCAAACATGTTATTGTTCACCATCTTTCTTGCTATATTTGATGATCTACTTTTAACTTAGAGATTTTCTTGAATACATGATATATCTATGAGTTCTAGTAGTTTCTTAGACCTGTTATCCTTGTACTAGAACAATTACAATGATTATCTAGAGCTTCAAGATGATGGTATCACCTTACAAAGTGGTATCGGGTTCAAGCACACAAGCAAGCACCTCTAACCCGATATCGTGATGTACATACACCACTAAAATGATATGGATATGAGTTTCTACTTACTTTCACGATATGGTAATGTAGTATACACCTCTTGGACAATATGAGGTCAAGAATACACCTCTTTGCCCAATATGGTGTGAAGCACACACACACCTCTTTGCCCGATATGGTGTGAAGCACACACACCTCTTACCTGATATGGTAAGCAAGCATACACCTCTTACCTGATATGGTAAGCACGCATACACCTATAAGGTGATATGGTAAGAAAGCATACACCTCTAAACCGATATTGGGTTAAGCACACACCTCTTGGACGATATGGTGTTGAGCACACATATCTAAAACGATATGGTGGGTAACCTAATACACTAGATGACAAAAGTGGTAAGGTGGTTAATACCCTAGAACATGTGATGGCTAATACATTAAAGTAGGATGTGGCCAATATCTTCAAGTGAGGTGAGGATGTTAGACCCATATATGGTGAAGGTGATACACTATATGATTGGTAAGGTTGATACCTTGATGAGTAAGGGTATGAGGGATATGATAATGCCTAGCTCAATATACACCTAACCCAATACATGTGTTCAACTTGACATACATGATTCAACCCGATACACCTTGTAAAGGTGAGGGAAAAACACTCTTAGGAGTGATGAGTATAACACCAACTAATGGTGTAGCTAATATCTTGATAGGTGAAACACATAAAGTGGTTGATAATGGTCAATCCTATATCAACAATGCCTTAACCGAGATGAGTCCATATCACTTGATGATAGTTGGGTAATTCAAGTGTGTGACTTATGGCCAATACACTACATGATATGTGATGAGTTAGTGCATGAAGTATTAGGATGGGAAATACCCTAATACAAGATAAGTTGATGAACTTAAGTAAGATAAAAGTGATGAAGGAAGTGGTACATCAAGGCATGATAAATATTATATCCAACACCTTAAGGTTGATACACCTTAATGCCCCTCAAATCCAACATACTTGTATGAGTACTTGAAGTGTGTCATGTCAATTGTTACATTAAGATGTAATGAGTTTAATAAACTTTGATAAGTGTAGGCTAACATACCTTGAGAGAGGGTTAAGACAAGATAATTAAGTATGATGTAATCAATATCCTAGTAAGGATGAGAGAGAAACCCATACTTTGTGTTGATAATTATTTAATGATAAATGATGAGAATAAATAAGTATGATTGAATACTTATGATATCGATGTATGCTCCTAGATGTGTGGAGAAATGAATTAGGGTCTGGATTGATAATATGAATTTGAAACCCTATTCGGCTATAAAGGGAAACCCTATCCCTAATAATGGCCTTATGAGCCATGTGAATAGTTGTTGCCTAGTGAGAGGTGACAAGATGTTTAATGGCCTTGTGAGCCATGTGAATAGTTCTTGCCTAGTGAGAGGTGACAAGATGTTTAATGGCCTTGAGAGCCATGTGAATAGTTTTTGCTTAGTGAGAGGTGACAAGATGTTTAATGGCCTTGTGAGCCATGTGAATAGTTGTTGCCTAGTGAGAGGTGACAAGATGTTGATCTAGAGATTGAAGTAAGAGATGATAATGTTCAAAATAAACTAGGTAAATAGGAACCCTGTAACATAATAATAATAATAAATGGTTACAAAGATAATATTGAAATCTTGATCATACATACATTATGGTCATAGCCAAATAAGTGCATAGTGTTTTAAATATGCTAAAATGAGACATGAGGAATACTTGTATCACATAAAGGATGTGAATGTGTATGCTGGTTCGACTGAGGTATAATGCCTAGTAAAAGTGATGTGGTATTCAGTGATGAGTTGAAGGGATTGATGTCCATAATGAAAGTGAAAGGGAAATATAAAGGTATTCCAACTACTATGGAATCCTTAGCAATATGGCCATGATCTCACATGATTGGTATAATCCAATACCTAGTTGTACTCTCAAAGTGATCTCACACGATTGGAGCAGTCCAATACCTGGTTGTAATCTCACAGGATTGGCATAGACCAATACCTTGTTGTAATTTCACATAATTGACATAGACCAATACTTGGCTATGATCTCACAGGATTGGTACAACCCAATACCTGGCTAAACTCTCATAGTATTGGTACAACCCAATACCTAGCTGAACTCTCATAGGATTGGTAGAACCCAATACCTAGCTGAACTCTCACAGGATTGGTACAACCCAATACCTGGTTGAACTCTCACAAGATTGGGATAACCCAATACCTGGCTGAACTCTCATAGGATTGGGATAACCCAATACCTGGCTATGATCTCACAGGATTGGTACAATCCAATACCTGGATGTAATATCATAAAATTGGGATAACCCAATACCTGGCTATGATCTCACAAGATTGGTACAATCCAATACCTGGCTATAATATCACATGATTGGGATAACCCAATACTTGGCTATGATCTCACATGATTAGTAAAATCCAATACATGGTTGTAATATCACAAGATTGGTACAATCCAATACCTGGATGTAATTTCACAGGATTGGTACAATCCAATACCTGGATATAATATCATAGGATTGGTACAATCCAATACCTGGATGTAATATCACAAGATTGGTACAATCCAAGACATGGCTGTAATATCACAAGATTGGTACAATCCAATACCTGGTTGTAATATCATAGGATTGGTACAATCCAATTCCTAGTTGTAATATCACAGGATTGGTACAATCCAATACCTGGATGTACTCTTACAAGATTGGTATAAAGCTGGAACAAGATGATATTATCACAGGTTAAGCTTGATATGTTGGTATAATATGATGGGTAAATGATACACATGTTCTTCATATTCCTTATAAAGTGAATAGATGATTTACTGCTCTATCATAGACAGTTGCAATGCTTTAAAATATGAGAATGTTCTAATCTGCTTATCCACAATGATTAACCTTGCTTATTAGTATAAAAGAACCTATGCTCTATTTTATATTGTTTACCTGTGATAATAACATTGTTGGTGGAGAGTTATATCTCTCGCTGGGACAACTGTCTCACCCTGTGGGATCCACAATTTTTAGGTGGATGTGCACGAGGAGGTAGAAACCGTTCTGTAGAGGAAGGACAACAGCAACAGGGACAGTAGTAATAGCTCAGGTTGAGTGTACTATATGTCGTGTCTTGTAGATAGAAGTCCTATGGGTTGTCTCTGTACTCTCAGGTCCTTGGATTTAGTGTGTGATGGTTCTATGAACAAACTGAGATTTTGGCTTGTATGACTTGAGGTTTTATGTTGCTTCAGTACATGTTTTGACAAAGCAACTGTTATATGTTAACCTCGAGATGAGATGGTACAGTATATGTACAATGTGAACCCTGATGTATACAAAGTTTTGGTTCTTTCATTAAGAGTTTTCCAAGAAATGGATCTCTTTGCAAAAATGGTTTTAAATTTTAGTGATTTTTGTTAATCCGTTGTTTATGGTTATTCTGCATTATTAGTGATGATTTAGCTATCGGTTTGGTGTCGGTCATTTCAGACATGGTGTCAACTGTATACCTTTTGCATGATATGAGGTCAAGCAAAGACCCCATGCACGATATAGTGTTAAGTACACACCTCTAATTGATATGCTAAACCCTAATTTTTTAGCAACCCGATATGGGTGACACATACACACACCTCATGAATGATATGGTGATAAATATTCACTTCATGCATGATATGGGGATGTGGTATACACCCCTTGCACGATATGAGGTCAAGCATACAACTCTTTTCCCGATATGGTGTGAAGCATACACACACCTCTTTGCCTGATATGGTGTGAAGCATACACACACCTCTTTGCCCGATATGGTGTGAAGCACACACACACCTCTTTGCCTAATATGGTGTGAAGCACACACACACCTCTTTGCCCGATATGGTGTGAAGCATACACACACCTCTTTGCCCGATATGGTGTGAAGCACACACACACACCTCATTGGTCGATATGGTGTGAAGCACACACACCTCTTTGCCCAATATGGAAGCAAACATACACCTCTTGGATGATATGGGTAGCAAGCATACACCTCTAAACTGATATGGGGTTAAGCATACACCTCTTGGATGATATGGTGTTGAGCACACATCTCTAAAATGATATGGTAGGTAACCCAATACACTAGATGACAAAAGTGGTAAGGTGGTTAATACCCTGGAACATGTGATGGCCAATACACTAAATTATGGTGTGGCCAATATATTCAAGTGAGGTGTGGATGTTACACCCATGAAAGGTGAAGGTGATAAACCATATGATTTGTAAGGTTCATACCTTGATAGGTAAGGGTATGAGGGATATGATGATGCCTAGCCCGATATACACCTAATCCAATACATGTGTTCTACTTGACATACATGAGTCAACCCGATACACTTTGTAAAGGTGAGGGCAAGACACTCTTAGGAGTGATGAGTGTAACACCAAGTAATGGTATGATTAATACCTTGATAGGTGAAACACCTAAAGTGGTTGATAATGGTCAACCCTATATCAACAATGCCTTAACCCAAGATGAGTCCATATCACTTGATGATAGTTAGGTAATTCAAGTGTGTGACTTATGGCCAATACACTATAGAATAAATGTGATGAGTAAGTGCATAAAGTATTAGGATGGGAAATACCCTAATAAAAGATAAGTTGATAAACTTAAGTAAGTTAAAAGTGATGAGGGAAGTGATATACCAAGGCATGATAAATATCACCTCCAGCACCTCAAGGTTTATATACCTTGATGCACCTCAAATCCAATATACTTGGATGAGTAACACATGAAGTGTGTCATGTCAATTGTTAAATTAAGATGTAATGAGTTTAATGCACTTTGATAAGTGTAGTCTAACATACCTTGAGAAAGGGTTAATCCAAGTTAATAAAGTATGATGTAATCAATATCCTAGTGAGGATGAGAGAGAAACTCATACTTTGTGTTGATAATCATTTAATGATAAATGATGATAATAAATAAGTATGATTGAATACTTATGATATCAATGTGTGCTCCTAGATGTGTGTAGCAATGAATTAGCATTTGGATTGATAATATGAACTTGAAGCCCTATTCGGTTATAAAGGGAAACCCTAACCCTAATAATGGGAAGGTTGTATTTCTCTTATTGCATAAGCTTTGTGAAACATGTTAAATACGTGTATAAAAAGTATAATGTTTATATGGTTTGACAAACTAAAAGATATTTGTTGCCTAGTGAGAGGTGACAAGATGTTTAATAGGCCTTGTGAGCCATGTGAATAGTTGTTTCCTAGTGAGAGGTGACAAGATGTTTAAATAGACTTGTGAGCCATGTGAATAGTTGTTGCCTAGTGAAAGGTGACAAGATGTTTAATGAGCCTTGTGCACTATGAGAAATACTTGTACAACAAGTGTAATGAATACCTTGGTCTGAGGACCTAGAGGTAAGAGTTACCAGATAATAGGTAACAATGTTCAGTGATGAACTAAGGGTTTGAATACCCAGATCTAGAAATCATGATGATGATAATGTTAAGGGATGAGAATTCCCAGTAATGTGATAAGGGACTGAGATCCCGAGTGTTATGCATCCAAAGTGTTCCAAAGGTTATAAAAGTTCTTGATAAATGTATTACACCTTTCTTTGTAGCATATGTTATAATTCATGTTTGAAACTTGGTTGATGCTTAAAGATATTGTAATGCACCTAATTAATTAAGTGGAATCTTATAATGTAGTGCCATGGCCATAGATCCATCAGCGTCAGTAGCTGCTGAATGGTGAAATGGGTTTTCCCATGGGATTACCTGGAGCTCATATTTTTGAATATGTGGCGGCGATGGACGCCAATATCCAGACGTCCTAATGAGGGATTGATGTGAGATATCCTTCATTATAAACATGGATGTATGTATAATCTCCCGATGAAGATGAATGTCAGGGATGGATAACTGAAATCTCCCTGAAGAGAGTGCATGTTGCGGTTGTAGCTCTATAGAGAAGATACTAGTATACCCTGGTAAGCTAATTGTAGCTGACATGACATGTCCTTCTAGTGGTCTCGCACTGACCGAGATGAAAGAGGTCTTGGCAGCCGGCTCTTTGATTGATCTTGTATGGTACCAATTTTGACTTTGCAGTAGTCTGTTGGAGGATGAGCAGTATACCTCATCTCCTCAGGGCATAAGTGTGATTGTAAATATGTAATCATCCATGTAGCGTATTTGCTTAAGGATTTAATACGGAAAACATTGGTTGATGTTACATTTCTTTTATACATTCTAAATGGATAGATATTATACATGTTCTTTATATTCCTTATAAAATGAATAGATGATTTATTGCTTTATCATATATAGTTGCAATGCTTCAGAAGATGATATTTCTCTACTCTGCTTAAACAATGATTAAATCCTGCTTACTAATGCAAAAGAATCCTCTACCCAGTTTTATACTATTTTTCTATGATAATAATATTGTTTAAGGAGAGTTATATCTCTCGCTGGGACATGGGTCTCTCTCCGTTGGTCGCCAACATTTTTAGGTGGACGCGGACGAGGAGGTTGAGACCATACTACAGAGGGAGGACAACAGCTTCAGGGGCAGAAATAGCATCTCACGTTGAGTGTACTGTCTGTCGTGTCTTGTAGATAGAAGTCCTATGTGTCGTCTTTGTACTCTTAGGTCCTTGGAGTCCGTATGTAAATGTTTTATAAACAATCTGAGATTTTGGCTTATATGCCTCAAGGTTTTATGTTACTTCAGTATATGTTTTGACAAAGCAACTGTCATATGTTATCCTCAAGATGAGATGGTACGATGTAGGTGCAATGTGAACCCTGATGTATATAAAGTTTTTGTTCTTTCAGTAAGAGTTTCCTTGAAGAGGATCTCTTTGCAAAATGGTTTTAATTCTTTTGTAGTTTTGTTAATCTGCTGCTTATGGTTATTCCGCAATTATTTACTGGTGATGTCTTGATTTGATATCGGGTCATCACAATCATCTCCCTCACAATGTACATCCTCCCTCTTCGTTATTCTTGATGTATCTAAACTTTTGTAGTGTTTTTATGTTGCATGTTAACATGAGTGGCTAAACACTTTGCTTGGGTTGGGAGTACCCACTAAGGCTCTCCCAACATGTATATACTTACATCCTTTTGAATATATTTATATTCTTGGCAATGGTTATCTCCATGCTATTGTTCTTAAATGATTCACTTGCATGATTAGCTACCATATTGTGATGTATGGTCGTTAATGCCTCGAAAGAGTAGTATTAATCTTATCTAAGTGTTATGGAGATGTATGAATCCATGAAAATTTAGGAATGCTAAAGCTAAGGATCATATGGTTCACTTTGTGATTGTTTGTTTGTCATCTCGAGAGAGCGATAACCCCATAATCTAGATCTATCCTAAGCTTGAGAGAGGAGGGAATAGACATATATGATGATTTCTTGTAATCTTATTAAGGGTATACCAAGGAGTGTGAGTATTGCATATTGGTTAGAGATCTTAGTAGGTGAAACCCAATCCAAGTTCCCATCCAAACCTAGGTTTCATCTTTCTTGTTTGATCTTATTCTATTGTTTTGTTTTCTTAACTTTACTTTTCTTACTTTGTTTGGAGTAACATCGTTCCATAAGAAATGCCATCTTAATGTACCCCCCTCGTTTGGTGTATTTTATTCTAATGATCTACGTTCCTAACACTTACCAACCTTGTCCCTGTAGTTTGACCCTGATCTACTACATCAGACCCCGTATAATAGTTGTGGGGGGCTAAATGTCGGGAAATCTAAGTGCCTGGCCACTCTAGATCTGCTCCATTTTGGATGTATGGTTTAGGCTGGTCAAATTTTTGGTGCCATTGATGGGGACAAGGCAAAACAATACTGTTAAGAACCCAAGTCTACTCACTATACACTCGTGCCTCAAGCTTAGCGATAAGATTGACTGCACAATACTTTAAATATGTCATATTTAGATTGCTTAGAATATTTAGTTATACACATCCATTTCTCTAACTTGACTGTGTAAACTATTTAGGTAGCATTAAGAGAGGAAGATTGTGACCACATACTTCCTTTCCTTTCACATCAATATGTTGCCTCACAGAGAAGGTCATTCTGGAGAATATCGGAATCTAAGAATTCCTCCAGAAACTGAAGAAGAACGTGAGGAACATCACTCGGATGGTCAACACCATGATGATGATGAATGTGAAGAGGAGCGGCACCATCATGAGCATTGCCGCCACTGCAACAGAAGACATGGAAGGAATCACCATGATCGTGAAGGTGACAACCATAACAACGAGAAAGAAGATGATGAAGAAGATAAAATGCTTAGGGAGTTGGCTGCAACTAGAGGTAATGAATCAAGATGCCCATTTGTTATCCCATAATTTGATGCAGCTAATTTTGAGATGAAACCTATAGTCATCTCAATGATCCAGAACAAGCCTTTTCGAGGGAATGAGAATCCTTACCATCATTGTAACGCCTTTGAAAATATATGTGACACTATCAAGATGAGGGGAGTGCCTCAAGAAGTTATAACTGTAAGGGATTCATCTTCTCTCTAGAGGACAAAGCTCTATCATGGTATCTTAACCTACCTCACCAATCCATTGATGGATGGAGGCCTCTTACTGATGTGTTCATCACTAAGTTCTATCCCACTAAGAAAACTATTCAAAATAGGTAAAAGATCACTTCCTTCATGCTAAATCCTAGAGAGAATCTTCACAAAGCATGGGAATGATTCCAAGAGTATCAAAGGGATTGTCCTCATCACAACTACCACAATGGTTTTCTTGTGATAACATTTTACAACGGGCTAACTCCCACAGAACGGACTTTGCTAAATGATGTCGCTAGGAGTGATTTTCTTAGAAAGAAGCCGGGTAGAACTATGATGATCATTGATAACATGGTTGCACTGCAAGAAGGCATGTACTATGAGAGAAGTGATAGGGGATCTGCCAAGAAAGCTAACTCTGAAGGACCTTTCATTGAGGCCAAGGCTCTGGAAACTATTACTGCTCAGATTCAAAAGATTGCTACATATGCCAAACAACTGAAAGACTCTGGAAGTAAGGGAAAGAAACCTATTGAGAAAGTTATGAAGTGTGTCATGTGTGGTGAAGGAGGTCATGGGATCGATAACTGCATCTACACATGAACAGAAGATAGTGAAGAAAATGAAAGTGAAGAAGAGGCAGAGAATGTCTCTTATGCAAATTTTAAAAGACCAGATCACCCTGGTTTCAACTATGGAAATAAAGATGTTGTCAAAAATTCTCATCAACTGAGCAATTCATCTAAGACACCTCTGAGATTTGGAAAGGGAGGTGGATCAACTCAGTATACCAAAACTACAAGCTACCAACAAAACAAGAACAATTATCAAGGTCAATATCAAAACGAAAATGTGAGTCGCCAAAATCAAGGACAAAATCAAAGTCAAAACCAGGCCAAGGATATCAACTAGCCTGACATGATAGCCCAGTTGTTTGATTTGGTGCAAAGGCAAGTTTCAGTGAATGACTAGCTTACCCAAAGCCCCATCACCAACTCAGGGGTGTTAACCACTATGCAAACCCAGATGACAGATATGCAAACACATCAAAGACATATTTACCAACAACTAGCCCAGCTAGTAGGGCTCATAAAGAATCCTCAAGGGAAGATCCCATGGAACACAGAAACCACAAAGATGGATACCCTTTGATCAGGAAGAGTCGTAGAAAAGCAACATGAAGAAATTCACCAAGAAGAAGAAATTACCACTAAGCAACAGACTGAACTCCCTATAGTAGAGGAGGAATCAGAGAAGGAGGGTCCCACAAAATAGGACGAGAGTAAAGAAAATGGCATGGGAAAGCAAAATGCAAGGACAAAGAAGCCTGGCCCAATTGAAGAAGCATTCACCTGAAGAAATCCTTATTCCCCAAGACTACCATTCCCAAGTTAATCAAGTCTCACCTAAAGAAAATATATGAGAAGTTTATGGAAGCGGTAAAGAAGATGCACCTAGGTATTCCATTTCTATATGCAATTGAGGAAATGCCTACCTATGCTAAATTCTTCAAAGACCTGATAATGAAGAGAAGGAGAGGTGATCACATTGATACTATACAATTAGCAAAGATGTTGAGTTCTTTTGTTCAATCCACAATGCCAACAAAGAAAAGGGATCCAAGAGCATTCACTATTCCTTTCAATGTTGGAGATAAAGTAGAAAGAAATGGACTTGTTAATCTAGGAGCAAGTATCAGTCTTATGCCCCTTTCCTTAGCCCAGAGGCTTGGACTAAGAGACATGGTGAACATAGGAATGAGAATTCAGCTAGCTGATCACACTTTTACTAAGCCGGTAGGAGTGGTAGAGGATGTCCCGATCCGCATTGGATGATTCTTTATACCCTATGATATAGTGGTGATTTACACTGTCAAAATTGTGCCCCATGATATTTGGAAGGCCATAACTCGTCACTGGGATAGCCCTAATAGATGTCGCAGAGGGAATCATAACTCTTTGCGTTGGTGAGGACCACATCAATTTTTGTGTACAAGACGCCATGAGGGGACCCTCTTCGGTTGAATCAACCTATTTTATGGACATCTATACCCAATATTGCAAGGGAGTACAGGAAAGTAGTGTGATAGTTGACCCTCTCATGTGAGCCTTGAACAATCTTGATCCCAATCTAGAAGACCCTGAAGTGGTTGAGATTCTGGATTGCTTGAATCAATCTGAGGAGGAAGGTTTAGTGATGAAGAAGGTACTGTGGAAACTATGATGTATGCCTCACTAGAGCAGACACCAGAAGAAAAAGTTGCACTAAAACCTAAACCTGAGATGAAGAAACTTCTTGAGGGGTTGAAGTATGAGTTTTTAGATGAGGATGAAAGAAACCCATTTATCATCAACTTGTCTCTGACTAAAGGCCAGGAAGAGAAACTCCTGAATGAACTGAAGATGTGGTGGAGAGCTATTGGGTACTATGTGGAAGATATCAAGGGCCTCAGTCCAGCTCTGTGCATGCACATAATCAATCTTGAAGAAACAATTGAACCCCTGGATCAACCACTAAGGAAATTGAATCAGATACTGAAAGAAGTCGTAGAGAAAGAAGTAATAAAGTTGTGTGATGCATGGATCATCTACCCCAACTGTGATATCAATTGGGTCATCCCAATCCACATTGTACCTAAGAAAGGAGGGATGACTGTAGTAAAAGGAAGCAACGGGGATGAAGTGGCCACTCAGACGGTTACCAAGTGGAGAATGTGTATCGACTACCACAAGCTCAATGCCGCCATAAGGAAAGATGACTTCCCCCTACCTTTCATTGACCAAGTTTTAGAAAGGCTAGCAAGACAATCCTACTTCTACTTTCTTGATGGGTACTTGAGGTTCTATCAAGTCCCTGTCCATCCAACTTTTACCTGTGTTTATGGGGCATACACCTTCAGAAGAATGCCTTCCAGGTTATGTAATGCGCCTTCTACCTTTTAAAGGTGCATGTTATCAATATTCTCAGATTTTCTAGAAGACATAATGGAGGTATTTATGGACGACTTCTCAATATATGGACCTAACTTTGACTTATGTCTTAAAAATGTGTCGAAGGTCTTGCGAAGATATGAGGAGAATCAACTTATGCTGAATTGGGAAAAATGCCATTTTATGGTAAAAGAAGAAATAGTGCTAAGACACAAAATTTTTGAGAAAGGCATGGAAGTGGACAAAAGTAAGATTGAAGCTACATCAAAGTTACTCCTGCCAAAATCCATCATAGGAGTGAGGATTTTCTGGGGCATGTTGTATACTATAGAAGATTCATCAAAGATTTCTCAAAGGTTGTGAAGCCACTATCAAACCTCCTTGCTAAAGATGTGGAATTTGATTTCTCTGATAAGTACCTTGAAGCATTCGATGTCCTAAAGAGTGCCCTGACATTGGTCCTAATATTATAAGCACCTAATTGGGATTTGCCTTTTGAAATCATGTGTGATTCCAATGATTACGCCATTGGGGTTGTCCTTGGACAAAGGAGAGAGAAGAATCATTACACAATCTAATATGCCAGTAGAACTCTCGATGAAGCTCAGGTAAACTACACCACTACCAAGAAAAAAATGCTAGTAATAGTATTTGCTTTTGACATGTTCAAATCCTATTTAATAGGATCAAAGGTGAAGGTGTACACAGACCATGGGGCCATAACATATCTCATGCATAAAAAGGACACAAAGTTGAGACTATTGCAATGGGCTTTGTTGCTATAAGAGTTTGATCATGAAATCATTAACAAGAAAGGAATGGAGAATGTGGTCATCGATCACCTGTCAAGAATAGTTTTCAATGAGTAAAACCAGGTGCTAGTAAATAATAATTATGTAGATGAGGCCTTGATGATGGCCAAATCAGTCGAACAAAATATTCCTTGGTTCATCGACATTTGTTACTATTTAGCTTACAAATAATTACCCCCCGAGATAACTTACAATCAAAAGAAGAAACTATTTTCTGATCTGAAGAATTATTACTAGAATGACCCCCTTTTGTTCAAGAGATGTTCTGACAATTTATACCGGTGTTGTGTGCTAGAAGAAGAGGTCACTCAAATCCTCAAGGAATGTCATTCATCACCATATGGAGGTCACATGGAGGCAAAAGGACTATAGATAAGGTCCTACTTTGGGCTTTTATTGGACGAAACTCTTCAAGGATGCCATGTCATTTGTAAAGACTTGTAGAGAATGATAGCTTGTAGGAAATATCACAAGAAGAAATGAGATGCCTGTGTCTGAGTGGGTGGAGGTAGAGATCTTTGATGTCTGGGGATTAGATTATGTGGGACCCTTCCCCTCCTCTAGGGGTAACAAGTACATTTCGGTCACAGTAGATTATGTCTCCAAGTGGGTATAAGTTGTCGCAACTCCCACCTGTGACTCTAAGGCAGTTGTGAGATTGTTTGAGAAGACCGTTTTTCCTAGATTTAGGGTTCCACACATCGTCATTAGCGATGGGGGGTCCCATTTCGTGGGAAAATAGTTGAATCATTGCTAAAGAAGTACGGGGTCAATTATAAGGTCTCCACACCATACCATCCCTATACATCAGGATAAGTCAAAGTATCAAAGAGACATATTAAGCAAATATTAGAAATAAACCATTGGCATGACCCACAAGGACTGGTCCATAAAAGTAGATGATGCACTATTGGCTAGATGATGTGTTATTAGCATATAGAACTACTTACAAAATGTCGATAGGGACAACCCCCTAACGGGTCATCTATGGAAAGTCGTGCCATTTGCTAGTAGAACTAGAGCACAAAGCCCTTTAGGCCATCAAGTTCCTGAATATGGATCTAGATAGGGCTGGAAAGAAGCAGTACCTACAGTTACACAAGTTTGAAGTGTTAATGCTTCATGCCTATGAGAATGCCCGTATTTACAAATAGAGAAAAAAGATGTGTCATGATGCCCACATCAAGAACAAGGATGTTTTAGAAGAAGATAAGGTTCTGCTATTCAACTCAAGAATTAGGTTATCTCCCAGAAAACTCATGTCCAGATGGTCTAGCCAATTTTCTATTTTCAAGATCTACCCATATGGGGTAATGGAGATTACCAATGAAAAGATTGGTACTTTTAAGGTGAACACGAACAAAGTCAAAAGATATTATGAAGATGAAGCCTTTGTAAGAAGACCAGAACTGGACCTACAAGAGCCATTTCCAGTACAACCTAAAGAACCTTGAGAAGTCTCATCAGAAAAGTTGATTTAAAGACTATAAATTACCGCTTCTTGGGAGGCAACCCAAGGATTTATTGCTTTCTTCAATTTTGCAATGTTTTCTCCCCTTTTCACTAAATTTAGGCTGTGTACATATCTGTTAGTCTAATTTTAAAACTTCTATGTTTTAAAGTAATTTTAAATTTTTCTAAAATAATATAGATAGTGAATTCTAAAACTCCAACCCACTAGTTACATCTTTGATTCAAGTGAAGGTAAGGTTATTTTCTAATCTTGTGAAGTGATTCTTAGAATTCTGATTTTGATGGAAACACTATCATTAGTGTCTCAGTCACGATACCTATCGCACTCAAGATAGTCACTTCATTAGTTAGTCATCACGGTCGAGACACCCATCAGTTATATAAGAATTTTTTGGAACATTTTACCCCTTTTACTTACTCTCTCACGTTGCTGCTCAGACGAACCCTAGCGATGACTTGTCAAAGAACTAGTGTTCTATCAAAGTGGACTCAAGGACGATGATGATGACAATGACGACAGTGTCTCCCTCAAGTAACAACTGATCGAGAATGCACTGCTACAGTTCTGTCTGACCCTTTGCTATCTTTCTGACATTCTAGAGGTACCTATTCTAACCCTTTCTTCATTGCAACTAGATTTCCATGATTCATACCGCTCTGCTTTCCACCACTGATTTTCTCCTCCAAACTCCGATTGTCCTTTCTGACCCATATCCCCCTTTCGATCACGACCTAAACCCCGTTTTGACCTTTCACTTTTTGGCTCATCATTGTCACAGTCGATACCCTCTTCTTGATGTTTCGACCACTCTATCATGGCTCACCATTTCACCTTCTTACCATTTTCGTTTACCCTTCACATCCCCCTCCTATAGAGGTGGACCATTTGTGTTTGTGATTCAGTTGCGACATCTGTTCTGGTCAAGATAGTTTTTACGGCTGTGACATGCATCACAGTCATGATGTGTGTCACGATCATGCCAGTTGTCTCGGTCACGACACCTCCTTTTCAGTCTTGACCATAGATCAGGTTGCAACTTCCTCTTTTGTTTGTTCGCCCCCACATCGCCCTTACAAATTCCATACTTGACCCTCTAATCCCTTATCTTTTGCTCATCTCTCCCGAATGATGTGACCCACAAGTAAATGATTCCAAGCCGCACCTATCTGACATCACGGTCGTGACACTAATTACGATTGTGACTCCCATCTCAGTCGCAACATCAGTCACGGTTGCCTCTATAGTATTAGTCACGATGGTTGTTCTTATCGACACAAATGTTACAATCGTGGCAGTTGTTTTGGTCAAGATACTAGTTTTAGTCATTGTGCCACTGTGTTTCTATTGACCTGTCTCGACTGTAACATGTGACACCCTTGTTTTGACTAAGACAGTCAAAGGTCTGTCTCGACCAATACATGAAATTAGTGACAATCACTACCTACATAACTGAATTATCATCACTATCATAGGAAATATCAATTAATGCCATACCTAATAATATTTATTTGTTGAAATCATAGGATGTCAAATTCCACTTCTAATACCTTGACCAGGAAGGTGACCTCACTGAAAGGGGAAGAAGAAGCTCTCGAGTCAATCATAAAGGCACTAAATGACCACCATAACTTGTCACCATAAAATAAAATCTGTTTGGAGTTGATGAAAAAGAAGTATGAATACATTGTTGACCACAAGACACTAGAGGAGACTGAGGAGTCCCAAGGGACTACAGAAATAGAGACTTTTGAGTATAAGCCTGAAAAGGAGGATCCTAAGATGAAGGGGAAGTGAAAGGCAGTTATGCCAATTGAAACCAAAACCAAGATATAAAAGAGGGTTGTAAAGGCTTACTCAAGGGCCTTGAGATAAGAAGATGACTCTGGAATAGCACAGAATGAAGTGTAGGTAACGTCGATAGAACAAATGTCAAAATTCATACCAAGGGACGAGGTACACTAGTCCAACTATGACATGATCCCGAGGACCAAAAGATTTAAGCCAACAAGATACATCGGCGTCCAGGACTTCAAAAAATTCGAACTTTATGATAGGGTGATGGAATTTCTAGGTGGAGAAAAACTATGCACCTTGTACACATCTGATATCATATCCATGACAAACTTAACCACTGAGTTTATGTCATCACTAGAAAAAGTACCAATTAGTGATGAAGGGTGCAAAGTGAAAGGAGGGGAATTTGAATTGTACATGAGGATGGGAAGGAAGGATTATTATGTCACCAAAGAGATCCTGAACAAAATCTTCATTGGGAGCAAAGAAGAAGCTGAGGCCTACTTAAAGCGTTGAGTGAAAAAAGAAATAGTGGGATATAGTAGCCAGAAGATGTGAGAGAAGATCACATGAGAACCTATACAGAGCCCCAAGAACTCCAAAGAAACACTCATCACTTCTTTCTTTATCGGGGGTAGTACAGAAGATAATAGCAAACACAGTCTTCACAAGATTTGAAATTGGGGGGTGTCTAAGGGAGACCTATTTCTCATCTGGTCTATGTTGAATAAGAGACCAATAAGTATTGGAAGGCTGCTAATAGAGATTGTCAAATGTCATAGGTCCAGAGACCAAGAAGACCAAAGAATTTTGTATAGGAGGTCAGATAGCCCTGGTTGCATCCTTCTCCTGAAAGTAGAACAAATGCTCAAATATAAACCTACTATGGGGCATAGAAAGATCAATATCAAGTCTTTGGCAAACACTGACATCCTGGCCAAAAGCGGTAACAAATTTTTCTACAAACAAAGCAACCCAAAACTTCTACTCCCCCTTCGAGACATGGCGTACTATGACGCCCACAAGCTACGACCCAGTGAAGAGGAGATAAAAAAAATGCACTCTAGTGCAATCAGAAGGGCTACAGATTCTCAATCACCAACAAGGGTTGAACATAAGCTAGAACCAATAATAGATACAGAGCAACACATGTTGGAGGGAAGAAAGAAACTAACAATATGACAACATGGAGCTAAGACAATGGAAACTCAACCCCCTCAAGATCATTCAAGCAAATATGATGCTGCAAATCAACCTCCCTGAATGATGAACCAAATCAAAATGATGAAGGGTTCAACAATGTTCCATCTTCCCCTCCTACTACAAGCAAAGTACCTGAGGTACCAACGACAGAGACGAACGACAAGATGAGCGTCCCTTCTGACACAAGAGAACTCACTCTAGAGGTTGAAAAATGACCAAGCCATGGTCATGAGGTGCCTGAGAAGCCAACCCCAACTCCTCAAATAGTAAGTGAAGTGTCGATGATACCAGGGTAGCCCGAAGCTTCAAGCGTCGAACTAGCTATGAAAATGGAACGTGAAGATGCACATGACAACCTAGTGTAGCCAACAAAACAAGCCCAACCAGCCTCCCCATGACAAGAACGGGCAACATCATCATCATCTCATCCACCAACGAACAAAACCCATAGAACGACAACAGTAGTAGCATATCCCGACATTCGGGGAGGAATTGGAACGTCAAGTCAACGCTCTCTTCCAGCATGTACACAACTCTACTTCATAAGCACACTTCTTTTCTCATAACCTGCAAGCGCTAACAATGCTTTTGAAGATAGAAGAGAGGATGGTCAACCTTTCTGAGTTCATGAGGGATGTACTCTTCCACCAATTGGAGGTGATGCAAGCCATCAAAATGATGTCGGGTGAGATGGCAGATCTTCAAAAAGAGAGATACATAATACACACTGAAAAAGAAATGATGTGCAAGGGGTACGAAGAGGCAATACAAGATCTGAAAAAGGAACGCAAATAGTTAGAGGAAGAGTGAAAAAAGATGGAAGTCCAATGCCATGAACTAGAAGATTGGCGAGCTAGAAAGAGGTCCAGGCGCATGACCATCCCCTCCCCTTCTCAAGCTTCCTCAAGCCCTTCCAGCCCCGATGACTATGATGAAGATGTAGTAAATGCACCACTGTCACAAAAAGAAGAAAGTGCTAATGGACATATAGATCATCTAGAGGGTGCTGCTAAGGATAAGGAACATCCATCTCTCGAGGAGCCAGGAGCTACCAAGGGTATTAACAATAATGTCATGTAGGGGCTTGACTTAAATGCTCAACCCATACAAAGAGAGGGAAATCTTATTGAGCAACATGCAGGAAATATAGTTGGCAATGATCAAGCAAGTGGTAAGATATCATCCTCCTTTGACACCGAGACAGTTAGCAAACTCCTAGAGGGAATGGTCAACAATTGGATCTTATCGACTATTACCTCCAGCATTCGGTACATAGCAAGCACATTGATGCAATGTATGACGGTAAAATGGCGGCAATGCTAGAAGAACTCAATGAGGTTGTACTCGAGACACCATCCACTGTAAACAAACATCTAGAAGAGTCAGTCGACATAGATGTAGGGGAGGCCAGAGTCGAAGAGGAATAAAAGAAGATTACTGAAGACCTCACTCCCAATTTTGTTGCACCAGCCATAAATGCACATCAGGCTGGCAAAGGGACACCAGATGATGAGGAAGGCATCCTTGCATCATTCTTCATCAATGAACCAGCCAAAGAATGGGACCCGCTTGTTGAACAAGAAGAGATTTCTACAACACCACCTCTCCTGTGCAAGTTGGTAGGCATAAAAATGGCATCACTTTCCAGAATAACCTATAGGGATGTCCATGTCCTAGCCGACTATCTAGATGAAAATCTTCCAGGCACAGTTGTTATGTATAATAAAAAATGATATACTCTAACACATGTACACATTAGAGGGATCTTCTTAAAGAGGGTGCAGGTACACAATAGCTTATTTAAAGTACTCTGCACAACTTTTCTAGAGGAATTCCTCCATCCCGATAAAGTACAGGTGGTATTTAATGGCAGAATGTATTTGGAAAAAATGTTGTACAAAGAGAAGAATAACTTTGAAGTTGTATTCCAAGATGTTGTGGAGAGGGCAGAAACCCACTTTGTCACATTGCATGTAAGTAACGGTCAAGCACTAGTCTCTAATTGTAGCAAATCTATATGAGCAGCACATCGCATTATACAATTGTTGCATTGATGAGCTGCCAAGCACATCCCTAATCATCAAGAATAAGGAAGCATGAGACATCTTGATGGTTCCTGTCCACCTTTAACAAGCCATAAAAAGAGCAGGCAACTGACATAGTCTAACAAGAAGAACTTCTCCATCTCCACCAAAGGTCCCCGGGAACAAAATGGAATGGGGGATTGTGCATTTATAATGTTGAGAATGATGGAAGCCATAAATAAAGGTGTCCCATTAGAATACCTTTTTCTAGAAGATCTATATGTCTTGCGGGGTACCTACTCTATGGAAGTGACATATGATAAGTGATTCTTTAAGGACCCCACAATGTTGGCTAAATTGGACATTATGTTAATCCCTTTGTTTTGATAATGACAAACATTTCATTCTTGTGGTTTTAACGTGCTATTTGAGTATTTCAGGTGGTGGATAACAAAGACTTGGAAGAACAATTTGATAAATTCGCTTTATTTTCATGATTGTAATCAAATGTAAAAGCTTGTACAAGTATATAATGTACAAGTAATTAGATATCATGTAAATCAAGCGTTTAGATCTTCCCTATCCACTCACAACACTTAGATAGACCATTCCCCAAGATAGTATCACAATTGCACATTGATACACACACTTAGTAAATGAATACATTGAGTCAGTAATATTCTCGGTCGACAAATCGTCGATCGAGAAAATATCGGTCGACAAAAACTTCGACCGAGAAACTCTCGGTCGACAAAATCTTCGATCGAGAATAGACCCTACTAGCCGTTAGACCCAGCAGACAAAGTGGTTGGGAGTTGGAAATGAATGTTGAAAACACTTGCTACAGGAGGTCCCTCGGTCGACAAATCTTCGACCGAGAAGGACTCTCGGTCGACAAATCTTCGACCGAGAAAAGTTCTGTCTGCACTTTTCAGGGTCAATTAACTAGCCGTTGCAAATGCAATTAGTGGACAAATAACGGCTAGTTAAGCACTTAGAACCCCCTAGAAAGTGTCTAGAATGTCCTTAAGCATTCATAGGCCATTCCTATAAATAGGACAAGCCATAGGACACCAAAATACACCTAAGCTACACTTGTGCTACACTTGAGCTTGAATACTCATTGGCAATCTGTTTTGAGCAATAGAGCATTTCCCACATTGTCTATTCATTCCCATTGCTCTAATTTCGTGTCCTATAGGCTAGCATCTCCTTTCCACAACACTTACACTTCTACACTCATTGGTTAGGAGATCAATACGCTTGATATAGGCAAATCAAGCCTTGTGCTTAAAAGGATAAGTTGTAATTTCTGTTTTCCTTCTTGTTCCTTTTATTCTTTGTATTCTCCTTGCTACTCCTAGGGTTGGATGCTGCGGATTGGAGAAGGTTCTTCTCGGAGGAGAAGGTGGACTTCAAGCTACTTCAAGAAGGCTATCGCAACGGGAAGCTACTTCAAGAAGGCTATTGCAATGGGAAGCTACTTCAGGAGGAAGGCTGCTTCAAGGTTGGTGCAATTACTTCTATGTGAAGGCTTCTTCAAGGTTGGTGCGATTACTTCTAGGTGAAGGCTGCTTGAAGGGTTTAGGGAGAGAATTGTAATTTTATGTAAAGTCCTTGCGAGGTAATAAAATTAAATTCTTTCCAAATCCCGGTTGGGTAAGCAATCGGGTAGTGGACTGACAACTTTAGTATTTGCTAAAGTTGGAACCACTCTAAATCCTTGTCCCCTTGTCCAATATTTTGTGGTTGGTTGTTTGAGTTAAATAATTGTTAAAATTGTTTTAAAACTCTATTCACCCCCCCTCTAGAGTTTTTTCAATTGGTATCAGAGCAGGCTTCAAGGAACCCTAACAAGGTCTTGAAGAATGGAGGGTGATGGTGATTACAATCGCAACAAAAGGTGCAGCTTGAACAAATCTACAATATGTTGCAATTGGTGCTTAGGATCAAGCCACACAACAACTAGCTGCCCATGGAGATCAAAGAAGGAAGATGAACACAAGGATTGTCTTATTGCTACAACTAGTGAAGAAGAAGAAGAGGTAAGTCTTTTTGATTTATCTAAAGAAGAACTAGTTGCTAGTCTTGAAGAGACACATAATAAATATGTTGAGTGTAAGAAGAAACTAAAGAAATCCAATAAAGAAAATGATGAATTAAATGCTAGACTTCTTGCTCTCACATCTGAAAATGAAGATTTATATGCTAAATTAAATGATCTTGGTTTTGAAAAAGATAGCATTATTTCTGAAAATCATACTTTGAAATCATCTCTAAGTAGTAGTAATGTGAAGATTTTCACTCTAGAAACAAATTATGATCTTCTATCTCAAGAAAAGGTTGGATTACTTGCAAAATTAAATGATCTTCAAAAACAACCTGTCTTGTGTACACATCTAGATTATGATAATATAGTGAAAGAAAGGAATTCTTTATCATCTAATCTAGATCAAGAAAAACTAGATATTAAGAAAAGAATGGATGAGATTGCTAAGTTGCACCAAGAAGTTAGTCGGTTAAGCAACAATGGAATCCTTGATAAAATATTGGATGATTCCTATCATCAAATTGGGAGAAGAGGACTAGGTTACAAGCCTAAGGGGAAATCTTATCAACAACCTAGTTGGAGAAAGACACAAGCACATCAATCACTATATGTACCTAAAGGAACAAATACATTTGTACCAAAGAACAACCTAGAACAAAACCATAGAAAAAGACTTGAGGTTGATTCTATATGTTGCCATTATTGCTTACGTCTTGGACACTACTCTTTTTCATGCCCATACAAGAAAAAGGATGTTGAGTTGGTATGGGTTCCAAAACCCCCAAATTGAATTGATTAGACTAAGTTGAGATATGACCAAAGACTTTAAATTGCATATCTTTATGTCTATCTCAACTTAACGTAAAGAGATAACAAAATGATTCAAGTAATTAAAATTTCTAACTTGAAAATATACAATCTTAAACAAACCCTCAGAGACACATCTTTGAAAATTTATCTAAATTAATGTCCTTAAAACTTAAAGATTTGAATATGATTAGTTGAGATTTGATCTAAACGTTACTTTGATATTTCTATGTTTATCTCAACTAAAAATGATTTTTAAATTGCATAATTGAATTAAATATAGTCTATGTTTTTTTTGGAAGCAATTAACAGTTCTAAAAACAGTACAGAAACCTTGTCGGTCGAGAAATCTTCGACCGAGCTGTCACTCGGTCGAGAAATCTTCGACCGAACAGGTCACTGATTTCAGTCTGCAGTAAAATTGCTGACTAATTTGATTGATCAAGTGGCTATCTATTTGCTGTTAATGACTGTTTTACATGTAAAACAAGTTGAAGATCAATTTTGAAAATAAATGATATCATTTCGATTGATCCTCTAAATAAGGTAAAACTGAAAATCATGTTTAGAAATCACTATTTTCTAATAAAAGCATCTCCTGGTCTATCTATATAGAAATCATGTGTTATGACATTTAGTTTAAATGATCACAATCACTGTATTTCATGAAATTATCACTTTATTGTTCTATTATTACATCATGGATATGCTTTCACTACTTTATCATTCAGCTCATAAAGATGATGCTATGTTACATAGAACAAATAGATAATGATTATTGCATGGATCCTTGATGAGACATAGGCAAGAAAAATGATTCATTGGTGATTTGTTGCTTAGAAAAAGAACTTTAAGGTTTGCAAAACATAAAATAAAGAATTTCTCAATTGGTATCTATAAGAAATTGCGATATCATTCATGCCTTCAAGGATATATGTCTTTTCATGAAGAATCACATGATTCATACGAACAGAAATAGGACTTGATTTATGCACTCATAGTAAAAAGGACATCATTCATAATAGGTTTTATTCAAAGTAATTTAATTGATATCACTTTAAGGTACCTGCAAAATTTATACTTCACATGTGAAATCTGCAGATTCTGCCTCTTGGTTGAAATAAAATTTAGCCAAGGGGCGCTATGGTCGTAGTCAAGGACGACCTAAAATAAGCTTTGACAAAATGCTTATTCGGATATCATTTTATTGTACTTAATCTTAGTATACTTTTGATAAAGGTCAAAATCAAAATTTAAAATCATCTGTGACCTTAGAAGCTTTAAATTGCTTTAATGGTAAGATTAAGGGGGAGCTCATACAAACAAATTTGATTATCTAATTAAAAAGATTTTGAAGCTTGTTACGACCTTAGTATTTTTACTCTTGGTTATGAAGACATCTATGAATTTCATATAAGGAACTCTCTAAACAAATCGGGATTAACATCCCTTGCATTTGGTTAGAGACATTTTTTCATGAACTCTGAAATTAAAGGACTCTCATTTCATTTTCAGGGCTTAACATCCCTTGCAAAATAGATGAGAAATCAATACATATGCCATGAACCTAACATGATCTCATATCATTTCAAGGCTTAACATCCTTTGCAAATGATTGAGAAACAAATTGTGGCTAAATTAGACAAAAATGATATTAAATCCATGTTCCTAATAGAATATCTATCTAAGGGGGAGCATAGTATAAAATTAAGGGGGAGAAGAAATATAAAATATTAAACTTGGATATCTTTTTGAAATGACAAAGGGGGAGAAATAATATAAAATCAAAAACATAAAATAAAATGAGTTTCATAATATCTCAGCCAGCACCCACTTGCAAACACAAGATTGGATACAAAAGGTAAACTTCAGGTATGAAACTCATATGATTTATATTTCCTTATTTTATATTTAGGAAATGTTTGTCATCTTCAAAAAGGGGGAGATTGTTGGCTAAATTGGACATTATGTTAATCCCTTTGTTTTGATAATGACAAACATTTCATTCTTGTGGTTTTAACGTGCTATTTGAGTATTTCAGGTGGTGGATAACAAAGACTTGGAAGAACAATTTGATAAATTTGCTTTATTTTCATGATTGTAATCAAATGTAAAAGCTTGTACAAGTATAAAATGTACAAGTAATTAGATATCATGTAAATCAAGCGTTTAGATCTTCCCTATCCACTCACAACACTTAGATAGACCATTCCCCAAGATAGTATCACAATTGCACATTGATACACACACTTAGTAAATGAATACATTGAGTCAGTAATATTCTCGGTCGACAAATCGTCGATCGAGAAAATATCGGTCGACAAAAACTTCGACCGAGAAACTCTCGGTCGACAAAATCTTCGATCGAGAACAGACCCTACTAGCCGTTAGACCCAGCAGACAAAGTGGTTGGGAGTTGGAAATGAATGTTGAAAACACTTGCTCCAGGAGGTCCCTCGGTCGACAAATCTTCGACCGAGAAGGACTCTCGGTCGACAAATCTTCGACCGAGAAAAGTTCTGTCTACACTTTTCAGGGTCAATTAACTAGCCGTTGCAAATGCAATTAGTGGACAAATAACGGCTAGTTAAGCACTTAGAACCCCCTAGAAAGTGTCTAGAATGTCCTTAAGCATTCATAGGCCATTCCTATAAATAGGACAAGCCATAGGACACCAAAATACACCTAAGCTACACTTGTGCTACACTTGAGCTTGAATACTCATTGGCAATCTGTTTTGAGCAATAGAGCATTTCCCACATTGGCTATTCATTCCCATTGCTCTAATTTCGTGTCCTATAGGCTAGCATCTCCTTTCCACAACACTTACACTTCTACACTCATTGGTTAGGAGATCAATACGCTTGATATAGGCAAATCAAGCCTTGTGCTTAAAAGGATAAGTTGTAATTTCTGTTTTCCTTCTTGTTCCTTTTATTCTTTGTATTCTCCTTGCTACTCCTAGGGTTGGAGGCTGCGGATTGGAGAAGGTTCTTCTCGGAGGAGAAGGTGGACTTCAAGCTACTTCAAGAAGGCTATCGCAACGGGAAGCTACTTCAAGAAGGCTATTGCAACGGGAAGCTACTTCAGGAGGAAGGCTGCTTCAAGGTTGGTGCAATTACTTCTAGGTGAAGGCTGCTTCAAGGTTGGTGCGATTACTTCTAGGTGAAGGCTGCTTGAAGGGTTTAGGGAGAGAATTGTAATTTTATGTAAAGTCCTTGCGAGGTAATAAAATTAAATTCTTTCCAAATCCCAGTTGGGTAAGCAACCGGGTAGTGGACTGACAACTTTAGTATTTGCTAAAGTTGGAACCACTCTAAATCCTTGTCCCCTTGTCCAATATTTTGTGGTTGGTTGTTTGAGTTAAATAATTGTTAAAATTGTTTTAAAACTCTATTCACCCCCCCTCTAGAGTTTTTTCACACAATGCCTCCTGGTGATGTACAACGCAGGCTGCTTTCAAGTGTCCCCTTACAAAAAAATAACCATGGCAGGAAAAACTAAAGACCTTATGGGTGGACCCTACTGAATCAACTAGGGCATCTTCCTAGAAGTATGGGTGACCAACAGACAACCACCATGATGAAGCAACATAGAAAGAGGAATAAGGGCCCAAGGCTATTGAAAAAGTGATAACCACGACCACTGAAGAAAAATAAAAAGAGGTATCTGATGATCAACTTGAAGAAGGGGAAGTCAATGAAGATGGGCTGCCTGAGGTATGCCCAGATGGGCCACCTGGCCGGACATAGTTGTCCTTTGCTAATTTTGACATATGGGCATGCCTAGACCTCTCTTGGGATTCATTGTTGCTAATAATGGAGATACTTAAATAAGATAGTAATTGAGGAGATTTTATATTTGAAAGATAAGACATATGTCATCAAAGACAACCTCTGTGAAATGCTAAAGATAGGAGGGTACCTAGTAGTAAGTGTGATGTCTGCATATCAATTATTGTTGGGTGACAACATGCCTAATGTGTATGTATGGCCTATTTCTTGCTTGTCAACAACTTTCTAATGTTACAAGTTTATTTCATGACACCTTCAAGTGGAGATGTCTGTCGCCTCCTTCTTTAGTTCTTCCAGATAGAGTGGACAATTCCTTTTCCAATGTCCTAGCTTTTGACAATGGTGGCAATTGCCTCTCTTGGTCATGCTTCCCTTGGCCTTGAGAGTTGAAGACGACTGGGGCTGCTGGCTAGCATTAGAACCTTTCTTAGCTTTGCCCTTGCCCTTGTGCTTGGACTTGTGTTTCTTGTCGCTGATCATCATCACAGACTTAGGCTTGTCCTTCTTCATCTGTGTCTCGGCTGTCCTCAACATGCCCAATAACTCTGTCAACTGCTTGTCAAAGTTGTTCATGTTGTAGTTCATCACAAACTGACTGTAGGATTCTGGCAACGATCGTAGTATCACGTCAGTAGCCAACTCTTGGCTCAGAGGAAATCCTAGTCTTGTCAGGTTCTCCACATACCCAATCATCTTGAGCATGTGAGGACCAACTGGATCTCCTTCTGTCATGACACACCTGAACAACGCCCTAGAGACATCATATCTCTCTTACTGTGCTTGATCTTCATACATGTTCTTGAGATGTTGAATCATCTCAATGACACCCATGTTCTCATGTTGTCTCTACAACTCGTGGTTCATGGAGCACAACATCAAGCACTTTGCATCAATGGCATCATCAGAATGCTTCTTATAAGCATCCCTTTCTGCCTTTGGTGTGGTAGGAGCAGGTTCCTCCGGAACTGGAGTATCCAGGACATAGAGCTTTCGCTCTTGAGTGAGAACAATTCTCAATGTCCTAAACTAGTCGTGGAAGTTAGTCCCATTCAGCTTGTCCTTTTCAAGGACCGATCACTACGAAAAGTGATTGTTGTTTCTTGTCATTTGTACTACAAAAGGAAACATATGCAGTTTAGTTCAAAACTCAATTTTGACTTATTTGATTGATTTGAAAGGTTGACGATATAATTAGGACTTTAATTAATTATCGCTCCCACTATTTTGTTCAAATTGATAGCCCTCACCATCAATTTGAAAGATTGTAGCGTACATCTTTCTAGTGGGTCAAGATCCTGAAATCCTCTGAGTCATGGACCAGCTAGAGCTGTCACCCACAACTTATTTTGAGGTATATGATACCAAGATTTAAAGTGTAAATCACTCAATAAATGGGGCAAGTGTTGCTGCCATAGATAGGAGTACTTTAGTTTATTTTCAGCCTTGAAGGCATGTAATAGAGTTATGAACTACTATTTCATATTTGCCAATGGATAGAAAAACCTTTATTTTTGCATATTATATGACAATGATAGCAATTAATAAAGTTGATTTTTCAATTTTCAAAGATATGATCTTTGTGGCAATGCCTTGGTTATCTTGTGGTACTTGGTATGCATAAGATAAAATGATACCTAAAAGTTATTGATAACTCAAACAATCAAATTAGCATAAATCATGAGAAATTCATTTCTAGTTTCTATATGATGGATAAATCTAGACTCTTTTGGTTAAAGAACTAGTAAGAGACATGAATCTCTTAGACATGATTAATTAATCTTCACTAGTAGTAGTTGGAGAATGATTATCCTATTAGGTATAATACATGTGATGTATTTACATACCTATTGGAGCAAATGCTAATACTTCAAATGGTGTTTAGAGAAATACCAATATGAATATCTTGAAGTGTTCAAGAATATCATAGATGAAGTATGAATTTGGTAAAGTGTTAATTCTTCATGAGATCAATGAATGAAATACTTGGACCAAATGTTTGAGAACCTTGTGAGTGATTATGATAGTGTATCATAGTGAACTCATGATTAAGGAATGGTGATGTCTAAATCAAAAGGAGTCATACTCTAAGGAGTTAGAGGATGATTATCAAATAACTAAATTCTTCTTAAATAAAGAATACCCCACACTAAAAAAGGACATTAAGAATCACAAGGAGTTGTGAGTTCTTATATTCTTGACAGAGACACCTCAATTATCTATGTGATGAGTTGGTCATGTGATGAAACAACTATCTAGATGAATATGAGGAACCAAATTTTGAGTTATGGTTTATGACCATTACATCCTAAATGACTTCCATGTGAACCATAAGGTATGACCTTAATGGTAGCACCCATTGGGATGAAATCCATAAGTACGAATGAGTCTTAAGCATTAAGACACATGGATAACATTTAAAGAAGGATGTTGTTTGTTGATTGCAACTTAATGACTAATAAATTTGGCATATGGATACTAAAACCGCTTTCCTATGAGGAATAAAACAAGGATGTGTACGTGACACAACCTATACAGTTTATGAATCCATTAATGCAAATGAAGTATATAAGTTACAATGGACTAATCAATGTGATTGATTGAGCACAAGCAACTCAGAACTGTGATCTTTACTTTGATAATATAGTCAAAGAGTTTGACTGATATGTCAAAGATAAAGAGATATCTGTGATTTAGTGGGACCGTATTCACATTCCACATGTTGATGTGAAATGGAAATGTTCTAGAATGGAAATCCAAAGTGGAAATTATCTTTAAGGAAGATAGATACGTTTCCTATGTGATAGGAATAGAGATATATAGAGATAGTTCTCAAAAACCTCTTGACCTGAACAAAGAGAGCATACATTGGCAATCTACACTGAAGGGTTCAGTAAGCATAGATTCAGTGGGAGAAAACTTGTCCATGTTACATGGAGTTGATACCCTAAGGCCAAGTGTCAAATTCTTATGAAGAATGGAAACACTAAGAATAGATAAGGATATATCATGTATGTAAACACCCCATCATCTTGCATGTATGGACATAGCAAGAATAAAATGCATTCATCATCTTGTATGTAGGACATGACAATATGATGTGCTCATCCTGATAACTCGTATGTGGGACATGACAAGTGGATGTCTGTCTAGTTCCAGTAAGGGTTACTGGAATACCATAAGAACTTGATAAGTGCTAGTTCTATGGAAATAAGGAAGGGTTCACTGTAAAGAGTTACACTGATGCGAACTTCCAAAAGGGACAGAAAATTATTCGTAATATATATATGGGATATATAAAAGTGAATGTTTATTGATAATTGGAAACGTTCCAATAAAGCTGTTTAAAAGGAAATGTCGAGCATCCGTGTGTTAGAGAACAGCAGTGGATACTATATGGATCTGTAATTTTATGAGATGAACTTATAGTTATTCCGGTCATTGATGACAAGTTAGGAGTGCTTGGTCATGCAATGTGGCTAAAGGTTAGCAAAGGAATACTAGATCGCATATTACAGTTACTTCATCTCATACGTGTGACGTACAACGAAGAGATGAGAGACATGCATTTAATACCGACTTTAGCAAGGTGTTGCCATAACTCACTATGTTAGCACTAGAGTACAGTAACATGTAGGACATGTTTGAAGATCACTATGAATATGATTCAAGGGTGATTGGCTCGCAGTGCAAGTGGGAGTATGTTGGTATGTATGCCCTGAGAGCCAATCATGGGATGATTGATGGGATACATTAAGATTGATTTGATTAAGATCAAAGGAAAGCTTCCAATTCTTTCTGGTTCAGTCATATGAGATAATGATAAGAACATATTGAATGTTTAGACAATGACAATACTCAATGACGTATGCTTTTAGGTTGAGGACATGAACGATGAGATCATACATATGCTAAGAGTTTGTACATTCTTATTATGTCCCTAGTCAGATGTCATTATGGAAGGTAGATAGACAACAATGACACACAAGACTAGATTGTGGTGTTGGTTGATGATAGAATCTCATTAGTCATGATATGGAGATATCAAACCAAACACATAGGTAATTGTTAGAGAACAAGTTTACCAGATAGACCCACCATGAGTTTGACACATGGAACCATGACATGGTAGTCATAGTCAGTTCTCATAGTGATGGTGGTGAGTGTGATTCTTTGATCTAAAATCACTACACTCAACGCATGTCGTTGGGTACACTTTGACATCATCAAACACAGTCCTAAAACATGGGTTGTTATAAAGGTGATGATTGGGTGGCTTTGATACATGGGGCTTTTGAGGGGTGAGTGATAGATGTGGGATTTTTCCCTCCTGAGGGAGTTTGATATCCATGGCCACTTGATGAGTAGGATTGAGATAGGCGTGCACATGCATGTGTGAATCAGTATGTGATATTGATGTCATACATATCTCCTCCAATCTACTCTGAGATCAAGAAAGTGAATGAACATTGACAGGATGACTGTTCCATGCCTTGAGTTCATTCGGGATATCAGTGACAAAGGAATTATACATTAACTGTAACACCATTCACAGATTGTAGGATTGAAAGTTGTTCTCCAACTTTCTATTTCACTTGGGTAGCAATGATGTGCGACTAGACACCGCGCTTTGCTTGTGAAGTCATAAGTGTTATGTACTTTCATTGCCAACGTGAAATGGACAAGCATGGTCACACACATAGGATTTAACCTAGAAGAGGAGTTTATCCACAAATGATTTTTGGATTGATTACTAAAGGAGTTTAGTAGTTCAATTAAACACTCAATCAATTGATAGCTCAAAATCATAGTATTCAAGGTGTTGGATCGATTGATTAGAGTATTAGATTGATTGAAACTACAATTGACTGATTTTGCACAATCTGCACTTCCAACCGATCGGCTCGTGTGATGAACCGATTGGCTCAGGTTGCTGAATCGATCGGCTCATGTGATGAACCGATCAGCTCAAGACAGGCTGAGATGACCGGTTCAAGGGTTGAACCGATCGACACAACTGGTCTAACCGAGATCGTTTGGAAAGTCAGAAGACTATTGTGGCATACAACTCATAAAAACATAATTAACTAATGCGGAAGCGTTCATCAAGCAGCGGATTAGCGAAAATCACTAAAAATTAAAACTTTTTGCAAAGAGATCCACACATAGTAAATCTTTTTCTTCAAGAGCCAAAGTATAACACATTTACTTTTTGGATCAAAGGTACATATCATGCATCGTCTCTTTCTGAGAATTACAAGCATCCGCTGACCTATTAAGCTAAACACAGGTAGTATAAAATCTCAAGACACTGATCCAAAATCTCGAAAGCACTAACTACTACTCCGAGGACCTGAGAGTACATAGACGACACATAGGACTCTATATACAACTATACATGTCATGACAGCCAATGTCTCCACCCGAGACTTCACTGTTGTCCCTTACTGCTACTGCTGTTCTTCACCTACTGAAGGATTCCTGTCTCCTCATCCACATCCACCTAAAAATGTGGTTCCCACGGGGGTGAGACAATTATAAAATTGCCCCAGCGAGAGTTATAACTCTCCCCCAGAAACATTATTATTGCATCTTAAGAAGATAAATATGAACAGGGTAATCATATTTATTTGACAGCAGATATTTTAATGTCTAACAAATTAGAACATTATTTTATATCAGAAGCATTGCAACTATAACTTGATAGAATCAACATGTCACTTATTCTTTAATGAGTATGAAGAACATGTATAACATCTATTCAAACTACAGAATCATTACCACTGCATTAACTCTTTTCAAGATTAGATCATATATCTAAAGCCTGGCATTATCATTGTGGAGTCATGGCCCGTAGCCATACTCTTTTCATAAAGTGTTGGGATCTTAATCCCTCATTTCAACACTGGGAATTATCATCCCTTCACAATTTCAATACCATAACTATGAAATCCTGGGTATTCAAACCTTAGCTCATCACCTGAGCATTGTTATCACTTTCTCAGGTAACTAACACCTTTAGGTCATCTGATCAAGGTAAATATGATACTTGCTACACAAGCATCCATCATGGCACTTGAGGCCCATTAACTCTCTTGCCACCTCTTACCATGCACAAGGTATATTATGGCACACAAGGCCCAATAAACAAATTCAAACTAAATAACACATCATAACCCATACATGGCTATGCTCATCATCTCATGATACCTGCATGGTTAGCACATATGATAGCAGTACATTAATTATCTATCAATACCATGCAAAACAAATGTATCATTATTTCAAGAGTATCACCCTTATTCCTTTATCAGGATTAGGGTTTTCCATCACATATCTCATGTATCCTTCATCCAATTATATTGGATTTATAACACATCAAGGTATATGACCATATTAGGTCACTATCAATCATCTCCAAGTCCATCATGGAGCACCACGGCCGTGCAACCAGGAACGGCCATGCAAAGAAAGTCACCACGGCCGTGCTACCTTGCACGGTCATGCAAAGTGAATCCACCATGACCGTGCTACCTTGCACGGTCGTGCAAAGGGAAGTTACCACGGCCGTGCTACCTTGCATGGTCGTGCTATAGGAGTTCACCTCATGAATCATATTCAAGTATGAATTATATTCTCTCATCAGGGATTAGGGTTTCACATACCATCTCCCTTCTTTAGAATAGGGATTGCATATATCATCACCCTTCATTAGGGTTTCATATCACATTGCCCATAATTAGGATTTACTAATCATTCCCAATTAGAGTTTCTCATGATAGACCCTCAACTAGGGTTTCACTTGGATACACCCTCAACTAGGGTTTCACTTGGATACACCCTCAACTAGGGTTTACTATTCATCCTGAATAGTAATTTCATATGTAGACCACCTCTTATTAGGGTTATACATGGAATCAACCTCAATTAGGGTTTACATCATGTATTAGATCCATGCATTTGTTATGCATTATTGATTAGTACCATTAAGGGTATCTCTCACCAAATTACATTAGGTTTCCAAAAAAGGTTTGATCAATTAGACCTTCAATAACATGAGGTATCCAAATAGATTGATCAATGGAACCTTCAATAACATGAGGTATCCAAATAGATTGATCAATGGAACCTTCAATTGCACTAGGTATCCATTTGAATTAGTCAATTGAGTCTTTAATTTTATTGGGTACTCAATTGGATCAATCCATTGTTCCTTCAATTACATTAGGTACTGAATTGGATAAACCAATTGATCCTTCAATACTAATCAATGTAAGACTAGTTACTTTGAAAACATTGAACCATCATCAAAATTGGGTATGACCTGACCCCAAACGGTCTTGAGGTCGTTTGGATGACCTCCAAACGGTCTTGAGACCGTTTGCCCATCATATCATCAAAATCCAAGTCAACCAATTAAGGTTTGGATCATTGGATTGATCACCAAAATCAGCAATTGATGACACTTTAACTTAGTAACATTGGATCATCAATTGCTTAACCATACTCACCCCTAGACCTCCAAACGGTCTTGAGACCATTTGGATGAGCTCCAAACGGTCTTGAGACCGTTTGGCTCATCCAACCCTTGGATTCTAGTGAAATTCCATCAAGGATTGGTCTATCGAGTTGATCAACAAATCAACACTTAATTGTAACATGATTTGGTACCTTTGGACCTTCAATTGGTCAACTATACTTAACCCTAGACCTCCAAACGGTCTTGGGTGATCCCCAAATGGTCTTGAAACCGTTTGGGCCAATCAACCCAAAACATCATCTCAATCACTTGCAAAATCAGCACTTAGCCGATTAGGGTTCATACCACATATTTGGATCTTCAAACACATATCCATACTTGACCCTAGACCTCCAAACGGTCTTGGGGTGACCCCCAAATGGTCTTTAAAACGTTTGGGCTAATCAACCCAAAATCTCAAATCAACTCATTGAAATTTCAGCACTAATTTCAATTAGGGTTTGCCCAATTGATTAGCCTTCAACTCATGATTCCTTGGGAATTAACCCCTAAAATTTGGTGAGTAATTAACCAACATAATTAGGAACAGTAATATCAAACGGTCAACCCTTGGTCAACGCAATCAAACGGTTTTGAAACCGTTTTCTCAAAAAGGTCAAGTTAATCAGGTTGAAAATCAGCACTTAATCCAATTAGGTTTACCTAATTGATTAGCCTTCAACTCACGATTCCTTGGGAGTTAACCCATAAAATTTGGTGAGTCATTAACCAACAAAATTAGGAACAATAATCCCAAACTGTCAACCCTTGTTAAACGCACTCAAACGGTTTTGAAACCGTTTTCCCATAAATGTCAAGTTAATCAGGTTGAAAATCAGCACTTAATCCAATTAGGTTTACCTAATTGATTTGCCTTCAACTCACGATTCCTTTGGAGTTAATCCCTCAAATTTGGAGGGTTATCAACCAACATAATTATGAACAGTAATAACAAACGGTCAACCCTTGGTCAACCATATCAAACGGTTTTGAAACCGTTTTCTCCCAAACGGTTTGCAAACCGTTTGGTCACCAAACGGTTTGGTATAACCGTTTGGTCCCAACTTCCAAACCATTTGCCCAAGATATTTGGGGAGGTGTGTGCTTATGATGATGTCGTCATCATAAAGATTCGTCCCTGAAGTTCTAATAACTTCTGATTTCATGAATTAACCATTTTCACCCAGCAATTAATCAAGATAATGAAAAAATCATTGAAATTACAAGATTAATGGTTGAATAACAATGTAAAAGGGTTCAAGTTATAAAACCTACCTCCAATTGAGCTCCAAAGCTCCAAGATCACGGAAAAAATGTTGAATGAAGATCCCTTCACTATTCCAAGGGTCATCCTCTAGCTTTGAGTGAAACGAATTGGTTAGGATTGAAGAGGAGATCGAAATAGGAAGGAATCCATAATTTATTTTCGATTTCCACCATGTAATCAAGGAGAAATGAATCAAGAACCTTACCAACAGGTTGGGAGTCGTCCTCCTTCTCCTCCCTAGCTCCTTGGTTGGTTTTGCAAGCAAGGGGAAGAAGGAAATCCGAAAAGTCCTTGGTTTGGGCTTGGAAATGGCACTTTTATAAGGAAATTGATGAGAGAGAAAATGCCTTATAAAAAATTCATTTAATCCCAAAGATGTGGCCACCTCTTCCCCCTTATCTTCCTTAGGTACGAGGATATCTTGTTTGCCTTTTCTCCCTCTCAATTATCCATGATTTAAAGAAAAGCAAATCAAGCACCTTAAATCATATTATATTAATATCCATATGTGAGTGGATATTTCTTTTTCTTATAAAATTGTGTGTGAGTTATCCACTCCCTTGGATATTTTCGTGGTCCTTGCAAAGCTCAAGGATATCCACACACATATGATTTCAACCATTTTAATTTTGGTTGAAGGCCCTTTAATTAATACATTTATTTTTGCCCTAAATCGAATTAGGGTTTCAATTAGGCATTAATCTTGATTATTTTAATATCAAGATTTCTCTCTCCTCCAACTTAATTCAAATGAGATGCCTCTCTCATTTTCTTTTCTCTACATGATGACAAGAAACATTAATGACCTTATTGAAGTGGTAATTTGCATATCAAACCCTAGGTTTTGGGTAAATTGCACTTTACACCAAAACTAGGTTTTAATGCACAAACCTTACTTTATGAGCTCTTCCTTGGTATTCATGCTTCCATAAGCCATACCTCAGCATCATTTTCACTCTCATGATGCTTCACACATGAGAAACATATTATCATGCACAAATTGCACTTCAACCCCTCAACTTGGGTAATTTGCACTTTAGTCCAAAACAAACAAAACATTGCTTCAACATTGTTCAAACATGACCAAAATTGAAACATAAGTTTCTCATGGGCCCTAATTACTTTTCCCAAGATAAGATTAAGCATCTACTCAACCTTATTAGACAAAACATCTAGGGTTAATTCATAACCCAGGTCAGGGGTGTTACAAATTATAAACCTCTAACAAGGATTTCGTCCTTAAAATCCCAAACAAGAAGAGGAACAGATTATTCATTAATCAGGCCCTCAAGTCTCCACGTCTCATATTAATGTTGTGGAGATATCATGAATTTTGTAATTCACACATAGTTCCTTTCATTAATTCCTCTTTATTACTGTTTATGTTTATGCAAAGCATAAACCCCTAACATATGATGTCCATGTCATTGAAAGGAAGAAGCATAAAAGAACATACTTCAATAATCACTCAAGAATACTTATCAAAAGGAAAAACATATATATCTAACAGAGATAATTCACTTAGCAAACTCTATGTAATTGGGAATGTTCACATAGTTCTTCCTATTAGTTAGGAATGTCACATAGCTTTTCCCTTTTTGGTTGGGAATGTCACATAGCTTTTCCCTTTTTGGTTGGGAATGTCACATAGCTTTTCCCTTTTTGGTTGGGAATGTCACATAGCTTTTCCCTTTTTGTTTAGGGTTGGAATTGCAAAAAGCATCTTCCCTTATTGGAATTGCACAAAACATCTTCCTTTATTGGAATTGCACAAAACATCTTCCTTTATTGGAATTACACAAAGCATCTTCCTTTATTGGAATTGCACAAAGCATCTTCCTTTATTGGAATTGCACAAAGCATCTTCCTTTATTGGAATTGCACAAAGCATCTTCCTTTATTGGAATTGCACAAAGCATCTTCCCTTATTGGAATTGCACAAAGCATCTTCCTTTATTGGAATTGCACAAAACATCTTCCTTTATTGGAATTGCACAAAGCATCTTCCTTTATTGGAATTGCACAAAGCATCTTCCTTTATTGGAATTGCACAAAGCATCTTCCTTTATTGGAATTGCACAAAGCATCTTCCTTTATTGGAATTGCACAAAGCATCTTCCTTTATTGGAATTGCACAAAGCATCTTCCTTTATTGGAATTGCACAAAGCATCTTCCTTTATTGATTCCATATTTCTTATTTCATGATACTCATTAGATTGTATCAGAATGACTGCATCATCAGAGCAATAAAAAAGATATCAATCTAAGGGTTTCCATACTTACCTTATCATCAATAGTTGTATACCTGGCCAGGGTATATAAGTATTGGGAGATTAGGTAGTATGCACTTTATTTGCTATCATATTCCTCATTTTTCATTATCACTCGGATAAGAGAGATTATAAAGCATTTTTAAGGAATACTGCAAAATTGTAAATTCTCATCTTCCTTGTGTCCTTCTAGGACTAATCAAAGGAATTCAAAAACAACTACTTTCATATCTTTAGCACATAGAATCAGAAATTGAAATATCAGAATAACTTTGTTTCCTCTGACCTGCCTAGGACGTCTGTCCACGTCCTCTATTGTTATTAGGAAACTGCCTCCTTTGTGATCCTTGCTGACTCTGCCCCTGAGGTTGAGTCATTATTGAATTCCCATATGGACAATCCCTTATTGGATGTCCCTATTGTCTACATTGATAGCAGACCCTGGTTGCAAAATAGGGTCGGTGAGATCCAGTTCCTGATGTTGATGCTATACCGGGGGCTCTTCTTGGAACATTACTATGATCCCTATCCCCACTTGGCATCCATTGTGTCTGGGTATGGAATCTTGATGATGTCGCCGATGCAGAAAATCTCGGTTTCTTAAAACTTTCGGACCTTTGTCCTTGAGACTGAGTGTACACCTTCTTGTCACTAGTCTATCGTTTCTTAATTTCAGACCTCTCTATCCTCCTTACCGACTCCACAAAGGTGGCAGATCTTTCCCTGTTCTCTAAAGCAGACACAGGAGTGGTTAGTTCAGCGTTCAACCCCTTCTCAAAATGCCGAATTCTTTCCTCATCACTAACTGCCATTTGCGGACAAAACTGCAACAACTCCATGAACTTAGCCTCATATTCGTTAACGTTCATCTGTCCTTGTTTGATCCTCTCAAATTGGGAGATCTTCTCATCTAGATATGTTTTAGGGAAGTATCTACTGAAGAATTCTCGTCGAAATACCTCCCATCCAATTTCTTCACCTGGTCTCTTATCTTCCTCTATCATCCACCAATGACCAGCACTTCCTTTTAATAGATATACAACATGTCTTACTTTTTCAGCTTCAGGAATATCAAGGATCCTAAAAGCCTTTTCTAGCTCTGTCAGCCACGGATCAACATCTGCTGGATCATATGTACCAGCATAATCTATGGCTCCAACCCGGCGAAGTCTCTCAAAAGTCTTGCCGGCTCCATAACCCTCATAATGGGTTGGTACCCTAGGTGTAGGTGGTGGAATCCTGTCTGCCGTATGTGTCATGGCTGTCAGGAATTTCTCAGAAAGAGCATGAAGGGCTGGATTTTCTATCACAGCTGGGTCAATCTGAGGTTGTTTAGGTGTAGGCCCTTCCCTATCCTGGTCTCTTGCACCTCCTCTTGGTGCAGCAGTACTGCCCTTAGTAGCATGTTCTTCATGTTGTCCAGACATCTTCAAGTTCTTCTTCTCCTATGTGAGGAGAAGATACTATCAGATAAATTGGAAAACACTTAGAACAAACTTTACAACCTTAGTCCTATGTCTCTGTAGACTCAGCGAACCTAGAGCTCTGATACCACTAAATTGTGGCATACAACTCATAAAAACATAATTAACTAATGCGGAAGCGTTCATCAAGCAGCGGATTAGCGAAAATCACTAAAAATTAAAACTTTTTGCAAAGAGATCCACACATAGTAAATATTTTTCTTCAAGAGCCAAAGTATAACACATTTACTTTTTGGATCAAAGGTACATATCAAGCATCATCTCTTTCTAAGAATTACAAGCATCAGCTGACCTGTTAAGCTAAACACAGGTAGTATAAAATCTCGAGACACTGATCCAAAATCTCAAAAGCACTAACTATTACTCCGAGGACTTGAGTGTACAGAGACGACACATAGGACTCTATATACAACTATACATGTCATGACAGCCAATGTCTCCACCCGAGACTTCACTGCTATCCCTTACTGCTACTGTTGTTCTTCACCTACTGAAGGATTCATGTCTCCTCGTCCGCATCCACCTAAAAATGTTGTTCCCACAGGGGTGAGACAATTATAAAAATTGCCCCAGCGAGAGTTATAACTCTCCGCCAGAAACATTATTATTGCATCTTAAGAAGATAAATATGAACAGGGTAATCATATTTATTTGACAACAGATATTTTAATGTCTAACAGATTAGAACATTATTCTATATCAGAAGCATTGCAACTATAACTTGATAGAATCAACATGTCACTTATTCTTTAATGAGTATGAAGAACATGTATAACATCTATTCAAACTACAGAATCATTACCACTGCATTAATTCTTTTCAGGCTTAGATCATATATCTAAAGCCTGACATTATCATTGTGGAGTCATGGCCCGTAGCCATACTCTTTTCATAAAGTGTTGGGATCTTAATCCCTCATTTCAACACTGGGAATTCTCATCCCTTCACAATTTCAATACCATAACCATGAAATCCTGGGTATTCAAACCCTTAGCTCATCACCTGAGCATTGTTATCACTTTCTCAGGTAACTAACACCTTTAGGTCATCTGATCAAGGTAAATATGATACTTTCTACACAAGCATCCATCATGGCACTTGAGGCCCATTAACTCTCTTGCCACCTCTTACCAGGCACAAGGTATATTATGGCACACAAGGCCCAATAAACAAATTCAAACTAAATAACACATCATAGCCCATACCTGGCTATGCTCATCATCTCATGATACCTGCATGGTTAGCACATATGATAGCAGTACATTAATTATCTATCAATACCATGCAAAAAAATGTATCATTATTTCAAGAGTATCACCCTTATTCCTTTATCAGGATTAGGGTTTTCCATCACATATCTCATGTATCCTTCATCCAATTATATTGGACTTATAACACATCAAGGTATATGACCATATTAGGTCACTATCAATCATCTCCAAGTCCATCATGGAGCACCACGGCCGTGCAACCAGGAACGGCCGTGCAAAGAAAGTCACCACGGCCGTGCTACCTTGCACGGTCGTGCAAAGTGAATCCACCACGACCGTGCTACCTTGCACGGTCATGCAAAGGGAAGTTACCACGGCCGTGCTACCTTGCATGGCCGTGCTACATGAGTTCACCTCATGAATCATATTCAAGTATGAATTCTATTCTCTCATTAGGGATTACGGTTTCACATACCATCTCCCTTCTTTAGAATAGGGATTGCATATAGCATCACCCTTCATTAGGGTTTCATATCACATTGCCCATAATTAGGGTTTACTAATCATTCCCAATTAGAGTTTCTCATGAAATCACCCTCAATTAGGGTTTCACATGGATACACCCTCAAATAGAGTTTCACTTGGATACACCCTCAACTAGGGTTTCACTTGGATACACCCTCAACTAGGGTTCCACTTGGATACACCCTCAACTAGGGTTTCACTTGGATACACCCTCAACTGGGGTTTACTATTCATCCTGAATAGTAATTTCATATGCAGACAACCTCTTATTAGGGTTATACATGGAATCAACCTCAATTAGGGTTTACATCATTTATTGGATCCATGCATTTGTTATGCATTATTGATTAGTACCATTAAGGGTATCTCTCACCAAATTACATTAGGTTTCCAAAAAGGTTTGATCAATTAGACCTTCAATAACATGAGGTATCCAAATAGATTGATCAATGGAACCTTCAATAACATGACGTATCCAAACAGATTGATCAATGGAACCTTCAATTGCACTAGGTATCCATTTGGATTAGTCAATTGAGTCTTTAATTTTATTGGGTACTCAATTGGATCAATCCATTGTTCCTTCAATTAAATTAGGTACTCAATTGGATTAACCAATTGATCCTTCAATACTAATCAATGTAAGACTAGTTACTTTGAAACCATTGAACCATCATCCAAATTGGGTATGACCTGACCCCAAACGGTCTTGAGGTCGTTTGGATGCCCTCCAAACGGTCTTGAGACCGTTTTCCCATCATATCATCAAAATCCAAGTCAACCAACTAAGGTTTGGATCATTGGATTGATCACCAAAAGCAGCAATTGATTACACTTTAACTTAGTAACATTGGATCATCAATTGCTTCACTAGACTCACCCCTAGACCTCCAAACGGTCTTGAGACCGTTTGGATGAGATCCAAACGGTCTTGAGACCGTTTGGCTCATCCAACCCTTGGATTCTAGTGAAATTCCATCAAGGATTGGTCTATCGAGTTGATCAACAAATCAGCACTTAATTGTAACATGATTTGGTACCTTTGGACCTTCAATTGGTCAACCATATTTAACCCCAGACCTCCAAACGGTCTTGGGTGATCCCCAAACGGTCTTGAAACCGTTTGGGTGATCCCCAAACGGTTTTGAAACCGTTTGGGCCAATCAACCCAAAACATCATCTCAATCACTTGCAAAATCAGCACTTAGCCGATTAGGGTTCATACCACATCTTTGGATCTTCAAACACATATCCATTCTTGACCCTAGACCTCCAAACAGTCTTGAGGTGACCCCCAAACTGTCTTGAAACCGTTTGGGTGATCCCCAAACGGTCTTGAAACCTTTTGGGCTAATCAACCCAAATCTCAAATCAACTCATTGAAATTTCAGCACTAATTTCAATTAGGGTTTGCCCAATTGATTAGCCTTCAACTCATGATTCCTTCGTAATTAACCCCTCAAATTTGGCGAGTCATTAACCAACATAATTAGTAACAGTAATATCAAACGTTCAACCCTTGGTCAACGCACTAAAACGGTTTTGAAACCGTTTGCTCAAAAAGGTCAAGTTAATCAGGTTGAAAATCAGCACTTAATCCAATTAGGTTTACCTAATTGATTAGCCTTCAACTCACGATTCATTGGGAGTTAACCCATAAAATTTGGCGAGTCATTAACCAAAATAATTAGGAACAATAATCCCAAACTGTAAACCCTTGGTCAACGCACTCAAACGGTTTTGAAACAGTTTTCCCAAAAAGGTCAAGTTAATCAGGTTGAAAATCAGCACTTAATCCAATTAGGTTTACCTGATTGATTTTCCTTCAACTCACGATTCCTTTGGAGTTAATCCCTCAAATTTGTAGGGTTATCAACCAACATAATTATGAACAGGAATACAAAACAGTAAACCCTTGGTCAACCATATCAAATGGTTTTGAAACCGTTTTCTCCCAAATGGTTTGCAAACCGTTTGGTCATCAAACGGTTTGGTGAAACCGTTTGGTCCCAACTTCCAAACTGTTTTCCCAAGATATTTGGGGAGGTGTGTGATTATGATGATGTCATCATCATCAAGCTTCGTCCCTGAAGTTATAATAACTTCTGATTTCATGAATTAACCATTTTCAGCCAGCAATTAATCAAGATAATGAAGAAATCATTGAAATTACAAGATTAATGGTTGAATAACAATGTAAAAGGGTTCAAGTTATAAAACCCACCTCCAATTGAGCTCCAAAGCTCCAAGATCACGGAAACAATGGTGAATGAAGCTCCCTTCACTATTCCAAGGGTCGTCCTCTAGCTTTGAGTGAAAAGAATTGGTTAGGATTGAAGAGGTGATCGAAATAGGAAGGAATCCATAATTTATTTTCGATTTCCACCATGGAATCAAGGAGAAATGAATCAAGAACCTTACCAACAGGTTGGGAGTCGTCCTCCTGATCCTCCCTAGCTCCTTGGTCGGTTTGGAAAGTAAGGGGAAGAAGGAAATCCGAAAAGGCCTTGGTTTGGGCTTGGAAATGGCAATTTTATAAGGAAATTGATGAGAGAGAAAATGCCTTATAAAAAATTCATTTAATCCCAAAGATGTGGCCGCCTCTTCCACCTTATCTTCCTATGGGACGAGGCTATCTTGTTTGCCTTTTATCGCTCTCAATTATCCATGATTTAAAGAAAAGCAAATCAAGCACCTTAAATCATATTATATTATTATCCATATGTGAGTGGATATTTCTTTTTCTTATAAAATTGTGTGTGAGTTATCCACTCCCTTGGATATTCTCGTGGTCCTTGCAAAGCTCAAGGATATCCACACACATATGATTTCAACCATTTTAATTTTGGTTGAAGGCCCTTTAATTAATACATTTATTTTTGCCCTAAATCGAATTAGGGTTTCAATTAGGCATTAATCTTGATTATTTTAATATCAAGATTTCTCTCTCCTCCAACTTAATTCAAATGAGATGCCCCTCTCATTTTCTTTTCTCTAAATGATGCCAAGAAACATTAAGGACCTTATTGAAGTGGTAATTTGCATATCAAACCCTAGGTTTTGGGTAAATTGTACTTTACACCAAAACTAGGTTTTAATGCACAAACCTTGCTTTATCAGCTCTTCCTTGGTATTCAGGCTTCCATAAGCCATACCTCAACATCATTTTCACTCTCATGATGCTTCACACATGAGGAACATATTATCATGCACAAATTGCACTTAAACCCCTCAACTTGGGTAATTTTCACTTTAGTCCAAAATAAACAAAACATTGCTTCAACATTGTTCAAACAGGACCAAAATTGAAACATAAGTTTCTCATGGGCCCTAATTACTTTTCCCAAGATAAGATTAAGAATCTACTCAACCTTATTAGACAAAACATCTAGGGTTAATTCATAACCCAGGTTAGGGGTGTTATAAATTATAAACCCCTAACAAGGATTTCGTCCTCGAAATCCCAAACAAGAAGAGGAACAGATTAATCATTAATCAGGCCCTCAAGTCTCCACGTCTCATCTTAATGTTGTGGAGATATCATGAATTCTATAATTCAAACATAGTTCCTTTCATTAATTCCTCTTTATTACTGTTTATGTTTATGCAAAGCATAAACCCCTAACATATGATGTCCATGTCATTGAAAGGAAGAAGCATAAAAGAACATACTTCAATAATCACTCAAGAATACTTATCAAAAGGAAAAACATATATATCTAACAGAGATAATTCACTTAGCAAACTCTATGTAATTGGGAATGTTCACATAGTTCTTCCTATTAGTTAGGAATGTCACATAGCTTTTCCCTTTTTGGTTGGGAATGCCACATAGCTTTTCCCTTTTTGGTTGGGAATGTCACATAGCTTTTCCCTTTTTGGTTGGGAATGTCACATAGCTTTTCTCTTTTTGTTTAGGGTTGGAATTGCACAAAGCATCTTCCCTTATTGGAATTGCACAAAACATCTTCCTTTATTGGAATTGCACAAAACATCTTCCTTTATTGAAATTGCACAAAGCATCTTCCTTTATTGGAATTGCACAAAGCATCTTCCTTTATTGGAATTGCACAAAGCATCTTCCTTTATTGGAATTGCACAAAGCATCTTCCCTTATTGGAATTGCACAAAGCATCTTCCTTTATTTGAATTGCACAAAGCATCTTCCTTTATTGGAATTGCACAAAGCATCTTCCTTTATTGGAATTGCACAAAGCATCTTCCTTTATTGGAATTGCACAAAGCATCTTCCTTTATTGGAATTGCACAAAGCATCTTCTTTTATTGGAATGGCACAAAGCATCTTCCTTTATTGGAATTGCACAAAGCATCTTCCTTTATTGGAATTGCACAAAGCATCTTCCTTTATTGGAATTGCACAAAGCATCTTCCTTTATTGGAATTACACAAAGCATCTTGCTTTATTGGAATTGCACAAAACATCTTCCTTTATTGATTCCATATTTCTTATTTCATGATACTCATTAGATTGTATCAGAATGACTGCTTGATCAGAGCAATCAAAAAGATATCAATCTAAGAGTTTCCATAATCACCTTATCATCAATAGTTGTATACCTGGCCAGGGTATATAAGTATTGGGAGATTAGGTAGTATGCACTTTATTTTCTATCATATTCCTCATTTTTCATTATCACTCAGATAAGAGAGATTATAAAGCATTTTTAAGGAATACTGCAAAATTGTAAATTCTCATCTTCCTTGTGTCTTTATAGGACTAATCAAAGGAATTAAAAAACAAATTCTTTCATATCTTTAGCACATAGAATCAGAAATTGAAATATCAAAATAACTTTATTTCCTCTTACCTGCCTGGGACGTCTGTCCACGTCCTCTATTGTTATTAGGAAACTGCCTCCTTTGTGATCCTTGCTGACTCTGCCCCTGAGGTTGAGTCATTATTGAATTCCCATATGGACAATCCTTTGCTGGATGTCCTTCTTGTCTACATTGATAGCAGACCCTGGTTGCAAAATAGGGTCGGTGAGCTCCAGTTCCTGATGTTGATGCTATACCGGGGGCTCTTCTTGGAACATTACTATGATACCTATCCCCACTTGGCATCCATTGTGTCTGGGTATGGAATCTTGATGATGCCGCCGATGCAGAAAATCTCGGTTTCTTAAAACTTTCAGACCTTTGTCCTTGAGACTGGGTGTACACCTTCTTGTCACTAGTCCATCGTTTCTTAATTTCAGACCTCTCTATCCTCCTTACCGACCCCACAAAGGTGGCAAATCTTTCCCTGTTCTCTAAAGCAGACACAGGAGTGGTTAGTTCAGCATTCAACCCCTTCTCAAAATGCCGAATTCTTTCCTCATCACTAACTGCCATTTGCGGACAAAACCGCAACAACTCCATGAACTTAGCCTCATATTCACTAACGTTCATCTGTCCTTGTTTGATCCTCTCAAATTGGGAGATCTTCTCATCTAGATACGTTTTAGGGAAGTATCTACTGACGAATTCTCGTCGAAATACCTCCCATCCAATTTCTTCACCTAGTCTCTTATCTTACTCTATCATCCACCAATGACCAGCACTTCCTTTTAATAGATATACAACATGTCTTACTTTTTCAGCTTCAGGAATATCAAGGATCCTAAAATCCTTTTCTAGCTCTGTCAGCCACAGATCAACATCTGTTGGATCAGATGTACCAGCATAATCTATGGCTCCAGCCCGGCGAAGTCTCTCAAAAGTCTTTCCGGCTCCATAACCCTCATAATGGGTTGGTATCCTAGGTGCAGGTGGTGGCATCCTGTCTGCCGTATGTGTCATGGCTGTTAGGAATTTCTCAAAAAGAGCATGAAGGGCTGGATTTTCTATCACAGCTGGGTCAATCTGAGGTAGTTCAGGTGCAGGCCCTTCCCTATCCTGGTCTCTTACACCTCCTCCTGGTGCAGCAGTACTGCCCTTAGTAGCATGTTCTTCATGTTGTCCAGACATCTTGAAGTTCTTCTTCTCCTATGTGAGGAGAAGACACTATCAGATAAACTGGAAAACACTTAGAACAAACTTTACAACCTTAGTCCTATGTCTCTGTAGACTCAGCGAACCTAGAGCTCTGATACCACTAAATTGTGGCATACAACTCATAAAAACATAATTAACTAATGCGGAAGCGTTCATCAAGCAGCGGATTAGCAAAAATCTCTAAAAATTAAAACTTTTTGCAAAGAGATCCACACATAGTAAATATTTTTCTTCAAGATCCAAAGTATAACACATTTACTTTTTGGATCAAAGGTACATATCATGCATCATCTCTTTCTGAGAATTACAAGCATCAACTGACCTGTTAAGCTAAACACAGGTAGTATAAAATCTCGAGACACTGATCCAAAATCTCGAAAGCACTAACTACTACTCTGAGGACCTGAGAGTACAGAGACGACACATAGGACTCTATATACAACTATACATGTCATGACAGCCAATGTCTCAACCCGAGACTTCACTGCTGTCCCTTACTGCTACTGCTGTTCTTCACCAACTAAAGGATTCATGTCTCCTCGTCCGCGTCCACCTAAAAATGTGGTTCCCACGGGGGTGAGATAATTATAAAAATTGCCCCAGCGAGATTTATAACTCTCCGCCAGAAACATTATTATTGCATCTTAAGAAGATAAATATGAACAGGGTAATCATATTTATTTGACAACAAATATTTTAATGTCTAACAGATTAGAACATTATTCTATATCAGAAGCATTGCAACTATAACTTGATAGAATAAACATGTCACTTATTCTTTAATGAGTATGAAGAACATGTATAACATCTATTCAAACTATAGAATCATTACCACTGCATTAACTCTTTTCAGGCTTAGATCATATATCTAAAGCCTGGCATTATCATTGTGGAGTCATGGCCCGTAGCCATACTCTTTTCATAAAGTGTTGGGATCTTAATCCCTCATTTCAACACTGGGAATTCTCATCCCTTCACAATTTCAATACCATAACCATGAAATCCTGGGTATTCAAACCCTTAGCTCATCACCTGAGCATTGTTATCACTTTCTCAGGTAACTAACACATTTAGGTCATCTGATCAAGGTAAATATGATACTTGCTACACAAGCATCCATCATGGCACTTGAGGCCCATTAACTCTCTTGCCACCTCTTACCAGGCACAAGGTATATTATGGCACACAAGGCCCAATAAACAAATTCAAACTAAATAACACATCATAGCCCATATCTGGCTATGTTCATCATCTCATGATACCTGCATGGTTAGCACATATGATAGCAGTACATTAATTATCTATAAATACCATGCAAAACAAATGTATCATTATTTCAAGAGTATCACCCTTATTCGTTTATCTGGATTAGGGTTTTCCATCACATATCTCATGTATCCTTCATCCAATTATATTGGACTTATAACACATCAAGGTATATGACCATATTAGGTCACTATCAATAATCTCCAAGTCCATCATGGAGCACCACGGCCGTGCAACCAGGAACGGCCGTGCAAAGAAATTCACCACGACCGTGCTACCTTGCACAGTCATGCAAAGTGAATCCACCACGACCGTGCTACCTTGCACGGTCGTGCAAAGGGAAGTTACCACGGCCGTGCTACCTTGCATGGTCGTGCTACAGGAGTTCACCTCATGAATCATATTCAAGTATGAATTATATTCTCTCATTAGGGATTAGGGTTTCACATACCATCTCCCTTCTTTAGAATAGGGATTGCATATAGCATCACCCTTCATTAGGGTTTCATATCACATTGCCCATAATTAGGGTTTACTAATCATTCCCAATTAGAGTTTCTCATGAAATCACCCTCAATTAGGGATTCACATGGATACACCCTCAACTAGGGTTTCACTGGGATACACCCTCAACTAGCGTTTCACTTGGATACACCCTCAACTAGGGTTTCACTTGGATACACCCTCAACTAGGGTTTACTATTCATCCTGAATAGTAATTTCATATGTAGACAACCTCTTATTAGGGTTATACATGGAATCTGCCTCAATTAGGGTTTACATCATGTATTGGATCCATGCATTTGTTATGCATTATTGATTAGTACCATTAAGGGTATCTCTCACCAAATTACATTAGGTTTCCAACAAGGTTTGATCAATTAGACCTTCAATAACATGAGGTATCCAAATAGATTGATCAATGGAACCTTCAATAACATGAGGTATCCAAATAGATTGATCAATGGAACCTTCAATTGCACTAGGTATCCATTTGGATTAGTCAATTGAGTCTTTAATTTTATTGGGTACTCAATTGGATAAATCCATTGTTCCTTCAATTACATTAGGTACTCAATTGGATTAACCAATTCATCCTTCAATACTAATCAATGTAATACTAGTTACTTTGAAACCATTGAACCATCATCCAAATTGGGTATGACCTGACCCCAAACGGTCTTGAGGTCATTTGGATGACCTCCAAACGGTCTTGAGACCGTTTTCCCATCATATCATCAAAATCCAAGTCAACCAAGTAAGGTTTGGATCATTGGATTGATCACCAAAATCAGCAATTGATTACACTTTAACTTAGTAACATTGGATCATTAATTGCTTAACCATACTCACCCCTAGACCTCCAAACGATCTTGGGTGACCTCCAAACGGTCTTGAGACCGTTTGTATGAGCTCCAAACGGTCTTGAGACCGTTTGGCTCATCCAACCCTTGGATTCTAGTGAAATTCCATCAAGGATTGGTCTATCGAGTTGATCAACAAATCAGCACTTAATTGTAACATGATTTGGTACCTTTGGACCTTCAATTGGTCAACTATACTTAACCCCAGACCTCCACACGGTCGTGGGAGATCCCCAAACAGTCTTGAAACCGTTTGGGTGATCCCCAAACGGTTTTGAAACCGCTTGGGCCAATCAACCCAAAACATCATCTCAATCACTTGCAAAATCAGCACTTATCCGATTAGGGTTCATACCACATCTTTGGATCTTCAAACACATATCCATACTTGACCCTAGACCTCCAAAAGGTCTTGGGGTGACCCCCAAACGGTCTTAAAACCGTTTAGGTGATCCCCAAATGGTCTTGAAACCGTTTGGGCTAATCAACCCAAAATCTCAAATCAACTCATTGAAATTTCAGCACTAATTTCAATTCGGGTTTGCCCAATTGATTAGCCTTCAACTCATGATTACTTGGTAATTAACCCATCAAATTTGGTGAGTCATTAACCAACATAATTAGGAACAGTAATATCAAACGGTCAACCCTTGGTCAACGCACTCAAATGGTTTTGAAACCGTTTGCTCAAAAAGGTCAAGTTAATCAGGTTGAAAATGAGCACTTAATCCAATTAGGTTTACCTAATTGATTAGCCTTCAACTCACGATTCCTTGGGAGTTAACCCATAACATATGGTGAGTCATTAACCAACATAATTAGGAACAATAATTCCAAACTGTCAACCCTTGGTCAACGCACTAAAACGGTTTTGAAACCATTTTCCCAAAAAGGTCAAGTTAATCAGTTTGAAAATCAGCACTTAATCCAATTAGGTTTACCTAATTGATTTGCCTTCAACTCACGATTCCTTTGGAGTTAATCCCTAAAATTTGTAGGGTTATCAAAAAAAATAATTATGAACAGGAATCCCAAACTGTTAACCCTTGGTCAACCATATCAAACGGTTTTGAAACCGTTTTCTCCCAAAGGGTTTGCAAACTGTTTGGTCACCAAACGGTTTGGTGAAACCGTTTGGTCCCAACTTCCAGACCGTTTGCCCAAGATATTTGGGGAGTTGTGTGCTTATGATGATGTAATCATCATCAAGCTTCGTCCCTGAAGTTCTAATAACTTCTGATTTCATTAATTAACCATTTTCAACCAGAAATTAATCAAGATAATGAAGAAATCATTGAAATTACAAGATTAATGGTTGAATAATAATGTAAAAGGGTTCAAGTTATAAAACCCACCTCCAATTGAGCTCCAAAGCTCAAAGATCACGGAAAAATTGTGAATGAAGCTCCCTTCACTATTCCAAGGGTCGTCCTCTAGCTTTGAGTGAAAAAAATTGGTTAGGATCGAAGAGGAGATCGAAATAGGAAGGAATCCATAATTTATTTTCGATTTCCACCATGGAATCAAGGAGAAATGAATCAAGAACCTTACCAACAGGTTGGGAGTCGTCCTCCTGCTCCTACCTATCTCCTTGGTCGGTTTTTCAAGCAAGGGGAAGAAGTAAATCTTAAAAGGCCTTGGTTTGGGCTTGGAAATGGCACTTTTATAAGGAAATTGATGAGAGAGAAAATGCCTTATAAAAAATTCATTTAATCCCAAAGATGTGGCCACCTCTTCCCCCTTATCTTCCTTAGGGATGAGGCTATCTTGTTTTACTTTTATCCCTCTCAATTATCCATGATTTAAAGAAAAGCAAATCAAGCACCTTAAATCATATTATATTAATATCCATATGTGAGTGGATATTTCTTTTTCTTATAAAATTGTGTGTGAGTTATCCACTCCCTTGGATATTTTCGTGGTCCTTGCAAAGATCAAGGATATCCACACACATATGATTTCAACCATTTAAATTTTGGTTGAAGGCCCTTTAATTAATACATTTATTTTTGCCCTAAATCGAATTAGGGTTTCAATTAGGCATTAATCTTGATTATTTTAATATCAAGATTTATCTCTCCTCCAACTTAATTCAAATGAGATGCCCCTCTCATTTTATTTGCTCTACATGATGCCAAGAAACATTAAGGACCTTATTGAAGTGGTAATTTGCATATCAAACCCTAGGTTTTGGGTAAATTGCACTTTACACCAAAACTAGGTTTTAATGCACAAACCTTGCTTTATCAGCTCTTCCTTGGTATTCAGGCTTCCATAAGCCATACCTCAGCATCATTTTCACTCTCATGATGCTTCACACATGAGGAACATATTATCATGCACAAATTTCACTTAAACCCCTCAACTTGGGTAATTTGCACTTTACCCCAAAATAAACAAAACATTGCTTCAACATTGTTCAAACATGACCAAAATTGAAACATAAGTTTCTCATGGGCCCTAATTACTTTTTCCCAAGATAAGATTAAGCATCTACTCAACATTATTAGACAAAACATCTAGGGTTAATTCATAACCCAGGTCAAGGGTGTTACAAATTATAAACCCCTAACAAGGATTTCGTCCTCGAAATCCCAAACAAGAAGAGGAACGTATTATTCATTAATCAGGCCCTCAAGTCTCCACATCTCATCTTAATGTTGTGGAGATATCATGAATTATGTAATTCACACATAGTTCCTTTCATTAATTCCTCTTTATTACTGTTTATGTTTATGCAAAGCATAAACCCCTAACATATGATGTCCATGTCATTGAAAGGAAGAAGCATAAAAGAACATACTTCAATAATCACTCAAGAATACTTATCAAAAGGAAAAACATATATATCTAACAAAGATAATTCACTTAGCAAACTCTATGTAATTGGGAAAGTTCACATAGTTCTTCCTATTAGTTAGGAATGTCACATAGCTTTTCCCTTTTTGGTTGGGAATGTCACATAGCTTTTCCCTTTTTGGTTGGGAATGTCACATAGCTTTTCCCTTTTTGGTTGGGAATGTCACATAGCTTTTCCCTTTTTGTTTAGGGTTGGAATTGCACAAAGCATCTTCCCTTATTGGAATTGCACAAAACATCTTCCTTTATTGGAATTGAACAAAACATCTTCCTTTATTGGAATTGCACAAAGCATCTTCCTTTACTGGAATTGCACAAAGCATCTTACTTTATTGGAATTGCATAAAGCATCTTCCTTTATTGGAATTGCACAAAGCATCTTCCCTTATTGGAATTGCACAAAGCATCTTCCCTTATTGGAATTGCACAAAGCATCTTCCTTTATTGGAATTGCACAAAGCATCTTCCTTTATTGGAATGGCACAAAGCATCTTCCTTTATTGGAATTGCACAAAGCATCTTCCTTTGTAATTGCACAAAGCATCTTCCTTTATTGGAATTGCACAAAGCATCTTCCTTTATTGGAATTGCACAAAGCATCTTCCTTTATTGATTCTGTAACATCCCTGACCTGGGTTATGAACTAACCCTAGGTGCTTTGCTTAATTATGTAATTAGATACTTGTGATTATCTTTTATTATGTAATTAAAGCTCCTAAGGAACATACATTTCCATTTATGTCCCTTTTGAACAATGTTATAATATTGTTTTGTAATACAGGGACCTATGTGCAAATTGCCCAATTAAAAGGAGTTAACTTGCAAATTGCACATGTTAAGATGTTCCTTTGGTGTTGAGACATCATAAGAATTAATATGATGAAGTATGATGGATTCTCCAAGCTTGGGCACCAAGATGCAGCTTGTGGAGCAATCCTTGTACTTAAAACTCTAGTTTTGGTGTAAAGTGCAATTTACCCACGATATGGGGTGAAACTTGTAAAATACACCTTCTAGAGTATCTTTTATGACTCTTGGCATCATTTATAGTAAGAATGATGAAGAGGTCACTTCAATTGAATAATTAAATAAGAATGATAACCCTTATAAATTAAATAATCAAGTTATAAGCCTAATAACCCTTCTATATGTGCAACTTAGTAAGAAGTTGGCTTTCTTCACCTTTAGACCTTGGGTTTAAGATGAGTTTTTCTTAAGTATGGAAGGGAGAAACGTGGCTTAGAAGAAGGGAAGGACCTAGATGAGAAATGGAGAAACGAGTTGTCCTTATGTTGGAATTTCACCCAAAGTATATATACACCTTTTCTCACTTAGCAAGGATCGTTTCCTTCACTTCCTTTCTTATCCCCTTGCTTAGACCGACTTATAACAGAGATCTGGAGAAGAGTAGAACGGCCAAGCAGTTCTAGGTAAGCTTTGATCATCATCTTGCTCGAATTCATGGAGGAAGTGGAGTTACAAGGTTGGTTTTATAGTTTTCTTACTTAGCTTTCTCTTTCTAGCCATCTTTTCCCAACCTTTCCTTGGAGAAACACCCTTGGCCGACCTGTGGAGCTCAATACACCATTAAAGACTTGAATCTTGGAAGCTTGGAGCTCAAGGAACGACCTTAAGGTGGGTTGTATAACTCTAAACCTTTTTCTTTCTTATGCATATCTTTGTACTTGCAAAAGTAGCTTGTTCTTGTTTTCCCCATCCTTTCTTGCTTTCCTGCAACTAAAACTACGAAGAACAGACCTTGATCTGGAGGTAGAAGAATATGGGCATGATTACCAATGTTACTTTATCAAACGGTCATGTTTCCCCCCCTTTGGCCAAACGGTTTGGGGCAAACAGTTTGCCAAACCTTTTGAAGGGCAAACGGTTTCACAAGGTCGGTTGGAGAAAATGGTCTCCAAGACCGTTTGAGGGCGTTGACCAAGCGTTGACCATTTGGGATTTATGTTCATAATTATGTAGGATAATTACCCACCAAATTTGAGGGGTTAACCCCAAAGGAATTGTAGGTTGAAGGCCAATCAATTAGGCAAATCGAATTGAATTAAATGCTGATTTCCAATCTGATTAACTTGAAATTTTTGGGCAAACGGTCTCAAGACCGTTTGAGTGCATTGACCAGGCATTGACCATTTGGTATTACTGTTCCTAACTATGGGTTATAATTACCCACCATATTTGATAGGTTAACTCCCAAGGAATCATGAGTTAAAGGCTAAACAATTAGGCAATTGAATTGAATTAAGTGCTGATTTTCCAATCTGATTAATTGAACTTTTTGGGCAAACGGTCTCAAGACCGTTTGAGTGCGTTGACCAAGTGTTGACCGTTTGGTATTACTGTTCCTAATGATGGGGTCTAATTACCCACCAAATTGATAGGTTAACTCCCAAGGAATCATGAGTTAAAGGCTAAAACATCAGGCAATCGAATTGAATTAAGTGCTGATTTTCCAATCTGATTAATTGAACTTTTTGGGCAAACGGTCTCAAGACTGTTTGAGGGCATTGACCAAGCGTTGACCGTTTGGGATTCCTGTTCATAATCATGTTAGTTAATAACCCTCCAAATTTGAGGGATTAACTCCAAAGTAATCGTGAGTTGAAGGCTAATCAATTATGTAAACCCTAATTGGATTAAGTGCTGACTTTCAACTTGATTAATATGACTTTTTGGGTTTTCTTGCCCAAACGGTCTCAAGACCGTTTGGAGGTCTAGGGTTGGATATGGTTAAGTGTTTGAAGGACAAAAGATATGGTGTTAACCCTAATCGGCTAAGTGTTGGTTTTGCATTAGATTGAGTTGATTATTTGGGGTTGATTGGCCCAAACGGTCACAAGACCATTTGGGGATCACCCAAATGGTCTCAAGACCGTTTGGAGGTCTGGGGTCAAGTATAGTTGACCAATTGAAGGTCCAAAGGTACACAATTACAAAACAATCAATTGCTGATTTGATGATCAACTCAATAGCTCAAACCCTAATGATTTTTCACTAGAATCCAAGGGTTGGGTGAGCCAAACGGTCTCAAGATCGTTTGGAACTCATCCAAATGGTCTCAAGACCGTTTGGAGGTCACCCAAGACCGTTTGGAGGTCTAGGGGTAAGTATGGTTAAGTAATTGATGATCCAATGATACTAAGTTGGAATGTAGTCAATTGTTGTTTTGGTGATCAATCCAATGATACAAACCTTAATTGGTTGACTTGGATTTTGATGATATGATGGGAAAACGGACTCAAGACCGTTTGGAGTTCATCCAAACGACCTCAAGACCGTTTGGGGTCAGGTCATATCCCAATTGAATGATGGTTCAATAGGTTCAAATCAATTAAACCCACATTGAAATATGTTGAAGGGTTATTGATTCCAATCCCTAATTCAAGTGAGTTAAACCCTAATTGATGGTCAATTGAGGGTCAAGTGAGGGACAAATCAGTTGAGGGTTGACCTATTAAACTCAATTAAGGTATGAGTATAGGTCCAATTGATGATTGGTTCCATGAATTCAATAATTGAAGGAATCAACATTGGAAACCCTAATTCAATTGGATACCTTATGATGTGGAGGTCCAATGTGATTGAATCTTTGAGAATTAAGATGATAAATGTTCTATTGATCCAACAATGATTAGTAATGATAATTAATGAAGGAACGAAGGTTGAAACCCTAATAACACACTATGTTGTTTATAGGATTAATATCTTGATACACTATGTTGACCATAGTAGTATGTACTTGATTGAAGGGTTGATGTGACCTAATCAATTTGAAAGAATGAGAAATTAGAATACATATATATATACATATATAAATATGAGTCATGTAATGATCTCATGTAGCACGACCGTGCAAGGGAGCATGGCCGTGGTATCCTTAGCTTGCACGACCGTGCAAGGGAGCACGGCCGTGGTAGCCTTACTTTGTACAACCGTGCAACGTGGCACGGCCGTGGTGTCCTTTAAAGAAATTGAAAAGTTTTGGTATTGTGCTAACATTGTTATATATGCATGTCCTTATTTGTATAAGTCATACAGGTTGATATTATGAGGTGATCATAGCCAGGTATGAGTTATGATGTCATATCCCTTGACAACAATTATAAGATTTTAGAGTAATGATATATGAAAAGTATATACATTGCTTCAATCAAGGTCATGTTGTTAGATGACTTGTTGTTTATATGTCACTTGGTAGCAAGTGTTATGATAATCTGAGGGTTTGAATAACCACTCTCCTGAACCACAATGATGAGATGGTTAGGGATTGATATCCCAAGGTTCACAATATGTGATGTGAACTTGATACAATAGTACCTTTTCTTTATAGCAATTGTTTTATTGGGTTATGTCTGAACATGTCTGATGCTAAAGAATGTTGTAAGGTACTTAACTAATCAAGTATAATGATATCAAGTAGAGCCCTAACCATAGATCCATCATTGTCAGAAAATATATGATGGTGAAATAGGTTTTTCTAAGGAAACTCCTGGAGCACATACTTTTGAGTATGTGGGGGTAATGGACGTGAATATCCTTACGTCCTAATGTTGGATATGATTGGAGATGTATCATTAATCTCTCAGTCCTTCATTATATGATTGTGCTGGGAAGATGTATCACTAATCTGCCGTTGATTTTGTTAATGCCGCATCGATGTGAGATAAACAAGAAATCCCTCGATGGTGAAGAGAGTACAGAATGCCACTGTAGCTCTGAATAGCAAAGTTGCCAGAATACCCTAGAAAGCTATTGTAGCAGTGACACGAGATGTCCTGCATATCGATCCTCATACTGACTGAGGAGTGATGAGGTCATAGGAATCCAGCTCTCCTGATGACCTAGGTATGGTACCGATTGCGATCTAAGGATGGTCAGTTGGAGCATGAGAGGTGTAACTCATCTCCTCAGGGCATAAATATGTTTGTAAAATGTAATCAGCCGCATAGCATAATTGCTTAGATGAAACTACGAGAAATAATGATTGACTATACATTGTTATAGTGATCTAGTTAAATAACTAGTACACATGCTTTTCATATTCCTCATTATTATATGCCTGATCTTTCAATTAAGCTATAATTGAAATGATTGCTCATAAGGATATTGTTTCACTTAGTTTATATAATGTTACCTACTGTTGAATGTTATAATCCTACTATTTATGTTGTTCTACTTTTTCATAACAAAGCTTCTGGTGGAGAGTTAGAACTCTCGCTGGGACAATTATTTAAATTGTCTCACTCCCATGGGTTTCAACTTTTAGGAAGACGCCGAGGACGAAGGAACCCATCAGTGGGTGAGCAGCAACAACAGCAGTCTCAGGGACAACAGTGATCCTCAGGTGGAGACACTGTCTGTCATGTTGTGTAAATAGTATGTCCTTTGTCGTCTCTGTACTCTCAGGTCCTAGGAGTCTGTATATCTGAGATTTTGGCATGATGCCTCAAGATTTTATATCTTACCTTGTACAATTAACAAGGTGGGTTTTGTTGTAATGCTCGAGATGTGTTTATTACAGAGATGTATCAATGGATCAGTTTGTAAATGACCTATCATGTTGTTTATGAAAGAGTTTTTATCTTTCGAAGATCTCATTACAAAAGTTTTAAATTTTTAGTGATTTTTGATAATTCCACTACTAATCGCTTCCGCATTCGTAAATTGGATTGTCAGTTTGGTGTCAGTCGTTTCAAGTGGTATCAGAGCTCTAGGTTCGCTGAGTCTACAGAGACATAGGACTTAGGATGTCGAGTCTATTCTTAGTGTTTTCCAGTATATCTAATAGTGTCTTCTGCTCCTCAGGAGAAGAAGATAAGTAAGGATGTCTAGACCACATGAGGAGTATGTGGCAGAGAGTAGTGTCGCTGCACCCTGAGCAGGTGCAAGGAACCCGGAGATAGAGCAACCTGTACCTGAACCACCTTTGGAGCCACCCCAGTTCAACCCAGTGGACATGGGAAACCCAGCCATTCAGACCATGTTTGGGCAGTTTATGACTTGCCATGACACACATCACAGATAGGATACCTATGCCTGCACCTAGGGCACCTACCCATCCGGAAGGACAAGGAATCGGCAAGACGTTTGAAAGATTACGTCGAGTCGAAGCAACTGAGTACTTTGGAACAGCTGATCCGACAGATGCCGACCTGTGGTTAACTGAGTTGGAGAAGGCCTTTAGAATCATGAACATCTCTGAAGCTGAGAAGGTTATACATGCTGTCTATCTTCTCAAAGGGAGTGCGGGCCACTGGTGGGCCATGGAAGAGCAGAAGAGGCCTGGTGTGGAGATTGCCTGGGAAGTCTTTCGTCGGGAATTTATAAATAGATATTTCCCTAAGAGGTTCCTGGACGAGAAAATCTCTCAGTTCGAGAGGTTGAGGCAAGGATTGATGAACATTAGTGAATATGAAGCTAAGTTCATGGAGTTGCTGCGGTTTTGTCCACACATGGCTGCTACAGATGAAGAAAGGATTAGACGGTTCGAGAAAGGGTTGAATGCCGAGTTGACTACTCCCGTCTCTGCCCTAGAGAATCGGGAAAGGTTTTCTACCTTCGTTGAGTCAGTCCGAAGGATAGAGAGATCCGTAGAAGAGAAGAGGCAAACCCATAAGAGATATCCCCAGTTCCAAGGATCTTCATCTAGAGACTTCAAGAAGCCTAGATTTTCTGCACCTACACCACCACCTAGACCTAGTGCTTAGACACAGTGGACACCGAGTAGAGGTAGAGGACGAAGCCTACCACTACAAGGGGCTCGCAGTTCAGCATCTATGTCGGTTACAGGACCACCCAGACCACAACAACTGAACAAAAGTTGTTACATATGTGAAAAAATGGGACATTTGATGAAGGATTGTAGAGACAGAGACATGAGTGTGACTCAACCTCAGAGGCAGAATCAACAAGGATCTCAAAGGCGACAGTTTCTAGGTAATGCTAGAGGATGTGGGCAAGCATCCCAAGTTGGATCATCGGCATCTAGTCATCAAGCACCAAATCAACCACAGGTGACGGCGAGATTCTACGTGATGAATCCACCTGATGCAGTTATCAACCCTAGGGTTATGGCAGGTCAGATGGAATTGTTATATTCTGATATGTCTACATCTTGTGTTGTATCTGTTTTGATTGATCCGGGTGCTATGCACTCTTTTATCACTCGAAAAGTGATTCGTAACTGCAATATGACAATCAGTCATAGGTCAGATAGCTTGTTGCTTGAGACTCCGTTGAGAGGGTCTGTTGTGTTGCAGGAGGTTTGCTCTCCCTGCATCCTTTTCTTTTCTGAACATCGCACTCAAGTGGATTTAATACCACTTGGCATGCAAGGATTTGATATAATCCTTGGAATGGATACCTTGGAAAGGTATAAGGTTGTTTTGGATTGTGAATCCAAGCAAGCTGTGTTTGCTGATGAAAGCGACACATGGATCTTTCAAGGAGAGAGAAAGATTCTACCCACCTGTCTTGTGTCATCTATGGTTGCTGAGAAGTTGATGAGGCAGGGATGTTATGCATTCTTGGCCCATGTGGTAGATACTACCATGGAAAGTCCTAACCCTGCCAAAGTTCCTATAGTCAGGGAATTTGAAGATGTATTTCCTGAAGAACTTCTAGGTGTACCACCGCCACGGGAAATTGATTTTGAAATCAATTTGATCCTCGACACAAAACATATAGCACAAACACCGTATAGGATGGCGCCTGCTGAGATGGCGGAACTCAAGAAACAACTGCAAGAGTTGCTTGAGAAAGGATTCATCCGACCGAGTACCTCACCTTGGGGTGCTGCGGTACTCTTTGTTAAAAAGAAAGAAGAATTGATGCGGTTATGCATTGATTACAGACAACTAAACAAAGTGACAATAAAGAATAAGTATCCTCTGCCGAGGATTGATGATCTTTTTGACCAGTTGCGTGGTGCAACCATCTTCTCAGAGATAGATTTGAGGTCAGGATATCATCAACTCCGTATTAAGGGTAGTGACATACCCAAGTCTGCCTTTAGGACAAGGTATGGTCACTATGAGTTCACAGTTATGTCGTTTGGACTAACTAATGCACCAGCTGCATTTATGGAACTCATGAATAGAATCTTCCAACCATTCCTCGATCAATGTGTTGTTGTCTTTATAGATGACATTCTGATCTATAGTAGAGATGCTCAGCAGCATGAACAACATCTTCGTCAGGCTCTAATTTTGCTAAGAGAACATAAGCTATACGCTAAGTTTAGCAAGTGTGAGTTCTGGTTACCGGAAGTATCTTTCCTTGGACATGTGATATCTGCCTCGGGTATTCGTGTTGACCCTAAAAATGTAGAATCTGTCCTACAATGGGAACAGCCGAAGACATTGATAGAAATCTTTAGTTTCTTAGGGTTGGCTGGCTATTACCGAAGGTTTATAAAGAACTTCAGTTCCATAGCCCTACCTTTGAAAAAGTTGACCCGGAATGATATTCCTTTTGTTTGGAGTGATAAGTGTCAGCAATCATTCCAGTTGCTGAAGGAGAGGTTGACAAGTGCACATGTACTTGTGTTACCTGAGCAAGGCAAAGGATACATAGTTTTCTGTGATGCCTCCAAGAATGGACTCGGATGTGTGTTGATGCAGGATAAACAAGTAATTTCTTTTGCTTCTCGACAACTTAAGAAACACGAGGAGAATTATCCGACACACGATCTAGAGCTAGCTTCTGTGGTTCATGCCTTGAAGATCTGGAGACACTATCTCTATGGAGAGACATTCCAGATCTTCACTGATCATAAGAACCTTAAGTATATCTTCTCTCAGCACGAACTTAACATGAGGCAACGACGCTAGATGGAGTTAATCAAAGACTACGATTGTACAATTTATTACCATCCAGGAAAGGCCAATGTAGTTGCAGATGCTTTGAGTAGGAAATCAGCAACACCAACCTTAGATAGGGTACAACTAAACTCTTTAGTATGCTCTAGGAGAGATATGCTTATCTCCTTAAGGCAAGACAATGTACAATTGAAGGTGTCATTGTTAGCTGGGTTGTTAGCTAAGATGCATATAAAACCTACTCTGAGAGAGCAGATTAAGGAGGCACAGCAAGTTGATGCTGCAATTCAGCAGATCAGATCGGAGTTTGGTGATGAGAAATGAGATGGTTTCCATGACTCAGATGATCAAGTAGCATGTTATCATGGAAGGATGATAGTACCAGATGTGGATAATTTGAGAAAGTTAGTTCTGGAAGAAGCTCATTCTTCGATGTATGCTATGCATCCAGGGAGCACCAAGATGTATCGAAACTTGCGGCCTGGGATGAAGAAGGACGTTGCTGAGTTTGTTATGCGGTGTCCTATGTGTCAGCAAGTTAAAGCTGAACACCAGAAGCCTGCAGGAACAATGCAACCTTTACCCATACCACAGTGGAAATGGGATCACATAACTATGGACTTTGTTGTTGGCCTACCAAGGACAAACAAAGGACATGATTCCATTTGGGTAATAGTTGATAGGTTGACAAAGACAGCGCATTTCTTACCTGTCAAAACAACCTATTCTACTGAGAAGTTAGCACAGTTGTATGTTGAAGAGATAGTGCGATTGCACAGAGTTCCTGTCACTATAGTATCAGATAGAGGTCCTCAGTTTACGAGTCATTTTTGGGAGCGACTACACAAAGCCCTAGGTACCCAGTTAAGGTTTAGTACAGCCTTTCATCCTCAGACTGATGGACAGTCGGGAAGGACTATATAGACCTTAGAGGACTTGCTGAGAGCATGTGTTCTTCAGTTTACATGGAGTTGGGATCTACACTTAAGCTTGATAGAGTTTGCCTACAACAATAGCTATCATCATAGCATTGACATGGCACCTTATGAAGCTTTATATGGTAGACATTGTAGATCACCCTTATGTTGGTATGAAACCGGTGAATATCAACTGTTAGGTCCTGATCTTGTTCAGCAGACCACAGAAAAGATCAAAGTAATACAACAACAGATCAAGACTGCACAAGATAGGCAGAAATCTTATGCTGACAAGCGTCGTAGACCCTTGGAGTTCCAGGTTGGAGATAGAGTGTATCTCAAGGTCTCACCTTGGAAGGGAGTTCTGAGGTTTGGAAGGAAAGGAAAGTTAGCTCCTAGGTTTATGGGGCCTTATCCAATCATTGAACATATTGGAAAAGTAGCCTATAAACTAGAGTTGCCACCAGAGTTACAAATGTTACACCCTGTGTTTCACATTTCTATGCTGAGGAAATGTCACCCTGATACTGAGTCAGTTCTACAACCTATGGAGGTATAATTGAATGATGACATATCTTATGAGGAAGGACCAGTGTCAATCCTTGATAAAAGAATTAAAAAGATGAAAAAGAAAGACATAAATCTTGTGAAAGTCCTCTGGAATCACCATGGTGTTGAAGAAGCCACATGGTAAATAGAGGAAGAGATGAGAAGGAAATACCCTACTCTTTTCTCTTAATATGTTTTGTTGATTTCGGGGACGAAATCCTTGTAAGGGGTGGATAATTTGTAACATCCCTGACCTAGGTTATGAACTAACCCTAGGTGCTTTGCTTAATTATGTAATTAGATACTTGTGATTATCTTTTGGTATGTAATTAAAGCTCCTAAGGAACATACATTTCCATTTCTGTCCCTTTTGAACAATGTTGTAATATTGTTTTGTAATACAGGGACCTATGTGCAAATTGCCCAATTAAAAGGAGTTAACTTGCAAATTGCACATGTTAAGATGTTCCTTTGGTGTTGAGACATCATAAGAATTAATATGATGAAGTATGATGGATTCTCCAAGCTTAGGCACCAAGATGCAGCTTGTGGAGCAATCCTTGTACTTAAAACTCTAGTTTTGGTGTAAAGTGTAATTTACCCATGATATGGGGTGCAACTTGTAAAATACACCTTATAGAGTATCTTTTATGACTCTTGGCATCATTTAGAGTACGAATTATGAAGAGTTCACTTCAATTGAATAATTAAATAAGAATGATAACCCTTATAAATTAAATAATCAAGTTATAAGCCTAATAACCCTTCTATATGTGCAACTTAGTAAGAAGTTGGCTTTCTTCACCTTTAGACCTTGGGTTTAAGATGAGTTTTGCTTAAGTATGGAAGGGAGAAACGTGTCTTAGATGAAGGGAAGGACCTAGATGAGAAATGGAGAAACAAGTTGTCCTTATGTTGGAATTTCACCCAAAGTATATATACACCTTTTCTCACTTAGCAAGGATCGTTTCCTTCACTTCCTTTCTTATCCCCTTGCTTAGACCGACTTAGGACAGAGCTCTGGAGAAGAGGAGAATGGTCAAGCAGTTCTAGGTAAGCTTTGATCATCATCTTGCTCGAATTCATGGAGGAAGTGGAGTTACAAGGTTGGTTTTATAGTTTTCTTACTTAGCTTTCTCTTTCTAGCCATCTTTTCCCAACCTTTCCTTGGAGAAACACCCTTGGCCGACCTGTGGAGCTCAAGACACCATTAAATACTTGAATCTTGGAAGCTTGGAGCTCAAGGAACGACCTTAAGGCGGGTTTTATAACTCTAAACCTTTTGCTTTCTTATGCATATCTTTGTACTTGCAAAAGTAGCTTGTTCTTCTTTTCCCCATCCTTTCTTGCTTTCCTGCAACTAAAACCACGAATAACAGACCTTGATCTGGAGGTAGAAGAAGATGGGCATGATTACCAATGTTACTTTATCAAACGGTCCTGTTCCCCCCCCCCCTTTGGGCAAACGGTTTGGGGCAAACGGTTTGCCAAACCGTTTGAAGGGCAAACGGTTTCACAAGGTCGGTTGAATAAAACGGTCTCCAAGACCGTTTAAGGGCGTTGACCAAGCGTTGACCATTTGGGATTTCTGTTCATAATTATGTAGGCTAATGACCCACCAAATTTGAGGGGTTAACTTCAAAGGAATCGTAGGTTGAAGGCCAATCAATTAGGCAAATCGAATTGAATTAAATGATGATTTCCAATCTGATTAACTTGAACTTTGTGGGCAAACGGTCTCAAGACCGTTTGAGTGCGTTGACCAAGCATTTACCATTTGGGATTACTGTTCCTAATGATGGGATCTAATTACCCACCAAAATTTATAGGTTAACTTCCAAGGAATGATGAGTTAAAGGCTAAACAATTAGGCAATCGAATTGAATTAAGTGCTGATTTTCCAATCTGATTAATTGAACTTTTTGGGCAAACGGTCTCAAGACCGTTTGAGTTCGTTGACCATGGGTTGACCGTTTGGGATTACTATTCTTAATGATGGGGTCTAATTACCCACCAAATTTGATAGTTTAACTCCCAAGGAATCATGAGTTAAAGGCTAAACAATTAGGCAATCGAATTGAATTAAGTGCTGATTTTCCAATCTGATTAATTGAACTTTTTGGGCAAACGGTCTCAAGACCGTTTGAGGGCATTGACAAAGCCTTGAACGTTTGGGATTCCTGTTCATAATCATGTTAGTTAATAACCCTCCAAATTTGAGGGATTAACTCCAAAGGAATCGTTAGTTGAAGGCTAATCAATTATGTAAACCCTAATTGGATTAAATGCTGACTTTCAACTTGATTAATATGACTTTTTGGGTTTTCTTGCCCAAACGGTCTCAAGACCATTTGGGGATCACCCAAACGGTCGCAAGACCGTTTGGAGGTCACCCAAGACCGTTTGGAGGTCTAGGTTTGTATATGGTTAAGTGTTTGAAGGACAAAAGATATGGTGTTAACCCTAATCGGCTAAGTGTTGGTTTTGCATTGGATTGAGTTGATTGTTTGGGGTTGATTGGCCCAAACGGTCTCAAGACCGTTTGGGGATCACCCAAACGGTCTCAAGACCATTTGTAGGTCACCCAAGACCGTTTGGAGGTCTGGGTTCAAGTATAGTTGACCAATTGAAGGTCCAAAGGTACACAATTACAAAACAATCAATTGCTGATTTGATGATCAACTCAATAGCTCAAACCCTAATGATTTTTCACTAGAATCCAAGGGTTGGGTGATCCAAACGGTCTAAAGACCGTTTAAAACTCATCCAAACGGTCTCAAGACCGTTTGGAGGTCACCCAAGACCGTTTGGAGGTCTAGGGGTAAGTATGGTTAAGTAATTGATGATCCAATGATACTAAGTTGGAATGTAGTCAATTGTTGTTTTGCTGATCAATCCAATGATCCAAACCTTAATTGGTTGACTTGGATTTTGATGATATGATGGGCAAACGGTCTCAAGACCGTTTTGAGGTCATCCAAACGACCTCAAGACCGTTTGGGGTCAGGTCATGTCCCAATTGAATGATGGTTCACTAGGTTCAAATCAATTAAACCCACATTGAAATATGTTGAAGGGTTATTGATTCCAATCCCTAATTCAAGTGAGTTAAACCCTAATTGATGGTCAATTGAGGGTCAAGTGAGGGACAAATCAGTTGAGGGTTTACCTATTAAACTCAATTAAGGTATGAGTATATGTCCAATTGATGATTGGTTCCACGAATTCAATAATTGAAGGAATCAACATTGGAAACTCTAATTCAATTGGATACCTTATGAAGTGGAGGTCCAATGTGATTGAATCTTTGAGAATTAATATGATGAATGTTCTATTGATCCAACAATGATTAGTAATGATAATTAATGAAGGAACAAAGGTTGAAACCCTAATAATACCTAAGTGATTAGAACCAATTAAAGGGAGAATTCTTAATTGTTTATAGGATTAATAGCTTGATACACTATGTTGACCATAGTAGTATGTACTTGATTGAAGGGTTGATGTGACCTAATCAATTTGAAAGAATGAGAAATTAGAATACATATATATATGTACATATATAAATATGAGTCATGTAATGATCTCCTGTAGCACGACCGTGCAAGGGAGCACGGCCGTGGTATCCTTAGCTTGCACGACCGTGCAAGGGAGCACAACCGTGGTAGCCTTACTTTGCATGACCGTGCAAGGTGGCACGGCCGTGGTGTCCTTTAAAGAAATTGAAAAGTTTTGGTATTGTGCTAACATTTTTATATATGCATGTCCTTATTTGTATAAGTCATACAGGTTGATATTATGAGGTGATCATAGCCAGGTATGAGTTATGATGTCATATCCCTTGAAAACAATTATAAGCTTTTAGAGTAATGATATATGAAAAGTATATACATTGCTTCAATCAAGGTCATGTTGTTAGATGACTTGTTGTTTATATGTCACTTGGTAGCAAGTGTTATGATAATCTGAGGGTTTGAATAACCACTCTCCTGAACCACAATGATGAGATGGTTAGGGATTGATATCCCAAGGTTAACAATATGTGATGTGAACTTGATACAATAGTACCTTTTCTTTATAGCAATTGTTTTATTGGGTTATGTCTAAACATGTCTGATGCTAAAGAATGTTGTAAGGTACTTAACTAATCAAGTATAATGATATCAAGTAGAGCCCTAACCATAGATCCATCATTGTCAGAAAATATATGATGGTGAAACAGGTTTTTCTAAGGAAACTCCTGGAGCACATACTTTTGTGTATGTGGGGGTAATGGACGCGAATATCCTTACGTCCTAATGTTGGATATGATTAGAGATGTATCATTAATCTCTCAGTCCTTCATTATATGATTGTGCTGGGAAGATGTATCACTAATCTCCCGTTGATTTTGTTAATGCCGCATCGATGTGAGATAAACAAGAAATCCCTCGATGGCGAAGAGAGTACAAAATGCCACTGTAGCTCTGAATAGAGAAGTTGCCAGAATACCCTGGAAAGCTATTGTAGCAGTGACACGAGATGTCCTGCATATCGATCCTCATACTGACTGAGGAGTGATGAGGTCATAGGAATATGGCTCTCCTGATGACCTAGGTATGGTACCGATTGCGATCTAAGGATGGTCGGTTGGAGCATGAGAGGTGTAACTCATCTCCTCAGGGCATAAATATGTTTATAAAACGTAATCAGCCGCATAGCATAATTGCTTAGATGAAACTACGAGAAACAATGATTGACTATACATTGTTATAGTGATCTAGTTAAATAACTAGTACACATGCTTTTCATATTCCTCATTATTATATGCCTGATCTTTCAATTAAGCTATAATTGAAATGATTGCTCATAAGGATATTGTTTCACTTAGTTTATATAATGTTACCTGCTGTTGAATGTTATAATCCTACTATTTATGTTGTTCTCCTTTTTCATAACAAAGCTTCTGGCGGAGAGTTATAACTTTCGCTGGGACAATTATTTAAATTGTCTCACTCCCGTGGGTTTCAACTTTTAGGAAGACGTCGAGGACAAAGGAACCCATCAGTGGGTGAGCAGCAACAACAGCAGTCTCAGGGACAACAGTGATCCTCAGGTGGAGACACTGTCTGTCATGTTGTGTAAATAGTATGTCTCGTGTCATCTCTGTACTCTCAGGTCCTAGGAGTCTGTATATCTGAAATTTTGGCATGATGCCTCGAGATTTTATATCTTACCTTGTACAGTTAACAAGGTGGGTTTTGTTGTAATGCTCGAGATGTGTTTATTACAGAGATGTATCAATGGATCAGTTTGTAAATGACCTATCATGTTGTTTATGAAAGAGTTTTTATCTTTCGAAGATCTCTTTACAAAAGTTTTAAATTTTTAGTGATTTTTGATAATTCCGCTGCTAATCGCTTCCGCATTCGTAAATTGGATTGTCAGTTTGGTGTCAGTCATTTCAGATTCCATATTTGTTATTTCATGATACTCATTAGATTGTATCAGAATGACTACTTGATCAGAGCAATCAAAAATATACCAATCTAAGAGTTTCCATACTCACCTTATCATCAATAGTTGTATACCTGGCCAGGGTATATAAGTATTGGGAGATTAGGTAGTATGCACTTTATTTGCTATCATATTCCTCATTTTTCATTATCACTTGGATAAGAGAGATTATAAAGCATTTTTAAGGAATACTGCAAAATTGTAAATTATCATCTTCCTTGTGTCCTTATAGGACTAATCAAAGGAATTCAAAAACAACTACTTTCATACCCTTAGCACATAGAATCATAAATTGAAATATCAGAATAACTTTATTTCCTCTGACCTGCCTGGGACGTCTGTCCACGTCCTCTATTGTTATTAGGAAGTTGCCTCCTTTGTGATCCTTGCTGACTCTACCCCTGAGGTTGAGTCATTATTGAATTCCCATATGGACAATCCCTTGCTGGATGTCCCTATTGTCTACATTGATAGCAGACCCTGGTTGCAAAATAGGGTCGGTGATATCCAGTTCCTGATGTTGATGCTATACCGGGGGCTCTTCTTGGAACATTACTATGATCCCTATCCCCACTTGGCATCCATTGTGTATGGGTATGGAATCTTGATGATGCCGCCGATGTAGAAAATCTCAGTTTCTTAAAACTTTCGGACCTTTTTCCTTGAGACTAGGTGTACACTTTCTTGTCACTAGTCTGTCGTTTCTTAATTTTAGACCTCTCTATCCTCCTTACCGACTCCACAAAGGTGGCAAATCTTTCCCTGTTCTCTAAAGCAGACATAGGAGTGGTTAGTTCAGCGTTCAACCCCTTCTCAAAATGCCGAATTCTTTCCTCATCACTAACTGCCATTTGCAGACAAAACTGCAACAACTCCATGAACTTAGCCTCATATTCGCTAACGTTCATCTGTCCTTGTTTGATCCTCTCAAATTGGGAGATCTTCTCATCTAGATACGTTTTAGGGAAGTATCTACTGATGAATTCTCGTCGAAATACCTCCCATCCAATTTCTTCACCTAGTCTCTTATCTTCCTCTATCATCCACCAATGACCAACACTTCCTTTTAATAGATATACAACATGTCTTACTTTTTCAGCTTCAGGAATATCAAGGATCCTAAAAGCCTTTTCCAGCTCTGTCACCCACAGATCAGCATCTGCTGGATCAGATGTACCAGCATAATCTATGGCTCCAACCCGGCGAAGTCTCGCAAAAGTCTTGCCGGCTCCATAACCCTTATAATGGGTTGGTACCCTAGGTGCAGGTGGTGGCATCGTGTCTACCGTATGTGTCATGGCTGTCAGGAATTTCTCAAAAAGAGCATGAAGGGCTGGATTTTCTATCACAGCTGGGTCAATCTGAGGTTGTTCACGTGCAGGCCCTTCCCTATCCTGGTCTCTTGCACCTCCTCCTGGTGCAGCAGTACTTCCCTTAGTAGCATGTTATTCATGTTGTCTAGACATTTTCAAGTTCTTCTTCTCCTATGTGAGGAGAAGATACTATCAGATAAACTGGAAAACAATTAGAACAAACTTTACAACCTTAGTCCTATGTCTCTGTAGACTCAGCGAACCTATAGCTCTGATACCACTAAATTGTTGCATACAACTCATAAAAACATAATTAACTAATGCGGAAGCGTTCATCAAGCAGCGGATTAGCAAAAATCACTAAAAATTAAAACTTTTTGCAAAGGGATCCACATATAGTAAATCTTTTTCTTCAAGAGACAAAGTATAACACATTTACTTTTTGGATCAAAGATACATATCATGCATCATCTCTTTCTGAGAATTACAAGCATCAGCTGACCTGTTAAGCTAAACATAGGTAGTATAAAATATCGAGACACTGATCCAAAATCTCGAAAGCACTAACTACTACTCTGAGGACCTGAGAGTACAGAGACGACACATAGGACTCTATATACAACTATACATGTCATGACAACCAATGTCTCCACCCGAGACTTCACTGTTGTCCCTTACTGCTACTGTTGTTCTTCACCTACTGAAGGATTCCTGTCTCCTCGTCCGCGTCCACCTAAAAATGTGGTTCCCACGGGGGTGAGACAATTATAAAAATTGCCCCAGCGAGAGTTATAACTCTCCGCCAGAAACATTATTATTGCATCTTAAGAAGATATATATGAACAGGGTAATCATATTTATTTGACAGCAGATATTTTAATGTCTAACAGATTAGAACATTATTCTATATCAGAAGCATTGCAACTATAACTTGGTAGAATCAACATGTCACTTATTCTTTAATGAGTATGAAGAACATGTATAACATCTATTCAAACTACATGATCATTACCACTGCATTAACTCTTTTCAGGCTTAGATCATATATATAAAGCCTAGCATTATCATTGTGGAGACATGGCCCGTAGCCATACTCTTTTCATAAAGTGTTGGGATCTTAATCCCTCATTTCAACACTGGGAATTATCATCCCTTCACAATTTCAATACCATAACCATGAAATCCTGGGTATTCAAACCCTTAGCTCATCACCTGAGCATTGTTATCACTTTCTCAGGTAACTAACACCTTTAGGTCATCTGATCAAGGTAAATATGGTACTTGCTACACAAGCATCCATCATGGCACTTGAGGCCCATTAACTCTCTTGCCACCTCTTACCAGGCACAAGGTATATTATGGCACACAAGGCCCAATAAACAAATTCAAACAAAATAACACATCATAGCCCATACCTGGTTATGCTCATCATCTCATGATACCTGCATGGTTAGCACATATGATAACAGTACATTAATTATCTATCAATACCATGCAAAACAAATGTATCATTATTTCAAGAGTATCACCCTTATTCCTTTATCAGGATTAGGGTTTTCCATCATATATCTCATGTATCCTTCATACAATTATATTGGACTTATAACACATCAAGGTATATGACCATATTAGGTCACTATCAATCATCTCCAAGTCCATCATGGAGCACCACGGTCGTGCAACCAGGAACGGCCGTGCAAAGAAAGTCACAACGGCCGTGCTACCTTGCACGGTCGTGCAAAGTGAATCCACCACGACCGTGCTACCTTGCACGGTCGTGCAAAGGGAAGTTACCACGGCCGTGCTACCTTGCATGGTCGTGCTACAGGAGTTCACCTCATGAATCATATTCAAGTATGAATTCTATTCTCTCATTAGGGATTAGGGTTTCACATACCATCTCCCTTCTTTAGAATAGAGATTGCATATAGCATCACCCTTCATTAGGGTTTCATATCACATTGCCCATAATTAGGGTTTACTAATCATTCCCAATTAGAGTTTCTCATGAAATCACCCTCAATTAGGGTTTCACATGGATACACCCTCAACTAGGGTTTCACTTGGATACACCCTCAACTAGGGTTTCACTTGGATACATCCTCAACTAGGGTTTCACTTGGATACACCCTCAACTAGGGTTTACTATTCATCCTGAATAGTAATTTCATATGTAGACAACCTCTTATTAGGGTTATACATGGAATCTGCCTCAATTAGGGTTTACATCATGTATTGGATCCATGCATTTGTTATGCATTATTGATTAGTACCATTAAGGGTATCTCTCACCAAATTACATTAGGTTTCCAAAAAGGTTTGATCAATTAGACCTTCAATAACATGAGGTATCCAAATAGATTGATCAATGGAACCTTCAATTGAAATAGGTATCCATTTGGATTAGTCAATTGAGTCTTTAATTTTATTGGGTACTCAATTGGATCAATCCATTGTTCCTTCAATTACATTAGGTACTCAATTGGATTAACCAATTAATCCTTCAATACTAATCAATGTAAGATTAGTTACTTTGAAACCATTGAAACATCAGCAAAATTGGGTATGACCTGACCCCAAACGGTCTTGAGGTCGTTTGGATGACCTCCAAACGGTCTTGAGACCGTTTTACCATCATATCATCAAAATCCAAGTCAACCAATTAAGGTTTGGATCATTGGATTGATCACCAAAATCAGCAATTGATTACACTTTAACTTAGTAACATTGGATCATCAATTGCTTAACCATACTCACCCCTAGACCTCCAAACGGTCTTGTGTGACCTCCAAACGGTCTTGAGACCATTTGGATGAGCTCCAAACGGTCTTGAGACCGTTTGGCTCATCCAACCCTTGGATTCTAGTGAAATTCCATCAAGGATTGGTCTATCGAGTTGATCAACAAATCAGCACTTAATTGTAACATGATTTGGTACCTTTGGACCTTCAATTGGTCAACTATACTTAACCCCAGACCTCCAAACGGTCTTGGGTGATCCCCAAACGGTCTTGAAACCGTTTGGGTGATCCCCAAACGGTTTTGAAACCGTTTGGGCCAATCAACCCAAAACATCATCTCAATCACTTGCAAAATCAGCACTTATCCGATTAGGGTTCATACCACATCTTTGGATCTTCAAACACATATCCATACTTGACCCTAGACCTCCAAAAGGTCTTGGGGTGACCCCCAAACGGTCTTAAAACCGTTTGGGTGATCCCCAAATGGTCTTGAAACCGTTTGGGCTAATCAAGCCAAAATCTCAAATCAACTCATTGAAATTTCAGCACTAATTTCAATTAGGGTTTGCCCAATTTATTAGCCTTAAACTCATGATTACTTGGGAATTAACCCCTCAAATTTGGTGAGTCATTAACCAACATAATTAGGAACAGTAATATCAAACGGTCAACCCTTGGTCAACGCACTCAAATGGTTTTGAAACCGTTTGCTCAAAAAGGTCAAGTTAATCAGGTTGAAAATCAGCACTTAATCCAATTAGGTTTACCTAATTGATTAGCCTTCACCTCACTATTCCTTGGGATTTAACCCATAACATTTGGTGAGTAATTAACCAACATAATTAGGAACAATAATACCAAACTGTCAACCCTTGGTCAACGCAATAAAACGGTTTTGAAACCATTTTCCCAAAAAGGTCAAGTTAATCAGGTTGAAAATCAGCACTTAATCCAATTAGGTTTACCTAATTGATTTGCCTTCAACTCATGATTCCTTTCGAGTTAATCCCTCAAATTTGGAGGGTTATCAACCCTTGGTCAACCATCTCAAACGGTTTTGAAACCATTTTCTCCCAAACGGTTTGCAAACGGTTTGGTGAAACCGTTTGGTCCCAACTTCCAAACCGTTTGCCCAAGATATTTGGGGAGGTGTGTGCTTATGATGATGTCATCATCATCAAGCTTCGTCCCTGAAGTTCTAATAACTTCTGATTTCATGAATTAACCATTTTCAACCAGCAATTAATCAAAATAATGAAGAAATCATTGAAATTACAAGATTAATGGTTGAATAACAATGTAAAAGGGTTTAAGTTATAAAACCCGCTCCAATTGAGCTCCAAAGCTCCAAGATCATGGAAACAATGGTGAATGAATCTCCCTTCACTATTCCAAGGGTCGTCCTCTAGCTTTGAGTGAAAATAATTGGTTAGGATTGAAGAGGAGATCGAAATAGGAAGGAATCCATAATTTATTTTCGATTTCCACCATGGAATCAAGGAGAAATGAATCAAGAACCTTACCAACAGGTTGGGAGTCGTCCTCCTGCTCCTCCCTAGCTCCTTGGTCGGTTTTTCAAGCAAGGGGAAGAAGGAAATCCGAAAAGGCCTTGGTTTGGGCTTGGAAATGGCACTTTTATAAGGAAATTGATGAGAGAGAAAATGCCTTATAAAAAATTCATTTAATCCCAAAGATGTGGCCGCCTCTTCCACCTTATCTTCCTTAGGGACGAGGCTATCTTGTTTGCCTTTTATCCCTCTCAATTATCCATGATTTAAAGAAAAGCAAATCAAGCACCTTAAATCATATTATATTAATATCCATATGTGAGTGGATATTTCTTTTTCTTATAAAATTGTGTGTGAGTTATCCACTCCCTTGGATATTTTCATGATCCTTGAAAAGCTCAAGGATATCCACACACATCTGATTTCAACCATTTTAATTTTGGTTGAAGGCCCTTTAATTAATACATTTATTTTTGCCCTAAATCGAAATAGGGTTTCAATTAGGCATTAATCTTGATTATTTTCATATCAAGATTTCTCTCTCCTCCAACTTTATTCAAATGAGATGCCCCTCTCATTTTATTTTCTCTACATGATGCCAAGAAACATTAAGGACCTTATTGAAGTGGTAATTTGCATATCAAACCCTAGGTTTTGGGTAAATTGCACTTTACACCAAAACTAGGTTTTAATGCACAAACCTTACTTTATCAGCTCTTCCTTGGTATTCAGGCTTCCATAAGCCATACCTCAGCATCATTTTAACTCTCATGATGCTTCACACATGAGGAATATATTATCATGCACAAATTGCACTTAAACCCCTCAACTTCGGTAATTTGCACTTTAGTCCAAAACAAACAAAACATTGCTTCAACATTGTTCAAACAGGACCAAAATTGAAACATAAGTTTCTCATGGGCCCTAATTACTTTTCCCAAGATAAGATTAAGCATCTACTCAAACTTATTAGACAAAACATCTAGGGTTAATTCATAACCCAGGTCAGGGGTGTTACAACTATTTTGCAAATACAATTTGTTTCACTTGTACAAATTCGATTTGGACAAGGATTAATATTTGATTAACCGGAAATAAATTTGAAAGTCAATTTGAGTTGGATCAGGACCACGAATCGATCGGCTCAGAAGTGAACCGATTGGCTCAGGTGCCCCAACTGATCGGTTGAGGTGTGAACCGATCGGCTCAACTCCCCAACCGACCGTTTCATGCTTGAAACGATCGGTTCAGGTGGCGTAGTTGGTTGTTTTGTGGAATATTTCGAACCCTTCTACTCCTGCATTAATCCCACATTGCCCAGGATAGAGAACGATGTCCCATGACCCTCCTATATATATAGGGGTAGTGGGGGCTTCTCAGAACAACAACTCAGTGCATCAGTTGCTCTGCAAAGTTGTCGTTCTCTCTGGTTTTGGTAACTAAGAGAGAGCCCGAGCAAGTGCTACCCGATAAGGGAGGTACAACAAGGGAAAGACAACTACAGAAAGTGACTGGTGGCACGAGAGTGTGTCGGTGACTAGTATGCCGATAAGAGGGTGCGACTCCTTCTGATTCCTTGTGGGACAAGGAGATCGGAGTTCCAGGTGGTCTGTGTGGACTACTTCAGAGGCGGGAGACTTATACTGCTCGAAGGACAGCTGTCAATCCTGACAGTCCCAGTGAGACCAGGAGCTACACAGACACCGTCCAAGACTGGTGGTGAAGTTCGTGCAAGCCATGAGGTAAAGTCACCGAGCAAGCCTCGGGACAAGGTACGACTCCACAAACCATCCTTCCTATTGTATAGACGTTGACACGTTTCCTTTATTATGGGTTTGGGAGAAGAAAATTTTTGTTTCCACTGCCTTCTCTGTCTCCCCTAAAACCCAACAGTGGTATCAGAGCCACGTCAACTTCTCTATGCTTTAGGATTATCGATATGATCGATTTTGGTTTGTCGCCTTTATTTATTGCATACGATGCGAATAAAATTGGCTTTATGCATGTCCAATCCTAAATCCACAAATCCCAATATATATATATATGATATGTAATATGAATACACTCGATACGCATCGCCCTTAAATGAGTTTTATGGTGGATGTATAGCGTGGTTATGGCCAATAAACCCTATGTGTGTGCTTGGTTGTATGTGGTTGCTTGTATCTCAGTTTGTGCACTGATTCCCTATCTCCTATTCCTGATGTAACTTGAGATAACTCGAGATTTCTTTCCTACCTTTCCTCCCCCTAAATGTAACTCGGAGTTTCCCAATTTAAATGTAAATAGGATAGATCTTTTATTTCCTGTTATGTCAAAGAATGGCGGACAATCTGAGAACAACTGAGACAATCAGTTCAAGGAGTGAGCCGATCAGTTGGCGATCCAGACAATCAGCTCGGGGAGCGAGTTGAGCGGGTGGTGACCTGAGGAGATGCATGATGACCAGGAGAACCGATCGGTTGGAGGAGCCAACTGATCAGATGGTGGCACCCAGATGACTGGCCAGAGCGAGAAGGTCATTCATGTGATGAGTTGATCAACTCAGATGACTATAGCACGTCATCTTGGACAGGTTGCATGTGATGTAGACCTAGATGACTATGATTCCTCTTGGCTCGAGGAATCACATTAGGATGACCATAATCATTGCTTTTATCGTTTCACATGTTTTCTATGGGATATAGCATGTATATGATACATACTATATATTGTGGTGATTGGATATGTATATGTACCTATAAAAACCAAATCCCTCATTAAATATTAAAGTTTTAGATGCCTTCCAAATGCAACACACATGAAAAGCTTGATCGGTCAAGTGTGGGAATGCCCTGGCGTGGTGTACCGTATATCTCGTGGAAGTGTGAAGGATGGATATGTGGGTCTGCCCTAGCAGGGTGCATATTCATCATGTTGGCTTTGGGCCAGACTTTACAAGGTGACCTAAATAGGATCTAGCACCTTGAGGCATGGAGGTGATCATGGCAAAGAGTTGCATATGACATCTTTCAAGAGTTGCATATGATGCAATTGGAAAACGTTGCCTACCTGGAAGATCTAAGTTGTGGGTGACAACCCAGCTGGTCCATGAATCAGAGGATTTTAGGATCTTGACCCACTAGAAGGTTGTACGCTGTAATCTTCCGAATTGATAGTGAGGGCTGTCAATTTGAACAAAATAGTGGGAGAGATAACTAATTAAAGTCCTAATTATATCGTCAACCTTTCAAATCAATCAAATAAGTCAAAATTGAGTTTTGAACTAAACTGCGTATGTTTCCTTTTGTAGTACAAATGACAACAAACAATAATCACTTTTCGTTGCAATCGGTCCTTGAAAAGGACAAGCTAAATGGGACTAACTTCCACGACTGGTTTAGGACATTGAGAATTGTTCTCACTCAAGAGCGAAAGCTCTATGTCCTGGATACTCCAGTTCTAGAGGAACCCGCTCCTACCGCACCAAAGGCAGAAAGGGATGCTTATAAGAAGCTTTCTGATGATGCCATTGATGTGAAGTGCTTGATGTTGTGCTCCATGAACCTCAAGTTGTAGAGACAACATGAGAACATGGGTGTCATTGAGATGATTCAGCATCTTGAGAACATGTATGAAGATCAACCACGACAAGAGATATATGATGTCTACAGGGTGATGTTCAAGTGTGTCATGACAGAAGGAGATCCAGTTGGTCCTCACACGCTCAATATGATTGGGTATGTGGAGAACCTGACAAGACTGGGATTTCCTCTAAGCCAAGAGTTGGCTACTGACGTGATACTACAATCGTTGCCAGAATCCTACAGTCAGTTTGTGATGAACTATAACATGAACAACTTTGACAAGGCATTGACAGAGTTGTTGGGCATGTTGAGGACAGTCGAGACACAGATGAAGAAGGACAAGCCTAAGTCTGTGATGATGATCAGTGACAAGAAAGGCAAGTCCAAGCGCAAGGGTAAGGGAAAACCTAAGAAAGGTTCTGATGCTAGCCAACAGCCCAAGTCATCTTCAACTCTCAAGGCCAAGAGAGGCATGACCAAGAGAGGCAATTGCCACCATTGTCAAAAGACAAGACATTGAAAAAGAATTTTCCACTCTATCTGGAAGAACTAAAGAAGAAGGAGGTGAAAGACGTCTCCACTTGAAGGTGTCATGAAATAAACTTGTAACATTTTTGAGGTATATGATACCAAGATTTAAAGTGTAAAGCACTCAATAAATGGGGCAAGTATTTTCGCCATAGACATGAGTACTTTAGTTTATTTTCAGCCTTGAAGGCATGTAATAGAGTTATGAACTGCTATTTCATATTTGCCAATGGATAGAAACACCTTTATTTTTGCATATTGTATGACAATGATAGAAATTAATAAAGTTGATGTTTCAAATTTCAAAGATATGATCTTTGTAGCAATTCCTTGGTTATCTTGTGGTACTTGGTATGCATAAGATAAAATGATAACTAAAAGTTATTGATAACTCAAACAATCAAATTAGTATAAATCATGAGAAATTCATTTCTAGTTTCCATATGATGGATAAATCTAGACTCTTTTGGTAAAAGAACCTGTAAGAGACATGAATCTCTTAGACATGATTAATCGATCTTCACTAGTAGTAGTTGGAGAATGATTATCCTATTAGGTATAATATGTAACATCCCTGACCTGGGTTATACTCTAACCCTAGGTGTTTTGATTAGTAAAGATGATTATATGCTTAATACTATCTTGTGAAAAGTAATTAGGGCTCATGAGGAGCTTATGTTTCAATTTTGGTCCTGTTTGGACAATGTTGAAGCAATGTTTGCTTATTTTGGACTAATGTGCAAATTACCCAAGTTGAGGGGTTTAAGTGCAAATTGTGCATGATAATATGTTCCTCATGTGTTGAAGAATCATGAGAGTGAAAATGATGTTGAGGTATGGCTTATGGAAGCCTGAATACCAAGAAAGAGCTTGTAAAGCAATCCTTGTGCATTAAAACCTAGTTTTGGTATAATGTGCAATTTACCCAAAAACTAGGGTTCAATATGTAAATTACCACTTCAATAAGGTACTTAATGTTTATTGGCATCATGTAGAGCAAAGAAAATGAGAGGGGCATCTCATTTGAATTAAGTTGGAGGAGAGAGAATCTTGATATTAAAATAATCAAGATTTAATCTTAAGTGAAACCCTAATTCAATTTAGGGAAAAAGTGAATGTATTAATTAAAAGGCCTTCAACCAAAATGTTATTGGTTGATTTTGAATAAGGATGGACGTTCCTTTTCCAAGATAAGGAACGAAAACATCTTAAGTAGGTGAAATTCCACTCACCTTATTATAAGGAAAAGAATTCCCACTCAAAAAGATATATTAGTATTATAATGGATTAAGGTGCTTATTTTCTTTTCACTTAATCCATGTATAATGGAAGGGAGTTCGGTGGCTTTGAGTTTCCTTTGCATACAAGCAAACCAAGGAGGGAGAGGTGGTACTAGTTTTGGGATTAAATGCATTTTAATAAGGCATTTTCTCTCTCATCAATTTCCTTATAAAAGTGCCATTTCCAAGCCCAAACCAAGGCCTTTTCGGATTTCTTTCTTCCCCTTGCTTGAAAAACCGACCAAGGAGCTAAGGAGGACCAGGAGGACGACTCCCAACCTGTAGGTAAGGTTCTTGATCCATTTCTCCTTGATTCCATGGTGGAAATCGAAAATAAATTATAGATTCCTTCTTATTTTGATCTCCTCTTCAACCCTAGCCAACTTTTACAATCAAAAGCTCGAGGACGATCCTAGGGGGAGTTGCAAGAGCTTCATCCACCATTAATGGCATGAGCGTGGAGCTTTGGAGCTCAATTGGAGGCGGGTTTTATAACTCAAACCCTTAATTATTGATATTGCATCAATTCTCTACACTTTGTTGATTGTTTTCTTTAAATTGCTACACTCTTGTTTATTAGCTGCAATTTCCATCAAGAACGATTGTTGTTCATGGTTGTTCGAAGGAAGGGGATGATGACATCATCCTATATGCTTATCCAAAGAAAAGTACCAAGCCAAACGGTTTTGATAGCTATTCCAAATCGTTTTACTTTGATTGGCTATGCGGTTTCAGCAAACCGTTTAAAGGCAAACGGTTTGAAACCGTTTCGTAGAAAACGGTTTCAAGACCGTTTGAGATGGTTGACCAAGCGTTGACCGTTTGGGAATTTTGTTCCTAATTATGTCGTATAATGACCCACCAAATTTTAGGGGTTAACGCCAAAGGAATCGTAGGTTGAACGCCAATCAATTAGGAAAATTGAATTGAATTAAATGCTGATTTTCAACCTGATTAACTTGACCTGTTTGGGAAAACGGTTTCAAGTCCGTTTGATTGAGTTGAACAAGCATTTACCGTTTGGGATTACTGTTCATAATTATTTTGGTTGATGACCCTCCAAATTTGAGGGATTAACTCCCAAGGAATCGTGAGTTGAAGGCTAATCAATTAGGGAAACCTAATTGGATTAAGTGTTGACTATCAATCTGATCTAATTGAACTTTTTGGGAAAACGGTCTCAAGACCGTTTGAGATGGTTGACAAAGCGTTGACCGTTTGGGATTACTGTTCCTAATGATGTTGGTTAATGACTCACCGAATTTTATGGATTAATTCCAAACGAGTCATGAGTTGAAGGCTAATCAATTGGGCAAACCCTAATTGAAATCAGTGCTGAAATTCCAATGAGTTAATTAGAGATTTTGGGTTGATTAGCCCAAACGGTTTCAAGACCGTTTGGGGATCACCCAAACGGTCTCAAGACCGTTTGGGGGTCACCCCAAGACCGTTTGGAGGTCTGGGGTCAAGTATAGTTGACCAATTGAAGGTCTAAAGGTACCAAATCATATTGCAATTAAGTGCTGATTGTTCATCAACTCGATAGACCAAACCTTGATGAAATTTCACTAGAATCCAAAGGTTGGATGAGCCAAACGGTCTCAAGACCATTTGGAGCTCATCCCAACGGTCTCAAGACCGTTTGGTGGTCAACCAAGACCGTTTGGAGGTCTAGGGTTGAGTATGGTTAGGTGTTTGAAGGTCTAAAGGTACCAAGCTGATATACAATGCAATGCTGATTTGGTGATCCATCCCATGATCCAAACCTTAATTGGATGGCTTGGATTTGAGTGATATGATGGGAAAACGGTCTCAAGACCGTTTGGAGGTCATCCAAACGACCTCAAGACCGTTTGGGGTCAGGTCATACCCAATTTGGATGATGGTTCAAAAGTTTCAAAGTAAACAATCTTGCATTGATGAGTGTTGTTGAATCATCGATTCTAAACCCTAATCCAATTGAATCAAACCCTAATTCATGACCAAGTGAGGGTCAATTGAGGGTCAAATAAGTTGAAGGTTGACCTACTAAACTCAATTGAAGTATGAGCATAGGTCCAATTGATGATTGGTTCCATGAATTCAATGGTTGAAGATCCAATGCAATCAATTGAAACATAATTAGTAGCTTGATTGATGATCAACTTCAAAGCTCTAATTGGTGTTTATAAACCATAATTACATTGAGATCAGACCCTAATTGAAGTTCTAATTAAGGGATGAGTTCATGACTCAATTGATGATTGAGTTGATGATCCAATTGGTTGAGATTCCATAGATTGGAATTGAGTGTTGTTGAAGTCTTGATTGACTCTTTGGTCCATGCGGTTTTGAGAGGTTTGGACCAAACGGTCTCAAACCGTTTGAGACTCATGTGGTTTCAAGTTCATGCGGTTTCAAAGCTTTTTGCTTAAACGATTTCAAACTGTTTGTGGTTCAATTTGGTTAATCCAATCAGATGCCTAATACAATTGAAGGATCAATTGGTTAACCCAATTGAGTACCTAATGTATTTGAAGGAACAATGGGCTGATTCAATTGAGTACCCAATGATATTAAAGACTCAATTGACTAATCCAAATGGATACCCAGTGTAGTTGAAGGTTCCATTGATCAATCTATTTGGATACCTCAAGTTATTGAAGGTCCAATTGATCAAACATTTTTGTAAACCTAATTTGATTAGGTGGGAGATACCTTTAATGGTACTAATCATTAATGCATAACAAATTCATGGATCCAATATATGATGTAAACCCTAATTGAGGTTGATTCCATGTATAATCCTATTAAGAGGTTGTCTCCATGTGAAATCACTAATTAGGATGAATAGTAAACCCTAATTCAATTGGATGCCTTAAGTAATGGAGGTCCAATGTGATTGAATCTCTTGAGAATAGAGATGATGAATCATCCATTGATCTAATGATGATTAGTAGTTATAATCAATGAAGGTACAAAGGTTGAAACCCTAATAGTACCTAAGTGATTAGTGCTAATTAAGGGATGAACCCTAATTGCTTATAAGAACAATGTCTTAGTACACTATGTTAACCATAGTTGTATATACTTGATTGAAGGGTTGATGTAACCTAATCAAGTTGATAGGATGATGGAAAGGAATTCATACCTGAGTATTGATCATGTGATGAATAGGGTATGATCCTTAATACAGAGATCATGTGAACCCTAATTGAGGTTGATTCCATGTAAACCCTAATTGAGGGTGATGCCATGAGAAACCCATGTTGGGATGAATTGTAAACCCCAATTTTAGGCAATATGATGAGAAATCCTAATGAAGGGTGATGTTATATGCAATCCTCACCCTAATGAAGTATGATAGCATGGGAAACCCTAATCCTAATAATGGAATGGTTACTAATATATTGATGGGGGAAATGCCTAAAGTGATTGATTGTGGATATCCCTATAGCAAGTAATGCTTTAACTTGAGATGAGTCTATATTATTAAAGATAGTTGGACCATTCTTATGTGTGACCTATGCACTTCATGGTAAGGGTGATAGGTTAATGGATGAAAGGATTAAGATGGGAAATACCTTAATCCAAGATAAGCTGATAACTTAAGGAAGTTGAAAGTGATGAGGAAAGTGATATATCAATATGTGATAAATATCACTTTTAGCATTACAGGATTGATATAGTTCAATACCTGGAATAGTTGCACAGGATTAGCATAGTCTAATACCTGGAATAACATCTGCACAGGATTGGTTAAACTCCAATATCTAGAATAGTGTCACAGGATTGGCTAACTCCCAATACCTGGAATGATAACACAAGATTGGCTAACTCCCAATACCTGGAATGATAACACAGGATTGGCTAACTCCCAATACCTGGAATGATAACACAGGATTGGCTAACTCCCAATACCTGGAATGATAACACAGGATTGGTTAAATCCCAATACCTGGAATAATAACACATGATTGGTTAAATCCCAATACCTGGAATGATAACATAGGATTGGCTAACTCCCAATACCTGGAATGCACATGATTGGTTAAATCCCAATACCTAGAATGATAACACAGGATTGGCTAACTCCCAATACTTAGAATGCACAGGATTGGTTAAATCCCAATACCTAGAATAATAACACAGGATTGGCTAACTCCCAATACCTGGAATGTACAGGATTGGCTAAATCCCAATACCTAGAATAGTTGCACAGGATTGACATAGATCAATACCTGGAATAGTTGCACAGGATTGACATAGATCAATACCTGGAATAGTTGCACATGATTGACATAGATCAATACCTGGAATGGTTACATAGGATTGACATAGTTCAATACCTGGAATGGATACACAGGAATAATATAAGTCTAATGCTTATACTAGTTGCACATGATTGGTGTAATCCAATGCCTGGAATATTTATATAGGATTGGTATAGACCAATGCCTGAATAAGACATGATGATGTACACTCTCATGTCCAAAATAATCAAAAATCTATTTAGCAGATTGGATGAGGCCAATAAGTTGAAACAAGAATGTCTCATGGGTGACATATCAAGATAATGAGTGTCACAAGAGAAGTTTGACATGATGGTATAATATGGAGGATAAATGATATACATGTTTTTCCTATTCCTTATTAAGAGAATAGTTGTTCTATTATTCTATCATGAATAGTTACAATGCTTTAAGACGAGAATGCTTTAAACTGCTTATCCTCTGCTCAGTTCCATATCTTTAAACTACAATAATAATGTTTTGGCGGAGAGTTATATCTCCCGCTGGGACAATTTACAATTGTCTCACCCCCGTGGGATCCAATGTTTTTAGGTGGACAAGCAAGGAGGAAAGTGAGAATATCTTGCAGAGGAAGAACATCAGCAACAGCAGGGACAACAGTGACAGCTCAGATTGAGTGTACTGTCTGTCGTGTCATGTAGATAGAAATCCTATGTGTCGTCTTTGTACTCTCAGGTCCTCGGAGTTTATAGTTAGTGTTTTAACGAATCGATCTGAGATTTTTGGCTTGATGCCTCAAAGTTATATGTTGTGCATATATTATGTCTTGAGACAGCTGATGTTGTAATCTCGAGAAGAGATAGTGCAAGACATGTACTTTGAAACAGAATGTAAATGTTATACTTTGGTTCTTGAAGAAAAAGATTTCCTATGTGTGGATCTCTTTGCAAAAAGTTTTAATTTTTAGTGATTTTTGGTAATCCGTTGTTGGTGATTGCTTCTGCTGAGTTAATAACGTTTGTCCGATCGACGTTGTTACAATTGTGGTATCAGAGCTCTAGGTTCGCTGAGTCTACAGAGACATAGGACTAAGTTATTGAGTATGTGATAGTATCCTCCAGTATACCCTATAATGATTTCTGCTTGTGCAGAGAAGGGGTAAAAGTTAAAATGACTGGAGAACACAAGGAACACATTGTTGGGAGAAATGTTGTTGCACCAAGAAGAGGTGCAAGGGATCAGGCAAGAATAGTATGAGTGTCTGAGAATCCCCATTAAGACCTGATCAGGATAGAGAATCCTATGATCATGCTCTTGTTGGGCAGATTGGGGCAACAGTAATGCATATAAGTGGACTAGATACTAGCCTTACGATCTAGGTTATCAATCCTTAATACAGAAAGCTTGAGCTTTAAAAGAGTTCCTGAATGACTTAGTCATGTTGGAACAAGGGAAAATATGGAAAAGATTAATTTATGGCAAGAAAGTAGACTCTGCCATGAGTTTAGTCAGATAATAAATATATGATGGCAGTGCTCAAGGAAGGGCAATAAGCTGAGAAGTAGGGAATGGTCTCTATAATTCTAGAGACATTTGCTTAATGGTTTTGAAAAAACCAAGTTTTTGGTACTAATAGTGCAACAAACGCCTAGTGTACCAGGGCAGTAGCCATTAAGTAAGTGAAAATGTCTTAACCTTTCACCTATAAGATCACATGGCTTAGTTTTTGCATCAGTAATAAGACTAATAAGACCATGATATGAGGAAAAGGTATGCTATTAATGTGTACATGTCGAGTACACTAAACCCTTTTTGTTATAGAAAAAAAAGGATTGTTGATTTTGTTTTCCCTATTGGTTGCTATATAGGGAAGAAATGATGAGAACTAGAATTTGAATTATGTTCAGTATTCTTTTAAATGCTCTATGTTGGTCTTACCTCTATGAAAGAGGAAGAGGTATAGAAGAGATGCCTGGATAAAATCTAGGGATGTTAAATTTTATGCTTATAATAAAAGCAAGGAATATGATATTAGACAAAGTGCATACTACTTGATCACAATACTTGTAAACCCTGGCCAGGTATACAACTATTGATGATAAAGTGGGTATGGAAACTCTTAGATTGTTGTCTTTTTGATTGCTTTGATCAAGTAGTCATTCTGAGACAATTTAATGAGTATCATGAAATCAGAAATCTGGAATGAATAAATGTGTCATATCTCATGCATAAGAAAGAGAAGCTTGAGATAATCTCAGATGAGCATGTTGTATGAGGAACTAAAAATGTACTCCTCATAAGACAAGAATAAGAATGAGGGAGATGGACCCTGTTCAATAATGCTTCCAGCATAATAAAGATCTTTTCCATAATGAGGACATGGGAAATGTGATGAGATCATGAGATGATCATAAACATGCTAGATAATAATAAAGAAAGGGATAATGTGGGCTCTGATACCACTATTTGTGGGCTCTGATCTCCAAAACACAAGATAAACATAGTGGAAGCGATTCGATTAACAGCGGAATATGAAAAATCACGAGAAATTAAAACTTTTCGAAAACGAGTTCTCAAAAAAATCTGAAACTCCTTTTATAAAAGTAAGATGAACTATTTACATCTCTGATAAATCACTTCTCGAGTGATTATGTACATCATGATACAAAATCTCAAAACTTCAAAATTCTCAGATCAACAAACTCCTAGGACCTGAGTGTACAGAGACGACATAAGACTATTCTAACTACAAGACTAGACAGCACAGTGTTTCCACCTGAAATCATTTTTGCTCCTGGTTTTGCTGCTACTGATGCTGTCCACCTGCAGATCGGTTCCTTCGACCTCGACGTCCACCTAAAGGTAGAAATCTACGGGGTGAGACAATTTCAAATAATTTTCCCAACCAGAGTTATAACTCTCCGCCAGAAACTTTGTTAAAATCAATCAAAGGAATATCATGAGCAGGTAACTTAGATTACTCACAGCAGGCTTGATAACAATTACTCACCATTATTAAGGAATATGAAGAACATGTATATTAATACTTGAACAGGATATTAAATGCAAGCAATGTGATATCAATCAATGTTCTTCGTAGCTCAACCTAAGAAGTTATGCTATGCGGTTGATTATGTTTTACAGACATCATTATGCCCTGCGGAGATGAGGTATACCGCTCATGCTCCAACCGATCACTAGTAAGTCGCATCGGTATCATACTAGGTCATCGAAAGAGCCGGATTCTCATGACCTTCAACTACCTCAGTCAGAATGAGGATAAACATGCAGGACGTCTAGTGTCTCTGCTATTATAGCTCACCAGGGTATTTTGGTACTTCGCTATTAGAGTCACAGTGGCATTCTGCACTCTCTTTGCTATCGAAAGATTTCATGTTTATCTCTCATCGATGCGGTATAAAAGATTCCTTTGGGAGAATAGTGTTACATCATCGTGGTATAAACATATAGTGAAGGGTTGATGGATTAAGATACATCCACATCAACTCCTACACTAGGATGTAAGGATATACACATCCATATTCCCCCACATACTCTAAAGTATGTGATCCAGGAGTTCCCTTAGGAAAACATGTTTCACCATCATTTAAACTCTGACAATGATGGATCTATGATCAGGGCTCTACATGGTATGATTATACTTGGTTATTAGGTACATTTTAGTATTCTTTTAGCATCATACATATTTCCAAGAATTCAAGTATTAAACATGGCTATAACAGAAAAATACTAAATGTAACAGGTATTACTCATATCAGATGGATATCAATTCTTAATCATCTTATCACTATGATTCAGGAACATGGGTGCTCACACCCTTATATCATCATAAAACTTGCTATCAAGTGACATGTCAGCATCAAGTCATCTATTAGCATGACCCTGATGTCATTCATGGCCCTTAAGGCATATTAGTTTCATATGATGCCACTTGCATCTAGGCAACATAGTTATTTCTGTTCATAAGCTATTGACATGCTTTCAATGAAAATAATGTCATAACCGTTACCCTGGCTATGATTACATCTTGCTAACCACCTGAATGATTAGTATAATTGATATTATGCATGTTTAACAACATCCTTACAAATATCAAGACTTTTCAATTTGTTTCATAAAGTACCACGGCCGTGCTTCCTTGCACGGTCGTGCAAAGGAAGGTTACCACGGTCGTGCTCCATAGCATGGGCATGCTATGAATCAGTATACCTCTACTGATTTTAGGGTTTGTATGTATTCCTCCTTATCATGGGGTTATTGAATCTCTTTAGTTTACAAGGTAAATAGATTCCTCATGCTACAACTTGTAATTAGGGTTTCACACTCATAGGTATAACCTAGAGTTACTTCTTTTTACAACCTCACCCCAAATTAGGGTTTACTATTCACATTACATGTTATTACCCTAGAATTAGGGTTTACTATTCACCTCATAGTGAATTGAACTCATATTATCATCATGTATGAGGAACATCATCATTGATGCCCTCTATTTAGGTTAAGATTCATCAATCATCATAGTTAGGGTTTCCTTGATCTCACCTTGATGGATCATACCCTAAACATGTTCATTCTTATGCATTGAAGATATGTTGCTTGACTATATTAGGATCCCTCTCTCTCCTATTACTTCGAGATGATGATTACATCACTCTACATTAGGTTGGGTTTAGTCCTCATTGACCAACACAAGCCAACACATCACTATCATGTGATTAGGGTTTGATTAAAACAAGGTATCCTTTAATTGAACCCATTTAAGCTTAAACGAGTGTGAACCCACTTGAGCTTAAACGAGTGTGGACCCATTTGAGCTTAAATGAGTGTGGACCCGTTTGAGCTTAAATGAGTGTGAACCCATTTGAGCTTAAACGAGTGTGAACCTACTTGAGCTTAAACGAGTGTGAACCTACTTGAGCTTAAACGAGTGTGAACCCACTTGAGCTTAAACGAGTGTGAACCCACTTGAGCTTAAACAAGTGTGAACCCACTTGAGCTTAAACGAGTGTGGACCCACTTGAGCTTAAATGAGTGTGGACCCACTTGAGCTTAAACGAGTGTGGACCCACTTGAGCTTAAACGACCTTGAGGTCATTTGGATCCAAATGGGTTCAAACCGCATGGACATAAAAGGTGAAACAAAGGTTATGTTTGAATAGGATTTCCTATGTTGAAGCCTTCAATTGGACATGCCCTTGTTAACCATTTACAAATTGAGTCAATTAGGATTATCCTTAATCAATTGGACACCAAATTGATTCTCAATTGAAAGCTAATTGGGGTTAAATCCCACTCAATTAGGGTTTTCAATCGGCTAATCATCAATTTTCAACAATGTGAAACAAATTGTAGTTGAACCCATCAATTGAGCTCCAATTGGGCCCAAACTTGGCCCAAACGGTCTTGGGATCGTTTGGATATCCTACAAACGGTATTGATACCGTTTGCCCAAAGTTTTATCAAAAACTAAATCAATTTGATAAGGATTGAACCCTAACTAGGTCCAAAATCAGCATTTTTATCAATTCATCAACCTATTGAAATTGGACCCTCAAACCATCAAATTTCCTTAACCCTAGACCTCCAAACGGTCTTGGGTTGTCACCAAACCGTCTTAAGACCGTTTGAGTGAACCCCCAAATGGTCTTGAGACCGTTTGGGTCCTTCAACCCAAAATTCACCAAAATCTATCATTGAAAAACTCAATTCAACCCGATTAGGGTTTAAGGAGTTGAAGTGCCTTCAACTTGTGATTGGTTTGAAATTGGGTTATGATTCTTTGTAGGAATTAAATTCAATATGTTTACAACAGTTCCTTAAATGTTCAACCCTATCAAATGGTCTTGAAGACCGTTTAAAACTAAACGATCTTGCAAGATCGTTTGAGATCAAACGGGTTGAGCCCCTTCTTGATTTCAAACGGTTGCAACCTGTTTAGACCTATTGGTCCAAGATCGTTTAATAAAGTTGGATAAGGACCAACATAGGTATTAGCGCCCTTTGTCTTCAACCTTGAAACCAAGGTCTATTCTTCATGAAAAAGCTTGCAAGAGTGCAAAGAAAGATGAGGAAGAAGAAGAACTAACTATTATTTGCAAGAATAAAAGCATGCATAACAAAGCAAGGTTTAGAGTTATATAACCCACCTCAAACGTTGTTCCTAGAGCTCCAAGCTTCCAAGCTTCAAGCCTTTAATGGCGTCTTGAGCTCCATAGGTTGGCCAAAGGTGATTCTCCAAGGAAAAGATGGAGATGATCGGCTAGAACAAGAAACCTAAGTGAATTAACCATGAAACCAACCTTATACAAGGATTTCCTCCATGAATCCAAGCTAGAAGATGGTGTTCTCTTACCTTAGAACAGGTTGGTCATTTCCCTGAGCTCTAGAGCTTTTCCTTGGTCGGTTGAGAAAGATGAGAAGTGAGGAAGTGAAGGGAATACGTTTGGTTGTTTTACAAGGAACTAGGCTTATATACCTTAGGTTGTTTTCCACCATAAGGACCTCTAAAACATAGATTTCTCATCTAAGTCCCTTCTTCTTTCTAAGGCACATCCAAGCATGATAATATTATGCAAAGCTCATCAAAACTCAAGATCTAAGGGTAGAGAAAACCAACATGCATACTAAGGTACATATATGAAGGGTCTCCTTACTCTTACTAGGTGTTTTCACTACAAAGGTCATCCTTCTTATCCAATTATTTAATTGAAGCGCCCCTCTCATCATTTCTTCTCTAAATGATGTAAAGAGTCATAAAAGATATACTAGAAGGTATATTTTACAGGTTGCACTCCATATTTTGGGTAAATTGCACTTTACACCAAAATCAGGGTTTTTAAGCACAAGGACCACTCCACAAGCTGCTTCTTGGTGCCCAAGCTTGGAGAATCCTTCATACCTCATCATATTCATTAATATGATGTCTCATCATCAAAGGAACATCATATCCTGTTAATATTGCAAGTTAACCCTTCTAATTGGGTAATTTGCACATAGGTCCCTTCATAACAAAACAATACTACATTCATTGTTTTAAAAGGAAAAAAATGAAATTGTATGTTCCTCAGGAACTTAATTACATACCAGAAGTTAATCACAAGTATCTTAATTACATGATTTAAGTAAAACACCTAGGGTTAACTTATAACCCAGGTCAGGGATGTTACAAATTATCCACCCCTCAAAAGGATTTCATCCCCGAAATCGATTTAGCATATTAGGAGAAAAGAGCAGGGTATTTCCTCCTCATCTCTTCCTCCAGCTCCCAAGTGGCTTCTTCAACACCATGATGATTCCAGAGGACTTTCACAAGACTTATATCTTTCTTCTTTAACTTTTTAATTCTGTTATCAAGGATTGACACTGGTCCCTCCTCATAAGTTATATCTTCATTCACTTCTACTTCCATGGGTTGTAGAACTGACTCGGTATCAGGGTGACATTTCCTCAACACAGATTCGTGAAACACAGGGTGTAACTTCTGCAATTCTGGTGGCAATTCTAGTTTATAGACTACCTTTCCAACTCGTTCAATGATTGGATAAGGCCCCATAAATCTAGGAGCTAACTTTCCTTTCCTTCCAAAACGAAGGACTACTTTCCAAGGTGAGACCTTGAGGTACACTCTGTCTCCAACCTGGAACTCTAAAGGTCTACGACGTCTGTCAGCGTAAGACTTCTGTCTATCCTGTGCAGTCTTAAGCTGCTGTTGGATTACCTTAATCTTTTCTGTGGTCTGCTGCACAAGATCAGGACCTAAAAACTGATGTTCACCAGTCTCATACCAGCATAAGGGTGATCTACAACGTCTACCATACAAGGCTTCATAAGGTGCCATATCAATACTATGTTGATAGCTATTGTTATAGGCAAACTCTATCAAGCTTAGGTGCAGATCCCAACTTCCTGTGAACTGGAGAACACATGCTCTCAACAAGTCTTCCAAGGTCTGTATAGTCCTTTCCGACTGTCCATCAGTCTGTGGATGAAAGGCTATACTAAACCTTAACTGGGTGCCTAGTGCCCTATGTCGCTGTTCCCAAAAATGACTTGTGAACTGAGGACCTCTGTCAGAAACTATGGTGACAGGAACTCCGTGAAAACGCACTATCTCTTGAACATATAACTGGGATAACCTTTCAGCAGAATAGGTTGTTTTGACAGGTAGGAAATGCGTTGTCTTAGTCAACCTATCAACAATTACTAAAATGGAATCATGTCCTTTGTTTGTCCTAGGTAGGCCAACAACAAAGTCCATGGTTACATGATCCCACTTCCACTGTGGTATGGGTAAAGGTTGCATTGTTCCTGCAGGCTTCTGGTGTTCAACTTTAACTTACTAACACACCGGACACCTTAGAACAAACTCAGCTACATCCTTCTTCATCCCGGGACACCAATACATATCTTTCAAGTTTTGATACATCTTGGTGCTCCCTGGATGCATAGCATACATATAAGAATGAGCTTCCTCCAGGACTAACTTCCTCAGGTTATCCACATCTGGCACTATCATCCTCCCATGATAGCATGCCACTTGATCATCTGATTCATGAAAACCTTCTCGCTTCTCATGACCATACTCAGATCTGATCTGCTGAACTGCAGCATCAACTTGTTGTGCCTCCTTAATCTGCTCTCTTAGGGTGGGTTTGATATGCATCTCACCCAACAACCCAACAATCCATGACACCTTCATCTGTACATTGTCTTGCCTTAAGGAGATAAGCATATCTCTCCTAGGGCATACTAAAGAGTTTAATTGTGCCCTATCAGAGGATGATGTTGCTGATTTTCTACTCAAGGCATCTGCAACTACATTGGCCTTCCCTGGGTGGTAATCTATCGTACAATCATAATCCTTGATTAACTCCATCCAGCGACGTTGCCTCATGTTAAGGTCATGCTGAGAGAAGATATACTTAAGACTCTTATGATCAGTGAAAACCTGGAATGTTTCTCCATATAGATAGTGTCTCTAGATTTTCAAGGCATGAACCACAACAGCTAACTCTAAATCGTGTGTCAGATAATTCTCCTCGTGTTTCTTAAGCTGTCGAGAAGCAAAAGAAATCACATGCTTATCCTGCATCAGCACGCATCTGAGTCCATTCTTGGAGGCATCACAGAAAACTATGTATCCTTTGCCTTGCTCAGGTAACACAGGTACAGGTGCACTTGTCAACCTCTCCTTCAACAACTGAAAGGACTGCTAACACTTGTCACTCCAAGTAAAAGAAACATCTTTTCGGGTCAACTTCGTCAAGGGTAGGGCTATAGAACTGAAGTTCTTAATGAACCTTCGATAATAGCCAGCCAACCCTAAGAAACTAAGAATCTCCGTCGGTGTCTTCGGTTGTTCCCATTGTAGAACAGACTCTACCTGTTTAAGGTCAACACGAATTCCCGAGGCAGATACCACATGTCCAAGAAAAGATACCTCCGGCAACCAGAACTCACACTTGCTAAACTTAGCGTATAACTCATGTTGTCTTAGCAAAGTTAGAGCCTGACGAAGATGTTGTTCATGCTGCTGATCATCTCTACTATAAATCAGGATGCCATCTATAAAGACAACAACATACTGATCGAGGAAAGGTCAGAAGATTCTATTCATAAGCTCCATAAATGCAGTTGGTGCATTAGTTAGTCCAAATGACATAACTGTGAACTCATAGTGACCATACCTTATCCTGAAAGCAGACTTGGTTATGTCACTGTCCTTAATACAAAGTTGATGATATCCAGACCTCAAGTCTATCTTCGAGAAGATGGTTGCACCACACAACTAGTCAAAAAGATCATCAATCCTCGACAGAGGGTACTTATTCTTTATCGTTACTTTATTTAGTTGTCTGTAATCAATGCACAACCGCATTGATCCATCTTTCTTTTTAACAAACAAGACCGGAGCACCCCAAGGTGAAGTGCTTGGTCGGATAAAACCCTTCTCAAGAAACTCTTGAAGCTGTTTCTTGAGTTCTGCCATCTCAGCAGGCGTCATCCTATACGGTGTTTGTGCTATGGGTTGGGTATCTGGGATCAAATTGATTTCAAAATCAATTTCCCGAGGCGGTGGCATACCTGGAAGTTCTTCAGGAAATACATCTTCAAATTCCGTGACTACAGGAACTTCAGCAGGATTGGGACTCGCCTTGGTGGTATCTATCACATGGGCCAAGAATGCATAACATCCTTGCCTCATCAGCTTATCAGCAACCATAGCAGTCACAAGACAGGTGGGTAGAATCTTTCTCTCTCCTTGAAAGATCCATGTGTTGCTCTCATCAGCAAACATAACCTGCTTGGATTCACAATCCAAGACAACTCTATACCTTTCTAAGGTATCCATTCCAAGGGTTATGTCAAATCCTTGCATATCAAGTGGTATAAGATCCACTTGAATGCGATGATCAGAAAAGAAGAGGATGCAGGGAGAGCATACCTCTTGCAAAACAACAGAACCTCTCAATGGAGTCTCGAGCAACAAGCTATCTGCCCTATGACTAACTGTCATATTGCAGTTACGAATCACTCTTCGAGTGATAAAAGAGTGCGTAGCACCCGGGTCAATCAAAACAGATACAACACAGGATTTAGACATATCAGAATATAAAAGTTCCATCTGACCTGCCACAACCCGTGGATTAACCACTGCTTCTGGTGGGTTCATAGCATAGACCCTCGCTATCGCCTGGTGTTGAGTTGGTGCTGACGATCCAGCCTGAGACGCTTGCCCACGTCCTCTAGCTGCTCCTTGAGACTGCCTTCTCTGTGATCCCTGTTGATTCTACCTCTGAGGCTGTGTCACACTGACAGGCCTAGACCTACAGTCCTTCATCAGATGTCCCACCTTCCCACAGTTATAACAGCTTCTTTCCAGTTGTTGTGGTCTTGGTGGTCCTGTGACTGACATTGATGCTGAACTGCGAGTCGCTTGTGGCGGTAAACCTCGTCCTCTACCTCTACTTAGGGACCACTGAGTCTGGGAACTAGATCTGGGTGGTGGAGGTGTAGGAGCAGAGAATCTAGGCTTCTTAAAGTCTCTAGATGAAGATCCCTGGAATTGTGTATATCTCTTTTGGGTTTGCCTTTTCTCGACTACGGATCTCTCTATCCTTCGAACTGACTCTACGAAGGTGGAGAATCTCTCCCGGTTTTCTAGGGCAGACACGGGAGTAGTCATGTCGGCATTCAAACCCTTCTCAAACCTCCTAATCCTTTCTTCATATGTGGTAGCCATATGCAGACAGAATCGCAACAACTCCATGAACTTAGCCTCATACTCGCTAATGTTCATCATACCTTGCCTCAGTCTCTCAAACTGAGAGATCTTCTCGTCCAGGAAGGTCTTTGGAAAATATCTGTGAACAAATTCCCGATGAAAGTCTTCCCACGAGATCTCTATTCCAGGCCTCTTCTGCTCTTCCATGGTCCACCAGTGACCAACACTACCTTTGAGAAGATAGACAACATGTCTAACTTTCTCACCTTCGGGGATGTTAAGGATTCTGAAATCTTTCTCCAACTCTGTTAACCACAGATCAGCATCAGCAGGGTCAGCTGTACCAAAGTATTTGGTTGCTCTGACACGACGAAGTCGCTCGAACGTCTTACCGATACCTTGACCCTCAGACTGGATAGGTGCCATAGGTGCAGGCATGGGCATCCTGTCGGTGATGTGTGTCATGGCAGTCATAAACTACCCGAACATAGTTTGAACAACTGGGTTTCCCATGTCAGCTGGGTCAAACTGAGGTGGCTCCATAGGTGGCTCAGGTACAGGTTTCTCTATTTCTAGGTTCCTTACACCTTCTCGAGGTGCAGCAACACTACTTTCTACCTCGTACTCCTCCTGTGGTCCAGACATCCTTAATTATCTTCTTCTCCTGAGGATCAAAAGACTCTATTAGATAAGAAAGAAGTACTAAGGATAGACTCGACATTCTAAGTCCTATGACTCTGTAGACTCAGCGAACCTAGAGCTCTGATACCACTATTTGTGGGCTCTGATACCACTATTTGTGGGCTCTGATACCACTATTTGTGGGCTCTGATCTCCAAAACACAATATAAACATAGCGGAAGTGATTCGATTAACAGCGGAATACGAAAAATCACGAGAAATTAAAACTTTTCAAAAACGAGTTCTCAAAAAAATATGAAACTCCTTTTATAAAAGTAAGATGAACTGTTTACATCTCTGATAAATCACTTCTTGAGTGATTATGTACATCATGATACAAAATCTCAAAACTTCAAAATTCTCAGATCAACAAACTCCTAGGACCTGAGTGTACAAAGTCGACATAAGACTATTCTAACTACAAGACTAGACATCACAGTGTTTCCACCTGAAATCACTGCTGCTCCTGGTTTTGCTACTGCTGATGCTGTCCACCTGCAGATCGGTTCCTTCGACCTCGACGTCCACCTAAAGGTAGAAATCTACGGGGTGAGACAATTTCAAATAATTGTCCCAGCGAGAGTTATAACTCTCTGCCAGAAACTTTGTTAAAAGCAATCAAAGGAATATCATGAGCAGGTAACTTAGATTACTCACAGCAGGCTTGATAACAATTACTCACCATTATTAAGGAATATGAAGAACATGTATATTAATACTTGAATAGGATATTAAATGCAAGCAATGTAATATCAATCAATGTTCTTCGTAGCTCAACCTAAGCAGTTATGCTACGCGGTTGATTATGTTTTACAAACATCATTATGCCCTACGGAGATGAGGTATACCGCTCATGCTCCAACCGATCACTAGTAAGTCACATCGGTATCATACTAGGTCATCGAAAGAGCCAGATTCTCATGACATTCACTACCTCAGTCAGAATGAGGATAAACATGCAGGACATCTAGTGTCTCTGCTATTATAGCTCACCAGGGTATTCTGGTACTTCTCTATTAGAGTCACAGTGGCATTCTGCACTCTCTTTGCTATCGAAAGATTTCATGTTTATCTCTCATCGATGCGGTATAAAAGATTCCTTTGGGAGAATAGTGTTACATCATCCTGGTATAAACATATATTGAAGGGTTGATGGATTAAAATACATCCACATCAACTCCTACACTAGGATGTAAGGATATACACATCCATATTCCCCCACATACTCTAAAGTATGTGATCTAGGAGTTCCCTTAGGAAAACCTATTTCACCATCATTTAAACTCTGACAATGATGGATCTATGATCAGGGCTCTACATGGTATGATTATACTTGGTTATTAGGTACATTTCAGTATTCTTTTAGCATCATACATATTTCCAAGCATTCAAGTACTAAACATGGCTATAACAGAAAAATATTAAATGTAACAGGTATTACTCATATCAATTATCAGATGGATATCAATTCTTAATCATCTTATCACTATGATTCAGGAACATGGGTGCTCACACCCTTATATCATCATAACACTTGCTATCAAGTGACATGTTAGCATCAAGTCATCTATTAGCATGACCCTGATGTCATTCATGGCCCTTAAGGCATATCAGTTTCATATGATGCCACTTGCATCTAGGCAACATAGTTATTTCTGTTCATAAGCTATTGACATGCTTTCAATGAAAATAATGTCATAACCGTTACCCTGGCTATGATTACATCTTGCTAACCACCTGAATGATTAGTATAACTGAGATTATACATGTTTAACAACATCCTTACAAATATGAAGACTTTTCAATTTGTTTCATACCACGGCCATGCTTCCTTGCACGGTCGTGCAAAGGAAGGTTACCACGGTCGTGCCCCATAGCATGGGTGTGCTATGAATCAGTATACCTCTACTGATTTTAGGGTTTGGATGTATTCCTCCTTATCATGGGGTTATTGAATCTCTTTAGTTTACAAGGTAAATAGATTCCTCATGCTACAACTTGTAATTAGGGTTTCACACTCATAGGTATAACCTAGAGTTACTTCTTTTTACAACCTCACCCCAAATTAGGGTTTACTATTCACATTACATGTTATTACCCTAGAATTAGGGTTTACTATTCACATCATAGTGAATTGAACTCATATTATCATCATGTATGAGGAACATCATCATTGATGCCCTCTATTTAGGTTAAGATTCATCAATCATCATAGTTAGGGTTTCCTTGATCTCACCTTGATGGATCATACCCTAAACCTGTTCATTCTTATGCATTGAAGATATGTTGCTTGACTATATTAGGATCCCTCTATCTCCTCTTACTTCGAGATGATGATTACATCACTCTACATTAGGTTGGGTTTAGTCCTCATTGACCAACACAAGCCAACACATCACTATCATGTGATTAGGGTTTGATTAAAACAAGGTATCCTTTAATTGAACCCATTTAAGCTTAAACGAGTGTGAACCAACTTGAGCTTAAATGAGTGTGGACCCATTTGAGCTTAAATGAGTGTGGACCCGTTTGAGCTTAAATGAGTGTGAACCCATTTGAGCTTAAACGAGTGTGAACCCACTTGAGCTTAAATGAGTGTGAACCCACTTGAGCTTAAACGAGTGTGAACCCACTTGAGCTTAAACGAGTGTGAACCCACTTGAGCTTAAACGAGTGTGGACCCACTTGAGCTTAAACGAGTGTGGACCCACTTGATCTTAAACGAGTGTGGACCCACTTGAGCTTAAACGACCTTGAGGTCGTTTGGATCCAAATGGGTTCAAACCGCATGGACATAAAAGGTGAAACAAAGGTTATGTTTGAATAGGATTTCCTATGTTGAAGCCTTCAATTGGCCATGCCCTTGTTAACAATTTACAAATTGAGTCAATCAGGATTAGCCTTAATCAATTGGACACCAAATTGATTCTCAATTGAAAGCTAATTGGGGTTAAATCCCACTCAATTAGGGTTTTCAATCGACTAATCATCAATTTTCAACAATGTGAAAAAAATTGTAGTTGAACCCATCAATTGAGCTCCAATTGGGCCCAAACGGTCTTGGGATCGTTTGTATATCCTCCAAACGGTCTTGAGACCATTTGCCCAAAGTTTTATCAAAAACTAAATCAATTTTATAAGGATTGAACCCTAACTAGGTCCAAAATCAGCATTTTTATCAATTCATCAACCTATTGAAATTGGACCCTCAAACCATCAAATTTCCTTAACCCTAGACCTCCAAACGGTCTTGGTTTGTCACCAACCGGTCTTAAGACCGTTTGAGTGAACCCCCAAATGGTCTTGAGACCGTTTGGGTCCTTCAACCCAAAATTCACCAAAATCTATCATTGAAAAACTCAATTCAACCCGATTAGGGTTTAAGGAGTTGAAGTGCCTTCAACTTGTGATTGGTTTGAAATTGGGTTATGATTCTTTGTAGGAATTAAATTCAATATGTTTACAACAGTTCCTTAAACGGTCTTCCCTTGGTCAGCCCTATCAAACGGTCTTGAAGACCGTTTAAAACTAAACGATCTTGCAAGATCGTTTGAGATCAAACGGGTTGAGCCCCTTCTTGATTTCAAACGGTTGCAACCCGTTTAGACCTATTGGTCCAAGATCGTTTAATAAAGTTGGATAAGGAACAACATAGGTATTAATGCCCTTCATCTTCAACCTTGAAACCAAGGTCTGTTCTTCACGAAAAAGCTTGCAAGAGTGCAAAGAAAGATGAGGAAGAAGAAGAACTAACTATTATTTGCAAGAATAAAAGCATGCATAACAAAGCAAGGTTTAGAGTTATAAAACACACCTCAAACGTTGTTCCTAGAGCTCCAAGCTTCCAAGCTTCAAGCATTTAATGGCGTCTTGAGCTCCATAGGTTGGCCAAAGGTGATTCTCCAAGGAAAAGATGGAGATGATCGGCTAGAACAAGAAACCTAAGTGAATTAACCATGAAACCAACCTTATACAAGGATTTCCTCCATGAATCCAAGCTAGAAGATGGTGTTCTCTTACCTTAGAATAGGTTGGTCGTTTCCCTGATCTCCATAGCTTTGCCTTGGTCGGTTGAGAAAGATGAGAAGTGAGGAAGTGAAGGGAATACGTTTGGTTGTTTTACAAGGAACTAGGCTTATATACCTTAGGTTGTTTTCCACCATAAGGACCTCTAAAACATAGATTTATCATCTAAGTCCCGTATTCTTTCTAAGGCACGTCCAAGAATGATAATCTTATGCAAATATCATCAAAACTCAAGATCTAAGGGTAGAGAAAACCAACATGCATACTAAGGTACATATATGAAGGGTCTCCTTACTCTTACTAGGTGTTTTCACTACAAAGGTCATCCTTCTTATCCAATTATTTAATTGAAGCGCCCCTCTCATCATTTCTTCTCTAAATGATGTAAAGAGTCATAAAAGATATACTAGAAGGTATATTTTACAAGTTGCACTCCATATTTTGGGTAAATTGCACTTTACACCAAAATCAGGGTTTTTAAGCACAAGGACCACTCCACAAGCTGCTTCTTGGTGCCCAAGCTTGGAGAATCCTTCATACCTCATCATATTCATTCATATGATGTCTCATCATCAAAGGAACATCATATCATGTTAATATTGCAAGTTAACCCTTCTAATTGGGTAATTTGCACATAGGTCCCTTCATAACAAAACAATACTACATTCATTGTTTTAAAAGGACAAAAATGAAATTGTATGTTCCTCAGGAACTTAATTACATACCAGAAGTTAATCACAAGTATATTAATTACATGATTTAAGTAAAACACCTAGGGTTAACTTATAACCCAGGTCAGGGATGTTACAGATAATGACATGTAATCATCCTTACAAATTCCAATGCTAAAGGCAAGGAACCTAAGATGCGATAAAGAGTAAATGGTTCATGAATAGCTAAAAATACATGAAATAATAAGAGGAATATGAATCCTTGTTTTCTTTCCTTTCAGGGGCATGACAATCAAGTGGGTCTTAGGATACTTGATGTGCATAAGATAAATATGTTCATGTGAGGGATACTTAGAAAAGTATCAGTTATCTTGGACTTTGGTTCCAAGAAAAAGACATATGTAACAAGTAATGCCTCATAATGAAAGGAATATGAGAATGTGATGTGTTCCCAACACATGTGACTGATACCAAGGTAAGAGATTCTGGTATCTGAGAGTTATCATATGGTTTAGGATGGCTACCTAGAGTGGTCAACTATGAAATCAGTCTGATAATATAAAATGATATGAACATCATATGTTAGGGGTTTATGCTTTGCACAAACATGATATTAATAAGGAATGTTAGATGTCTCTATGAACAAGAAAAGTGTTATGTGACACAAAGTTGACTCCACAGTCTATGATAAGGGGACAATGGAGCATGTGTCTTGTGTGTTGATTCTATAAGAATCCTGAAAGGAAACACATTATGTTGAACAAAGCTTTTTGGTGTCTCCATAACAAGGAGATGTTATGTGAAGATTAGATAGTATGATGAATGAAATACATCTGTCTTCCATTATCTGGATTTCGGGAACGAAATCCTTGTTAGGGGTTTATAATTTGTAACATCCCTGACCTGGGTTATACTCTAACCCTAGGTGTTTTGATTAAGAAAGATGATTATATGCTTAATACTATCTTGTGAAAAGTAATTAGGGCTCATGAGGAGCTTATGTTTCAATTTTGGTCCTGTTTGGACAATGTTGAAGCAATGTTTGCTTATTTTGGACTAATGTGCAAATTACCCAAGTTGAGGGGTTTAAGTGAAAATTGTGCATGATAATATGTTCCTCATGTGTTGAAGCATCATTAGAGTGAAAATTATGTTGAGGTATGGCTTATGGAAGCCTGAATACCAAGAAAGAGCTTGTAAAGCAATCATTGTGCATTAAAACCTAGTTTTGGTATAATGTGCAATTTACCCAAAAACTAGGGTTGAATATGTAAATTACCACTTCAATAAGGTACTTAATGTTTCTTGGCATCATGTAGAGCAAAGAAAATGAGAGGGGCATCTCATTTGAATTAAGTTGGAGGAGACAGAATCTTGATATTAAAATAATCAAGATTTAATCTTAAGTGAAACCCTAATTCAATTTAGGGAAAAAGTGAATGTATTAATTAAAGGGCCTTCAACCAAAATGTTATTGGTTGATTTTGAATAATTATGGACGTTCATTTGCCAAGATAAGGAACGAAAATATCTTAAGTGGTGAAATTCCACTCACCTTATTATAAGGAAAAGAATTCCCACTCAAAAAGATATATTAGTATTATAATGGATTAAGGTGCTTATTTTCTTTTCCCGTAATCCATGGATAATGGAAGGGAGTTCGGTGGATTTGAGCTGCCTTTGCATACAAGAAAACCAAGGAGGAAGAGGTGGTACTATTTTTGGGATTAAATGCATTTTAATAAGGCATTTTCTCTCTCATCAATTTCCTTATAAAAGTGCCATTTCCAAGCCCAAACCAAGGCCTTTTCGGATTTCTTTCTTCCCCTTGCTTGCAAAACCGACCAAGGAGCTAAGGAGGATCAGGAGGACGACTCCCAACCTGTAGGTAAGGTTCTTGATCCATTTCTCCTTGATTCCATGGTGGAAATCGAAAATAAATTATGGATTCCTTCTTATTTTGATCTCCTCTTCAACCCTAGCCAACTTTTACAATCAAAAGCTTGAGGACGAGCCTAGGGGGAGTTGCAAGAGCTTCATCCACCATTAATGGCGTGAGATTTGAGCTTTGGAGCTCAATTGGAGGCAGGTTTTATAACTCAAACCCTTAATCATTGATATTGCATCAATTCTCTATACTTTGTTGAGTGTTTTCTTTAAATTGCTACACTCTTGTTTCTTTGCTGCAATTTCCATAAAGAACGGTTGCTGTTCATGGTTGTTCGAAGGAAGGGGATGATGACATCATCCTAGATGCTTATCCAAAGAAAAGTACCAAGCGAAACGGTTTTGATAGCTATTCCAAATCGTTTTAATTTGATTGGCTATGCGGTTTCAGCAAACCGTTTAAAGGCAAACAGTTTGAAACCGTTTGGAATAAAACGGTTTCAAGACCGTTTGAGATGGTTTACCAAGCGTTGACCGTTTGAGAATTTTGTTCCTAATTATGTAGTCTAATGACTCACCAAATTTTAGGGGTTAACTCCAAAGGAATCATAGGTTGAAGGCCAATCAATTAGGAAAATTGAATTGAATTAAATGCTGATTTGCAACCTGATTAACTTGACCTGTTTGGGAAAACGGTTTCAAGACCGTTTGAGTGAGTTGACCAAGCGTTGTCCGTTTGGGATTCCTGTTCATAATTATGTTGGTTGATGACCCTCCTAATTTGAGGGATTAACTCCCAAGGAATCGTGAGTTGAAGGCTAATCAATTAGGAAAACCTAATTGGATTAAGTGCTGATTATCAATCTGATCTAATTGAACTTTTTGGGCAAACGGTCTCAAGACCGTTTGAGATGGTTGACCAAGCGTTGACCGGTTGGGATTACTGTTCCTAATGATGTTGGTTAATGACTCACCAAATTTGATGGATTAATTCCAAACGAGTCATGAGTTGAAGGCTAATCAATTGGGCAAACCCTAATTGAAATCAGTGCTGAAATTCCAATGAGTTAATTAGAGATTTTGGGTTGATTAGCCAAAACGGTTTCAAGACCGTTTGGGGATCACCCAAACGGTCTCAAGACCGTTTGGGGGTCACCCCAAGACCGTTTGGAGGTCTGGGGTCAAGTATAGTTGACCAATTGAAGGTCTAAAGGTACCAAATCATATTGCAATTAAGTGTTGATTGTTGATCAACTCGATAGACCAAACCTTGATGAAATTTCACTAGAATCCAAAGGTTGGATGAGCCAAACGGTCTCAAGACCGTTTGGTGGTCAACCAAGACCGTTTGGAGGTCTAGGGTTGAGTATGGTTAAGTGTTTGAAGGTCTAAAGGTACCAAGCTGATATACAATACAATGCTGATTTGGTGATCAATCCCATGATCCAAACCTTAATTGGATGGCTTGGATTTGAGTGATATGATGGGAAAACGGTCTCAAGACCGTTTGGAGGTCATCCAAACGACCTCAAGACCGTTTGGGGTCAGGTCATACCCAATTTGGATGATGGTTCAAAAGTTTCAAAGTAAACAATCTTGCATTGATGATTGTTGTTGAATCATCGATTCTAAACCCTAATCCAATTGAATCAAACCCTAATTGATGACCAAGTGAGGGTCAATTGAGGGTCAAATCAGTTGAAGGTTGACCTACTAAACTCAATTGAAGTATGAGCATAGGTCCAATTGATGATTGGTTCCATGAATTCAATGGTTGAAGATCCAATGCAATCAATTGAAACATAATTAGTAGCTTGATTGATGATCAACTTCAAAGCTCTAATTGGTGTTTATAAACCCTAATTCCATTGAGATCAGACCCTAATTGAAGTTCTAATTAAGGGATGAGTTCATGACTCAATTGATGATTGAGTTGATGATCCAATTGGTTGAGATTCCATAGATTGGAATTGAGTGTTGTTGAAGTCTTGATTGACTCTTTGGTCCATGCGGTTTTGAGAGGTTTGGACCAAACGGTCTCAAGACCGTTTGGGTCCAAACGGTCTCAAGACCGTTTGGGTCCAAACGGTCTCAAGACCGTTTGAGACCAAACGGTCTCAAACCATTTGAGACTCATGCGGTTTCAATTTCATGCGGTTTCAAAGCTTTTTGCTTAAACGATTTCAAACCGTTTGTGGTTCAATTTGGTTAATCCAATCGGATGCCTAATACAATTGAAGGATCAATTGGTTAACCCAATTGAGTACCTAATGTATTTGAAGGAACAATGGGTTGATTCAATTGAGTACCCAATGATATTAAAGACTCAATTGACTAATCCAGATGGATACCCAGTGTAGTTGAAGGTTCCATTGATCAATCTATTTGGATACCTCAAGTTATTGAAGGTCCAATTGATCAAACATTTTTGTAAACCTAATGTGATTAGGTGGGAGATACCTTTAATGGTACTAATCATTAATGCATAACAAATTCATGGATCCAATATATGATGTAAACCCTAATTGAGGCTGATTTCATGTATAATCCTATTAAGAGGTTGTCTCCATGTGAAATCACTAATTAGGATGAATAGTAAACCCTAATTCAATTGGATGCCTTAAGTAATGGAGGTCCAATGTGATTGAATCTCTTGAGAATAGAGATGATGAATCATCCATTGATCCAATTATGATTAGTAGTTATAATCAATGAAGGTACAAAGGTTGAAACCCTAATAGTACCTAAGTGATTAGTGCTAATTAAGGGATGAAACCTAATTGCTTATAAGAACAATGTCTTAGTACACTATGTTAACCATAGTTGTATATACTTGATTGAAGGGTTGATGTAACCTAATCAAGTTGATAGGATGATGGAAAGGAATTCATACCTGAGTATTGATCATGTGATGAATATGGTATGATCCTTAATAAAGAGATCATGTGAACCCTAATTGAGGTTGATTCCATGTAAACCCTAATTGAGGGTAATGCCATGAGAAACCCATGTTGGGATGAATTGTAAACCCCAATTTTAGGCAATATGATGAGAAAGCCTAATGAAGGGTGATGTTATATGCAATACTCACCCTAATGAAGTATGATAGCATGGGAAACCCTAATCCTAATAATGGAATGGTTACTAATATATTGATGGGGGAAATGCCTAAAGTGATTGATTGTGGATATCCCTATAGCAAGTAATGCTTTAACTTGAGATGAGTCTATATTATTAAAGATAGTTGGACCATTCTTATGTGTGACCTATGCACTTCATGGTAAGGGTGATAGGTTAATGGATGAAAGGATTAAGATGGGAAATACCTTAATCCAAGATAAGCTGATAACTTAAGGAAGTTGAAAGTGATGAGGAAAGTGATATATCAATATGTGATAAATATCACTTTTAGCATTACAGGATTGATATAGTTCAATACCTAGAATAGTTGCACAGGATTAGCATAGTCTAATACCTGGAATAACATCTGCACAGGATTGGTTAAACTCCAATATCTGGAATAGTGTCACAGGATTGGCTAACTCCCAATACCTGGAATGATAACACAGGATTGGCTAACTCCCAATACCTAGAATGATAACACAGGATTGGCTAACTCCCAATACCTGGAATGATAACACAGGATTGGCTAACTCCCAATACCTGGAATGATAACACAGGATTGGTTAAATCCCAATACCTGGAATAATAACACAGGATTGGTTAAATCCCAGTACCTGGAATGATAACACAGGATTGGCTAACTCCCAATACCTAGAATGCATAGGATTGGTTAAATCCCAATACCTGGAATGATAACACATGATTGGCTAACTCCCAATACCTGGAATGCACATGATTGGTTAAATCCCAATACCTGGAATAATAACACAGGATTGGCTAACTCCCAATACCTGGAATGTACAGGATTGGCTAAATCCCAATACCTGGAATAGTTGCATAGGATTGTCATAGATCAATACCTGGAATAGTTGCACAGGATTGACATAGATCAATACCTGGAATAGTTGCACAGGATTGACATAGATCAATACCTAGAATGGTTACACAGGATTGACATAGTTCAATACCTGGAATGGATACACAGGAATAATATAAGTCTAATGCTTGTACTAGTTGCACATGATTGGTGTAATCCAATGCCTGGAATATTTATATAGGATTGGTATAGACCAATGCCTGAATAAGACATGATGATGTACACTCTCATGTCCGAAATAATCAAAAATCTGTTTAGCAGATTGGATGAGGCCAATAAGTTGAAAGAAGAATGTCTCATGGGTGACATATCAAGATAATGAGTGTCAGAAGAGAAGTTTGACATGATGGTATAATATGGAGGATAAATGATATACATGTTTTTCCTATTCCTTATTAAGAGAATAGTTGTTCTATTATTCTATCATGAATAGTTACAATGCTTTAAGACGAGAATGCTTTAAACTGCTTATCCTATGCTCAGTTCCATATCTTTAAACTGCAATAATAATGTTTTGGCGGAGAGTTATATCTCCCGCTGGGACAATTTACAATTGTCTCACCCCCGTGGGATCCAATGTTTTTAGGTGGACAAGCAAGGAGGAAAGTGAGAATATCTTGCAGAGGAAGAACATCAGCAACAGCAGGGTCAGCAGTGACAGCTCAGATTGAGTGTACTGTCTGTCGTGTCATGTAGATAGAAGTCCTATGTGTCGTCTCTGTACTCTCAGGTCCTCATAGTTTATAGTTAGTGTTTTAACAAATCGATCTGAGATTTTTGGCTTGATGCCTCGAAGTTATATGTTGTGCATATATTATGTCTTGAGACAGCTGATGTTGTAATCTCGAGAAGAGATAGTGCAAGACATGTACTTTGAAACAGAATGTAAATGTTATACTTTGGTTCTTAAAGAAAAATATTTCCTATGTGTGGATCTCTTTGCAAAAAGTTTTAATTTTTAGTGATTTTTGGTAATCCGTTGTTAGTGATTGCTTCCGCTTAGTTAATAACGTTTGTCCGATCGACATTGTTACATAATACATGTGATGTATTTACATACCTATTGGAGAAAATGCTAGTACTTCAAATGGTGTTTAGAGAAATACCAATATGAATATCTTGAAGTGTTCAAGAATATCATAGATGAAGTATGAATTTGGTAAAGTGTTAATTCTTGATGAGATCAATGAATGAAATACTTGGAACAAATGTTTGAGAACCTTGTGAGTGATTATGATAGTGTATCATAATGAACTCATGATTAAGGCATGGTGATGTCTAAATCAAAAGGAGTCATACTCTAAGGAGTTAGAGGATGATTATCAAATAACTAAATTCTTCTTAAATAAAGAATACCCCACACTAACAAAGGACATTAAGAATCACAAGGAGTTGTGATTTCTTATATCCTTGACATATACACCTCAATTATCTATGTGATGAGTTGGTCATGTGATGAAGCAACTATCTAGATTAATATGAGGAATCGGATTTTGAGTTATGGTTTATGACCATTACATCCTAAATGACTTTCATGTAAACCATAAGGTATGACCTTAATGGTAGCACCCATTGGGATGAAATCCATAATTGAAAATGAGTCTTAAGCTTTAAGCCACATGGATAACATTTAAAGAAGGATGATGCTTGTTGATTGCAACTTAATGACTAAGAAATTTGGCATATAGATACTAAAACCGCATTCCTATGAGGAATAAAACAAGGATGTGTACATGACACAACCTATAAGGTTTATGAATCCATTAATGCAAATGAAGTCTATAAGTTATAATGGACTAATCAATGTGATTGATTGAGCACAAGCAACTCAGAACTATGATCTTTACTTTGATAATATAGTCAAAGAGTTTGATCGATATGTCAAAGATAAAGAGAGATCTGTGATTTTGTGGGAGTGAATTCACATTCCACATGTTGATGTGAAATGGAAATGTTCTATAATGGAAATCCAAAGTGGAAATTATCTTTATGGAAGATAGAGATGTTTCCTATGTGATAGGAATAGAGATTTATAGAGATAGTTCTCGAAAACCTCTTGACCGAAAAAGAGAGAGCATACATTGGAAATCTACACTAAAGGGTTCAATATGCATAGATTCAGTGAGAGAAAACTTGTCCATGTTACATGGAGTTGATACCCCAAGGGCGAGTGTCAAATTCTTATGAAGAATGGAAACATTAAGAATAGATAAGGATCTATCATGTATGTAAACATCCCATCATCTTGCATGTATGGACATAGAAAGAATAAAATGCATTCATCATCTTGTATGTAGGACATGACAATATGATGTGCTCATCCTGATAACTCATGTGTGGGACATGACGAGTGGATGTCGGTGTAGTTCCAATAAGGGTTACTGAAATACCATAAGAACTTGATAAGTGCTAGTTCTATGGAAATAAGGAAGGGTTCACTGTAAAGAGATACACTGATGCAAACTTCCAAAAGGGATAAAAAATTAATCGCAATATATATATATATATATATATATATATATATATATGGGATATATAAAAGTGAATGTTTGTTGATAATTGGAAACGTTCCAATAAAGCTGTTTAAAAGGAAATGCTGAGTATCCGTGTGTTAGAGAACAACAACGGATACTATATGGATCTAGAAGTTTATGAGATGAAATTATAGTTATTCCGGTCATTGATGACAAGTTAGGAGTGCTTAGTCATGCAATTTGGCTAAAGGTTAGCAATGGAATACTAGATCGCATATTATGGCAACTCCATCTCATACGTGTGACGTACAGTTAATACCGACTTTGGCAAGGTGTTGCCATAACTCACTATGTTAGCACTAGAGTACAGTAACATGTAGGACATGTTTGAAGATTGCTATGAATATGATTCAAGGGTGATTGGCTCACAGTGCGAGTGTGAGACTATTGGTATGTATGCCCTGAGAGCCAATCATGGGATGATTGGTGGGATGCATTAAGATTGATTTGATTAAGATAAAAGGCAAGCTTCCAATTCTTTCTGGTTCAGTCATATGAGATAATGATAAGAACAGATTGAATGTCTAGAGAATGACAATACTCAATGACGTATGCTTTCAGGTTGAGGACCTGAATGATGAGATCATACGAATGCTAAGAGTTTGTACATTCTTATTATGTCCCTAGTCAGATGTCATTGTGGAAGGTAGATAGACAACAATGACACACAAGACTAGATTGTGGTGTTGGTTGATGATAAAATCTCATTAGTCATGATTTGGAGATATCAAACCAAACACATAGGTACTTGTTAGAGAACAAGTTTACCGGATAGACCCACCATGAGTTTGACACATGGAACCATGACATGGTAGTCACAGTCAGTTCTCACAGTGATGGTGGTGAGTGTGATTCTTTGACCTAAAATCACTGTACTCAAAACATGTCGTTGGGTACAGTTTGACATCATCAAATGCAGTCATGAAACATGGGTTGTTATAAAGGTGATGATTGGGTGGCTTTGACACATGGGGCTTTTGAGGGGTGAGTGATAGATATGGTATTTGTCCCTCCTGAGGGAGTTTGATATCCATGGCCACTTGATGAGTAGGATTGAGATAGGCGTGCACACGCATGTGTGAATCAGTATGTGATATTGATGTCATACATATCTCCTCCAATCTACTCTGAGATCAAGAAAGTGAATGAATGTTGACAAGATGACTGTTCCATGCCTTGAGTTCATTCGGGATATCAGTGACAAAGGAATTATACATTCACTATAACACCATTCATGGATTGTAGGATTGAAAGTGGTTCTCCAACTTTCTATTTCACTTGGGTAGCACTGATGTGTGACTAGGCACCACTCTTTGCTTGTGAAGTCATAAGTGTTATGGACTTTCACTGCCAATGTGAAATGGACCTGTAGGGTCACACACATAGGATTTAACCTGGAAGAGGAGTTTATCCACAAATGATGTTTGGATTGATTACTAAAGGAGTTTAGTAGTTCAATTAAACACTCAATCAATTGATAGCTCAAAATCATAGTATTCAAGGTATCAGATCGATTTATTAGAGTATCAGATTGATTGAAACTACAATTGATTGATTTTGCACAATGTGCACTTCCAACCGATCGACTCATGTGATGAACTGATCGACTCAGGTTGCTGAACCGATTGGCTCGTGTGATGAACCGATCGACTCAAGACAGGCTGAGACGACCGGTTCAAGGGTTGAACTGATCGGCTCAACCGGTCTAACTGAGATCATTTGGAAAGTCAGAAGACTATTTTGCAAATACAATTTGTTTCACTTGTTCAAATTCGATTTGGACAATTATTAATATTTGATTAATCAGAAACAAATTTGAAAGTCAATTTGAGTTGGATCAGGACCATGAACCGATCGACTCAGAAGTGAACCGATCGGCTCAGGTGCCCCAACTGATCGGTTGAGGTGTGAACCAATCGGCTCAACTCCCCAACCGGCCGTTTCATGCTTGAAACGATCAGTTCAGGTGGCACGGTTGGTTGTTTTGTGGAAAATTTCGAACCCTTCTACTCTTGCATTAATCATGCATTGCCTAAGATAGAGAACCTTGTCCCATGACCCTCCTATATATAGGGGTAGTGGGGGCTTCTCAGAACAACAACTCAGTGCATCAGTTGCTCTGCAAAGTTGTCATTCTCTCTAGTTTTGGTAATCGAGAGAGAGCCCAAGCAAGTGCTACTCGATAAGGGAGGCACAGTAAGGGAAAGACAACTATAGAATGTGACTGGTGGCAGGAGAGTGTGTCGGTGACTAGTACGCTGATAGGAGGGCACGACTCCTTCCGATTCCTTGTGGGACAAGGAGATCGAAGTTCTAGGTGGTCCGTGTGGACTACTTCAGAGGTGAGAGACTTCTACTTCTCGGAGGATAACTATCAATCCTGATAGTCCGAATGAGACTACGAGATGTACAGACACCATCTAAGACTGGTGGTGAAGACCACACAAGCCACGAGGTAAAGTCGCCGAGCAAGCCTCGGGACAAGATATGCCTCCACAAACCATCCTTCCTATTGTATAGACGTTGACGCGTTTCCTTTATTATGGGTTTGGGAGAAGAAATTTTTTATTTCCACTGCCTTATCTGTTTCCCCTAAAACCCAATAGGAATGAAGGAAACTACTATAGGATAAGGATCAAAGGTTGATGCTCAAAGCTAGATTAGAGAATGAAGTAGAGGTTTGTGGACCAGATATTGAAGTTGAGGTTGGAAAGAGAGAAACCAATAATGATGATAAATAATGTGTCAGAGTTGCTGGAGGTGGTACAATGTATTCTAAATTATTTATAGAGAACGCCTTGAAACAAAAGAGAACACAGTGGCGTATATGTCTTGGAGAAAATGACGAAAAAAATGGAGGAAATATGATGACTTTCATATGACAATGGTAGATGAGGATGATGAAGGAGGCGGGCTGACTGAAAGGAGGTCGATCTGGTTTGAAGAAGGTAGATCACGGTCTGGTGCAGTTGGAGGCAGTGGTTTATTCTAAAAAACTCCAAGGAACAACATAACATTGAGGTAGGGTAACAATGTTCAATTCAAGGATAAAATTCTACCTTTCGCAACTTACACACCGTGTTTCTAAACCAACACACATGTTGTTAAGTCACTTAGAAATTTAGATAGTGAACCACATATTGTGTAGTCTCCAAGACATGTCGTGTGAAGTTGGATTTACAATACCAAAATCATTCTCGATGTAGAGACATCATGTTATTGTGGTAGACTTTGTGTTGTAACATCCCTATAAATTTTCTAGATTTTTTGAAAAAAAATGAACATTCAAAAGTTGCACGTCATGTAGGATGAGTAGTAGTAGCTTGAATTTTGAAGTCTAGAAGACATACGTGTCACCAATAAGAATATTGTGTTGTCATTGTTTTATTGGGTTTGTGTAAATTAGAAATAACCATGCACACCATGATGTTTGGTCAACACGACGTGTCTCAGAAATTTTGATGCACTTCCCTTTTCATCTTTTCTTTTGGATGTTTTAATGGGTACATGTAATGAGAGTTTAAAAGTTCACATATCAACCTTGAATTTGAAGTGTTCATCACCACAAATATTGTATGGAAACAAATGATATGAAGGGAAATAAAAAGTAACCAAAGCTAACAAAATTTGTGGGAACAACTCCCACAATGATTCTCCATTTAAAGTCCAGAGTGAGACTTTGTCACTATATTCATCTTGCATCAGTTGGGGGTACTAACATGGATATTATCACATCGGAAAAATCACTAGGGGTAAAATACATAGAGTTTACCTAAACAGGTACAATGATCACCACCCACAAAAGGAAAGATCTTATTGTAGCATAGTTCAGGATCAAACCCAAAGGACAACATTTTTTAGAACCATTTTGATCAAGGTAACTAGATAAGAAACAATATTTAGCACAACAATTGGATTTGGTTGATGATTATACTAAGTTGAAAATAGTATAGGCTGAAGTAAATGTTTGATAAATAAATGGATGGGAACACTAGGGTGGAATGGGTTTCTCTACCACTACCTATCATGCACTCTCTTAATGCATCATATTAAGCATGAACATATATATGTTGAGACCAAGAAAATCCCCCTTTTGGTTTTAGGATTAAAATCTAGACATATATCAATCTAAGCTCACCACAACATCACCTATAAATCATAAATCTATCGCCCCAGAAAACACCTATCCAAAATTCTCATCAAGAGTTTAACATGAATTAATCAGCATCCTGATCCTAGGTTCGAAGTTCTCTACACTAAGAATTTGATTTACATATAATCTTGATGATCATGCAAGAATATAAGCATAGAAATGACTACTTCAAAGCATATATTAGTATGTACAATAGTAGATGTAATAAGGAAAGAAAAACCGAGCAGTGGGGCTACTTCCCTCACCCTAGCAAGGAGACTACTCACTCATGGCTACTCCCCGCACCCTTATAAAGGGACTACTCACTCATATCTTCTTGCTAGAGACCGATGGTGGATGATGTGGCATCATGACCACCCTCGAATATTTGTCAGAGGTGGAAGTAGAGCATCGTTATTCCTTCTTAAGGTGCTAAGACTATCATGGAAAAAGAGAGCAGTTAGACAATGGCGTAGGTCATCTACCGATGGAAGGTGGCACTATAGAACAAGCCTCTTTCGAGGTCTAATCCTTAGAACTTGGACGGAAGTGAAGGTGGAAGGTTCCTTGGTTGACATTCATCAACCAATGGTTAAGGTTGATGGCTCCTAGAGATCGAAGGTGTGGAGTGAAGATGACATCCTAGCGGCATCTAATGGCAGATCATTTCTTTGTAAGCAGTCCCCTTATAATTATAGGTGAAGGCTGGGGTTTGGAACTCTCCCAGCCACCATGGATTTAAGTCCTCAACTGCCATAAAGGTGAAGAGGAATGACATAGGTAGATGAAGGGTTGGTGGCATTCAATAACTTCATCGGTAGGCGAGGGGTCAGGGAAACCATCAGAAGGCAATGTTGAGACCCTTATAAAGAGAGTGCAGGAGAACCATCATTTGTCATGCACTGGAGTTCCATTGGATGTTAGCGTGGTAGATGTGTGCAATGCATCCTTCGATAGGCATTGTAGGTCGACCATCAAAAGAGGACCATCAGATTATGGTGAAGTGCATTCATTAGTTTTTGGATGCATAACATCCTTCAAAAGGAAGTGTAGCAGAACCATCAAAACATGAGGTGCAATCATAACTACCTATAAGAAAATATGGCATCAGATACATTAGTAGAAACAAAAATTATACTGCCGTGTTCCCTTTGAACAATAGATTGCATCAAAAACTATGTAATGGGAAAAAGGGTTGTAAGATTTATACCTGGTTTTGGAGCAAGTCCAACAACTATCCCTTGTTGCATTGTGCGTCTTTCTTCAAGTTGCACTTGTATGACATCGACAATGGCCTCCCGGTTGATCACCACAAACAACAGTTAACTTCATCCTCCTAGAAGATGGCAACAGCCTCCTCGTGTCTGTAGTAGTCCACATAGACCATCGGGAACTCTTGTCATTCTAGTTGAATAGACAAGAAGGAGTTCTCCTTTCTAGTTGATGTACTAGTGTCAATATTCTCTCCGAATTGTCTTTGTCTTATCGTTCCTCCCTTTGACGGGTAGAACTTGCTCAGATTCTCATGTTACCACAACTGTGAGAAGACAACAATTATTAGAGCTTATTATTGTATCTCTAGAAATCCTCGACTACCCCTTTATTTATAGGAGTGTTAGGGTCAGGAGTTCTACTCTGAGTGGGAGTTGAAGGGACCAAATTTCATGATTTTTTTTCCAAAACCTAAGGACATTGAACTGTTTGGTTCACCAGTGAACTGGTTGGTAAATACATGATATGATTGGTTCAACCCTTGAACCAATCATTTCACTATATTTCCTATTCACAATTATATTGGCAATTAATATCCTTAATTGAATCATATTGCCAAACTGTCGGTTCACAACCTGAAATGGCCAGTTCAGAGATCTGATTGCCAACATTGGTTCAAATTTACCTGACACCTGAATGGATCGATTCAACACTTGAACTTGTCAGTTCACAATCCAGCCAGTCAATTTCCAATCATTGTTGTTTAAATTGAGTACCTAACACTTTAGCAATCATGTTAAACATCATTCATGATTAAACTCATATTCCAAGTGTATCCTATGTGTGTGACCCTATAGGTTCCAAGTTACATTGATACTGAATGTACATAACTGATTTGCGACATCACAAGTAATGGCTGGTATCTAGCAAGACATCATTGCTACCCAAGTAATAAGAAAGTTGGAGAACAACTTCAACCTATAATCTATCATTGGTTTTACAATGATCGTATAGTTCCTTTGTCACTGAGATGAAAACTGAACTTGAGGTAGGGAATCATCATCCTCTCAATGTTCAATTCATGTTCCTTGAACTAGAGCAAACTATCTGAGATATATGTAAGCTCAATATCATATATTGACTCACACGTGCATGGCCGTCCATTTCTCAGTCTTGCTTATCAAGTGGCTAGGATATCATACTCCTATAGGAGGGACAAATCCCATCTACATCACTCATAATCATCCCCATGAGTCACAATGCACTCGAGCCCCACTTTTATGGCAACCCTTATTCAAGGTCATGGTGGATGATCAAAGTACATCGAACGACATGTGATGAGTTTATTGATTTTAGGTCTAAGAATCACAATCACCACCATCACTATGAGAGATGATTCTGACTACTATATAATGGTTTCCATGCATCACTCTCAAGGTGGGTATGTCTGATACATAACAAGTATTTATGTATTTGGTTTGATATCACATATCATGACTTAATGAGATTCTATCATCAACCAACACATACTCTAGTCTTATGTGTTATTGATGTCTATTAGCCTTCCATAATAACGTGCCACTAGGGATATAACAAGAATGCATATACTCTTAATATTCATATGATCTCATTGTTCATGTCCTCAACCTAAATACATACGTCATTGAGTAATATCATTCTTTATACATAAATTATGTAATATCATCATCTCATAACTGAATAAAATAAAATAAATTAGAAGATTACCCTTATTATTAATAAAATCATTTACAAGATAAGCCATTTCAATCATCATATGATTGGCTCTTTGGCCATACATACCAACTGACTCCCACTTGCACTTAGAGCCAATCACCCATGAACTTATTCCCAAGTGATCTAACATGACCATCATGCTTCTTCTATGAAAGTTATTTTTTCAAGGGGTTAGCCACATTGCTCTTAGTTGGTACTATGTAAATCTGTAGATCTCCTCATTGTACAATCTCATCATATGATATGGAACTGCCTTTGTATGTGCATGGAACACTTATGCGATATGGGTTCCTTAACTTGTACAATAGCTCCATTGTTGTCACAATATAACTCAATTACACTGTTGATGCTTGGAACCACCACAAGTTCCGAGACAAACTTCTTGATCAAAACAACCTCCTTTATTACATTGTGTGCAACAATTTACTCAACCTCTATTGTAAAATTAGCAATTGTCTCTTGCTTGGAACTCTTCCACCTTATATCTCTGTTGTTTAGGCAAACTATAAATCTTGACTACAATCTATAGTCATCTTCATGAGTTTGGAAGCTTGCATCAGTGTAATTTTTTTACCACAAACTCTTCCTCACCATCGTGGACATGAAATTGATCCTTAGTTCTTCTCAAGTACTTAAAGATGTTATTTATGGTAGTCCAGTGAGCTTAATCGGGAACTGATATCTGCTCATCATGATCAAGGCATATGAGACATCTGGACGGGTACATATTATTATGTACACCATAGATCCAATTGCTGATGCATATGGAATCCTACTCATGCACTCCCTTTCTTTACAAGAATTGGGACATAGATATCTAGACATAATTACACCATGAAACATGGGCGTGCTTCCTCTCTTTGAGTTCTCCATGCTGAATCTCTTCAAAATTTTGTCAATTTATGTGCTCTGACTTAGCCCAAGAAGCCTTCTATATCTATCTCTATAGATCTTGATTCCTAAGATGTAGGATGCTTCACCTAAGTCCTTCATAGAGAATGTATTTCCTAGCCAGGTCTTTACCATATGTAAAGTAGGAATGTCATTCCACATCAATAGTATGTCATCCACATACAATGCGAGGAATCATGTTCCGATTAACCTTCTTGTAAACACACAGTTCATATTCATTTTGACTAAAACCAAACTCTTTGACTATTTCATGAAATCAAAGATTCCAGCTCTGAGATGCTTGCTTCAATCCATAAATTGACCTTTATAGCTTACAAACTTTATTTTTGTACTTTGAATTTATAAAACCATCACATTGTGTCATGTACACATCCTCAATAATATTCCCATTAAGGAATGTGGTTTTAACATCCATTTGCCAAATACCATTGTCATGATAAGCTGTAATGGAAAGCATGATTCTGGGCTTAACCATGATATTTGGAGAAAGGCTTTGTCATAGTCAACACCTTGAACTTGTTTGAAACCCTTTGCAATGAATCATTGTTTGTAAGTTTATACATTACCATCCATGTTAGTCTTCTTCTTGAAGACCCACTTGCACCCTATTGGTTTTACCCCTTTAGGTGGATCAACCAAGGTTCATACCTCATTGGTGTACATGGATTCCATATGAGATCTCATGGACTCAAGCCATTTCTTAGACTATAAACCCTTAACAACTTCTAGGTAGGTAGTTGGCTCATCATCAATGACTGATTCATCGCCTTATTGAGTCACAAGATAACCAAATCTTTCTGGTTTAAGGCATGTCCTACTAGATCGGTGAGGTTCCTATGTTACATAAGGAATTTGAGATTCCACAATAATTTTTGACTCTCTATGATCCTCTTGCACCTCTACAGGTTCAATGTTTTCTTATTAGTTTTAGACTTCTTTGAGTTATACTTTCCTCCTACTAATTCCTTTGGAAATGATTTCCTTTTCTAGAAATGCATCATCCCCGGAAACAAACACGTTTTTGTCAGATGGAGTATAAAAATAACATCCTTTGGTTTCCCTAGGATATCCAACAAAATAGCATTTGTCTGATATGGGCCCAAGCTTTTTGATAAACTACTTTCTCACATAATCTTCATGAATCCAAATCTTCATAAAAGAAACATTACGACACTTCCCATACCGTACCTCATATAGTGTCTTTTGAACTGATTTATATGATACATGGTTTAGTGTAAACATGGTGGTTTCTAGAGCATAATTCCATAAGGTGGTTGTAAGATTAGCAAAACTCATCATTGATCACACTATATATAGCAATGTATGATTCCTTTTTTTATATACCATTGTGTTTTGGTATTCCAGGTGTAGTCTATTGTGATACAATACCGCAGTCTTGCACAAAGTTCTCAAACTCTTAGCTTAAGTATTCTCAACCTCAATCAGAATGAAGTGCCTTCATACTTTTACCAAGTTGATCTTATACTTCATTCATGAAATCCTTGAACTTTTCAAGAGATTCTAACTTATGTTTCATCAAGTAAACATAACCATACCTACGAAAGTCATTAGTAAAGGTATTGAAGTACTGATAACCACCTCTAGCATTTGTTCTAAAAGGGCCACACACATCGGTATGTATGAGTCCTAATAGATCACTAGCCCTCTCGCTGTTTCCAGCAAAGGGAGTCTTTGTCATGTCACCCAACAACAAGACTCACATTTCTCTATTGACTCAAAATTAAAAGAGTCTAGATAACCATCTTTATGGAGTCTAGAGATGTGATTCTCATTGATGTGCCCTAGACGACAATGCCAAAGATATGTTTTATTTGAGTCATTGAGTTTTAATCTTTTGGTGTTAACGTTAAAAACATTTTCTTTAGATCCAACATAGAAATACCATAGGACATTAGGAGACTACCATAAAAGATCTCATCTCTTGAAATAGAACATTGACCATTCTTTATATTAAATTCACATCCATCCTTGTCCATACAATATTCAAAAATAATGTTTCTATTTATGGTAGGTACAAAATAGAAGTTATTTAACTCTATTACAAGCCATGCTGGCAAAGATAAATTATAGGATCTAACTATAGTGGCAGCAACTCTTGCTCCATTTGCAACACACAGTTCAACCTTGCCTATTCATAAAGACTTAATTCTTTTCATATCCTACATATTCAAACATATATGAGATCCACATCATGTATCTAGCACCCAAGGTGAAGAAGTAGAAAAATTTATCTCAATAACATATATAAATAAAGTGGACATCTCTATCCCCTCCTTCTTCTTCTTCTTCAGTTCCTCTAGGTAGAGAGGGTAATTTCTCTTCCAATGTCTAAGATAGTGACAGTGGTGACCATTGCCTCCCTTGTTCACCCCTCCCTTTGCTTTGAGTACAAAAGACTTGGGGTTTCTAGCTAGCTTTAAAATTCTTCTTAGATTTGCCTTTTCCCTTGGACTTCCCATTTCCTTTGATGATCATCATCACAAAGTTGGGTTTGTCCTTCTTTATTTGCACTTCAACAGTTCTCAACATGCTAAGCAATTCTGACAATGTCTTGTCAAAATTGTTCATGCTGTAGTTCATGACATATTGTCTATATGACTCCAGAAGTAATTGTAGAATCACATTTGTCGCCAACTCTTGACCCAAGGGAAATCCCAGTCTAGCAAGGTTCTCCACATACCCAACTTGAGAACATGGGGACCTATTGGTTCTCCTTCTGCCATGTTGCACTTGAATAATGCCTTGGAGACATCATATCTCTCATGTCTTGCCTGATCTTGATACATGTTCTTAAGACATGTTACCATCTCAATAACATCCATGTTCTCATGTGGTCTCTACAACTCATAGTTCATTTAGCACATCATTAGGCATTTGACATCTACAATGTCTTCAAAGTGCTTCTTGTAAGCATCCCTGTCAGCCTTAGGCGTAATGGGAGTAGGTTCATCTAACTCTGGTGTCTGTAGGACATAGAGCTTGCGCTCTTGAGTGAGAACGATTCTCAACATATTGAACCAATCATGGAAATTATTCCCATTCAAGTTGTCCTTATCAAGGACTGATTGCAAGGAAAATGTGTTATTGGTTGCCATTTGATTCTACAAGAAAAAATTGCAATTTGTCAAAACGCTTTTGATTTGATTTGATAAAATTTGACGATGTTTAATTATACCTTTAATTAACTATGGCTAACACTATTTTGTTCAAATTGATAGCCCCAACATATCAATTTGAAAGATCATAGTGTACAACCTTGTAGTGACCCAAGACCCAAAACAATTGAGTTATTACCTGAACAACGCCATCGTTCATAGTCAATCATTAAGGTAGGCTGCTTTTGCCAATTGCATCTTATGCAATTCTTGGATAGATGGTATGCGAAACTCTTTGCCATAGTCATCTACATGCTTCTAGGTACTTAATCTCATTAAAATCACCTACTTAAGTCTGACCCAAAAGCCAACGTGATAGTAATGCACCCTACTTGGCAGGCCCACATGAATACCATCATATTTCCATGAAATAGATAGTGCACCATGCTTGGCATGTCCACACATAGTCAATCAAACTTTTGATGTGTGTTTCTTATGGAAAGAATCTAAGACTTAGTATTTGATTGTGGTATTTTATATTTATATATACACACATCCAATCACTACATATATAGTACATATCATATAATGCTATATCCCATAAATGAAAACATGCAATTATAAAACACAATCGATGGTTATGGCCACACTATTGTAATTCCTTGGAGCCAAAAGGAATTACTACCACCTAAGGTCCACATCATATGTAGCAACCTATTGTTGCTGAAGATCTATGTTGGAACTAGTCTAGGATGACCAGTTCAACTCTTGAGCCGCTTTCTTGACCTCTTAGTCGGTTGGTTGGTTTGTTATATCCATCATATGGTCTCCGGTCCAAGTGACTTTTGGACACCTCCAACCGATTGTTTGGGCCACCTGGTCGACCAGTTTGACTCCTTCTATCGTCCGGCCTTCTCAGTCCTCCATCCGACCAGTTCATCTTTTGTAGCGGGTGGTTCATTTGGTGTTGAGCGTCTTCTTTGCTATAATAAGAATTAAAACTATCCTAATACTATTTAACATATTACATGGTAATAGAAAAACCTCAAGTTACATTCGAGGGGAACATAGGAAGGAAATAATTAATACATTTACATATGGGAAAGGAGAGAGAGGATTAGTATGCAAACTGATATATAAAACACAAACAACAACCGTCCAACCAAACACAAATGTCCAGGGGTTTATTGGTCATTACCATGCTAACATCCACCATGAAAACCAATTCTAGGACAATGTGTATAAATTGCATATATCATATATATATATATATATATATATTAGTTGGAATATGTGGTATTTAATCATATATGCACATTAATCATTTTAAGTATTCACATCGTATGTAATAAAATAAATGATAAAATAGGAATCTAATCACATCAATTAAATCCCAAAGCACAATGAATTGACATGGCTCTGATACCACTATAGGAACAAATGACATCAAATACGACAACAAAACAATTTTTTTACTACCATATCCCCCTTTGAATAGTAGATTGCACGAACAAATATGTAATGGGAAAGAGGGTTGTAAGGTTTATACCTTGTCCTAGAGCAAGTCCAATGACTATCCCTTACTGCAGTGTGTGTCTTTCTTCAAGTTGTACTTAGACAACATTGACAACGGCCTCTTCGTTGATCACCATAGACGATGGTTGACTTTATCCTCATAGCGGGTGGTAACAACCTCCTTGCATCTCTAGTAGTCCACATGGACCACTAGAAACTCTTGTCATTCTAGTTGAACAAACAAGAAGGATTTATTCCTTCTAGTTTATGTGCTAGCATCAACTTGATCTCCCAATTGTCTCTCCCTTGACATTCCTCCCTTTGACGGGTAGAACTTGCTTGGGTTCTCATTTTACCACAACTATGAGAAGACAACAATGGCCAGAGCTTATTGTTGGGTCTCTAGAAAGCCTCGAATGTCCCTCCATTTATAGGAAGTCCAGGGTCATGAGTTCTAGTCTGAGGGGGAGTCAAAGTTGAAAAAATTTCTTGAATTTGCAGAACCTGTGAACATTTAACTAATCGGTTCACACATGAGACGATCAGTTCAACCTTGACTCGGTCGTTTCACTATGTATTTGTAATTTTGGCAATTAATATTTGGTTAATGCAACAACATGACATCAAAATAAATCCTTGATCCAATCACATTACTCAACCAAATGATCGGTTCACAACCTAAACCGGTCATTTCATAGATTTGATTGCCAATATTGGTTGAAGTTGACCTGACACTTGAATCGACCAGTTGAACACTTGAACCAGTCGCTTCATAGTTCGGTCAGTCAATTTCCAATCGATGTTGTCTATTTTGAATACCTAACACTTTAGTAATAAAGTTAAACATCATCCATGATTAAACTCTTATTCCAAGTGTATCCTATGTGTGTGACCCTATAGGTTGCAAGTTACATTGGCAGTGAATGTCCATACATGATTTATGACATCATAAGTAATGAGTGGTATCTAGAAAGACATCGTTTTTACCCAAGTAATTGGAAAGTTGGAGAACAACTTCAACCTATAATATGTGATTGGTGTTACAATGATCATATAGTTCCTTTGTCACTGATATCCAGATTGAACTCGAGGTATGGAATCATCATCCTCTCAACATTCAATCCATGTTCCTTGAACTAGAGTAGACTATCTTAGATATATTTAAGATCAATATCATATATTGACTCACATGCGCATGGCCATCCATTTATCAGTATCACTTATCAAATGGAAAGGATATCATAATCCTGTAGGAGGACAAATTCCAACTACATCACTCACGGTCATCCCCATGTGTGACAATGCACCCAAGCACCACCTTTATGACTACCCTTATTCAAGGTCACAATGGATGATGTCAAAGTACATCAAACGACATGTTATGAGTGTACTGGTTCAGGTCTAAGAACCAAAATCACCACCATCACTGTGAGAGATGATTCTGACTACCATATAATGGTTTCCATGCATCACTCTCAAGGTGGGTTTGTCCGATACACTGTTCTTTAACAAGTATCTATGTGTTCACATATCACGACTTAATGAGATTATGTCATCAACCAACACACACTCTAGTCTTAAGTGTTATTGATGTCTATTAGCCTTCCACAATAACATCGACTAGGGACATAACAAGGATGCAAATACTCTTAACATTTGTATGATCTTATTGTTTAGGTCCTCAACATGAAGACGTATGTCATTGAGTAATATCATTAGGTAGACATTTATTATGTAATGTCATTATTTCATAACTGAATAAAACATAATAAATTGGAATATTGCCTATATTATTAATCAAATCATTTACAAAATATGCCATTACAACCATCTTATGATTGGCTCTCTCGGTATACATACCAACACTGACATTGGAAGACACAGGAGGTAGTCAACATAAGGGTAGATGAGATGATGAAACTGATAGTTGGGAAGAGGTGTCGAGATCTGATGGTTTGGCAGATGATACCCACAAGGGTGGGGGGGAGGCTATTGGCATCTAGTTGATGGTTGGTGCCTATGGGTCATCTTCTAATGGAAGGACGAAACAAAGGAAACCTATCGCTTGGTAGGTGTTATGAGATATCATGGAACTTTATCAACTAATGGGGGATCATATCATCAAAGATATGGTCCATTTCATCAAATCTTCCATGAAACCAATGAAATGGATATAAATCCTTAAAATTAACTTAAATATTTAGAAGACCTATATATCAGCTAGTTCTAAAGTGAAATGATGGAAATTGATGCAAAACAAAGCTAAAAATGCAACTAAAACTAGTATGAATATGCATTCATCATGTGCGAGACTCCCTTGTCAATATTCTATCCACAAGTGTGTAACTTGCATATCTATCCATTGACCTAGAACATAGATTATTTGCATTGAAGTTCTACAACTCCATAGGGAAAAAAATTAGAGCTAGAAAATGTCATGACCATTTAGACCATACCTTTCCCCGAAAGAGTTTTAGCCTAGAGTTGAAGAGTAGAACTTGGTCTCCCTTTGAGAAGTCCTTCCTTTTGATCTTCTTGTCATGCCATGTATTTGTCATCTTTTTGTATATTTTTACATTCTCATAGGTATCAATATGAAATTATTCCAATTCTTGGAGCTACAACGGTCTTGTTTTTCTCTATCTCTTCTCATATCAAAATATAGGAACTTGATTGTCCACAAAGCATTATTCTCAAGATTCAAGGAAAGATCTTGCCATAATAAGATTGAATAGGGATGCACCAAAGGTAGTCTTGTAGGCTATCATGTACACCCACAATGCATCATCTAACATCAAAGCCCAATCCTTTCTTGAGCTGGACACTATCTTCTCTAGTGTCTCTTTGAATTATCAGTTTGAGACTTCGAATTGCCTGAGTCTTTGTAAATGATATGCATTTGAGAGCATATTTTTAATCGATATTTTCTCAATAGATTGTTGAAGTTCTTCTTATTAAAGTGGTTGCTTCCATCTGAAATTACAACTCTTAGAACACTAAAACAAAGAAATATAATCTTATAGAACAACTTAGTCATAGATTTGGCATCATGAGCTTGGGTAGGAATGGCTTCTACCCATTTTGAAGCATAATCATAGACAACAGGAATGAATTTGTAGCCACAAGATGACGAGAACAAACCCATATAATCAATACCCCAAACATCAAAAACTCCAATCTCTAGAATTGAATTGAGAGGTATTTCATCTCTTTTTGAGATTCCTCCTATTCTTTGGCATCTATCACAAGCTTTCACAAAGGCATGAATGTTACAAAATAAAGTAGACTGATAAAATATGATATGAAGTATCTTTATTGCTATCTACTCTCCTCCAAAATGCTTCCACTAGGAGAGGAATGACATTGTACTATAATACCTGGGATTTCATCATCCAAAATACATGTCCCAGTCAGTCCATCCCGGGCTTGAATAACAACAGATCATCCCAATAGTAGAAGTTCAAATAATGGATAATTTTCTTCTTTTGCTGATAGGTAAGATCCCAAGGATGGTGTCTAGTTGCAAATCTACAAATAAAGGTACAAGGAAGGATCCCACATCATATAGCTTCCCAATAATAATGAAATCATCAATAGGAAGAGTATCTTGTGCAGTAATGTTGAGACTAGATACAAATAGATTGCTTTCCATCCATTTCTTATCGATCTCAACCAAATTCTTGAAGTGAAAAAGTTTAGTGGATAAGTCATGGTTTTGCATCATTTTTTCTCAAGAGGCTTGATTACATCATGGTCCACATAGACCACTACTTTGGAGCCTACAAGATATTATCAATTTTTTTCAAAATCATAAACTATTGAAAGCATATCCTTGTCAGTGGTTGCATAATGTATTTGTGCCTTGTCTAAGGTCTTGCTCACATAGTGGATGTCATGGAGCTTTTTGTCTCTCCTTTATCCAAGAATTGATCAGATTACATAATCACTAGCCCGACTCATGATTTCAAATGGAGAAATCCAATCTGGTGGATGAATAATAGGGGATGAAATGAGATTATGAGAACATCTTTTAATTTTTTAGAAATATGCATAAAATATTTATTGAATATGAATTTGGCATCTTTTGCTAGAAAGGAACATAGTGGCTTTGCAATTTTAGGAAATATCATGTATTAACCATATGTAGAATCTTGCATGTCCCAATAAACTTCCGACCTATTTCACTGTTGTCAGTGTGGACATCTTCAATAACTTCCACTTTGGCTTTATCCACTTCAATTCCTTTATTTGATATCACAAGACTAAGCACACTTCCGCATTGTACCATAAAATGACACTTCTCCCAGTTTAGAAAAAGATTAACCTATTTGCAACATTATAAAACTTTTGAAATATTTGTTAAATAGTCATAAAAAATATTATCATGAACTTTGAAATCATCCAAAAATATTTCCATGATATGTTAAGTGAAATAAAAAATACGGGCATCATGCATCTTTGAAATGTGGTGGGTGAACTACACAATCCAAAAGGCATTCTTCTGTAAGCCTATGTCCCATAACTACATGTGAAAGCAGTTTTCCCTTGATCCAATGGATAGATAGGAATTTAAAGAAAATCCAGAATGTCCATATATGTAACAAAACATCTAATCATTCACAAGTTGATCAAGCATGAAGCCAATTAAAGGCAAGGGAAAATGGTATTTTCTAGTAGCCTTATTTAACCTCCTATAATCAATACACATGTGTCATCCAGTGAGTACACATATTCAAATCAACTCAACATTGTCTCCTTTTATTACAACAGTCCCTCCCTTTCTTAGGTACAACATGAATAACACTAACCCAAGGACTGTCACTAATAGGATAAACTATTTCGATATCTCTTAGTTTAAAAATCTCTTTCTTCAATACCTCCATCATGCTTTGATTTTATCTTCTTGGATGTTCAATACAAGGTTTGGCATCTTCCCCTAAAGATATGTAGTGCGTATAAATAGATAGATTGATTCCTTTTAAATTATCAATAGAATATCCAATTACATCTTTAAAAAGCTGAAGTCATTTAAGCAATTTTTCGACTTGTTCTTGGGTTAATTGAGAAGTAATAATGACATGATAAATAGAGTTGGGTACAAAAATGCATACCTCAATGTTGCTCTTATCTTCTTCATGTGATGAAGTATTGGAAGGGGTTTTAGTCCTACCTTTTTCTTTGAAGTTGCATAGTTGCTCTTATCTTCTTCATGTGATGTTTCTTGTGAACTAGAGCTTGACGTGGCTACAAAAATTATTTCATGAGGATCAGTCTTCAAATTTGTGTTTTCATCTTCATATTCAAAACCATTAGAATCTGAATTCAAAAGGTTCCCACCATCTTCTAACAATGTGTCAATATTGTCAATATGATAGAGATACTCCTTCATGCTTGGTGCTTTCATAGAATCATAATAAGAAAATTCAATAGCTTTATCTACAACCCTAAAGTTAATTTCCCCTTCATAACATTCACAATGCAACTATCACTTTGTAGGAATGGTCTTCCAAAAATAATATGATTTATGTGGTCTTCATTCATATCAAGAACTACAAAATCATAAGGAATATAGAATTTCCCTATCTGCACATGAACATCTTCAATGATTCCTATTGGATATATTATAGATAAGTCTGCTAGTTATATGGACATAGAGGTGGATTTCAATTCTCCCAAACTGAGTCATTGCCGTAAAGAAAATGAAATTAATCTTATGCTAGCACCAAGATCTATCACTCCTTTATCAAAGGTTGAATCACCAATTATATAAGGTAGAGTAAATGCACCAATATTTTCTAGATTATTTGTCAACCTATTTTGAAAAATGGAACTAATTTTTTCAGAAAGCATTGCTACACCAACTTGATCATTCCTCATCCATCAAAATATCTTTGAGGAATTTATCACATGAAGGCATTTCAGCAGTAACCTCTACTAAGGGTAGGTTGACATAGAGCTTGTTCAAAATATCCATAAATTTATTGAACTTGATTTCAACTTTCCTATCAGAAAATATGTGAGGAAAAGGAATATTAGGCATGCTAGAAGAATCACCTTGAGTTTCCTGTAGATTTCATTCTTTGATTTTTAGCTGCATCATCTTCATTTGTGTCAACAACGTCATCATAATTTCTCTTTGATGGGGGGAGAAGATCCTCATATGACGTGTCCACTCCTCAAAGTCACAAACTTGCAAGTCTCTCTTGGATTCATTTCCAGTTGACTAGATAAAGAATCGAAAGGTGTTTCTTGACTAGAAAGGGCTTGTTGAGCAATCTAGTTCTCCAACAATCTGATATGTGTAGCAAGCCCATCCACCTTAGAAGAGAGTTGATGAATGGAATCCTTCATTAGCTATCCTTGTTGGTGGAACTCATTATTTTACTTCATTTGAGATGAAAATAAAACTTTCTAGAAGAGACTCCAAGTTGGACTTCAGCTGTGGTTGTTGCTGATTGAAATTTTTGTTTGCACCCTTGTTGAAGCCTAGTGGATTGTTACTCATAGGTGGCCTATCCTCCATGCGTGGTTGTTGTTGGACATGTTATTGTTTAAGATTTTAAGCATCATGTTTGTGGTAGAAAAAGTAGGGATCGATGTTCCAAAAAGTAGTGTGTGTTATGCATACAGAGAGGTCACCTTATAGAGTATACATGACATGCATGATTTTATGTAGTTTTGGGTTTTTTAATAGTTTAGTTATTACATACAAATTAATCACACAATTGCATACTTAATTTTTGCAAACACGTAGTTGGAACCTAAAAATTGAGAGAGATTCAAATATAAAATTTGAATGAAAATTAAAGCACCATTTAAAATGCATTCTTGAACAATTTTAGAAGAAACTTGAATGAAGCATGCATGAAATGGTTTAACACAAGTACATAACAACGATGACTATATAAATCATACAAAAAGATTTCTACATGTCTTGGAGGTCCAAAACAACAAACGTTAAATAAGAATGGACTCATGTATAAAACATACAACAAAATAGTACATCAAGAGAATGTTATCAATTAAAATATATTCTCATTTGGGCCTAGATAATAGATGTCCATCTAAAAATTGTGACTAAACGACCTTATAAGCAATAGAGTATATGCGAGCCGCTTATGCGACTCCTAGTGATTTGTTTTGAATGCTCGTTGGGATGATCTCTCCATCATGAGTTGTAGGTACTAGAATATGGTTATATGGATGCTTGCTTCCATAATTCCCTATCACACTGCATCGTTCTAGGGTTTCTTCAGAGGTTATAAAATAACAATTTCTTGAAGAATATACCTATCTAGGAACTTCATTTGCTTCACAAACTAGGTTGAGTGGATGCGGGGGATGAGGTGCAATAAGGGATAAATAGATGGTGTCATTACATGTATCGCTCATGCCTAGTGAAGAGGACATGCAGAGGTAGGAGGCGTTACATGGGTTAATTAAAGGACTTTGGTAAAAGGAGTGATACTAAAGTAATTAATTTGGTAGGTTTTGATATTAATTAATTGAAGGGTCAAGCAAGGTTTAAATGAGATGATATTCGGACTAAAAGTAGATTGGTACTAGAACTACCTGATTATAATGACAATTCTTCAATTAATGGCTTAGAATTGGTCTATTAGTTTTCTACCATTATTCTCTCAATAATTAATATCTAATATTATCAATAATATTTTAAATTGATTTTGAATCCATTAGATCTCAAATGTAAAGTATTTGAACATGTAAGTGTCCAATCAAGACATCTCAACACAACCGATTCAAGTTACATTATGTGATATAAAATGGATTCATGGGGGAAAATAGAGGGACATATTTGTAAATAACTCTCAATTGAGGAGATAACCATAGTTACATAAATGGAATTCAGTTGATGATAAATATTTATCAAACACCATGGGTATTCAATTAATCTACTAATTGAAATTCGAAATGAAGGACAACATTGTAATAGTCTCAAGTTAAGGATAAATTTGGAATTATAGCTCAGAATAGATTCAGTACCTAAAATTCAGTATGTTATAGAACACCACATACATTCCTACAAATAAACAAGGGGAGTGTGATATACAAACAAAAAATATATAATACAATAAATGATAATGATGATGATGGTCATGACAATGAAAGAAATGATGGGTGATGGTGTGATGTAGTTGCACTTACAATTCAAGACTTCTTACTTCAACAAAAATACCGATGCTTCCCAGAATCAACGTCACTTGTTAGCAATGTGCACAAGTCTTCAATTTATAAGTTGAGCACTACCACACAATTATACCAGTGCATTTAGTATATTCTAGATCATCCAAGAAGATGTTGGGTTTTATGGCCTCAGAGTAGGCAGCAGAAACAAAAAAAATTCTGGCCATTAACCCATAACAGGAGATTACATCAATGACTATGTAATGGGAAGGATGGTTTTAACAAGATATACCTAGTCCCGGGGCATGCCCAGTGACAATACCTCACAGCCATGTGTGGTCTTCAACACCATGTCTTAGATAGTGTCTGTGTAGCTCCTAGTCTTCTCCATGGACTCTGGCATCCACCACGGCTTGCGACTGATGTGTCCTCCTGAGCGGCAGACATCTCCCACCTCTGTAAATAGTACACACGGACCACCTGGAACTCCTGCCATTCTAGAAGAATTTGTAGGAAGGAGACAACCCTCTTATTGGTGTACTAGCACCAACCTGCTCTCCCGAACTCAAACTACTTTTTTTGTAGTTGTCTTTCCCTCGTTGTGCCTCCCTAGTCGGGTAGCACTTAATCAGGCTCTCTCAGTTACCAAAACTAGAGAGAACAAAAACTTTTTAGAGCAACTAATGTTTTGAGTTGTGTATTCTAAGAAGCCCCCAGTACCCAACTATTTATAGTAGAGGGAAGGGTCTGGGTTCCCAGTCTGTTCGGGAGTAGAAGGATCCAAAAATTCCATGAATAACTTGTACTGCGGCAGGCGAACCGATCGTTTCACAATTGAAACAGTCATTTGGCAAGGTGAGACGATCGGTTCACTAGTGAACTGGTTGGTTGGGAGTGTGAACTGGTTAGTTCACTAAGTGAACCAGTCATTTCACTTCCCAAACTTTCCCACAATTGAATTTCCTTAATTGTTTCCAATAAATGCAAAGATTAATCCTTATTCCAATCGAATTGAACAAGTGAAACATAAAAGTTTTCCTCCAACCAAGAAAATCCTTATTTCCTTGGTTGACAGGTTTGTGAGCTGCCCAGTTCACCAATTGAACTGGTCAGTTGGCTCACACCATCCAATCGGCTCACCTGGGTGAACCAGTCAGTTGGCAGTCCTAACATTGCCAATGTAGTCTCCAATCGACCTGACACTCTAACCAGCTAGTTCAACACTTGAACTTGATAGTTCTGAGTCCAATCAGTCAATTGTATGTTTAATTAAGTACCTAAACACCTTTAGTCTCAATCTAAACATCATTCATGGATAATCTCCTCTTCCAGGGGTATCATTTGTGTGTGACCCTGTAGGTTCCAATTTACATTGGCAGTGAATGTTCAAAAAAACTTATGACATCACAAGCAATGAGTGGAATCTAGTAACTCATCATTGCTACCCAAGTAACTTAGAAAGTTGGAGAACAAATTCAACCTACAATCTATGATTAGTGTTACAGTGATCGTATAGTTCCTTTGTCTCTGACATCCAGATTGAACTCGAGGCATGGCATGTCATCCTCTTCAACATTTAATCCATGTTCCTTGACCTAGAGCAGACTGTCTGACATGAATGTGAATTCACATATCATATATTAAATCACATGAGTATGGCCATACAATTTGCAGTCTCTCTTATCAAGGGGCCCTATATATCATACTCCTTGTAGGAGGGACAAATCCCATATCTATCACTCACAGTCAAGTCCCCATGTGTCAAAGTCACCCAATCATCACCGTTATAAGAACCCATGTTTTAGGACTACGTTTGATGATGTCAAAGTGTACCCAATCATATGTGACGAGTGTAGTGATTTTAGGTCTAAGAACCACTATCACCATTATCACTATGAGAAACAATTGTGACTACCATTCCATGGTATCAATGTATCACTCTCACAGTGGGTCTGCTCGATATACTGTTTCTCTGACATAAATCTATGTGCTTGACTTGATATCATATATCATGACTAATGAGACTCTGTCATCAATCAACACACACTCTAGACTTGTGTATTATTGTTGTCTATTTTTGTAACACCTGGGCCCACTGCCCAAGGCTCTAGTAGAGTTTCAGGAATGACGACTGGCCCCACAGACCACCACTACTCTTAACTGCACACTTTTTCCTCTCTCACACGCAAGCCGGGGTCAACTTCCTGACTGGTCACCCATCCTAGTAATACTCCAAGCTAAGCACACTTAACTATGGAGTTCTTTAGTGATGGGCTCCTAGAAAAGGAGGTACACCTTGGTGATATGGGTAGTCCAATCATTCCTTTTAATATCATCTTATCCAAGGCCTCAAATCCTAGGACATTACAATCTCCCCCACTTAGACTCTTTACATCCTCGTCAAGGCTCAACTACATGGCCTCATAATCATCCCCATTTTAGTATTGACCCAAATGGCCCATGTACACCCAGCTCCCGATCATGGCTACCTACGCAAGGGTGGCTCCATCAACTTGGATAGCCCTTTCCAACATGCCTAGACACTACCAGTGCATGGGTTGCTCCATCAACTCGGATAGCCCTTTCCAACATGTATGGACCACACAACTCAAAGACTGGCATGCCACAGGCCCATGTGGGCCCCACCTACTGGAGGGGAATTGGCTCTGATACCATTTGTAACACTTGGGCCCACTGCCCAAGGCTCTAGTAGAGTTTCAGGAATGACGACTGGCCCCACAGACCACCACTAGCCTTAATTGTAAGCTTTTTCCTCACTCACGCGCAAGCCGGGGTCAACTTCCTGACTGGTCACCCATCCTAGTACTACTCTAAGATGAGCACGCTTAACTATGGAGTTCTTTAGCAATGGGTTCTCAGAAAAGGAGGTGCACCTTGGTGATATGGGTAGTCCAATCATTCCTTTTAATATCATCTTATCTAAGGCCTCAAATCCTAGGACGTTACAATTTTGCTTCCACAGTAATATCCGAATAGGGACATAATAAGAATGTATGTACTCTTATCATACATATGATCTCATCGTTCAGATCCTCAACCTAAAGACATAAGTCATCAAGTCACATCATTCTTTAGACATATGTCATGTATGTGTCATCATCTCATGAGTGAGACAAACATAATAGATGAAATTACCTTTATCATTACCAAATTAGGTATCTAATGCCTCATCGCAATCATCATATGATTGGCTCTCTAGGCATAGCATACCAACAGACTCTCACTTGCACTTAGAACCAATCACCCACGAATCATATTCCAAGTGATCTTAACATGTCCATCATTTTTCTACTGTACAAGTGTTTTTATAGCGGGTAAGCAACATTTTGCTTCAAGCCGGTATATTGCATGTTTCACATCCATTCACTGTACGACAACTTGTATGAGATGGAAGTGCCGTAGTATGCTTTATGAGATTCCTTTGCCTAACCATTAGCTCCATTGTTGTTACAATATTACTATTGAGTCATCAATGGTAGGAACCTCCCACAAGTTCATCCATATGAACTTCTAGATCCATACAATATCCTTTACAATGTTCATAAAACTAAGGTACTCGACTTCTTATTGTAGAATTAATTAATTGTTTTATGTTAGAACATTTACAAATAAAAATTCTTATTCTAAGTTCAAACACAATTTTGTCATTTTAGAAGCTTGCATCGATGTAACTCTTTATACCTAACTCTTCCTTATTACCATAACTAAAGAATTAATCCTTTTAGTACTTCACAAGTACATAAAGATGTCCTTCATGGGATTCCAGTAACTCTTACTAGAGTTCGGCATATATCCATTTGTCATGTCCAATACATACGAGATAACTAGATATTTATATCATCTCATCATACAAGATGATGATTTCATATCTTCTTGTCATGTCAAATACATACAAGATGATGAGTTCGTATATTCTTGTCATGTCCAATACTTACAAGATAATTAGTTCATATTTTCTTGTCATGTCCAGTAGAAAAAGAGATGAGTTCATATGTGATAGATCCAATTGTGAATGCATATGGCATCCATCCATGTGTTCCTTATTCTTCATAAGAATTGGGACACTCAGCTCCTGAGAGACTAACTCCATGGAACATGGACAAGTTTTCTCTCATCATGTTGAACCCTTTCAACATCATGCCGATGTATGTTCTCTTTCTTAGGTCAAGAATCCCTCTTGATCTATCTCTATAGATCTTATTTCCTATCACATAGGATATTTCTCTAAAACCTTTTAGAATGGACTCCATTGCCAGATTTTGTAGTATGAGGATGATATTCCCCATCAATATGTGGAATATACATATGCTCCCACTAAATTCTTGTAATCATACATTACATCTTCATTCTGACTCAAGTCAAACTCTTTGACTTTCTTATCAAGTTGAAGATCCAGTTCTGAGGTGCTTGCTTCAATCCAAAGATTGATCTATGCAGCTTTATAGACTTTACTTGCATTATTGGATATATAAAACCTTTAGGCTATGTTACATACACATCCTGCACAATATTCCATTTAAGGAATGTGGTTTTAACATCACTATGCCAAATCTCATAGTCATGTTAAGCTACGATGGCAAGCATTATCCAGATGGATTTTTTTATGGGAACTGCTGAAAAGATTTCACCATGTTTAACACCTTGAACTTGTTAGAAATGCTTTGCAACCAAATTACCCTCCATGTCAGTCTTCTTATGGAAGACCCTAAAGTACCCTATGGGTTTTAACCCTTCAGGTGGATCAACCAAACGCATACTTTGTTGATGTACATGGAGTCCATCTTGGATTTCATGGCTTCAAGCCATATCTCAGTTTTTGGCTCTCATTAGCTTCTAGGTAGACTGTTGACTCATCATATGATCAACTCACCACCTTCTTGTCCATAATATATCATATATCATTCAAGATCTAGGCATGTTCTACTAGAACCATGAGTTCTATGTGTTACTTAAGGAACTTTGAGATTCCACAACATTATGTGATTCTCTTTATTCCCAGTGTAAAGCATGTGCCCAAAAGGAAAATTTGAAGTTTAGCTAGTAATTACCAAGGTGTGATTCCTTCTTTTTGATACACTATCATTGTGTTTCAGGTGAAGTCCATCATGATACATTATCATGATCTTCCAGAAGGTTCTCAAACTCTTGGTTCAAAGTATTTCCATATCGATCATATCAAAATTTAATTCTTTTACCAAGTTTTTTATGTACTTCATTTATGATCTCCTTGAACACTTCAAGAGATTCATGTTTATATTTCACAAAATATCATATCTAATGAGGTCATCAGTAAATATATTGAAGTACTATTGATTACCTTTAGCATTTATTCTAAAAGGTCTATATACATCAATATGTATAATCGTTAATAGAATAATATTCCTCCCACTACATCTAGTGAATAACCTTTGTCATTTTGCACAATAAATGAGATTAACATGTCTTTATTGGTTCAACAACCAAAATAGTCTAGATATCCATCATATGGATTTTAGAAATGCAATTCCCATTTATGCGCTCTAGATGACATCGCTATAGGCATTCAAGTTTGAGTTATCATGTCTTTCATTACATGTGTCACACACATTTGTCTCTTTAAATATCAAGTACAGTTAGTGAGACATAGGCATTTCCATCAAATATCATATATTTAAAATGAAACATCAGTCCATAACACTCTTGCCCATACAAGATGTATGATGTTTTCATTGATGGCAGGTATATAATAGCAATTCACTAATTCTATTACATGCCCATGAATGTCATAATGTAACTGTAACGGTAGCCACTCTTGCTCTGCATAGTTTCTAGCTTACCTCTTCTTAGGTCTTGAAGTAGAGATCTCTATCTCTTTCATCTTCCTGAGATCCTCTATAAAGAGGTTATTTCCTTTCCTACTTACCCCTCTCCATATCTTGAGTGATGAAAATTTGGACCTTAGCATTGCTTCAGAACATTTCTTGACCTTTCTTTAGTCTATGGACTTCACTCTATTTATCATTATCATAGGTTTTGTCCTTTCTTCAGTCATGCTTTAGCATCAATATGCCAAGCACTTCAGACAATGGTAGAGCCAAGTTTCTCAACATTTGATAATTGGTTGTGTGATTCACACAATGATTTGTAGAATCATATGTTTGGTCAACTATTGACCTTTAAGAAATCACAGTCAATCTATATGTACAATCATATTGAGCATATGAGATTATACTTGATCTCCATCTGGCTGATTATACTCAAACATCACTTTGAAGATGTTATACCTTTCATGCTTTACATGATTCTTTAGATGTTTATATCTTGCCTGGATGCTTGATGTTTGTACGTGTTTGCATGTGTAGTGGTGGTGAAACCCAGTACCATCCCAGTGATTCCATATCATTCAATCTAGACCCAACTTTAATTCTACTCCTTTACTTTCCTACATTTAGTTTAATTAACCACAAACCAACCAATCATTCTAAATATTAGTCTTACTTGAGCTAGATTCGACTGAAAAATATTCTTAAAAATGTTGTCCTTTGGGATTCGATCCTTAACTATACAGTGATAAGACCCTCCCACTTGCAGGTGGTATTATTGCATGAGGTTTTGGTAAAAGCTCGGGGATTTCAACCCCGAGTGAATTTGTTAGTGCGATAAAAATCCCACGTCAAATTCTGGCGTCGTTGCCGAGGACAACAAAATCAGTTAGTCAAATCTAGTTCTTTTAAGGCTAATCTAGGATTTTACTTTTTCTTTTTGAAACCATTGATCATCTACTTGAATTTCTCTCTTGCTTCAAATCTTTTTATTTCAGGTACTTCAAGAAGGACTAGTGCATGCACCGTTTGAACAATCCCAGACTCACCGCTAGCTTTGATCCAAAGATTGACAGAACCTTTCATCGTCAAAATAGAGAAAACCAAGCAAGAATGGCTCAAGAGGAGGAAATAGCCCAAAGGGTGGCTCAAGCCATCAATGCACAGAGAGAAAGGATCATGCAAGAAGCCAGAGCCACAGTTCAAGAAGAAATCCTAGCGGCACAAGCAGCAACGCAAGTAGCAGAACTACAAAAGGATCTTAGAGAGTTCTCAATCCCCAAAGCTTCTAATGTTCATCATCCAGTACAACCTCCTCCCATCAATGTTGCCAATTTTGAGATTAGGGGACATTGGATCACATTGCTTCAAAACAGCCCATTCTATGGAAAACAAGGAGAGGATAGTCAGGAACATCTTTTCAAGTTCATTGATCTATGTGCTATGATAAAGCAAAATAGAGTATCTGACAATGCCATTCGTCTATGTCTTTTCAAGTATTCACTTGCTGATAGAGCAATAAGATGGTATAATTCATTGCAAAGTGAACCCATCACCACTTGGGAACAACTCCAAAATGTTTTTTTGGAAAAATTTTACCCCCTCTCTCACCTATGAAATTAGGGGACAGATAACGAATTTCACTCAAGTTCCTGGAGAAACCCTTGCAGAAGCATGGGATAGATACAAAGAGCTTCTATGCAAGTGTCTACATCATGGAATTCCTAAGAATCAACTCATCAAAATTTTCTGTAGGGGTGTGGACGATGATATAAAAAGGTTTTTAGATTCCTCACCTGGAGGAAACTTTATGCGTCAAAGTTATGACAGCGCATGGAGAGTCGTCACCCTTGGAGCTGAAAATCAAGCAAACTAGGGTAGATCTATAGGTAAAGGAGTGTTGAAAGTAGCTATGGCTGAAGCTACCCCCGAGTTCAAGTCTATCGCTAAAACCCTCAAACTCTTAGTTGCAAAGAAAGACCATATTGAATCATCCCTTGTTGCATTTGGAAGAGGATGTTCACCCCTCAACAACAAGAACAGATTAAGTCTGCCTCACTGTTATGTGAAGCATGCAAAAGTACTGATCATTCCACCTTGGCATGCAATGTTCTTTACGATGTTGTTCTAAGAAACACATGCGGACAAGGAGATAATAGTCAAATGGAAAATCTTAATGTTGTCAACACCATCCCTGGTCAAGGATATTACAATCCGAGTCAGAACAGGAACCACCCTAGTTTTTTATTCAACCCTATTTTAGGGCTTCATCTTATGGCATTTTGCATTTCAATCACATCTATACCTATTAGATTACATGTTATTTCCCTTAATATGCATATTTGTGTAAAATGTACTTATGGAAATTATTTGCAAGTTTTTCAAGTACTTGGACCACACTTGGATGGACGATAGAGATGGAGGCACCCAAAGAAGGCCCCAGAGCTCCCCCAACCTACCCCTAGTGGCCAAGAGTCAAGCTTAAGCAAAGAAGTCCATGGATAATGAAGTTTGAAGCTCAAAGTGCAAGCAAATCCCCCAACCCGGCCGTGGTAACACAGAACGATCGTGCTTCCAATGAAGAAATCACAGGAAAAATCTCAATTTTGAAGCAGCTATAGAGCATACTCTACCACGGTCGTACCACGCAGCACAGCCGTGCTGCGACCACCCACCATGGTCGTTCCACACAGCACGACCGTGCTACCATCTCCCACCACGGCCGTGACATGTAGCATTACCATGCTACAAATCCCACCACGTCCGTGCTACCCTCAACCCACCACGGTCGTGGCCATTTCAGCCCAAAATTGACCAAAACCCTGTTAACTTTGATGGAATAAACCCACGACCGTGCCCATCCACCACGGAGGTGGTCTACCCTACCCACCACGGCCGTTGTGATCCACCAAGGCCGTGCTACTCACAAAGTCCACCCACTTTTCCACTTCTTTCCCCATTTTACCCCTAACTTAACCCTAGACACCTATATATACCTAGGTGGCGGCTGGGGTACGAGACTAGCTACCTTCCACCACGTCCTAGCTCCCCAAATTGCCACCCACTCCATTCCATTCCATTTCCACCTCCATTCCACTCCATTTCACCATTTCCACAACCAAAACACTAGTTTATACTAGTTCCTACCCATAATACCCTTCATTTCACACCCTTGCACCTTGGAGGAGGGAGGAGGATGCCCTGCAACTGCTGGAGAGGAGGATTTCTTCTACCTCTTTCTCCTTTCTTTTTGTATTCTCCATTTCCATGAGTAGCTAGGCTCCCTTGGGTGGCCTGTTTGGGGGAAATTATGTTACTTTGATACCATGTTGGGGGAAAATGACATGTAAACATTGTAATTTCATTTGTTAATGATTATACTCTATTTGCATCTCATTCTCCATGAACTGGTTGTTGGTTTGTGTGTGAAATCTCCTAGGAATTTAGGCAAATTGCTTATATGTGTGAATTTTGGGATTTGCCCCTAGGTCCAATTCTTGGATCCCTAGGTTGCCTCCCATCTTCCTACATCATAATCAATCTCCCTAAACCTAAGTGAGAGATCTAAGTAGCTAGATTAGATGATTCTAGTGCAATTAACATGGAGCCCTCTCAAGGCTAGAATGTGGGGGAATTGGGGTCCAAAACCCTAATTTCACCTTCCCCATTACTACCCTCGGCCCATAATTGTCCTAGGAATGCCTAATCTAGAAACCTAGACTTGATTAGACTCTAATTGAATTGAACCTAATCCCTAACCCAATTGAGCCTTGTAAGGGTAGTAGGGGGTGTTAGGGACTAGTTCCCCTATACACAACCTAGCTTATCCATGGCCAGTTAGTAGCTTAGGTTAATTCATTAGACTCTAACTTGTTGTTTGGTTTGGATAATCTAAATGAAATCATAATGTTCATATGTCACCCCCCAACTTAAGTGATAAGTTCATACCCCTAAACAGCCCACACATCTCTTTACTGCTTAAAACCCTAGTTTTGTGCTTGCTTAGCTTAATTAGTTCTTTTCTTGCTTAGTTAGCTTCTTTCCTTGCTCTTGCCTTGTTCATGCTAGCTTAGCTCTTTAATTGCTCTTTTGCTTCTCTCTTGCTTGTCTTAGTGTAACTTGCCTTTTCATACCTAGCTTAGTCTTTCCTTGCTTGCTTAGTCTTAATCTAACCTAGGGTTAACATAGATTTCATTCTCACATTTGATTTCTTGCTTGTTCATAATAGTTTAACAATCAAAATCACCCTTAAACCCTTAACCCTAGTCTCTGCAGTAGGAACCTAGCCAAACTAACCTAGCTCTAGCGCGCCCTCTTTTCCCTGTGAATCGACCCTGTACTTGCCACCTTTCTATACTACGACATGACCCCGTGCGCTTGCGGGTGTAGTGTTTTAGTGTGAGTAGGTGTTAAGTTAGGTTTATAAATTTTGAAAGCAAAAATCCCAACCCGTGTGCTTCTGTCCGCGGGGTTGCATCTAGTCGAGTCAAATCGGTTGGCGTGTAACACCATTGGCGGGAGCGCACTAAGATTTCTGGTGTCGTTTCTTAGATCTTGTTGTTATATGGTCTTGCGTGTGACTTTTTACATGTGTACCGCATCTCTCAAGTATGTGAAAGTTTCGGTTGAATCATGAATTGAGCAGGCTACAAGCACTTAAAGCCAATGGAACCACTTGGTAGAAATATGAATATTGTGTTAATTCTGTCATGTGGTGTGATATTACTTGGTGAAGTGTTGAATTAGCTTTCATGCAGGGAATCTTATGTGAAGACTACACTACTTACCCCCCTTTTTATCCGACCATTATTTCACACTTTCATACCTCTCCGCCTCATAAAAAGATGCCAAAGTGCACATATCAGTCGTGGCCACCCACAAAAGTTTGGGGTGGCCACATCTCAACCTCCCCGCTTCACTCCATCCACTTTGTGCCCTACCTAAACCAAGGGCAAAGAAAAACAAAAGAAAGGAAAAAATAAAATAAAAGGATGCTCCTATTTAAGAGCATTCAAATAAAGAAAAGAAGAGTGTGTAAAAGCACTCCAAATCTTTCCGCAATCCTTTCTTCCTTTTTCATACCCATTGAACCAGAAAACATCAAATCTAGCTCACTTTACCCTTTCTACAGCCAAGTGGGTCATGTCATCTAGTATGGTTTGAAGCATAAGAGCGAATGCATGAAAGTGAAACAACACTCCTAGTCACCTTTGATTAACACCAACATGAAACAGTTTACCCAGAATGACATGGAGGACATATGGACAACTAGTGTTTCTATGCTTTATATTTGAAGTTTGTATGCTCAGTGCTCATTTCATGAATGGTTTGTGAAAGAGGAAAGGAGAAATGTGAAACACATGCACTTAGTCACTCACAAGACCATGTATTCAATAATTATCTATTGCTATGCATTTGTCATTTGATTTTGTTGAAAAGAAACCGAAAAGAGAGATTGAATTGGAGCATACTTGAGGACAAGTATGTTTTGAGTTTGGGGTGGTGATGCAACCCTATTTTAGGGCTCCATCCTATGCCTTTTTGTACATTTATCACATCTAAACAAAGTAGATTGCAAGTTAATACCCCCAATGTGTGTTTCACTATCAAATGCACTTATATAAGTTCTTTACATTATTTTCAGGTACTTGGACCATACTTTGGATGGAAGAGAGAGAAGGAAGGAGTCTGAGGCTTCCTCCACTCATGGAGGGGTCCAAAGAAGGCCCCAAGAGCTCCCTCAACCTACCCCAATGGTCAAGTTTCAACTCCAAGAAAAGAAGTCCCTTGATAATGAAGTTTGAGGCTACTTGACCCTTTGAAGGCCCCAACACAGTCGTGGTACTATGGAACGATCGTGCTGGAACTTAAGCAAAGTTACAGGTTGAATGTTAAAATCTCAAAGTTCAGCAAATCAGCCACCACGGCTAGGGGTGAGAAGAATTTGGTTAATAACCGATTAACCGAATGGTTAATTTCAAATGGTTAATTTTTTTTAGACTATTTGGTTAATTCGGTTAATTTGGTTAATTTAATTCGGTTAATCGGTTAAATGGTTAATTTCATGGTTAAAGATATTTTTGGTATGGTTAACCAAATTAACTGAATAGTTATAATTTATTCTTAAATAATATCCTACACACACATATATACATATATAGTTATACTTTTATTTCAAAAAACTTCCCCATATACATAGTAATCATGTTTTCACGAGCCATACAACAATATATTTCCAGAAATACCACTATAATATAACAATTGTTCAAAATTCAATGAGTATTTCAAATAATATTATTACACATGTGTTATTTGGTTAACCAAATTAACCGACCGAATTAACCGTTAACCGATTGGACAATAACTGAATTAACTGACACAATTCGGTTAGGTTAATGGTTAAAATCTCAAACCATAAATTAACCATTTAACCGAACCGAATTAATCGTAACCGACCGAATTAACCAAATGCTCACCCCTAACCACGGCCATGCTACCCAGCATGAACCGTGCCATGAAGACCCCACCACGGCCGTTCTACCCAGAACGGCCATGTAAGATGAAGACAGAATGGGTGTGCTGCTGAGAACGACCTCCTCACAACCCCTCCACCACAATTGTGCTGCCCAACATGGTTGTTCTACCTAGTCCCCAACACGGTCGTGCTGCCCAGCACGGCCATGCTACCAGCCTTCATTTTCACCCATCAACCTGTTGATTTAACACTTAATCAACATGACCATTCTCCTCCACTACGGCCATGCTCACTTCTACCCAGAACGGCCGTGTTGCCCAGCACGGTCGTGCTGCCACCTCAAAACCTAACTTTTTCACACTGATTTTCCAATCTTACCCCTACTTACCCTAGTGCCTCCGCCACCACCTATATATACATGGGTGGTGGTGACAACACTAGGAGAGCATCTACCTAGCTGTTCTTAGCCTCCACTCTCCACCCTTGAGCTCTTTGCGCAATCCCCTTGCATTTTGGGCTCATCATCCACCATTTCCACCCTCATTCCACCATGGAAACCTAGTTCCTAAGTTTTCATCCATAATCCCCTACCATTTCATGCACCCATGCACCCTTGGAGGAGGGAGGACGTCTACAGAAAGCTTGGAAGTGAAGAAGGAGGCTTCCACATCAAGCTTCATGGAGTCCCTACTTCTTCTACCCCTTTCTTTTCTTGTTTTCTTGATCATGTCTAGCTAAGCCCCTTGTGGTGAGCTATTTGGGATTTAAATGTGACTTTGATACCATGTTGGGGGATAATTTCTTATAATGAACTTAATTCATATCTATGATGATTACTTCTTGCTTCTATCTCTTTTCCTATCTTATTGCATGTGGTTTGTGCTTCTTGTATGAATTTCTTGTTTTGAGGTTTTTGATGACCCTTAGTTTCTAGGAGGAATTGGGGTGTATGTGGCAATCTTAGGAATGGCTCCTAGGTTTAATTAGTGGATCTCTAGCTAGCCCCCTTTGTTCCTACATACACAACCCTCCTCCTACAAATGAGTGTGGTGCAGGGTTGCATCTAGTCGAGTCAAATCGGATGGCGTGTAACACCATTGGCGGGAGCGCACCAAGCTTTCTGAAGAAAGCTTGGTGCATCCCCACTAGTGGGGCTTTTACACCCCATGAGTTCGGAGCACACGGGATATGGGATCTTATGCTTTCAAAATTTGTAAGACCTAACTAGTTACCTACGTCTACTCAAACACTACACCCGCAAGTGAACGGGGTCGTGTCATAGTATAGGAAGGCGATGAGTATAGGGTCGATCCGCAGAGATAGAGGGGGCACTAGAGTTAGACAGAGTGGGCTTTGTTCCTTTTGTGGAGCTTAGGGTTTTAGGGTTTTTGAAAGGTTTGGTTGTTTGGTTACGCTAATGAGCAAGTGTGAAAAATGAAAAAGAAACTAAACTATCAACGAGCTAAGTTAGAAATCTAGGTTAACAAACTAGCTAGGCTAAGGCAAGAGCAAGCTATTCTAGACTAAATAAGTAATGAGCAATTAAGAGCCTAAGTTAACCACTGATCAAGAGCAAAGACCTAAATTAGCACTAGAAAGCAAAACTGTGCAATTGACTAAGTTAGACTAAAGAAATTGGGCTAAACTAGCATTAACAAGCTAACTAAGCAATTAGGGTTTTAAGCAAGGTGATTAAGGTGGGTGGGCTGTTTGGGAAATGTAACTTTGATATTAGTTGGGGGGAGATCATTAAACATGCATGGTTCTCATTTCATATCTAGATTACCAAACCAAACAATAAGGTCAATGCCATTAGAACATACCCTATACTACTAGTAGAAGACTAGGGTTAGGTGTAATTCTAATGAGATTAACCAAATCTAGGTTTCTAGGGTAAGTGATAGTGAGTAATTGAGGGTTGAGAGTAGAGATGGGAGTAGAGATGAGGGTATATAACCTCATGCCACTAGCCACTCTAGCTTTTAGAAGGCCCTAGATAATTACATCAATCTCACTTACACTAGATACACGGGTTGGGATTTTTGCTTTTGAAATTTATAAACCTAACTTAACACCTACTCACACTAAAACACTACACCCACAAGCGCACGTGGTCATGTCATAGTATAGAAAGGTGGCAAGTACAAGGTCGATCCACAGGGAAAAGAGGGGGCGCTAGAGCTAGGTTAGTTTGGTTAGGTTCCTACTGCGGAGACTAGGGTTAAGGGGTTAAGGGTGATTTTGATTGTTAAACTATTATGAACAAGCAAGCAATCAAAGGCGAGAATGAAATCTATGTTAACCCTAGGCTAGATTAAAACTAAGCAAGCAAGGAAAGACTACGCTAGGTATGAAAATGCAAGTTACACTAAGGCAAGCAAGAGAGAAGCAAAAGAGCAATTAAAGAGCTAAGCTAGCATGAACAAGGCAAGAGCAAGGAAAGAAGCTAACTAAGCAAGAAAAGAACTAATTAAGCTAAGTAAGCACAAAACTAGGGTTTTAAGCAGTAAAGAGATGTGTGGGTTGTTTAGGGGTATGAACTTATCACTTAAGTTGGGGGTGACATATGAACATTATGATTCCATTTATATTATCCAAACCAAACAATAAGTTAGAGTCTAATGAATTAACCTAAGCTACTAACTGGCCATGGATAAGGTAGGTTGTGTATAGGGGAACTAGTCCCTAACACCCCCTACTACCCTTACGAGGCTCAATTGGGTTAGGGATTAGGTTCAATTCAATTAGAGTCTAATCAAGTCTAGGTTTCTAGATTAGGCATTCCTAGGACAATTAGGGGCTGAGGGTAGTAATGGGGAAGGTGAAATTAGGGTTTTGGACCCCAATTCCCCCACATTCTAGCCTTGAGAAGGCTCCATGCTAATTGCTCTAGAATCATCTAATCTAGCTACTTAGATCTCTCACTTAGGTTTAGGGAGATTGATTATGATGTAGGAAGATGGGAGGCAACCTAGCGATCCAAGAATTGGACCTAGGGGCAAATCCCAAAATGCACACATATAAGCAATTTGCCTAAATTCGTAGGAGATTTCACACACAAACCAACAAGAAATTCATGGAGAATGAGATGCAAATAGAGTATAATCAATAACAAATGGAATTACAACGTTTACATGTCATTTTCCCCCAACATGGTATCAAAGTAACATAATTTCCCCCAAACAGCCCACCCAAGGGAGCCTAGCTACTCATGGAAATGGAAAATACAAAAAGAAAGGAGAAAGAGGTAGAAGAAGCCATGGAGCTCGGTGTAGATGAATAAATCCTCCTCACCAGCAGCTGTAGGGCATCATCCTCTCTCCTCCAAGGTGTAAGGGTGTGAAATGAAGGGGATTATGGGTAGGAACTAGTATAAACTAGTGTTTTGGTGGTGGAAATGGTGAAATGGAGTGGAATGGAGGTGGAAATGGAGTGGAATGGAGTGGGTGGCGATTTGGAGAGCTAGGACGTGGTGGAAGGTAGCTAGCCTCGTGCCCCAGCCGCCACCTAGGTATATATAGGTGTCTAGGGGTCTAGGGTTAAGTTAGGGGTAAAATGGGGAAAGCAGTGGAAATGTGGGTGGATTTTGTGAGTAGAACGGCCATGGTGGGTCACCACGGCCGTGGTGGGTAGGGTAGACCACGACCGTGGTAGATGGGCACGGTCGTGGGTTTATTCCATCAAAGTTAACATGATTTTGGTCGATTTTGGGCTGAAATGGCCACGACCGTGGTGGTCACCACGACCGTGGTGGGTTGAAGGTAGCACGGTCGTGCTGCGTAGCACGGTCGTGGTGGGATCTAGTAGCACGATCGTGCTACGTGGCACGTCTGTGGTGGGAGATGGCAGCACGGCCGTGCTGCGTGGCACAACCATGGTGGGTGGTCACAACACGACCGTGGTAGAGTATGCTCTGGAGCTGCTTCAAAATTGAGATTTTTCCGGTGATTTCTTCATTTGCAGCATGATCGTTCTGTGTTACCACGGCCGTGCTGGGGGCTTTGCTTGCACTTTGAGCTTCAAACTTCATTATCCATGGACTTCTTTGCTTAAGCTTGACTCTTGACCACTAGGGGTAGGTTGGGGGAGCTCTGGGGCCTTCTTTGGGCCCCTCCATCTCTCTCATCCATCCAAGTGTGGTCCAAGTACCTAAAAAACATGCAAATAATGTCGATAAGTGCATTTTACACAAATATGCATAATAAGGGAAATAACATGTAATCTAATAGGTATAGATGTGATTGAAATGCAAAATGCCACAAGATGAAGCCCTAAAATAGGGCCGAATCAGTTTTCAATATGGAAATCCTTCAGGAGCAGTAAACTCACATCAATTTAGTTTGAACAATCAACCATGAGGCCCAACAGGATTCCAACATAATCAACAATAGAATTTTGGAAATAAAGGAAATTTTAAGGGAAACTTTCAGAATAGGAACTTTAATAACTATCAAAATAGTTCTCAGTACCAGAATCTTAATCAGCCTCAAGGACAACAATTCGTTCCCCTCTCACCTGATGACAAATTGACAACCATTGAGAAGATGTTACAGTCACAGCAAAATATGATAGCTAACCAACAAACCTTGATAGCTAACCAGCAAGCACATCAGAAAGCTATTGAATCTCAACTAGCTCAACTTGCCGCTAGCATAAAGCCACCTATTGGAGCATTTGTGGGCCAGCCCGAGAATAATCCTAAGCACCCAGAACAATTGAAGGCTATCACAACCAGGTCAAGCAAGGATTATTCTGATCCTCTTGTAAAGCCACATGTGGTTATTACAAATGAGGATGAGCCTGTGATCATTCAAGACTCAACAACATCAGAGTCTCAACCAGAAGAACCAGTAACTATTGATAAGACTATTAAGGAAAGTCTTGAGAAACCTATTGATGAAGAAACTAAAACACTGGAACCTGATATCCCTATTTACAAACCTCTTATACCTTTTCCAGCTCGTCTAAGGCAAACTAAGCTTGATACTCGGTTCAATAAGTTTAAAGAAGCTATGAAGAAACTTCATGTTGATATACCCTTTTTGGATGCGCTGGCTGAGATACCAGCTTGGACAAAGTACTTAAAGTCACTCCTGACCAGGAAATGTATAACTGAAGAATATGAGACAGTCAAGTTAGCTAAAACCACTTCGAATATCATTCAGAGTAAGATACCAAAGAAGTAGAAAGATCCAGGATCTTTTGGGATTACCTGCCATATTGGCGATTCTTCATGTAAGAAAGGACTGGAAGATCTTGGTGCTAGCATCTCCATCATGCCACTCAGCCTTTGCAAAAGGCTAGGGTTTGCTGATCTTCTTCCAACTGGAATGACCATACAACTCGCAGACAATTCGATAAAATGCCTGTTAGGAATTATTGAGGATGTACCTGTCAAGGTAGGAAAAGATTCCTATGTTCCATGTGACTTTGTCATCATGGACATAAAAGAGGACGCCAAATATCCTATCATCTTTGGACGTCCGTTCCTCACCATTGCAAGAGTTCTAATTGACATTGAACCATGAACCTTGCTACTTAGATTAGGCAAGGAAACTCTCAAATTTAAAGTTTTTGAAAGCATGAGAAGACCAAGTATGAAAGAAGAAGTCTATCTGATTGATTGCATAGAGCAGATGTCACTTCTGACTCAAGAGAATCATGAATCAGACGATCCATTAGAAGTTTCTCTAATGGATCCATCAGTTGATGAACCTATTGACGAACAAGTAAAGGATTGCATCGAATCCCTCGACTCTACAAAAGAAGATGTTGAGGCCACTTGTGAGGAACTCGAAGCTGAGGAAGCTACTGAAGAAACATGCGAAAAACCAAAAGCCCCCAAAATGAAGCCCCTACCTGAGGGACTGAAGTATGTGTTTTTGGATGACCTCAAGGTTTGTCCAGTAATAATAAATTTCTATCTTACGACCGAACAAGAAGATAAACTCCTGAAAGAATTGAAAGAGAGGAAGAAAGTGATTGGATACAAAATGAATAACCTCACTGGGGTTAGTCAATCACTGTGTATGCACAAGATCCCAATGATGGAAGATCACAAGCCAACTATTGAACATCAATAGAAACTGAATCCAAATATGAAGGAGGTAGTCCATAAAGAGGTCATTAAACTACTCATTGCTGGAATTATCTATCCGATATCAGACTCACCATGGGTGAGCCCAATGCATGCAGTCCCGAAGAAAGGTGGAACAACTGTGATACAAAATGAAAACAATGAACTCATCCCCACTCAAACAGTCACAGGGTGGAGGATGTGCATTGATTATAGGAAGTTAAACAAGGCAACTCGAAAAGATCATTTTCCAATGCCCTTTCTTGATCAAGTATTAGAGCGGATGGCTCATCAAGAATACTTATGTTACCTCGATGGTTACTCTAGATTCTATTAAATACCCATACATCCAGATGACCAGGAGAAAACCACCTTCACCTGCCCATTCGGAACATACGCATTTAGAAGAATGATGTTTGGCCTCTGTAATGCACCTGCAACTTTCCAGCGTTGCATGACTACCATATTCGCCGGTCTAACTGAAACAATTATGGAAGTTTTCATGGATGATTTTTCTGTATATGGAGATTCTTTCGACTCATGTCTAAAAAACCTCTCCCTCATTCTCAAACATTGTGAAGAAGCACATCTCGTGCTAAATTGGGAGAAGTGTCACTTTATGGTAAGGGAAGGCATTGTCCTCGGCCATAGGGTCAGTAATCAAGGAATTGAAGTAGATAAAGCCAAGATTGAAGTGATATCCAAGCTCTCCATCCCTATCAATGTAAAGGAAGTTCGAGCATTCCTTGGTCATGCAGGATTCTATAGACGGTTTATAAAGGACTTTTCAAAGATAACCAAGCCAATGACAAACTTGTTACTAAAGGATGTTGAATTCAATTTTGACGAAGAATGTGTTAAAAGTTTAAACAAATTGAAACATGCCCTTGATACTACACCCATCATCCGAGCTCCCGATTGGGACCACTCTTTTGAAATTATGTGTGATGCAAGCGATTATGCTGTGGGTGCTATCTTGGGCCAATGCATAGAAAAGAAACATTATGTGATTTATTTTGCATCGAAGACCCTCGATGAAGCTCAGAGGAGTTATGCTACTACTGAGAAAGAACTTTTGGCAGTTGTGTATGCCTTTGACAAATTCAGATCCTACCTTATTGGCTCAAAGGTCATTATCTACACAGATCACGCTGCCATTTGTTACCTTTTGGCAAAGAAAGATGCTAAACCTAGGTTAATAAGATGGATTCTCCTCCTGCAAGAATTTGATCTAGAAATATGAGATAAAAAGGGTACATAGAATGTGGTAGCAAACCACCTCAGTCGCATTCACACTCTAGATACAGAGAAGATCCCGATTAATGATTCCCTTCCATATGACCAACTAATGAAGGTCTCAGAAGCCACACCGTGGTACTCAGATTATGTGAACTACCTTGTTGTTGGGGTTATTCATCCCCAATGCACCGGGAATGCACTGAAGAAATTCATGCATGATGTGAGGCAATATCACTGGGATGAACCATATCACAGACAATGTATCGCTGAGGAAGAAGCTCAATCTATTCTAGATCATTGTCACTCTAGCCCAGTCAGAGGCCATATGAGTTCGAAGAAAACAGCTATAAAAGTTTTGCAATGTGGGTTCTTTTGGCCAACCATATCCAAAGATTCCCATGGGTTTGTCCTATCATGTGACAAATGTCAAAGATCTGGCAATATAACAAAGAGAGATGAGATGCCACTAAATCTATGGAAAGAAGTAGAGATATTCGATGTTTGGGGGGTGGACTACATGGGTCCATTCCCATCTTCTCATGGATTTTCATACATCCTAGTGGCGGTGGACTACGTCTCAAAATGGGTTGAAGCCATACCAACTGTCACTAGTGATTCCAAACTCGTCATCAAGATGTTAAAAGATATTATTTTCCCCCGATTCAATGTCCCACGCACTGTGATATCCTTCGGAGGTTCCCATTTTCTTGAAAGAAGCTTTAAAGCATTGCTAAGAAAGTGTGGTGTTACTCACAAGGTAGCCTCACCTTACCATCCACAGACAAGTGGATAGGTGGAGGTTTCTAATCGTCAACTCAAGGGTATCTTGGAAAAGACAGTAGGCCACAATCAGAAAGATTGGTCAGTGAAAATCAACGACGCATTATGGGCCTATTGAACTTCTTATAAAACTCCCCTTGGGACTACACCTTTTCAATTAATATATGGAAAGGCTTTCCACCTTCTAGTCGAACTGGAACCACCTTCTAGTCAAACTGGAACACAAGGCATGGTGGGCAACAAAACAATTGAATTTTGATATGAAAGAAGCAGGCCAAGCCAAGATTATGCAACTCCAAGAGCTGGACGAACTCAGGATGACATCTTATGAGAATGCACGAATCTACAAAGATTACACCAAACTTTGGCATGATGGTCATTTGAAAAGAAAAGACATACAAGTGGGAGACCAAGTTCTACTATTCAACTCAAGGTTGAAGTTATTCCCAAGGAAACTCCGCTCTCACTAGTCTGGACCGTACATTGTCAAAAGCATCTCCCCACATTGTGCTTTCTCTTTATGGAGCGAAAAGTCGGGTGAATTCGTGGAAAATGGTCAACGTTTGAAAAGATATTTCACCACAACCGACATAAGAACCAAAGCAATAATAGATCTCTCCAATCCAAAGGAACCACCGTGAAGTTGAAGATATCACGTTGAGCCAATGACGTAAAACAAAGGTGCTTGTGGGGAGGCAACCTGATAAATAAAATTTGTTTTAACTTTGAATTAGAAATTTTTCTCAATTTTGTTTTTACTTTTTAGATAATTTTGCATCAAATAAGAATCGCATCTCAAGATGCTATTTTGAGTTCTGATTAATCTTCATTTTTGAGATTTTCATATGGAGGATGCACGCTGATTGAAATGCAACCACATCTAGTGGTCCAAATGGCATGAACTTCCCCCTCCATCTCAGATTTAGAGTTTTCTCAGGATGAGAAAATTTCTAAGTTCGGGGTGGAGGGTGGGTGGTACATATCTTACTTTCCACCTTCACCCATCTAAATCAAACTTAAGATTTCATCGTCGCATTTTTGACCTAAATTTTCAAATTTTTCAAATAATTTTTTTCACAATTTTAAAGTTTTCAAAAGAAATGTGAACAGATACTGGATGAATTTTTGACCTTTTTATTTCTCTTTGCATTTTGAATCATTATACCCTCATTATTCGAAGTAGACCCTCAAAAGGACCTTCTTCTGAAAACTAGCCTTTTGATTGAAATCATCCTGTGAAGCTTATGAATCCTAACATCATGATCTTTATGCAAAAATGGCAAGTGTCTGTCGAACTAATAGGAATCAAACACATCGTGCTTCCTAACTGAATAGTGGAACAATAGCACGTAATCCCCACCAGATCCTTACCAAGTAACTATTTGAGCAGAGTACGATAAAGAGAACAACCTAGTGCATGGAATTGTAAATCAAGTCACATTCTGATCTGAACTCTCTTCTACACTTCTTCCATCATCTTCGTACCCCTCCATCCATCAAAAAGAAACAAAAATAACCAAAATAGTACCAAACCCTAAGTTCGGGGTGGCACACCACTTCCCTCTATATCCACTTCTTCCATACCCCTCACAAATTAATAGGGGTGTACCACCAAAAATGCCATCTCAAGTCGAATAGAGGAGAGATTTGCACACAAAAAGATTCCAAAACGCACACAAAAAGAAATGCAATAATGAGTCAAATAGAGGATTGATTCATACAAAAAATGCAATAAATGAAATTGAAAAACAAATAAAAGAAAATCTCAAGTCAAATAGAGGAGAGATTTATTTCTTCCTTCCATACCACCATTCACTCCATATTCTACCTAATGACACAATGAATGCCTACCCTATCCTGAAAAACACCAGTGTCAGATCAAATGCACACTTGTTGTTCTGTGGGTATCTCTGGACTCTTACAAAACTCTTTGACATGCTTGTTGTTGGAAAAAGTGTAGAGGAAGTGATATTGGAAAGCAAACTCAGGAACGAAGATATGGTAAGATGTGTTCAGTGGTCTTAGGAGGTTGAGATACTGAGTCATACTGAGCAGAAGGAAAACAATCGTGATGTGAAGATGAGGCAATCACACGAATTGGAAGTATTCATTTGGCAACTATTTCAGATTTTGGTTACTCAAGGATGAGCAACGTTTAAGTTTGGGGTATTTTTATGAATGCATATTCATCAGGAATTTCAATTACCATCTTGGGTCAAATTTAACTCAATGCATTCAATTTCATTTACTAAATATCAATATGTGCAAAATTACTTAACTGGTCCAACTATCATGATTTTAATTGAATTTAAGTTAATTTGATGCAGGTCTTGACAAGGTTGAACAATCGAACCATTTTGAGTGGGACCCACCTTTCTCATCCTGGGTTTCAACCATTTGGTCTCACCATTCAGTCCTGGACAAATGGTTTCATCCATTCAGTCTCACCATTCGGTCTTGGCCAAACGGTTTCATCCATTCAGTCTCACCATTCAGTCCTGGCCAAATGGTTTCATCCATTCGGTCTCACCATTCGGTCCTGGCCAAATGGTTTCATCCATTCGGTCTCACCAAATAGTTTCATCCATTCGGTCTCACCATTCAGTTTCGTCCATACGGTCTCAAGACCGAATGGACATGCTCACCTCAAATCTATTTGCTTGAGTAAAGACCGAATAAAGTAGGAAGACCGTTTGGGTATTTAGCTGAAACCGTTTGGAGACTATGCATACAACAACAAAACCGTTTGATACAGATCACGTGCATGCATGCAAACCGGATGACAAGACTGTTTGGATGTGCTGCATGAAGACTGTTTGCTATGCTCTAGCAAATGAAGACTGAATGAGCTGTTGGAATGAAGACCGTTTGCTGGCTACGTGAAGACCGTTTGAGATGCATGAAGATCGAATTGCCACAGCCACGTGAGCGAGACCGTTTGCCACATCATGCATCCAGACCAATTGGATTAGTAGCTCAAAGACCGAATGAAGGAAATGTGAAGACCGAATGAAGGAAATGTGAAGATCGAATGAGCTGAATGTGAAGACTATTTAAGCCAGCTATATGCAAACGGTATGGGCAGCGATGGAAGACCATTTCAGTACTGATCAAAGATCGAAAGGAGGATGGGCATGCATACTATTTGATAATCGTGAAGAGCAGTAGACCGTTTGGTGAATGAAACCGAATGAGCTGAAATCACGTGCATGAGTGTACCATGCATGTAGATCATTTAATAAAGTATATACATGCAGACTGTGTGAGCTAGCAATCAAGACCGTTTGGATTAGCAACGTGAAGATCGTTTGCTGCATGCAAATCGAATGAAATGCAAGACCGTTTGAGCATGCAATACAAACCGAATGATCAAGATATTTACCAAAACCATTTGGACAATTATAAGCAAACCATTTGGACTCACACCAAAAACATGAAGGCCAGATCTATGCCTATAAATAGAACCAATAGGGTCCCCATTTGAGGAATTGGTTCTGAGACGCCGACAGGCTACCTGTACATAGGTCCGATCCAGATCCAGCTTCGTCCACACTACCACTTCACCTACCATTCTTGCTACAACTAAAGGAGACTGAGAAGAGAAGAAAGGAGGAGTGAGAAAGATTGCCTGGTCTGTCTTGGCATCCCTCGTTCTTCTAGATCTGCCCCAACACGATGTAGAAGACCACATCATCTTCACTGAGCTACGACTACCTTCTACATCATGCTCATGGAGGATTCCTCCCTCTTTCTTATCCTTCTTGTTTCTCGCATCATGAGCGAGTAGTTCCTTTTCGCTGGGGTGCGGCGACTAGCCCCGTTGCCCATGCCAGCATGTTCTCTTGTTAAACGTTCATGACAATGTATATAACTTTTCATTTCATTGTTAATCGTTAAAGTTTGTAGTTGGATACTTGCTTGCTTTCATCTTGTTCTTCCCTATGTTGCAAGAACTTCTATATGTAGGGTAGAATGGCGATTTACAAAGTTGACTCCTTGACGAGAACTTCCGATAGGATTCCTTGAGGTAGTAAGTGCATGCTCTGTAAGGGGATGAGACATCTAGCCTACGGTGATGCTTTTGTGGCCTAAACATCCCACAGGGAGGGTCACAACCTTAGTTGGATTTTGTATCGTCTTTGTTAATCGTCGATGTTTGCTTGTAGATTAATCACCTGCTTGCTTACCATTTAGCACGGTTGACTTTCAGACTAGATATAGAAAGGGGTTCCTTGAGGTTGTAAGTGTATGTTTCATGAGGAGACGAGACATCTAGCCCACGGTGACACTTCTGTGGTCTAAACATCCCTCAGGGAGGACCACAACCTTAGTTGGATGTTGTATCTTTAGAGTCATAAGTATATGATATGGATGGTGACGAGACATCTGATACCTAAGGTGATGCTTACGCAAGCCTAACACCCGTATGGGGGGTTTTGCAGTAGCTCCATTTGGATGGTTATATATTGCCTGGATGTTTGATGTTTGGACGTATTTTCATGTGTAGTGGTGGTGAAACCCGATACCATCCCAGTGATTCCATATCATTTAATCTAGACCCAACTTTAATTCTGCTCCTTTACTTTCCTGCATTTAGTTTAATTACCACAAACCAACCAATCATTCTAAATATTAGTCTTACTTGGGCTAGATTCGACTGACAAAGATTATTAAAAACATTGTCCTTTGGAATTCGATCCTTAACTATACTACGATAAGACCCGTCCGCTTGCGGGTGGTATTATTGCACGAGGTTTTGGTAAAAGCTGATGGATTCAACCCCGAGTGAATTTGTTAGTGCGATAAAAATCACATGTCAATGAAACCCTAACTTAAGCCAATTATGCAATAAGGCCATCTTTTAAAATCTAATTCACTCTTTTATGAACAACAAGTTAATATTGGCTTAAAGTATCCAAAGAACATCATTAAAAGTGATATCTTTAAGTACTTTTCGAATTGAAAACAGAATTAGGCTTCCATAATATTTTTAATGGGTTCCTTGCATTCTCCTGATCAATTTTCATATATATATTGTCTCCATCCGATTTACCAATTATTAGATATGAATTTCATGAGATAATTACCTTTTGGCCAATGGCGGCTTGACACATCAGTGAAACTTGTTTTTCTTAATTCCATAGTTGGGCCAGATTTTAAATGGAAAAATACCTTTGTACCCCTCCCTCTTAAATGCATGCTAAGGGGCAAAGTAGTCAATTGACCTGGAGTCTCCTTCTTCCTCACGCGTGTCTCCTTCTCACGCGAACAGGTGGTCAACCCACCAGTTGACCCCGCGATCCGGTCCCTCCTTTTAACGGCAAAAAGGCCCTCTACCTTCGCCCCACTCCGACAAACTCTGTGAAACCTTCCGATTCTTCGATGGTGATATGAGTCATCATGGCGGCAGGGCTGATCTTCGGCGAGGCTGCTGGTCACGGTTAACTGTGGGGGTCAAGACCAGAAAGGAAATTGAAGCCGAAAGAGGGAGTTTGAGATCACGTAGCATCTAGGGAATAACTTTATGATCTTGTAGAGGGGTCTTTGGCCCCCTTACATAGGTCTGGATTGTAGGCTTCAGCTGCCGTGGAGATTTGGTTTGGGGTTTCTGTCAATTATCTTCTAAAGGCACCAAAATTTAGGATGTTTCGGTTCGTTTCTGCCTAGTGAATCCACAGAAGGGATTTTCTTCTTTGCATATAGATTGGTTCGGGAGAGAATCGAGTAGGAACACCCTTAAAGTTGTGCTCTTTTTTCCTTTCTCAGTCCAGGGTAGAAGACAACTTTGAAGCGTTGGATCAAATATCCAATGGTCCAGAAAGCACGCACTAACAAAAGGCTGATAAAAGGAATTCTAATTCAATTAAAATCGTGACCTTCAATGTATTCCTTTCCACTTTGGGAAATTTCTAAAAATCATATCTCTTAAACCATGTATCTAATTGATCCCAAATTTTAATTAAAAGTCCATAATGACTTAATCCACGTGTACCAAATTTGGGACTCAAAATCGAAAGTATGAGGGACTTCTCTTCATAAGCAAGTTATCACTTATTAAAGCATATTTTATGCATATTTTCTCGCTCTTATTCTTTTATTCTCTTTATTTGTATTCCTTTTACTCATAGAAACCTTGTGGATTCGGAATCTCATTCATGATAAGTCAATCACACATATTTCCACATATTTCTTATATTTTCGTCATTATCTCAACTTTTCTTCTTAATAATACTTTATTTTATTTTATTTCTTTCTTCTCCTATTATCTTTGCAACTTGGACTCCTTGGAACCCAAGAAATCCTAAAGATACAAAATCCCTCCTTGAAGGATAATTCTTAGCCTTTTAGATGCTTCCACATCTTTCTTTTCTCATTATCTTCGTTATTCTTTTACTAATTGATTCTTTTTCCTTTTTATTTCCTTTTTCTTATTATTGGGTCCAATAGCCAACAAGGCCCACAAAAACAATCACACAAGGCTATTTATCAAAGTAATCCATTCAATCACTTAAATCAACCAAATTACATAATTTTACATTTATTGGAGAAATTGCATTTCTACCCAAAAGAACCCAAAATTAGGGTTGTAACAAAAACACAAGTGATGGTTATGGCCATACTATTGTAATTCCTTGGAGCCACAAGGAATTACTACCATCTAAGGTACATCAAATGTACTAACCTATTATTGTTGAATATATATGTTGGAACTAGTCTAGGATGATTGGTTCAACTCTTGAGCCGATTGCTTGGCCTCATGGTCGGTCATTTGGTTTGTTAGATAGACCATATGGTCTCCGATCCAAGTGACTTCTGGACACCTCAAACTGATTGTTTGGGTCACCAGTCAATCAACTCAGCTCCTCCTATCGTCTGGCCTTTTCAGTCATCCAGCTGACCAGTTCATATTTTGAAATGGGCAGTTCATCTGATGTTGAGCGTCTTCTTTACCATAATAAGAATTAAAACTATCCTAATCCTATTTAACATATTATGTGGTAATAGAAAAACCTCAAGTTACATTCGAGGGGAACATAGGAAGGAAAGAATTAATACATTTACATACAGGAAAGTAGAGAGAGGATCAATATGCAAACTGATATATAAAACACAAACACCAACCAAGAACAAAGGTCTAGGGGTTTATTGGCCATTACCATGATAACATCCACCATGAAAACCAATTTTAGGACAACACATACAAATTGTATATATCATATCATATATATAGTAGTTGGGAGTGTATGTGGTATTTAATCAGATATGCACATTAATCATTTTAAGTATTCCCACTGTATTCAATAAAATAAATGATAAAATAGGAATCTAATCACATCAATTAAATCCCAAAGCATAGTGAATTGACGTGGCTCTGATACCATTATAGGAACATATGGCATCAAATATGATAGCAAAAAAAGATTTTACTGCCATATTTCCTTTGAATAGTAGATCACACGAACAACTATGTAATGAGAAAGAGGGTTGTAAGGTTTATACCATGTCCTGGAGTAAGTCCAATGACTATCCCTTACTACAGTGTGTGTCTTTCTTCAAGTTGTACTTAGACAACATCGACAGTGGCCTCCTCATTGATCACCATGGATGGAGGTTGACTTTGTCCTCCTAGTGAGTGGCAACAACCTCCTTGCCTCTATAGTAGTCCACACAGACCACTGGAAACTCTTTTCATTCTTGTTGAACAGACAAGAAGGAGTTATTCCTTCTAGTTGATGTGCTAGCATCAACTTGATCTCCCAATTGTCTATGCCTTGTTGTTCCTCCCTTTGATGGATAGAACTTGCTCAGGTTATCACGTTACCACAACTATGAGAAGACAACAATTTCCATAGCTTATTGTTGGGTCTCTAGAAAGCCTCAAATGCCCCTCTATTTATAGGAGGGCCAGGGTCATGAGTTCTAGTCTGAGGGGGAGTTGAAGTTGAAAAAAAAATCATTAATCTATAGAACCTGTGAATGTTTAACCAGTCGATTCACACATGAGAAGATTAGTTCAACCTTGAATTGGTAGTTTCACTATGTATTTGCAATTTTGGCAATTGATATTTTATTAATGCACAACATGACGTCAAAATCAATCCTTGATCCAATTGTATTACTCAACCAAATGGTCAGTTCACAACTTAAACCAGTTGTTTCAGAAATCTGATTGCCAATATTGGTTGAAATTGACCTAACACTTGAATCGATCGGTTGAACACTTGAACCAGTCACTTCATAGTCCAATCAGTCAATTTCCAACCATTGTTGTTTAAACTGAATACCTAACACTTTAGTAATAAAGTTAAACATCATTCATGATTAAACTCTTATTCCAAGTGTATCCTATGTGTGTGACCCTATAGGTTCCAAGTTACATTGGCAGTGAATGTCCATACATGATTTATGACATCACAAGTAATGAGTGGCATCTAGCAAGACATCATTGCTACCCAAGCAATTGGAAAGTTGGAGAACAACTTCAACCTATAATATGTGATTGTGTGTTACAATTATCATATAGTTCCTTTGTCACTGATATCCAGATTGAACTCGAGGCATGGGATCATCATCCTCTCAACACATAATCCATGTTCTAGACTATCTTAGATATATTTAAGCTCAATATCATATATTGACTCACATGCGCATGATCATCCATTTCTCAGTATCACTTATCAAGTGGCCAGGATATCATAATCCTGTAGGAAGGATGAATTCCAACTACATCACTCACGGTCATCCCCATGTGTGACAATGCACCCAAGCACCACCTTTATGGCTACCCTTATTCAAGGTCACGGTGGTTGATGTCAAAGTACATCAAATGACATGTTATGAGTGTAGTGATTTCAGATATAAGAACCACAATCACCACCATCACTATGAGAGATGATTCTGACTACCATATAATGGTTTCCATGCATCACTCTCAAGGTGGGTTTGTCTGATATACTATTCTTTAACAAGTATATATGTGTTCACATATCATGACTTAATGAGATTATGTCATCAACCAACACACACTCTAGTTTTATGTGTTATTGATTTCTATTAGCCTTCGACAATAACATCTACTAGGGACATAACAAGAATGCATATAGTCTTAACATTTGAATGATCTCATTGTTCAGGTCCTCAACCTAAAGACGTATGTCATCAAGTAATATCATTATGTAGACATTTATTATGTAATATCATTATTTCATAACTGAATAAAACATCATAAATTGGAATATTGCCTTTATTATTAATCAAATCATTTACAAGATATGCCATTACAACCATAATATGATTGGCTCTCTGAGCATACATACCAACACTTCCATTAGAAGACACATCCAGGTAGTCAACATAAGGGTAGACGAGATGATGGAAATTGATGGTCCAGAAGAGGTGTCGAGATCTGATGGTTTGGAAAATGATACCCACAGGAGTGGGGGGGAGGCTATTGGCGTCAAGTCGATGGTCGGTGCCTATGGGTCATCTTCTGATGTAAGGATAGAACAAAGCAAATTGATGGCTTGGTAGGTGTTATGAGATATTATGGAACTTCATCAACTAATGGGGGATCATATCATCGAAGATATGGTCCATTTCATCAAACCTTCCATGAAACCAATGAAATGGATAAAATCCAAAAAATTAACATAAATCTTTAGAAGACATAAATATCTGCTAGTTCTAAAGCAAAATGATGGAAATGGATGCAAAACAAAGATGTAAATGCAACTAAAACTAGTATGAATATGCATTCATCATGTGCGAGACTCCCTTGTCAACATTATATCCTCAAGTGTGCAACTTGCATCTCTATCCATTAACCTTGAAAGTACATTATTTTCCTTGAAGTTCTACAACTCCATAGGGAAAACAATTTAGAACTAGAAAATGTCATGACCATTTAGACCATACCTTTCCTGGAAAGAGCTTTAGCCTAGAGTTGAAGAGTAAAACTTGGTCTCCCTTTGATAATTCCTTCTTTTTGATCTTCTTGTCATGCCATGTATTTGTCATCTTTTTGTATATTTTTTCATTATCATAGGAATCAAGATGAAATTCTTCCAATTCATGGAGCTGCAACGGTCTTGTTTCTCTCTAGATCTTCTCATATCAAAACTTAGGAACTTGATTATCCACAAATCATTGTTCTCAAGATTCAAGGGAAGATCTTTCCATAATAATCTTGAATAGGGATGCACCATAAGGTGGTCTTGTAGGCTGTCCTATACACCCACAATGCATCATCTAACATCAAAGCCCAATCCTTTCAAACTGGACACTATCCTCTCTAGTGTCTCTTTGAATTATCAGTTTGAGACTTTGACTTACCTGAGTCTTTGTAGATGATATGCAGTTGAGAGCTCATTTTTACTCCATATTTTCTCAATAGATTGTTGAAGTTCTTCTTATTAAAGTGGTTACTTCCATCTGAAATTACAACTCTTGGAGCACTAAAACAAAGAAATATAATTTTTTGGAACAACTTAGTCATAGATTTGGCATTAGGAGCTTGGGTAGGAATGGCTTCTACCCATTTCATAACATAATCATAGAAACAAGAATGAATTTGTAGCCACAAGATGATGGGAACAAACCCATATAATCAATGCTCCAAACATCAAAAACTTCAATCTCTAGAATTGAATTGAGAGGCATTTCATCTCTTTTTGAGATTCCTCCTATTCTTTGGAATTTGTCACAAGATTTCACAAAGGCATGAATGTCATGAAATAAAGTAGACTGATAAAATCTAACATGAAGTATCTTTATTTCTATATACTCTCCTCCAAAATGCTTCCACTAGGAGAGGAATGACACTGAACTATAATACCTAGGATTTCATCATCCGAAATACATGTCCTAATCAGTCCATCCCATGCTTGAACAACAACGAATCATCCCAATAGTATAAGTTCACATAATGGATAAATTTCTTCTTTTTCTGATAGGTAAGATCCCGAGGATGGTGTCTAGTTGCAAATCTACAAATCAAGGTACAAGGAAGGATCCCACATCATATAGCTTCCCAATAAGAATGAAATGATCAATAGGAAGAGTATCATGTGCATAGTGTTGAGATGAGATAGGTGATCAACTACATTGCTTTCCATCCATTTCTTGTCTTTGATCTCAACAAAATTCTTGAAGTGAAAAAGTTTAGTGGGTAAGTCGTGGCTTTGCATCATTTTTTCTCAAGAGGTACGTGATTGTAGCATGGTCCATGTAGACCACTTCAACCACATAGATTGCATCATTTTTTCTCAAGAGCTTGGGTAGGAATCTTTTACCCATTTCAAAATAGCTCTCCTCTAAACTTGAACCACCCCTATACCATGGATTCTCCTCTTGCTATCTCCCCATTACTCCTTTATTCTCTTTGAAGTAAACCCTAGCTATTATTTTGTGTTCTTGAAGAAGATATGTATGCCTGTTGACTCTCTTTGTATGTTCCAGGCTTCAAAACTGTAGATGAACATATTATATAGCCGTCACAAGCCACTTATTCCCAAGAACCCTAAATATATTTGATAGACACTGGGATTATAGTGTTTATGGATTTCATCCATATCGTGTTTGGGAACAATGAAACTTCCATTGACCAGATTCCCATGATTCTAGGTCTGGTACTCTTATATAATGTAATATGAGAATTACTGCTTGTGGGGTAAACCTTACCAGAGCATGATTTGTATTACATAAATCTTAAATATAAGGTACTAGTTCTAATTGGTTCCACACCAACCTTCAAAGGGTTAAAAAGGAATATGATATTCTCTCTTCCTCAAATATCTTTAATTATCACACTTATCATATTATCCTCTCTCATAATGTTTATATGATCAAACAGATCCAAACATTACTAAATTTAACCATTATCTTATCATAACCTAACGATCATAACCAAATTTCCAAATTCATTTTGGGATATTATTTAACATGAATATTGGTCAAATTCATCCAATAACCATCTTCCTTGTGTATGTTTTACTTGTGTATTCAAATATCACCTAGCTTTCAAGTAACATTACCGTAAACATAAAATCAACCATAAATTTAGTTAGAACCAATCTGGAACCATAGGTTAGTATGGTTTCACATTCACCCCTTGGGTCCTACTATAACTCAGGTGGGATCACATTTAGGTGAAACAACATATATCTTCAACCCATATGTCTTAGATTCAACTGACTATAGTTTTGTGAATATGATCATATACTGAACTACATTTTGAAAAAAATTGGGGTGTGATAGGGAAAAGAGGGTCCTTCTCTTCTAAAGCAATGTGGGCTACATATAACTATTGTATTAGACCTATATCATACAAGGGAGATGTAGAGTTGTGATTATAATTTTTAAAAGGCTAGATGAAATAGGCATGCTATAACACACCATATACATTCAATAAATGCTACATGTGAAATATGCATAGCAAAATCAAGAGCAGTCATATGTGGAACCTTTCTCAGATCAATAGTATCCTCCAACTGAACATATTATGTCATGAATGAAGGCCCATCCAAAGGCTTCTCAAAAACCGACAATACCATAACAAGTCAAAGGCTTCATATTATCCCAAACCAAACTTGCAATAAAATGGGAAAAATAATAATACGTAGAATAAAAGAGCCCTTCACCATTAAAATCAAAGAGTCACAATCTACACATCTTCTTCCACTTCCACAAGACTAAAGTCCATGATAGGAATGAATGCTAGTCCCTAATAGTGGATCTCATCTGATGTAGGGAAGACAATTCATACGCCTTTGATTGGTTAGAGACTTTCATACTTTCAAAGCACCCTACCTTTATTGGGGCGTCTAAAGTACTAGATCAAGGAACAACGTCCTTCATGAGACAAAAAATAAAGATCCCCACAGATCATATAACAAGCATACCACCTCCATCATGCATTGAAATTTTGACAGTACCCCAAGTACATCATAGAAGGATTCTACCAACATTCACATTGATATCCCATCTATGAAGCCACCTCCATTCACACCTAGATAAATCTTCGTGGGAGCTTCATGCTAACTGAGCTAGACAGGGTTGGGGTTATCCTAGAATCTTCTATGTCGATGGCCTAGTCATATAGTAACCCAATTTCAAACTAATGGCAGCCAAGAAAAATACAAAAGACACCTCCTACATAGTGATGGCTTTGACATTGACCTCAACTCACTAAAGAATATGCTGAGGTAATTGTACCTAATACAACTATTAAGAATTGGGACTATTCAAGTTCAATCATGTGGCACCACCACCTAAATTTTTGTGCTCCCACATCAACAAGAAAGGATGCATCATCATACCAGTCACATAAATACCTTGAGCTACCTTGACCGACCCATCCTATGACATAGTAGGACATTTGAAGAAGACATGCATGGACAATTGCATGTGGAATCTGATATGGAGCTCATTAATGCACTAGTTAACCATTCAAAAGATCCCAGAGGGTTCCTTTTGATGGAACCCTAGTTTGAGTCTCCATCTTGTGTGATTTTGCTCCTTATTAACATTACAAAGTTTAGAATGCATGATATTTCCCAATACTTTTCACATTAGAATGGTATGATTTCTCTTACATGTTTTTGTAGGTACTTCAACACTAATTGATGGAAATGAGAGAAGTAGGATGACCTTAGAACCTCCTCAACAATGGAGGATCCCAAATTGAGACCTAAAGCTACCCCAACCTACCCCAAAGTGACCAAGGATCATGTTGGAGTAAAGAGCACCATAGACTGATACTTAGAAGACTCAAGTGCACCATAAAACCTTGAAATGGATGTGTATCCAGCCACGACCATCCTACTAGAGATAAAAACATAGATGGAGTCAGGTTGCAAGCAAGCCAAGGAAGCTCAACCACTACAACCATGTTTATTAGAACGATTATGGTGCTCAGATTGCATAATAACCATGTTGCTTAATAAGAACATGGCATCAGTTCAACAATATGACCACTTCTAGGAGTAAGACTCCCTCCTACCCCCTTCACCATAGTTGTGATTCCCACCATAGTCATTCTACCCTCAATCCACCACAATGTACTACCTCACTCCACCACACCACAATTTGTATGATCTTTTTCCTTCTCCATTACAACCTCTATCAACTAACACGATTCTTCCTAGACCTACCCACCATGGACATGGTGACCACCACGGTCATGTTGCCCACCTAACACAAATGCTTCTTGCTACCACTTTACTACTTTAACCCCACTTAACCTTTACCCCCTAGACTGCTACATATACACTAGTGGTGACTGGGAGGCTAAGGTTAGTTGTTATCCAGTATAGCCATCACCCACTCCTACCTACTTCATTCACTCCATTTCCTTCCATCTTCCACCCCAAAACCCTAGTTTTCTAGTGTTTTGACCATATTCCTTCCATCTTTCATACCATTCCATCCACTTAGAGGAGGAGGCCAAGCTTGGAGCTACTGGAGGTGAAGATTGGAGCTTCTCCAATCACATTTATGGAGTTTCTACCTTCTCCTCCTTTTTTTATTTCTTTGATCATGAGTTGCTAAGTACCCTTTGTGGGTTATTTGGGAGCAAAAATATGTGACTATGACACCATGTTGGAAAAAATATGTGTTATACTCTAGTTTCAATGCCTATTCATATGTTATTGCTTATTCTTCTCACTTACCTCTTGATATGGTTGTTTGAGCTATAGAATCACCTAACGCATAGAGAAAAGGGTGATTTTGGGCTTTTTTGTTGGAAAATAAATCCTGAAATTCCCTAGAGGAACCTTAGCTATCTTATCTCCCTTCCCCTTTCTACCTCCATTCTATTAGCCCTAGGTGAGAGATCAAGTGATTAGGTGTATTCATCCATATGAACTTAACAAAAAGGATGTTTAGTGGTTGGATGGGTGTGGTGGAAATTTAAATGCCTCTCTCCAACATTCACTCCACTCCTTGCCCCTAAATGCATTAGTATAATCCCACCTAGAAACCTAGACTTGGCATAGAATTATGTCTAACTATCCCCTCATCAATAGATCCTTGTAAGGGTATATAGAAAGTGACAGGGACTAATCCCCTATACACCATCATGCCACCCATGGTCAACTGATATGATAGAGCTCATATCTTACACCATTCCCTTTTTTGATTTGATAGCTTACTTGTTGGACGTATGTACATGAGTAGGACCCTTATACATGGTTGATGGTTGCATATCCTTCCAAATAGCCTTGTACCCCAATTACTTGCTAGAACCCTAACATGTTTCGTTGATATCTAGTGTCTTTTGCTTGCTTAGTCTTCTTTCTTGTTCTTGTCAATTATTTCTTGTTAGGGTGATTATTTATTTCTTAGTTTCTTGTTCTACATTTTATCTAGTTAATTAGTTAGTGTATTTATAGATTTCCTTGATGTATTAATTTTATTAATTAGTTCTAATTAGGATTTCTCTTGAATATTTTCTCTGTTAGCTTGTAAGTTATCATTGTGTAGGGCTAATCTACATTTGACTGTTGCCTTCCCTCCTTACTTTTTCTTCTGATTTGTTTTTATGGAAAAATGATATGATGGGGAGTTCCCTTTTGTGTAGAGTTTTTCTGATTTATTGAAGGCCAACCCCCTCCCCATATATAGGATAAGGGGGAAGCATACAAAATCAAGACAAACCCTAATGGTCCAAGACACAACTAGGCCCATTTTACAAATAGACCAAGACGATTTAATTAAAGTATATTCTCTAACACTCCACCTCAAGCTAGATCTTGGGAGCATCCAAAGTCAGCTTACAAATGGATAGAAAGACTATAGAAAAATAACAAAAGATAAACCAAGCCCATACAAGAATGCCCCCCCTAATGTTACAATAAATCTCTCAAGTACTCCCCCTCAAGTAGATTATCTCAAAGTAGGTAGGTAGACATGCAGGTAGAAGGAGATTCTTAATCATTGGGAAGTGGCATCTGGATCAAGAGCAAACAACAACATATAGGAATCATGGTATTCATCTCAGGAACCATCGTCATAAAGTATACCAAAGAGTGTTGGAATACAAGAAGTAATAGTGTACGTGCAAACAAAGCATGTGCAAGAAAAGAGTCAACATGCTTAGGGAATAGACAAGCCAGAGAGAGTTGCCACATAGTAGTAGATGATGTAAATGGATAGAAGACCAACACATGAAGTAGAAAGAAGATAAAGGACTCCAAGATCCATTGTAGATGAAACCCCATCATGTATATGATAAAGCACCAATTGAAATCATCATCATTTTATCTCATCATAAAGTATCTGTCACAGTAGAAGACATCACATTCCAAATGGTGTTGGGTCATAGTTGTAACAATGGTTGATGTGTGAGAGTACTAACAAAGAGTCAACATGCAAACATAGCACAAAGGAACAAAAAATGTGTAAATCATAGCATGATTAGAAAAGATGACGCATCTGGATAGAATAACCATCAAAAAATATCAGAAGTGAAGTAGACCAATAGTTGATCTGATGATGAATGAGTTTATCAAACCTTCATAAGGTAAACAGATCAATAATAGAAGTAGATGGATTCATATAACAACAAAAATAACACCACAATGCATCCAAAAGTAGCATGAAGATCCATAGAGCAAAAAAGTAAAGTCTTGTTGATCTCTCCTCCATCTCATTTCTTGCATCTACTCATCATTCTCTATTATCTCTATCACACAACCACAAAAAGAGTCAAGAGAGTGGTTGGGGTGGAGAGTCAAAAACAATGGTAGAGGTATTGTTTATGTAGGAAAATATGTGAAGGAGGTAACTGACAACTTGAGTCAATGTGTAATATGACCTGATTGTATAGATTCAGAGAGAAAAATAAATGGATCTTTTATTTATTTGGACTAGGTAAAAAAATGTAGGATCTAATTAGGAATAGTATGTATATGAGGGGTAGTACAAGTATTGAGGCGGTAGGAAATATGTATGTAGGCCTAGAAAGAATGGGGGGTAAAGAACAAAATAAAACTAAAAAATTGTAGGAAAAGATAGATAAGTGTTGTCGGTAATAATAAAGAAAGGACTCACCGTGTATAGAAATCTCACCCATATTATAGAATCATTGTAGATGATGTATCATGCCAATATATAAAATTAGTAGCAGTTGACACACTATGTTGGTGAAGGAACGTGTTGTGTTGATGCAACAACAAAAGTCATCACCGACAAGAAGCTGGTGACATGTCATGTCTTGGGATGACAAACCATGTTAGTTGATAAAAGTCAGAATAGAATGCAAGTGACACACTGATCATTTAGGTGACACACTTTGTCAAAGTGCAGCCAACACACCGTGTCAGAAAATGGCACATTGTGTCATCAAGAAGATTTAGCAAATGAACTCACGAACAAAGTTGAACACCACCTACAAGCCATGTCAAGAAGCGACATGTTGTGTTAGCGGCGAAAAACAACAAAAAAAACACTGAAACAATAGAAAAGGGTGGATTAATACTTGCAGATCTCCACCTTAGAAATGTAAGTATGATATATCCCCACTATGATTCAAAAAGGGAGATCTTTTTTCCCAAATTTTGGGATTATATGTGAGACATCCCCATATTTTCTAAAAGTTAATTTGATGTGTGATGTACAAATTGAAACCCTCAGCTCAGTGAGAATCCCAGTTTAAATATCACACACTAGGCTAAGAAAGAGAAAATCAAAATAAGTTAGAAGGAAACAATAGTAGCACATGTACATGAACAATAATAAAACCATACAACACATGTTCAACATTCAACATATAATTACAACATGAATTGTTACAACATTTGATATTACATATTGAACAAAAAACTTATACATATACATGTACTACCACTAAACCACCAGTTCTTAAGACAACAGGTCCACCTGTACATCAGCTCACCATACAACTCACAACTATCTTGGATATTCAAGATCATATGTCCACAACCTAAACAAAAGATTACATGTGGTACATGTCAACACAATATTCAAGAATATTGTACTGATTACGCCTACGTGTCTTTTATATACCTCTCATTACTAAGCTTGGCAATAAGTTAAAACTAATACTTGGCAGCATTAAACAAATATAAGAAAAGGCATATACTTGCACAAAGATATTCATTAACATAAGAGAACACATATTTTAAGCTCATTTTCCATTATATGCTTGTGCATCTGCCTACCAATGGGATAGATGCATCCAAGCCTCATGATCTTCTTACCAAAGAGATAGATCATTGTACATGTGATATGCTTACCAAAGAGATAGATCACTCACTAGCACTATGCTTACCAAAGAGATATGGTTCTTTCATATAATGGAACAGATATATTATGTTTCATGTGTTCATAACAATAAGTATGGAAAATCATGCAACATATCATACAAGAACAATCATTTCATCCAATACCATTTGCCAAGTATTTTACTACACGTATAACACAAGCTTATTGTATAATAATCCAAGTAAGAGGTAATGTCATACCTTGATCATGACAAACCTAATCATCAGATATTCTTGAGTCATCTATATCTTTGGTAAAACCTTGATCAAGACAAGATCATATACTATCATCAGATTCTCATCATCTTAACCCTAGTTTTGTTCATTAGGGTTTACTTATCTCATTAGGATATTCTCATGATTACTTGTATTCTTGTCTTGTATTTATCTTACTGATGTCATATTCTAGATTATAGTTCATCAACTGGATATACTCATGTGTCACATTATTATGAGAACATATTAACATTACATCACATTCATTAACCATAGTAGGGTTACATCACATGTATTAAGGTTCTCCTCATATAACATGAATTTTGTGCATAAGACTGATATCAAAGTTACATATTGACTTCCAGTTAATGATATGAGAGTGTTTTGTAAAATTCAACATTTATTGAGCATGTATGTATTTATTACATTTTATTTAGGGTTATTATCCCTAATTATCCATATGGAGTAAATTACATGTTTTCATGCATCAACATGACCATATCTGACATTATATGCAATATAAACATGGTTATGGACTTACTGACATTTTTCCATAATTTTATATCATCATTTAATATTTATTACTCATGAACTAATCATTACACATCTTACATGATATCACCAATATTAAAGCATCACAAGCCTGATATTATAGTTCCATGTTGTTCTACTCATTTTTCTGAACATTTAGATACCTTTTTGCATTTTTTGATAAAAAGACTATTTTCTACGAATTATCTAAGATCTGCAAGTTTATTGGGTATTTACGTTTTACGAGCCAATGACGTGCCGCCATGTGGCCACTAGGGTTGGGCACAACTCTTGCTGGCTTGGATCAGTCGGCTATTTCTGTTTGTTGGTCTGCCTGGTTCAAGCTGGTTCACGAATAGTTTCTGGCCGGTCTGGTCTGGGATTTGATCAATTCACTGCTATCAGACCTGGTCTCCAATTCTCATTCTCACAAACTCGCACGACGTCTATGTCATCCTCTGCTCTCATGCCACCACCATTGAGAGCTACTCCGATGAGAAATTGAGGAGAAAAAATGCATCATGGTGAGCATTTAACATAGCAACAAGCTTTCTATGACTTCCCTTCATGCCTCCGGCTTGGAGTCTAGACCTACGGGCCACTCCATGTGGCTAGAGGAGTTCTCCGCCATCTTCACACTACTGTGCTGGTGGGGCTCCATGGTCAGAAATAGGCATCCGTGTACCAGGGCCTCTCAACTCCAAGAAGAAGTGTCCAGGTCTACGGCCACCCTCTAGGAACTTCATTATCTCTTCAAAACATCGTGGGGAAGCAATCACAACCACCTCCGAGCTCCATCTTCAGCTGACAGCAAAGAGCTCCTCGTTCACCATCAAAACCACCATGAGGGTCTACGGGGGAAGATGGGTTGGACTCCCCTGGCCTCAGTCTTCCTTCATGCATACTTGTATTCCTCTAAGCCCTTATCTACCTCTTCATCATTCTTCATCATGGGACCTACTCTGCCCGTGTTCAGAAGAAATGAGAAGAGAGGGAGACTAGAAATATGTTCTCCTTGGTTCCCTTGCTCTCTCGCCTCAATTTTGGGGTCTCCGCACTCCTCTACTCGAGTTAAGAACAACCACACCCTTCAATCCCCCACTCGGGCAATGACCACATCGTGGAGGTGATCGGAACTCAGCACTGCTGACTGTCCCGGATCTCCAATCAGACTGAAGGTAAGGATTGAAGACTCAACCACCCGATCAGAAATCTAAGGCCTGGATTGATGCACGTGAATGGGAAATCTGTGGCTTCTCAAAGCTAAGTGATGCCACACTTGGATCTGAGATCTAGGTCTAGAATCTAACCATGCAGAGCCAACCCAAAAGCAAGGGGACGTGTGACACAGAAAGCATCGAGACTTAGGTCCAATAATCATCAATAAAGCACATTATTTCTCAAATTTCAAACATTCATAACTTACTCTAGGAACATCCAAATGCCACCAAATTTTAACCATATATTCCTCACAACTCAGGCTACTTTGTACACGAATTTGGTGGCAAAAATCAACTGTTTGATCATCAACTTAAATACCTCAAAGGACATGAACTTAGGGACATTAATCATTATATCAACCTCAATTAACACTCAAACTTTACCAAAACACTTGAAACTCTCATTATAACTCAAGATATGAATTCTAATATGTTATTGGAGATTTAAGGATTCCAAAAGTCCACTCCATCACATCCTACACACCTTAAAAGAAATTTCATCCTCAAAATTAAACCAAAATCCATTCTTTCACATCATATACATCTTAAAAGAAATTTTGTCCTCGAAATTAAACCATCCTCTTACTCCAAGGAAAACTAATGATCTTCTTCCACATGTAGGAAACCATTCTATGTGCAACATATCCAAAAACAAAGCTCCATACTCATATGCAAACCAATATTAGGAGGTTTTAAAACATCTAAATTGAATCACCCCTTCATAAAGGAGTGAAACAAGGATTTAGACACTCTAGTTATGTCATGACATATCTCATATGTTAGGGTTGCATCCTTATCTTAACCCATGCATTAGGCTTCCCACATCATATTACCAAGTTCTAAAGGAGTTAACCAAACTTAGCCCATTATATCAAGGTGCCATCAACATTCTATTGAGCTAATTGTTAGAACATATTCAACATTAACATTTGTCTTTTAGGAGGGAGTTAACTATAATGAACCCCTTCAACCATCTAGATCACATCAAGGTGTCTTAAACATTATGTTGTGCCAACTGTCAAACTATATTTCATCTTTATTTATCACTAAGATTAATACCTCATGTAACATATTGCATTCATATGATCTTATTTCATTGCTCATAATAAATTGTAACATTTACTAGTGATTACATCACAAGATTAGCCATCAATTTTCACATAATAAGAATTATTCATGTATATGGTTAGCCATTTATGTATTGATGTCTATCAAACCATCTCTAGGTTTCCATCATCTCATATCCATATCTCAAGATTAGATCACCATCTTACATATATTATAACATGGCAGTGCTAAAAAAACTTATGTGAGTTGCTAATCAAACATATATCAAACTTTATCTAGTCCAACTAAGGTTCTCCTGACCCATATCATGAGGGTAGTGTCATGCTCAGTCTCTCTGAGCTCACTCAACTCTATGAGTATCTCATAACACAACTTTATCTTCCCTTTATCAACCTAGGGTTCTCAGATTACCTCATTGGCACTAGTGATAGCCTTACGAGGTAAAGCCACATAAGCACAAACCAAAACATACTTATGAAATTCTATTCATATATCTCTAACCATGAAACACCTTTATTCAAATCTATCTTATATACACAACCACTAATTCCTACAAAGAACCACCAACCCGAGCTTGAGGCTTCACAAAAACTAAAACATAGTTACCTCCTCCAGGGTCTTGGGACTCTCTCTACCTCACCCAGATGGTAGGTTCTCACATTTTCTTATTCATATATGCATACATAACTAGCCTCTTGATAACACCAAATTTTGTGATGTTTTTGGCCCTTATTTCATTATCAAATATGCCATTTTTAACTGTTTTCCTCTCCTTTCTGTCATGTTTTTGCATAAATAGGCCACGCTACGCTCCTAACTCAATATTATCATCTTTTGCAGATTTTTCCTCGATTTTTAACTCATTTATCAACAAAAAGGCCTGTATCGACCCATGAACGTGTTCCACCTGCATCGGCCTTCATGCCAACTAGCCGACCGATACGCTCACTGCTCGACACAGGGCAGCACGATACACCACCGCGCGATACAAGGGTGCCACGCAAGAAGGAGCGGACGAGCGATACGTCATTTACCCGATAGGGAGCCAGACTCGCCACGACTGCTGAAGCGTGTCGCGCGATATAGGCCACCCACCGGCAGGCACCACTCGTCACGATGACCGACACGCTCCCAGCCTGCCATCCTTGTGCTGGGCGACACGCATGTCAGGCATCCCTCAATCCGAGATGATAGAGATGAATGAAGGACATGTGGCATCCAGAGAACCATAACTTCCCCAACAGCTACCTATAAATAGCAGCTACAGAACTCCGATGGGACGGGTCGGAATCTCTCGAAAGTCAACTTATGAAAGCATCTGGAGCTAGCGTGTCGTGCCTCAGAGGTGTGTCGGGCGATTCTAGGTGAGCACTTCCCCATCCCGAGAGGGAGGGAATGGTTCACTTAGGGTCGGCCCCAGGCACCGCTGCAGGCCGATATCGGCTAACAAGGATACCCGATAGGAGTACCCGATATTGAAAGCAACACTCTGGCCCGACACGATACCAAACCTGATACGCATCACCAGTCACGGCATGTCGCCCGAGAGGGTGCCACCCGACATGATCGTATCAGGCATGGGCGCCTCGCACGATACGTTCGCCCATCATGAGCGTGTCTCCCGAGAGGGTGTGCCGCCTGACACGGGCGTATCGGGCAAGGCTCCTGCCCGGTATCGGGCTGGAGGGTCTGCTACTGCCTGTCACCCTTCTAAATCAAAAAGGCAGCATTTATCTTTATTTATTTCAGTCATTTACTCTCTTTACTTATGCAATGTAATCAGACCCTTTTATGCTAAGGCCCTATTTGGTAGGGTGTAATAGGATGTAGTTTGATGAATTAAAAACCCAATCAACCATAATCACGTATTTTATACTCGCTTGATTTTATTTGGTTCGGTGCAAAGAGAACTCATTGGTTTCGTCTGCAAGTATTTGGTAGCAACAACCATCATGTTTCTATGAACGATAACGCTACTCAAAAAGTTGTTCGTTGTATGTCTGGTGGCCCCACTACAAAGGGAGGAATAGAACTGAGAGTCTCTAATTTCTGATACCTACGTCGGTGGCCCCACTACATACAGGAACGTTAGGCCTGTTCGGACGCGAACTTCACCCGACCACGGCCTTTTTAGGCGCGGTACCATTTCGCTGATTTGGGGCCAAATTTGATAGTACCGTGAATCAAAAATCATCCAACTGCATCGTCTTGCATCCTACCAAACAAAATTCAAACTGAAAAAAGATGAATCGGAACATCATACAGACAAACAACATCCTACCAAACAGGCCCTAATGGAATTAGAAGAGCCTTAATTATCTGCTGCTTTATGTTTGGTCCCTTTTGTTGGATGATTGCTATGTTTAACATCTGAACTCTAGCTTGTATGCTTGGATCACGTTTCGACTAGCTACTGAATCGTGTTTTCCCATTGCAGCAGCCTCGAGAGAGGTGTTGTGGCTCTAGTGTTTGGTCCGATACAGGAGTACGAGAGTGCCCAGGATCAGAGTTGCTTTAGCGACCTTTCCACTCTAACTTAGGCCCAGCAACCTCGAGAGAGGTGTTGATGCTTAAGTTAGAGGTACCCGCTTTGAGAGGAGGGGTACATGATGTTTTCTACTATCGCTTGTTTTACCGAAGCTTTCTCCTTTGTTCCTTACTAAAAGTAATAGTTTTATCCTCTCTATTTCCATTGCACGAAAACCCTAAAAACTGATAAACCTTTAAAACCTTAATTTTCCTCGTACCTCCAGTTGGAGATAGTTTTCTTTTATTTTATTTTATCGATCTTAGCATGTTGTTCCCTTGGGGAACTTTATCATCTCCTTACCCATACCGGAGTGTAACGTGTCGATTCTGCATTCCCAACACTACCACCCTTGTCCCTGTGTTTGACCCCGTATATCTACTTTGACCCCATAAATAAAGTTGTGGGGGCCTAGAAGGTTTCAGGTTATAAATTTAAAAGTCTGACTACTTCAAATCCGCTCCACTTTTCGGACGCACGATTTAGGCCGGTCAACTTTTTGGAACCGTTGACGGGGACAAGGAAAAACGGTACTGTTGACGAACCCAAATCCACTAACTACACTCCAGTGCCTCAAGCTTAGAAATGAGCTTGACAACAATCTCTTTTTCCTTTTATATATACATTTTAACCTGAAATGAGTAATTCGTATTATTAATACAGGTTTTCTAACTTGATTTTAATGTGCTATTCAGGTACTCAAAAGGAAGGCATTCTGCTCAGTTGAGCATCGATATCACCAGACATGCCGCCTCGCATTGAACAACCTCTTTCAGAAGGCGAGTGACACACAAGAGCTAGGCCTCATTCGCCTCCACCTGAAGATAATGACCGGTATGACGGCGATCATCAACCTGAAGATCCTGAAACCGAACAGTTCGAGGATGACCATCGCCGGGATAGATGTCATCATCACCGGAGGCGCAGGAGGAATCAAAATAATCAAGATCAGAACCAGGGAGATAGTGACAATGACGATTCCAACGAAGAAGAAAAGACCCTAAGGGAGTTAGCTTCCACCAAGGCTAACAATTCCAAATGCCCTATTGTCGTCCCGAGATTCAATGCAGCCAACTTCGAGCTAAATCCATCAGTCATCTCTATGATCCAGAACAAGAGCTTTAGAGGGAGCTCGAAGAATGATAATCCCTATCACCATTTAGATATTTTTAAAAATATCTCTAACACCATCAAAATGAGGGGAGTCCCACAGGAGGTGATTTATTGTAAGGGTTTCATCTTTTCTTTGGAAGATAAGTCTCTATCATGGTATCTGGGGCTGCCACACCAAGCTCTTAATGGATGGAGTGCACTGGCGGATGCCTTTGTAAACAAGTTCTATCCTACAGAGAAGACTGTCCGGAATAGACAGAGGATCACTTCTTTTATACAAAAGCCAAACGAGAATCTCCACGATGCCTGGGAACGATATCAAGAATATTAGAGGGATTTCCCTCATCACAACTATAAGAAGGGTTTCTTGATAACTACCTTCTACAACGGTCTAACCCCAGAGAAAGGGTTTCACTGAATGCAGCAGTAGGCAGTGACTTTCTGGGGAAGAAGCCTAGCAGATCCGAAAAGATCATCAAGAACATGGCCGAGTTGCAAGCCGACACTGACTACGATAGATCAGACAGGGGACATGCTAAGAAGGCTAGTGAAGGACCTTCAATTGAATCCAAGGCTCTAGAAACTATCACCTCTCAGATTCAGAGGATAACCACTGATGTCAAACAGTTGAAAGAATCAAGCAGAATGGGGAAGAAACAAGTCGAAAAGGTCATGAAATGTGTCACCTGTGGAGAAGGTGGACACGGGGTAGATAACTGTATCTACACCCGACCTGATAAGTCTAGCGAAAGTGAATCTGAGGCTGAAGAAACTGAGAATGTCTCTTTCATTAATTTCGAGAGGCCAGATCATCCTGGTTTTAGTTACGACAACAAGGATGCATCTGAAAACTCGCATCAGCTGCATAACCTCACCAAGCAACCCCTAGTTTTCGAGAAAAGAGGAGGACAAAGTCAGTTCACCAGAACTGCTTCTTTCCAGTCAAACAAGGCAAATTTCCAAGGACAAGGAAAGTACCAAGGTCGCCAAGCGGCAAACACCAGTCAAGGTCAAAGTCAAGCCAAGGAGCAAGGTAAAGACAAGGTTTCAAACCAACCAAAATTGGTTGGCCAGTTATTCGATTTTGTAAAAAAACAAGATACCATCAATAACCAGCTGGCGCAAAGTGGGCTTTCAAATTCAGGAGTTCTGAACACGATGCAGGTCCAGATGGCGACATGTAGACGCATCAATGCCAAATTGATCAGCAGTTGGCCCAGATGGCCGAATTGATAAAGAATCCCTCGGGTAAGATACCCTCCAACACCGAATCTGCCAAAATGGCTCTATGAAGATGAAGCTTTCGTTAGAAGGACAAAGATCAACTTGCAAGATATGGATATTGCTGAAGGTGAAAAGTGAAGGACCTGGACCTATCGAGCTAGCGACGCAAACTACAGCACTCCTCGGGAGGCAGCCTGAGCTTTTACTTTTCCTAGAATAGGATGTTATTTACTTTCTTGCAAGAAAAACACTATCAACATTTGGACTGTAATAAGGCCTGAGTCAGTGCATGCGTCATGTGCGCTGACTCTTCTGTTTTGTGGGCCACTGCCCTGTTTTATGAAGCATTGATGAGTAATACTATCTAAGGTCGGGAACTTAACCTTAGGCCAATGATGTTTTACCCATCAATCGCTTTTTCCTTCGCTTTGTTTTTAAGTTTTTCATCTAGCTTTTTGCCCTGCGGACCTTGTGTCGGGCAAAGTATCTCCTTTTTTCTGACTGTATCGGGCAAAGACTCAGCCGGCGCGCAGGACACACTCATCTCGGGAATGACTTGTCTTGACGGACGACGCGCGTTCCGGATTTACCCGTTTTACCCCCGGCTGAGATTGATATATATAGTACGGAGGTTTTACTGTATCGGGCTACAACTTTTACTTCTCACCTACCTGTATCGTACAGTAATTTTCCCCTCTGCTCCCGTGTCACGTTGCTTAGCTTCTGCTCTCGTATCGCGCAGAAAACTTCAGATAGCAAAGGTATAGCCCGACAACCTTATCGTCCTTGCTTGCCAGACACGACCTTCTTAGCGCGTGCAGGGTATCAGGCTGAAGACTTTAGCTGATTTTCTTGTATCACCCGATACATGTGTCACGCGACACGTATTTAGCATGTGCTTTCCCGATAGCCTATATTAGCCGATAACCATGTCGTCCATCCTTGTACCACCTCTCTTGCTCTTGTTGTCGGGTGACACGTTGTTTTTCTTCTATCAGGGAAGACCCTATCGGGCATTTTGTTTCACGCGACTGTGGCCCGACACACCTGTGTCGGGCAATGGGTATGATGCGTGGTTTTCTCTGTATCATCCAGATTTGTATCGCCTTGATGTTCTTGTGATGGACGACACTCGGACCTTGTATCGGGCATGAACCTACAGTGATTTCTTGAAGGCTTTGTATCGCCCAACATGAGCGTATCGGGCAAACATCATATCACCCAGTGTTGACGCCCGATACAGTTGTGTCAAGTAGTTTTTGTATCAGGTCGACTTTGAGTTTATACCTACTTAATATAGGAAGTTTAAATGATCAATGAACTTGTTTAATGATAACAGATATGGCCCGTACAAAGCAAACCATCGTTCGAGTTGACGAACATGGCAGAAGAATCAACATTGAGGTCACAGCTGGAGCAACAACGGTCGGGCAGAAACACCTGAATCCCAAGGCAGCTGGGCCATCAACCGCTTAGAAGAGAGCAAGGGCGGATGAAGTAACGACTCCAGCAATAGCTTCAACCGCAGTGGAAGAACCCCTGGATCACACACCAGGAAGGTTCCTGCCAAGAGATAATGAGCACGGATGCCGGTACTCAGAACTGGCAACTAAAATCTACAGGCCGAGCAGATTCTGCCACCAGTCGTCCTTCCTATAGTTGGGTATTTTCTAAAGACTGGAGAATGTCCTCACCGCAGCAGGACTGAGGAAGATCTGCCTCAGCCACTCCACCTCCTACACCTAACTCATAAGGGAGTTCATGTCGTCTCTCCGTCGAGTGAAGAATATAGCTGAGGACATTGAAGAATATGGCAGAGCAGACAGACTGCAAGGGAGGATGTACAACTCAGAGCATGTCATCTCTGAAAAGTTGCTCAACGAGATCCTCTCTTCCAGTGACAAGGAGAAGAAGCTGCTGAATAACGGTGAAAGGATCACCGAAGGAGACGGGTTCAACCCCGTGGAGCTCTGGAGGAGGCTGACCAGCGAGTCATCATACAAGTCGGGAAGCAAGGTGGCGGCAGTGCACTCCTGTTTCTGGAGGATAGTGCACAAGCTGGTAGCATGCCTGCTCTTCAGCAAAAATGAGTCCAGCAACATCTACACCAAAGAACTCCATCTCATGTGGCACATGATGGAGGGCAAGGTGATCAATCTGGGGCACTTCTTGCTGAATAGGTTGCACTCGATAAAGGATGCCACCAAGGAATGCTACATGGGTGGCATCGTCAATCTGATCGCAGTTGGGTTGGGATACCCAAGGGAACCGCACATTCTATCGAGGACAAGGGGCGACGAGTTGATCGACCTCAAGTACCTCATGAGGGCCGACATCATAAAGAACGAGGGGAGAAGCTACTTCTACAAGTTCGCAAGGACAAGCACCCTCCTTCCACACCCTCACTGCGCCGCCTACGACGCAGAAAAGCTGGTCTTCACCGCAGCAGAAATCGAAGTTGTGTCGGTAGAAGCAGCTTACGCCGCCACCACCGGTATTCAAGAAAGGGCGGCTGTGAGAGGAGAATCAATCCCTCTCGACCCAAGGCAGGACAAAATTCCAACGACCTTTGCTGAGCCAGCCGCCACTCCAGAGCCACCGACGACAGCAGTTGATAGAGCTGTCGTCACTCCTGCCATCCCAGCCACGATCACGACAATACCTGTTGTGGCTGAAGAAGGACCGACAATCATCGAGGTTGCTGAGACAACTGGGGTTGAAACAATAGTACAAGCCCCGGAGGGAGCTGTCGCGAAAGAGACAGCCACAACTCCCAATGCTTCTGTGATGCCTTTAGAGGAAGAAGAAGAAGCGCAGCTGGACGCCAGTGATGGGGTGTTCGCTGAGATCCTAGAGATGGAGCTCGGAGCTGCACGGCTTACGCCGACACCGCCGCCGGTGTCTCTTATAGCAGCTTCTGAAGAGATCGCCGTCAATGTAGAGGTGGAGCAGCATCCACCCACACCATGGCCTTCTCCACCACCACAAGAAGGTGAGGTGGGGACAGCCGTAAAAGCATTGACGCCTCGCCCAGCAACATCCACCTCACGGATGATCGAGATAGGTTATACCTCATCGGGTAGATCGTCATGTGAGAGGATTATAGTGAGGATGAGAGGGAGATCTACAGCAGCCCCTCCGTCGCTCGGGAAAATGCTGGGGCACGAACTCGATCACTTGCGGGAGGTAACAGAAAGACACTCGGCTACATTTTCTTCTCTAACCCGTAAGTTTTCATTCTTCCAGTAGAGGCTGAATAGCTAGGAATGGGAACTGCTGACTCTAGTTGGCCTTCCTGGCCAACTAGAGGCACTCAACGCCACGCTTCAGTAGGCCCTCCAGCGCCTTGACGTGATCGAGGAGAGGCTGAACAGGGGAGACAACCATCCACACCCAAGGCAGCCGAGAAGGTCTTCGTTTCCTCCTGGCTCAGGCTCTCAACCTTCCTCGTCAGCAGCCCCTCAGGATCATCATCCTCTTCCTCCTCTAGCAGGCCATCCCCAATGCCCGAGGAAGGGACGCCACAAAGATTGGCCAACGGAACCCCGGCAGGACAGGCGAGCTCCCGCATCCTGGAAGAAGCAACTCCCTTAGTCCCCCTAGACGAAGTTGAAGATGACAATGAAGACATCAATGTCGAGGAGGACTCTTCTGATGAATCAGAGGGAGAAGGGGGGACATATGTGCCGCCAATGAAAGACACCCCCCTAGAGGAAGATGCTCAGCGGCAGACGAATTCTCTACGCTGTCAGAGCTACCTTCCTTCGAGATGACCGACTTCGACAAAAGGCTCATCGGCTACCTGTCGATCAGGGACCAGAAGTTGTTGAACAAGGTCCTGAGATCGTAGGCAGATGAAGAAGACGTCGTCTGGAGCAACAGCTACTTCTCCGTACGACGGGGAGCACTCAAAAGAATATTTTGCTCCCCAACCGTCGTCGGAAAAAGGCTGTTCAGGGTCCTAGAAGGTGTACTAATAGAGAACATCAGCACCGGGACAGGTCAGAGAACAATATACAATGCCACCCCGACCTTGGCAAAAAGACTAATGATGGGAGTGCCAGACTCCATTGCGGTGGCCAACATGCTACAACACATTGAAGAGCACAACACAAAAATCGTGTTGGCCTCGTACAAACAATGGAACATGTGGTTTCTGTGTGTGGCATACCTCTGGAATCACGACGTCCAGCTGCTCAGCTACTGCAACAAGGAGGTGCCACGCTCCGGGCATATCTTCAGCCGCCCAGAAGACAAACATCTCAGGCTTCTACCACTGCACCTTCTGCGAGCCATCAAGCAAGGAGTCCAATGTCACAGAGGTGTTTGGAACTTCTTCTCTATCGAAGACTTCCCCATCCAAGAAGAAGAGGGAAGCGGAAACAGCTCCTTCATCATCTTGCGCGCCATAGAGTTGCTCAACATATTCGGATACATAAGGCATCTCCAGGGCCAAAACTTTTACCACCTCAGGAGCATATATGCCATGTTGCTGATCAAAGACAGGCGCTATTTCCAAGACGTAGGGGTACCAGAGAGGCTGCTGGACAGTGATCAAGCAGACGAATCTACGCAACCCAGCAGCACTCTAGAGAAAGAAGCTGAGATGGAAACAGACATCTACGGGGCAGGCAAGCAGTTAGAGATCCTGCGGGAAGTACACGGATTTGAAGACCCTGCTTCGCCTGAAACATCAGAAGAATTGATCAACAACTTCGACCGCTTCTCGTGCTCTACACTCACGCAGGAGCAGGTTAATGAAATTCTTCTAAAGTTAGCTGATTCTACCCCGGAAGATGTTATCTATGAGGCAGGCAGTGTCATAGTCCCAGTTGATGACTTAAGGGACATGGTAAAAGATGGAGGATGTTTGGCGATATCTATGGCAGCCGCCTACATCTAGACACTACAGACGAAGTTTGAACACGCATACATTGCTCACCCAATGTTGTTCAATGACATCTGCCTTGTCGATGAATCAGGAGCAAAGCAATCATTCCTGGCAGAGTTGGAGCGCAGGGTTCCACCCACAATCTTCCTGCCCATCCTGTATTACCACCACTAGATGCTCCTGACGATGTACACTCGCCAACGAGTAGGAATCTTCTACAACAGCTCGGACAACAACAAAGATCATCCAGTGCAGTGTACATCAACAACGTTGACATCCCTCAAGCATTTAGTACGAAAATACTATGATGAGATGTCGGCGCTAATACAACCATTCTTGGAAATGGCAGCAAGCAAATGGCACGAGCTCCAGTTCTACCACTTCAGTCCACAACAAATTCCTCTATCCAACGACTGCGGCATCTTCGTCCTGGAATGGATATCGAATAAAGAGACATCTGATCAACTCCACCACATTGACTACCACAGAAAATGAGGAGAATATGTGTGGGAGCTTCTATCTGGCACAGGCGCGCTCACCAGCTAACCCTCACTGGGTTAACATTACCCTACCTTATCTACTTCACAACTCTAGGACAGAGTGTGGAGTAAGTTTGGGGTGTACCATGTACCAGTGAGGGAGGTATAAAACAAAAAAAATTACTCCACCCTCTTTGTTCTTTTATTCTCCTCCTATATCATGTGTACATGTACATATACATGCTCATACAAAAAAAAATTTGCTAAAAACTTTGCTTATTTTTGTCTTCATACATATGTACAAAGATACTATATAGTAAAAATCTGATACGACTTCTTGCCAGTTTGTTTTCTATGTGTCCAAGGAGATGCAGGTTTTGTTAGGTCTTTCTGACAATGCAACCTCAAATGACAAAAGACTACGACTTTCCACGCCAAAAATTTCGAAAAATAATCTCACAACAGCTAAGAGACGTGTATGCAGAAGGAAAAAGCTGCCCAAACAACAAAAATTCCTCTTGTTTTCCCTTACCCAACAAAATCCCAAAAAGAGAGAATAGCCTTATGAGAGTGAATAAAAGCATGAGAGTTGTTCCAAATAAAAAGAAAGAAAATATATATATATACACACTTGTTTTCCAAAAGTACCCATCTTTAGGCATGGTAGATTCGGGGCAGTGGTACGTAGGATGTGAAATCACTGCTCTAAAGCCAACTGGCTTGGACTGCAGGGACCACTCGCCTGCTAACGGACCCATACCTGGATTGACTGATGGAGAACAAGAAAAACCCAAAAAGCCTTAAGCCTACCCAAACACACAACTTTCTATCCCCAAAATCTGTTTGGTGTGAAAGCTAACTTCGAAATCATGCACCCAAGTCTCGCCGAAGTTGTGGAGAAAATTTTTGCTTAAATAAGGAAGGAGATGCAAAGTCTGTTGTTCGTGGTCAGGCCGTATTCTCTGTAAGACATATCAATGCTCGCTCAAACCCATGGTCTGAAAACTATAACGATTAAGAAGAAGCATCACAAAACAAAGTTTAAAGATTGATTGAGGACAATCAAAATGCTAAGTTCGGGGGAGTTGATAACACCAAATTTTGTGATGTTTTTGGCCCTTATTTCATTATCAAATCTGCCCTTTTTAACTGTTTTCCTCTCCTTTTTGTCATGTTTTTGTATAAATAGGCCACGCTACGCTCCTAACTCAATATTATCATCTTTTGCAGAGTTTTCCTCGATTTTTAACTCATTTATCAGCAAAAAGGCCCGTCCCGGCCCACAAACATGTTTCACCTGCATCGCCCTTCTTGCCAACCAGTCAGCCGATATGCTCGCTGCCCGATACAGGGCAGCACGATACAAGGGTGCCACACAAGAAGGAGCAGACAAGCGATACGTCATTTACCCGACAGGGAGCCAGACTTGCCACAACTGTTGAAGTGTATCGCGTGATATAGGCCACCCACTGGAAGGCACCACTCATCGCGATGACTGACACGCTCCCAACCTGACATCCTTGTGTCAGGCGACACGCATGTCGGGCATCCCTGAATCCGAGATGATAGAGATGAATGAGGGACATGTGGCGTCCGGAGAACCATAACTTCCCCAACAGCTGCCTATAAATAGCAGCTACAAAACTCTGATGGGACGGGTCAGAATCTCTCGAAAGCCAACTTCGGAAAGCATCTGGAGCTAGCGTGTCGTGCCTCAGAGGTGTGTCGGGCGATTCTAGGTGAGCACTTCCCCATCCTGAGAGGGAGGGAATGGTTCACTTAAGGTCGGCCCCGGGCACTGCTGTAGGCCGATATCAGCCAACAAGGACACCCGATAGGAGTACCCGATACCGGAAGCAACACTCTGACCCGACACGATAACAAGCCCGATACGCATCACCAGTCACGGCGTTTCTCCTGAGAGGGTGTCGCCCGACATGATCGTATCGGGCATGGGCATGATACATCCGCCCGTCATGAGCGTGTCGTCTGAGAGGGTGTGCCACCCGACACGGGCGTATCGGGCAAGGCTCCCGCCTGGTATCGGGATGGAGGGTCTGTTACTTCCTGTCGCCCTTCTAAATCAAGAAGGAGGCATTTATCTTTATTTATTTCAGTCATTTACTCTCTTTACTTATGCAATGTAATCAGACCCTTTTATGCTAATGGAATTAGAAGAGCCTTAATTATCTGCCGCTTTATGTTTGGTCCCTTTTGTTGGATGATTGCTATGTTTAACATCTAAACTCTAGCTTGTATGCTTGGATCACATTTCGACTAGCTACTGAATCGTGTTTTCCCATTGCATCAGCCTCGAGAGAGGTGTTGTGGCTCTAGTGTTTGGTCTGATACGGGAATACAAGAGTGCCCAGAATTGGAGTTGCTTTAGCAACCTTTCCACTCTAACTTAGGCCCAGTAACCTCGAGAGAGGTGTTGATGCTTAAGTTAGAGGTACCTGCTTCAAGAGGAGGGGTACATGATGTTTTCTGCTGCCGCTTCTTTTACCAAAGATTTCTCCTTCGTTCCTTACTAAAAGCAATAGTTTTATCCTCTCTGTTTCTGTTGTGCGAAAACCCTAAAAACTAATAAACCTTTAAAACCTTAATTTTCCTCATAGCTCCAGTTGGAGATAGTTTTCTTTTATTTTATTTTATCGATCTTAGCATGTTGTTCACTTGGGGAACTTTATCATCTCCTTACCCATACCGGAGTGTAACGTGTCGATTCCGCGTTCCCAACACTACCACCCTTGTCCCTGTGTTCGACCACGTATATCTACTTTGACCCCGTAAATAAAGTTGCGGGGGCCTAGAAGGTTTCAAATTATAAATTTAAAAGTCTGACTACTTCAAATCCACTCCACTTTTCGGACGCGCGATTTAGGCCGGTCATCTCTCTCTGACTCTAAGGTTTGGTCCTCCAAAGGACATCTAGGGTTCAACAGATATATAAGAATCATGCATAAAGCGACTCAACTCAATCATTCAGGAGTATTGTAGTTTAGGACATATCATATCACATATCTCATAATTATCATTTCTTGGAGTTTAGGTTCTCTAACCTTCTTCCAATGGGTCTCACTCTCTCTGGAGTTAACCCAAAAATTGGTCCTAACACTAGAGGTCCACCTTTGTAAAAGTGCTTGAGGCTCATGTTGATCCACATATTATCTTAGCTTATCTTATCTTATCTCGTAAAAGCCTATGTACTTGCATCATCAAAACTTATCTAAAATCCTCAAAACTAAACTTAAGTCCTTGAAGACAAACATATATCATAATAAACCATCTTATGTCATCTATATAAGACCTACATCATATCATCAAACTTATTTCATCTATTCCATCTATCATACATTCCAACAAGGCTCTAGACATATAATCTAGAACTACTCTCTCTTCTAGACTGATGTCATTCACTTTCACTTAGGTTGCATGACCACCTCCTACTCATACATGTGTGGGGACACATTTTTGTAATACATATACATAATAAAATATTATATAGTTTTTCTCTTATGAAACATGCGTTAGATAAAACTATCAAGGTTCGATCCGATTCGAATCAAAAACCAAATCCATGAAACGAGTGTCCCACACATAGTAGAGAGTACAGTGTCATGAAAACTAGTGAAAAGGGATAGAATGTGGTGTAGACTAGTGTAGCTACTCTAAACAACGAGTGCCATATGTCTAGGGTTTCTCTTCCCGTGATGTATGTCATTTCCAAATAATGCAACGTCCTATACCACTGCACTATAAGGAAAGAATGATATATAAGGACTTGCTAAACTACAAGCACCAGTCTAGACCTAGTTCTCAGACATCTAGGTGCTAACCTAGAGGTAAGGTCAGATCTAGTCTCTAAAATATGACTAATGTAACCCTAAAGATTATTAAGTTCAAGGTTCTTTGGTTTTGAGTTGCATAATGAACAAATGTTAGGATTTGCTATTGTTCATGCTCTGATACCACCTGTGACATCCCTGGATTTTCTAAAACTTAATCTGATGTGTGACATCCAAATTGAAATCCTCACCTCAGTGAGAATCCCAATTTAAACATCACACACTAGGCTAAGAAAGAGAAAATTAGAAGAAGTCAAAAGGAAACAACAGTAGCAAATGTACATGAATAATAATAAAACCATACAACACATGTTCATCATTCAACATATAATTACAACATGAATTATTACAACATTTGATATTACATATTGAACAACAAACTTATGCATATACATTTACTACCACTAAACTACATGATCTTAAGACAACAAGTCCACACGTACATCATCTCACTATACAACTCACAACTATCTTGGATCTTCAAGATCATATTTCCACAACCTAAATAAAAGATTACATGTGGTACACATCAACACAATAATCAAGAATATTGTACGGAGTATGCCTACGTGTCTTTTATATACCTCTCATTAGTAATCTTGGCAATAAGATAAAACTAATACTTGGAAGCATTAAACAAATATAAGAAAAAGCATATACTTGCACAAAGATATTCATTAACAAAACAGAACACATATTTTAAGCTCATTTTCCATTATATGCTTGTGCATCTGCCTACCAATGGGATAGATGCATCCATGCCTCATGATCTACTTACCAAAGAGATAGATCATTGTACATGTGATTTGCTTACCAAAGAGATAGATCACTCACTAACACTATGCATACCAAAGAGATATAGTGCTTTCATATAATGGAATAGATATATTATGTTTCATGTGTTCATAACAATAAGTATGAAAAATCATGCAACATATCATACAAGAACAATCATTTCACCCAATACCATATGCCAAGTATTTTCTACACATATAACACAAGCATATTGTATAATAAGCCAAGTAAGAGGTAATGGCATACCTTGATCATGACAAACCTAATCATTAGATATTCCTGAGTCATCTATATCTTTGGTAAAACCATGATCAAGACAAGATCATATACTATCATCAGATTCTCATCATCTTAACCCTAGTTGTGTTCATTAGGGTTTTACTTATCTCATTAGGATATTCTCATGATTACTTGTATTCTTGTCTTGTATTTATCTTACTGATGTCATATTCCAGATTATAGTTCATCAATTGGATATACACATGTGTCACATTATTATGTACACATATTAACATTATGTCACATTCATTAACCATAGTAGGGTTACATCACATGTATTAAGGTTCTCCTCATATAGCATGAATTTTGTGCATAAGACTGATATCAAAGTAACATATTGACTTCTAGTTACTGATATGAGAGTGTTATGTAAAATTCAACATTTATTGAGCATGTATGTATTTATTACATTTTATTTAGTGTTATTAGCCCTAATTAGCCATATGGAGTAAATTACATGTTTTCATGCATCAACATGACCATATCTGACATTATATGCAATATAAACATGGTTTTGGACTTAGTTACATTTGTCCATAATTTTATATAATCATTTAATATTTATTACTCATGAACTAAGCATTACACAAATTACTTGATATAACCAATATTAAAGCATCAAAATCCTGATATTATAGTTCCATGTTGTTCTACTCATTTTTCTTAACATTTTGATACCTTATTTGCATTTTTCTGATCAACGGGCTATTTTCTACGAATTATCTAAGATCTGCAAGTTTATTGGGTATTTACCATTTATGAGCCAATGACGTGTAGCCACATGGCCACTAGGGTTGGGCACAACTCTTGTTGGCTTGGATCAGCTGGCTAGTTCTGCTGGTTGGTCTACCTGGTTCAAGCTGGTTCATGAATAGTTTCTGGCCGGTCTGGTCAGGTATTTGATCAATTCACTGCTATCGGACCATGTCTCCCATTCTCATTCTCATGAACTTGCACGATGCCTACGTCATCCTCTGCTCTCACGTCACCACCACAGGGAGCTACTCCAATGAGAAATCGAGGAGCAAAAATGCCTCCTGGTGAGCATTTAACATAGCAACAAGCTTCCCATGACTTCCCTCCATTCCTCTGGCTTGGCATCTAGACCTACAGTTTGCTCTCCTGGTGAGCATTTAACATAGCAACAAGCTTCTTATGACTTCCCTTCATGCCTTTGGCTTGGCGTCTAGACCTGTGGGCCACTTTGTGTGGTTGGAGGAGTTCTCCTCCATCTTCACGTTGTTGTGCCAGCGGGGCTCCATTGTCAGAAATAGGCATCCGTGCACCAGGGCCTATCAGCTCCAAGAAGAAGTGTCCAGGTCTGCGACCAACCTCTAGGAACTTCATTATCTCTTCAAAACATCATGGGGAAGTAGTCACAACCACCTCCGAGCTCCATCTTTAGCTGACAACAAAGAGCTCCTCGTTCACCATCAAAACCGCCATGAGGGACTATGGGGGAAGATGGGTTGGACTCCCCTGGCCTCAGTCTTCCTTCCTACATACTTGCATTCCTATGATCCCTTCTCTACCTCTGCTTCGTTCTACTTCCTAGGACCTACTCTATCTGTGTTCAGAAGAAATGAGAAGAGAGGGAGACTCGAAATCTGTTCTCCTTGGTTCCCTTACTCTCTCGCCTCAATTTAAGGGTCTCCGCACTCCTCTACTCGAGTAAAGAACAACCGCACCCTTCAATCCCCCACTCAGGCTATGACCACATTGTGGGGGCGATCAGAACTCATCACTATTGACTGTCCCGAGATCTCCAGTAAAACTGAAGGTAAGGGATGAAGACTCGACCACGTGATCAGAAATGTAAGACCTGGATTGATGCATGTGAATGGGCAATCCATGGCTTCTCAAAGCTATGTGATTCATCCCTTGGATCTAAGATCTAGGGCTAGAATCTGACCATGCAGAGTCAACCCAAAAGCAAGGGGACGTGTGACACAGAAAGCATCGAGACTTAGGTCTAATAATCATCAATAAAATACATTATTTCTCAAATTTCAAACCTTCATAACTTCCTCTAGGAACATCCAAATGCCACCAAATTTTAACCATAGATTCCTCACAACTCAGGCTACTTTGTACACGAATTTGGTATCAAAAATCAACTGTTTGATCATCAACTTAAATACCTCAAAGGACATGAACTTAGGGACATTAATTATTATATCAACCTCAATTAACACTCAAACTTTACCAAAACACTTGAAACTCTCATTATAACTCAAGATATGAATTATAATATGTTATTGGAGATTTAAGGATTCCAAAAGTCCACTCCATCACAATATGTCAATGTTATCATGGACGAAAAAGGCGGTGTAGATCTATATAGATATAGATGATGAAAATGTAGACATACAAACTTTAGATGATGACAATGTGGATCGACAAAGGTTAGATGATGGTGATAGATAGATCCATAGTGGAGGAGATTAAGGTGGCAAATAGCATAGATGTGGTAAATCCATTAGCAAGAAGTATGGACAGAGGCATGTGGTTGATCTAGTAGCAACAGCTTCAAAGTGTATGCTTTTGTTGTTGAAGATGGAGACAACTCTAAGAAGAAGAAGATGGGAGATCCCTATGGGCAGCTAAGCAATGCCTAGTGATGGCAGCCACCCATAAGGGGAGGTTCTCTCCTTTACACACTCTCTCTCTCTCTTTAGGTTTGGGGGTGGTACAGGAAGGCCTTCCGTGATACCATGTGTATGATGGGGAATTACCCTTTTGTGTAGAGTTTTTCCTATTGATAAATGGGAAGCCTCCCTCCTATATATAGGATAAGAGGGAAACATACATACTCAAGACAAACCCTAGTGAGCCAAGATATGACTAGGCCCATATTACAAATTGACCAAAACAATTTAGCTAAACAGACTCTTTAACATTTTTAATAGCCATCATCATTGCTATCCTTTATTAGTTGTTAAACTTTTGCATTTGTGATTAATAACATGCTTCTCTTTGCTCGGTGGTGCCTTGTGTAGGTGATAATGCATGTCTATTTTCCACTCCCTTTTTATTGAATATTTTTGTAAAGATCTCGAAATAGGTTGGAAAAGGCAAAGGAACATGCACATGAAGTAGAAGAGCAAGTAATGTGGGACCATGAAGCATAACACCATGGTGATTCACCGATTCCACCTCCACCAATTCATCTACATAACTACTTTATGTCATACAATCACATCTAACCAATCATTACAAGAGTAGAGTAGATTCCAGGGCAAGTGTTCTCCATTCCACCAACTCTAGGATGACTCCTTCCTACCTTATATGAGTTAGATAATGAAAACCCCTAAAGAACATTGATACATTATTAATGACTTGCTCTACATTACACATTCTGACTGCCACAAATGACTCTATCTGCCTCACCCTATTTCCTTCTCCTTAAAAGATAAATCCAAGGAGTGGTATTCTACAAAAAGTTGAGTGAAGATGGGGGAGTCTATGAATAATGAGTTCCTCAAGTCTATCCCATAGACAAACTCACTCAAATAATAAGAAGCATCACCTCCTTCAACCAATTGGGTCATGAGAAATTTTATAGAATTTGGGTGAAATTCTACAACTATTAAGAGATTGTCCTCACCATGATTACTTGTATGGAAACTTCTATAATATTTATATTCTACATTGTCTCAATTGGGACAAATGGTCATAGATTTCTCTTGTGGTGGTACATTCATTAACATGCATCCTGAATAATCATGGCCATTGTTTGAGAACTTGGATAAAAATTAAAGATATAGAGCATCAAGTACGGCCAATGATTATGATATTAACCTTGATGGCATCCTATCTACTCCACCATTGCCTTCATCAAATGATGAAAACCCTTACTGACATGATGAATGTAATGAAAACTCAAGTGGGAGGTTCCTCCAATAATTTAGTGTAATGTATTGAGTCCCCTGAGGAAGAGGTGAAGGCCATGCAATCTTTTGGGAAAGATAACAAACATGGTCCCATGTCCCAATCATGCACTCCTAAGTGGATAAATGAAGCCAACTTCTCATGGAAGCAACAAGGTGGTGATGTATAAAAGCAACCAGGGTAAAATCAAGGCCAAAGGTACAATTCAAGATTGGAGAATGAAGTGCTTGGAAAATTGAGGATCCTAGATGAAGTCAAGAAATATGTGTCCATTCATGGACAAACGATTTATAGGCTTGGACAAAATCTTGATCATCTTGCATTGACTCTTTCTTGTTGTGAGGAGTGGAGGCTTCCTTCCTGAACCTTGGTGAACCCAAACAATGGAAATGGACAAGTGGTAGCCCCTCAAGGATCCTACAGTACACCACCCATGCAAGTGCAATGTATGTAACAATATCAAGGCACCTCTAATCCATATGCTACTCCACCACAACAACCACAGTTTAATTATGAATTCCCTCCTCCACCTCAACAACCACCATAAAAACCCTATATTCATCAACCACCACCTCAAAAAAAAACACCATCACAACAGTGATACATCCTCCAACATAAACTCATCATAAACAAAACCAAAGACCACCACTACCACCACAAAAGTCACAATATCCCCTCCTCCCCATAAGCAAGTGAATGTGGTGACGTCTTGAGGAGTGGAAAAATTATTGAGAAGCCTGAAAGATAAAGGGGTGGAGGTCTTGATCAAGGTTATGTTGATAGTTTAATTGTAGAAAAGTTTTGTAATGTTGCTATGAAAACTAAAAATTCTATTGCACCAAATTTTGTTAATTATGTGATACCAAGTGTTCCAACCTATACCTTGTTGGGAGTGGTTATATCCCTCATCTTCTATTGGAGATTCCAACCAACCCACCATTGACCAATAAAGACCCTTGTGTGATCCCTCAAAGTGATTTAGCTCCTTGTGTAACACCCCCAAATGATAAAATTTGTGCAAGCAAGGATAATTCTATTGATCCCCCATTCCCATATGAATTTAGATGAATCCTTACTTATCACAAGTAAAAAACACAATGATGATATCATTAATATCTTTAAGAAATTCAAAACTATTGCTTCATGCAATCAATCAAGATTCTTAAAGGTTGCTTACACTTTTGAAAGGAAGAAAAATGGAATAATGCCAATGAAGATCAAAATAACAGATCAAGTGAGCTCTATCTTGCAACATGTGCTTTCAATCAAGAAAAAGTACCATGGAGACCCTCTAATTTTGTGCCACATTGGTGGCAATCTTATTGAAAATTATTTGACTAACTTGGGTTCTAGTGTGAACCTCATGCCCTATAGTGTGAATCTTTAATTGGGCTTGGGTAAATTGAAGCTGAAAAATTTTACTCTATAGTTGAGAAATCAATCTATCAAATTTCTGAGGTGAAGGGTGAATCTTGTACTTGTGATGCTTGACACAGAAGTGGTGGTGGTGTTCTTGACATACTACATCATTCTAGATATAGAAGATGGGGAGAAGAAGAATTCCATCATCATGGGAAGGCCCTTCTTGGCTACACCCGACGTTGACATCCATGTGTGCACTGAAAAATGATAGTCACATTCATAAATGCGAGGTTGACCCTCGAAATATTTGATACATCATCATCATGAAAATAGAAATAGGACAAGTTTGAAGAGGAAAGTTCTGAGGACCCTCAAGACCTATGGATTGAGGAACAATTGTTGAATGCCAATGAGAAGGTCATTTACTTCTTCATTAATGAATGAAGAAGAAGAATTACACACAGACCAATTGAAGGCATTAAACTTAGTGTTAGTAGGAGAAACCCATGTTGGTTTGAGATATTTCTCAGTTGAACTCCATTTTTATTATAATTTTTCTCTTATACTTTCCAAGAAACACATTCACAATACACTTAATAATTATGCTATTTTAAATTCATCCTAGAAGAAGAAAATATATGGAATAATGATACATGGAGTGATTAAGTCATAGGATTGTGAAAATTTAAAAGAGAAGAAACTGAACTGATCTGAAAAAGATACAGGAAGCTACCCACAACGACCATTGTCACAACCACAACCATGGCTCTAGCCAAGCTGAATGACCATTCTCTGAAAATTGATGTCGTGGCCTTGAGTAATCCCGCTTGAGTGACTTGACCCCCCTTTAGATGTTTATCCACCAAAGCTCCATGGTCATTACCATATCATCCTAATCCTTTATTTCACATCATGGACAACATGGTTTAAAAGTTTGGGGCGCTAGGGAGGTAAGCCCTTGTTTTTCTTTGTTCCTATATTCTAAATTTTCTTGAGATGATTAACTGCTTGACCGACCCTGAAACTGGTCTAGCTTACACTTCTATTTGTATTTTGCATGCTTGCATGCCATATAGTTTATCTCCTTGGTTTTTTCCCTAATTTTTTTATTTTTGCAATTTATTTCTATGCCACACATCCACATTATATTGCATATAGATTTTGCTAATCTCTTGTGCATGATTAGTTTGACTTTCTCCCATGTAATTTCCTACTTTGTAGCTTATGTCTTGATAGTGAATAGGGGCACTTGGTACCATTTTTCCAATCTTGTCAACACTTGAATATTTTTTCTCTAGAAGTGTTTCTAGCTTAATCTCTACCTTTTTGAAATTTAAACTTAAACATATGAGCTTTATTGAATGAAACTTACCCATCCGCTTTGCATGGCAGTTTGAATGATAAATTTTCATTCTTGAATTCAAACATGTTTTCTTGCTTCTCTTTAATGGGATTGAATGGAGAGAGGCAATAAAAAACAAGTTGTAAATTCTTAGGGCTTTTGATTATAACTTGTGAAAAGAATTTGGTTGGCGTAATTGCTTGATTCATTATGATTTGCCTTTGCTTGTGAAGAGCACAATATTAAATTACATGTTAGAAATCCTATATAAAAATGTAAATTTCTTGACCCCTATTTGATCCACTACTCTTGTATCATTTCATACCTCACTACCTCATGATAAGATTCCAAAGAGAACATATTTATCCCTTGCCACCCTCCAAAAACTTAGGGAATCCAATCCCTCATCTCCCTACTTCTTCCTAACACCACAAGGCCTAGCTACAGAAGCGATGAAATAAAAAGAAAAACAATGCAAAATGAAAATATAGGATGCTCCTATGTAATAACATCTAATAAAAGAAAAAGATGGGTGTTCCAATGTAATAGCACCCAACTTTCTTCCACAACCCTTTCTTCAAATTGCATTCCTATTGGACTGGGAAAAATCAACCCTAGCCCTCGATTCCCTAACATAGACAAGTGGGTCATTGAAAGTATATTGAACTTTAGGGGAGAGAGCACGCAAATGAAAATCACACTGCTAACGATTTAAGTCAAATTTGCAAACAAAATAGTTTTACCCAGAGTTTTGTGAATGACATGCCACTTCCATGAGTTGTGGCATCTTAAATTTGAAGCCTATTTGATTTGTGCTTTCTTTGTTTAAAAACTATTAATAAAAAGAAGAGAAAAGTGAAGGACATGTATGCATTTAAGTTTGAACTTGTCTGGACAAACTATTGTGAGTGCATTTATCATTTCATTTTGAATTGTAAAAAGAAAGATTTCATTGGAGCATACTTGAGGAGAAGTATGATTTAATCTTTGAGGGATGATGGAGCCCTATTTTGGAACTCCATCTTGTGTTATTTTGCTTCTTATTCACAAGAATATATTTAGAATGCATACTATTTCCCAATTATTATCGCTTTATGATAAATGTACTTATGGCTTCTCTTTCATGGTTTATAGATACTTTGACACTAATTGATTTAAGGGAGAGAAGGATTATGACCATAGCACTTCCCTAGCCATGTTGGAGCCCAAAGTGAGACCTCAAGCTAACCCAACCTACCCCAAGTAACCAAGGATGAAGTTAGAGCAAAGAGAACCACAAGTGGACACTTAGAAGATGCAAGTGCATGCCAATGCCCTCAAAATAGTCATGGTATTCATACATGACTATGCTATTAGAGTGAAAATTACATATGAAGTCAGGTTGTGAGAATGTCAAGGAACCTCTACCCCCACAATCATGTTATTAGAATGACGTTAGTGCATAAAGCCCAGTACAACTATGTTTCTTAATACAGCAGTGACATCAACCCAACAAGATGAAAATTTCCAAGAGCACAACACCTTCCCTTTGCCTTTTCCACAACCATGGTACCTACCAAAGTCGTTCTACCCTCAACCCACCATGACCATGGTGCCCATCATGTTTGTGATACCTAACTCCTTCTCACCACATTTTATTATGATTTTTCCTTCTCCACAACGTCTCTTTCCCCTAACATGACCATTCCTAGTCCTACCCACCACGTTCGTGCTACCTCTGACCATAATTCTTCCTACTATCATTTTACCACTTTACCCTAGGCCCCCTAGGCCACTATACATACATTAGTGGAAATTGGGAGACTAGGTTAGTAATCCTAGATATTATAGCCACCATCCACTCCTACCTACTCCATTCACTCCCTTTCCTTCCATATTCTTCCTAAAACCCTAGTTTTGTAAGGTATTGACCATATTTCATGCCATTTTATTCACTTAGAGGAGGAGGTCAAGCTTGAATCTACTAGAGATGATGATTGGAGCTTCTCCTCCAAATTCCATGGAGTTTTTACCTTCTTTTCCCTCTTCTTTTTCTATTTCTTTGATCTTGAGTAACTAAGTCCCCTTTGTGGTCTATTTAGGGGTAAAAATGAGTAGCTATGTTACCATGTTGGGAAATATTTATGCATGATATTCTGATTTCAATGACTATTGCTATGTTATTGCTTGTTATCATTTCTTACATATTTCTATTGTTGTTTGATCTATGGAATCACATAAGACCTAGAGAAAGGGGTGATTGGGGCTTTTTAGTGGGAAAATCCTAACTTCCCTAGTGGTACCTTAGCTAGTTTCTAGCCCTTCACCTTTACCCTCTATTCCACGAGCCCTAGGTGAAAATATAAATGAATAGGTGTGCTCATCTATATGGACTTAGAAAAAAGGTTTTTTTAGTGGTTGGATGGAGGTAGTGAAAGGTTAAATCCCTTATCCTACACTCACTCCACTCCTTGCCCCTAAGTTCATTAGGAAAATCCCACCTAGAAACCTAGTCTTGAATAGTCTAGACTTATGTGTACATATTCATTAGTTAATAAATCATCTTAAGGGTAGATGGGAAGTGATAGGGACTAGTTCCCATATACACCACCACGCCACCCATGGCCAACAAATAGGGTAGGATTCATACCCTACATTATTCTTTTTTTTTGATAGCTTACTTGCTGGATGTATGTGCATGAGTAGGATCCTTGTACATGGTTGATGGTTTCATATCCCCCCATAAAACATCCTGCTACCCCAATTACTTGTGTTACCCCTAACTTGTTTCCTTTCTAGTTAGTGTCTTTTGTTCGCTTAGTCTACTTGCTTGTTCATGTTAATTAGTATTTTCTAGGGTAATTAGTTATTTAGCTGCTTTTTCTCAGTTTTTCTTAGTTAATTTCTAAGTCTAGTGTCAAATTCCTTGCTTAATTAATGGTCTTTCATAGTTCTAATTAGGATTGCTCTTTCTTAGTTAGTGTAATTTTTCTATCTTAGCTTATCAGGTAGACTTAATTTTGTAGGGTTAATATAGGTTGGATTCATGTCTTTCCTCCCTAAGTGTTCATCTTAGTTTAAGTAAAACACCAACATCAAACCCTTCAAGCCTTACACTCCTCTCTAGAAACATAAATACACAACCTCATCTCCCTAGAATCCTACTCCATTCCCTATGGAACGATCCTTGTCTTGCCTATTCTATACTACATCTAGATCCCATGCACTCAAGGATACGTATAATAGAGTGTGCTAATTAGGGTTACAATCATGTAATCTTGGTATATCCACATCACTTTATGCTAAAGGACATCTAACCCAAAAAGCTATCTGGAATGGTTTACTAATTAAGATAAAGATCATCACCTATTCTGAAAGATGAGATCCCAACATATCTTGATTCTAATCCAACATCATACATAACAACCAAGCATAACAACATGAAGATTCATCTTGTGTTTTTTGATAATGAAGTCAACCTCAATGTATGCTCATTGAATACATTAACCACACTTAGCACCGAATCTAGTGAAATTTTGTCTATGAGCCCATGACAAAAAAATTTGATGGGTTGTTGATATAAGTTATGAAAGAAGTTCAACTAAAAATATAGTTGGGACCAAAATTGTCCACAAAGATGCTCATTGTCATAGATATCGATGTCTCCTTCAACCTATTGTTGGGATGTTTGTGTATACACAAGAATAAAGTGTTGGCATGTATGCCCAGAAAACCAATCATATGATGAATGTAATGGCATAATTTGTAAATGATTTGATTATAAATAAATGCAAGATTCCAATTTATTATATTTATTCAGTTATGAGATAATGAAGTAACAAGATAAATGTATAAAGGATGATATCACTCAATGACATATGTCTTCGGGTTAAGGACTTGAACAATGAGATCATACAAATGTCAAGAGCATTGTTGTTATGTCCCTAGTTGGTTATTATTGTGGAATCATTGTAGACAACAGTTATACAAAATCTCATCAGTCATGACATGTGATATCAGACCAAGCACATAGATACATGTTAGAGAACATTGTATCAAACAGACACACCATGAGAGTGGCACATGGAAACCATTACTATGGTATTCATAGTCAGTTCTCATAGTGTTAGTGGTGATTTTGGTTCTTAGATCTGAAGTCACTACACTCATCACATCTTGTGCGGTACACTTTGAAATCATCAAATCTAATCTTGAATAAGGGTTTCCATAACAGTAATGATTGGGTGATTGTGACACATGGGGAATGACTGTTAGTAATGTAGATGTGATTTGTGCCTCCTATGGGAATCCTAGGCCTCTTGATAAGAGAGACTGAGAAATGCATGGCCACACACATGTGAGTCAATATGTGATATTGAGCTTACATATATCTCAGATGGTGTGTTTTGGTTCAAGGATCAAGATTGAATGTTGAAGAGGATGACTACTCCATGCATTGAGTTCAATATAGATATCAGTGACAAAGGAACTATACAAACACTGCAACATCAGACACAAATTTTAGCTTGAAGTTGTTAATTAACTTTCTATTTACTTGGGTAGCATTGATGTGTGACTAGGCACCACTCATTGCTTGTGATGTCATAACTGGTTATGGATATTCACTTCCAATGTATTATGGGACCTATATGGTCACACATACATGAATTCACTTGGAATAGGAATTTATCCATGAATGATTTTTAAGTTAACTACTAAAGATGTTTAGGTATTTAATTAAACAACCAATTAACTGAATTGACTCAAAACCATCAAGTTCAAGTGTTGAACCAACTGGTTGGAGTGTCAGGTTGATTAAAAAGTTGAATTGGATGAATTTTGTGTGAATCAGGACACCAACCGATCGACTCATGGTTGGTGATATGACTGGTTCACCTAGTGAACCGATCGACTCAGTCATGCCAACCGAAGCTTCTTGTGATTTTCTCGATTCAGGAGAATAGATGATCGTTCCACTTTGTTCAATTCGATTGGTATAGGGATTAATGTTGGAACTTAATTGGAAACAAATTGCAAATTCAATTATGATTAGAGAAACATGTGAAACGAATAGTTCACATAGTGAACCGATCATATCACATTTCCAACCAATCGGTTCACTAGTGAAACTGACCAGTTCATGTATCGCACAATAATTAATTCATGGAAATTCTAGTCCCTTTCACTCCCACACAGACTGTGAACCCTGACCCTAATGCCTCCTATAAATAGAAGGGTATTGGGGGCTTCTCAGACACATCAATTTTCTTTGATAATTGTTTGTCTTCTTTGGTTGTGGTAACTGAGAGAACACGAGCAAGTCCTACCTGATAAAGGGAGGGATAGGAAGGGAGAACAATTGTGGGAGAGAAAGTTGGTGACTAGTATACCAAAGGGAGGGACAACTCCTTCATGTCCATTCTAGTAGGACAAAAAGATTTCTAGGTGGTCCGTTTGGACTTCCATAGAGGCATGGAAGTTGTTGTCTACTGCTAGGAGGATAACATCAACATGTTGTTCTTGGTGAAGATCAGGAGGCACAACAAACAAGTCTAGTGCAACTAGAAGATAGTTGTGCATCTACAATGATGAGGAGATGTTTTTGGACTTTCTCTAGGACTAGGTATATCCTCTAAACCATCCATTCCATTATACAGTCTTGACGTGATCTGCTAGTTTAATGTAGAATATGGTAGTAATTTTTTTTTCCATTTCCTATTCTATAGTCATATTTCCCTATACTGGTATCAGAGCCAACATCAATCTACCATATTTTGGGATAATCAATATGATCAGATTTTAGTTTTATCATTTATTTATTGCATGTTATGCGAATAAATATGTCTAATCAAATACCTCACATAATCCTAAACTAATATATATTCTGTATATGAAATTTACACGCATCGCCCTAAAAGTGAGTTTTATGGTGGATGTGTAGTGTTGTATGGCCAATAACCCTAATAATTTATGCATGGTTGTGTTGTTGGTTTATCATGTTTAATCTTTGTTTGCATACCAAGCCTCTACCTTATATTCCAATTGTAAAATTATTATTCTCTCCTACCTTTGCTCCCCTAGAAAGTAACTTGAGGTTTCTCAATAATCATGTAATAGTAGGATAATTTACTTTCTTGTTAAGAAGAAGATGAAGACTCTCAAAATAGGCTAACTGACCATCTTAAAGGCGAGCTGACTGGTTGGAGGACTAAGGAGGACTAGGAAGGATAAGTCAAACTAATTGGTTGGTGGTCCCAACCGATCGGCTGGATGACCCAGTAGATAGTGGACCACAGACCAGACCACTGGTGAGATGACCAACTGACTGGCTAGAAGGTGAGTCGATCGGTTTAAGGGTTGAACCAATCAACCCGAATTGGCAAAGCACGAATCTTCATCAATAATAGGTTTATGCACGTGATGTAGACCCTAGGTTGTGGTAATTATTTGTGGCTCCAAGGAATAACATTAGGATGGCCATAACCATCACCTGTTGTTTATTGCATGTTTTTGTTGTGGGATATAGCATGTATATGGTACGTAAGGTATATGTGGTGATTGGATAAAGTGTATGTATTTATAAATAGAAAACCCCTCAACATAATATTAAGTCTAACATGCTTTCCATAAGCAACACACATGAAAAGCCTAATCGACCAAGCGTAGTTTATGTCAAAGCATGGTGTGTCATCTATCTCATGGAAGTGTGATGATAGGTATGTATATCTACCAAAGTAGGGTAAATATTCTATCCTATTGGCTTTTGGGTCAGGCTTAATTGGTGATTCTTAATGGAATTAAGTTCTAGAGGCATGTAGATGATTATGGCAAGGAGTTGTACATATCATCTATCCAAGAATTGCATTTAGATGCAATTGGTAAATATTGCCTACCTAAATAATCAAGTTGTGGCGGATCAGCCAAAGTTGAGTCATAATTTAATGAAATATGGATCTTGGATCACTAGAAGATTGTAAGTTGCAATCTTCTGAATTGGTAGTGAGGGCTATCAATTTGAATAAAATAGTGGGAGCAATAATTAATTAAATACGTGATTGAATATCATCAAAATTTTCAAATCAAATCAAATCAAATCAAAAAGGGTTTTGACAATCAAATTTTTTTCTCTTGTAGAATCAAATGGAAAACAATCAATCATTGTGATCAGACAAACTAAACTAGATTTACTTATAAAATTGGTTTAGGACCTTAAGAATTGTTCTTTGTATTCCTAAAGCACCAGTGTCGATGAAATCCTCTCCACATACACTTGATACTGAAATGGATATGAACAGTCTATGCTCTACAAACCGTAGTGTTTATACTAAACCGTGTACCATCTCAATCGGTTTAAAAGACAACATATGAGATATGGACTGGGAGGCATCCCAAAATGTATTTTATGAGGATTTTGGGATGTGAATCTTATGTCAAGAAAATGTTTCCTGAAAAACTTGGCCCTAGATTTGATAAATATTATTTTTTTAGATATCCCAAAGAAACCAAGGGATACTACTTGTATGACCCAACTGACAACAAAGTGTGTGTTGCCAAGGATGTTGCATTCCTAGAAAAGCAATTCATTTACAAAAGAAGCAGTGGGAGAAAAGTAGAACTTAAAGAGGTTTGAAACCAACAAGAAAACATTGAACCTGAAGAGGTACAAGAGGAATAGGGAAAATCACAAAATGTTGTGGAATATATTCCTCAAGTAGCACACGAACCTCATAGATCTCGTAGCACACACCTTGAGCCTGAAATATTTGGTTATCTTGTCACTCAAGAAGGTTGTGAGTTGGTAGAGATGATGAGCCAACAACCTATCTAGAAGCTACTAAGGGACCAAAGTCTAAGAAATGGCTTGAGGCCATGAGATTTGATATGGAATCCATGTATATCAACAAGGTATGGACCTTGGTGGATCCACCTGAAGGGGTAAAACCCATAGGGTACAAGTGGGTCTAAAGAAGAAGACTGAAATGGATGGTAAAGTACAAACCTATAAGGGAAGATTGGTTGTAAAGTGTTTCATACAAGTTCAAGGTTTTGACTATGACAAAACCTTTTCTCTAGCGGCCATGGTTAAGTCCATCAGGATCATGCTTGCTATTGCAGCTTATCATGACTTTGTGTAACATCCCCAGATTCTGTCATCTCGAGACTTAGAAGGCCAGAGAGGACAAACCCAAAAATGTTAGTTAATTTTTTCAGAGTGTGTTGCAAAAGCAATATGTGCACATGCACAAATAACCATAATGCATACACCATAACATTTTCAACATTCAACATTGTATATTACAAAATGAGTTATTACAACATGAATTACAATTACATACTGAATGGATTTACAAGTCTATGAATATGTATGCTAACTAGGATCTACACATGAGGTACAACTTGTACAACTTCTCACACACATCTTTTCTCCCATGCTATCTCTGAACCTAAAACATACATGAAACAACGAATCAACACAATGTGTTGTGTACATGGGTAGAAAGATACATATATTTATGGTTTTCATAATTTGAAAAGATATGAAAAAAGAAAGAAAGAAGATCACAGAAAACAATTCTTTAATAAGAGAAATACGCCAAATTTTATTCATTTTTCTAGATGATTTGCATTATCAAGGTGGACTAGTACCAAAACATACATGTTGGGCCCTATCCCATGTACCCAGTACTCTGGGAAACTCCCTATACACCGTGTGCTTTAGGGAGGTGTACTAGTCAACATTAATCCATTCCCTCATAAGGGGAATAATAAACACCTTCAACAACTACAAAACATCTACACATAATTTATGTTTCAAGTGAAAAATCATCGAGTACTTATATCAATACTACATCCAATGTTTGCAAATAAGAGAGAGAGCATACATACACATCATGATTTCAACCAAGAAAATCATAGTCATATACTTAAATAAAACCCAGATACCTGAGTTTAGAGATTCCTATTTATATTTAGGACCATCTACTTCTCTGGTAATCACCTGATTAATAACAATTAACAATCATTAAAACATGGTTCATCATATTCTTGGTATTTTAGGTCCAATCTAGGGTTTAGCCAAATCTAGGTTGAAATTGTCCTAAAATTGCTATTAAATATTTTTATACTAATTAGAAAGTCATAATTAGGGTCTTGTTCAATTTTCATAATTTTCTGATGTGTGGTCTATTTTCTAGAAATAAATTGAGGATAAAAGCCTCTAATTAGTCATTAATTAGGAAAGATCTAACATTGAACAACATTATTCAGTTTAGAGTTTATCAATGGACTCCAAATATCTTTGTTGTTGAATATATATTTTCTGGAGATTTATCATCATCATATATCATTATTAATATTTAATGCATCCTAAATAATCATCATCTTGTAAATTGAAATTCATAAATAATACTACCTCAATAGTACGATCTAAGGATCTCATTATAAAGATGGATTTTTTCTCAATCTGGGGATATTTTGTGAAGATTTATTGGATATTGGAGCTACTTATAGTGCATTTTCTAAGATGAGATCTATTTAAGGGGATTCAAAAGAAATTTACCTTATCCATAATTTCTAAGCCCATCAAATCATAGGGCAACGACTTTAGATCTCACCACATGGGCCTTCTTAGTGCGAGCACTCCACTCGTGCTTACTTGCTGAGCCAGTTGGCTTTCTGTCTAGATCGCTTGTCTTAGCTAGTGGCCAGCTAGTTTGAGGGTGTTTGGAATGAGCCCCCACTTCACCTTCATGAAAATGATCTGACCTCTACTTCTACATGAGATTCCATCCTCCATAACTGGGCACCACTACAAATGAGTCCTCTGGTGAGGAATCCTGATTATAAGAGGAGTACTTGTTGCCATATTTTCTAGTAGATCTGACTTCTGGACTAGAATCACCATCTCCCTCCCCTGATCCTTCGTCTTCCCGATCCCAAATCACATTCTCCATGTATTGTGTGTACGAGTTCCGTCGTACTGGTAGAATTTCTATGTGTGGGAGCTCCTTCTTGACAATAGAAGCCCTATCCAACTCCAACCTGGCTTCGTGCTTGATTGGATGTATCCCACTCCTCCATTGGTTATGCACTCACTCTCAGACCCTCTCCAGATGGCTCCCCTAGAGTGGTGGTGCTTCTACACACAACCACCACTGTAAGGTGGAGGAAAAGCTAGAAGAGTAGCTAAAACCTCCTCGTCCACTCCTACAGAGGTCATCTTTAGAGTCTCCATTCTATCCCATTGGCCAAGGTCTCATCATCTATTACATATCTAGTTAACTCAGACCTCTGATCCATTGGTACATGGCGAGGAGTCATGTTTGTCCAAGCCTCTTTGTAGATATCTAGAGAGGCCCTAACTTAGGAAGATGTAGGGTGAATCCCATCACCTCAGTACCTTGGTGAGGAAAGGTCTACTGGTGGAGTTTGAAGAAGGGCGATTGAGAAACCAACTGTGTAAGAAGTCAGGCTTGGATCTCCTTAATCATGGGTTCATCTTCCGGCCACCTACACTTGAGGTTGGATCCGCAAAGTATACCTACAAATAAGGAACTCTTTGTATAAGATGAAAGGTGTTGAGATCCTTCTCCTCAACTTGACTTGCTTCTACTATAAGGTGGTGGAAGAGTATGGCCATTACCTCCCTTCGTACCCTATCTAGGATACCTCTATGAAAAGCTTTTTGGAGGAGTATTGAGAATATAGGTCTTAATCCATTTTTGCATACCATTATCAAGCTCTCTCTCTCTCTCTCTCTCTCAAAGGTTGTTGAGTAGTTATGAGAATATAGGATATGATCCTCCTATTAGCATAGCATGCAGATCATGATAGACTGGGTAAACAAGGTATGTGGATCGTGACCAGGCTACTTTCTTGAATAGTCAAAGATTGAAGATGAACTATGCATCATCAATCATTATCAGGTCCATGATTAGATTTCCTATAAGGGGTTATGTTGCCTACTAATTTTATGTGTCCCCACCATATCGAGGCTGCATGGCATGGGGCTAGGGTGGATGAATAAATATCAAACTTAGTTCTACTTATTTTGAACCTTAGTTATTAAATCAATAATTCAAACCCAAACATCTCTCATCTAGATGATGCAAATTTATAAGCATTAGTTCCTCAACATGTGATCTAGCATTTAGCCATTTGACACCAAATTCTAAGAATTGGTCATTAAACATAATTTCTCGAGTAATCTCATGAATAAACATATGAACCTTAAAATACAAGTCAATTAATCAACTTCTCTTAATCGAAAATTCAATCCACATCGAGTATCAATGATGCATCCCAGGGTTCCTTTTTCAACCATTTGAATTTATGAATATCACTAAGTGGTGCACCTACTCCTAAGTACTACAATTACTTGACCAAATTAGTTCATCATAAAAGGTCTTAGTTGGCTGTCATAAGTATAAGGTGAAATGAGTATATGATTCTCTAGTAGCCATTTAATTTTAAGTCCAACTATATGTTGACCATTCATGACTCTTATAGCTTATGGTGAATATAAATCCTTAAATATGGGTTATTACATTCACCCCACCTTATAAGGAATTTCATCCTCAAAATTTTACTAATGTTATGTTGAAGGGGTTATCAAGGTCACCCCCTTCTGGTGCAAAGATCATTATAGTTCTACATGTATCCTATCTTGTCATCTTAGGATTTTAAAGCATCTAGGGTGTATTTACCCCATCTTAATAGGTTCAAGTGTCATTTAGTTACTTAGTCATAACACGACATTATTGTGTTTTAGGATTTACATCTCTCATTAGCCCTAAATTAGGGTTTGTTCTTACATATGAAGTTGAGAAGGCATCACTCAAGTTTCATCTTTCACCCTACTCATCTATGTAAGGTGATATCAAGATTTCATATCATCAATTATCAGTATTATCACGTATTAATGCCATTATTATGGTTCATTACAGACATAGTACCATGATTTCATCATAAGAGGGGATAGATCATCATATTTTCATATTAGGGTTCCACCCTATTGTGTGAGAAGTACCATTAATCTAGAAACTTATGTTTCAAAGATATGAGGTTAGGAACTTTATTTCATGATCATGTACTCAATGATCCAAATATATCTCTATTTCAAAATCAAAATTCTAATTTACATCTTTCATGTACGAAATGAAGGGAAAGAGGATATACCAAGTCAATCTTATCATGATTGTAAACTTGTATATTACATGTATGATATAGGAAGGGAATAGGTCAAGCTTATACAAGTGACCCCTCATATACCAATCATCTATATATCTCAAGTGTGATTTCTATTATCATATATTAATTCATAGAAGTGAAAGGAGAAATATTTAAGAGTGTCTTATGCACAAGGAATTTTACTCTATGAACTAGAGTTTCATATATCACCTCACTTGCGGCTAATGATGAGTTTCACAAACATAAGTCACTCAAGCTTGTACCTAACTCAGTCAAAGGACTGACTTTCTCATTATGAGTCATCTACCCATCATTTTGTTTACACAAATCTCACATCTAGGATTTAGATCATATACATGGATCATGCATAATGACTCAACTCATCAACTAAAGCGTAATCTAGCTTAGGATGGATCATTTCACATTTATCTCATATTTCTTATATATTGGAGGTTATATCGTATGACCTTCTCCCTATGGGTCTTACTCTCTCTAGAGTTTGCCACTTATCTCATCCTAATACTAGAGGTCCTCCTTATAAATGAGCTTGAGGATCATGCATATTCAACCTTATCTTAACTTAGCTTATCTTAAGGGGAAAAAAGAGTGTGTACTTTCATCATCAAGACATAGTTTAGATTCTCTAATATTAGATTCAGATCTCATATACAACTTAGATAATTATAAGAAACGTTTACCATCAGATATCAAACTTAGAGAAGATTACACATGCTTATATTATCTATAAATCGATCTTCTACTCTAACTATCACATAGTTGATATGGCTCTAGACATCTAATCTAGATCTACTCTCTTTCTTCTAGAGTGATGTCACTTCCTTTCACTTTGGTTGCATGAACACCTTCTACTCTCCTATGTGAGGGACACATTTTCATATTTACATATATATAATAAAATATTTTATAAATTTTCCCCAAGAAAGAAGGCATCAGAGAAAACTGTCGAGGCTCGAATCGGTTGGAAAACAAAACCAAATCAGCAAAATGAGTATCCCGCAACATTAGATAGTCCAGTGCCATGTAACCTAGTGAAATGGAAAGAACAAGGTCTAGACTAGTGTAGCTACCCAATACATATGAGTTCTATATGGAAAGGGTTTCACACACTTGTCTAAACATAGTTCTCGAACATCTAGGTTCTAACTTAGAGGCTAAGACAAACCTTTTTCATGTCGAACAACTTACTAAGTTTCTAGGCTTTAAAGTGAAAGGTAAAATTTAGTTTTATGTTTCATGGTGAGCAATTGTTAGGTGTAGCTATTTTTCATTCTTTGATACCAACTATAACATCCTTGGATTTTTCCATCTCGAGGCTTAGAAGGCTAGAGAGGACAAGCCCAAAAACGTTAGCTAATTGTTTTAGAGTGTGTTGCGGAAGCAATATGTGCACATGAACAAATAACCATAATTCATACACCATAACATTCTCAAAATTCAACATGTGTGTATTACAAAATGAGTTATTACAACACGAATTACAATTACATACTGAATGAAGATTTACAAGACTATGAATATGTATGCTAACTAGGATATACACAATAGGTACAACCTTTACAACTTCTCACTCCCATCTTTTCTCCCATGCTAACTCTGAACCTAAAACATATGTGAAACAATGAATCAATACAATGTGTTGTGTACATGGGTACAAAGATACATATATTTATGGTTTTCATAATTTGAAAAGATTTGCAAAAAGAAAGAAAGAAGATCATAGAAAATAGTTCTTTAATAAGCGAAATTCACCAATTTTATTCATTTTTTTAGTGAGTTGCATTTTCAAGGTGCTAGTACCAAAACATACATGTTGGGCCCTATCTCGTGTATCCAGTGCTTTAGGAAACTCCCCATACACCGTGCACTCTAGGGAGGTGTACTAGTCAAAATTAATCCATTCCCTCGTAAGGGGGATAATGAACACCTTCAATAACTACAAAACATCTACAGGTAATTTATGTTTCAAGTGACAAATCACTGAGTACTTATATTAATACTACATCCAATATTTTCAAATAAGAGAGAGCATACATACACATCATGATTTCAACCAAGAAAAGCATATTCATATACTTAAATAAAAGCCACGTATATGAGTTTAGAGATTCCTATTTATATTCAGGACCATCTACTTCTTTGGTCATCACCTGATTAATAACAATTAACCATCATTAAAACATGGTACATAATATTCTTGGTATTTTAGGTCCAATTTTGGGTTTAGCCAATCTAGGTTGAAATTGTCATAAATTTGCTATTAAATATTTTTATACTTATTAGATAGTCATAATTAGGGTCTTGTTCAATTTTCATAATTTTCTAATGTGTGGTTTATTTTCTAGAAATAAAATGAGGATAAAAGCATCTAATTAGTCATTAATTAGGAAAGATCTAACATTAAACAACATTATTCAGTTTAGAGTTTATTAATGGACTCCAAACATCTTTAGTGTTGAATATATATATTTTGGAGATTTATCATCATCATTATATGTCATTATTAATATTTAATGCATCCTAAATAATCATCATCTTGTAAATTGGAATTCCTCAATAATACTAATTCAATAGTATAATCTAAGGGTATCATAAAAAAGATGGAATTTTTCTCAATCTGGGGATATTTTTTGGGGATTTATTAGATACTGGAGTTATTTATAGTGCATTTTCTAAGATGAGATCTATTTTAGGAGATTCAAAAGCAATTTACCTTATCCGTAATTTCGAAGGTCGTCAGATTCCAAGGCAATGACTTTGGATCTTGCCACATGGGCCTTCATGGTGTGAGAACTCCACTCGTGCTTGCTTGCTGAGCTCGTTGGCTTCCTATCTAGACCGCTTAGCTTAGCTGGTGAGTCAGCTGGTATTAGGGTTTTTGGAACGAGCCCCCCTTCACCCTCATGAAAACAATCTGACCTCTTCTCTCACATGAGATTCCATCCTCTCTAACTGGGCACCACTACAAATGAGTCCTCTAGTGAGGAATCATGGCCGTAAGAGGAGTACTTGTCGCCTAATTTCTAGTAGGTCTGTGTTCTGGACCAGAATCACCTTCTCCCTCCCCTGATCTTTCCTCTTTGCAATCCCAAATCACATTCTCGATCTCCTAGGTGAGCAAGTTCTATCACACTGGGAGAACGTTTGTGTATGGGACTCCTTCTTGAGAACAAAAACTTCATCCAACACCATCTTGGCTTCATGCTTGAGTGTATGTATCCCACTCCTCCATTGGTTGCACGACCCCTCTTAGACCCTCTCCACATGGCTCCCCTGTTGTGGTGGTGCTTCTTCATGTAGCCACCACTGTAAGGTGGAGAAACAACTAGTAGAGTAGCCAAAACTTCCTTGTCGATTCCTACATAGGTCATCTTCAGAGTCTCCATGCCATCCCCTTGGCTAAGGTCTCATTATCCATTATATATCTAGTTGACCCTGACCTCTGATCCATTGGTACATGGTGAGCAGTCATGTTATGTAAAGGGGCCCTAACGTAGGAAGATGCAGGGTGAATCCCACCACCTCAGTACCTTGATGAAGGAAGGTTTGTTGGTCAAGTTTGAAGAAGGGTGATTGAGAAACCAACTGTGTAGGAAGTCAGGATTGTATCTCCTTGATCATGGGTTCGTCTTCTAGCCACCTACACGAGAGTTTGGATCCGCAAAGTCTACCTACATCTAAGGAACTCTTTGCACAAGGCAAAAGGTGTTGAGATCCTTTTCCTCAACTTAACTTGCTTCTACTACAATGTGGTGGAAGAGGATGGCCACTACCCCCCTCCACGCCCTGGCCATGCTATGTCTATGAAAATCATTGGAGGAGTATTGACAAGAGAGGTCATGATCCCTCTGTTCATACCAATAGTAATCTCTCTCTCAAGGGTTGTTGAATAGTTTTGAGCATATAGGATCTAATTCTCCTATTAGCATAGTGTGTACATCATGATAGACTGGGTAAACAAGGTATGTGGATCATGACCAGGCTGCCTTCCTAAATAGTCAAAGATTGAAAATGAACTATGCATCATCAATCATTATCAGGCCCATGATTAGATGTCATGTAAGGGGTTATGTTTCCTACTACTTGTATGTGTCCCCACCATATCGAGGTTGTGTGGCATGGGGTAGGGTGGATGAATAGATATCAAGCTTAGTTCTACTTATTTTGAACCTTAGTCATTAAATCAGTAATTCAAACCCAATCACCTCTCATCTAGATGATACAAATTTATAAGCATTAGTTCCTCAACATGTGATATAGCATTTAGCCATTTGATACCAAAAATCTAAGAATTGTTCATTAAAAATAATTTCTTGAGTGGTTTCATGAATAAGCATATGAACATTGAAATACAAGTCAATTAATCAACTTCTCTTGATCAATATTCAATCCACATTGAGTAGTAATGACGTATCCCAGGGTTCCTTTTTCAACCATTTGAATTTATGAGTGTTACCAATTGGTGCACCTACCCCTAAGTACTGCAATTACTGACCAAATCAATTCATCATAAAAGTTCTTAGTTGGTTGCCATAAGTATAAGGTGAAACAAATATACGATTCTCTACTAGCCATTTAAATCTAAGGCCAACCATATGTTGACCATTCATGACTCTTATAGCTCATGTTCAGTATAAATCCCTAAAATATGGGTTATTACACTATGAGATTTGGCAGATGGATGTTAAAACCACATTCCTTAATGGAGATCTTCTCGAGTATGTGTACATGACACAACCTGAGGGTTTTATAAATCCAAAGTATGCAAATAAAGTTTGTAAGCTACAAAGCTCAATCTATGGATTGAAGCATGTGTCTCGGAGCTAGAATCTTTGTTTTGATGAAATAATAAAAGAATTTGGCTTTATTCAAAATGAAGATGAACCTTGTGTGTACAAGAAGGTTAGTGGGAGAATAGTGGCATTCCGCATATTGAATGTGGATGACATACTATTGATAAGGAATGACATCCCTACTTTAAAAAAGGTAAAGACATCACTAGGAAGTACATTCTCTATGAAAGACTTGGGAGAAGCATCCTGCATCTTGGGAATCTATAGACATAGATCTAGAAGGTTTCTTAGACTAAGTCAAAGCACATGCATCGACAAAGTGTTGAAGCAGTTCAGCATGGGGATCTCAAAGAAAGGAAACCTACCATGTGACATAGAGTTACCATCTCTAAAGCTCAATGTCCTAATTATTGTGAATCAAGGGAATGCATGAGTTTGATTCCATATGCATCAGCAATTGGATCAATCATGTATGCAATGTTGTGTACTTGTCTTGATGTCTTGTATGCTTTGAGCATGATGAAGTAGATATCATTCAAATCTAGGTGATGCTCACTTGACAGTTGTGCAGAACATCCTCAAGTACTTGAGGAGGACTGAGAATCAATTCTTAGTATATGATGGAGAGGAAGAGTTGGTTGTAAAAGGTTACACTGATGCAATCTTCTACACTGATAAACATGACTATAGTTTTCAATCTGGATTTTTATTTTTCCTAAACAACAGAACTGTGAGTTGGAAGAGTTCCAAGCAAGAGACATTTTTTGATTCTATAATAGAGGTTGAGTATATTGTTGCATCAAATGTAAAAAGGAGTATGCATGGATCAAGAAGTTCATCTCTGAACTTGGGGTTGTTCCAAGCATCAATGATACAATTGAGCTATATTGTGACAACAATGGAGCAACTGCACAAGCTAAGGAACCTAGATCGCATCATCATTCCAAGCATATACAAATGTAGTTCCATCTCATACGAGAGATCATACAGTGAGGAGCTATGAAGATTTGTAGAGTACCGACTGACAACAATATTGTCGACCCCTTGACAAAGGTACTTCTGCATCAGAAGCATGATGGTCATGTTAGGTCACTGGTTATGGGTATTCACTTCCAATGGAATATGGGACCTATATCGTCACACACATAGGAAATCACCTGGAATAGGAGTTTATCCATAAATGATTTTTAAGTTGATTACTAAATATGTTTGGGTATTCAATTAAACAACCAATTAACTGACTTAACTCAGAACCATCAAGCTCAAGTGTTGAACCAACTGGTTGGAGTATCAGGTTGATTGAAAAATTGATTTGGCTGAATTTAGCATGAATCAAGACAACAACCGATCGGCTCATGGTTGGTGAGACGATCAATTCACCTATTGAATTGATTGGCTTGGTCATGCCAACCGAAGCTTCTGGTTATTTTCCCAATTCATGAGAATAGATGATCGTTTCACTTTGTTCAATTTGATTGATACAAGGATTAATGTTGGACATTAATTGGAGGTAAATTGTGAATTCAATTATGATTAGGGAAACATTCAAAATGATCGATTCATTGTGTGAACCGATTGGCTCACATTGCCAACTGACCAGTTCACCAGTGAACTGACTAGTGCACCTATTGCAGGGTAGTTAATTCGTGGTAATTCCAATCCTTCCACTCCCACACAGATTGAGAACCCTGTCCCTAACCCCTCCTATACATAGAGGGGTATTGGGGTTTTCTCAGACACATCAAGTGCCCTTTGACATTTGTTTGTCTTCTCTGGTTGTGGTAACCGAGAGAACCCCAGCAAGTCCTAGATGATCAATGGAGGGATAGCAAGGGAGGACAATTGTAGGAGAGCAAGTTGGTGACTAGTACACCAATGGGAGGGACAACTCCTTGTACATTCTAGTAGGATGATAGGAATTCAAAGCGGTCTGTGTGGACTTCCATAAAGGTGTGGATGTCGTTGTCTTCCTCTAGGAGGACAACGTCAACCTACTGTCCATCGTGAAGACTAGGAGGCATAATAGATGAGTTTCAATAGAACTAGAAGAGAGTTGCACATCTACAATGATGAGGAGATGTCGATGGACTCTCTCCAGGACCAAGTATATCCTCAAAACCATCATTTCCATTATATAGTTGTTGACATGATCCACTAGTTTAATGGGGAATATGGAAGTAATTTTTTTGTTTTCGCTGCCTATTCTGTAGCCATATTTCCCTACATAAAGTCCTACCCACTTCTCTACATCAATGCCTTAAATTTAGGCAAAACAATAAGATCATAGTTGTTATTGGATATCTCTTTCCTGAAACAATAGCCCCCGTTAGGTATGCATACCTAGACCTACACTTCCATTCATGGCCACCAAAGCAATAAATTATACACCCGAAAAAGTTTGAATGTTTTCTCATATCCATCATGGTCATGGCCTCTACATGAAGGTTGTTAGTATACTTGATTGGTTGGGCTTAGGACCATTGTATTTTCCCATTCTCTATTTAACCCATGTACTCCCTGGATCCTATATATAGGAAACTTGTGATAGAGTGCTCTTTTGGAATCCTTTAATCTCCAAAAACATATTGGAACTCATATGTTGAGTTATCTTGAGAGTTCCAAGTGTTTTGGTAAAGTTTATGTGGTGATTAAAATATCTTGATCAAGGTACGCCACTACCTCTTACTTGGCTTATTATATAATATGCTTGCATTATATTTGTAGTAAACACTTGGCATATGATATTGGATGAAATGATTGTTCTTGTATGACACTTTGCTTGATTTTCTATACTTATGGCTATGAACACATGAAACATAATATATTTGTTCCATTATATGAAAGCACTAAACTCTTTGGTAGTATAGTGCTTGGAAGTGACTTAACTCTTTGGTAGTTTGTTACGACCCCACCTTCCGGTAACCCCCAATTAAGGGAGATCGAGAGGTCGAAGTCGCACCCATAATTTTCCAGATCAAAGGTTTGGCAATTAACTGAGAACAATTATTAAATTTTAACAGACTAAACTGGAAAGCTGTAAGAAAATAAACTTTTGCATACCTTTTTGAAAACTTGGATCTCGAAACTCCTATCCACTTATGGATTCTATTCTAACTAATCCTCCTTGTATTTTACTTCATGTATTTCACAATATGACGATTTACTATTTGTCCTTTTGCCTTGTACCTAAAACGCCGACAAATAAAACGTCGGTCAGCCGAAGCTGGTATGTGGGGGAAACAATAATCATGCAATTATTCATAACAATGTATTGCAGCCAATTACCATTTAATAAACAATTTTACGTTTTAAATATCATTGTGTGATCCATGCATTTCCTATCCTCTATGTTGTCCCTATAGTGGACCTAGATACTACTTTCCTTATAGTAGATCCCAATTAAACCCCTCATGGTCCCACTCAAAGGTGAACCAATTTCTAGGGTTGAGTCACATGGCACTACCCGTAAGTAGCCCACTCCTTAACTCATGGCATGCTAATGGGTCTCATGGCACTACACTTGGTAGCCCAATTTCTAACCCACGATAACCTAGACCTTACTCTAGGTTACCCCTTTTTAGCCTTTACAAGCCACAAAGGTGGACCCGGATCTAGCCAGTTATATATATGTTCATAGTGATAGTCATAGTCACTCTATATAGTTGCATGAAATAAAAGGCATCCAACAGTTAATTTCAAGCAACCGATAAACACGTTTGGAAATCGCCGTGAAAGTAAAGTGATTATTCATAAGCATAACCACATACCTGATTTAATGATTTCACAAGCATTAAGCAATTCCAACCAAGAAAGCAATCCAAGCAAGCAATTCATCAATCACATAATTCCTGAAAAGAATATGTACTCTATTTACTACACACTTTATCAAGAATCTACTTTATTGACTTGGATTCACTTTCTAGGGTTTCCAATCCGAATTAGGGTTTCATTAATATTCATTAGGGTTTCTTAGATCAATTTCTCAAACTTTATCCCTTTTAGGTCAACAAACCCTAAAATACTCTTTTCTATTTATATAAACCCTAATTTCTCAAATTATCCATTTTAATCGTCTTTTATACCCAAATTGACTTAGGATCATTATATCTCTATTTATTCAACAATTAAAAGACATATTCACCTAAATTAGGGTTTTCAAGCTCATTAATGCATATTCATGCACGAAACCCTAAATTAAGCCAATTATATAAAAAGGTCATCTTTTTAGATCCTATTTTCACTTTTATTAACAACAGGTTAATATTGGCTTTAATTATCCAAAGAACATCATTAAATCCATCTATCATCAAATCTAAGGGTTTTTCATTAATTAAATCATTAAAGATGATAACTTTATGTACTTTTCAAATTTCAAGCATATTTATGCACATAATCTCTAAATTAAACTAATTACGTGCAAAGTTCATCCTTTTCGATCTTAATGTACCTTTTTACAATTAACAAGTTAATATCAACTTTAATCACCCATTAAACCCTATTAAATACATTAATCATCACAAAATAGGGTTTCTAAATCTTGAATTCATTAAAGTTAACAACTTACACTACTTTTCGAATTTCAAGAGAAATTTGCTTCAAACTATATTTTTATTGGATTCCTCTCATTTTTCTGAGCAAGTTTCATATTTTATGTGTGCTAATCCGAGCTACGAATATTTAGTTATGATATTTGTAAGATTTCATTTACCAGAGCCAATCAGCAAGCGCCACGTCGCCCCCTCCTCATGCAACTCGCTCAGCTGGTTGAAACATAACCAAATTACAAAATTGCCCCTGCGTGATGTCCCGGCTCTTCAAGCCTTGGAAGGATGTTTTTGTCAATCGGTCTAGATCTCCTTCTTCCTCGCGAGTTCCTCTAGTTGCCACCGACCTACAGAGTTTCGCGGCTGCCTCCCACCTCCTAAAAGCTCGAAACTCACTGAAACTTCTTCCCTGTCTCCGCCCCCCCCCTGTCGTAGCCAACCAGGCTTCAAAGCACGGCCAAGTTGGCTCGTGCCATGAGTGCCAAGCTCCCATTTTGCAGCTAGGGTTTAGACCTCTTGCAGGTTTTCCGCAAGGGTTAGAGCAAGAAGATGACGGTAGAGTTTCCTCAGGTCAGAGTGGGAGCATCATGCCCCATCCAGGCCACTCCTTGACCCTCCGTTTGCACCAGGGTTCTCCCTACCCTCTTGGTTAGGGTTAGCACGGAAAGAAGAAGAAGAAGAGGTAGTATTGCGTGGAATCTCTCTAGATCTCGAGGTAGGGGTTCTACCCCTCTTATAGGGGTGGGTACTCGCACCCCAAGACGTTCCCTAGTGGAAACAAGTCCCAATCTTAAAGGAAACATATTCCTTTAATGAGAAGAACTCTTCTCTCTCTCTTAACTTATTCCTTTAATATTCCTTTTTCTATAAATTCTAGGATTTTGAAAATCCTTTTTCTTAGTCTCTCTTATGCTTGACTTTTACTCCATAAGCATGAAATTATAGTTTCCTTTAGTAGAAAATATCACCATTTTAATAATACCATGAAATTAATTCATTAAACATCACATTATCCTCTTATTTGACTTTATTGGTATTTTCTCTTTCCTCTTTCTTCATTGGGACTCCTAGGATCCCAAGGCACTCTATTATTTCGAAATCCTTTTTATTGGATACTCATTATCTTTCTAGATGCATCTAAATGCATTATTCTTTCATTATCTTGTTTTATTCTTATTAAAATATCTCTTTTTTGAGGATTTCTCTTTATTTCTCTTTTATTTTCCTCATTGGTATTTCTTTTATCATTAGGAATCCTTGGGATACGAAATTCCACTAAGGATAACTTAATTATACCTCTTTTCACGTGTTTTCCACATTTTACCATTGTTTTCAATTTCTTTCTTAATAAAGAAATATTTAATTAATCTTTTCATTTCTTATTGCCTTTGCTTTGCAACTTTGGACTCCTTGGAACCCAAGGAACCCAAGAGGCACGAAATCCCTCTTTGGATTTTCCTTCTATAGGTTTCCATCTCATTCTTTTCTCAAAAACTCAAGTATTCATTTACTAATAGAATTTTCTTGTTATTTGGGCCCAACAGCCAATAAAGGCCACATCACAATCATCAAGGCTATTGTAAAAAAATCCATTTATTCAAAACAAATCATATCTTTATTTGTTCAAAAATCGTTAATATGAGAAATTACATTTCTCGGCAACTGAACCCAAAAATTGGGGTTGTAACATCCTTCCCCTCTTATAGGAATTTTGTCCTCAGAATTCTATCAAGCAAATAAACAATTCATGATAAGACTTTTCCATGTCCATCATTGGCCCGTATGTGGCTTTTCCCTATCCATGGTGCTTCCAAAGAACCTTTATCATCATATATTCTTTTCTCTGAGTTCTTTCATCCTGGCATCTATAAACTACACAGGTGGACTCAGGCCATTTCAGCCTCCCTTGGGGATCACTAGGTTCATTGCTCAACACATGGTCGGGGTACCTCACATAGTGCTCTAAATTGGACACATGGAACTCATCACACATTACTTTATCCTGAGGGGTAAGATCAAACTTAACCTTCTCCACCAAACCATCTCAAAAGAACCCATGCATTAGAGACTCATCTCTCTTAGCTATAACTTAGAGGGGTCAGATTTTCATGTCACATATTCTCCCACAGTGAATTGCATGTCAGTATACTTTACATCTACTCATGACTCTTTTCATCTCTAAGCTCCTTTCAGCCATTGCACAATCAAAGCAACTTCATCTACATGCATTGTGGTCCTTTTCTAACCATCATGTGGTCCTTTCACCGACATCACCTTACTGAAGTGGTGACTGACACAACCTCCCCTACAGAGCTTCTTTAAATCTCGATACTGGCTATGGTGGTTATCATCACGTCTTTTATAGGACAAGAACTGTCTCTAGATATCACCCTGAATGAGCACACATGCTCTCATCAGACCCTTTAGTCTGGATATACTAACCATTAGTTAGGGGTGATGAACTAACATCGAGTCCTTCATGTACCCATTTCCACCTTTTGGAAGGGAACCTTTAGGTCAAACTCAACAATCTTTGAACTCACTTCATGGTGTAGTTGAACCATCTCTCTCATATGTAGCTCAACTTGATCTGTCCCTTGACAGAACTCTTTCTTTCTCATGTCATCTGGGTAAGACGATCTACCATACCTCATATTGCATCTCGACCTTCCTTGGTCCAGGAGAGACTTACAACATCCATAGTGATGAACTCCTTTTCTCTTTTGGGGACTCTTTATCCTTTATATCAATGTACTGGGTTACTGGTGTTCGTCCTTCTCCCTCGGCTTGCATGGCCATATACCACATGCAACTTTATTTTAGACATCTAAAGTATTATTGTCACTTATTATCTTGGTAGTACCACAATGTATGGTGATCTTCAATCATGATTTCATGTATGTCATGATTTCTCAAGATTGATTCCTCAGAAACCTTAAGCCACTCTAGTCGGGGTTTCATCACCTTCCTTTCCAAAGAAGTGCAGTTGAGGTTCTACAACCATCCTTTCATTGCATCAAGGCCTAGGCTGGCTAACCAAGCAACCATTAACTTGTCCAACATATCTCATTACATCTGAGTATTAGCCAAACATAACTCCTTTCCAAACTTAGGGTTAGCCTAACAACCTCTTTTAGCTTCTAGCCAAACTAGTCAGATACATCTCAACCAGAGCATCCATTACCACTTCACATCCTTAGATATTTGGTGACATTGAAGACATACACTTCCATGTATTTCACTTATCATCTCAAATTTGAACTCTAGGTCTATCTTCATTGAGAACACTTTTGAGCTCATCTTCTTGGTGATCAAACTCAACCTTGTATGTCTCATATCTCCAAAACATCCTCATATGGTGACTACCTCATTCCTTTTAGTGTTTGCAAACCATCCATGGATCATTCACTTTACCAGGGTATGTTATCTTCTATGTCCCCACATCTCATTGCAACGTTCCAACCCACATCATCTTTATCCTTGGTGTATGGCATGCGTATTGTCCTATCTCTAACTCCCATTACAAGAGGAAATAAGCATTTGGCTACAGTCCAAATACAGAGTTCTTCCTATTCCAAGAGTAGAGATGGTACATCCCACCTTGCCAGTACACCTTTAAATCTAAGTTGAAACGTGTCGTTTATGCCTCTATATTACAATCATCTTGCTATCAAAGTTACCTCCATGGAAAACTGGTCTCGAACTTACTTGGTCCAATCACAATTCTTGATCATCTCCTCTAGGTCTATAGGGTGCCGACACTTTTTGGGTCATCCATTTTTCCCTTATGCATCTAGAGAGTGCCCTACTCATCTGACCTTTGGGTCCCATGAGTTCATGAAGGTGATTAATCTCCTAACCCATGGCCCTCAGACAATGATAGTTGTTACCTCTCGACCCTATGGTCATGTGCAACTAGGGAATTAAGCAACTCCTACTTCCATCAGTCTTATCCCTACCTGACCCTAGGATAGACTTAGGATTCTATTATAGCACATGTCCAACTTAGAACCTTACCCAAGCCTTCATCATCTCTCTTTGCATTCATGGGCTGACTTTCATCCTTTCATAGGGGTCATGGTGACCTGCCTACCTTGGTCAGGCCCCATACCAGTTACCTCCATGGTAACACATCCTTATGCACTTAGAGATGGATATCTATGGGTCTACAGGTTCATTCTCATACCATGTACTTTTCACTTAGCTTCTCAAGATCCTATGAGACCTCTTTAGGTTAACTTAAACCAACAAAACTGGTATACACTCTACCAAAGGGTCCCTCACCCAGGATGGGAGGAAAACTTCACCTCGATAACAAAGGTCACAAATGTCCTTAGGGTTTATATTTACATGTGCATGCTTGACCCTAGCAAGCCATTAAGTCACAAGAGGACCACCTGCCAAACCATGCTAGGTTACACTTATACTCATCCTCAACATTGGGTCAAGATTATACCTCCCCATGTCTTCAACTTAGTTATGAGGGGTTCATCAAACATACCTTAAACTTAAGGGGCTTCCCTTATCCTCTATACATGAGGAGTACCATGCTCGAAACTATAACAACGTAATTCTCGTCATGAACATTAGGTATACCACTTCCCCTCTTAGGCCTAGGAACCCTAGGTTTACTTTTTGATGACCAGCTGCATGCTCAAACTCTTAACCACGAATCATGCATGTATAAGGTATGACATGCACTTCCTGTCATCAATCTACTCAAGCAACACTTTAGAGTCGAGTCCTCCTTAAGGACAACCAACAAGGTACAAGGCCTTACAACATGTTACTAAACCTCTCTAGGTCTAAGGAACTCTTCTCCCTATCCCAAGAGGGTAACACCTATACCAAAGGCACAGAGGTATCAGCATATTCACCCTCTATCTAGGGTTTTATTCTTCTCATGGCAACCAAGACATCAGCAACCTCTAGGGATCAATCATCTGGAAACCACTATCATCCACTTAGGTCACATCATCCTCAACTCCCTACGTTTCCTCATATATCAGAGTCTAGGATTCCAACCTTCTTGCTTGGTTTTTTGTTCTCTCTCAAGAGATAACACTACAACCAACCTCACCATTAGAGGTCCTCTCTTCATGAAGGATCAACCTCAAATGCATCCTCTACATGGGTGAAACCTAGGCTCTAACTTATGTTTTCTCAAGATCATCCATAGCCCTTTATGCTTATTTCATGAGCCGTCCATCATGATTCCTTAACCAGGGTTTCATCCTACTGTCAGCACTACTGACGTGCCCTAGGTGCAAGTTATACCCTACTTGCACAAGTCCATAGGGTTCTATAGGTTTTTCTCTAACCTCATTAATGAAGGAGTTATCCTTCACTCTAACATGCACGACCCTTCCCAGGGTTGGGTCACCAAAGGTACTAGGTCATCCAACCTCTCATGTCTCATATGTCATCCAAGGCATGTCCATCCAAACACCTAGTTTAACTCATCATACCATTTCTCCTTCACTTAGGGTTAGGGTTAACATCATCTTCAAAGGATGTGCCAGGTCTCTACTTGTAATGGAGATATCTATCTCCAAGATTAACTCTCTTTATATATCCACCTGATAAGAAGGTCTAGCCTCAGGTCTCTTCGGAGGGCATGACAACTTATGTCATATGACCTAAGCATGTATCTATTCTTTAGTTTGCGCTTAATCTATTAATCTTATGTCCATGACATCTTATTTACATGATTTTCATTAATTTGATGGAGGATTCCTTAGACCTTATTAACCTTACCCATACCTCAAGAGGGTGAGGATAAGAGAGAAAACCCTAATCCTTAAGGTCCTTAATAGAATTTGTGATGAGAAGGGATGAATAAGATGAGAAAGTCCTAAAGGTATCTTATTTCGATTCATACCCTAAGACTTTGGCCAGGCAGTCACACAGATCTGGGAGTCCTCGTATTCTGACTAGCGGTGTGGAGGAAAATATTGCTAGCCCCCGGTCGTGATCCTTTTCTAGACACCTTCGTCTTTCAGATAATCCTCTAATAACTCCCTTGGGTTCTATGGAGTTCATAAAATTTAATAATTATTAATGTTTAAGTGAGGAACCTATGCTCTGATACCAAATGTTACGACCCCACCTTCCAGTAACCCCCAATTAAGGGAGACCGAGAGGTCGAAGTTGCACCCATAATTTTCCAGATCAAAGGTTCGGCAATTAACCAAGAACAATTATTAAATTTTAACAAACTAAATTGGAAAGATGTAAGAAAATAAACTTTTGCATACCTTTTTGAAAACTTGGATATCGAAACTCCTACCCACTTATGGATTCTACTCTAACTAATCCTCATATTTTACTTCATGTATTTCACAATATGACGATTTACTATTTTTCCTTTTGGCTTGTACCTAAAACGCCGACAAACAAAACGTCGGTCAGCCGAACCCAGTATGTGGGGGAAACGATAATCGTGCAATTATTCATAACAATGTATTGCAGCCAATTACCATTTAACAAACAATTTTACGTTTTAAATATAACTACGCGATCCATGCATTTCCTATCCTCTGCGTTGTCCCTACAGTGGACCTGGATACTACTTTCCTTATAGTAGATCCCCATTAAACCCCTCATGGTCCCACTCATAGGTGAACTAGTTTCTAGGGTTGAGTCACATGGCACTACCTGTAAGTATCCCACTCCTTAACTCATGGCATGCTAATGGGTCTCATGGCACTACACTTGGTAGCCCAATTTCTAACCCACGATAACCTAGACCTTACTCTAGGTTACCCTTTTTTAGCCTTTACAAGCCATAAAGGTGGACCCGGATCTAGCCAGTTATATATATGTTCATAGTGATAGTCATAATCACTCTATATAGTTGCATGAAATAAAAGGCATCCAACAGTTAATTTCAAGCAACCGATAAACACGTTCGGAAATCATCATGAAACTAAAGTGATTATTCATAAACGTAACCACATACCTGATTTGATGATTTCACAAGCATTAAGCAATTCCAACCAAGAAAGCAATCCAAGAAAGCAATTCATCAATCACATAATTCTCGAAAAGAATATGTACTCTATTTACTACACACTTTATCAAGAATCTACTTTATTGACTTGGATTCACTTTCTAGGGTTTCCAATCCGAATTAGGGTTTCATTAATATTCATTAGGGTTTCTTAGATCAATTTCTCAAACTTTATCCCTTTTAGGTCAGCAAACCCTAAAATACTCTTTTCTATTTATATAAACCCTAATTGCTCAAATTATCCATTTTAATAGTCTTTTCTACCCAAATTGACTTAGGATCATTATATCTCTATTTATTCAACAATTAAAAGACATATTCACCTAAATTAGGGTTTTCAAGCTCATTAATGCATATTCATGCATGAAACCCTAAATTAAGCCAATTATATAAAAATATCATCTTTTTAGATCCTATTTTCACTTTTATTAACAACAGATTAATATTGGCTTGAATTATCCAAAGAACATCATTAAATCCATCTATCATCAAATCTAAGGGTTGTTCATTAATTAAATCATTAAAGATGATAACTTTATGTACTTTTCAAATTTCAAGCATATTTATGCACATAATCTCTAAATTAAACTAATTACATGAAAAGTTCATCCTTTTCAATCTTAATGTACCTTTTTACAATTAATAGGTTAATATCAACTTTAATCACCCATTAAACCCTATTAAATATATTAATCATCACAAAATAGGGTTTCTAAATCTTGAATTCATTAAAGTTAAAAACTTACACTACTTTTCGAATTGCAAGAGGAATTTGCTTCTAACAATATTTTTATTGGATTCCACTCATTTTTCTGAGCAACTTTCATATTTTATGCGTGCTAATCTGAGCTGGGAATATTTAGTTATGATATTTGTAAGATTTCACTTACCAGAGCCAATCAGCAAGCGCCACGTCACCCCCTCCTCATGCAACTCACTCAGCTGGTTGAAACATAACCAAATTACAAAATTGCCCCTGCGTGATGTCCCAGCTCTTCAAGCCTTGGAAAGGCGTTTTTGTCAATCGGTCTAGATCTCCTTCTTCCTCGCGAGTTCCTCAGGTTGCCGCCGACCTGCAGAGTTTCGCGGCTGCCTCCCACCTCCTCAAAGCTCGAAACTCGCCAGAACTTCTTCCCTGTCTCCGCCCCCCCTGCCGCAGCCAACCAGGCTTCAAAGCACAACCAAGTTGGCTCGTGCCATGAGTGCCAATCTCCCGTTTTGCAGCTAGGGTTTAGACCTCTTGTGGGTTTTCCACAAGGGTTAGAGCAAGAAGATGATGGCAGAGCTTCCTCAGGTCAGAGTGGGAGCATCATGCCCCATCCAGGCCACTCCTTAACCCTCTGTTTAAACCTGGGTTCTCCCTACCCTCTTAGTTAGGGTTAGAATGGAAAGAAGAAGAAGAAGAGGTAGTATTGCATGGAATCTCTCTGGATCTCGAGGCAGGGGTTCTACCCCTCTTATAGGGGTGGGTACTCGCACCCCAAGACGTTCCCTAGTGGAAACAAGTCCCACTCTTAAAGGAAACATATTCCTTTAATGAGAAGAACTCTTCTCTCTCTCTTAACGTATTCCTTTAATATTCCTTTTTCTATAAATTCTAGGATTTCGAAAATCCTTTTTCTTAGTCTCTCTTATGCTTGACTTTTACTCCATAAGCACGAAATTATAGTTTCCTTTAGTAGAAAGTATCACCCTTTTAATAATACCATGAAATTAATTCATTAAACATCACATTATCCTCTTATTTGACTTTATTGGTATTTTCTATTTCCTCTTTCTTCATTGGGACTCCTTGGATCCCAAGGCACTCTATTATTTTGAAATCCTTTTTATTGGATACTCATTATCTTTCTAGATGCATCTAAATCCATTATTCTTTCATTATCTTGTTTTATTCTTATTAAAATATCTCTTTTTTGAGGATTTCTCTTTATTTCTCTTTTATTTTCCTCATTGGTATTCCTTTTATCATTAGGAATCCTTGGGATACGAAATTCCACTAAGGATAACTTAATTATACCTCTTTTCACGTGTTTTCCACGTTTTACCATTGTTTTCAATTTCTTTATTAATAAAGAAATACTTAATTAATCTTTTCTTTTCTTATTGCCTTTTCTTTGCAACTTTAGACTCCTTGGAACCAAAGGAACCCAAGAGGCACGAAATCCCTCTTTGGATTTGCCTTCTAGAGGTTTCCATCTCATTCTTTTCTCAAAAACTCAATTATTCATTTACTAATTGAATTTTCTTATTATTTCGGCCCAACAGCCAATAAAGGCCATATCACAATTATCAAGGCTATTGTAAACAAAATCCATTTATTCAAAACAAATCATATCTTTATTTGTTCAAAAATCATTAATATGAGAAATTACATTTCTCGGCAACTGAACCCAAAAATTGGGGTTGTAACATAGTCGGTCACATTGTACATATGATCTAACTCTTTGATAGTCGATCACAAAGGCCTTAATCTTGAGCTCCTTGAGAGTCAAGAGAATGCATCAAAACCTTCGAAAATCAATGCATGGATATGTAATGGAAAATATGCTTAAAACATGTGTTCTCTTTTGTTCATAAACATTCTTGTTCAGTATATACCTTTTGTTATATTCTTCTATTACTACCAAGTATTAGTTTCATCTTATTGCCAAGCTTAGTAATGAGAGGTATATAAAAAGACATGTAGGCATACTCAGTACAATATTCTTGAGTATTGTGCTGACGTGTACCACATGTAATCTTTGCTTTAGGTTGTGGACATATGGTCTTGAAGAAATAGGATAGTTGAGAGTTGTGTGGCGAGCTTATGTACAGGTGGACATGTTGTCTTAAGATCCTATTGTTTAGTGGTAGTACATGTTTATGTATAAGTTTGATGTTCAATGTGTAATATCAAATGTTGTAAAAATTCATTATATAATTATATGTTGAATGGTGAACATGTGTTGTATGGTTTTATTATTGTTCATGTACATGTGATACTACTGTTTTCTTCTGACACCCTTGATTTTCTTCTTCTTAGCCTAGTGTGGGGTGTTTAAATTGAGTTTCTCACTGGGGTTAGGTTTCAATTTGGACGTCACACATCACATTAAGTTTTAGAAAATCTGGGGATGTCACAGGAAACAACAGTAGCACATGCACATGAACAATAATAAAACCATACAACACATGTTCACCATTCAACATATAATTACATAATGAATTGTTACAACATTTTATATTACACATTGAATAGCAAACTTATACATAAACATGTACTACCACTAAACAACAAGATCTTAAGATAACAGGTCCACATGTACATCAGCTCACCGCACAACTCTCAACTATCCTGGTTCTTCAAGATCATATGTCCACAACCTAAAGCAAAGATTACATGTGGTACACGTCAGCGCAATATTCAAGAATATTGTACTAAGTACGCCTACATGTCTTTTTATATACCTCTCATTACTAAGCTTGGCAATAAGAGAAAACTAATACTTGACAGTAATAGAAGAATATAAAAAAGGCATATACTGAACGAGAATGTTTATTAACAAAAGAGAACATATGTTTTAAGCACATTTTCCATTATATATCCGTGCATTGACCAGCGAAGGTTTTGATGCATTCTCTTGACTCTCAAGGAGCTCAAGATTAAGGCCTTTATGATCGACTACCAAAGAGTTAGATCATATGTACAATGTGACCGACTACCAAAGAGTTAAGTCACTTCCAAGCACTAAACTACCAAAGTATTTAGTGCTTTCATATAATGGAACAGATATATTATGTTTCATGTGTTCATAGCCATAAGTATGGAAAATCAAGAAAAGTATCATACAAGAAAAACCATTTTATCCAATATCATATGCCAAGTGTTTACCACACATATAATGCAAGTATACTATATAATAAGCCAAGTAAGAGGTAATGGCGTACCTTGATAAAGATATTCTAATCACCACATAAACTTTACCAAAACACTTGGAACTCTCAAGATAACTCAACATATGAGTTCCAATATGTTTTTGGAGATTAAAGGATTCCAAAAGGGCACTCTATCACATCGTTATATCAATCCTATGAGGCTTTAAAAAAAATCTAGGGTGAAGCCTTTAACATATAACGTTGAATAAGGGTTTGGAAACTCTTTAGGATGTAGTAGACTGGACTTTTGTTTAATTTCATCCTCGAAATGCTTGGGTAAAAGGAATATGAGAAACCTAATGCAAAAAATAGAATGACATAACTAGAGTATCTAAGCCATTATTTCACTCTTTTATGAAGGGGTGTTTCACCTTAGATGTCTTAAAACATCCTAATAGTGGTTTGGATATGTCTATGAAGCTTTGTTTTTGGATGTGATGCACATAGAGTGGTGCCCTATAAATGGATGAAGTTCCTTGAAGTAAAAGTATGGCTTAAGTTTGAGGGCAAAATTTCTTTTAAGATGTATATGATGTGGTAGACTGGACTTTTGTTTAATTTTGCGGATGAAATTTCTTTTAAGGTGTGTAGGATGTGATAGAGTGCTCTTTTGGAATCCTTTAATCTCCAAAAACATATTGGAACTCATATGTTGAGTTATCGTGAGAGTTCCAAGTGTTTTGGTAAATTTTATGTCGTGATTAGAATATCTTGGTCAAGGTACGCCATTACCTCATACTTGGCTTATTATACAGTATGCTTGCATTATATGTGTAGTAAACACTTGGCATATGATATTGGATGAAATGCTTGTTCTTGTATGATACTTTTCTTGATTTTCCATACTTACGGCTATGAACACATGAAGCATAATATATTTGTTCCATTATATGAAAGCACTAAACTCTTTGGTAGTACATTGCTAGGAAGTGACTTAACTCTTTAGTAGTCGGTCACATTGTACATATGATCTAACTCTTTGGTAGTCGATCACAAAGGCCTTAATCTTGAGCTCCTTGAGAGTTAAGAGAATGCATCAAAACCTTCAGCAATGCATGGATATATAATGGAAAATGTGCTTAAAACATGTGTTCTCTTTTGTTAATAAACATTCTTGTTCAGTATATGCCTTTTGTTATATTCTTCTATTACTGCCAGGTATTAGTTTTCTCTTATTTCCAAGCTTAGTAATGAGAGGTATATAAAAATACATGTAAGCGTAATCAGTACAATATTCTTGAATATTGTGTTGACGTGTACCACATGTAATCTTTGCTTTAGGTTGTGGACATATGATCTTGAAGAACCAAGATAGTTGAGAGTTGTGTGGCAAGCTTATGTACAGGTGAACCTGTTGTCTTAAGATCATGTTGTTTGGTGGTAGTACATGTTTATGTATAAGTTTGTTGTTCAATGTGTAATATCAAATTTTGTAACAATTCATTATGTAATTATATGTTGAATAGTGAACGTGTGTTGTATGGTTTTATTATTGTTCATGTGCATGTTCTACTGTTGTTTCCTTCTGACTCTCTTGATTTATTCTTCTTAGCCTACTGTGGGGTGTTTAAATTGAGATTCTTGTTGAGGTGAGGTTTCAATTTGTATGTCGCACATCAAATTAAGTTTTAGAAAATCTAGGGACATTACAAAACCCAACACTCTTATTTCACTTATGGTATAGAATACAACTTTCCTCATATAGAGACTAGTTTTTTATTCGTGATTCTATTATCATTGGTCATTCCTTTTGTGGAGTAGTGCTCACAGTCATAATTTATGCAAATAACTAGTTCTCCTAATTGCAATTAGCACATGTTCTAAAAGAAGTCTTATTTCAAAAGTAATCAGTTCTACTAATTTTGTTGTTGGTCGCTCCTTCTAAAACAAAGGCATCCCTTTTTTCTTTTGAATTCCAAATTCCAATTGTTGGTTCTTGAGTAAAAAAGAAGTGAAAAAAAGAGTCAAAACAAAAGACCATGTGCTATATTATAAAACACTAAAAAAAGGGGCACTACTTTTTGTCTTCTTCCTCTCCATGTGGTTCCCCTAATCCACATGGTTGAGTGCTTTTGTTAAAAAATGGGGATTTTATTTTCACATATCATAGCGTGCAATAAATCCAACAACACTTTTCATTCTTCTTACCAAATACCATTTTGGTACTTCTAATCCTCTTTGTATCGAGTTATATTCCGGTAGTATTTCTGTTCTATTTTGTTCTTTGAACCGTGCTACATTCTGGTACCTTTACTTCTTGTTTCTTACTTCTGTTTGTACCATGCTACATTCTGGTACCTTTACTTCTTGTTTCTGTTGTTTGTACCGTGCTACATTCTAATACTTTTATTTCTATTTGTCTCGTGAAAATACTGATACGTTCTATTTGTACTATTCCACTATATCTAGTACTTTACTCACCTCATCATGGGTGATGATGCTAAGTCAACAATCGTTTAAAACGATCATTAAACTTAATGATGACAACCTTCTTTTATGGATAAATGATGTGCAAACATTTTTGGAGTCTTGTAGTCAACTCAAAATTGTCATCGATGATTAATGTACCTTTCTTGATAATGCCTGGGTGATAGGAAACAATCAAGTGCACTCATGGCTCTGGGCGAGCATGGAGCTAGAGGTGGTTGTCAAGTACATGCGGCCCCGAAACACCAAGACTATATGGGAGGAGATGAAGCAGTTCTTCATTCAGGAGGACAACTGTCTACACATGTATAATATTATGGACAAGATCTTCTGTGAACAACAAGGAGACTGGCCCTTGTCCAAGTACTTTGATGCCATGAAGGCCCTAGAAAACCAGCTCAACTTCTTCTCTTTGACAAATCTACTGAAGTCACCAAGGAACGAGAGACTCTCCTCAATGGGTGCTTCCTCAATGGGCTACATCCTTGGTTTGCTGCTACTCAACAACTGCTCCTAGTTGGTGCGACCCTTCCATCCATGGATCAGGCATATGCACGCCTAGCTCAGTCAAAAATACTTGGTCCTCACATTTCTCCTACTATTGAGTCTAAACCTCCATCATCAATGGATGTGTTTGCCAAAGTTTGTAGTCGTGGATGAGGCCAATGCCCAAAATGCACGTATTGAAGAAAATTGGGCCACACTGAAGATGTATATCGCTCGAAGCATGGATATCCAGCACACTACAACAGAGGCTCTTCCCATGTTGCTCAAGCACCTTCCCACATTGGACAAGCATCTACCCCGACAATTGGTCGTACACCTCCTCCACCACATGAATCTTCTCAAGCTTCTCATACCTCATTATCTCATGAGGAATACGAATGCCTTCACCAAGCTGTCCAATATTATGGGGATTCTCCCCTCCACAATAGTATTACAGTGTCCACCTCATCAGATAGGAAAGTCGGGGATTTACCTACTATTGATTCTTTTGCGCATCTAGCCACTATTTCTCAAGGTAACTTTGGTGCATCCATGATTGCTGTAAATTCTAACTAGATTATGGATTCAAGTTTGAATCATCATATGACTGGTATGCCCGATCTTTTAACCACATCTGATTCATTTATCCCTCACACCTCTGTCACCATGGCAGATAGATCAGTTAAATGAGTAACTTGGTGTGGCATAGTTCCTATCTCTTCAAAAGTCAAGTTGTTTGTTGTCCACTTTGTTCCAAACTTTCCATACAATTTGATGTAAGTAGCAAAAATTATTGATTCTCTCAAATGTTTTGTAACTTCTGGCCCATCTGGTTTTATTTTACAGGATTGGAAGAATTTGACGATGATTGGGCAGGTAGTATGCTCTAGTGATCTCTACTACTTCTCCACCCCCACCCTCAATCAGACCACAAGCCCTTCTTTCCACCACACCACTTCAACTACATCTATGCCATGTCCATTCACCTTTAGACAAGCTTAAACTATTAGATAGTTATTTATCTTCATGTCCTTCCATTCAGTGTAATACCCGCCAGCTAGGGAAACACCATCATGTATCCTTCCCAGCATGTATCTACAAAAAATCATCTTGTGTGTTTGACTTTGTTCATACTAATGTATTTGGTCAATTTGGGACTACTATTTATGATGGCTATAGCAATTTTCTTACATTTTTTGATGATTCTAGAATTTCATGGCTTTGCTTACTTGGCACTCATGATGAAGTCTTTACATTGATTCGCAAGTTTCACACATTGGTTTTGGTTTAATTCTCAACGTCTATTAAGATTCTTCAAAGTGAAAATGCCCTTGAATATACCTGAAAGGCTATTGCCTCCTTTTGTCATGACGTAGGTATGATTCATCAACGCTCATGTGCAAAATCTCCACAACAAAACGACATTGCCGAGTGTAAAAATTGTCATTTACTTGGCATTACTTGCTCTCTTCTAATTCATGCCAACTCACCTAAGTCTTTTTGGTCTGATGCAGTCCTCACCGCATACTTTCTTATTAAAAACCTTCCTCTGTTCTTAGGTTGCAAACTCCTTTTTCCATTGTTTACCCTCAATCCACACTATTCTCTCTACCGCCTCAGGTTTTTGGTTGTGTCACCTTTGTTCACAATTTTGATCCTAAAGCTGACAAGCTGTAACGAACTGAAACCTAGCATATTGACCCTGATCATATGCCTTGGAGGATAGAGAGTTTATCTCTTTGGGCTTAGCCAATCAAGTACAAAGATACACATAACAATAGCTAATTAAAACCCTAACATTAATAAATCACCCTAACATGTACACACATGAACAAATGCGGCTTAATTATTTCATAACTAATCCTTAAGATAAATAAAGGATACCTAAAATATGTCACATGAGACAATGTTGATTAAAATTTGATGATAAGAGAAATAATATGCTTATGAGAACTTAAATGTCTATAATAGAGGATAATATTCAAATAAATATGAAATTAATACTCTAATGAGATAAAAGATGAATACATATAAATTCTTGTGCATAATAATGAAATACAAACCTTTTAGTAATAAGGGTCGAGGTAATGTGACACAATTTAAAAAATAGTAAGGATAATGAAATAAATACAATAATGTCAAGCCAAAAATTTTAATTGATAGAAAGAGATCTCAAAAGTGAAATCTAATGTGAAATTTCCATTTCTTGGGTCCCAATTGCCTTGGGAGTCAAGTTAGTAATTAATTTAATTCAAATTGGAAAACAAGATACGAGTTTTCCCCCAAATATCATATAAAATAATAAATGACTCCAAAAGAGGAAAATAACTTCAGATTCGAAATCTACACATTAAAATAAGGCTATATGTGAATTTTCATGTAATTTGGATAATCTTCAATATACATGTGAAGTTAGGAGAGAGCAAGTGTGTAAAACCTTCAAAATATTAAATAAATGTACAAACAACTTCAACATATAAAATTGATGGCAAATTCGTATCTAATACACTTAATGTGACTTGTGGGTGAAGTTTCATCAAATTTGAAGAATCTAATAATAATTAATGATGGAAGAAAGAGAAAATAGGATTTGGTTTATTAATAAATCAAAAATTCTCAAATGGAAAATCTAATTGTAAATTTGGATCCCTCATATCAAAAAAAGGCTACATGTCAAATTTCATTTAATTTAGAGTTCGTTTGTACCCTCAGATGAAGGGAGAGAAAAGTTAAATAATTACATATGTCACTTTATTTGAAATCAAATAGGAATCATATTGTCACGTGGTCAGATTTTGTTCCACCTCCATGGCATGGGTGGAAGGGGGAAGAAACCCCATGTCTGATTCCCGATTTTACCCCTTTATTTCTCTTCTATCCTTTATTTTTCATGCGAGGATATTTTGGTTTTTTCGCACCCTTATTTCTTTGTTTTGGGGCGAGTGAATAGGACCATTGACCCACGACTTGGCCTCACCTTATTGTGCAAAGTCAGCTGGGTGACAGACTCTCTCTCATTGATTTCTTGCTTATTTGGCAATTTCGAGTTTTCTAATTGGTTGATCTTATAAAAATCATCACTTTTGCTCTGGTTGTCCAAAAATTAAAGTAAAATATGTTTTGGAATTGGGAAATTGTGTTTTTTATAATAAAAATAGTTTTAAAGCCTTATTTGCATGTTTTTGAGGATGGATTTTTGATGATCTAATTAATTAATATAAAAATCCCTAAATTGGTAAGTAATTCATCTTAACTCCAAATATAATAAATAAATAGTTTTCTTGATTAGAAAAACATTAGAAATCATTTGGTCTAGGTTTTGAGTCCAAAATCTAAGTTTTGCTAAAAAAGGTCTAGAATTAGGGTTTCATTACATTTGTATGAATCTCAAAACCCTAATACATGTGAATAATTTGTAATTAGGAAAAGCTGATCTTGGAAAACAGCTAGATTGGTGAATAGTGTTCTAGGACTCTGATATAAGGTATGTTTACATCCCCATTATTCTTTTTGAGCAATAACCTATTTTCTTCTTTCTCTTAATCCTATGGACAATAGCCTACACATTATTCTTTTCTTTTGAGAATTATGGTTCATGGGAACTACTTTGTTTGTTACTGATCTTGTGATCATATTTAGACATTCTCGTGGTCTCTTTCTTATACATTGCTCATGGTGGAACATTCTTTTGTGATATGTGATTCTTAAACCACCTTGGTAGTGGATGTTTATATGGCACATTACGTGATGGCATGGATCTTCTGATCCAACTTTATTTTTGTTGGACGTTCTCATCTTTCTTATTCTCTTTTATAATTGCTTATTATTTTTTTATGCATCATGTGGTGATTGCTAGTATAATGTTACATATTATTTTATGCGGATGTGAACCCTTGCCACATATGAGTGTAGAGGTGATCATTCCTGCATGCAAAATTATTTTGAGCATATGTGTATTCTATCCTTCTCGGGTGGATGTATACAATTCCTACCCACTCCATATTTAGAGAGGATGTATACAGTTCGTGCTCACCTCATATTTTTGATATATTTGTTATTTTCTAACTACATGTTTATATTGTCTAGCATTATCACTAGTGAAACACATGGATGGTTTACTTTTCTCTTACTTGTCTCTTTTATTGTTGTTCTTTTCTTTTATGCCCAATTAGGTAGTACTTTGCTTTTCTGTGGGAAGCCTTTTATACTTGATGCCCTTTATTCTTTTAAATTGCTCAATTTTCTATTTAGTATGTGCATACCAGCCTTTGTTGATGTCATCTATTTTTCTCTTCTTGTTGGGTTACGCTTTCAACCCTAGGTGAAAGACATGGATGATATGGCATGGAGACTTGGACTTAGCTTAAGGAGTTCAAGCTTGGAAACAATCTTAATATGGTTTAGATTTCCCTCTACCTAGATACATATTTTGTATCATACATGTAAACCCTATGTGGGAGATTATGAAGTACTTTTGTAATCTTGTTGAAAATTTGAAAATAGTCATTACTTTTATTTTTCTACTATACTCTTTGGTCTTTTGTATACCATTATTTGAAATTTGAATATTTTACACCTGTTCCAGCATACCTTTGAGTGTGTTTGGTATGGATGTTTTATTCTTCAAATTTTTAGTAAAGGGGTGATTTCACTCTTTTACACAAGCTTCCCCTCGAGCTATTTGAATAGTATTTCTCGATTATCCGTGTTCTCAAAAAGGATGCAAATGTCTTGAGCCTAACTCTAGAAGAATATACATCTCTATGAATGTCACCTTTCATGAGGATGAAATGTTCTTTTTATCCAGCTCATCGCCCATTGATCATACTGATACTATGGTCTCATTGCTTGATCCATTCATCCCACTGACACCACCACCATCTCCACCATCTACAACACAAAATCAGTGCATGGAAGATGAGTTATCAGTTGCACATGCTTCATAATCGTCAGTTCTGGACCAATCCAATCTACCAGTGGCACTACACAAAGGTATATGCTCTTGCACTATGAAGAACCTTATTTCCAACACGTGTTGTCTATCACATCTTTCTTCTACTACCTCATCCTTTGCTAATGCCTTGGACGTAACATATATTCCTAAGTGTTCGGCAGATGCTCTGCACCATCCTGGATGGAAAGCTTCTATGATGTAAGAAATCCAGGATCTCTATACAAACAAGACATGGGATCTTGTTATCCCACCTACAGGCAAAAAAATTGTAGGCTGTCGATGGGTTTTCTCTGTAAATCATAAGTCAGATGGTTCTATTAAATGACTCAAGGCATGCCTGGTTGTCAAAGGATTCACCCAAACTTTTGGTGTGGATTATTTTGAGACATTCTCTCTAGTGACTAGGATTGCATCTGTATGTATCCTTATCTCCCTTGCAGCTCACCTTGAGTGACCTCTCTACCAGCTTGACATCAAGAATGCATTCCTTCACAGAGATCTCTTGGAGGAAGTCTAGTTGCATCAACTGCCCAGGTTTATTATTGAGGGGATGTCTTCTCAGAAATTATTTCATCTCTGACGATCTCTCTATGGCTTCAAGTAGTCTCCAAGGGCCTAGTTCAACAAGTTAAGTGATGTCCTAACTCATCTTAACTTTCGGAGATCATCCACATATCACTCCTTGTTCTTCTCCAAGTCCTCCAAAGGCCATGGTCTTATTGTTGTATGTGTTGATAACATTGTCATCACAGACGATGATATGATGGGGTTATCCCATCTCAATAAGTCTATGCATGCACATTTCCATAAAAAAGACTTGTGCACCCTACGGTACTTTCTCAGAATCAAAGTCCTCTGCTCATCCTTAGGGATAAGTCTGTCACAACGATGCTATGTCATGGACCTTCTTCAAGAGGCCAACATGGGAGAAGTCAAACTAGTCTCTACCCTGATGGACTACCATACAAATCCTATGCATGAAGGATAACTCTTTTCTGATCCCGAGAAGTATCATCATATAGTTGGGAAGATAATTTACTTAACTATTACTCGACCAGATTGTAGCTATGTTTTTGGGGTAGTCAGCCAACACATGAGTGCACCACTCTAGGTCCACTGGTCTAGCATTTAACACATTCTTCACTATCTAAAGAGTGTACTAGGATGAAGATTTCTCTACAAACATCCTAAGTCCAAGGTAATTTCCATCTTTGGATATGCAGATGTAGATTGGGTTGATGATTCTAAAGACTGAAGGTCCACTTTGAACTATTGTGTCATAATTGGGACTCGCCCAGTTTCTTGGCAAAGTAAAAAGGTTGTGGTAGCTTGCTCTAGCATCGAGGCAGAATATCGGGACATGACTCATGCATGTTGTGATCTACAATGGCTTTGGTCTGTTCCTACTGAGTTTGGAATTCCTTTTCAAAATCCTACTACTCTATATTGTGACAACCAGACACCTATACACATAGACAATAATCCAGTCTTCCACGAGCACACAAAACACATTGAAGTTGACTGCCATTTTTTCTGGGACATGGTCAGAGCCAAGTAGATCATTACTCCTCACATTAGGACAAGTGATCAAGTTACAGATATCCTTACCAGACCTCTTCCTCCTACTTTATTCAAGTATATGGGAATCAAGTTTGGACTTCATGATGTTTACTCTCCAACTTAAGGGGGTGTGTTAGTATACTTGATTAGTTGGGATTAGGCCCATTGTATTTTCCCTTTCTCTATTTAACCCATGTACTCCATGGATCCTATATATAGGAGACCCAACACTCTTATTTCACTTACGGTATAGAATACAACTTTCCTTAAAGGAAATGAAGCACATGGGCATGGAATTAGTCCAAGGTTTGGGCAAGATACGTTGAGGCATCATTGAATGAATATTAATATTAGAAAAGCACCACACAATGGAACACAGCTATACAAGACCACCAGGTCAGAAGCACTATATCTCACCCAGTGATTGTTGGGAAATATGGAGACAGAGATGGCAATATAAACATTTTTTTATCCATATTCCCTAACTAGCAGACCACGTAACAAGTATAAATAAGGATGTATCTAGAAAGAGGGTGCAAGATGTACCTTGTCCTAGATAAAGTCTAGAGACAGTCCTTGGAAAATGATGTGATCCTTTCACAAGTATCACATGGACGATGGTCAATGGCATCTTCCTAGTCTAACACTCATAGATGATGATTGACGACATCCTCTTAGTGTGCCAACTACGTCTTCCACACCTCTATGCAGTCCATGTGGACCACCGGAAACTCCACATTGCACTTCCAGAGCCAACACGAAGGAGTTATCATTTCCGTTTGTCAATGTTCTAGTGTCAACTTCCTTTCCCCTTATTGTCTCTCCCTTTATTGGGTAAGACTACTCAGGCTCTCTCACATGTTACCAAAAGTGTGAGAAGAGAAGTGTTGTATTTGAGAGCCTTAGCCACCCCCTCCTTATATATGAGTAGATTGGATAGGGTTTATAAAACCTAGGGGATATGAAAAGGTAGATCTCATGGTTTGACGGCTATTGCATGTGACCAATCGATTGACTAGATTATCCATTCCATTGATCAGTTTGTCCAGTCAGTCGATTGGTTTGTGGTCAATGGTGCAATAATACTGAACTTTAGTGCGATTATTAATGTAGATCGTTATACATATCATTAATCTTTTGACCCAGTCAAACTAGTCACTTCACATCTTTGTTTGACCCAATCCAACTAGTCAGTTTCAAAAGTAGTCTAGTAGGTTGATTGGACACTCTAGTCGATAACTGGCACACCAATCAGTCAACGAGACACTCCAGTCGATCAACTAATAACCAATATTGTTTAAGTTGATTACCTAAACACTTTTGGTAACCAAGTTAAATCTTATCCATGGTGAACTCCTATTCCATATCGTATTCACGTGACCCTATAGGTCCCAAATTACATTGGCAGTGAAGTCCATAATTATTATGGCTACACAAGCAATGAGCGATTCTAGAAACACATCATTGATATCCTGGTAACTAAAAAGTTAAAGAACAACTTCAACCTACATTTGTAATCAGTGTTACCGTGATCATGTAGTTCCTTTGTCTCTTATATCTAGATAGAACATGAGGCATAAAATCATCATCCTCTTAACATTTAATCCATGTTTCTTCAGCTAGAGTAGACCATTGAGATGCATGTGAGCTCACATTCACATATTGACTCACATGAGGATGTAGACATGTAAACGAATTGAATATGGAGTAGATATTTCAGTATCTGATATATGAATCCCAAAAAAAAAGTTTAATCCAATGTTCGATAGATATCATATGTTAACATCCAAATCTAATTTGAAAGGATAATATCCAATTCGGATAAATATTCAATCCGAACCTAAAATCATACATTTAATGTTAATAGGTATATTATATATAGAAAATATTGATATTACATTAAATATATATGATAAAGTGTCTATATTTTCATATTTTATATATAAATGATATATATTTTTAATAATACATATATGTATTTGTCGAATTCTAGTTTTTTTTAGGATATACCACAATATTTGATATCTGATCCGAAATTTTTGCATATAAAATTCGATATCCAAAATCCAATCTGAATTCTATAGATGTTAAATCTTTTCTCAAAATTTTGGATTCAAACCTAGATCAAATGTGTGGATTCTAGATATCTATTTACAAGTCTATGAGTATGGCCATACATTTCTTAGTCTTTCTTATCTAGTGGCCAGGATATCAACTCTGGTAGGACAGACGAATCCTATATACATCACTCACAATAAAATCCCATGTGCGACAACGTACCCGAGAACCACGTTTATAAAAACTCTTATACAAGGTCACGTTGAATGGTGTCAAAGTTCATCGAAGACATGTGATGAGTGTAGAGAATTTAGGTCTAAGAACCATAATCACCATTATCACTTTGAGAGTTGATTCTGACCACCATTCCATAGTTTCCATGCATAACTCTCAAGGTGGGTCTGTCTGGTAAACTATTATCTAACAAGTACATATGTGCTTGACTTGATATCCAATATCATGATTAATGTGACTTTGTCATCAGTCAACACACATTCTATTCTTATGTATTATTGCCATCCATTTTGCTTCCCCAATAATATCTGACTAGGGACATAATGAGAATGTATGTACGCTTATCATACATATGATCTTATTGTTCAAGTCCTTGATGTGAATACATATCTCATCGAGTAACATCATTCTATATACATCTATCTTGTTTGTATCACCATCTCATGATGGAGACAAACATAACATATAGAATTATCTCTATCATTATCAAATCAAGTACATGATGCACCAATACAATCATCATATGATTAGATATGTGGGCATACATACCAATAGACTTGCACTTGCACTTAGATCCAATCACCAACAAATCTAATTCCAAGTGATCTAACATGACCATCATAATTCTGATACACTGCTTTTGTCAGGGGGTCAACAAAATTTTCTTCTATTCATTACTTTTCAAATTTTCACATCTCCTCGATGCATGATCTCTCATATGAGATGGAAATATTCTAGTATGCTATTTGGGTTCTTTAGCCTATCCAATAGCCCCATTATTGTCATAATATTTCTACTACATCATTAATGGTTGTAACCATCCCAACATCCAATGAATTTATTTGTCCATATAATATCCTCCAATGAGTTCAAAACAATAAGGTACTCCACTTCTATTGTAGAATCAACAATTGTCTCTTGCTCAAAACTCTTCCAAATTAATGTTATATATTGAGACAAAACACAAATTTGGATTGTGATTGTTTCATCATATTTTTCTATTTGGAAGCTTGCATCAGTATAACCATTTACACCCAACTCTTCCTTATCACCATAAATAAGGAACTGATCCTTAGTGCTTCTCAATTACTAAGGATGTTCTTTATAGAAATCCAGTGACCTTCATCAGAATCTGACTGATATCTACTCATCGCGTCCAAAACATATGAGACAATGGGATGAGCACATAACATTTCATACATGATAGGTCCAATTTCAAATGCATATGGCATCTTACTCATGCATTCCCATCCTTCACAAGAACTAGTACACTGGGCTTTAGAGAGACTAGTTCCAAGGGACATGAACAAATTTGCTCTCTTTGATTCCTTCATGTTGAACCTCTTTAGCACCTTGTCAATGTATGTACTCTGGCTTAGGCCAAGAATCCTTCTAGATCTATCAATGTAGATTTTAACTCCTAATATATAGGATGCTTTGCCTAAATCCTTCATAAAGAAGGTACTTCCCAGACATATCATTACCATTTATAGGGTAGGCATGTCATTTACCATCAATATGAGGAATATAATTATGCTCCATGTAACCTTCTTGTAAATACATGTTTCATCTTCCTTCAGACTAAAGTCAAACTCTTTGACTGCCTCCTAAAATTGAAGATTCGAGCTCCAAGATGCTTGCTTCAATCCGTAGATTGACCTTTGTAGCTAAGCTACAATGGCAAGCATGATCTTGATGGATTAACCCATTGGAAACTAGTGAAGAGGTTTCGTCATAGTCAACACCTTGAATTTGTTTGAAACCCTTTGAAATCAATCTACCTTTATATGTTTGTGCATTGCCATCCATGTCGGTTTTCTTCTTGAAGACCCACTTGCATCCTATGAGTTTTACCCCTTTAGGTGGATCCACCAAGGTCCATACCTTGTTGGTATACATGGAGTCCATCTTAGATCTCAAGGCCTCAAGCCCTTATTGACTCCAAGTCTAATTGACTAAACCCTAGTTTTGATGATGACTAACCATTCCACTTATTTGTGTCTAATGCTTCTACTTGAATATTTTAGATTAGGTAAGACACTCCAAATGCCTAAACTTGTGCATCTTAACTTGGAGAAACACAAGTCAAAATCAATGCAAGTGCTCTTTTATGGAAAATGCCTCAAATCAATTAGAATCATGTTGTAAATCACTTGTAATGATTTTATGACTTGTAATTAAGTTTAGAAAGAATCAGGAGCACTTAAATCAAATATTTAAACACTTTTATGTCACTTTTCAAAATTCATCACAAGCACTTTTATTGATCGAGTTTCACTCACGTGAAACATGACCGACAACCCTGTGTGGGTCTTGGTAACTGCTAGGGTCAATCGAGTTTGCCCAGGACAAAGTCGACCGACACCCCTGCAAAGGCAAATCAAGCTTAAGCCGTCAGCCGAGTTTCATCCAGGATAAACTCGACTGAAAACTCAAAATTGATTTGTTGCATAGTGCCACCGGCCAAGTTACCTTTATTGAAACTCGACCGACTGTAGTGTATGAAATGTGTAGAAAAGTGTTTCTAACCATTGGAGTGTTGCAAAACCTAAAAATATATCTGTTGCAACACCCAATGGCTAGAATTCATCCTTAGGTGTTTCTACTGGCTATTAGGCATCTTCAACTATAAATAGGACCCCTTGGGCTTCATCCCATGGTTAGCCAAGCGCTATGAAGGTCCCTATATTATAGTTGAGTGCCTGTAGGAGCCTCCTTCCACTCTTAAGCTTAATCACTTGCTACATCTATATAGTTATTTATCTTGTTTCGATACAACCTTGGGTTTCTTAGTGCTAATCATGTTTGGTAATGATGTATATTTGCTAGTGAGTAATATCCTTTCATGCTTCTAAAATTGCATATCTATTTGTTTAGATATTTTTGTACATCTTCTAATAGCTTATTCTTTCACTTGTGCATCTTTTGCTATGATCTAGATCATACTAGTAGTCCTAAATTATGATATCATCTATGAGTGGTCATGCACATGTAGTTACAGTCTTGTTCATCAATTGGTTTCCAACTATATTATATACTTGTTTTTGTTTTACATACTCAAGCTTGTTCTTTGACTCACATATCTACTATCTGGAGTTACATGATTGGATAGCATTGGCTTACTTTTTGCTAGAATTACATTTAGGGTTGTTCTAATTCATGTCTTATTTTACCTTATATACAATGCTTGGACAAGCCCTTAGTTTTTTATCTTATACACTCCCTTATATAACAATTTGTGTTTAGCTCTTCAACCCCCTCACTTTTTGAAATGAAAAAAGGGGAGAAGACATGTCTAATGTGAAGGGAAGAATGCATATATGTAGAACATATATGGGTAGAAGACATAATTTCTATTATGAAAGATAACCATGCTGGATAACTAGCATCAATTTAGGGGGAGTATGAGAACTCCTTTAGCATAAATTGACGGGGAGTATATCAACTCAATTATATTGAAACCCCTAGGTTCTCCAAAGGTATGATTTTACTTAAATGCTTTCAATACATTTATGGAATGGTTTGTCATCTTCAAAAAGGGGGAGAATGTTGACTCAAGCCTAATTAGCTAACCCTTGTTTTGATGATGACTAACCATTCCACTTTTTTGTGTCAAATTCTTCTACTTGAGTATTTCATATTAGGTAAGACATACTCCAAATGCCTAAACTTGTGCATACTAACTTGGAGAAGGACAAGGCAAAATCAATGCAAGTGCACTTTTGTAGAAAATGCCTCAAATCAATTGGAATCATGTTGTAAATCACTTGTAATGATTGTATGACTTGTAACTAAGCTTAGAAAAAACTAGGATCACTTAAATCGAATATTTAATCACTTTTGTGACACTTTCTAAAATTCATCACAGGCACTTTTGTTGGCGGAGTTTCACTCACATGAAACATGATTGACAACCCAATGTTGGCCTTGGTAACTTCTGAGGTCTGCCGAGTTTCTCTAGGACAAACTCGACTGACACCTTCGCACAAGCAAATCAATTTTAAGCAATGCCAAGTTTTATCTAGGATAAACTCGATCGACAACTCAAAATTAATTTGTTGCATAGTGCCATCGGTCAAGTTACCTTTATTGAAACCCGACCGACCACACTGTACAAAATATGCAAAAAAAGTGTTTCTAACCATTGGAGTGTTGCAAAACTTAAAAATGTATCTGATGCAACACCCCAAATGGCTAGAATTCATCCTTAAGTGTTTCTACTGGCTAGTAGGCTCCTTAACTATAAATAGGACACCTTGGGATTCATCCCATGGTTATCCAAGCACTATGAAGGTCCATATATTATAGTTGAGTGCCTCTAAGAGACTCCTTCCACTTTTAAGCTTAATCACTTGCTACATCCATTAGAGTGAGTGGGATATTTGTAAGATTTCTAGTCCTATATGTAGATCTTATGAGACTCTCATTTCCTCCACCTCTCAATCTCTCTTTCTACCATGAAGATGAAGGCTCTCTCTCTCTTGGATAAGAGAGGTGAAGAAGAAGAATAAGGGAAGGAGTCCCTTGGTGAAAATCTTCTCCTTGGCTAAGGTGAAGTCAAAGGTAGAAGATCCAAGTCAAGAGTGGGTATTTCCTTGAAGGCGGAAGACTTGTTGCAAGAGTGGGTAAGTCCTTGGTGAAAGTGAAAGACTCATTGCAAGAGTGGATAAGTCCTTGGCAAGGTAGAAGACTCTTGGTCATGGATGGGTAAGTCCTTTGTGAGGTTATTGGCTTCAAAGGGAAAGCTAGGTATCCTTATCCATGAAAAGAAAGGTCATATTTTGTAACTATTATAGTGGAATATAAGTAGTGAGACATGGTTGAAAAAAACCTAGAGTTTGACCTCTCTAGATAGTAGATGTACATCTCCTAGTTTGGATTTTGGAACCACTATGCATAGACTGTGTTACTTGTGCTTGTTCAATCTCTCTTATCCTTACTATGTATGTTTAGTTACACTCAAGTTTTATTTAATAAACCTTATCTCATGACATACTTTGAAGGTCTAATGAATTTGGTTTGAGTGTTTATAAATCTATTCACCCCCCCTAGAGCCATCATTGATACAACAACCATTTCTTAGACTCTGGTTCCTCAATAGCTTCTAGGTAAATTTTTGGATCATCTTCTATGACCAACTCATTACCTTCTTGAGTCATAATATATCCAATTTTTTTAGGGGTAAGGATTTCCTACTAGATCTACGAGGTTCAAGTGTTACATGAGGAACTTGAGAATCCACAATAGTTTTTGAATCTCCTTGTTCCTATGTACCTTTATAGGTTTAATGTTTTCTTATTGGTCTTAAACCTTTTCAAGTTACCTCCCATTGTTTCTTTTAGAAATAAATTCCTTTCAAGGAATACAACAATCCTGGAAACAAACACTTTCCATATGGAATATAAAACTATAAAAGTAATATCCTTTTGTACATCCAACAAAATAACATTTATCTAATTTGGGACCCAACTTTTCCAGAAAATGATTTCTCACATAAGCTTCACATTCCCATATCTTCATAAAAAACATATATGGATACTACCCATGCCATCTCATATGGTGTCTTTTGAACATATTTAGATGGTACACAATATAGTACAATTTCTATAATTTCTAGATAATGTCCCCAAAATAAAATTAGAAGATCAACTAGATGTATCAATGAATGCACCGTGTCCAATAGGGTACAGTTCCTTCTTTTTTATACATCATTATGTTTCAGGTGGAGTCCATTGTGATACAATATCATGGTCTCACAGAAGGTCCTCAAACTCTTGGTTCAAGTATTCTCCACACCGATCAAATCGAAGTGCTTTTGATACTGATAACTACCTCTAGCATTTATTCTAAAAGTTCCACATACATCAGTATGTATGAGTCCCAATAGATTACCTTGCTCTCTAACTATTTCCAGGGAAAATTGTTTTTGTCATCTTGTCCAATAAACAAGACTCACATGTCTCTATTGGTTCAAAAGCAAAAGAGTATAAATAATCATATCTACATAATCTAGAAATGTGTTCTCATTTATGTGCCCTAGATGATGATCTATAGATATGTTCATTTTGATTCATTGAGTGTTTTTTATTTACATTATATACACTTGCCTCTAGAACTAATGAGTATAGATCATGAGACATTGGGGCACTTCCATAAAAGATCTTATCTTTAAAATAGAACATCAACCATTAATTACATGAAATTCGAATCCACTCTTGCCCAAACAAGTTATGAAGATTATGTTTTTATTGCTGGTAGGTACTTAATAGCCATTCACTAATTCTATTACAATCTCACTAGGTATAGATAAATGACAGGTTCTAGCTATGGTGGTAGAAACTCTTGCTCCATGCAGTTCCACCTCATCTTGCTTACTACTTCTCAAATCCTACAAAATATAACATATTTGAGATACTCATCCGATATCTAATACCTAATATGATGAATTAAACATTTTTATCTCATTAATGTATATACCAAAAGTGGAGATCAACATCCCCTTCTTCTTCTTCTTGAGTTCCTCTATGTAAAGAGGGAAATTCCTTTTTCAGTTTCTAGGCTGGTGATAGTGGTGGCAATTTCCTTACTCTCTCATCCCTTTTCTTTAAGTGTTGAAGACTTCAATTTTTGGATGGTCTTAGAACTCTTCTTGGCCTTACATTTGCCCTTAGACTTCCCCTTTCCTCTACTGATCATTATCATAGGTCTACAATTGTCCTTCTTCATTTGTGTCTTGACATTTCTCAACACGCCAAGAAATTCAGACAAAAGTTTAACAAAATTGTTCATTCATGACAAACTGGCTATATGATTCATGCAATGATTGTACAATCATGTATGTGGCCAACTAGTGTCCTGAAGAAAATCCTGGTATCTCTATGTTTTCCATGTACCCAATCAACTTGAGTACATGGGGGCCTACTGGATCTCCCTCTGCCATATTGCACTTAAACAATGCCTTTGAGACATCATATCTCTCTTGCCTAGCATGATCATGGTACATATTCTTAAGATGTGTCACCATCTCAAGAACTTACATGTTTTCATGTTGTCTCTACAACTCATAGTTCATAGAGCATACCATCAGACATTCGATGTCAACTGCATAATCAAAATGCTTCTTGTAAGCATCTCTTTCAGCCTTAGGCACATTGGGAGGGGTCCCTCTGTCTCTGGTGTTTCCAGGACATAGATCATGCACTCATTAGTGAGAACAATTTTCAAATTTATGAACCAGTCATGGAAGTGGTTCCCTTTTATTTTTTTCTTATCCAGGACCGATCACAACAAAAAGGAGTTGGTGGTTGCCATTTGTTTTTGCAATAGAAAAATTAATTTTGTCAAACCCTTTTGATTTGATTTGAATGTATTGACAACATTAGTCAGGCCTTTAATTAATTATCGCTCTGAATAACTTGTTCAACTTAATGAACCTCACCATCAATCCAGAATATTACAAATTACAATCCTCTAGTGAGCCAAGATTCAAAATATATTGAGTTATTACCCAACCAATGTCAGCATCCATAACCAATTATTAAGGTAGGCAACATATGCCAATTGCATCCCAAGCAATTTTGGATAGATGGTACACACAACTCCTTGTCATAATCCATATATATGCTTCTAGGCACTTTATCCCATTAAGGTCACCTAGTTAAGCCTAACCCAAAAGTGAACATGATAGAAATGCACCATACTTTGGTAGACCCATAACTACCATCACACTTCCACAAGATAGACATCTCACCACACTTGGTCACGAACACGATAGAAATGCACCCTACTTTGGTAGACCTATAACTACTGTCACACTTCAACGAGATAAACATCTCACCACACTTGGTCAATCAAGATGTTCATGTGTGTTGCTTATTGAAGGCATATAATACTTAATATTTATCGAGAGATTTATTTATAAATACATATACACATCCAGTCAAACATACTTATAATTTATATCATATACATACTATATCCACAAATGAAATATGCGATCACAAATATGCGAGCCATGGTTGTTGCCATACTAATGAAATTCTTTAGAGCCACAAAGAATTATTGTCAACCTAAGGTCATACATCACATGTAGCAACATGTACTATAAAATTGTGTGTTGGGAACATACCGACCAGTCGAATGGACTATTCTAATCGATTGGTTGGACCCGTTGGTCAGATAGTCTTCATCAGTCAGTCAATTGGCTCCTAGATCAAGCGGCTTGGTTGGACTCTTCCAATTGGTCAGTTGGGCCTCCAATCAATCAGGTGGCTCCTATTCTAGTTGATCAGTTGGGATTTTCATCACTTGACTGCAACTTCAATCGGTTGGCGCCTCTAGTCTTTTGATCAATTGACTCGACTTCTAGTCGATCGACTGGCTTGGTGAAAATGCCTTCTTCTTTCCAAAAATAGAAACTAATGCTATTCCTATCTACTTGTTACATTGTGTAATGTGAATACCTCGAGTAACCTTCTAGGGGAGAGTAAGGGGTTAAGAACTAACTATATTTGGAGAAGAAAGAGGAAGGCTTGGTATGTAAACTAAAATTTATAAGGCAGAAAATAAACCATCCAACCACACAAGCATCCAAGGAGTATTGCCATAGCCATGCATACATCTCACCATCAAAATACATTGTTGGCAACATGCATGAGTTGTGTGTGTGTGTCTATATATATATATATATATATATATATATATATATATATATATATATATATATATATATATATATAGAGAGAGAGAGAGAGAGAGAGAGAGAGAGAGTGTTTATATTGCCCGTACGGGTATCTTCTTTATCTACCCTGCTACCCTGCTGGAAAAATTCGTGGATCTTGTTTTATCTAATTAAATCACATAAGGGCGTGTTTGGTTTTACGCAATTGTAGATAGTATGATGAGTTGGAAAATGTAAAAACTAAAATAGGAAAGTAAACATAACGTCAAGCATTTGATTTTAAGCAGTTCGGTGTCATCGTCATTTGAGTATTATTTGATTGGAGGCTATCTAGATACCCCATGGTGAACTTACCAGCAAAAGGAAGAACAAAATATCCAGAACATGCAGATTTGCTGCTGAAGTGTATCGTCAACCATCCAACTGACCGGAAGGTGCTCAGCCAGCAATCCCCGCAGACCCTTGCTGCCAGCGCCCGTGGAAAAGGAACCACGTGCATATTGGGCGCAGTCAAGTTTCGGTCGTTATGTATGTAATCGGAAGGAAGTGTGCAGTTCGATTTCCAGGTGCGGGCCTGAACAACTTCGAACCAAACGAATTGAGTTGGAAAACAAGTGAAGTTGTAAATCCTGTTTTGGAATGCAGCCCAACCAGACGGGCCCTGAACGGATTACTGTTGGACTTAAAAACCACGGTGGCACTGATGTAAATAACTATCTCCGCTAGAATCTTTAAGCATGCGTGTATCGCCTCGACTCTCCATCTCACGGCGGACGCCGAGCACCGTCCTTGTATGCGCCAGCTACTGCCTTGGGTTTATAGGTGGAGTTGGCATAGACATATAGGGCGCCACTACCATCAACGACGATAAAGTAGCGAACCAGTACGAGGTCTTCCTCCACACCCTTCCTCAATCGTAACGGAAAAGAAACCCCACAAAAAAAGGGGTAAAGGGAATGCGGTGTACACCATCGTACGTGACGAGGGCACACGAACAACAATTGTTGTTGTTGCGGCGGCACTTCCGATTTCTACTACACAATCTCCAGCAAAGCTTTCAACATAGGGAGATTAGTTCATTGATGGCGGAATCCTCATTAATAGTCAGTGACTTGAAAGACAATAAATCAAGGAGATTGACACTCTTATCCGTTCAAGCTCCAATCTCCGGCACTAGATAGGAGGATCTCGTCGACGTCGGCACAGAGCTGTCCACAGCTAGACAGGAATTAGGACGCTAGCAGTGCAAAAGCTCGATTGATTGATCCATGGGCGCCGCAACTGGACGAAGAGTTATTGTTCCTTGTACTCGGTGGGAAGGCAGAATGGGAAGATCAGGCCATGTAGTGGGTGATCCTCGTGGCTCGTTTCTTCGAGTCGAGCTCAACACATCAGCTTTAGGAGACATTTTAAGTAGCCATTTTCTTCTTATATGTCTTCTCTTTTTCCCCATCTTGTGGCTAGATGCATCAGCCTGTCTACCAGGAAGACAACAGTCTGCGGTCTAGTGTGTCCAATTCATATACCAGTTTAATTAGCCGGTGTGGAGGAAACCTATGGCCATACAAGCATTATTATTTATAATGGTGGCCGAAGTGTTAGTGTACTATATATACAATCGATATAGCTGAAAGATTGACGACACGTACGCATTGTGTTGTTCGCTGACAACCCCATTGACCGTCTACACGCTCTTATTTTTCGTTCGATTTGAGCAGCTTCTGCAGGCAAGTGTCTTCTAAAAATAATTAGTTGACAAGTGAAGTATCTAGCTCTTATTTTTCGTTCTATTTGAGCAGCTTCTGCAGGCAAGTGTCTTCTAAAAATAATTAGTTGACAAGTGAAGTATCTAATTATAGAGTGCTAATGCAACTGTTTGATATAATAAGTAACTATGTGTCAAAGTAACATACTGTCATCAAAAGTAACATATTCATTACAAATGGTAACTAAAAATACATTACATTTTATATATTTAGTGTATCTTAATATTTTGATATTATATTAGGTACACTACAGAAGTGAACTAGAGAGTAATGTAACAATAATGAGACATACAACGAACCTAAAAAACAAATATAAAAATTGAAATGAAATATGATTACAAAAATCATCAATAGAGTGGCCTATAAAGTAACTCCATGATTGTTTGACAAGTATTAATTTATAGAGAGATGTTTGACCCTGATGTGGCGATCAACATTATCATCCTACACAAGGAGCAAACATATAGCTATAGCACAAAGTAGGATCGGCATGGCCTTCGGTGGTGGAATATATAGATATGTAATAAGATATGCGACATCAAATATTAATATTAGACACATTAAGTAACATTTACTCATATAAAAATAACTATTTGATTCATAACGATAATATTTCGTCATTAAAAGTAATTATTTGATAACAATAGAAGAACGAGATCGTTACAAATAAAATCAGAAGTAGATAATGAGGTGCGCTGTTGGTCAAAAAGGATATACTGATCATGATAATCAATATGAATGCATACGACTACATCTTGTAATCATATGTGTTATGCAAAAAGAATTGTTTCGTAGTTAATTAAGTGGGCTAATACAAATATATAACGTATTTGTAATGTATATATTTTTCTATCCATACAAAGCCGAACTTCAATAGTAATGTCATAGTAGGTGTATTCTACATGGTGAAGAAGCGCTTAAGGTCCGATCTTTAAACATCGTGCTGTCGTAAAACAAACTACATAAATGTATCCATCCCAACAATCAAAATCTCATTAAATGACTAATTAAGTGTTTTATCTTAGTGCTCAAGTAATCAGAGGCGACTCTAGAAATAAAAGCACAAAAGAGCTTCGTCTCCTGTTGGTGCGTGATGCCTCTTTGCGTTGCCCAAGTCCGCGTGATCTCCTAAACAAACAACGGTAACTAAAGAAGTGCTATAATATAAAAAAATATTGGTATACAAAGTTATTGTGCGGCATAGAAAGTAATTTTGTGGTATAAAAGTAATTATGTGGTATACATAGTAATTATGTGGATCAAAAGAATCATTTGGTACAGACACAAAGTAACTATGTGGTACACAAAGTAACTATACAGAATAACTATTTAGCATAATAAGTAAATATTAGTATACAAAGTAACTATGTGGTATACAAAGTAACTATGCAATATACGAAATAAGTATTTGATATAGAAAATAACTATTAGTACACAAAGTAAGCATGCAGTATACAAAGTAACCATTTGATATAGAAAGTAATTATTAATATATAAAGTAACTATGTGGTATACAAAGTAACTACGCAATATACAAAGTAACCATTTAGTTCACAAAAAAGTAACAGAGATCGTTAAAAGTAATAATTGATATTTAAAGTAATGAAAATGAAAAATATTTAGATTGTTTATATTCATAGTTCTGTAATTTTCTATTATTTGGTGATGTGTTTATTATATTGTTCAAAGGGTCCATCAACAATACGCGCGGGTAGCTACCCGCTCCCTATTTTGATTATTTTTTTTAGAATTTTTTACTTTTGACATGTAGATGGTTACTTTACCTTATAAATTGTTATTGTTCATGCATTGATAGTTACATTTACAATGGCAGATTCAATATATATATATATATATATATATATATATATATATATATATATATATATATATATGTATATATATATATATGTATGTATAATGTTGTGTATTTTTTCAGATTTACTTTTTTAGTTGTATAGTTTTTTTTTATTAACATAGTTACGTTTTTATTCACAGAGTTACTTTTCTGACCAATAGTTATCATTTTGACTGATGAGTAGTAAAAATCCAGGCTACCCTCCAGGTATTGAATGAACACTTTTTTTCAAAACAATATCCACTGTAACATGTGAATTCATTATTTGATGATGGTGTGTAGTGGTATAAAATATAACAATCTGGCACTAAAAGTAACTAAAAAAAATGAAAAGTAACTATTTTATACAAATTGTAGTTTTCGTAAATCTAAAAGACAATAACTACAATAAACTGCATTGAAAAGTAACTATTTTGTACAAATTATAATTGTTTCGTACAAATTGTAACTATTGCTCCCAAACCTCTTTCAACATCAAGATCAAACACCAAAAAGGCCAATCTGATCTTAATCCAGAAATCACTTAAAAATCACACTAAGCCCAACGATTTGGTGGTAATCTACTGATGTATATAGCATATCACTGTATGCAAACAGCTCTTCACTACACATAATGGGAGAACAACCGGAGATGAGGAGAGAAGAGAGAATAGAACCATTCTAAACAAGAATGAACTACCGCAAAGGTGTCATGGAATGCACTCTACACGAATGCCATCACTTCCTTCCTGCTTGTACTACTAGTGGGACCGTTATTATCACCTCAATTTACCTTGCCAGAGGAAATAAAAGTCACCAAGGTAACATCTTATATAGCGGTATCCTCTGCACAGATTGCACTGCTCTATCCTATGCACAAATATGGTGTGGGGGACGGTTCTCTACTTCACCAGTGATCTATCCTCTGCACATGTTACACTGTTGGGGAAAAAGAGAGTCGTTTAGTTGAAACCAAGCAAGGAATTGTTATGCTTCTTTGTTGTATTTCAAATCAAAAGGCAAAAAGGTTTAGTCTCATATTGCTTGTGTTGGAGACTTCCATCCTCTTTGTATATGGATTCTTATCCATAGTACAATTGAGGAATGAAAGGGGACAAGCCCTACGCATGCACATTGTGGGCCTTGCCAACGGGGTTTGGGCCGGCCCGATCCGAAAATCCTTTAATCGGATGTGTCGGTGCATGTCGCATCCCGCACGCAAGGGGGTGTAAATTCAGCCTCCTGGAGCCCCTTGCGTGGGCGCTGAACCATTTTTAACCTGGGCCGCAATGCACCTGTTCGTTTGGCAGTTCCAAACCGCACCATATTTTTACAACCGAACACATCCTTTCACGCTTCCTTTCCTAGTTATTTATGTTCACTTTCCGCTGTCGTTCAGAATAGACGAAAAACTTCTCTCATTTCTTCTTCCTCTCTTCTCCTCTGCCTATAGTCTGTCCACTAGAAGAATGATTGTTTGCCTTTCGTCCGTCGCCGTGACTGCGTGTGCATGCTTCACGTTGACACACGTTGTTGGATCATGGGAGAGTAGCCGCGCAGGAGACTACTGCACAGATGTTCACCGTCAAGTACCGCGGAAATACTCTTAAGGACAGTGCATCTCGCACGCCTCAACGATACTCTGGTATACTCTTATACGTTTACGCCTTTTCATCGCAGTTTGTACCCTTATACGAACAACAATATTAAGAGTATATTCGTTCACTAATGGGTACTAACATAGAATGTTTTGAAACCCCCTTTACGCCTGTGACACTGTCTAACAATAACAACTAAATTGTTACCGTTTCTACTGTTCTGCAAACACTAGTTCTTGTTGTTACGAAAAATTGAACAGTTTAATGGACAACATTACAAGCGTTGGCAAGAAAAAATTGTTATTGTGTTAGAAGTCTCTAATGTGTCGTTTGCTTTAACTGAACCCAAACCTGAAAACAATTATGTTGATTGGGAAAAAGCAAATCGCATTTGTCGACATGTTATTCTAAGTACTTTATCTAATCAACGGTTTGACGCATACTTTCTAATTAAAATTGTATCCGGAATTTGGGAAAGTCCGGACAAGAAATATATTCTAGAAGAGGCTTCTACCCAAAAAATTATTGTTGCAAATTTTTTAAATTTTCATATGACTGAAGATAAAGATATAACAACTGTGATGACCCTGATTTTAGGGTCTTAATACCCAATATGGTGTTCAAGGACTATGAATATTATGTAGATGGTTGAACCCAAATTGAGTGATTAGTTATTCAATTGTTGATTCTTGTCACAATAAAATTCCAATTTATGATCATGACACATAATTTATGTCAATGATGAGGAATATATTTTAGTTAATCAAATTGGGTAATTATGTGCTTATATAACCAATCACGATATACATGAATATGAATAGTTCATTAGGAACTCTAGGTTGTATCATGATCACCGTAAGTGTATTGAAGTTGTTTGGTTACAACTTAAATATAATTGATCATTTTATTTGACCATCTACCCCTATATTGATGTTATTGGAGGAATCAATTAATAGACAAACATTTGATTATGAGCCTCCAAATTTTGGTAGGATATATTTTAGGATATTATAAACATAAGTCTGAAGTGCAAATATTTTCTTCTCAAGCCTATGCAAGTGCAAATATTGATTATTTTTATTAAGGGAGCAAGGTTTCAATTATATTGAAATAAAGTCGAGTGGCCATTGCAACACAACAATGTCACGCTACAATTGTGTTAGTGGGCTGTGTGGAACCTTGCCAGGAGTTGATATACAAAGTCTAAATAATTTTCAGGTCGTTGCTCACCTCCGAAAATGGAGGAACAAATCAGTGTGAAAGTGTAGTTTGGATCAGATGAAAGGGGGATAATCACTGGATATTTCACCCGCAAACTAAGGATCTACACAACAATCGGAACCCATTTCCATTTACTTGAAGCTAGTACTGAGAGACTTTTATATCTTTTTCTCCATCGTCTCTCACAAGTCCATCATCCCAGGCGGCAGGGTCATCATATTCAATGACACCTGTGTTATACCCTTGGTGTCATCACTCCTTCTCTACCTCTGATTCCTTTCTATGAGTCTACCGTGACCTTTCAAGGTCATTAGGAATCCCAGTTCTTCACCAGAGATCTCAAAGCCATGACCAAGAAAATAAGAGCTTCAAGGTACACATCCAAGATTCCCCACGCGATAAGCACTCCTCCTTTAGGAGAGGCAATCATCTTCTGTCTTATCAATGGATCTAGAAGCCTTCTTTTGAGTCGTGAAGATCCCAAATCTTCCATATGTGTTTGTTGTTACCACCTCAACAACATAGCATGTATGCAGCCGACCATGAAGTTGGATCTGTGAGCATCCCCACCTATGCCAAGACTACATACGAATCCAGAGAACGAATTCAGAACCTCCATGACCCCTCGTTAGGGCCCAACCTTCCCACTACTGCTCGCCGCCACCAGGCGGACAAACCAGGCTGAAGGGAACTGCATGGCGACCTCTGGCCACCTCAACTCTAGATGTACCACGGTGCTGGTATTGGCAGCATGATCAGACGACATTGACCTTTAGCTCCATCGGATTTAATGTCGGAGCCCCTTTCGCCACGACGACACATGTAGGAGTCGGGGATGGCTTGTTGTTGGGGCGATCTTGATGGAGGGCTTGCTGTTGGGGCGATCTTGATGGAGGTCGGTGCCACGTTGACAAGCGACGGAGAGAATCGAACCCTCTCTGGCCACTGGAGCCCAAGCCTCTGTGGGGCTGCACTCACACTGGAGAATAGTGCAGGCGGCGCCCAAAAGGAGAACAAAGCCGGCGGCTTCACGCTCCAACTAGGGGAAGCCCAGTCAGGGCAGATTGGGAAGAGTGGAGGTGCCGGACCGATTAGCTAAACTGGGTAAACAGGCCCAGAGCCGCGCCCCCACTGCAATGGCCAATGTGGACCAATCCCAAACCGCCACCTTGGGCGATGGACCCCACAGAGCGAGGAAAATGTCTCAATTTAGGTTCTGATCTTAGAAAATATATTAAAAATAGCTCCCTTGCCCTATAAATGCCAGAAAAATATCCACAGACTTAGAAAAATATCTAATTCCTTATAGCACTCCTGTATCAGACTTTTGAGACACTTATATAGATGATATTTATTTTAGATAAGAATGCTTCATTTAAATGGTATAATTAGAAAACGGTAGAGATTAAATTTGATAAAAGTAAGTTTGAACCGTGATTTTATCTAGAAACTAGGGGTGAGCAAATCTCGGTCCAGACCGCAAAACCGGACCGGACCGCTCAATTCGGTCCGGTTCGGTCCGGTCCATTTCAACTTCGGTCCGGTCCGCGGTCTAATAAATTCGATAAATTCGGTCTTCGGTCCGGTCCGGTCCGGTCTGGTCCAAAACCGGTCCGGTCCAGTCCGGACCGCAGACTAACTTTTATATAAAATCCATATATATTTGAAGGTGTATTCTATAATAACTACAAATAAAGTACATATATAAGTACTACTAGTATAAATGTTTGATACTAAAGTTATATAATTGTTAGAAGTGACTAAGATTATCAACTTTGTATAATTAAATAAGTTGTAAAACATCTAAAAAAGGTTGATTGCGGTCCAAACAGTCCGGTCCAGTCCGGTCCGCGGTCAAAACGGTCCGGTCCCGGTCCGGTCCGACCACCAAACGGTCCGGTCAACGGTCCAAAAATTATTGATTTTCGGTCCTTGGTCCAGTCCGGTCCAGTTTTGGACCGATGCTCACCCCTACTAGAAACTAGATGTGGACTCCTATCTTGATATTATTGAGAAATTTTAGGCCTTTTCTCATTATTGCCTAATTTCATGTTTATAACCTCATATTAATTTTAGAAAATAGATTAAGCATAAGAAAATTATGAGATTTTAACCAGACCCCAATTATGATATGTAGGTCAGTATAAAAATATTAGAGACAAACTTAGGTCAGTTTAAACCTAGGTTTGGCCTAAACCCTAACTTAGACCTAAAATATCAATGACATAATGGACCATGTATTAATGATGATTAAATTGTTATTAACCAGGTGATGACCAGATATCTAGATGAGCAAGAATGATTAGAAATCTCTAAACTCAGGTACGTGGGTTTTTATTTAAGTATATCACTATGGTTTTCTTGCTTGCAATCATGATATGTGTGTATGCTCTCTTCTATTTGCAAATATTGGATGTAGTAGCACTATATAGTACTCGATGTTTTATCACTTGTAAACATAAATGATAAGTAGATGCTTTGTAGTTATTTAAGGTGTTCATTATTCCCCTTACAAGGGAATGGATTAATGTTGACTAGTACACCTCCCTAGAGCACACGGTGTACGGGGAGTTTCCCTAGAGTACTTGGTACACGGGGATGGGCCCAATATTTATGTTTTGGTACTAGTCCACCTTGATGATGCAATTCATCTAGGAAAATGACTTAAATTGGCGTATTTCTCTTAATAAAGAAGTGTTTTCTATGATTTTCTTTCCTTCAGCAAATCTTTTTCAAAATTATGAAAGCCATAAATATATGTATCATTCTGCCCATGTACACAACACCTTGTGTGTTGACTTGTTTTTTCACGTATGTTTTAGGTTCAGAGATAGCATTGGAGAAAAAGTACAAGGTGTGAGCAAGTTGTACAGGTTGTACCTATTGTCTAAGATCCTGTTAGCATACATGTTCATAGACTATAGAATCTTCATTCAATATGTAATTGTAAATCATTGTGTAATAATTCATGTTGTATAAATATACATGTTGAATGTTGAGAAATATTATGGTTGTATGTTCATGTATGCATATTATGCTTCCGCATCACTTTCTGATATGATTGGATGATGTTTTCGGATTCCGACCTCTCATTCCCAATAGGGTATGGAGAAGCCAAAAATTTGGGGATGTCACAGTTGGTATCAGAGCATGAACGATAGCTACACCTAACGATTGCTCACCATGAAACATTACACCTAAATCTCACCTTTCACTTTACACCTTAGAAACTTAGTAAGTTGTTCTACAGGAATAAGGTTTGACTTAGCCTCTAGGTTAGAACCTAGATGTTCGAGAACTAGGTTTAGACAAGTGTCTGAAACCCTTTCCATATAGAGCTCATATGTATGGGGTAGCTACACTAGTCTACACCATGTTCTCACCATTTCACTAGGTGACATGACACTAGACTATCTACTATGTGTGGGACACTCGATTTTGCTGATTTAGTTTTGTTTTCCAAACGGCTCGAGCCTCGACAGTTTTCTATGACATCTTCTTTCTCGGAGGAAAACTATATAATATTTTATTAAATATATGTAAATATATAATGTGTCCCTCACACTGGAGAGTAGTTAGTGTTCATGCAATCTAAGTGAAAGGGAGTGACATCAGTCTAGAAGATAGAATAGATCTAGATTAGTTGTCTAGAGCCTCATAAGGTTATGTGATACATAGATAGACAAAAGAAAGATGAAGGAAAATAAGTATATAGAATCTTACCTAAGTTGATCTATGATGGTATAAGTTTCCTTATTAAGATTTGAGTTGTATATGAGCCGAATCCACTCTTAGAGGATCTATGCTAAGTCGTGATGATGAAAGTACATACTATTTTCTTACTTAAGATGAGCTAAATTAAGATAAAGTTGAATATGCATGAGCCTCAAGATCTTTTACAAAGGAGGACCTCCAGTGTTAGGACAAGATACGTGGTGAACTCTAGAGAGAGTGAGACCCACAAGGAGAGGGTCATGGGACCTACCCTACAATATATGCAAAATATGTGATATATGTGAAATGATGTGTCCTAAGCTGGGTTACTCCTGAGTAGATGAGTTGAGTCCTTTGGCATGATTCAATCCTATGTGTGCGATTTGGGTACTAATAATGATGGGTAGATGACTAATAATGAGAAAGTCAATCCTTTTGATTGATTTAGGTCCTAGTTTGAGTGACTTATGTTTTGTGAATCTCATCATTAGTTGCAAGTGAGGTAATAGATGAACCCTAGTTATGAGAGTATGATGCTTTGTACAAAAGATACTCAACATACATGTTCTCCCTTCTTCTTCTCCTTCTTAATATACGATGATAGAAACCTCACTTGAGCTATATAGATGATTTATATATGAGGAGTCACTCGTATAAGCTGGACCTATTCTATATCCCCTCCCTACATCGTAGATGTAATATCCAAGTTTGAAATCATATTAATCTAGACTTCATATATTCTCTTTCCCTTCGTATCATTAATGAAAGATATAAGTTTCAAATCACGATCTTGAAATAATGATACCTTTCGATCATATATTACATGATCACAAAACTTAGTCCTTAACCTTAATCCTCCTTGATCTATGCTTCTAAGTTTGAGGATAACTCACACAGAATAGGGTGAAACCCTAAAATGCAAAGATGAAGATCAATTCCCTCTAATGATGAAATCATAATGCTATGGTGATAATAAATGACACTAATGATGTTAAGTGCTAACAATGTAGTAAGTTATGATTTGATATCGCCTTACATGAGTTAGTGGGGTGAAAGATAAAACCTTGAATAATCCCACCTTAACTTCATGTGTATGAATAAAATCCTTATTCGTAAGGGATTATGAGGATGTAAATTCAAAATTAAAAGAACTTCATATGATGACTAAGATACTAAGTGATGCTACGATTCTAAAAAAAAGAATGATTTCACCAATATAATGTGGGGTGGTACACCCTTGCATGCTTAAATATCCTAAGATAACAACTTAGGGTATATCCAGAACTATGATGGCTTTGAAGCCTAGAAGTGTTGACTTATATGAGGTTGAACTCCTTGTTTTCACCTTAAATATGAGATTAGTTGAATTTCGAGGACGAAATTCCATATAAGGTAGGGTGAATGTGATGACCCTGATTTTAGGGTCTTAATACCCAATATGGTGTTCAAGGACTATGAATATTGTGTAGATGGTTGAACCCAAATTGAGTGATTAGTTATTCAATTGTTGATTCTTGTCACAATAAAATTCCAATTTATGATCATGACACATAATTTATGTCAATGATGAGGAATATATTTTAGTTAATCAAATTGGGTAATTATGTGCTTATATAACCAATCATGATATACATGAATATGAATAGTTCATTAGGAACTCTAGGTTGTATCATGATCATCGCAAGTGTATTGAAGTTGTTTGGTTACAACTTAAATATAATTGATCATTTTATTTGACCATCTACCCCTATATTGATGTTATTGGAGGAATCAATTAATAGACAAACATTTGATTATGAGCCTCCAAATTTTGGTAGGATATATTTTAGGATATTATAAACATAAGTCTGAAGTGCAAATATTTTTCTTCTCAAGCCTATGCAAGTGCAAATATTGATTATTTTGATTAAGGGAGTAAGGTTTCAATTATATTGAAATAAAGTCGAGTGGCCATTGCAACACAACAATGTCACGCTACAATTGTGTTAGTGGGCTATGTGGAACCTTGCCAGGAGCTGATATACACAGTCTGAATAACTTTCAGGTCGTTGCTCACCTCCGAAAATGGAAGAACAAATCAGTGTGAAAGTGTAGTTTGGATCAGATGAAAGGGGGATAATCTCTGGATATTTCACCCGCAAACTAAGGATCTACACAACAATTGGAACCCATTTCCATTTACTTGAATCTAGTACTGAGAGACTTTTATCTCTTTTTCTCCATCGTCTCTCACAAGTCCATCATCCTAGGCGGCAGGGTCATCATATTCAATGACACATGTGTTATACCCTTGGTGTCATCACTCCTTCTCTACCTCTGATTCCTTTCTATGAGTCTACCGTGACCTTTCAAGGTCATTAGGAATCCCAGTTCTTCACCATAGATCTCGAAGCCATGACCAAGAGAATAAGAGATTCAAGGTACACATCCAAGATTCCTCACATGATAAGCACTCCTCCTTTAGGAGAGGCAATCATCTTCTGTTTTATCAATGGATCTAGAAGCCTTCTTTTGAGTCGTGAAGATCCCAAATCTTCCATCTGTGTTCGTTGTTACCACCTCAACAATATAGTCTGTATGCAGCCGACCATGAAGCTGGATCTGAGAGCATCCCCGCCTATGCCAAGACTGCATACGAGTCCAGAGAACGAATTCAGAACCTCCATGACCCCTCGTTGGGCCCCAACCTTCCCACTACTGCTCGCCGCCACCAGGCGGACGAACCAGGCTGAAGGGAACTACACGGTGACCTCTGGCCACCTCAACTCTAGATGCACCACGGTGCTGGTATTGGCAGCATGATCAGACGACATTGACCTTTAGCTCCATCGGATTTAATGTCGGAGCCCCTTTCGCCACGGTGATACATGTAGGAGTCAGGGATGGCTTGCTGTTGGGGCGATCTTGATGGAGGTCGGCGCCACCTTGACAAGCGATGGAGAGAATCGAACCCTCTCTAGCCACCGGAGGCCAAGCCTCTGTGGGGCTGCAGTCACACCGGAGAACAGCGCAGGTGACGTCTAAAAGGAGAACAGAGCCGGCGGCTTCACGCTCCAACTAGGGGAAGCCCAGTCAGGGCAGATCAGGAAGAGAGGAGGTGCCAGAGCGGTTAGCTAAACTGGGTAAACAGGCCCAGAGCCGCGTCCCCACTGCAATGGCCAATGTGGACCAATCCCAGACCGCCACCCTGGGCGATGGACCCCACAGAACGAGGTAAATGTCTCAATTTAGGCTCTGATCTTAGAAAATATATTAAAAATATCTCCCTTGCCCTATAAATGCCAGAAAAATATCCACAGACTCAGAAAAATATCTAATTCCTTATAGCACTCCTGTATCAGACTTTTGAGACACTTATATAGATGATATTTATTTTAGATAAGAATTCTTCATTTAAATGGTATAATTAGAAAACGGTTGAGATTAAATCTGATAAAAGTAAGTTTGAACCATGATATTATATAGAAACTAGATTCGGACTCCTATCTTGATATTATTGAGAAATTTTAGGCCTTTTCTCATTATTTCCTAATTTCATGTTTATAACCTCATATTAATTTTAGAAAATAGATTAACCATAAGAAAATTATGAGATTTCAACCAGACCCCAATTATGATATGTAGGTCAGTATAAAAATATTAGAGACAAACTTAGGTCAGTTTAAACCTAGGTTTGGCCTAAACCCTAACTTAGACCTATACTATCAATGACATAATTGACCATGTATTAAGGATGATTAAATTGTTATTAACCAGGTGATGACCAGATATCTAGATGAGCAAGAATGATTAGAAATCTCTGAACTCAGGTAGGTGGGTTTTTATTTAAGTATATGACTATGGTTTTCTTGCTTGCAATCATGATATGTATGTATGCTCTCTTCTATTTGCAAATATTGGATGTAGTAGCACTATATAGTACTCGATGTTTTATCACTTGTAAACATAAATGATAAGTACATGCTTTGTAGTTATTTAAGGTGTTCATTATTCCCCTTATAAGGGAATGTATAAATGTTGGCTAGTACACCTCCCTAGAGCACACGGTGTACAGGAAGTTTCCCTAGAGTACTTGGTACACGGGGATGGGCCCAATATTTATGTTTTTGTACTAGTTCACCTTGATAATGCAATTCATCTAGGAAAATGACTTAAATTGGCGTATTTCGCTTAATAAAGAAGTGTTTTCTATGATTTTCTTTCCTTCAGCAAATCTTTTTCAAAATTATGAAAGCCATAAATATATGTATCATTTTGCCCATGTACACAACACCTTGTGTGTTGATTTGTTGTTTCACGTATGTTTTAGGTTCAGAGATAGCATGGGAGAAAAAGTACAAGGTGTGAGCAAGTTGTACAGGTTGTACCTATTGTCTAAGATCCTGTTAGCATACATGTTCATAGACTGTAGAATCTTCATTCAATATGTAATTGTAAATCATTGTGTAATAATTCATGTTGTATAAATATACATGTTGAATGTTGAGAAATTTTATGGTTGTATGTTCATGTATGCGTATTATGCTTCTGCATCGCTTTCTGATATGATTGGATGATGTTTTCGGATTCCGACCTCTCATTCCCAATAGGGTATGGAGAAGCCAAAAATCTGGGGATGTCACAGTTGGTATCAGAGCATGAACGATAGCTACACCTAACGATTGCTCACCATGAAACATTAAACCTAAATCTCACCTTTCACTTTACACCTTAGAAGCTTAGTAAGTTGTTCTATAGGAATAAGGTTTGACTTAGCCTCTAAGTTAGAACCTAGATGTTCAAGAACTAGGTTTAGACAAGTGTCTGAAACCCTTTCCATATAGAGCTCATATGTATGGCGTAACTACACTAGTCTACACCATGTTCTCACCATTTCACTAGGTGACATGACGCTAGACTATCTACTGTGTGTGGGACACTCGATTTTGCTGATTTGGTTTTGTTTTCCAAACGGATCGAGCCTCAACAGTTTTCTCTGACATCTTCTTTCTCGGAGGAAAACTATATAATATTTTATTAAATATATGTAAATATAAAATGTGTCCCTCACACTGGAGAGTAGTTAGTGTTCATGCAATCTAAGTGAAAGGGAGTGACATCAGTCTAGAAGAGAGAATAGATCTAGATTAGTTGTCTAGAGCCTCATAAGGTTATGTGATAGATAGATAGACAAAAGAAAGATGAAGGAAAATAAGTATATAGAATCTTACCTAAGTTGATCTATGATGGTATAAGTTTCCTTATTAAGATTTGAGTTGTATATGAGCTGAATCCACTCTTAGAGGATCTATGCTAAGTCGTGATGATGAAAGTACATACTCTTTTCTTACTTAAGATGAGCTAAATTAAGATAAAGTTGAATATGCATGAGCCTCAAGCTCTTTTACAAAGGAGGACCTCCAGTGTTAGGACAAGATATGTGGTGAACTCCAGAGAGAGTGAGACCCACAAGGAGAGGGTCATGGGACCTGCCCTACAATATATGCAAAATATGTGATATATGTGAAATGATGTGTCCTAAGCTGGGTTACTCCTGAGTAGATGAGTTGAGTCTTTTGGCATGATTCAATCTTATGTGTGCGAGTTGGGTACCAATAATGATGGGTAGATGACTAATAATGAGAAAGTCAATCCTTTTGATTGATCTAGGTCCTAGTTTGAGTGACTTGTGTTTTTTGAATCACATCATTAGTTGCAAGTGAGGTAATAGATGAACCCTAGTTATGAGAGTATGATGCTCTGTGCAAAAGATACTCAAGATACATGTTCTCCCTTCTTCTTCTCCTTCTTAATATACGATGATAGAAACCTCACTTGAGCTATATAGATGATTTATATATGAGGAGAGTCACTCGTATAAGCTGGACCTATTCTATATCCCCTCCTTACATCGTAGATGTAATATCCAAGTTTGAAATCATATTAATCTAGACTTCATATATTCTCTTTCCCTTTGTATCATTAATGAAAGATATAAGTTTCAAATCACGATCTTGGAATAATGATACCTTTCGATCATATATTACATGATCAAAAAATGTAGTCATGAACCTTAATCCTCCTTGATCTATGCTTCTAAGTTTGAGGATAACTCACACAGAATAGGGTGAAACCCTAAAATGCAAAGATGAAGATCAATTCCCTATAATGATGAAATCATAATTCTATGGTGATAATAAATGACACTAATGATGTTAAGTGCTAACATTGTAGTAAATTATGATTTGATATCGCCTTACATGAGTTAGTGGGGTGAAAGATAAAACCTTGAATAATCCCACCTTAACTTCATGTTTATGAATAAAATCCTTATTCGTAAGGGATTATGAGGATGTAAATTCAAAAATATAAGAACTTCATATGATGACTAAGATACTAAGTGATGCTACGATTCTAAAAAAAAGAATGCTTTCACCAATATAAGGTGGGGTGGTACACCCTTGCATGCTTAAATATCCTAAGATAACAACTTAGGGTATATCCGGAACTATGATGGTTTTGAAGCCTAGAAATGTTGACTTATATGAGGTTGAACTCCTTGTTTTCACCTTAAATATGAGATTAGTTGAATTTCGAGGACGAAATTTCATATAAGGTAGGGTGAATGTGATGACCCTGATTTTAGGGTCTTAATACCCAATATGGTGTTCAAGGACTATGAATATTGTGTAGATGGTTGAACCCAAATTGAGTGATTAGTTATTCAATTGTTGATTCTTGTCACAATAAAATTCCAATTTATGATCATGACACATAATTTATGTCAATGATGAGGAATATATTTTAGTTAATCAAATTGGGTAATTGTGTGCTTATATAACCAATCACGATATACATGAATATGAATAGTTCATTAGGAACTCTAGGTTGTATCATGATCACCGTAAGTGTATTGAAGTTGTTTGGTTACAACTTAAATATAATTGATCATTTTATTTGACCATCTACCCCTATTAATTGATGTTGGTACTGAGAGACTTTTATCTCTTTTTCTCCATCGTCTCTCACAAGTCCATCATCCCAGGCGGCAGGGTCATCATATTCAATGACACCTGTGTTATACCCTTGGTGTCATCACTCCTTCTCTACCTCTGATTCCTTTCTATGAGTCTACTGTGACCTTTCATGGTCATTAGGAATCCCAGTTCTTCACCAGAGATCTCGAAGCCATGACCAAGAGAATAAGAGCTTCAAGGTACACATCCAAGATTCCTCACGTGATAAGCACTTGATAACCTCCCGTTTTGTGACATTATCTTATTAGTTATCCTTAATTTTCCTTACTCTTTCTTAGATAAATTAGATAGAATTATTAACTTTTTACTTTATTGAGGATTTACCAATAAACTAACTTTCTTCTTTATCATTACAGGAAACACAAAAAATTACAAAGACTCCACATATTCTCAAGACCGTATGAAGACCACACGGTCCCAAGACCGTGTGAAGGTCACTCGGTCCCAAGACCGTATGAAGACCACTCGGTCCCAAGACCGTATGAAGACCACACGGTCCCAAGACCGTGTGAAGGCCACTCGGTCTCAAGACCGTATGAAGACCACACGGTCCCAAGACCGTGTGAAGGTCACTCGGTCCCAAGAACGTGTGAAGGTCACACGGTCCCGAGACCGTATGAAGGCCACACGGTCCCAAGACCGTATGAAGGCCACACGGTCCCGAGACCGTATGAAGGCCACACGGTCCCAAGACCGTGTGAGGGCCACATGGTCTCAAGACCGTTTGGGCTCAACTTGAGCCTATAAATAAGACCCCAAGGGTCACTTCAAAAGGGAGATCTCTCAGACGCCCAAAGGCTGCCCCTCCAGTTCCAGAGCAATTCTATCCTTCGTCCATTGCCCCAAGGCTGTCAGTTTGAGATCCACGTTTCATCATCAAGCTACCTTCTCTCTCTCTCAATAGCAAAGAAGGTGGGAAGAGAAGATCCTTCATCAAGGCAACCACGAAGTGCGAAGATCGTTGCTCTCTTCACCAAGGGTTCAACCTTCCCTCCTCCGTGGAGATGACGTTCTTCCTTTCTCTTCTCACCTCCTCCTTTGCTCTTGAGATGAGCGAGTAGTCCTTTTCACTAGGGTGCGGGGAGTAGCCCCGCTACCCATGTTTTCATTTCATGCAATGTAATTCAATCGTTTGCAATAGAGATACTCTCCTTTTTGGCTCAACATCAATCGTTTAATGAATGCTTGTTGCTTGATCACCAACTTGTGTTACTTATTATCTTTTGGTATGAATTGTCTACGTTTATACCCTTAGATCTGAATATCGATTGAATGTTGGTTCTTGATATATGTAGTCACCATATGTCTGTCTCGGTATCTAGGAGTGCTTTCACGAGTGGAGTAAACTCACTCCCATCGTTGCACTTTCATACTATGAAATGGAATCAGTTGACGTATGGAAGTGCAACTTTGGTAAGGTCGAGGAACACACTTCATGAAGGAGTAATGCAAAGTAAGTGACCATTCGTTAGGGGATGGCTGGCATTGCAATACTCCACACTCCTCGTAGTTAGTTTTCCGAAAGGAAGCTAAATCTACAAAGATACTAGCTGATTAGTTTCTCTTTGCAAACTTTTTATTATGTTGCATGTTTATGATCCATGTGTAGTGGTGTGAAACCCAGCAACATCCTAGTGGTTTTTAATCATTGTTTACAACCTTAATTTCTACCTTCTTGCTTTACTTTCCTTGTACTTAGCTTAAAACCAAATCAAACTTTCGATCTAAATATCAACTGTTAAGTAGTTAAGTACGACTAAAACGTTTTCCATCTTGATTACATCAAGACCGTTGTCCCGAGGATTCGACCCTTAACTATACTACGATAAGACTTCCGCGTGTCTTAGCATACGTGGGTGGAGATCTTACCATAGTACTAGCAAGGCTAAACTTAGGGATTCATCATCTCTAGGATTTTTAGTGGCGTTGCAAAACTCCATCAAAAATTGGCGCAGTTGCCGGGGACAACGGAACGTTTTAGTTTTCACTTAACAACTTCTTGGTTGGCTAGGATTTTACACTTTTCTTTGATATCTACTCTAAATCTTCCTGACTTCTTGTTTCCGTTCATTATCTTAACATGTGATTTTCTTTCTATTCAGGTAGAAAACGTGTATGCAAACCCCGCATAGCATCGGATTCTCCCCTGAACCAGAGTACGACTCTGAGGTAGAAAGAAGTTTCCACCGAAGGATTAGACTTAACCGCCAAAGAGCTAGACAGATGGCTGAAGAGCAACGCCTTGTTGCAGAAAGAGTTTACGCCGCCATAGCAGCACAACGAGCACAACTTATTGCAGACACTCGTGCTCAAGTACAAGCTGAGATTTGAGCTGAGGAACAAGCCCGCATCCAAGCCGAGAATGCTGCTGCTCAACTTGCGCTAAGAAACAAGCAACTTCGGGACTACGCAGTCCCGAAGAATTATGAAGATGATCACCCAGTCCGACCACTGATTATTAACATACCAAACTTTGAAATCCGCACGCAATGGATCCAGATCATGCAAGGCATCTCTTTCTCTGGAGCACCCGGAGATGATTGCATGGATCACCTTAAGAGATTCAAGTCACTCTGCCGACTTGTACCTCAAGCAAGAATCGCCCTGGAAGCAATAATGTTACACCTTTTCCACTTAACCTTATCTAGAAGAGCGCTAAGCTGGTACAATGCTCTAGATAGACACCCCATCATCACTACTTGGACTCCTTTAGAAGAAAAGCTTCTTGAGAAATTCTTTCCACCTTCACTAACCTATGAGATTAGGGGACAGATTAATCACTTTGCCCAACTACCTGGAGAAACACTTGCGGAAGCTTGGGAGAGATTCAAGGAACTCCTGAGAAAGTTTCCTCACCATGGCATATCTCAAAATCAACTAATAGAAACATTCTACAGAGGAGTAAGTGATGATATCAAGCAATTTCTAGATTCCTCATTTGGAGGAAATTTTATGAGAAAGAACTATGAAGATGCTTGGAATATAGTTACGCTAGGGGCCGAGAACCAATCCAATTGGGGAAGGTCGTCTAACCAACCCAAGGGAGTTCTTAAAGTCTACAAAGCTGAAGAATCTATGGAACTCAAGGCCATTGCAGAGGCCCTGAAGACTATTGCGAGCAAGCAATAAGCCCTCGAAACTTCTTTCGGGGAATATGACAAGAAGAAAAGCTCTCAAGTTCAACAAGTAAAAGCAGCAGCTGGAGCTTGTGAAGCCTGTCATGCATCTGATCATCCCACATTATCATGTGGTCTGTTGTACAATGTCATGATGGATTTACAACCACCTGTGCCGCAATATGAGCCCATTATTGAGAATCCCGAGGACCAAATGCCAGAGCAAGTCAACTCCATCCATTCAATACCTGGCCAGGTGTATTACAATCCAGATAAACCAAGAAATCATCCCGGTTTTCAATACGGGAATCCTACAGGGACCGCCAACCCACAACAACAGACACAAGGTGGATCTTTCAATAGACAACCACCAGGATTTCAGAATAACTTCAATCAGGGGAATTATAGACATGGTTTCCAAAGATCTAACTATCCTAGGAACCCTTCTTACCAATATACCCATCCAGGGCTGCACCCGCAGCTGCAACAACCTCAGTTGCAGCAGCCACAACAACCTCAGTTGCAGCAGCCACAACAACCACAGTTAACTGCACCTCTACAACAACCACAAGGACAGCAAGTCACTCAATATCAATAGAGGAGTGCTTCTCCCCAATCATCTGATGAAATATCTTTGATTAGACAGATGCTTCAATCTCAAAAGACTATGCTCGCAAATCAGCAAACTCAACAAAAGGCCGTGGAGGCCCAACTAGCACAGATTGCCGCCCAATTGAAACCACAAGCCGACACCTTTGTTGGACAACCAGAGGCAAACCCACGACACAACAAAAACAGACCAGAACAACTGAATGCCGTCACCACACGGTCTGGTCGTGTCCTGCCTGATATCACCAGAATCATCCATGATGATGATGATGTAGCCATTCTTTCCCCAACAGGAAACTCAAGCAAAGAAACAGAAAATTCTACTGAGAAAGAAAAAGAAAAGGAACCAATGCCAGAAGTCCCACCCAGAATTCCTTATCCGGACAGGCTGAAAGCGACCAAAATGGACACTAGGTTCTAGAAATTCAAAGAAGCTATGAAGAAACTGTATATCGATATCCCATTTCTAGATGCCCTTTCTGAAGTGCCCACTTGGGCCAAATACCTGAAAACCCTGTTGTCGAGAAAATATATGACAGAAGAGCATGAAACAGTGAAACTAGCTCAGACCACTTCAGATATTCTGCTTAACAAAATGCCAAAGAAAAAGAAGGACCCAGGTTCCTTCAGTATTCAGTGTTCGATTGGAAATGGCTCTAGCAAAAAGGGATTAGCAGATCTAGGAGCAAGTATATCCATTATGCCCTATTCTATGTGTAAAAGATTAGGCTTTACTGATTTGTTACCTACGACAATGACAATTCAGTTAGCCGACTCTACCATAACCGCTCCTCTTGGAATTATGGAGGATATTCCTGTCAGAATAGGAACAAATTCTTACGTCCCGTGCGATTTCGTTATTATGGACATACAAGAAGATCTACGATACCCGATAATCTTCGGAAGACCCTTCCTAGCTACCGCCTGAGCACTCATCGATGTAGAAGCAGGAACGATTATACTAAGACTTGGGAAGGAAGCTTTCCAATTCAGAGTCCTTAACAGCATGAAAGGACCAAGCATTCAAGAGGAAGTTTTTCTCCTAGATGCCATATATCAAATGTCCCAGTTAGAAATGTCTGAACCCTCCGATGAGCTGGAAAGTGCCTTGACAAACCCAGAAGTAGAATTTTCGACAAACGAGCTAGTGCAACAATGCCTTCAATATTTAGAAAAAGCTGAAGAAGCCCCAACAGCCACCTTTGAAGAACTCAAGGTTGTCACCGTTATAGAAGCGACCGAGCCACCTAAGGCCCCTGAATTGAAGGCCTTACCCGAAGGACTCAAACATGTCTTCCTTGACAGTGAGAAACTTTGTCCAGTGATTATCAGCTCTACTCTGGAAGAAGACCAAGAAAACAGACTTCTTGATGAGCTAAAGAGACACAAGAAAGCCATCGGATATAAAATGACTGACTTAACTGGTATAAACCCAGCTTTATGCATGCACAGATTGCCTATGGTGGAAGAATTCAAACCATCGAGGGAACATCAAAGAAAGTTGAACCCTAATCTCAAGGAGGTAGTTCGCATCGAGGTTCTCAAACTTCTGAAGGCAGGTATCATCTACCCAATCTCGGATTCTCAATGGGTAAGCCCCGTGCAGGTGGTCCCTAAAAAAGGGGGTACCACTGTTGTTCTTAATGATAAGAATGAACTGGTACCTACTAGAACAGTAACTGGATGGAGAATGTGCATAGATTACAGAAAACTTAATAAAGCAACAAGGAAAGATCATTTCCCCTTACCCTTCTTAGATGAGGTTCTCGAGCGCTTGGCTCATCAGAAGTTCTTCTGTTACCTAGATGGTTATTTCGGGTTCTACCAAATCCCTATACACCCGGAAGATCAAGAGAAAACTACTTTTATCTGTCCTTTTGGGACATATGCTTTCAAAAGAATGCCATTTGGGCTTTGTAGCGCACCAGCCACTTTCCAAAGATGCATGTCTGCTATCTTTGCAGGATTAACAGAATCTATAATGGAGGTATTCATGGACGATTTCTCTGTTTATGGAGACTCTTTCGACAACTGTCTACTCAACCTGGTTCAAGTTTTACAAAGATGCGAGGAAACAAACCTCATCTTAAATTGGGAAAAATGCCATTTTATGGTAACGGAAGGTATCGTTCTCGGACACAGAGTGAGCGACAGAGGGATCGAGGTGGATCAAGCAAAAGTTGGTGTTATCTCGAAATTGTTGCCACCAAAAGACGTAAAAGGGGTACGTGCTTTCTTAGGTCATGTTGGGTTTTACAGAAGATTTATTAAAGACTTCTCTAAAATAGCAAAATCCATGACACAAATGCTGACCAAGGGCACGGAGTTTAACTTTAACCAAGAATGTTTGCAAAGTTTCACAACTCTGAAAAATGCCTTGATTTCCGCACCCATACTAAGAGCTCCAGATTGGTCACAACCTTTTGAAATCATGTGTGACGCGAGCGATTATGCCATAGGGGCCGTATTAGGGCAAAGAATCGACAAGAAACCCTATGTTATATACTACGCATCCAAAATGCTTGATGAAGCACAGAAAAATTACACCACAACAGAAAAAGAATTCTTAGCTGTCATCTACACGTTCGAGAAATTCCACTCATACCTGATTGGAGCTAAGGTCATTGTCTACACTGACCACTCCGCTATACGGTATCTAATTCAAAAACAAGATGCAAAACCTAGACTTATTCGCTGGGTATTGATGCTTCAAGAATTCGATTTGGAAATCAAAGACAAAAGCGGAGTGGAAAACGTCGTCGCTGATCATCTCAGCCGTATTGAAGTCGAGGATGAAGACAAAGTACCTATCCGAGACTCCCTCCTGGATGACCAACTAATGAAAGTCGATAATGGATTCCCCTGGTATGCCGACATTGTTAATTATTTGGCAACAGGAATCATTCATCCGTCTGCCTCCTATCATGACAAAAAGAAGTTCATTCATGACACTAAGAAGTATTTCTGGGATGAACCCTATCTATTCCTCTTATGCACAGATGGACTTTTTCGTCGATGCATTCCAGAGACGGAAATCACCTCGGTTCTTGAGCACTGTCACTCAGGCCCCATTGGGGGCCACATGAGTTCTAAGAAGACAGCCCTCAAAGTCCTACAATCTGGTTTTTACTGGCCGACCATCGCAAAAGATGCACATGAATATGTGCGATCATGCGACAAGTGCCAACTATCTGGTGGAATAACCAAAAGAAATGAAATTCCATTGAATTTATGGCAAGAAATCGAACTCTTCGATGTATGGGGAATAGATTACATGGGTCCTTTCCCCCCATCTTATGGATTCATGTACATCTTGGTTGCTGTGGATTACGTTTCGAAATGGGTAGAAGCTCTACCAACCATTTCTTGTGATTCAAAACCAGTAATCAAGATGTTTAAAGAGATAATATTCCCCAGATTTGGCGTTCCAAGAACAATAATATCTGACGGTGGATCACATTTCTTGGAACGAAGCTTTGAAGCCTTATTAAGAAAATACGGAGTCAACCATAAAGTTTCTACACCATATCATCCACAGACATGTGGACAGGTTTGAAGTCTCCAATAGGCAAATTAAAGCTATCCTAGAAAAAACTGTCAATCGGCACCGCACCGATTGGTCCACCAAACTTTCTGACGCTCTATGGGCCTACCGCACAGCTTTCAAAACACCAATCGGAACAACACCATTTCGATTAGTGTATGGGAAGTCTTGCCATTTGCCAGTTGAATTAGAGCATAAGGCCTGGTGGGCCATTAAGCAATTAAACTTCGATCTCAAAGGCGCTGGTGAATTCAGACAACTTCAACTCCAAGAACTAGAAGAATTACGAATGTGCAAGAATCTACAAAGAACAAACCAAGATGTGGCACGATGGCCACATAAAAGAAAGGATATAATCGTCGGAGACAAAGTCCTCCTATTCAATTCCAGACTAAAAATGTTTCTCGGAAAACTACGTACAAAATGGTCGGGGCCTTTCACAATCAAACATATATACCCGACAGGAGCTGTCATTATTCTCGATGATAATGGAGGAGAAAGAACCGTTAATGGTCACAGATTAAAGAAATACCACACTCCGGCAGACAAATTATCAAGACAAACTATAGGGATTCATGATCCTATAACAACAGCATAGTTGGAGCAAAATTTTGTCGAGCCAGCGACGTTAAACCAAAGCGCTTCTTGGGAGGCAACCCAAGACCTGAGTACCACCTTTTCTAAGTCCTAGCCTTTTATTTTGTTTTAACCCTCTTTTGTTTTCTTTAAGTTCTTTCATCATTAATCTAAAAATACATAAAAATCCACATAATTTTGGGGCCAAACGGTCTCAAGACCGTTTGCGACCAAACGGTCTCAAGACCGTTTGCGACCAAATGGTCTCAAGACCGTTTGGTAAGGGGCGCCCCCCTACAACCTATAAATATATCCCCCCTCGCCTACGTTCTCTCTTCTAGAAGCCTGAATTCTCGAACTTCCCTGTTTCATTCCAGAACTTTGTCTTTACGCTCGTCTCCGTCTCTGACGCCGCCATCGTCTCTACCGCCGTTTCATCACTTCGCCTTCGACTCAGCTTCTCCGCTGTCGTCTCCGGCTCCGTCGTCGCCCCCGCGCATTCCCGCACTCCTGCTCTGCCGCTCGCCACACCCAGACTTCTCGCCGTCCCCACCGACAGGTAGACCACCCAGCAGTTCACCGATTTACACCACCGCCAGACAGTCACAGGTTTTTGAACTCTGTCTTTACCCATATCGCCGTCGTCGCCATCTCAGTTCCCGGCCGACGAACGGCCGCGCGGTTCGTCTCTCGTGCGGTTCGCCTTCCTTTCGGTCTCCAGACCGTTTGTGACCAAACGGTCTCCAGACCGTTTGAGACCAAACGGTCTCCAGACCGTTTGATTGACCAAACGGTCTCCAGACCGTTTGAGCTATAAAATTAAAAAAAAAAGAGTATACCCAAACCGTTTGGGACCATTCGGTCTCAAGACCGTTTGGGACCAAACGGTCTCAAGACCGTTTGAGACCAAACAGTCTCCAGACCGTTTGGGACCAAACGGTCTCAAGACCGTTTGAGACCAAACGGTCTCAAGACCGTTTGAGACCAAACGGTCTCAAGACTGTTTGAACTCAACCAATCTGCAAAAACTCAAACTCCTATAATATTACTTTGTTATAATTTCTAATTTAAGAATTCTAACTTTTGTTTTCCTATCAATTATTTTAGAATGACATCACCTTCCAAGCAACCTCAAGGAACAGCTGATGCCCCTTTCTGGACAAGGGAACAATTAGAAGTTGAGCGGGCCAAACTACAACAAGTCATAGATAGCTATGAAACAACTGGACAGGTCCCGGCAAAGGTGAACTTGCTAAAAGTCATGCATGAGATCAGACGCATCAACAGATGCTTAGCTGAAGAGCCCTCTGAAGAAGAGGTTGAGGAAATTTCATCCGACGAGGCCTCGGAATATCAGCCTTCCCCCGAGGAAGAATCACCCACTGCAAAATCTAAGGGGAAGAGAATGGCCCAAGTAACCACAGCTGAACCAGCACCCAAGAAAAGGGCCAGGAAGCAAGTACACCCTACCTCTGCAAGGGAACAAACCCTGGCAGGGTACATCCCACCATCCACCACCACCACTACCACCCCTGCCACAATAACCGTTCCTATTTTCCCCCACATCACCACCACCGCACCACCACCTGAAAATCTTCATCTCCATAACATCCCTTCCATCAGCCAAACTCTTAAACCAACAAAGTATGTTTGCCCAAGCATACTTATGAAGATGGGGATCTATAATAGAATCCTCACTCTTCTTGACAATTCCAACCTCTCCCGGCTATGTTTTGTATCTGAAATTCCCTACATTGAGCCAACCACAGAATTCTTCACCTATTTCCACAAAGAATCAGTGGATATCATGGATAGAGCAAGGGACGGTGGTGACCGTAAAATAACCACCAAAATCTTTAACAACGAAGTGGTCATCACTGAAAATCTTCTGAATGAAATTTTCATCGATAATCAAGACCAGATGAAGAAAGCTAAGGTCGCTAGTACAGAACACCCCAAGTTCAACAAACATACCTTCTGGAAATCGCTAACGGGGTTACCAACTTTTGATGCAAAGACAAGCAAGGCCTCTAACATTCATTCTGGCCTAGTGCGCACTCTTCACAAAATCATCATTGGCGCACTATTCCCCAGATCAGAAGGAGGAGCTGTACTCATATCTGATCTCTATGTTCTCTGGTCTGTCCTAAATGGAATGCCAGTTAACATTGGACGACTTATGATCCTCAAGCTATCAGCCTTCACCTTCGGAAAAGAAATTTGCACGGGTGGTCATATCACATCTATCATCAAATATCTTAAGATGGATAGACTTCTACCCAAATGCAACCCAATAAAGGGCGACATCCTTACCAACGAACAGACATTAAAGAACTCCTATATCTTAAAAGAAAAGGATGCAAAGCTGCACTACGTGTTCTGCCCCACAACAAAATCCGCCAGAACCCTGCTTCCACTTCCAGAACTTGCTGACTATGACAAGGACAAGCTCCTATTCACAGACGACGAGATCGCCAAAATCATAGCCTCAGTCAAAGCCAAAGAGAAGAAAGCAACGGCAGGGCAGGCAGAACTCAGCATAAATGCCCCGGCAGCCAAAACAACAAAACTTCTAGTCAAACGACCTTCCAGAAGACTTGTAAAGGCACAGGATCTGTCGGGGACACCAACATCAAAACCTCACCCCGAACCTGAGCCCCCCTTTCCAGAGGAGCATATTACAACCTCATCACTAGACTCTTGTATAATGAGTCTAAATGTTGAGCTCACTACCACCTCTCCACCTTCCACCACCCCAATATCTACTACCCCACCACCATCAACCACCATTCAATCATCCTCCACACCACTTTTTACCACACCACCCTTCTCCACAACCATACCACTACCCCCACCCTTCTTCACTTCGGGCACCCCATTCTCCACTACAATGCCCGAATTCACCTCCTTCACATCCACCAACTTTCCATCAACATTCCCGGATCCATTTCTCTCTCCGGGTATGACACCACCTTTTCCACCCACCACCACCCCGATATCGCTGGTGACCCCATCCACAGTCACCACGCAATTTGCGGGTCCATCAACAGTGTCTTTTCCGCACGAAACTACCATTCCACCCCGACCCCAGCCACCTCACTCTTCATTTACTGGGGTCCCTTTTTCTAACGTCGGTGCGGAATTCAGACGTCAATTCGACACCATCTGAAACCTCCTCACCGACCCCTCTAACATTTTGAATTCTATTTTTTCTTGTGTGCAGGGTCTAACACAACAGGTCACCCAGATTGACGAGCAGAACCGCGCCATGCCAAGCATCCTCCAAGGAATCCAACAACGACAAGATTCAGTGGCCAAGCAAGTCGACCACATCGACGACCGCTGTAAAAACTTGCCCGAGTGGATCCATGGAGTACAACGCCAGCATGAAGCGTTGGCAATGCAGGTCGATAGGATCTCTACGCAGACTCAACCTCTGCCAGAGACCCTCCGCGAGCTCAAGCAGCAACAGCAAGCTTTCAGCACGCGCCTGGACGACATCAACACCACCCTCACGCAACTACATAATCGCCAGGAGGAGTCATCAAACAATGAGCTTATTCAGCTAAGAGCTCAAGTAACCGACCTCACAGCACGACTCCTCTCAGCCGAAGAGCGCCACTCCGATTTAAAAGAAACCCACGAAGCACTACTCAAAACACACGAGAACGTGCAAGTGGCATACGACGAGCTCCAATCCATCCATCATCTGTGCAAGAAGAAAGCACATAAGAAAACAACTGATAAATCAGCAGCAGATGACGATGATGATGATGACGAGGAAGATTCTGATTCCTCCGCTGACTCAAACCACAGTACCCCCTCCGCTGATGACTCCGATAAGCCAGATGATGCTGGAGCAGGCCCCAGCCAAGGAACAGGACCAAAACAACAGAAAGATCACCAAGCTGGTGATAAAGATCCCAAATCCCCTGCTCACACGGAGAACGTCAGCATACATTTCGGGGATCAATTTCTCAACTTTTCCACGGGATCTTTGGGGGAGGCTGCGAAAGAAGTGGCTTTTGCTGAATTCGAAAAATGTATCCTGGGAACCAGCAGCAGTATACCAGCCACAGCAGCTCAACAACTCTCTGCACATGAACCTTTAGTGCTTGAATAGGAAGAATCAGACAGAGTATGCCTAGACACTGATGACGAACTAGATACTCCTTCTGACTCTGACAGAGATGACGATCTGCAGCACTACATGGACGACTTAGAACAGACTTCTTCCCCCACACCGCAAGAACTACCTCCGCCGCCACCTCTACCTAGCAAAATGCACGATTTAGACATGGCGGCCATCTCTACCCTAGACGCACAGGATATCTTCATCCTAAACACTATAGTAGATGATGCCAAAGAAGGGGGGGATGTTATATACCGGAACACGAAGACTAAACGCAACCTAACACGTGAAGATTTCCGCTCCATCCTTCAATCCCAATCACCGGTAAAGATGGCAATGTTCCGTTCTCTCCTTGCCAACTCTATCGAGATCTACAAAAGCTCTAGGCGACAGCAACCGGTTCTCAACGCCTCACCCACACTGGGGTTGTGCTTACTGTACAAAGAACTACAGCACAAATCCATTACGAGGTTGCACAGGGGGATCGCAAGAAAAGCTAGATACATAACCGTGCCTTTCCAAGTTTGTAACCACTGGTTGCTCATGATTGTGGACACTGTCGCCCGCGACGCCAAAGTGTACAATTTCTGTGCCAGTGATTTAAAAGCCGGGATCATCAACTTTGTTGGAATTGAAGCCGGGGAGGCAAGATGCATCCCTTTCTGGCTTCTAAAACTCATATGGGTCGCGTGCCCTTCTCTCCGCCAGGATTGGAGTTCTCCCTGGTTCAGAATAATCAACCCACCAGTCCAAGCCGCCGAAGGCTCCAGGGACAGCGCTTTCTACGTTATAAGGCACATTTTAGCGCTAAACCAGCAAGTCCCATTCACCGAGCTCATTAATGAAGATTTCCACTCTTTTCGAGGACGTTACGCCATGGAGCTTATCTGCGACAGAAGGTTCTTCAACGACCCTGCTATGGCGCCAGACGACGTCCCTCGTTATCTTTTTTCATCCATTCAACGTCCGTAGAGGAGACCTTTCAGACAAACCCTAGCGGAGTTGACAAAAGAAAAACAGCCAACCAAAGTCACCAAGAAAAGTCAATGGAACCCTTACATCTTTGACCTGGCTCCAGATAAAGGTGACGTTGATCCGATATCCGGGGTTACCATCAAAAGATCTTCACCACGTATGGAACCCCAATCTGCCATTGAACCTTCATTTCCCAATTTCGATCTGGAAGCTTGCAAAAGTCTCTCAGACAATGAGCTCCGCCTAATAATGTCACGGCTGTATGCCGAAAAAGACGAGTTGGTATATATTGACGGGGATATATTGGTTATGGCAGATGCCCTCCGTGAAACCATACAGTTCAAAGGTTCCATGTCTGTAAGTGTAATGACTGCTTATCAATACTTACTCGCACGGAATCACCACGCGGTCTATATGGTGTCTGCTTACATGAAGGACGATCTTTTAGGGATGAAGAACTTAGGAACAAAGGAGACACTCATCTCTTATCTCCAACATACAACTCCGAAGTTCATCATGCTACCTTTCCTCCATCAAGAGCACTGGATGTTACTGGCAACCAATCTTCATGAAGGAACAACAATAATCTACAACAGTTCCGACAGCCAGTATGATCCAGACCGGAAAGTATACACTACAACTCCAATGACACCAACGGAGGAGGTGGCGAAGGAGTGTGCTGACAAATTACACGATCTTTTGGGTCAGCACACGCGGGCATATGACAAAGATCACTTCAAACCACCAGCCTTCTGCCACAGGTGCCCCCAGCAAATCAGAGAATCCAACGACTGCGGCTTCCACGTCCTCTTCTGGATGTATACAATTCTGGCCATTCACAAGCCTATAGAGGACATGACAGAAGTGGACTACCACGCACTACGTGGAAAGCTCGCAGCCACCTTACTCAGAACTCATGGGGCAAATAAAGGATTAACTGAAGCCTAATGCCCTTGTCCATGCATCTCTCAACCTATCACTTTGACACTCTGTGGACAGAGTGAGTGATAAGTTAGGGGGGAGTGCACTGGACAAGGGCGAGGTATCATTCTTCTTCAACCCTTCCTTCAACTCATACTTTTTCGCACATCATTTTCAAACTTTCTGTTCATATTTAGACTTTTTCCAGTAATTTCTTCAATAAAATAACTCTTAAGTATAACCTTCATCCTGGAAAGAATCACCCCTAGCTAAGTTAGAGATAAAGTAGTCCTAAAAAAAAATAACAAGATTAGCATACAGGCATGAATGGCATTCACAATTGGTTTTTATGCTTTTGCTTCAATTCTATCTCAGACTCTTCACAGGTCAACTTCAGGGCCAAAGCAAACCGAAAACTCTCAAAGTCAAGAGGGAAATAAGGGGGAAATCCAAAATCAAGAAATCTCGTGAGCGGACCACCAAATAAAAATAAGTGCATGTCAGGAACCCTAAGAATAGTTTTCTTCTTCCAATAAAATAGGCTTGGCCGCCCAATCAAAACCCTAACAAAAACCCACTTCCTAAGCTTGTGAGTTTCGAATAAAAGCCAGAGTGTTGAATAAAAACATGAGAGTTGTGCCACGCATAAGGACCTATATGAAGAGCCAACAAAGATCTCACCCGGCCGGTACATACAGCTGCCCTCATGAAGGCAGATGTGTCGTGCCCGGTAATGAGATCCTAAGGTTTCCTAATATATGAAAAGGCTGATAAAAGAGCTCACCCGACCGGTACATTCAGCTGCCCTCATGAAGGCAGATGTGTCGTGCCCGGTAGTGAGTCTCTAAAAAGCATAGACAAACCCTTCCCCACTTGAAGGGGGAGTTACACAATAAACCTTTTAAGCCAGCCCTCATACCCACTCTAGTTGCCGGTAGGTTTCTCAAAAGAAGTATAAAACTGATTAGAGTCGATGACATGCACGTAATAAGAAAGGTGGTCCCAATGCGAGATTCACGATATGAAAGGAACCTGAAATCCATGCAACTCTTGATACTCGAAAGAGTTAGTGTAAGCAGAAGCCCTAATAAAACCTCGGTAGATCTCTGATCTAGAATTGAAGCAAGAGTATGGAAACCCTAATTAATTAAAATCGCCTCGCCACTGCATGCCTTAGCTCTATCTAACTTGAGGACAAGCTAGACTCTAAGTTAAGGGGTGATAACCTCCCGTTTTGTGACGTTATCTTATTAGTTATCCTTAATTTTCCTTACTCTTTCTTAGATAAATTAGATAGAATTATTAACTTTTTACTTTATTGCGGATTTACCAATAAACTAATTTTTTTCTGTATCATTACAGAAAACACAAAAAATTACAAAGACTCCACACGGTCTCAAGACCGTATGAAGACCACACGGTCCCAAGACCGTGTGAAGGTCACTCGGTCCCAAGACCGTATGAAGACCACACGGTCCCAAGACCGTGTGAAGGCCACTCGGTCTCAAGACCGTATGAAGACCACACGGTCCCAAGACCGTATGAAGACCACACGGTCCCAAGACCGTGTGAAGGTCACTCGGTCCCAAGACCGTGTGAAGGTCACTCGGTCCCGAGACCGTATGAAGGCCGCACGGTCCCAAGACCGTATGAAGGCCACACGGTCCCAAGACCGTGTGAGGGCCACACGGTCTCAAGACCGTTTGGGCTCAACTTGAGCCTATAAATAAGACCCCAAGGGTCACTTCAAAAGGGAGATCTCTCAGACGCCCAAAGGCTGCCCCTCCAGTTCCAGAGCAATTCTATCCTTCGTCCATTGCCCCAAGGCTGTCAGTTTGAGATCCACGTTTCATCATCAAGCTACCTTCTCTCTCTCTCAACAGCAAAGAAGGTGGGAAGAGAAGATCCTTCATTAAGGCAACCACGAAGTGCGAAGATCGTTGCTCTCTTCACCAAGGGTTCAACCTTCCCTCCTCCGTGGAGATGACGTTCTTCCTTTCTCTTCTCGCCTCCTCCTTTGCTCTTGAGATGAGCGAGTAGTCCTTTTCACTAGGGTGCAGGGAGTAGCCCCGCTACCCATGTTTTCATTTCATGCAATGTAATTCAATCGTTTGCAATAGAGATACTTTCCTTTTTGGCTCAACATCAATCGTTTAATGAATGCTTGTTGCTTGATCACCAACTTGTGTTACTTATTATCTTTTGGTATGAATTGTCTACGTTTATACCCTTAGATCTGAATATCAATTGAATGTTGGTTCTTGATATATGTAGTCACCATATGTCTGTCTCGGTATCTAGGAGTGCTTTCACGAGTGGAGTAAACTCACTCCCATCGTTGCACTTTCATACTATGAAATGGAATCAGTTGACGTATGGAAGTGCAACTTTGGTAAGGTCGAGGAACACACTTCATGAAGGAGTAATGCAAAGTAAGTGACCATTCGTTAGGGGATGGCTGGCATTGCAATACTCCACACTCCTCGTAGTTGGTTTTCCGAAAGGAAGCTAAATCTACAAAGATACTAGTTGATTAGTTTCTCTTTGCAAGTCTTTTTATTATGTTGCATGTTTATGATCCATGTGTAGTGGTGTGAAACCCGGCAACATCCTAGTGGTTTTTAATCATTGTTTACAACCTTAATTTCTACCTTCTTGCTTTACTTTCCTTGTACTTAGCTTAAAACCAAATCAAACTTTCGATCTAAATATCAACTGTTAAGTAGTTAAGTACGACAAAAACGTTTTCCATCTTGATTACATCAAGACCGTTGTCCCAAGGATTTGACCCTTAACTATACTACGATAAGACTTCCGCGTGTCTTAGCATACGTGGGTGGAGATCTTACCATAGTACTAGCAAGGCTAAACTTAGGGATTCATCATCTCTATGATTTTTAGTGGCGTTGCAAAACTCCATCAGCACTCCTCCTTTAGGAGAGGCAATCATATTCTGTCTTATCAATGGATCTAGAAGCCTTCTTTTGAGTCGTGAAGATCCCAAATCTTCCATCTGTGTTCGCTATTACCACCTCAACAATATATCTTGTATGCAGCCGACCATGAAGTTGGATCTTTGAGCATCCCCGCCTATGCCAAGACTGCATACGAGTCCAGAGAACGAATTCAGAACCTCCCTGACCCCTCGTTGGGGCCCAACCTTCCCACTACTGCTCGCCGCCCCCAGGCGGACAAACCAGGCTGAAGGGAACTGCACGGCGACCTCTAGCCACCTCAACTCTAGACGCACCACGGTGCTGGTGTTTGGTTACAACTTAAATATAATTGATCATTTTATTTGACCATCTACCCCTATATTGATGTTATTGGAGGAATCAATTAATAGACAAACATTTGATTATGAGCCTCCAAATTTTGGTAGGATATATTTTAGGATATTATAAACATAAGTCTGAAGTGCAAATATTTTCTTCTCAAGCCTATGCAAGTGCAAATATTGATTATTTTGATTAAGGGAGCAAGGTTTCAATTATATTGAAATAAAGTCGAGTGGCCATTGCAACACAACAATGTCACGCTACCATTGTGTTAGTGGGCTATGTGGAACCTTGCCAGGAGCTGATATACAAAGTCTGAATAACTTTCAGGTCGTTGCTCACCTCCGAAAATGGAGGAACAAATCAATGTGAAAGTGTAGTTTGGATCAGATGAGAGGGGGATAATCGCTAGATGTTTCACCCGCAAACTAAGGATCTACACAACAATCAGAACCCATTTCCATTTACTTGAAGTAGGTACTGAGAGACTTTTATCTCTTTTTCTCCATCGTCTCTCACAAGTCCATCATCCCAGGCGGCAGGGTCATCATATTCAATGACACATGTGTTATACCCTTGGTGTCATCACTCCTTCTCTACCTCTGATTCCTTTCTATGAGTCTACTGTGACCTTTCAAGGTCATTAGGAATCCCAGTTCTTCACCAGAGATCTCGAAGCCATGACCAAGAGAATAAGAGCTTCAAGGTACACATCCAAGATTCCTCACGTGATAAGCACTCCTCCTTTAGGAGAGGCAATCATATTCTGTCTTATCAATGGATCTAGAAGCCTTCTTTTGAGTCGTGAAGATCCCAAATCTTCCATCTATGTTCTCTATTACCACCTCAACAATATATCTTGTATGCAGCCGACCATGAAGCTGGATCTGTGAGCATCCCCGCCTATGCCAAGACTGCATACGAGTCCAGAGAATGAATTCAGAACCTCCCTGACCCCTCGTTGGGGCCCAACCTTCCCACTATTGCTCGCCGCCACCAGGCGGACAAACCAGGCTGAAGGGAACTGCACGGCGACCTCTGGCCACCTCAACTCTAGGCGCACCATGGTGCTGGTATTGGCAGCATGATCAGACGGCATTGACCTTTAGCTCCATCGGATTTAATGTCGGAGCCCCTTTCACCACAGCGACACATGTAGGAGTCAGGGACGGCTTGCTGTTGGGGCGATCTTGATGGAGGTCGGTGCCACCTTGACAAGCGACAGAGAGAATCGAACCCTCTCTGGCCATCGGAGCCCAAGCCTCTATGGGGTTGCACTCACACCGGAGAACAGCGCAGGCGGCGCCCAAAAGGAGAACAGAGCCGGCGGCTTCACGCTCCAACTAGGGGAAGCCCAATCAGGGCAGATCGGGAAGAGATGAGGTGCCAGACCGATTAGCTAAACTGGGTAAACAGGCCCAGAGCCGTGCCCCCACTGCAATGGCCAATGTGGACCAATCCCAGGCCGCCACCCTGGGCGATGGACCCCACAGAGCGAGGTAAATGTCTCAATTTAGGTTCTGATCTTAGAAAATATATTAAAAATAGCTCCCTTGCCCTATAAATGCCAGAAAAATATCCACAGACTCAGAAAAATATCTAATTCCTTATAGCACTCATGTATTAGACTTTTGAGACACTTATATAGATGATATTTATTTTAGATAAGAATGCTTCATTTAAATGGTATAATTAGAAAACAGTTGAGATTAAATCTAATAAAAGTAAGTTTGAACCATGATATTATCTAGAAACTAGATGTGGAATGCTATCTTGATATTATTGAGAAATTTTAGGCCTTTTCTCATTATTGCCTAATTTCATGTTTATAACCTCAAATTAATTTTAGAAAATAGATTAAGCATAAGAAAATTATGAGATTTTAACCAGACCCCAATTATGATATTTAGGTCAGTATAAAAATATTAGAGACAAACTTAGGTCAGTTTAAACCTAGGTTTGGCCTAAACCCTAACTTAGACCTAAAATAGCAATGACATAATGGACCATGTATTAATGATGATTAAATTGTTATTAACCAGGTGATGACCAGATATCTAGATGAGCAAGAATGATTAGAAATCTCTGAACTCAGGTACGTGGGTTTTTATTTAAGTATATGACTATGGTTTTCTTGCTTGCAATCATGATATGTATGTATGCTCTCTTCTATTTGCAAATATTGGATGTAGTAGCACTATATAGTACTCGATGTTTTATCACTTGTAAACATAAATGATAAGTATATGCTTTGTAGTTATTTAAGGTGTTCATTATTCCCCTTATGAGGGAATGGATTAATGTTGGCTAGTACACCTCCCTAGAGCACACGGTGTACGGGGAGTTTCCCTAGAGTACTTGGTACATGGGGATGGGCCCAATATTTATGTTTTGGTACTAGTCCACCTTGATAATGCAATTCATCTAGGAAAATGACTTAAATTGGCGTATTTCGCATAATAAAGAAGTGTTTTCTATGATTTTCTTTCCTTCAGCAAATCTTTTTCAAAATTATGAAAGCCATAAATATATGTATCGTTCTGCGCATGTACACAACACCTTGTGTGTTGATTTGTTGTTTCACGTATGTTTTAGGTTCAGAGATAGCATGGGAGAAAAAGTACAAGGTGTGAGCAAGTTGTACAGGTTGTACCTATTTTCTAAGATCCTATTAGTATACATGTTCATAGACTGTAGAATCTTCATTCAATATGTAATTGTAAATCATTGTGTAATAATTCATGTTGTATAAATATTCATGTTGAATGTTGAGAAATGTTATGGGCGTATGTTCATGTATGTGTATTGTGCTTCCGCATTGCTTTCTGATATGATTGGATGATGTTTTCGGATTCCGACCTCTCATTCCCAATAGGGTATGGAGAAGCCAAAAATCCAGGGACGTCACAACAACTCAAATTCATGAATTTCATATTTTACTTGATGATTTGAAAAAATGAAAAAATTGAACTTCCTGAGTCTTTCGTTCTGGGTTTCTTTAATTGAAAAACTACCTGGTTCTTGGAAACATTATAAGAACAATTTAAAGCACAAAAAAACGATTATGTCACTGGATGATGCAATAATACATATCCGAGTTGAAGATCAAAATTGTACTAGAGAAAAATCTGAACTGAATAAAGAGCTGTCATGTACTGCTAACTTTGTTAATAATGAAGTTAAAGAAAATAAAGTTTCTACTGAACAGTCTAAAAATAACTGGAAAAATAAGAAAGGGAAAGGAAAAAAGATTAAATATAAAGGAAACAAAGATATTAAGAAAAGTAATGTTTTTGCTATGTTTGTGGCAAACCTGATCATACTTCTCCTAAATGCAGGCATAGGAAGAAACAAGCGGTCTAGGATTCGAAGGATACATCAACCAACCTTGTCACTGATGACGTATTTGTGACATTTGTTAGCATTGTCTCGGGGGCTAGTCGCCACATCAGTGGCAACAGAGATGCTTTCGTGACCTACACTGAAGTAGGGTAGGAGAAACATCAGGTTGTCATGGGCAACTCTAGTGCTTCTCCTGTGACCGGAAAGGGCAATGTCATGATCAAGATGACTTCTGGAAAAAATTTGCTGATCAAAGATGTGTTGTTTGTCCCTGATATCTGTGTTAATTTAATTTTTGTTCCTCAACTTGTTAAGTTTGGGGTGAAAGTGTCCTTTGAATCAAACAAGGTCATTCTCTCTAAGTCTGGGGACTACTTAGGCATGGGTTACTGCTCAAATGGGCTCTTTCTTTTGAATGTACCAAACACTACTGCTAATAAAATAACTCCTTCTTCTTATATCGTTGATTCTTTTGATGTATGAAATAATAGATTAGGACATGTTAATTTTAAATACGTACAATGCATGAAATCTTTAGGTTTACTAAAGGATATTAATGGTGTTGCTAATTTAAATAATAAATGTCAAATATGTGCTGAAACTAAATCTACCAAGATATTGTGTCCTCAAATTTCACATAGAAATTCTGAATTGCTCGATTTAAGTCACACTGATCTTGGAGATTTAAAAGGAAATCTATCTAGAGGTGGGAAACGTTTCTACATTATTTTTGTGGATGATTTATCACAATATTTAAAATTATATTTGCTATATTCAAATAATGAAGCTTTTGGAATATTTGTTATATATAAAACAGAAGTAGATAATCAACTCAATAAGAAAATAAAATGTCTTCACTCAGATAGGGGTGGTGAATATGATTGTTCTCCCTTTAATGAATTTTATGTAAATCATGGTATTATACATGAATACACACCTCCATATTCGCCTCAATAAAATGGAATTGCTGAATGTAAAAAAAAACTCAAAAAGAAATGATGAATTCTATTTTAATCAATTCAGGAGCACCCAACAACTTGTGGGGTGAAGCAATTTTATCATCTTGTTTTCTTCAAAATCGCATCCCTAGTAGGAAGACAAATAAGACACCTTACGAATTATGGAAAGGATATCCACCTAATTTGAAATATCTCAAAGTGTGGGGGTATTTAGCTAAAGTCTTATTAATTGGAACCTAAGAAACGAAAATTGGGCTCTAGAACCTTAGATGGTTTTTTTATAGGTTATGCTCAAAATAGTGCCGCATATAGATTCTTGGTTATTAGAAGTAACAACAAATGTTGTAGAATCTAATAATATTGTTGAATTTAAAATTTCTAAATTTTTTGAACATATCTTTCCTATGAAAACTCCTTTAGAAAATTTATCTAATCCTTCAAATGAAATTTTAGAGAATATCCCAAGTACATCCATTTCTAATGATGTTTCTAATCCTGATGATATAGAACCTAGAAGATCCACTAGGATGAGGAAGGAAAAGAGTCTTGGTGATGATTTCTATTCGTTTATAGTGGATAATGACCCTCAATCGTACAATGATGCTATTTATTCAATAGATTCTTCTTTATGGAAGGAAGCAATCAATAGTGGGATTGAATCTATATTATCTAATCATACATGGGAATTAGTGGAATTTCCACCAAGCATCAAATCCATAGGATGTAAATGGATATTTAAAGGAAAATTAAAAACAGATGGGACTGTCGATAAACACAAGGCTCGATTGGTTGCCAAGGGATATAAAAACAAAAGGACATTGACTATTTTGATACCTTTTCTCTTGTTACTAGAATCTCTTCAATCAGGATTTTAATTGCTTTGGCATCTATTAAGAAATTAATTATACATAAAATGGATGTCAAAACTACTTTCTTAAATGGAGATTTAGATAAAGAAATTTATATAGATCAACCTGAAGGTTATATAGTTACAGGAAAAGAACATATGGTATGCAGACTAATCAAATCTCTCTACGGCTTGAAGCAAGCACCTAAACAGTGGCATGAGAAATTTGATAAGGTCGTTGTATCATATGGATTCCATATAAATGAAGGAGACAAATGTATATATTCTAAAGTTGATAAGCAAGGTTGTGTTATTATATGTCTCTATGTAGATGACATGCTTATTTTTGGCACTAATATTGATATAATAAATAATACAAAAGGCTTCTTGGCCTCTAATTTTGACAAGAAAGATATGGGTGAGGCAGATGTAATTTTAGGAATTAAACTCCTTAAAAATGATGATTGCATCATGCTATCCGAAGAATACTATGTTGAGAAAATCCTCAAAAGGTTTTTAATGTTTGATTGTAAACCACTAAGTACACCTTTTAATTCTAATTGCAATCTTAAGAAAAATAAAAGAATTGGTGTTCAACAAGTCAAATATGCACAAGTAATTGGAAGCCTAATGTACTTAATGAATTGTACTCGTCCAGATCTAGCATATACAGTGGGGAGATTAAGTAGATATATCCAAAATCCTAACAAGGATCATTGGGATGCTCTACATAGGGTTTTGAGATACCTTAAAGGCATAATTAATCATGGATTGATTTTTTTTTGGATCTCCAACTATGCTAGAAGGATATTGTGATGCCAATTGGATTTCTAATTCAGATGAATTGAAATCTACAAGTGGTTACATATTCACTATGGGTGAAGGTCTTGTGTCTTGGAAATCCTCCAAGAAAACATGTATAGCTCGTTCCACTATGGAATCTGAGTTTATTGCCTTAGAAAAGGCTGGGATTGAAGCCGAATGGCTAAGACATGTTCTAATGGATCTTCCCATTTGAGAGAAACTTTCTCCATCAGTGTTTATACACTGTGATAATCAAACTGCTATAGCAAGAGTTAAAAACAAAGTTTATAATGGGAAGAGAAGACATATCTGTCTATGTCACAATATTGTGAAGAAGCTTGTATGTGATAGCATAATATCAATGGATTATGTAAAGTCAGAAATAAATTTGGCCGATCCTCTAACAAAGCCATTAAGTCAAAGATTGGTGAGAGATACATCGAGGAGAATGGGATTATGCCCATACTAAAAGTCAAAGTGATGGACACCCAACCTTCATCAACAGTGATCTCGAGAAGAAGGTTCAATTGGAAAAACTAAGTCACTAGGGGACTCAATGTGTTGTAACAAATGTATCTCATTCTTATGATGTAAACAAAAATTTGCAATGATTCAATTGAATATATTTCTTAATGGATTTCATAGCCATTAATGGTGGTGTATATACTGCAATATATGCTTGATGAAAGTCTAACTATATGAGTGTGGAGTGAGGCCGCTCCTGTTGAGATTCGGGCAGATCTCTACAGCATTCATGGATATTCCCAGTAGGCGCATGGCCTAAATGCGTCAATCCATAAAAAAGGTAATTGATTTTATAAGTGTCATGTGAGTAATGTATCTCTAATCAGATAAAAGAGGAATTGGTTCAAGAACATATTTCTACCAATCTTCTACAGATTACGTACATCTACTCTATAATTTGGTTCAAAGAACTTAGTTCCACCAAGGCTTATGTGTGCCATTTGTTTAAGTTCTTCCAGTGGTCAACTCGATTTTTAATATTGTTTTGTTTTGAAATAGTGGGGGATTGTTATGCTTCTTTGTTGTAATTCAAACCAAAAGGAAAAAGGTTTAGTCCCATATTGCTTGTGTTGGAGACTTCCCTCCTCCTTTTATATGGACTCTTATCCATAGTACAATTGAAGAATGAAAGGGGACAAGCCCTACGCACGTGCATGGTGGGCCATGCCAACGGGGTTTGGGCCGGCCTGGTCTGAAAACCCATTAATCGAGCGCGTCAGCGCACGTCGCATCCCGCATATAGGGGGGTGCAAAATCCGGCCTCCCGGAGCCCTTCGGTTCATTGGACCATTTTTAACCTGGGCCGCAATGCACCTGTTCGTTTGGCAGTTCCAAACCGCACCGCATTTTTGCAACCGAATGCATCCTTTCCTAGTTATCTATGATCACTTTCCGCTGTCGTTCATAATAAGTGAAAAACTTCTCTCATTTCTTCTTCCTCTCTTCTCCTCCGCATGTAGTCTGCCCACTGGAAGAACAATTGCTTGCCTTTCATCCGTCGTTGTGACTATGTGTGCACGCTTCACATTGACACAGATCCTGGGAGATAACCGCACAGGAGACTATTGTACAAACATTTTTCGTCGAGTACCATGGAAATACTCTTAAGGACAGTGCTTCTCGCATGCCTCAGTGATACTCTAGTATACTCTTATACGTTTACGCCTTTTCATCGCGATTTTTACCCTTATACGAACAACAATCTTAAGAGTATATTCGTTCACTAATGGGTACTAACATGGAAGGTTTCGAAACCCCATTTACGCTTGTGACACCGTCTAACAATAACAACCAAATTGTTACTATTTCTACTGTTCCGCAAACACCAGTTCCTGATGTTATAAAAATTGAATAGTTTAATGGACAACATTACAAGCGTTGGCAAGATAAAATTCTTACAGCGTCAGAAGTCTCTAATGTGTCGTTTTCTTTAACTGAACCCAAACCTGATAATGATTCTATTGATTGAGAAAAAGCAAATCACATTTGTCGACATGTGATTCTAAGTACTTTATCTAATCAACTGTTTGATGTCTACTTTCCAATTAAAATTGCATATGAAATTTGGGAAAGTCTGAATAAGAAATATATTCGGGAAGAGGCTTCAACCCAAAAAATTACTGTTGCAAATTTTTTAAATTTTCATATGACTGGAGATAAAGATATAACAACTCAAATTCATGAACTTCAGATTTCACTTGATGATTTGAAAAATAAAAACTTGATCTTCCTGAGTCTTTCGTTGTGGGTTCTTTAATTGAAAAACTACCTGGTTCTTGGAACCATTATAAGAACAATTTAAAGCACAAAAGAAAGACTATGCCACTGGATGATGCAATAATACATATCTGAGTTGAAGATCAAAATCGTACTAGAGAAAAATCTGAACTGAATAAAGAGTTTTCATGTACTGCTAACTTTGTTAATAATGAAGTTAAAGAAAATAAAGTTTCTACTAATCAGTCTAAAAAAAACTGAAAAAATAAGAAAGGGAAAGGAAAAAAGAATAAATATAAAGGAAACAAAGATATTAAGAAAAGCAATGTTTTCTGCTATGTTTGTGGCAAACCTGGTCATACTTCTCCTAAATATAGGCATAGGAAGAAACAAGTGGACTAGGATTCGAAGGATACATCAACCAACCTTGTCACTAAGGATGTATTTGTGGCATTTGTCAGCATTGTCAGCATGGGATCATTCCACCAGAATGATTGGATCATTGACTCAGGGGCTAGTCGCCACATCAGTGGCAATAGAGATGCTTTCGTGACCTACACTAAAGTAGGGCAGGAGGAACATCAGATTGTCATGGGCAACTCTAGTGCTTCTCCTGTGACCGGAAAGAGCAATGTCATGATCAAGATGACTTCTGGAAAAATTCTGCTGATCAAAGATGTGGTGTTTGTTCTTGATATCCGTGTTAATTTAATTTCTGTTTCTCAACTTCTTAAGTTTGGGGTGAAAGTATCCTTTGAATTAAACAAGGTCATTCTCTCTAAGTCTGGGGACTACCTAGGCATGGGTTACTTCTCAAATGGGCTCTTTCTGCAGAATGTACCAAAATCTGCTGCTAATGAAATAACTCCTTCTGCTTATATCGTTGATTTTGTTGATGTATGGCATAATAGATTAGGACATGTTAATTTTAAATACGTATAAAACATGAAATCTTTAGGTTTACTAAAGGATATTAATGGTGTCGTTAATTTAAATAATAAATGTCAAATATGTGTTGAAACTAAATCTACCAAGAAACCATGTCCTCAAATTTTCACATAGAAATTCTGAATTGCTCGATTTAATTCACACTGATCTTGGAGATTTTAAAGGAAATCTATCTAGAGCTGGGAAACATTTCTACATTATTTTTGTGGATGATTTCTCACGATATTCAAAATTATATTTACTACATTCAAAGGATGAATATTTTGGAATGTTTGTTACATATGAAATAGAAGTAGAGAATCAACTCAATAAGAAAATAAATCATCTTCACTCAGATAGGGGTGGTTAATATGATTGTTCTCCCTTTAATGAATTTTGTGTAAATCATGGTATTATACATGAATACACACCTCCATATTCACCTCAATCAAATGGAATTGCTGAATGTAAAAATAGAACTCTAAAAGAAATGATGAATTCTATTTTAATCAATTTAGGAGCACCCAACAACTTGTGGGGGGAAGCAATTTTATCATCTTGTTTTCTTTAAAATCGCATCCCTAGTAGGAAGACAAATAAGATACCATATGAATTATGGAAAGGATATCCTCCTAATTTGAAATATCTCAAAGTGTGGGGGTGTTTAGCTAAAGTCTTATTAACTGAACCTAAGAAATGAAAATTGGGCTCTAGAACCTTAGATAGTGTTTTTATAGGTTATGCTCAAAATAGTGCCGCATATAGATTCTTGGTTATTAGAAGTAACAACAATGTTGTAGAACCTAATACTATTGTTGAATCTAAAAATGCTGAATTTTTTGAACATATCTTTCCTATGAAAACTCCTTTAGAAAATTTATCTAATCCTTCAAATGAAATTTTAGAGAATATCCCAAGTACATCCATTTCTAATGATGTTTCTAATCCTGATAATATAGAACCTAGAAGATCCACTAGGATGATGAAGGAAAAGAGACTTGGTGATGATTTCTATTCCTTTATAGTGGATAATGACCCTCTATCTTACAATGATGCTTTTCATTCAACAGATTCCTCTTTATGGAAGGAAGCAATCAATAGTGAGATTGAATCTATATTATCTAATCATACATGGGAATTAGTGGAACTTCCACCAGGAATCAAACCCATAGGATGTAAATGGATATTAAAAAGAAAATTAAAAACAGATGGAACTGTAGATAAATACAAGGCTCGATTGGTTGCCAAGGGATATAAACAATAAAAGGACATTGACTATTTTGATACCTTTACTCTTTTACTAGAATCTCTTCAATCAGGATTTTAATTACTTTGGCATCTATTAAGAAATTAATTATACATCAAATGGATGTCAAAAGTGCTTTCTTAAATGGAGATTTAGATGAAGAAATTTATATGGATCAACCCGAAGTTTATATAGTTCTAGGAAAAGAACATATGGTATGCAGACTAATCAAATCTCTCTATGGCTTGAAGCAAGCACCTAAACAGTGGCATGAGAAATTTGATAAGGTCATTGTATCATATGGATTCCATATAAATGAAGGAGACAAATGTATATATTCTAAAGTTGATAACCAAGGTTGTGTTATTATATGTCTCTATATAGATGGCATGCTTATTTTTGGCACTAATATTGATATAATAAATAATACAAAAGGCTTATTGGCCTCTAATTTTGACAAGAAAGATATGGGTGAGGCCGATGTAATTTTAAGAATTAAACTCCTTAAAAATGATGATTGCATCATGCTATCCCAAGAACACTATGTTGAGAAAATCCTCAAAATGTTTTTAATGTTTGATTGTAATCCAGTAAGTACACCTTTTAATTCTAATTGCAATCTTACGAAAAATAAAAGTACTAGTGTTCAACAAGTCAAATATGCACAAGTAATTGGAAGCCTAATGTACTTAATGAAGTGCACTCATCCAGATCTAGCATATGCATTGGGGAGATTTAGTATATATACCCAAAATCCTAACAAGGATCATTGGGATGCTCTACATAGGGTTTTAAGATACCTTAAAGGCACAATTAATCATGGATTGATTTTTGTGGATCTCCAACTGTGCTAGAAGGATATTGTGATGCTAATTGGATTTCTAATTCAGATGAATTGAAATCTACAAGTGGTTACATCTTCACTATGGGTGGAGGTGTTGTTGAAAAACCACTAGAGGGGGGTGAATAGGGTTTTTATGAATATTTTAAAAATAATAATTCAAACCATCAACCATAAAAGATTGGACAAGGGGACACAGGGTTTAGAGTGGTTCCACCCTTAGCAAATACTAAGGGAGTCAGTCCACTACCCAATTGTTTCCAATTGGGATTTGAAAACATCTGTATTTTATTACCTCACAAGGATGTTACATAAAATACAACTACCTTCCCAAACCCTTTGGACAGCCTTCACCCCTTAGTCATCTCACCAACTTTGAAGCAGCCTTTACTTGAAGTAACTTCAACCTCCCCCTTGAGGTAGCCTTCCTCCTTGAAGTAGCTTCCCGTTGAGACCTTCTAGAAGTAGTCCAAAGTCCACCTTCTCCTCCTGAGAAGACCCTTCTCCACCTGAGAAGATAAACCCTCTCCAACCCAAAACCTCCAACCTAGGAGTAGCAAGGAGAGTACAAGTAATAAAAAAGGAACAAGAAGGGAAAATGGAAATTACAATTATTGTTGTAGCACAAGGCTTGATTTCCTATATCAAGCATTTTGATCTCCTAATCAATGTGTGTGAAAGTGTAAGTATGGTGGAAAGGAGATTCTAGCCTATAGGACACGAGCTTGTCGTAATGGGAAAGATTAGCAAGTGTAGAAGTTGCTCAATTGCTCATAAGAAAGGATTGCCAATTGCAAGTATGTATGCTCAAGTATTGCACAAGTGTGTTTTTGGGTGTCTTAAGGCATGTCCTATTTATAGGAATGGCCTATGAATGCTTAAGGACGTTCTAGACACTTTCTAGGGGGTTCTAAGTGCTCAACTAGCCGTTAGGTATCCACCAATTGCTTTAGCAATGTCTAGTTTATTAATTCTGAAAAGTGCAGATAGAGTTCTTCTCGGTCGAGAAGTTTGTCGACCGAGAGTCAGTTAGTCGAGGACTTCGTCGACTGAGGGACGGTCTGGAGCAAGTGTATATAACATTCCATTCCAACTCCCAACCACCTTGTCTGCTAGGTCTAACAGCTATAGAACCTTTTAGAAGGATTAACCCGGGAGACTCTCAGTCGAGAAGATGTTCGACTGAGTGTGTCTCGGTCGACAAATAGTTCGACCGAGAATGTCTCTATTTTGGTGGTTCTAGATGAATACTAAGTGTGTGTATGAGTGTGCAGTTGTGACACTATTATAGGGGATGACCTATCTAAGTGTTGTGAGTGGCTAGGGAAGATCTAAACGCTTGATTTACATGATATCTAAGTACTTGTACATTATATACTTGAACAAGTTTTTACATTTGATTTACAATCATAAAATTAAAGCATTTTGAGCATATAAATCTTCCAAAGGTTTGTCATCCACCTTGTTCCTGCAACACTCAAGTAGCACGTTAGATCCACAAGAATGAAATGTTTGTCATCATCAAAATAAAGGGATTATAATAATGTACAATTTATCCAACAATCTCCCCCTTTTTTAAGATGGCAAACATTTCCAATATAAATCAAAGTAATGTAAATCATATGAGTTTCATACCTAAAATTTCCTTTGCATTTCCTTTTCATGTATTCTCTTGTTCAAACGATATCATTTTTAAAACCAAGAGATTATGAAACTCTTTTCATTTGATATATATTGTTTCTCCCCCTTTGTCATTTCAAAAATATAACCAAGCTAAAAATTAATTTGATAATTTGATACTCAAAGTAAACCACTAATGTCAAATTTAGCCACAATTTATTTCTCAATCATTTGCAAAGGATATTAAGCCTTGAAATGACATGAGATCATTTTAGATTCATGGCATATGTGTTTTGATTTCTCATCCATTTTACAAGGGATGTTAAGCCTTGAAAATGACATGATAATCCTTTAAGCTTATAGTAGAGTACATGAATGTATCTCTAACCAAATACATAGGATGTTAAGCCCAAATTTGTTTAGAGAACTCCATTAAGAACCAGATATATATATCACATTCATGAATATTGTAGGTTCCTTTATTTTCATAGCCAAGATTACCTTAAAAATACTAAGGTCATAACTTGTTTCAAATTTTCTTTAACATGTTTACAAAGTTTTTGTGAACTCCCCCTTAATCTTAAAATCAAGATAATTTAAGGATTCTAAGGTCATAATAAGCATTAGATCATAATAAATTAACCTTTTATGAGAGTTATGCACTAAAGTCTTGTTTTCAATATACTAAGATTGATTGAAAGAAAATGATTTAAAAATAAGCATTTGTTCAAGCTTATTTTAGGTCGACCTTGACTTCGATCAAGGCACCCCTCGTTCGAACTTTATTTCGACCGAGAGGCATTTTATGTAGATTTACAGTTTAAGCACTCTCATTGAGTTACACATTAATGTTAAAATATGTGAAACATAAAGTCTTTATGTAATATGATCAAATGTATATCAATTTGAAGCACTTTGAGTGATACCTATTTTGAAGAAGTTTTATCAATTGACAACTTAATATAGGCATCACAATGAAGTCTTTGTTCTTGATTTTCTTAGAGCAAGTTATATCCTAAGAAAATTTTCAGAATGTATGTTCTTCATGAAATAAGGAATTTTGATATCCACAGTGATTGTTCTTCTTGCAAAAAGGCAATTGAAATACATCTATAACATGTTCAATCATAGCAATAATGTAGCTTTCAATCATTTATTTATAAGCAAGATTATTTGCATCAATAGAAATTTCCATAAGTCATGTTGCCACCATGATGCAAAATTATATCCTAAGAGAAATCATGTGCAGAATTTTAAGCAATATATGAATTTAGTACCTTGCTCTTGATTTGGTTATACTAGATTTTAAATGTAACATTGAAATAGCTCTTTATTCTAAACAAGTCTCTTGATTTTAAACTTATTTTTAGATTAACTCTTTAGAATCAGTCATCCTTTGAGTATAAATTAAGAACAAGTTTTATATCTCATAGAACTCAAGTTCTTAAAATCAAGATTTTGCTTTTGATTACTTAGAACAAACAACTAGATAAGACATTAATATTCTTGTTATAAGAAACAAACTATTTAGCTTGCCATAGTGTCATCTAGCAAAAATCATTCATTTATTACATGGGATGATACAAGCCATGCACACGATAATCATCATCTATCATGTCAAGATGCATTTGTGCCATAGAGTTTTACTATTATGCAAAATGGCATTTTCAATGATAACATCATCTTTATATGTAATGAGATGAATCACAATGATCATTTTGAAAACAATATCCATTCATGTTTTGTATATATATATAAAAGATTATTTTAGGCAAACCAAGTAAAAGATAGAACACAATGATCATGATAAAACAATAAAGGCATATCCATAACACAATGATCATGATAGAACAATAGAAGCATATCCATAATTTCATGAAATAAAATGATCATTTAAAAACAAATTTCAAGACACATGGTTTTTATATAGATAGACTAAGGAATACTTAGGACAAACCATGTGGATTATGATAAAATAGTAATTTCCTTGATTAAACCAACATGGTTCATAATTTTTAGTTTTAAGGCAAGCCATGAACATGCTTAATAATTTCAATAGCAATTTAGGGCTTTACAATGTGTGCATTGATTTTAAGAGAGCATTTCTGGTTTCTATTTGCATATAGTTTTGATCATATAATTAGTAAATTTATAGCATGATAAAGATATCATATAGATCATGATGCAAGTTATCAATATGTGATTTGAGATTTGTCTCCAAGATATATGACTTATTTTTTCAATAGAGCATGTCTACTTGCAGTAAGAGTATAGATCAACATCATTTTTCTTTGCAAGCAACGTTTTTGCAACAATTTTAGTAAAATCAATATTTTTCTCTTGTATATTTTATAGATACAATTTAATCATGAAAAGTATTAAGTTTTGATGCCCATATATTCTTCCTTTTGATTAGGATCATTCAAATATTTAAAGCATAAGAATATGTAAAGTTCATTACATACTTAAGTTGATTGCAATTGAGGTGTCTTGTTTTTATTAAACAGTTCTGTCAGAGTTTCACTCGGTCGACAACTTTCTCGACCAAGAATGTTACTATTTCTCCATAAAAAATACATATTTAAGGCAGAAATCATATTGGTCGACCAATTTCTCGACCGACATTGTCTCGGTCGAAGATTTTATCAACTGAGATTATTTATGTACTGTTTTCAGTAGTTATTTCCAAGTAAAACATAGATCACTTCCAATTCAATTATGCAATTTAAAACTCAGTTTAGTTGAAATAAAACATTTAAGTATCAAAGTAACATTTAAGTCAAATCTCAACTAACCATATTCAAATCTCTAGGTTTTAGGAACCCAAACTAAAACAAGTTATTAAAGATGTGTCTCTATAGGTTTATTTAAAAATGTGTATTTTCAAGTTAGAAATTTTAATTACTTGAATCAATTTGTTATCTCATTATGTTAAGTTGAGATAGACATAAAGATATACAATTTTGAGTCTTTGGTCATATCTCAACTTAATTTAATTTATTTAGTTTGGGGGTTTTGGAACCCATACCAACTCAACATCCTTTTTCTTGTAAGGACATGAGAAGGAATAATGTCCAAGATGCAAACAATAATGGCAACGTATAGAATCAGTCTCATGAGTTTGATCTAGATTGTTCTTGGGTACATATGTATACTTGCCTTTAGGTACATACATAGATTGAGTCTTTGGCACTTGTGTCCTTCCCCCACTAGGTTTTTGATAGGATTTTCCTTTAGGCTTGTAACCTAGTCCTCTCCTTCCAATTTGACCATGAGAATCATTTAAGATCTTATCAAGAACATCATTGTTTCTTAAGCTACTAACTTCTTGTTGTAAATTAGCAATCTCATCCATTCTCTTTTTGATATCTAACTTTGCTTGATCTAGATTAGATAATAAAGAATCTCTTTCTTTCACAATAGTATCATAATCTAGATGAGTGCATATGATAGGTTGAGCTTGAAAATCATTTAACTTTGCAAGCAATCCAACCTTTTCTTGAGAAAGAATATCATAATTTGTTTCTAGAGTAAAAATCTTCACATTACAATCACTTAGAGATGATTTCCAAGTACTGTTTTCAGAAATAATACTATCCTTTTCAAATCCAAGATAATTTAATTTAGCATACAGATCTTCATTTTCATATGTGAGAGAAAGAAGTTTAGCATGTAACTCATCATTTGCTTTATTAGATTTCTTTAATTTCTTCCTGCACTCAATATACTTATCATGTGTCTCTTGAAGGCTAGCAATTAACTCTTCTTTAGATAAATCAAAAAGGCTTACCTCTTCTTCTTCTTCACTTGTTGTAGCAATAAGGCATTCTTTATGCACATCTTCCTTCTTTAACCTCCATGGACAGCTAGGTGTTGTGTGTCTTGTTCCTAAGCACCAATTACAGCTTGTTGAATATTGGTCCAAGCTTCTCCTTTGCTTGCGGTTATAGACACCACCACCCTCCATTCTTCAAGACTCGATTAGAGCTCCTTGAAGCCTGCTCTAATACCAATTGAAAAACCACTAGAGGGGGGTGAATAGGGTTTTTATGAAGATTTTAAAAATAATAATTCAAACAATCAACCATAAAAGATTAGACAAGGGGACACAGAGTTTAGAGTGGTTCCACCCTTAGCAAATACTAAGGCAGTCAGTCCACTACCCAATTGTTTCCAATTGGGATTTGAAAGAACTTGTATTTTATTACCTCGCAAGGATGTTACATAAAATACAACTACCTTCCCAAACCCTTTGGACAGCCTTCACCCCGAAGTCATCTTACTAACTTTGAAGCAGCCTTCACTTGAAGTAACTTCAACCTCCCCCTTGAAGTATCCTTCCTCCTTGAAGTAGATTCCCATTGAGACCTTCTAGAAGTAGTCCAAAGTCCACCTTCTCCTCCTGAGAAGACCCTTCTCCACCTGAGAAGATAAACCCTCTCCAATCCGTAGCCTCCAACCTAGGAGTAGCAAGGAGAGTACAAGTAATAAAAAAGGAACAAGAAGGGAAAATGGAAATTACAATTATCGTTGTAGCACAAGGCTTGATTTCCTATATCAAGCATTTTGATCTCCTAACCAATGTGTGTGAAAGTGTAAGTATGGTGGAAAGGAGATTCTAGCCTATAGGACACGAGCTTGTAGCAATGGGAAAGATTAGCAAGTGTATAAGTTACTCAATTGCTCACAAGAAAGGATTCCCAATTGCAAGTATGTATGCTCAAGTATTGCACAAGTGTGTTTTTGGGTGTCCTAAGGCATATCCTATTTATAGGAATGGCCTATGAATTCTTAAGGACATTCTAGACACTTTATAAGGGGATCTAAGTACTCAACTAGCCGTTAGGTATCCACTAATTACTTTAGCAACAGCCAGTTTATTAATTCTGAAAAGTGCAGACAGAGTTCTTCTCGGTTGAGAAGTTTGTCGACCGAGAGTCAGTCGGTCGAGGACTTCGTCAACCGAGGGGTGGTCTGAAGCAAGTGTATATAACGTTCGATTCCAACTCCCAACCACCTTGTCTGCTAGCTCTAACAGCTATAGAACCTTTTAGAAGGATTAACCCGGGAGACTCTCGATCGAGAAGATGTTCGACCGAGTGTGTCTCGGTCGACAAATAGTTTGACCAAGAATGTCTCTATTTTGGTGGTTCTAGATGAATACTAAGTGTGTGTATGAGTGTGCAGATGTGACACTATTATCAGGGATGACCTATCTAAGTGTTGTGAGTTTCTAGGGAAGATCTAAATGCTTGATTTACATGATATCTAAGTACTTGTACATTATATACTTGTACAAGTTTTTACATTTGATTTAAAATCATGAAATTAAAGCATTTTGAGCATATAGATCTTCCAAAGGTTTGTCATCCAATTTGTTCCTGCAACACTCAAGTAGCAAGTTAGATCCACAAGAATGAAATGTTTGTCATCATCAAAATAAAGGGATTATAATAATGTCCAATTTAGCCAACAGATGTGTCTTGGAAATCCTCCAAGCAAACATGTATAGCTAGTTCCACTATGGAATCTGAGATTATTGCCTTAGAAAAGGCTGGGACTGAAGCCGAATGGCTAAGACATCTTCTAATGGATCATCCCATTTGAGAGAAACCTTCTCCACGAGTGTTTATACACTGTGATAATCAAGCTGCCATAGCAAGAGCTAAAAACAAAGTTTATAATGGGAAGAGCAGACATATTCGTCTATGTCACAATAATGTGAAGTAGCTTATATGTGATAGCATAATCTCAATGGATTATGTAAAGTCAGAATTAAATTTGGTCGATCCTCTGACAAAGCCATTAAGTCAAAGACTGGTGAGCAATACATCGAGGAGAATGGGATTATGCCCATACCAGAAGTCAAAGTGATGGACACCCAACCTTCATGAATGGTGATCCCGGGAAGAAGGTCCAATGGGAAAAACTAAGTCATTAGGGGACTCAATGTTTTGTAATAAATGTATCTCATTCTTACGATGTAAACAAAAATTTGCAATGATTCACTTGAATATATTTCTTAATGGATTTCATAGCCATTAATGGTGGTGTATGCAGTGCAATATATGCTTGATGAAAGTCCAACTATATGAGTGTAGAGTGAAGCCACTCATGTTGAGATTCAGGTAGATCTCTAGAGCATTCATGAATATTCCCAGTAGGCACATGGCCTAAATGCGTCAATCCGTAAGAAAGGTAATTGATTTTATAAGTGTCATGTGAGTAATGTATCTCTAATCAGATAAAAGAGGAATTAGTTCAAAAATATAGTTCTACCAATCTTCTACAGATTACGTACATCTACTTTATGCTTTGGTTCAAAGAACTCAGTTCCACCAAGGCTTATGTGTGCCATTTGTTTAAGTTCTTCTAGTGGTCAACTCAGTTTTTAATATTGTTTTGTTTTGAAATAATGGGGGATTGTTATACTTCTTTGTTGTATTTCAAACCAAAAGGCAAAAGGTTTAGTCCCATATTGCTTGTGTTGGAGACTTCCCTCCTCCTTATATATGGACTCTTATCCATAGTACAATTGAGGAATGAAAGGGGACAAGCCCTATGCACGCGCATGGTGGGCCTTGCCAACGGGGTTTGGGTCGGACCGGTCTGGAAATCCTTTCATTGGGCGCATAGGCGCACGTTTCATCCCGCACGTAGGGGGTGCAAATCTGGCCTCCCGGAGCCCCTTGCGTGGGCACGGCCCCGACTTGGTTTTGCCCTTCGGTTCATTGAACCATTTCTAACCTGGGCCGCAATGCACATGCTCGTTTGGCAGTTCCAAACTGCACCGTATTTTTGCAACCAAACGCATCCTTTCATGCTTCCTTTCCTGGTTATTTACGTTCACTTTCTATTGTCGTCCAGAATAGACGAAAAACTTCTCTCGTTTCTTCTTCCTCTCTTCTCCTCCGCCTGTAGTTTGCCCACTGGAAGAACGATTGCTTGCCTTTCATTTGTCGTCGTGACTGCGTGTGCATGCTTCACGTTGACACACGATGTTAGATCCTGGGAGAATACCCGCGTAGGAGACTACTGCATAGACGTTCGCCGTCGAGTACCACGGAAATACTCTTAAGGAAAGTACATCTCGCACGCCTCAGCGATACTCTGGTAAACTCTTATACGTTTATGCCTTTTCATCGCAGTTTGTACCCTTATACGAATAATAATCTTAAGAGTAATTTGTTCACTAATGGGTACTAACATGGAAGGTTTTGAAACCCCTTTACACATGTGACACCGTCTAACAATAACAACCAATTTGTTATTGTTTCTAGTATTCCGCAAATACCAGTTCCTGATGTTACGAAAATTGAACAGTTTAATGGACAACATTACATGCGTTGGCAAAAAAAATTCTTACTACGTTAGAAGTCTCTAATGTGTCGTTTGCTTTAACTGAACCCAGACCTGAAAATGATTCTATTGATTGAAAAAAAGCAAATCACATTTGTCGACATTTGATTCTAAGTACTTTATCTAATCAACTGTTTCATGCCTACTTTCCAATTAAAATTGCATCCAAAATTTGGGTAGGTCTGAATAAGAAATATATTCTGGAAGAGGCTTCTACCCAAAATTACTGTTGCAAATTTTTTAAATTTTCATATGACTGAAGATAAAGATATAACAACTCAAATTCATGAATTTATGATTTTACTTGATGATTTAAAAAATGAAAAATTGATCTTCCTGAGTCTTTCGTTGTGGGTTCTTTAATTGAAAAACTACCTGGTTCTTGGAAACATTACAAGAACAATTTAAAGCACAAAAGAAAGACTATGTGACTGGATGATGTAACAATACATATCCGAGTTGAAGATCAAAATCGTACTAGAGAAAATTTGAACTGATTAAAGAGTTGTCATGTACTGCTAACATTGTTAATAATGAAGTTAAAGAAAATAAAGTTTCTACTGATCAGTCTAAAAATAATTGGAAAAATAAGAAAGGGAAAGGAAAAAAGAATAAATATAAAGGAAATAAAGATATTAAGAAAAGCAATGTTTTCTACTATGTTTGTGGCAAACCTGGTCATACTTCTCCTAAATATAGGCATAGGAAGAAACAAGCGGTCCAGGATTCGAAAGATACATCAACCAACCTTGTCACTGAGGACGTATTTGTGGCATTTTTCAGCATTGTCAGCATGGGATCATTCCACCAGAATGATTGGATCATTGACTCAGGGGCTAGTCTCCACATCAGTGGCAACAGAGATGCTTTTGTAACCTACACTTAAGTAGGGCAGGAGGAACATCGGGTTGTCATGGGCAACTCTAGTGCTTCTCCTGTGATTGGAAAGGGTAATGTCATGATCAAGATGACTTCTGGAAAAATTTTGCTGAACAAAGATGTGATGTTTGTCCCTGATATCCGTGTTAATTTAATTTTTGTTTCTCAACTTGTTAAGTTTGGGGTGAAAGTGTCCTTTGAATCAAACAAGTTCATTCTCTCTAAGTCTGGGGACTACCTCAGCATGGGTTACTGCTCAAATGGGCTCTTTCTGCTGAATGTACCAGACTCTACTGCTAATGAAATAACTCCTTCTGCTTATATCGTTGTTCTTTTGATTTATGGCATAATAGATTAGGACATTTAATTTTAAATATGTACAATGCATGAAATCTTTAGATTTACTAAAGGATATTAATGGCGTTGTTAATTTAAATAATAAATGTCAAATATGTGCTGAAACTAAATCTACCAAGAAACCGTGTCCTCAAATTTCACATAGAAATTTTGAATTGCTCAATTTAATTCACACTGATCTTGGAGATTTAAAAGGAAATCTATCTAGAGGTGGGAAATGTTTCTACATTATTTTTGTGTATGATTTCTCACGATATTCAAAATTATATTTACTACATTCAAAGGATGAATCTTTTGGAATGTTTGTTACATATAAAACAGAAGTAGAGAATCAATTCAATAAGAAAATAAAACGTCTTCGCTCAGATAGGGGTGGTGAATATGATTGTTCTCCCTTTAATGAATTTTGTGTAAATCATGGTATTATACATGAATACACACCTCCATATTCGCCTCAATCAAATGGAATTGATGAACGTAAAAATAGAACTCTAAAAGAAATGATGAATTATATTTTAATCAATTAAGGAGCACCCAACAACTTGTGGGGGGAAGCAATTTGATCATCTTATTTTCTTCAAAATTGATCCCTAGTAGGAAGACAAATAAGACACCATATGAATTATGGAAAGGACATCCTCCTAATTTGAAATATCTCAAAGTGTGGGGGTGTTTAGCTAAATTCTTATTAACTGAACCTAAGAAATGAAAATTGGGCTCTAGAACCTTAGATAGTGTTTTTATAGGTTATGCTCAAAATAGTGTCGCATATAGATTCTTGGTTATTAGAAGTAACAACAATGTTGTAGAACCTAATACTATTTTTGAATCTAAAAATGCTAAATTTTTTGAACATATCTTTCTTATGAAAACTCCTTTAGAAAATTTATCTAATCCTTCAAATGAAATTTTAGAGAATATCCCAAGTATGTCCATTTCTAATGATGTTTCTAATCCTGATGATATAGAACCTAGAAGATCCACTAGGATGAGGAAGGAAAAGAGTCTTGGTGATGATTTCTATTCCTTTATAGTGGATAATGACCCTCAATCTTACAATGATGCTATTAATTCAACAGATTCCTCTTTATGGAAGAAATCAATCAATAGTGAGATTGAATCTATATTATCTAATCATACATGGGAATTAGTGGAACTTCCACCAGGCATCAAACCCATAGGATGTAAATGGATATTTAAAAGAAAATTAAAAACAAGTGGGACTGTAGATAAATACAAGGCTCGATTGATTGCCAAGGGATATAAACAACAAAAGGACATTGACTATTTTGATACCTTTGCTCTTGTTACCAGAATCTCTTCAATTAGGATTTTAATTGATTTGGCATCTATTAAGAAATTAATTATACATCAAATGGATGTCAAAACTACTTTCTTAAATGGAGATTTAGATAAAGAAATTTATATAGATCAACCTGAAGGTTATATAGTTACAGGAAAAGAACATATGGTATGCAGACTAATCAAATCTCTCTACGGCTTGAAGCAAGCACCTAAACAGTGGCATGAGAAATTTGATAAGGTCGTTGTATCATATGGATTCCATATAAATGAAGGAGACAAATGTATATATTCTAAAGGTGATAACCAAGGTTGTGTTATTATATGTCTCTATATAGATGACATGCTTATTTTTGGCACTAATATTGATATAATAAATAATACAAAAGGCTTCTTGGCCTCTAATTTTGACATGAAAGATATGGGTGAGGCCGATGTAATTTTAAGAATTAAACTCCTTAAAAATGATGATTGCATCATGCTATCCCAAGAACACTATGTTGAGAAAATCCTCAAAATGTTTTTAATGTTTGATTGTAATCCAGTAAGTACACCTTTTAATTCTAATTGCAATCTTAAGAAAAATAAAAGTACTAGTATTCAACAAGTCAAATATGCACAAGTAATTGGAAGCCTAATGTACTTAATAAAATGCACTCGTTCGGATCTAGCATATGCAGTGGGGAGATTAAGTAGATATACCCCAAATCCTAACCAGGATCATTGGGATGCTCTACATAGGGTTTTAAGATATCTTAAAGGCACAATTAATCATGGATTGATTTTTTGTGGATCGCCAACTGTGCTAGAAGGATATTGTGATGCCAATTGGATTTCTGATTCAGATGAATTGAAATCTACAAGTGGTTACATCTTCACTATGGGTGGAGGTGTTATGTCTTGGAAATCCTCCAAGCAAACATGTATAGCTCGTTCCACTATGGAATCTGAGTTTATTGCCTTAGAAAAGGCTGAGACTGAAGCCGAATGGCTAAGACATGTTCTAATGGATCTTCCCATTTGGGAGAAACCTTCTCCACCAGTGTTTATACACTGTGATAATCAAGCTGCCATAGCAAGAGCTAAAAACAAAGTTTATAATGGGAAGAGTAGACATATTCGTCTACGTCATAATATTGTGAAGCAGCTTGTATGTGATAGCATAATCTCAATGGATTATGTAAAGTCAGAATTAAATTTGGTCGATCCTCTGACAAAGCCATTAAGTCAAATACTGGTGAGCTATACATCGAGGAGAATGAGATTATGCCCATACCAGAAGTCGAAATGATGGATACCCAACCTTCATGAACGGTGATCACGGGAAGAAGGTTCAATGGGAAAAACTAAGTCACTAGGGGACTCAATGTGTTGTAATAAATGTATCTCATTCTTATGATGTAAACAACAATTTGCAATGATTCAGTTGAATATATTTCTTAATGGATTTAATAGCCATTAATGGTGGTGTGTATACTGCAATATATGCTTGATGAAAATTCAACTATATGAGTGTGGAGTGAGGATGCTCCTGTTGAGATTCGGGCAGATCTCTAGAGCTTTCATGAATATTTCTAGTAGGTGCATGGCCTAAATGCATCAGTCTGTAAGAAAGGTAATTGATTTTATAAGTGTCATGTGAGTAATGTATATCTAATCAGATAAAAGAGGAATTGGTTCAAGAACATAGTTCTACCAATCTTCTACAGATTACGTACATCTACTCTATGCTTTGGTTCAAAGAACTCAGTTCCACCAAGGCTTATGCGTGACATTTGTTTAAGTTCTTCCAGTGGTCAACTCGGTTTTTAATATTATTTTCTTTTGAAATAGTGGGGGATTGTTATGCTTCTTTTCTATATTTCAAAACAAAAGGCAAAAGGTTCAGTCCCATATTGCTTGTGTTGGAGACTTCCCTCCTCCTTATATATGAACTCTTATCTATAGTACAATTGAGGAATGAAAGGCGACAAGCCCTACACACGCACATGGTGGGCCTTGCCAATGGGGTTTGGGTCGGCCATGTCCAGAAACCCTTTAATCGGGCGCGTCGGCGCACATCGCATCCTGCTAGCAGGGGGTGCAAATCCGGCATCACCAAGCCCCTTGCATGGGCGCTTCCCCGACTTGGTTTTGCTCTTCGGTTCATTGAACCATTTTTAACCTGGGCCGCAATGCACCTGTTTTTTTGGCAGTCCAAACCGCACCGCATTTTTACAACCGAACGCATCCTTCCACGCTTCCTTTCCTGGTTATTTATGTTCACTTTCCGCTGTCATTCAGAACAGACAAAAAACTTCTCTTGTTTCTTCTTCCTCTTTTCTCCTCCGCCTGTAGTCTGCCCACTGGAAGAACGATTGCTTGTCTTTCGTCCGTCGTCGTGACTGTGTGTGCACGCTTTACGTTGACACACGTTGTTGGATCCTGAGAGAGTAGCCGCACAGGAGACTATTGCACAGACGTTCGCCATCGAGTGTCGTGGTAATACTCTTAAGGACAGTGCATCTCGCACGCCTCAGCGATACTCTGGTATACTCTTATACGTTTACTTCTTTTCACCGCGGTTTGTACCATTATATGAACAACAATCTTAAGAGTATATTTGTCACTAATGGGTACTAACATGGAAGGTTTTGAAACCCCATTTACTCCTGTGACACTGTCTAACAATGACAACCAAATTGTTATTGTTTCTACTGTTCCGCAAGCACCAGTTCCTGATGTTATGAAAATTGAACAGTTTAATGGGAAACATTACTGGCATTGGCAAGAAAAAATTCTTACTGCATTAGAAGTCTCTAATGTGTCATTTGCTTTAACTGAACCCAAACCTAAAAATGATTTTATTGATTGAGAAAAAGCAAATCGCATATGTCGACATGTGATTCTAAGTACTTTATCTAATCAACTGTTTGATGCCTACTTTCCAATTAAAATTACATCCGAAATTTGGGAAAGTCTGAACAAGAAATATATTCTGGAAGAGACTTCTACCCAAAAAATTATTGTTGCAAATTTTTTAAATTTTCATATGACTGAAGATAAAGATATAACAACTCAAATTCATGAATTTCAGATTTTACTTGATGATTTGAAAAATGAAAAAATTGAACTTCCTGAGTCTTTTGTTGAGGGTTATTTAATTGAAAAACTACCTGGTTCTTGGAAACATTACAAGTACAATTTAAAGCACAAAAGAAAGACTATGTCACTGGATGATGCAAAAACACATATCTGAGTTGAAGATCAAAATCGAACTAGATTAAAATCTGAACTGAATAAAGAGTTGTCATGTACTGCTAACTTTGTGAATAATGAAGTTAAAGAAAATAAAGTTTCTACTGATCATTCTAAAAATAAATGGAAAAATAAGAAAGGGAAAGGAAAAAAGAATAAATATAAAGGAAATAAAGATATTAAGAAAAGCAATGGTTTCTGCTATGTTTGTGGCAAACCTGGTCATACTTCTCCTAAATGTAGGCATAGGAAGAAACAAGTGGTCCAGGATTCGAAGGATACATCAACCAAACTTGTTACTGAGGACGTATTTGGGGCATTTTTTAGCATTGTCAGCTTGGGATCATTCCACCAGAATGATTGGATCATTGACTCGGGGGCTAGTCACCACATCAGTGGCAACAGAGATGCTTTGACCTACACTGAAGTAGGGCAGGAGGAACATCGAGTTTTCATGGGAAACTCTAGTGCTTCTCTTATGACCGGAAAGGGCAATGTCATGATCAAGATGACTTCTGGAAAAAATTTACTGATCAAAGATGTGTTGTTTGTCCCTGATACCCGTGTTAATTTAATTTCTGTTTCTCAACTTGTTAAGTTTGGGGTGAAAGTGTCCTTTGAATCAAAAAAGGTCATTCTCTCTAAGTCTGGGGACTACCTAGGCATGGGTTACTGCTCAAATGGGTTCTTTTTGCTGAATGTACCAAACTCTGCTGCTAATGAAATAACTCCTTCTGCTTATATCGTTGATTCTTTTGATGTATGGCATAATAGATTAGGACATGTTAATTTTAAATACATAAAATGTATGAAATCTTTAGGTTTACTAAAGGATATTAATGGTGTTGTTAATTTAAATAATAAATGTCAAATATGTGCTGAAACTAAATCTACCAAGAATTTGTGTCCTCAAATTTCACATAGAAATTCTGAATTGCCTGATTTAATTCACTCTGTTCTTGGAGATTTAAAAGGAAATCTATCTAGAGGTGGGAAAGGTTTCTACATTATTTTTGTGGATGATTTATCACGATATTCAAAATTATATTTACTACATTCAAAGGATGAAGCTTTTGGGATGTTTGTTACATATAAAATAGAAGTAGAGAATCAACTCAATAAGAAAATAAAACGTCTTCGCTCATATAGGGGTGGTGAATATGATTGTTCTCCCTTTAATGAATTTTGTGTAAATCATGGTATTATACATGAATACACACCTCCATATTCGCCTCAATCAAATGGAATTGTTGAACGTAAAAATAGAACTCTAAAAGAAATGATGAATTCTATTTTAATCAATTCAGGAGCACCCAACAACTTGTGGGAGGAAGCAATTTTATCATCTTGTTTTCTTCAAAATCGCATCCCTAGTAAGAAGACAAATAAGACACCATATGAATTATGGAAAGGATATCCTCCTAATTTGAAATATCTCAAAGTGTGGGGGTGTTTAGCTAAATTCTTATTAACTGAACCTAAGAAACGAAAATTGGGCTCTAGAACCTTAGATAGTGTTTTTATAGGTTATGCTCAAAATAGTGCCGCATATAGATTCTTGGTTATTAGAAGTAACAACAATGTTGTAGAACCTAATACTATTGTTGAATCTAAAAATGCTGAATTTTTTGAACATATCTTTCCTATGAAAACTCCTTTAGAAAATTTATCTAATCCTTCAAATGAAATTTTAGAGAATATCCCAAGTACATCCATTTCTATTGATGTTTCTAATCCTGATGATATAGAACCTAGAAGATCCACTAGGAAGAGGAAGGAAAAGAGTCTTGGTGATGATTTATATTCCTTTCTAGTGGATAATGACCCTCAATCTTACAATGATGCTATTAATTCAACAAAGTCTACTTTATGGAAGGAAGCAATCAATAGTGAGATTGAATCTATATTATCTAATCATACATGGGAATTAGTGGAACTTCCACCAGGCATCAAACCCATAGGATGTAAATGGATATTTAAAAGAAAATTAAAAATAGATGGGACTGTAGATAAATATAAGGCTCGATTGGTTGTGAAGGGATATAAACAACAAAAGGACATTGACTATTTTGATACCTTTACTCCTATAACTACAATCTCTTCAATCAGGGTTTTAATTGCTTTGGCATCTATTAAAAAATTAATTATACATCAAATGGATGTCAAAACTGCTTTCTTAAATGGAGATTTAGATGAAGAAATTTATATGGATCAACCCGAAGGTTATATAGTTCCAGGAAAAGAACATGTGGTATGCAGACTAATCAAATCTCTATATGGCTGGAAGCAAGCACCTAAATAGTGGCATGAGAAATTTGATAAGGTTGTTGTATCATATGGATTCCATATAAATGAAGGAGAAAAATGTATGTATTCTAAAGTTGATAACCAAGGTTGTGTTATTATATGTCTCTATGTAGATGACATGCTTATTTTTGGCACTAATATTGATATAATAAATAATAAAAAAGGCTTCTTGGCCTCTAATTTTGACATGAAAGATATGGGTGAGGCAGATGTAATTTTAGGAATTAAACTCCTTAAAAATGATGATTGCATCTTGCTATCCCAAGAACACATGTTGAGAAATTCCTCAAAAGGTTTTTAATGTTTGATTGTAAATCAATAAGTACACCTTTTAATTCTAATTGCAACCTTAAGAAAAATAAAAGTACTAGTGTTCAACAAGTAAAATATGCACAAGTAATTGGAAGCCTAATGTACTTAATGAATTGCACTCGTCCGGATCTAGCATATGCAGTGGGGAGATTAAGTAGATATACCCAAAATCCTGAAAAGGATCATTGCGATGCTCTACATAGGGTTTTAAGATACCTTAAAGGCACAATTAATCATGGATTGATTTTTTGTGGGTCTCCAACTGTGCTAGAAGGATATTGTCATGCCAATTGGATTTTTGATTCAAATGAATTGAAATCTACAAGTGGCTACATCTTCACTATGGGTGGAGGTGTTGTGTCTTGGAAATCCTCCAAGCAAACATGTATAGCTCGTTCCACTATGGAATCTGAGTTTATTGCCTTAGCAAAGGCTAGGACTGAAGCCGAATGGCTAAGATATGTTCTAATGGATCTTCCCATTTAGGAGAAACCTTCTCCACCAGTGCTTATATACTATGATAATCAAGCTGCCATAGCAAGAGCTAAAAACAAAGTTTATAATGGGAAGAGTAGACATATTCATCTACGTCACAATATTGTGAGGCAGCTTGTATGTGATAGCATAATCTCAATGGATTATGTAAAGTCAGAATTAAATTTGGCCAAACCTTTGACAAAGCCATTAGTCAAAGATTGGTGAGCCATCCATCGAGGAGAATGGGATTATGCCCATACCAAAAGTCAAAGTGATGGACACCCAACCTTCATGAACGGTGATCCCGGGAAGAAGGTTCAATTGGAAAAACTAAGTCACTAGGGGACTCAATGTGTTGTAATAAATGTATCTCGTTCTTATGATGTAAACAAAAATTTGCAATGATTTAGTTGAATATATTTCTTAATGGATTTCATAGCCATTAGTGGTGGTGTATATACTGCAATATATGCTTGATGAAAGTTCAACAATATGATTGTGGAGTGAGGCCGCTCCCGTTGAGATTCGGGCAGATCTCTAGATCATTCATGAATATTCCCAGTAGGTGCATGGCCTGAATGCGTCAATCTGTAAGAAAGGTTATTGATTTTATAAGTGTCATGTGAGTAATGTATATCTAATCAGATAAATGAGGAATTGGTTCAAGAACATAGTGTTGGTATGTATGCCCTGAGAACCAATCATGGGATGATTGGTGGGATACATTAAGATTGATTTGATAAACATCAAAGGCAAGCTTCCAATTCTTTCTGGTTCAGTCATATGAGATAGTGATAGAACAGATTGAATGTCTAGAGAATGACAGTACTCAATGACGTATGCCTTCAGGTTCATGACATGAACGATGAGATCATACGGATGCTAAGAGTTTGTACATTCTTGTTATGTCCCTAGTCGGATGTCATTGTGGAAGGTAGATAGACAGCAATGATACACAAGACTAGATTGTGGTGTTGGTTGATGACAGAATCTCATTAGTCATGATATAGAGATATCAAACCAAACACATAGGTACTTGTTAGAGAACAAGGTACCGGACAGACCCACCGTGAGTTTGACACATGGAACCATAAGATGGTAGTCACAGTCAGTACTCACAGTGATGGTGGTGAGTGTGATTCTTAGACCTGAAATCACCGCACTCAACACATGTCGTTGGGCACACTTTGACATCATCAAACGCAGTCCTGAAACATGGGTTGTTATAAAGGTGATGATTGGGTGGCTTTGACACATGGGGCTTTTGAGGGGTGAGTGATAGATATGGGATTTGTCCCTCCTGAGGGAGTTTGATATCCATGGCCACTTGATGAGTAGGATTGAGATAGGTGTGTGCACGCATGTGTGAATCAGTATGTGATATTGATGTCATACATATCTCCTTCAATCTGCTCTGAGATCAAGAAAGTGAATGAACGTTGACAGGATGACTGTTCCATGCCTCGAGTTCATTCGGGATATCAGTGACAAAGGAATTATACATTCACTGTAACACCATTCACGGATTGTGGGATGAAAGTTGTTCTCCAACTTTCTACTTTCACTTGGGTAGCACTGATGTGTGACTAGGCACCGCTCTTTGCTTGTGAAGTCATAAGTGTTATGGACTTTCACTGCCAATGTGAAATGGACCTGCAGGGTCACACACATAGGATTTAACCTGGAAGAGGAGTTTTGTCCACAAAGCAATGTTTAGATTGATTACTAAAGGAGTTTAGTAGTTCAATTAAACACTCAATCAGTCGATAGCTCAATATCATATGGTTCAAGGTGTTGGACGCATTGATTGGAGTATCGGATTGATTGAAATCGCAATTGACTGATTTTGCCCAACTTGTGCTCCCAACCGATCAGCTCATGTGATGAACCGGTCGGCTGAGGTTGCTGAACCGGTCGGCTGGAGTGTCCAGGCCGATCGGCTCATGCCCAGGTTGAAACGACCGGTTCAAGGGTTGAACCGATCGGCTCAACTGGTGCAACCGACCAGTTGGGAAAGTCATGTCGGCAAGAATTTTCCTTTGGTTTCAAATTGCCCAATTCGATTGGGAATAACATTGGTATACGATGCCAATTGAGAACGAAACAAGGAAAGTCTTTTTGAGCCGGATTAGGACCATGAACCGATCGGTTCAGGGCACCAACCGATCGGTTGGAGTGTCCCAAATGATCGGCTCAGGTCCAACCGATCGGCTCAATGGCCGAACCGATCGGTTCAGTTGTGAACCGATCATTTCAAGTTGCGAACCGGTTGCTTTTTGTGGAAAATTCTCGAATCCTTCTACTCCTACTTTAGTCACGTATTTCCGGGCACAGAGAACCCTGTCCCATGACCCGCCTATATATATAGGGGTATTGGGGGCTTCTCAAAGTACAACTCAATGCAAGCCGGTTGCTTTGCGAAGTTGTCGTTCTCTCTGGTTTTGGTAACCATGAGAGAGCCCGAGCAAGTGCTTCCCGCAAAAGGGAGGTGCAGCAAGGGAAGGACAACTGCAGTTGCAACTGGTAGCAGGAGAGTGTGCTGGCGACTAGTACGTCAACAGAAGGGTGTGACTCCTTCCACTTCCTTGTGGGACAAGGAGAGTGGAGTTCTAGGTGGTCCGTGTGGACTACTACAGAGGCGGGAGGACACTGCCGCTCAGGAGGACAACTGTCATCCGACAGTCCGGTAGGAGGTGGAGTCGTCAGTCCCGGTGCGACCAGGAGCTGCACAGACACCGTCCAAGACCGGAGTTGAAGACCGCGCATTGCACGAGGTATTGTCGCCGAGCAAGCCTCGGGACAAGGTATGATTCCACAAACCATCCTTTCCTATTATATAGACGTTGACGCGTTTCCTCGGTATGGGTTGGGGGAGAAATTTTTTTGTTTCCACTGCCTTCTCTGTCTCCCCTAAAACCCAACAGTGGTATCCGAGCCAAGTTAACTGCTCTATATTTTAGGAATATCGATATGATCGATTTTGGTTTGTCGCCTTTAATTATTGCATGCGATGCGAATAATATTGGCTTTATGCATGTCCAATCCTAAATCCACAAATCCCTAATTACATATATGATATGTATTATTAATGCACTCGATACGCGTCGCCCTTAAACGAGTTTTGTGGTGGATGTGTGTAGCGTGATTATGGCCTATAAACCCATATCTGTGTGTGGTTGTTTGTGGTTGCTTGCATCTCGGTCTGCGCACCGATCTTCCCTTTCTTATTCTAGATGTAACTCGAAATAATTCGAGATTCTTTCCTACCTTTGCTCCCCCCGAATGTAACTCGGGGTTTCCCTTTAAATCAATGTAATTATTAGGATAGATTTTATTTCCTGTTATGTCGAAGACCGGCGGACATCAAGACGACAGCTGAAACGATCGGTTCAAGGTGTGAACCGATCGGTTGACGTTCAAGACGGTCGGTTCAAGGAGTGAACCGATCGGTTGATGACCGGTTCAAGGAGTGAGATGAGCGGGTGGCGGACATGACAAGATGCACGATGACCAGGCGAACCAATCGGTTGGAGGAGCCAACCGATTGGCTGGTGGCACCCAGACGACCGGCTGGAGAGTACAGATCATTCATGTGATGAGTTGATCAACTCGGATGGCAAGGCACAGAGTTCATCTTGTACAGGTTGCATGTGATGTATACCTAGATGACCGTGATTCCTCTTGGCTCGAGGAATCACATTAGGATGGCCATAATCATCGCTTTTTATCGTTTGTGCATGTTTTCTGTGGGATATAGCATGTATATGATACGTACTATGTATTGTGGTGATTGGATATGTATATGTATATAAAAACCAAATCCCTCAATAAAATATTAAGTTTTAGATGCCTTCCAAATGCGACACACGTGAAAAGCTTGTTCGACCAAGTGTGGGCACGCCCTAGCGTGGTGCACCGTCTACCTCGTGGAAGCGTGAAGGATGAATGTGTGGGTCTGCCCTAGCAGGGTGCATATTCATCGTGTTTGCTTTGGGTCAGACTTAACAAGGTGACCTAGATAGGATCTAGCGCCTTGAGGCATGGAGATGATCATTACAAGGAGTTGTATATGACATCTTATCAAGAGTTGCATATGATGCAATTGGCAAAAGTTGCCTACCTGAGAGATCTAAGTTGTGGGCGATCAGCCCTAGCTGACTCATGACTTAGAGGATTTCAGGATCTTGCCTACTAGAAGGTTGTACGCTGCAATCTTCCGAATTGATGGTGAGGGCTATCAATTTGAACTAAAATAGTGGGAGCGATAATTAATTAAAGGCCTAATTTTATCGTCAACCTTTCAAATCAATCAAATAAGTCAAAAAGAGTTTTGGACTAAAATTGCATATATTTCCTTTTGTTAAAATAAATGGTTAATCACCAAATCACTTTATTTGCGATGGGTCTTTGAGACCAACAAATTAAATGGGAATAATTCCACGACTGGTTAGGATAATGATGAGAAGTGTTCTCAATCAAAGAGTGAAAGCTCTAAGTCCTAGTTATACCAGAACCAGATGAACTCGATCCCACCACATAAATGGCTGAAAGTATGCTTATGGAAGCATACTGAGGATGACATTGATGAGGAGTGCTTGATGTTGTGTTCTCTGAACTATGAGTTGCAGAGACAACATGAGACATATGATGTCTCCAAGATACTGTCCTAGTATGTCATGACAGAAGGAGATCCAGTAAGGTATTCACACACTCAATGTGATTGGGTATGTGGAAAACCTGATTAAGAAGGATTCCCTCTGAGCCAAGAGTTGGCTATTGGTATGATACTACAAATGTTGTGAGAATCATACAATTCATGATAAGCTACAACATGAACAACTTTGACAAGCGTTGACAGAGTTGTTGGACATGTTGAGGATAGTAGAGGCAAAGATGAAGAAAGACAAACCATAGTCTTTGATGTGATCAAAGAAAAGGTAAGTCTTAAGGGCAAGGGCAAGGGCAAAGCTAAGAAGTGTTCTGATGCTAGCCAGCAATCCAAGCCGTCTTCAGCCTCAAGGCACATGGGGAAAGGGTGTATGAGGGAACTTCCCTCTATATCTGGAAGAACAAAAGAAGATGAAGGAGGGGATGGAGATCTCCACCTAAGGTATCAGGAAATGAACTGCTTCTTTATCTGAGGTATATGATACCAAGATATGGATATGTCATATATGATATGCAATATCCACAAAGAAGTGATGGCCTTTGCGAAAGGACTAAGAAAGAAATACCCATCATTGGAGCAAGTGTTGCTGCCATAGATAGGAGTATCTTTCAGTTTATTTCAGCCTAAAGGGCACGAAATAGAGTTGAGAACTGCTATTTCATATATTGCCAATAGATAGAAACATTTTATTATTGCATATTATATGACAATGATGGCAATTAATAAAGTTGATGTTTCAATCTTAAAGATATGATCTTTGTGGCAATGCCTTGTTTATCTTGTGATACATGGTATGCATAAGATAAAATGATACCTAAAGTTATTGATAACTCAAACAATCAAATTAGCATCAATCATGAGAAATTCATTTCTAGTTTCCATATGATGGATAAATCTAGACTCTTTTGGTTAGAGAACCAGTAAGAGACATGAATCTCTTGTACATGATTAATCAATCTTCACTAATGGTAGTGGGAGAATGATTGTCCTATTAGGTATAATACATGTGATGTATTTACATACCTATTGAAGCGAATGCTAATACTTCAAATGGTGTTTAGAGAAATACCAATATGAATATCTTGAAGTGTTCAAGATTATCATAAATGAAGTACAAATTTGGTAAAGTATTAATTCTTGATGAGATCAATGAATGAAACACTTGAACCAAATGTTTGAGATCCTTATGAGTGATTATGATAGTGTATCATAGTGAACTTATGATTAAGGCATGGTGATGTCTGAATCAAGAAGGAATCATACTCTAAGGATTTAGAGAATAATTATCAAATAACTGAATTCTTCTTAATAAAAGAATACCCCACACTAATAAAGGAAATTAAGAATCACAAGGGTTGTGAGTTCTTATATCCTTAACAGATACACCTCAATTATCTATGTGATGAGTTGTTCATGTGATGAGTCAACTATCTAGATGAAGCTAAGGAACCGAATTTTGAGTTATGATTTATGATCATTACATCCTAAATGATTTCCATGTGAACCATAAGGTATGACCTTGATGGTAGCACTCATTGGATAAAATCCATAAGTGCAAATAAGTCTTAAGTGTTAAGACATATGGATAACATTTTGAGAAGGATGATGCTTGTTGATTGCAACTTAATGACTAAGACTTTTGGCATATGGATACTAAAACTGCATTCCTATGAGGAATAAAACCAGGATGTGTACGTGACACAACCTATAAGGTTTATGAATCCACTATTGCAAATGAAGTCTATAAGTTACAATGGACTAATCAATGTGATTGATTGAGTACAAGCAACTCAAAATTGGATCTTTACTTTGATGATATAGTCAAAGGATTTGACTGATATGTCAAAGATAAAGAAGGGATCTGTGATTTAGTGGGAGCGTGTTCACATTCCACATGTTGATGTGAAATGGCACTACTACAGAAGTTCCTTTTAGTGTCGGTTGTTTAACCCCCTTTGGCGTCGGTTTCTGAACGACGCCTATGTGGGCGCCGCTAAAAGGTTGGACACTTCAGCGTCGGTTAAAAAACCGACGCCTATTTAACATAAAGGCGTCAGTTTATTATAAAACACCGACGCCAAAAGGGTTCGCGCCACAGAAAACGGCGTCATCTAGGACGATTTCTGCGTCGGTTATATACTAAAAACCCGACGCAGAAAAGTGTCCTAGATGACTCCCATTTCCTGTAGCGCGAACACTTTTGGTGTCGGTGTTCAACAAAAAACCGACGATGTAAGTCTGTGCTGACGGTTATCGGTAAATAACCGACGCCTATATCTATTTTTTTTTATAAATCTGTTTGCAGGCCTGCTGTGGCTGGTCAGCAGGATGAGAACCTGCAGTTCAGTTTTCTGAACTGCAGGTTTACGACATCCATTGATATCAGCCTACAAACAGGCCACAAACCTGCAAAATTAACATAAAAGATTCACACAAGTAGATACATTCAGACATCAATTCAATTGTCACGTTCACACATATAGAATCATTCAAATACATGTTTTAACATTCAGAAACATTCATTTACAAAGTATCATTCATCATCACTATCAACATCCCAATTATATCTAACAGTTTATGACCCCACATGCCTTCCTCCCCAGTTCCTGCCGCTAGACAACCACACATTGGATCCAAGAGGATATGCAGGCGTTTGCCAAAGACTATAGGTTGAGTTAACTATTGAGTTAACTCAGCCTATAGTCTTTGGCGAACGCCTGCAATCCTCTTGGATCCATTGTGTGGTCGTCTAGCGGCAGGAACTGAGGAGGAAGGCATGTGGGGTGATAAACTGTCAGGACTAGCACAGCAAGTTGTGATGGAGGTGGAGACGACGACGACGGTGGTGCTTCAGGCGACGCCTGCTTGGCCGGGTAGGGCTCGGCGAAAGGGTTCAACTGCGGCATGGCTTCGATGTAGTAGAGGGAAGGGAGGGGTTCAGAATCCTACGAGAAACGTTTAGAGATGAGGATATTACTGCGGAGGAGGAGGAAACGGTAGACGATATCTCGAGTTGGAATGTCCTCTCCACGCATCAAGTTGCTCCAGTGCTTCAGTGGGTACATGTGCATCATCAACCTAAAATTTGACAAAAATAAACACACTGAATTAGGCCAATATAGAAATATAGGATATATGACATAACTAGAAGATAATGAATTTTATAGAAATACAGGATATGTTTTTAGAACTTACATTGGTATCCTCGCCATGCTCGTCATGGACAACATGCTCATCATGGACTTCATGCTCATCATGAACATCATTCTCATCATGGTCAGCCATCTGAAAATGTCATAAAAAAGGCAAACATTTAGCATTTGTATCAACTAGAAAAAGGAAAACATTTAGCATTTGTATAAATTAGAAAAAGGAAAACATTTACCATTTGTATAAACATACATGTCTCTAAAATTGTGATCTTTTATCAATTAACAATCCTTCATTGTGATCTCCGCGCACATATAAGTCATCATTAGCTTCAATATTTTGTGGAGTTGGCAACCCAACTGAGAATGGACTGGAGTCATCATACTTATCATAGTACTCTTCTTCATCTATAGGATCTTCAATGAACTGTCTTTTACCATGAAGAACAACCGAACATTTATCATTTGCAGGATCATCGATATAGAATATTTGTTTTGCCTGTGATGCCAATATGAATGGTTCAGCCTTCTCGCCAATCATTTCAAAGTTCACCAAAGTGAAACCCAATTCATCCACTATAACTCCTTTGGTGTTATCAACCCAATTACATTTAAAGAGCGAAATATTGAAATCTATGTAGTCAAACTCCCAAATGTCTTCAATGACACCGTAATATGACATTTTAGCTTCACGTGGACTCTTATCCTTTGCACTTGCAAAGTACATAGTTGATGCTTGAAGAGTGACCCCACTATTTTGGACGACACTCTTATCATCTTGGCGCTTTGTGTAATATGTGAATCCATTAATGTCAAACCCTTCATAAGACATAACATTCGGTTTTGATTTAAAGGCGAGACATTTGATAGTTTCTGTAATATCATTTGGTGTTTGAGATAGTTGATGTCAGACTTTATCTTCAAACCACTTAGTAAAAGTCTTATTATGCTCTCTAGCAAGCCACATTGAACTTGCTCGAGGATGTTGTCTCTTTATGAAATTGGTATGTTCCTCGATATAAACACTCACTTCGTCCATATTATGTAAAATATACAAGTGAGCTTGTTCCAACTGCTCACGGCTGATTACTTTCACCCGTGATCCCAAAATTCCTTTGCCCTCCTCAATATTCTTGTCATTATCAGGAGTGTCATTACCACTGAGAAAGTCATTGCAGAAATCCATAACCTCTCTCGCCACATAACCTTCAATAATACTCCCTTCAGGACGATAACGGTTTCTAACATCACCTTTAAAAACGCTCATGTATCGTTCAAAGGGATACATCCAATGCAAGAAAACCGGTCCCAAGATTTTCACTTCCCTAGTCAAGTGGACAACAAGATGTACCATGATATCAAAGAACGAAGGAGGGAAATACATCTCAAGCTGACATAGGGTAACAACCACTTCTCTTTGCAAATTATCGAGAGTATCAGGGTCAATAACTTTGCTGCATAGACTGTTGAAAAAGAAACAAAGTCTGGTAATTGCAAACCTTACATGCTTCGGCAATATAGATCGAATTGCCACAGGCAATATTTGTTGCATTAGAGTGTGACAATCATGAGATTTAAGACCTATCAACTTCAGATCTTTCATTGAATACAATCTACGGATGTTGGATGAGTAACCATGTGGCACCTTAACATTTACCAAGCATTCACAAAAAAGTTTTCTTCTCCTTTCTAGACAACGTGTAACAAGCGGGAGGTAAGTATGTTCTTTTATTACCCATTTCACGTAATTCTGTTAATTCTGACCTTATTCCCATTTCACGTAGGTCCAGTCTGGATTTTATCCCATCTTTAGTCTTACCTGGTATATTTAATAGAGTACCAATGATGCTATCACAGACATTTTTCTCAACGTGCATTACATCGATACAATGCCTGACTGACAAAGAACTCCAATAAGGAAGATCCCAAAATATTGACTTCTTTTTGAATGAAGAATTGTCACTCCGTGTGGCCATACTACATTGTGATTTCTTACCAAATTCATTGACAATGTCTTTTACTCTTTCATAAACAACATCCCCTGGTATAGGTTTAGGTGCACTCCGTTCATCATTCCATCCATTGAATGCTTTGCGCTTCCTACGATACGGATGGAATTTTGAAAGAAACCTTCGATGACCAAGATATACAGTCTTGCCGCCATATTTTAGTCTTATTGAATCAGTGTTTTCTTCACATATAGGACATGCTTTAGCTCCTTTGACACTATATCCAGACAAATTCCCATATGCCGGAAAGTCATTAATAGTGCAAAACAACATAGCATGCAAACGAAATGTCTCTCTTGCTGAAGCATCATAGGTCATCACACCTTCAGCCCAAAGTTTCTTTAAGTCATCAATCAAAGGTTCAAGATAAACATCGATATCATTTCCGGGTTGTTTAGGGCCCGATATCAACAATGACAACATAACGTACTTATTTTTCATACACAGCCAGGGAGGAAGATTGTATATAACAAGCATGACTGGCCAAGTGCTATGTTGGCTGCTCAATGTCCCGTACGGATTCATCCCGTCTGTACAAAGCCCAAGTCTTAGATTCCTGACTTCTTCACCAAATTCAGGGAACAATACATCAATCTTCTTCCATTGTGGGGAATCAGACGCATGTCGTAGGATCCCATCATTATTTTTCTTAACATCTGCATGCCACCTCAAATTCTTCGCATCTTTTGGATTTGCAAACAAGCGTTGAAACCGTGATGTTATAGGTAGATACCACAACACCTTGGCAGGAGAACCAGTTTTGGACTCCCCCGAAGTCGTCAATTTATATCGTGGCGCACCACATTTTGGACAATCTTTCAAATCTACATAGTCCTTTTGAAATAATACACAATCATTCGGGCATGCGTGTATCTTTTTGGCCTCCATTCCCATTGGGCACAACATTTTCTTTACCTGGTATGTTGAGATTGGCAGCTCGTTTCCTTCAGGAAGAATTTCTTTCAACAAAGTCAACAATTCAGTGAAGCTTTTGTCGCTCCATCTATTGTTAGCTTTCAACTTATACAATCTCAGCACAGCGCTAAGCTTCGTAAACTTAGCACAACCTATGTATAACGGTATCTCAGCATCATGCACAATGTTTGTAAAGATAGGAGGTGGATCGGTGTGCTCTACCCTACAACTATCCAGCATCGCATCAACAATGTCTGCTGGAACTGGTTCGTTCACATTTACGTCATCGGAGGCAATTTCTTCTTCCACCCAAGCACTGCTATTGACATCTACTGGATTCGATTTTGAAATCTCTCCATGCCAGTGCCATTCTGTATAGCCTTGTACAATCCCGTTGCACATGACATGACTTTTGATTTCCTCACCAGTGTTGAGTTTCAAGTTGTTACCGCAATGCCTACATGGACAGTAGAACCTATCTGTAGGTTTTTTCCTATGTTCCTCGGCAAATCTAATAAACTGATTAAGACCAGATATAAACTCTGGGGTGCAACGATTACGAATGGACATCCATGATCTATCCATTCTATGATCAGAGAAAGCAAGTATATATTAGGAAAGCAAGTATATATTAGGAAACAAGTATATAAGCAAGTATGTCGTATTACAGTTCATCATTAAGAAAGATATAAGCAAGTATGTCGTATTAAAATAGACTAAACAATAAAAGAATTTTTTTTTAGGCAAGACAATATGAGAAAATAGTAGTGTAATCATGTAAATGGGAACATTCATGGGAACACACACTTCAGTTATAAGCATTCATGTAGCAACTTACAGTTCCATTCATGGGAACACACACTTTAGTTATAACAATAACTAAACAAAGGGGTTGGTGTACCCCTAAACATGCGCATAATTAAAAAAACTATTAATACAGACAAGTCTAGATAGATAGACAACTAAATACTACATCAACATGGTCCCGCATGCATCAATAACTTCTTTTTGATGATGAAGCTGTGTCATGAAGCTCTCCAATCCAATCACGCCTCAGATTCAGATTCCGATTCCTCATAGATGATATCCGACACCGTGCGCTCATACCGCAGAAGATGATCGAGGGTGTCGCAGTTGTTGTTGGCTATCCAAACTTTGATGGAATTATCGCCAACTGGACGGAGAAAAAGCCTATTCCAACGGACCAGATACAGCTCTCCAATCCAATCACGCCAACCGGATTTTGATACAAGATTTCCCGCCAAATCATACTCAACCTCGATTACATGTGAATAATTTCCAAAAGTTAGGGTCACTTTACCAGGCATGTAGTGTCTTCCTTTTAGAAAACGCCAATGTTTGGGTATGACCAATTGGTTTAAGGAACGATCATCTAGGATGATGTCCAATTGTTCTTCAATAGGGAACGTTAACATTGACATAGAGGCCCAATTCATAGTCATTGTTATGGGAAGACAGAGACTGCACAATATTAGTATTAACAAAGTGTAAGTACATATAACGATGTTATATATTTTCAGAAAAAGTTGTATAACATCAGTTAACCTTTTAAACAAGTATATATTAGGAAACAAGTATATATTAGTCAATCTTGGACGGGTTTCTAGGCCAACAAACACATTTGATGTCAATCTTATATATAATAAATGTGTACCACCTATCCCATCCTTGAACACCTAATCTCACTTAGGATGTAAGTGTATAATGTGTATTTGGTTTTCAAGAAAATTTCGGCAGCATTTCCCCGTTGTTCTCTAAGTACATATGTACTTAGAGAACAAACGGGAAAATGCTGCCGAAATTTTCTCGAAAACCCAATACACATTATACACTTACATCCTAAGTGAGATTAGGTGTTCAAGAACAGTCCCAAACTGGGGACTATCCAAGATTTACTCCTACTGAGTAAATCTTGGACGGGTTTCTAGGCCAACAAATACATGTGTTGTCATTCTTATATAAACCCTATAATTCATGAAATCATTCTAATTCAATTTAATATGTTGGGATCACATAATTATATAATGACATCAGAATATATAGAAGAATCATAATTAACATGATTAACAACATGCTCATCAAACTAGGGTTTTCTTGAATATCATCTAATAAATCAAGAATTTCATAGTTTTAAACATGCAATAATTCACAATGCAATGTTATAAACTATAGGCAACATGGATAGATGAAATAAATAAACATCCAGCATCTATCACTTATTCAATCTTCAAGAAACCTTGACAAACATCCAACATCTATCACTTATATAATTTGCATGTATATACACCCTAAAGTGCCACAAATCATATAATAAAACTATCATGTTATGATATTAGGACCACTTAAAGCAGATTAGGCACATTAAGCAAGCAGAGTAGGGAGCCAATTTTGTGCAAGCAGATTAGGCAAGCAGATTAGGTCAGCACATAAAGAACCAATTTCGCACCTGGGTAGGTCTGCAGGTACCTGGGCAAGAAGAGTAGGGTGAGGTCGAGCTGGTTGAGTACGTGGGTGGCGGCCGACGAGCTCCAGAACCAGCGGCAGTGACTCCGACGAGTAGGAGCGTCAGCCGCAGCAGACAGGCAGGTGGCTAGGCGGCGGCAGGCAGGCAGCGGCCAGGTGGAGGAGAAGGAGAAGGGGGTATGGCGGCGCCGGTTCTCAGGCGTGGCAGGCAGGTGGGCACCAGGCGTTGCGGCAGCGCCGGTTGTCAGGCGTGGCGGCGGCGCAGGCGGTTGGAGCAGTAGGGCGGGCAGCAGGGGTGCCAGAGAAGAAACGCGTCGGAGAGGGGCGCCGGAGAGGGGACGCCGGAGATGGGGCACCGAAGAGAAGCGCCGGAGAGAAGCACCGGAGAAAAACTAGTACCAGCAGCAGAGAAATCGCCGGAGAAATCGCCGCAATAGGGAAATAGGGTAGCAATGAAACATAAGAAAGGGGAAGAGTCGGGCGATCGAAGGTTATGAAGTTCCCCAATAACGTCGGTTGTTTACAACAACCGACGCCTAAACATCTTTACCGTCGGTCGTTCGCAACATCCGACGTCCATTTGGACGATATTTTCGTGAAAATGTTTGGCGGGAACCACATTCAGCGTCGGTGATTAAAGGACGACCGACGCGGAAAAGGACACTTTTTGCGCAAATTTCCATCGCACATAAGCGTCGGTGTTTTAACTATAGACTCGACGCCGAAAGTGACATTATTTTTTTCGCTCGAAAATTGGATGACATTATGCGTCGGTTTTGTATAAACAACTGACGCTGTATACAAAGCGGTACCCGTGTTTGGCTGGTCTTTGAATATAGACGTCGGTTCTTCTAAATAACCGACGCCTTTAATATAAGGCGTCTGTGTTCCTTAATAACCGACGCCCAGAAAAGCGACACTGAATGCTATTTCTGTAGTAGTGTGGATATGTTCTAGAATGGAAATCCAAAAGTGGAAATTATCTTTAAGGAAGATAGAGATATTTCCTATATGATAGGAATAGAGATCTATAGAGATAGTTCTCGACAAATCTCTTGGCCTAGAAAGGAGAGAGCATACATTGGCAATCTGTACTGAAGGGTTCAGTATGCACAGATTCAGTGGGAGAAAAGTTGTCCATGTTATATGGATATTAGTATCCCAAGGCCAAGTGCCCAATTCTTATGAAGAATGGGAACACTAAGAATAGATATGGATCTATCATGTATGTAATCATCCCATTGTCTTGCATGTATGACATGGCAAGAATAAGATGCATTCATCATCTTGTATGTAGGACATGGCAATATGATGTGCTCATCCTGATAACTCGTATGTAGGACATGACGAGTGGATGTCTGTCTACTTCCAGTAAGGGTTACTGGAATACCATAAGAACTTGATAAGTACTTGGGAAGTACTAGTTCTATGGAGATAAGGAAGAGTTCGATGTAAAGAGTTACATTGATGCGAACTTCCGAAAGGACAGAAAATTAATCGCAAAATATACATAGGATGTATAAAAGTAAAAGTTTGTTGATAATTGGAAATGTTCCAATAAAACCATTTAAAAGGGAAATTTCGAGTATCCGTGTGTTAGAGAACATCAGTGGATACTATATGGATCTAGAAGTTCATGAGATGAACTTATAGATATTCCGGTCATTGATGACAAGTCTGGAATCCTTGATCATGCAATGTGGCTAAAGGTTAGCAATGGAATACTAGATCGCATATTATGGCAACTCCATCTCATACGTGCGACGTACAGCGAAGAGATGAGAGACATGCAATTTATACATACTTTGGCAAGGTGTTGCCATTACTCACTATGTTGGCACTAGAGCACAGTGACATGTGGAACATGTTTGAAGATCACTATGAATATGATTCAAGGGTGATTGGCTCGCAGTGCAAGTGGGAGTCTGTTGGTATGTATGCCCTGAGAGCCAATCATGGGATGATTGGTGGGATACATTAAGATTGATTTGATAAACATCAAAGGCAAGCTTCCAATTCTTTCTGGTTCAGTCATATGAGATAGTGATAGAACAGATTGAATGTCTAGAGAATGACAGTACTCAATGACGTATGCCTTCAGGTTCATGACCTGAACGATGAGATCATACGGATGCTAAGAGTTTGTACATTCTTGTTATGTCCCTAGTCGGATGTCATTGTGGAAGGTAGATAGACAGCAATGATACACAAGACTAGATTGTGGTGTTGGTTGATGACAGAATCTCATTAGTCATGATATAGAGATATCAAACCAAACACATAGGTACTTGTTAGAGAACAAGGTACCGGACAGACCCACCGTGAGTTTGACACATGGAACCATAAGATGGTAGTCACAGTCACTACTCACAGTGATGGTGGTGAGTGTGATTCTTAGACCTGAAATCACTGCACTCAACACATGTCGTTGGGCACACTTTGACATCATCAAACGCAGTCCTGAAACATGGGTTGTTATAAAGGTGATGATTGGGTGGCTTTGACACATGGGGCTTTTGAGGGGTGAGTGATAGATATGGGATTTGTCCCTCCTGAGGGAGTTTGATATCCATGGCCACTTGATGAGTAGGATTGAGATAGGCGTGTGCACGCATGTGTGAATCAGTATGTGATATTGATGTCATACATATCTCCTTCAATCTGCTCTGAGATCAAGAAAGTGAATGAACGTTGACAGGATGACTATTCCATGCCTCGAGTTCATTTGGGATATCAGTGACAAAGGAATTATACATTCACTGTAACACCATTCACGGATTGTAGGATGAAAGTTGTTCTCCAACTTTCTACTTTCACTTGGGTAGCACTGATGTGTGACTAGGCACCGCTCTTTTCTTGTGAAGTCATAAGTGTTATGGACTTTCACTGCCAACGTGAAATGGACCTGCAGGGTCACACACATAGGATTTAACCTGGAAGAGGAGTTTTGTCCACAAAGCAATGTTTAGATTGATTACTAAAGGAGTTTAGTAGTTCAATTAAACACTCAATTAGTCGATAGCTCAATATCATATGGTTCAAGGTGTTGGACGCATTGATTGGAGTATCGGATTGATTGAAATCGCAATTGACTGATTTTGCCCAACTTGTGCTCCCAACCGATCGGCTCATGTGATGAACCGGTCGGCTGAGGTTGCTGAACCGGTCGGCTGGAGTGTCCAGGCCGATCGGCTCATGCCTAGGTTGAAACGACTGGTTCAAGGGTTGAACCGATCGGCTCAACTGGTGCAACCGACCAGTTGGGAAAGTCATGTCGGGAAGAATTTTCCTTTGGTTTCAAATTGCCCAATTCGATTGGGAATAACATTGGTATACGATGCCAATTGAGAACGAAACAAGGAAAGTCTTTTTGAGCCGGATTAGGACCATGAACCGATCGGTTCAGGGCACCAACCGATCGGTTGGAGTGTTCCAAATGATCGGCTCAGGTCCAACCGATCGGCTCAATGGCCGAACCGATCGGTTCAGTTGTGAACCGATCATTTCAAGTTGCGAACCGGTTGCTTTTTGTGGAAAATTCTCGAACCCTTCTACTCCTGCTTTAGTCTCGTATTGCTGGGCACAGAGAACCCTGTCCCATGACCCACCTATATATATAGGGGTATTGGGGGCTTCTCAAAGTACAACTCAATGCAAGCCGGTTGCTTTGCGAAGTTGTCGTTCTCTCTGGTTTTGGTAACCATGAGAGAGCCCGAGCAAGTGCTTCCCGCAAAAGGGAGGTTCAGCAAGGGAAGGACAACTGCAGTTGCAACTGGTAGCAGGAGAGTGTGTTGGCGACTAGTATGTCAACAGAAGGGTGCGACTCCTTCCACTTCCTTATGGGACAAGGAGAGTGGAGTTCCAGGTGGTCCGTGTGGACTACTACAGAGGCGGGAGGACACTGCCGCTCAGGAGGACAACTATCATCCGACAGTCCGGTAGGAGGTGGAGTCGTCAGTCCCGGTGCGACCAGGAGCTGCACAGACACCGTCCAAGACCGGAGTTGAAGACCGCGCATTGCGCGAGGTATTGTCTCCGAGCAAGCCTCGGGACAAGGTATGATTCCACAAACCATCCTTTCCTATTATATATACGTTGACGCATTTCCTCGGTATGGGTTGGGGGAGAAATTTTTTTGTTTCCGCTGCCTTCTCTGTCTCCCCTAAAACCCAACACATAGTTCTATCAATCTTCTACGGATTACGTACATTTACTCTATGCTTTGGTTCAAAGAACTCAGTTCCACCAAGGCCTTTGCGTGCCATTTGTTTAAGTTCTTCCAGTGGTCAACTCGATTTTTAAAATTGTTTTGTTTTGAAATAGTGGGGGATTGTTATGCTTCTTTGCTATATTTCAAACAAAAAGGCAAAAGGTTTAGTCCCATATTGCTTGTGTTCGAGACTTCCCTCCTCCTTATATATGGACTCTTATCCATAGTACAATTGAGGAATGAAAGGGGACAAGCCCTACGCACGCGCATGGTGGTCCTTGGCAACGGGGTTTGGGCCGGCCCGGTCTGGAAACCCTTTAATCGGGTGTGTCGGCGCACGTCGTATCCCGCTTGCAGAGGGGTCCAAATCTGGCCTCCCAGAGCCCCTTGCGTGGGCGTGGCCCCGGCTTAGTTTTGCCCTTCGGTTCATTGAACCATTTTTAACCTGGGCCGCAATGCACCTGTTCGTTTGGTAGTTCCAAACCGCACCGCATTTTTGCAATCTAACGCATCCTTTCATGCTTCCTTTCCTGGTTATTTATGTTCACTTTCCGTTGTCGTTTAGAATAGACGAAAAACTTCTCTCATTTCTTCTTCCTCTCTTCTCCTCCGCCTGTAGTCTGCCCACTAGAAGAATGATTGCTTGCCTTTCGTCTGTCGCCGTGACTGCGTGTGCACGCTTCACATTGACACACGATGTTAGATCATGGGAGAGTAGTCGCGCAGGAGACTACTGCACAGACGTTCATCATCGAGTACTGCAGAAATACCCTTAAGGACAGTGCATCTCGCACGCCTCAGTGATACTCTAGTATACTCTTATACGTTTACGCCTTATTATCGCGGTTTGTGCCCTTATACAAACAACAATCTTAAGAGTATATTCATTCACTAATAGGTACTTACATGGAAGGTTTTGAAACCCCTTTACGCATGTGACACCGTCTAACAATAACAACCAAATTGTTACTATTTCGACTGTTCCGCAAACACAAGTTCTTGATGTTATGAAATTTGAACAGTTTAATGGACGACTGTACATGCGTTGGCAAGAAAAAATTCTTACTGCGTTAGAAGTCTCGAATGTGTCGTTTTCTTTAACTGAACCCAAACCTAAAAATGATTCTGTTGATTGGGAAAAAGCAAACCGCATTTGTCGACATGTGATTCTAAGTACTTCATCTAATCAACTGTTTGACGCCTACTTTCCAATTAAAATTGCATCTGAAATTTTGGAAATTCTGAATAAGAAATATATTCTGGAAGAGGCTTCTACCCAAAAATTTACTATTGCAATTTTTTTAAATTTTCATATGACTGGAGATAAAGATATAACGACTCAAATTCATGAATTTCATATTTTACTTGATGATTTGAAAAATGAAAAAATTGATCTTCCTGAGTCTTTCGTTGTAGGTTCTTTAATTGAAAAACTACCTGGTTCTTAGAAACATTACAAGAACAATTCAAAGAACAAAAGAAAGACTATGTCACTGGATGATGTAATAATACATATCTGAGTTGCAGATCAAAATCGTACTAGATAAAAATCTGAACTGAATAAAGAGTTGTCATGTACTGCTAACTTTGTTAATAATGAAGTTAAAGAAAATAAAGTTTCTACCGATCAGTCTAAAAATAATTGGAAAAATAAGAAAGGGAAAGGAAAAAAGAATAAATATAAAGGAAACAAAGATATTAAGAAAAGCAATGTTTTCTGCTATGTTTGTGGCAAACCTGGTCATACTTCTCCTAAATGCAGGCATAGGAAGAAACAAGCGGTCCAGGATTTGAAGGATACATCAACCAACATTGTCACTGAGGATGTATTTGTGGCATTTGTCAGCATTGTTAGCATGAGATCATTCCACCAGAATGATTGGATCATTAACTCGGGGGCTAGTCGCCACATCAGTGGCAATAGAGATGCTTTCGTGACCTACACTGAAGTAGGGCAGGAGGAACATTGGGTTGTCATGGGAAACTCTAGTGCTTCTCCTGTGACCGAAAAGGGCAATGTCATGATCAAGATGACTTCTGGAAAAATTTTGTTGATCAAAGATGTGATGTTTGTCCCAGATATCTGTGTTAATTTAATTTATATTTCTCAACTTGTTAAGTTTGGGGTGAAAGTGTCCTTTGAATTAAACAAGGTCATTCTCTCTAAGTCTGGGGACTACCTAGGCATGGGTTACTACTCAAATGGGCTCTTTCTGCTGAATATACCAAACTCTGTTGCTAATGAAATAACTCCTTCTGCTTATATCGTTGATTCTTTTGATGTATGGAATAATAGATTAGGACATGTTAATTTTAAATACGTACAATGCATGAAATATTTAGGTTTACTAAAGGATACTAATGGTGTTGTTAATTTAAATAATAAATGTCAAATATGTGCTGAAACTAAATCTACCAAGAAACTGTGTCCTCAAATTTCACATAGAAAATTTGAATTGCTCGAATTAATTCACACTGATCTTGGAGACTTAAAATGAAATCTATCTAGAGGTGGGAAACATTTCTACATTATTTTTGTAGATGATTTCTCATGATATTAAAAATTATACTTACTACATTCAAAGTATGAAGCATTTGGAATGTTTGTTACATATACAACAGAACTAGAGAATCAACTCAATCAGAAAATAAAACGTCTTCACTCAGATAGGGGTTGTGAATATGATTGTTCTCCCTTTAATGAATTTTGTGTAAATCATGGTATTATACATGAATACACACCTCCATATTCGCCTCAATCAAATGGAATAGTTGAACATAATAATAGAACTCTAAAAGAAATGATGAATTCTATTTTAATCAATTCAGGAGCACCCAACAACTTGTGGGGGAAGTAATTTTATCATCTTGTTTTCTTCAAAATCGCATCCCTAGTAGGAAGACAAATAAGACACCATATGAATTATGGAAAGGATATCCTCCTAATTTGAAATATCTCAAAGTGTGGGGGTGTTTAGCTAAAGTCTTATTAACTGAACCTATGAAATGAAAATTTGGCTCTATTACCTTAGATAGTGTTTTTATAGGTTATGATCAAAATAGTGCCGCATATAGATTCTTGGTTATTATAAGTAACAACAATGTTGTAGAACCTAATACTATTGTTGAATCTAAAAATGTTGAATTTTTTTAACATATATGTCCTGTGAAAACTCCTTTAGAAAATTTATCTAATCCTTCAAATAAAATTTTAGAGAATATCCCAAGTACATCCATTTCTAATGATGTTTCTAATCCCGATGATATAGAACCTAGACGATCCACTAGGATGAGGAAGGAAAAGAGTCTTGGTGATGATTTCTATTCCTTTATAGTGGATAATGACCCTCAATCTTACAGTGATGCTATTAAATCAACAGATTCCTCTTTAAGGAAGGAAGCAATCAATAGTGAGATTGAATCTATATTATCTAATCATACATGGGAATTAGTGGAACTTCCACCAGGCATCAAACCCATAGTATGTAAATGGATATTTAAAAGAAAATTAAAAACAGATGGGATTTTAGATAAAAACAAGGCTCGATTGGTTGCCAAGGGATATAAACAACAAAAGGACATTGACTATTTTGATACCTTTGCTCCTGTTACTAGAATCTCTTCAATTAGGATTTTAATTGATTTGGCATCTATTAAGAAATTAATTATACATCAAATGGATGTCAAAACTGCTTTTGTAAATGGAGATTTAGATGAAGAAATTTATATGGATCAACCCGAAGCTTATATAGTTCCAGGAAAAGAACATATGGTATGCAGACTAATCATATCTCTCTATGGCTTGAAGCAAGCACCTAAATAGTGGCATGAGAAATTTGATAAGGTCGTTGTATCATATGGATTCCATATAAATAAAGGAGACAAATGTATATATTCTAAAGTTGATAACCAAGGTTGTGTTATTATATGTCTCTATGTAGATGACATGCTTATTTTTGGCATTAATATTGATATAATAAATAATGCAAAAGGCTTCTTGGCCTCTAATTTTGACATGAAAGATATGGGTGAGGCAGATGTAATTTTAGGAATTAAACTCCTTAAAAATGATGATTACATCATGCTATCCCAAGAACACTATGTTGAGAAAATCCTCAAAAGGTTTTTAATGTTTGATTGTAAACCAGTAAGTACACCTTTTAAATCTAATTGCAATCTTAAGAAAAATAAAAGTACTAGTGTTCAACAAGTCAAAATGCACAAGTAATTGGAAGCCTAATGTACTTAATGAATTGCACTCGTCTGGATCTAGCATATGCAGTGGGGAGATTAAGTAGATATACCCAAAATCCTAACAAGGATCATTGGGATGCTCTACATAGGGTTTTAAGATACCTTAAAGGCACAATTAATCATGGATCGATTTTTTGTGGATCTCCAACTGTGCTAGAAGGATATTGTGATGCCAATTGGATTTCTAATTCAGATGAATTGAAATTTACAAGTGGTTACATCTTCACTATGGGTGGAGGTGTTGTGTCTTGGAAATCTTCCAAGCAAACATGTATAGCTCGTTCCACTATGGAATCTGAGTTTATTGCCTTAGAAAAGGCTGGGACTGAAGCCGAATGGCTAAGACATGTTCTAATGGATCTTCCCATTTGGGAGAAACCTTCTCCACCAGTGCTTATACATTGTGATAATCAAGCTCCCATAGCAAGAGCTAAAAACAAAGTTTATAATGGGAAGAGTATACATATTTGTCTACATCACAATATTGTGAGGCAGCTTGTATGTGATAGCATAATCTAAATGGATTATGTAAACTCAGAATTAAATTTGGTCGATCCTCTGACAAAGCCATTAAGTCAAAGACTGGTGAGCGATACATCGAGGAGAATGGGATTATGCCCATACCAGAATTCGAAGTGAAGGACACCCAATCTTCATGAATGGTGATCCCATGAAGAAGGTTCAATGGGAAAAACTAAGTCACTAGGGGACGCAATGTGTTGTAATAAATGTATCTCATTCTTATGATGTAAAAAACAATTTGCAATGATTTAGTTGAATATATTTCTTAATGGATTTCATAGCAATTAATGGTGGTGTATATACTGCAATATATGCTTGATAAAAGTCCAACTATATGAGTGTGGAGTGAGGCCACTCCTGTTAAGATTTGGGCAGATATCTAGAGCATTCATGAATATTCTCAGTAGGCGCATGGCCTAAATGCGTCAATCCGTAAGAAAGGTAATTGATTTTATAAGTGTAATTTATTTTATAAGTGTCATGTGAGTAATGTATCTCTAATCAGATAAAAGAGAAATTGGTTCAAGAACATAGTTCTACCAATCTTCTACAGATTGCATACATCTACTTTATGCTTTGGTTCAAAGAACTCAGTTCCACCAAGACTTATGTGTGCCATTTGTTTAAGTTCTTCCAGTGGTCAACTCGGTTTTTAATATTGTTTTGTTTTGAAATAGTGGGGGATTGTTATGCTTCTTTGTTGTATTTCAAACCAAAAGGCAAAAGGTTTAGTCTGATATTGCTTGTGTTGGAGACTCCCCTCCTCTTTATATATGGACTCTTATCCATAGTACAATTAGGAATGAAAGGGGACAAGCCTTACGCACGCATATGGTGGGCCTTGCCAACGGGGTTTGGGTCGGCCCGGTCCGGAAACCCTTTAATCGGGCACATCGGTGCACGTCGCATCCCACGCGTAGGGGGGTGCAAATCCGACCTCCCGGAGCCCCTTGCGTGGGCGCTGCCCCGGCTTAGTTTTGCCCTTCGGTTCATTGAACCATTTTTAACCTGAGCTGCAATGCACCTGTTCGTTTGGCAGTTCCAAACCGCACCATATTTTTGCAACCGAACACATCCTTTCACATTTCCTTTCCTGGTTATTTATGTTCACTTTCCAGTGTCATTCGGAAAAAACGAAAAACTTCTCATTTCTTCTTCCTCTCTTCTCCTCCGCAAGTAGTCTACCCACTGGAAGAATGATTGCTTGCCTTTTATCTGACGTCGTTACTGCGTGTGCACGCTTCACGTTGACACACATTGTTGGATCCTGGGAGACTAGCTGCGTAGGAGACTACTGCACAGACGTTCGTCGTCGAGTACCGCGGAAATACTCTTAAGGACAGTGCATCTCACACGCCTCAACGATACTCTGGTATACTCTTATATGTTTATGCCTTTTCATCGTGGTTTGTACCCTTATACGAACAACAATCTTAAGAGTAATTCGTTCACTAATAGGTACTAACATGGAAAGTTTTGAAACCCCCTTTACACGTGTGACACCATCTAACAATAACAACTAAATTGTTACTATTTCTACTATTCTACAAACACCAGTTCCTGATGTTACGAAAATTGAACAGTTTAATGGACAAAATTATAGGCGTTGGCAAGAAAAAATTCTTACTGCGTTAGAAGTCTCTAATGTGTCGTTTGCTTTAACTGAACCCAAACTTGAAAATGATTTTGTTGATTGGGAAAAAGAAAATCGCATTTGTCGACATGTGATTCTAAGTACTTTATCTAATCAACTGTTTGACGCCTACATTCTAATTAAAATTGCATCCAAAATTTTGGAAAGTCTGAATAAGAAATATATTCTGGAAGAGGATTCTACCCAAAAAAATATTGTTGCAAATTTTTTAAATTTTCATATGACTAAAGATAAAGATATAACAACTCAAATTCTTGAATTTCATATTTTACTTGATGATTTGAAAAATGAAAAAATTGATCTTCCTGAGTCTTTCATTGTGGGTTCTTTAATTGAAAAACTACTTGATTCTTGGAAACATTACAAGAACAATTTAAAGAACAAAAGAAAGACTATGTCACTGGATGATGCAATAATATATATCTGAGTTGAAGATCAAAATTGTACTAGAGAAAAATCTGAACTGAATAAAGAGTTGTCATGTACTGCTAACTTTATTAATAATGAAGTTAAAGAAAATAAAGTTTCTACTGATCAGTCTAAGAATAACTAGAAAAATAAGAAAAGGGAAAGGAAAAAAGAATAAATATAAAGGAAACAAAGATATTAAAAAAAGTAATGTTTTCTGCTATGTTTGTGGCAAATCTTGTCATACTTCTCCTAAATGCAAGCATAGGAAGAAACAAGCGGTCCAGGATTCGAAGGATACATCAACCAACCTTGTCACTGAGGATGTATTTGTGGCATTTGTTAGCATTGTCAGCATGGGATCATTCTACCATAATGATTGGATCATTGACTCGGGGGCTAGTCATCACATCAGTGGCAACAGAGATGCTTTCATGACCTACACTAAAGTAGGGTAGGAGGAACATCGGGTTGTCATGGGCAACTCTAGTGCTTCTCCTGTGACCAGAAAGGGCATTCTCATGATCAAGATGACTTCTGGAAAAATTCTGCTGATCAAACATGTGTTGTTTGTCCCAGATATCTGTGTTAATTTAATTTAGGTTTCTCAACTTGTTAAGTTAGGGGTGAAAGTATCCTTTGAATCAAACAAGGTCATTCTCTCTAAGTCTGGGGACTACCTAGGCATGGGTTACTGCTCAAATGGGCTATTTCTACTGAATGTACCAAACTCTGCTGCTAATGAAATAACTCCTTCTTATATCATTGATTCTTTTGATGTATGGCATAATAGATTAGGACATGTTAATTTTAAATATGTACAACACATGAAATCTTTAGGTTTACTAAAGGATATTAATGGTGTTGTTAATTTAAATAATAAATGTCAAATATGTACTGAAACTAAACCTACAAAGAAATTGTGTCCTCAAATTTCACATAGAAATTCTGAATTGCTCGAATTAATTCACATTGATCTTGGAGATTTAATAGGAAATCTATCTAGAGTTGGGAAACGTTTCTACATTATTTTTGTGGATGATTTCTCAGGATATTCAAAATTATATTTACTACATTCAAAGGATGAAGCTTTTGGAATGTTTGTTACATATAAAACAGAAGTAGAGAATCAACTCAATAAGAAAATAAAACGTCTTCGCTCAGATAGGGGTGGTCAATATTATTGTTCTCCCTTTAATGAATTTTGTGTAAATCATGGTATTATACATGAATACACACCTCCATATTCTCCTCAATCAAATGGAATTGTTGAACGTAAAAATAGAACTCTAAAAGAAATAATGAATTTTATTTTAATCAATTCAGGAGCACCCAACAACTTGTGGGGGAAAGCAATTTTATCATTTTGTTTTCTTCAAAATCGAATCCCTAGTAGGAAGACAAATAAGACACCATATGAATTATGGAAAGGATATCCTCCTAATTTGAAATATCTCAAAATGTGGGGGTGTTTAGCTAAAGTCTTATTAACTGAACCTAAGAAACAAAAATTGGACTCTAGAACCTTAGATTGTGTTTTTATAGGTTATGCTCAAAATAGTACCGCATATAGATTTTTGGTTATTAGAAGTAACAACAATGTTGTAGAACCTAATACTATTGTTGAATCTAAAAATGCTGAATTTTGTGAACATATCTTTCCAATGAAAACTCCTTTAGAAAATTTATCTAATCCTTGAAATGAAATTTCAGAGAATATCCCAAGAACATCCATTTCTAATGATGTTTCTAATCTCGATGATATAGAACCTAGAAGATCCACTAGGATGAGGAAGGAAAAGAGTCTTGGTGGTTATTTCTATTCCTTTATAGTGGATAATGACCCTCAATCTTTCAATGATGCTATTAATTCAACATATTCCTCTTTATGGAATGAAGCAATCAATAGTGAGATTGAATCTATATTATCTAATCATACATGGGAATTAGTGGAACTTCCACCAGGCATCAAACCCATAGGATGTAAATGGATATTTAAAAGAAAAATAAAAATAGATGGGACTATAGATAAACACAAGGCTCGATTGGTTGCCAAGGGATATAAACAACAAAAGGACATTGATTATTTTGATACCTTTGCTCCTGTTACAAGAATCTCTTCAATCAGGATTTTAATTGCTTTAGCATCTATTAAGAAATTAATTATACATCAAATGGATGTCAAAACTTCTTTCTTAAATGGAGATTCAGATGAATAAATTTATATGGATGAACCTGAAGGTTATATAGTTCTAGGAAAAGAACATATGGTATGCAGACTAATCAAATCTCTCTATGGCTTGAAGCAAGCACCTAAATAGTGGCATGAGAAATTTGATAAGGTCATTGTACCATATGGATTCCATATAAATGAAGGATACAAATGTATATATTCTAAAGTTGGTAACCAAGGTTGTGTTATTATATGTCTCTATGTAGATGACATGCTTATTTTTGGCACTAATATTGATATAATAAATAATACAAAAGGCTTCTTGACCTCTAATTTTGACATGAAAGATATGGGTGAGGAAGATGTAATTTTAGGAATTAAACTCCTTAAAAACGATGACTGCATCATGCTATCCCAAGAACACTATGTTGAGAAAATCCTCAAAAGGTTTTTAATGTTTGATTGTAAACCAGTAAGTACACCTTTTAATTCTAATTGCAATCTTATGAAAAATAAAAGTACTAGTGTTCAACAAGTCAAATATGCACAAGTAATTGGAAGCCTAATGTACTTAATGAATTGCACTCGTCCGGATCTAGCATATGAAGTGGGGAGATTAAGTAGATATACCCAAAATCCAAACAAGGATCATTGGGATGCTCTACATAGGGTTTTAAGATACCTTAAAGGCACAATTAATCATGGATTGATTTTTTGTGGATCTCTAACTGTGCTAGAAGGATATTGTGATGCCAATGGGATTTCTGATTCAGATGAATTGAAATCTACAAGTGGTTACATCTTCACTATGGGTGGAGATGATGTGTCTTGGAAATCCTCTAAGCAAACTTGTATAGCTCATTCCATTATGGAATCTGAGTTTATTGCCTTAGAAAAGGCTGGGATTGAAGTTGAATGGCTAAGACATGTTCTAATGGATCTTCCCATTTGGGAGAAACCTTCTCCACCAGTGTTTATACAATATGATAATCAAGTTGTCATAGCAAGAGCTAAAAACAAAGTTTATAATGGGAAGAGTAGACATATTCGTCTACGTCACAATATTGTGAGGCATCTTGTATGTGATAGCATAATCTCAATGGATTATGTAAAGTCAGAATTAAATTTGTCCAATCCTTTGACAAAGTCATTAAGTCAAAGACTGGTGAGAGATACATCGAGGAGAATGGGATTATTCCCATACCAGAAGTCGAAGTGATGGATGCCCAACCTTCATGAACGGTGATCCTAAGAAGAAGGTTCAATTGGAAAAACTAAGTCACTAGGGGACTCAATGTGTTTTAATAAATGAATCTCGTTCTTATGATGTAAACAACAATTTGCAATGATTCAGTTGAATATATTTCTTAATGGATTTCATAGCCATTAATGGTGGTGTATATATTGTAACATATGCTTGATGAAAGTCCAACTATATGAGTGTGGAGTGTGGCTGATCCTATTGAGATTCAGGCAGATCTCTAGAGCATTCATGAATATTCCCAGTAGGCGCATGGCCTAAATGCGTCAATATGTAAGAAAGATAATTGATTTTATAAGTGGCATGTGATTAATGTATCTCTTATCAGATAAAAGAGAAATTGGTTCAAGAACATAGTTCTACCAATCTTCTACAGATTATGTACATCTACTCTATACTTTGGTTCAAAGAACTCAGTTCCACCAAGACTTAAGCGTGCCAATTGTTTAAGTTCTTCCAGTGGTCAACTCAGTTTTTAATATTGTTTTGTTTTGAAATAGTGGGGGAATGCTATGCTTCTTTGTTGTATTTCAAACAAAAAACAAAAAGTTTAGTCCCATATTGCTTGTGTTGGAGACTTCCCTCCTTATATATGGACTCTTATCCATAGTACAATTGAGAAATGAAAGGGGACAAGCCCTACGCACGTGCATGGTGGGCCTTGCCAACGGGGTTTGGGCCAGCCCGGTCCGGAAACCCTTTAATTGAGCACGTCAGTGTGAGTCGCATCACGTGCGCAGGGGGTGCAAATCTGGCCTCCCAGAGCCTCTTGCGTGGGCGTGGCCCCGGCTTGGTTTTGCCCTTCAGTTCATTGAACCATTTTTAACATGGGTCGCAATGCACCTTTTCGTTTGGCAGTTCCAAACCGCACCACGTTTTTGCAACTGAACGCATCCTTTCACGCTTCCTTTCCTGGTTATTTATGTTCACTTTCCGCTGACGTTCAGAATAGGTGAAAAACTTCTCTCGTTTCTTCTTCCTCTCTTCTCCTCCGCCTGTAGTCCGCCCACTGAAAGAATGATTGCTTGCCTTTCGTCCGTCGTCGTGACTGCATGTGCACGCTTCACGTTGACACACGTTGTTAGATCCTGGGAGAGTAGCCGCATAGGAGACTACTGCACAGACGTTCGCCGTCGAGTATCGCGGAAATACTCCTAAGGACAGTACATCTCGCACGCCTCAGCGATACTCTGGTATACTCCTATACGTTTATGCATTTTCATCACGGTTTGTACCCTTATACGAACAACAATCTTAAGAGTAATTTGTTCACTAATAGGTACTAACATGGAAGGTTTTGAAACCCCCTTTACGCATGTGACACCGTCTAACAATAACAACCAAATTGTTACTATTTCTACTATTCCGCAAACACCGGTTCCAGATGTTATGAAAATTGAACAGTTTAATGGACAACATTATAAGCGTTGGCAAGAAAAAATTCTTACTGCGTTAGAAGTCTCTAATGTGCCGTTTGCTTTAACTGAACCCTAACCTGAAAACGATTTTGTTGATTGGGAAAAAGCAAATCGCATTTGTCGACATGTGATTCTAAGTACTTTATCTAATCAACTATTTGACGCCTACTTTCCAATTAAAATTGCATCTGAAATTTGGGAAAGTCTGAACAAGAAATATATTCTGGAAGAGGCTTCTACCCAAAAATTTATTGTTGCAAATTTTTTAAATTTTCATATGACTGAAGATAAAGATATAACAACTCAAATTCATAAATTTCATATTTTACTTGATGATTTGAAAAATGAAAAAATTGATCTTCCTGAGTCTTTCGTTGTGGGTTCTTTAATTGAAAAACTATCTGGTTCTTGGAAACATTACAAGAATAATTTAAAGCACAAAAGAAAGACTATGTCACTGGATGATGCAATAATACATATCCGAGTTGAAGATTAAAATCGTACTAGAGAAAAATCTGAACTGAACAAAGAGTTCTCATGTACTTCTAACTTTGTTAATAATGAAGTTAAAGAAAATAAAGTTTCTACTAATCAGTCTAAAAATAACTAGAAAAATAAGAAAGGGAAAGGAAAAAAGAATAAATATAAAGGAAACAAAGATATTAAGAAAACTAATGTTTTCTGCTATGTTTGTGGCAAACCTGGTCATACTTCTCCTAAATGCAGGCATAGGAAGAAACAAGCAGTCCAGGATTCGAAGGATACATCAACCAACCTTGTCACTGAGGATGTATTTGTGGCATTTGTCAACATTATCAGCATGGGATCATTCCACTAAAATGATTGGATCATTGACTCGGGGGCTAATCGCCGCATCAGTGGAAACAGAGATGGTTTCATGACCTACACTAAAGTAGGGCAGGAGGAACATCGGGTTGCCATGGGCAACTCTAGTGCTTCTCCAGTGACCGGAAAGGGCAATGTCATGATCAAGATGACTTCTGGAAAAATTTTGTTGATCAAAGATGTGATGTTTGTCCCATATATATGTGTTAATTTAATTTTTGTTTCTCAACTTGTTAAGTTTGGGGTGAAAGTGTCCTTTGAATCAAAGAAGGTCATTCTCTCTAAGTCTTGGGACTACCTAGGCATGGGTTCCTGCTCAAATGGGCTCTTTCTGCTGAATGTACTAAACTCTACTGCTAATGAAATAACTACTTTTGCTTATATCGTTGATTCTTTTGATGTATGGCATAATAGATTAGGACATGTTAATTTTAAATATGTACAATGCATGAAGTTTTTAGGTTTACTAAAGGATATTAATGGTGTTGTTAATTTAAATAATAAATGTCAAATATGTGTTGAAACTAAATCTACCAAGAACCTATGTCCTCAAATTTCACATAGAGAATTTTGAATTTCTCGAATTAGGAAGACAAATAAGACACCATATGAATTATGGAAAGGATGTCCTCCTAATTTGAAATATCTCAAAGTGTGGGGGTGTTTAGCTAAAGTCTTATTAACTGAACCTAAGAAACGAAAATTGGGCTCTAGAACCTTAGATAGTGTTTTTATAGGTTATGCTCAAAATAGTGCCCCATATAGATTCTTGGTTATTATAAGTAACAACGATGTTGTAAAACCTAATACTATTGTTGAATCTAAAAATGCTGAATTTTTTTAACATATCTTTCCTATGAAAACTCCTTTAGAAAATTTATCTAATCCTTCAAATGAAATTTTAGAGAATATCCCAAGTACATCCATTTTTAATGATGTTTATAATTCCGGTGATATAAAACCTAAAAGATCCACTAGGATGAGGAAGGAAAAGAGTCTTGGTGATGATTACTATTCCTTTATAGTGGATAATGACCCTCAATATTATAATGATGCTATTAATTCAACATATTCCTCTTTATGGAAGGAAGCAATCAATAGTGAGATTGAATCTATATTATCTAATCATACATGGGAATTAGTGGAACATCCACCAGGCATCAAACCCATAGGATGTAAATGGATATTTAAAAGAAAATTAAAAACAAATGGGACTGTAGATGAATACAAGGCTTGATTGGTTGCCAAGGGATATAAATAACAAAAGGACATTGACTATTTTGATACCTTTGCTCCTGTTACTAGAATCTCTTCAATCAGTGTTTTAATTACTTTGGCACCTATTAAGAAATTCATTATACATCAAATGGATGTCAAAATTGCTTTCTTAAATGGAGATTTAGATGGAGAAATTTATATGCATCAACCCGAAGGTTATATAGTTCTAGGAAAAGAACATATGGTATGCAGACTAATCATATCTCTCTATGGCTTGAAGCAAGCACCTAAACAGTGGCATGAGAAATTTGATAAGGTTGTTGTATCATATGGATTCCATATAAATGAAGGAGACAAATGTATATATTCTAAAGTTGATAACCAAGGTTTTGTTATTATATGTCTCTATGTAGATGACATGCTTATTTTTGGCACTAATATTGATATAATAAATAATACAAAAGGCTTATTGGCCTCTAATTTTGACATGAAAGATATGGGTGAGGCAGATGTAATTTTAGGAATTAAACTCTTTAAAAATGATGATTGCATCATGCTATCCCAAGAACACTATGTTTAGAAAATCCTCAAAAGGTTTTTAATGTTTGATTGTAAACCAGTAAGTACACCTTTTAAATCCAATTGCAGTCTTAAGAAAATAAAAGTACTAGTGTTCAACAAGTCAAAAATGCACAAGTAATTGGAAGCCTAATGTACTTAATGAATTGCACTCGTCTGGATCTAGCATATGCAGTGGGGAGATTAAGTAGATATACCCAAAATCCTAACAAGGATCATTGTGATGCTCTACATTGGGTTTTATGATACCTTAAAGGCACAATTAGTCATGGATTGATTTTTTGTGGATCTCCAACTGTGCTAGAAGGATATTGTGATGCCAATTAGATTTCTGATTCAGATGAATTGAAATCTACAAGTGGTTGCATCTTCACTATGGGTGTAGGTGTTGTGTCTTGGAAATCCTCCAAGCAAACATGTATAGCTCATTCCACTATGGAATCTGAGTTTATTGCCTTAGAAAAGGTTGGGACTGAAGTCGAATGGCTAAGACATGTTCTAATGAATCTTCCCATTTGGGAGAAACCTTCTCCGTCAGTGTTTATACATTGTGATAATCAAGCTGCCATAGCAAGAGCTAAAAACAAAGTTTATAATGGGAAGAGTAGACATATTCATCTACGTCAGCTTGTATGTGATAGCATAATCTCAATGGATTATGTAAAGTCAGAATTAAATTTGGTCGATCCTCTGACAAAGCCATTAAGTCAAAGACTGGTGAGCGATACATCGAGGTGAATGAGATTATGCCCATATCAGAAGTCGAAGTGATGGACACCCAACCTTCATGAATGGTGATCCCAGGAAGAAGGTTTAATGGGAAAAACTAAGTCACTAGGGGACTCAATGTGTTGTAATAAATGTATCTCGTTCTTATGATGTAAACAACAATTTGCAATGATTCAGTTGAATATATTTCTTAATGGATTTCATAGCCATTAATGGTGGTGTATATACTGCAATATATGCTTGGTGAAAATCCAACTATATGAGTGTGGAGTGAGGCCGCTCCTGTTGAGATTCGAGCAGATCTCTAGAGCATTCATTAATATTCCCAGTAGGCGCATGGCCTAAACGCGTCAATCCGTAAGAAAGGTAATTGAGTAATGTATCTCTAATCATATAAAAGAGGAATTGGTTCAAGAACATAGTTCTACCAATCTTCTATAGATTACGTACATCTACTCTATGCTTTGGTTCAAAGAACTCAGTTCCACCATGGCTTATGCATGTCATTTGTTTAAGTTCTTCCCGTGGTCAACTCAATTTTTAATATTGTTTTGTTTTGAAATAGTGGGGGATTGTTATGTTTCTTTGTTGTATTTCAAACCAAAAGACAAAAGGTTTAGTCTCATATTGCTTGTGTTGGAGACTTCCATCCTCCTTATATATGGACTCTTATCCATAGTACAATTGAGGAATGAAAGGGAACAAGTCCTACACACGTGCATGGTGGGCCTTGTCAACGAGGTTTGGGCCGGGCCGGTCCGGAAATCCTTTAATTGGACGCGTCGGCGCACGTCGCATCCCGCGTGCAGGGGTGCAAATCCGGCCTCCGGGAGCCCCTTGCGTGGGCGCGACCCCGGCTTTGTTTCGCCTTTCGGTTCATTGAACCATTTTTAACCTGGGCCGCAATGTACAT